>CM060901.1:1571021376-1572327876 GCA_030737815.1 Allium fistulosum
ATTCAATGACCCCTATATAGGGTCCAAAATAAATAGAGTCGGTACCTAACTGTACCGTAGACCCCGAGATGTGTCTAGTGTGACCGAACTTGCATAGATCTCACTGTACCCCATATCGAGCATAAGCGATATATGACCTACTCTAGAATCAAAATATTTGACACTTATATAGATCTTGCTGTAATCCGATGATTGCCGTTAAGGGTCTAAATAAATAGGGTCAGTACCTAATCATACCATAGACCTCGAGCCGTAGTATGATTGATCGAACTCATGTAGATACCACTATATCCAATATCAAGCACAAGTGATATATGACCTACTTTAGATATTTGAAACCAATATCGACCTCACCCTAACCCATATCGAGCATAAGTGGTAAATGATCCACCCGTAGATTATTGTTGTCATATCCCCCTTAGCCATTATCGAATTCTTTGCGAATTCATATAACGTCTCTACAAAAGAGAACGATGGACGTATTTCATACAATATGCCATCGAAACCAAAAAGGTATTAATGCCATACAGTTGTATGTATACATACACACATACACACATAAGTCACATAACCAAATACGTCTATCAGAAATGAAATCCTGATATCTTGTATCGTCTATCAATATGGATGGCCTCTACTATAAGACCAATGGTAGGCATGGCCACTAAAATAAAGCTAATACAGTGCATGATCACTAATATAAGATCAATATTATGTACGTTCACTAACATAAGACTGATATAATTCATCGAACTATGCCTATCTCGAGGTTAATGCCTGAAGGTACAGATTTACTCTGTTTGATCCTACTTACTCGTTCGACGTGATCATGTGACCAATCGTCGTATTGATCCCATGCCCGATCATTGGTAGTCCTTTAGGAATCACTTAAAATTCGCATCTGGATCGTGAGCTTTGCCTTGCTTTTCGTCTCCCCAAACAGCCTATAATCTTCCTCGAAGTTGCACCGAAGCTCCGTATGAACCCACATCTGAAATTAAGGAAGAATCCTCGATAAAATAGCACCTGACTTAGGCTTTACTGCTAAGGTCAGCGCAACACCGATCCACCGGTGGTCTACCATTAGTTAACCAGTGGTAGCCTGTCCCAGGCAGCAAAGCCTAGGTAGGTGCCACAAATCCATACCGCCACCGATTCGCTCGCCATTTCCTCCGTTGCTTCACCTAATGAGCCACTAGCTTATGAAGCCTGCCTCAACCCCAAAGGACCTTTTACGAAGTTAATTGGTTGATGTTTTGGAAGTGGTTCCTTCTGTATTCGAAAACCAATTTCGACATGAAATCCATTCTTTACACATGTAGAGTTCAACGGGTGACTATAATGACCCAGGTTCCTCTAATCACACCAAAGCACACACAATCGACCATCTAGCCTCATGTGATACCTACACGTGCTAGCACACTCATCCGTACACATGTGCACAAGTGTACACAAGCGCACTTCACAACATAAGTCACGTTTTGGACTTCATCGGAGTGATTACTTGGCTCGGTGTACTCTTACTCAACTTAGCACACACAGTAGTCGTTATGCCTACGTGAAATGCCCGTAACGCACTTGTACACATCAATATATAAGCAGAAAAACAAACTTACATTAAAATTCTAACTATAATACACAAATTGTTTTGATTTTTATATATCTTCAAGTACACATGTACGTATACTTACCTAGATTCATATACATAAAGCAATTTTACTTTTAATTAATCAAATATTTCTTTTATCTACTAAACCTTTTCAATAGAAGTAAAATATCTCTTTATATTTTTTTATAAAATCTCATATCATTTTATAAAATACAATGCTAGCTTATAAATCCCTTTAAGCCTTTGAACTACTAAATCTCTTTGTTTAAATTAAGTATTCCTTTCATAAATATTTTATAAAACCTTATAACCATTTTGTAAAGTACCTTCTTCATATTATTTTACAAAATCTTATGCTCTTTATAAAATATCTCATTTATACTTATTTTATAAAATTACTATTTTATAAAATATCACTTTCTTACTATTTTATAAAATCGTTCTTTTTATAAAATTTCACTTTTATATTGTTTTATAAAATCACTATTTTTTAAAATATAACTTTTATTTATTTATAAAATTATTCCTTTACATAAATAATATTTATAAATAAATCATTCATTAGTAAAGATCGTTTCTTTACTTTTAAATAATATTCATAAGTACTAATTAAGCTTCATTAATCACTTAATTAGCTTGTTAACTTAACAAAAACCATTGAAATTAGGTCTATTATTACTAAAAAAATAGCATGCGCTTAATTATGTCATCTAATTAGTCTCTAATCCATTACAACATCACATATGAATTATCTCAAAATCCATTTATAAGCTTACTAACTATTTTAAAAATAGTAATTAAGGCCTTAAACAAATAATGAGATGATATAATCATGTTCATAACATGGATACAAGCCTAATTCAACCCCAACAATCTCCAAATCACGTCATATATTCTCATAATCATCAATAAACTAAATAAATAAGATTACCAAGTAAAGTATGTGAAGAATCATCCCACTCACCTTTTCTTCCCTAAATCAAGCTCTAATTATCAAAACCCATACTTTCCCTCTCTTTAAATCATAGATGAAGCTCCTAATCACAACTTTAAGCTAATCTCTTGATGGGTTTTGTAGATAACTACATGAGAGGAATTATGTTGATTTTTATTTTAATTTAGGAATTTTATTTGAAGGGTTTTGGGCTTTGAGTTTAAGGAGAGATTAAGGGGAGATTAGAGAAAGATTAGGAGAAGAAGAGGGGGAAGTTACATGAGATGAAAGTTGAATGAGAATTATGAAGAAGGTCAGCCACTTACAGGATAGCTAATGTGCCTTAGCCCAAACTCATTTCATCCACTCAAAAATCACTATTCACTCCAAATATTCATCGACTCTAAACATAGTCAAGTTTAAACTCTTTTTTCTCACGTCAGAAAAGCAAACTCAACTATTGGCGTCTCAAATCCCAATTCATCCATCTCTAAAGAACATGTACAATGGGCTTTCCGATAATTAACGACTTAGTATTTAAATTAATTATTTAAATAATAAGTTTTTAAAATGTGGGGTGTTATAGGTGCTTTGCTGTCTATTCTCGGATTTGCCTCGATTTACATGAAATTCTTCCATTTTTGGGTGTTTGGCGAGTGATTAATCATCTCACATCATATTATATATATAAAGGTTTTAACATGTTTTGAGCCCATTTTTAATGTCAAAATTATGTTTTGAAACCATTTTCAAACCCAACCTATAGCAAAAACGAGATTTAAATGAGTGATTTAATCATGTTGCTTTGATGTGTGATTGCCTGTTTAGATGTTAAACTATGTTATAGATGCATTTTAAGATGATTTTCCATAATTGATGTGTGTTTGTACGATTAGATGTTGATTGATGCATGTGTGATGTTTGTTTGTAGGCTTGAATGGTTGCAAGCACTCATCGGAGCGAAATAGAGGTGGTGAACGATATTATGGTCGAAAGGTCTCTATGTAAAGGAGAAGCAACGTGCTCTTCTATTTGATGCACAACAGATGTAAGATTCGTAAGTGTAGAATCAGACTTCGATGGACCGGCTCTGAGATGTTTGCATTCGTATCGTAGCGTGGGCGATGCACACGGGTTAAAGCATTGAAGGTAGTGATGGAATCAGCATGCAATTGGAGTGCTAGAAATTGCTATAAGAAATTGGTTAGGTAATCTTTGGTTCGGCTATGGTGGTCTGGTGGTTGTTTACAAATGGTTGGCTTTAGGTATGCACGGTGGGAGCTTCTAGTTAGGCTTCGATCATTGGGGTTTGGTAGTTGGAAGATTGGACATGAAGTCCTGTTCGGTAGGTTCTTCGATCCAGGCGTGGAAAGTACCGGGCAAGGCTTCGGTGTGAAGTGCTGGACAAGATTATGGGTCTGGTGGTGATTAGCTTCAGGTCAGACAGGTGAAAAACTGGACAGAGCTTTGAGTTTTGGGGTGCTTCGAGCTTGGAGGGGAAATGCTTCGTGTATGAGTTGGATTCGCTCAAAGTTTATGGTGGCCCATTTTGGGGTTTGCATAAGTGTATTAGAGCAATGGTGGATGACTCGCGATGCCTTTGGGACTTTAGTACGATGGTTGTACAACTTATGATGGGTGTCTAGAGGTATTCAGATGACGACGACTCAATGATGGGAGTTATGATGATGATCCATAAGGACAATTTTAACGATTTGAACTTGTGAGTAGAATTACAACCGTATTCTATTATGGAAATAAATGATATAGAATGAAGATTAGGTCCTAATATAGAGACATATGCGAAGGGATTGTTGATAACTCAGAGGTTTCTAGTATGCTCATATAGAGGGGGTATGTGGGGACTCCCACCTAGATTTACGACCGTATCCAGATCTTACGACCACGGATTACTCTAGACTTTTGCAATTGTGAGTCTGGTTTCTAGCCTTATGAAGTAGCATGGATTTGCGCATCAAGAGACAGGGATTTGATCGAGTCTCTGGCTTGCAATCATGTGATTTATCATATATCCAACACATATGAGTGATTATGAGAATTATTTAATGGATGCTATGTTTGCCATGGTTGTTAATTACTCTAGGCTGTTACGGGACCTAGGTATTATCAACTGCATACCTAGACACTGGATATTGTACTTTGATTGTTGTACGCTCATATGATGATGATAGTAGATTATCATATATTGGTTGCTATGTGCTAACTCTTTGGATGTAGGGACAGTTCAAGTATGATTCTACATACCCTATATCCTTGTTATTATATATAGTTTTATAGTATTTTGAGATAATGTATCGCTCACACCAGACTGTTGTCTAACCCGAGGTTTTATGATTTCCTTCTTATTATCATGGGTACTCTTAAATGAGTATAGTAGGGATAAAAGGTCTCGATAGTGCATGGTGTTGTACATGGTATGAGTAGGAGGTTATGCATTCATATATCTATACTTTGATGCTTACTATTTTTTTTTCTATTCAGTACTGTGGAGCTATGCTAGTACTTGTACTTTTTGAGAGGCAGTTATTAGAGTTTACCAGATATATAGGATGTATAAACTCTATTATTTCTGTTTTGTATCATCTTTGAACCTACTGTACTCTGATGTTCTTATGTTTCATTTGATTATATTATTGTCTCACCTATTTTACATCTATTTGGTTAATATATTTTTTATGCGATTTGAGATGTTCTACAGGTTCTTTGACTTGAATTCTTATTTCTTTACACCCTTGATTATCATCTCACATCGGCCTGGTATCACCACAGCGAATTTTATAGGTCTTACTGGGTACCAGAGGTGTAGGGAGGTCGTTGCATATGGTATCAGAACTTAGGTTGTGTAGTTGACCTAAGTTGATATTTGGATCCATTAAAGATAAGGTAGGAGCTATCCCCTATAATAGATCAAGCAATATATGATAGTGCTACTTGTTATATTTTGGTTTTCAAAACCATATAGTTGTATATATAGTATATAAGTCGAATTAGATCTTGAGAGACTGATCGTTATTATTATAGCTTATAAGAATGAGCTGGCAAAAGAGGAATGCTACTGGGACTTCTATTTCTGGCATCGAGCAAGGAGCCGAAGATGAGGCAGCTGTGAATCCCAATATGCTAGCTATGTTTAATTACATGATGAGGAAAATGCTGCAGAATGTGTAAGGAGTTGCTCCTGTTGTGGCTGTTGGTGGTGGTGTTTTGGTGCAAGCGTCGAGGGTTGACTTTGCCAAACTGAACACGGATTACTTCAGTTTGGGTGCCAAACCATTACTTGGAATGGAGTCAGCCATCGAAGTGCATGATTAGTTGAATACCTACAAATTCATCTATGAGTATATGGAGATAAATAATGCGATGAAGAGGAAGATGGCCTTTATACAGCTTCAGGGGTGAGCTATAGGATGGTGGAATGCCATTAAGATTACTACTCCCAAGGACCATAATACCTAGGAGCAGTTTCAAAAGAGGTTTGAGGAGAAGCATATACTAGACCCTTATAAGTCGGTGCCATTTTGGAAGTTTCTGATTTAAGACAGGGGGATATGTCTATGTCAAAGTGCTTGGTCAAGTCTGATATGTTATCAATGTATAGTATATCTTTTATTGATACTCCACTCAAGAAGAGTGAAAAGTGTTATCATGGGCTTAGAAAATTATCTCAGAGAAAAGTAGTGGGACATATCAACGTGTCCTATAATAAGCTAGATGAGCAGGCTCTTCGACGCGAAAGTTTGGATCCGAAGTCTAGGCTGGTTGTTGATTCCAAGGATGGGCCAACACCACAAGCGAGCGGGACAGGCAAGAAGAAGTGGAACAATAAGAGGAAGCAGTTTTAGAACAAGGGTGACCATAAAACGGCTAAGTGGAAGCCTATATGCTATAATCATTTGGTGAATGGCCATCTTCTCACAAATTATAAGGCGGAAGGCAAGAAGTGATACAACTGCAACAAGCCTAGGCATATCAAGAAGTACTGTCTAGAACCATGGAGGAATAAGTAAGTTGTGTTTGCTTGCGCTTTGAATACTGTTCCGGCTTTGTTAATTGCTCTGTCGGTGAAGCAGAAGGGGAAGGGCGTCATGATACATGGTACGCTTTCTATTTATAATATACCTATACATGTTTTATACGTTACCGAGGCATCGCATTCCTTCATATCTATTGATTTGGTAGATAGATTGGGACTGAAACCCAACATAGTTGACTGAACTTTGATTATTACAAACCCTATTGGAGGATCGACTAGCCTTTGCATGGTTTTTCAAGACTTAGCCTTATCAAGTCATGGATATTTGTTTGTGATTACTTTGTATTAGGTTTAGCGGGGTTCAGTATACTAGGGATGGACTAGCTATAGAGGTACGGAGTAATGGTGGACTGTGGGAGGCCATTAGTGGTGATAGGGATGGACGATGAGTGGAGATTGAAGTTAGGTTGCCTACCTAACGGCAAGGTAACGATTAGCCTTTTGTATTCTCTCAAGATTCCACACGACGAGTTGTTATCTATGCTTATAGCTAGGGAGTATCCTGATATATTCAAGGAGGTGATCAAATTACTACCACATAGGGAGATCGGTTTCTGTATAGATTTGGTGAAGGATGTCAGACCATTAGTTATGTCATTGATGATTATGGCACCCAAAGAGAGGAGGGAACTAAAGGTGTAAGTGAACAACCTATTACGATAAGGGTTCAGTCGACGTAGTACATTCGAGTGGAGGACCTGTAGTATTCGCCACTAAGGCGGATGGCTCTTTGAGATTATGTGTTGATTACTGTGAGCGGAACAAGGTGACGAAGAAGAATAAATATCCACTCCCTTACATTGATGAATTATTCCATCAGCTCTATGATGCTATGGTGTTCTCTCAGTTAGGCCTTGCGATGGGGTTTCATCAATTGAAGGCGACGAAAGAGAGTGTGCCAATTATAGCCTTTCGTATGCCATCTGGATTCTATGAGTGGTTAGTTATACCATTTGGGAAAACCAATGCACTGACATACTTTGTTGACCTTATAAACCATGTCTTCAAGGATCAACTAAATACGTTTGTGCTTGTGTTTATAGATGATATCCTTGTTTATTCGGAGATGGAGGAAGAACACAAGGAGCACTTAAGGGTTGTGCTCGAGGTGTTGAGGAAGCAATGCTTGAAGGTGAAGTTTTCATGTGTCACTTTTGGAGGAGGGAATTGCGATATATGGGTCACATTGTTTCTGAGAAGGGCATTACTGTAGATCCTGCAAAGGTGGAATTGTATAGGATGGGATCGACATAGGTCTACTACTATAGATATGAGAAGTTTACTTGGATTGGCGGGATACTATAGACGTTTTATCAAGGACATTTTAAAGTAGTAGCACCGTTGACCCATTTGACGAAGAAGTATCAGACTTTTGTTTGAGATGCGAGATGCAAGCACACATTTTCCGAGTCTGAATGAGAGGTTAATAAGTGCACTGATGTAAGTCATTCCGAGCGGGAATGAAGGGTTGATAGTATACACAGACACTTGTAGTACTGGACTAGGTGCGGTGTTGATGCAAAGGTGAAAGATTATCGCATATGCCAGTCGACAGCTGAAACAACATGAGTGGAAGTATCCAACTCATGTTTTGGATTTGGTAGCAATAACATTCTCTTAAAGATATGGATGCATTATCTGTTGGGAGCTATGCAATAAAAATGCTTAGCAATTTTAGCGGTAGAGATGCAAAAAGTTATAGCGGGGCTAAAGTGAGGATATAGCGGAGGTGCAAAAAGCTTCATTAGATACAAACCAAATATCTAAAATTCATTTATTCTCATTCTCACATATTTTGTATACGAAAAAGAAATATTTTTTAATCTTATATAATAAAACCGAACAATATCATGATTTATGCAGTCTAAATTTGGCGAATACAATAGATTTCTAACTTATATTTAGCACATATGCCTTAAAATTAGGCTTTTACCCTAACTTTGTTAATTTGGTTTATAAGAGAACTAGTCAAATCAAGCCTTTTATATTAATGTTGCTAAAGTGGATGCTAAAAAGTCTTGATTTAGCAATTGTAGTAGAAAATAGCAGGGCTTAAAGCGCATCTTTTGTTCATTAACGCCAAACTAACAAAGCGTATCAGTTGAAGAGCGCTATTTGCTATGGCGGGGATTTTGCGGAGCTTTAACTGCACAAATTGGGAGAGAGGTTTGAATTATTCATGAACCACAAATCATTGAAGTACCTCTTCTCACAGAATGATCTTAACTTTGCCAGCAGTGATGGTTAGAGTTCCTGGCCTCCTACGACTTTGACATTTCCTATACGTCTGTTAAGGAAAATGCAATCATTGATGCTTTGAGTAGAAGACATGCCAGATTAGGAGCGATGTTCCTAGAGCATAGGCAACTTTAATTTATTGTTGGCTATGTCTTCACACCTTGATGTAGGCTTGAGTTAGTTTGATGATCAGACCTACTTTATTTGAGTGGATCGATATTAGTAAGAGGCAAAATGCTAGACTACCGGAGATTGTGGAAATGATAGAGGAAGGAGTTGTGTCTAAGAATATAAAGTGGTACGAGCTCGACCGAGATGGTTGGCTCCGTGAGGATGAGAGATTGTTTGTTCCTGATGTCGATGGGTTGAGGGATAAGGTGCTATGAGAGTGCCATCATCTGAGGTTGATTATACGTCATTGTGGTAATAAAATATATCATGATATGAGGAAGGAATTTTATTGGAAAAGGATGAAGAAGGACGTCGGCGCATTCATCTCGAAGTGTATGAACTGTCAGATGGTAAAGGCAGAGCAGAAAAAGCCAAGTGGTTTGTTGCAATCGCTCGAGATCCCGAAATGGAAGTGACAATAGATTTCATCGATGGATTGCCGAGGACCAAAGGAGGGTATGATAGCATCTAGGTTACAATCATGACAAAAAGTTCTAGATTTATACCTATAAAGTTTAGTAGAATGGCATCTAAATTAGTCGAGTTGTATGTGAAATGGATTGTGCGATTCGATGGTGTCCCGAAGAGCATTGTAGTGACCGAGACCCATTGTTCACTAGTAGTTTTGGAAGAGCTTACAAGAGGCATTAGGGACAGAGTTGTGTCTCAATACAGCTTATCAACACAAACTGATAGGCAAACCGAGAGGGTGAATTGTATCTTTGAGGATCTCCTATTAGCTTGCATTCTCGAATTTAGAGGCTTGTAAGACGATCACTTGCATTTGGTGGATTTCGCATACAACAACATTTATCAGTCCAACATTGGTATAGCACCATTTGAGGCGTTATATAACCAACCGTACGGTGCTCCTTCATGTTGGTAGGAAGCGGACGAAAACTAATACTTAGGTCGGATATGATTAGAGAGACTTCGGAGAAGATCAAGATCATTTAGTAACGAATGAAAGCTGCTCAAGATAGAAAAAAGAGCTACGTTGATAAGAGAAGGGGTGATTTAGAGTTCTCTTTCAGTGATATGGTGTTTGTCAAGAACTCTCCATTAAATAATGTTTTTCGATTCGGTGCTAAGGGAAAGTTGATGCTGAGATTCGTAGGTCCTTTTCGGATACTTAAGAAGATTGAGAACCTAGCTTATAGATTTGGCTTACTACAGAAGATGGTGGGCATGCACAATGTGTTCCACATCTCTCTTTTACGAATATTTGTGCACAGCTCGGGCGTGACTATTACAACGGATTAGCTAGATGATATTGAGATTGAACCGGATGTTCGACATATTTTGGGGCAAGCACAATAAACCAATTTGGTTTTAGGGGTTATTACTACTAAAATAGTCATCTCCAACCATTCTCCTTCATCCAGAAATAGATCTAAAGATTTTTTAAGCTTCACCTAGACCAAATCTTATCTAGTCTCTTCCAAATCAAGCCAAATCCCTATATTAAAAGTAGATTAACAAGGGGATTAGCTAGAGACTTTCAGATCTACATTTTTGAAGCGGAAAATTTGGGGTTTTGCTGTCTATGCTCGGATTTCCCTCGATTTATGTGCAAATCTTCCATTTTTGGGTATTGTGAGTGATTTGTCATCTCACATCATATTATATATGTATCTATAGGCTTTAGTATGTTTTGAACCAATTTTTAAAGTCAAAATTATGTTTCTTAATAGATTTAAAACACAACTCAAAGCAAAATTAGGTTTAAATAATTTTAAGTGATTTAATCATGTTGCTTTGATGTGTGATTGCCTATATAGATGTTAAGCTATGTTATAGATGAATTTTAATATGATTTTTCATGATTGATATGTGTTTATATAATTGGATGTTGATTGATGCATGTATGATGCTTGTTTATATGCCTGAATGGTTGCAAATGCTCATTTGAGAAAAATAAAGGTGATGGATGATTCTATGGTTGAGGGTCTCCGTGTGGAAGAGTAGCGGTGTGCTTTCCAATTTGATGCACAAATGATGGGAGATCCGTAAGCATAGAACCGGACTTTGATGGATCGACTCTAGGATGTTTGGAGTCATATCGTTGTAAAGGCGATGCATGTAGGTTGAAGCATTGAGGGTAGCGATAGGATCAGCACAAAATTGGAGTGCTAGAAATTGCTACATGAAATTAGTTCAGTGGTCCTTGGCTTTGCTATGGTGGTCCGGTGGTGGTTGATTGATTCTTAGTTTTGGGTGTGCACGGTAGGAGCTTTGGGTTTGCCTTTGGTCATTTGGGTTCGGTAATTGGATGATCGGACATGAAATCTTGTCCAGTAGATGCTTCAGTCCGGGATGGTGAAGTACCAAATAAGGCTTTGGTGTGAAGTACGGGATAAGATTATGGGCCCGGTGTGCGTTAGTTCGAGGGATGATTAGCTTTGGGTCGGACAGGTGAAAAACCAAACTGAGCTTGGAATTTTTGGGTGCTTCAGGCTTGGAGGGGAAACACTTCGAGTATAACTTGGATTTGCTTTGGGGTTTCTGATGGCTTTCTTCGGGATTTGCATGAGACGACTTAGAGCGATGGTGGACGACTCACGATGATTTCAGGACTTTAGTACAATGGCTCTATGACTTATGACAGGTGTCTAGAGGTGCATGGATGATGACGACTCAACGATGGGAGTTGTGATGAAGATCTATAAGGACAAGTTTAATGATGGGAACTTGTGAGTAGAATCACGACCGCAATCTACTATAGAGATAAATGACATGGAATAATGATTAGGTCCCATTATGGAGGCATGTGCAAAGGGACCGTCAATAATTCAGAGATTTCTAATGTGCTTTATAGAGGGGTTATGTGGGGACGCCAACCTGGATTTACGACCATATCTAGATCTTACGATTGTAGATTACCCTAGACTTTTGCAATTGTGAGTCTGGTTTCTAGCCTGACGAAGTGGCATGGATTTAAGCATCAAGAAACTGGGGTTTGATTGAGTCTCTGGCTTGCAATTGTGCCTTACGAGTTATCATATATCTAACGCACATGAGTGATTGTGAGGATTATTTAATGGATGCTATGTTTGCCATGGTAGTTAATCACCGTAGGATGTCACACGGCGTAGGCATTATCGACTGCATACCTAGACAACAAGTACTGTAATCCGATGTAATACATCCATTTGACGATGATGATAGTAGATTAGCATATATTGATTGTTATATGATAACCCTTTGGATGCACGGACAGGTAAGGTATGATTCTACATACCTTATGTTCTTATTACTATATATAGTTTTATTGTATTTTGAGATTATGTATCGCTCACACCAGACTGTTGTTTGACCCATGGTTTTATGCTTTGCTTCTTATCATCTCGAGTACTCTTAAATGAGTAGATTAGGGATAGCACGTAGATAGCGCATGGAGTTGTACAGGGTACGAACAGGAGGTTGCTCTTTCATATATCTATACTTTGGGGCTTGCTATTGATTTTGTTCTACTGTGCAGTACGTTGGAGCTATGTTAGTACTTGTACTTTTTTAAAGGCAATTATTAGAGTTTACTCGATGTTTGGGATGTACAAACTCTACTATTTTCATTTTGTATAATCCATGAACCTATTGTAATAAGACTTTGTTAGCATAATAATGGTATAGTATGCTAACAATGTGTTAATAACAGTTGTAGCGATGTCTTAGTAGAAAATCAAGCGAAATGTGAAGATAAGAGATAATAGTATTGTTGTGGATGCACTAAAACCAACGAACACATGTATAATATGACAAAATGATAATCCATCCATAAATGAAGTTCAATTGTGTATAAACAATGCATAACAAAGTGTATATAAAGTCTAGATGAAAATAAGTAAGAACACTTAGCGAAAAACCTCAAGAAAAAGAAAGAATTTCGACCTTTACAGCCAACCAGTAGGGTGATCAGTTCCCAGTAGAAATTTGAAATTTATAATGTAAAATTTGTAATTTTAGTAGATTGGAAATTCAACATCAGTCGACTGAGACCTAGTATCAATTGACTGAATAGCCAAGGACTTAATTCCCCAGAATAATAGTTGAATGACTTATTCAATCTGTCAACTAATGGCATGCTTCGAGGCCAGATTGAACATGGACCCTGAAGGGCCTATGCAAATGGTTTAAGGTGATTTTTGTAGAGCAGGAGGTGTTGTTAAGTTGTGATACACTATAAACAGTGTATATGATGTGAAATTCAATTTCAATGGTTTGTAATGTTTTGTGTTTGAACGAGCGAGTTAGATGGTATTAGATTACTTCGACATGACTCTGTTTGGTTACTATAGACATCACGATCTGCTTGTACATAGTATAGGGATCAAAGAGAGATTGAGACATCCATTGAAGTACACACTATAGTTGATTGGTAATATGAATATATAGTCAATCGGCTAGTAGACTAGAAATATTGAAAGGTTGACCTATCTTTATATGTGCCTATGGGTGAATGAAATGTAGGAGGTATGATACAATATTTGATTGTAATCATGTTTTAACATCGAGTTATCGTACTTGTTGTTATCTCCATACTTTATACATTTATCCAATTTGGAAATCTTGGTTTTAGGAAGATTCCTATGAGGTAACACTTCTGTTATAGTTGGGACCTATATATAGATGACTTATGCATGTAACACTGATCTTAGAGTAGTTGTCATCGATATAATGTATTATAACGGACTAACTTGATAGATTTAGGTGACATATGATAAGTTATGGTAAGTGTGATAAAAGACCATAACAATGTTCTATCAACATGTTAATATTGTATACTTATTGATATTTCTCACTCAAGTAGGCATATTTTCTTTTTGTATCTCTATTTGGAAGGTTGAAAATACTAGGAAAGTGCCTATTGCATAATAATAGATGTAGCATCTCAATAAATTTATGTTATTTAAAATATGATATTTAGTATTACGTATATATCTTGAACCTTATGTAGTTAAAGGCCCGCAAAAGCCTCGCTATGCACCGTTAAAGTGCTTAGTGCACTTCGACCACTACACTTTTTCAATACTATTAAATTGTAGTTCCACTTAAAGCCCTGCTTTATTTCGCTGCGCCCACGAATTTAATGGTTTTTAGCACCCGCGTTAGCAACTTTAATATAAAAAAGTTAGTTTGACCCATTTAGTAACGACCTACATTTTCACTTATTGACGGATAGTAAAAATGTTGTTTTCATAACTAAACGACCTTAGAATGGAATAAAACTTCAGGTAATACTGTGTTTATATTTTCTGCGCTTAAAATTAATTATGGATACCCCGGAATTATGTAATAAATATAACTTTTGATAGAAGCTAAATTTAAGTTTGAAACAGTTTCAAATGAAAGATATAATGATTTGTCTTTCTTTAGTGGAGTCACAATAGAAATGTATTCAAACAGTTTAGGAGATATCTCATTTCTAAGTTTAACAGTTTTTAGGATATTTAGGGATGATAAGGCCAAAGCCTATAAATAGGCCCACTAATGGGTTTCGGCAACTGTGACAACTACATAGTTTGATCGGTCCCAAATCACTTTCTCTTCTTTCCAAAATGGATTTAACTTCCATTAATTCTATCTCCACCTAAACTATCATTAAATCACTTCATTTATAGTTAAATCAAGGTATAATGGGTAATTAAGCTTAGGGATTCACTTGGAGATAATTAAACTCAACATTTTAGGAAGGGAAATTTGAGCCCTTGGCTGCTCATTTTTAGATTTTCCTGCATTTGCTTGATTTCATCGATTTTACATGGATTGGTGAGTGATTTATGTTCTCACAATTAATATATATGTTTATCTATGTTTAAGCATGATTTGGATATATGTTTAAAGTCAAAATGATGTTTTAAGATCTGATTTGGTTTCTAAAATGATATAAAAGTATATTCAAATAATTTTAATGTTTAAATCATGTGTTTTCATACCATGGATATGCATATTGATGTTAGTCTAGTATATGGATGTTTATATGTTTAAGTTGCCATGATATGATGCTTGTATGCTTTCTTGTATGGTTTGTTTTCTTGTTTGATGGATGAAACGCTCATTCGAAGCGAATTGTATTTGCATTATTTTGTGGGCAAGGATCTTCGATTGTAGAAGAAAGCTATATAACAATCTCTTCAATTCGATTGCACAAGAATGGAAGACTGTAGTCATAGAACAAGCTTCGATTAATCGACTCTAGTGAGTTTGGAGTAGGATCACAGCAAACGGAGTTGTGCATACATCAAAAAGTCAGAAAGGAGCTAGGATCGATGTAGAAATTGGCTAAGGCAAAATACTCAGTCATTTTTTGACTAAGTGATGGATCGACATTGATCCATATAGATCGGTATCAATCCATCAGAGGAAAAGGAAGGCATTCTGGAGCTCCAAGGACTTAGAAAAACTAAAGACCAAAGACTTAGAAGAATTTTGGACCTAGTGGATGGGTCTGCACCGATCTATATAGATTGGCACTGATACATCAAAATGCTAGATTTGGTCTTTTTGGACTTTTGGGAGCAACTAGAGATGGGTTTTGGCTTAGTACATGGGATGTACCGATCTATGCTACAGTGGATATTTGTTGAGTACTTCGAGGAGAAGCTAGCGTTGGCATCCGAGGAGTCCAAGCATGCAACTTCAATATGATGATGACTTATGGAGTGCATGAAGAGTTGGTGCCAAGGGATCATTGATGACTCAAAGGTATTGATGTATGCTCGTAAAGGAGTATGCGTGGATCATATGACATGATTCGTATCTTTACCTAGCCAGTTGAATGGGCAAGGATATGAGCATTGAAGGGGTCGTGATGTTGAGTAGTCATTGATCTTACAACGTGATTATTTGAGTTATCGTATATCCAATGACATTTGAATATGAGAGATGCAAGATTCTGTGATGGTTGTAATGTTTGCTATAGATGTCATGCAATGTAGGTATTAATGAGTCTAATATCCCGACAGTCTAGTTATCCTTAGATGGAATAGTACACCCTTTATTGACGATAGTATATATATAGCAGGATGACTAAGTATGAGAGAGTGTACTTATTATATTTTTGTTTTCAAAAATATATAGTGTATATAGTAAGACACATTGCATAAACGAGTACCACTTATGCTATTATACTTTATGAGAGACTGATCATCCTTATTATAGATTATAAAAATGAGCCGAAAACAAGGAACATAACATAAAATTCAAGATTAGGAGGTGAATCTGGTATAAGCAATAAGGTAGTTGTTAACCCCAATATGTGTAACAACCTGCACCCCAGTGGGCCTGAATTCTGCTAAACCAAAATCCAAGTCCACAAAAGTACGAATCATTGGTTTGGTATCTTGCAAATAAAACAAAAGAATGGATATCAGAGCTCTAACGAAATAACTTATAGCGGAATAATTTAAAAATATAATAGATCACATAAGTACTGACCAAGATTTGAGACTTCCTAAAATCAAGTGTCCTTGTCAGCACTGAATTCGCCAAGCACCAATGCCTGACCATCTAACTATCTTGTGGGTTGTAATGAGAAGGGGTCAGAACAACGTTCTGGTAACTGAAAAATTATACATCTTATACATAACACTAACTTATATCGATTGTTTACTATTTCATGTTATGTTTGATTATATCATTAGTCGTTTCGACTCCATCCCTGCGTACGAACTGTTCCATCTACACCTTGTAGATATATATACACACGCATGCACACACAAACAAACACCCCCATGGTCCCCTAATGGACATAGATACTATCCCTTATTATTCCTCGTTCATCACCTTGTCAAGGTTCAACACCTTTTTATATCATGATCTCGACATCGTATATCTCAAGGAAATCCTATAGTGCGTACCAATGACCTTTCCTCAATTAAGCTATGTCTTATTTAGGGATTTTCTATTTTGTCTACTTCCTATAACATGGACTCGGCTCACTAACTACCCCGTCCGTGTTTTGAAGGAATCTCATTACGGGTTATCTAGCCTTGCCCTATTAAACTAACTAGTAAACAACCAAGGCGGTGTATTACCCAACTAATCAACCCTGGTAGGCGGCGAAGAATAGTTATGTGTAACCCTGTCCTTCTCGTTGACCACAAGGGACGATGATGGACCGAGACCTATGCAACCTTATCCCTTAAAAAAACCGGTACCACGCGTGTTTCATAGTGTCTGATCCAACCATCGTTCGTTTAGATTGTCTAGTGCGATCAAGCAATACCCTCCTCTAAATAAATTTGAAGCAGACTACTCTATAATGCTTGTCCAACATCGACATCCGCCCAACGGATCGCCTAATTGTCTATATTTACAAAGCTACTGTTTCAAGCACTAATCTGACCTGAGGGTATCCCTTTCTCTATTCGCAGGCGTATACTCTCCATAGGTCTTATGGTTGGGTATGTTTTCACATTCCATCCGACTCTAATGACCTTATGTCATTTACTTTTTATAATTTATATATATTAAATTATAACTATCCACACCCGTCATAAACGCATATCTGAGGCTACATATATACATATTTCATATTCATGTATGTTTCATTCTGTTTACTCTTTCTTCATTGCCTCTACATCTTTTGTATCTGACCCTGGGTCTTCATTTTATCTTACGTTTAACTTTTTCTTCATCAACTACATTTATCGCTTCTTATTTTTCAGTTATCAATATCTTTGCTACCACATTCATTAATTTCAACTTTGATTTCTATTCCATTTCATTTTCTATTCCTTTTTATTCTTGCCAATAACTTCACATTATCGGTTTTATTAGTTCCCATCTTATTGGTATTTTTTTTCATTCTTATATTAGTGTTGAACTCTTAAGATTTACTATATTTTAATAAATTGGAACTAAACTTCTATTCAACATATGTTAACATAGCAAATTTCCATATCTTATCCAAAGGTGAGATATTTGTGCGGTGTTTGAAATAGATAGTACAAAACATAGAAATTTTCCCTTGTTTTGTATATTTCTTTCCTTTTATTTTAATTTGTGCATTCCTTGTTATTCCAAACATCACACTTTTCTTTATTTTAAACTTGATAATGTGTGAAAATCTACATGTAACATTTTAAGTTCCAATGCATTAAAACATCACAAAAACCCCAACATATTTAAATAATTACTTATTTCAATTTTATTCATATTGTCAAATAATAAACAAGTTCCTAATCATTACGCATTGATTAAGATTTCATTCAGTTCATTTGTCGGCTAAAATACCAATTCTAATCATTATGCATTTTACAAAATTAAATTTAATCATTACATAATTACAGAATTAAATCTAATCATTATGCAATTACAGAATTAATTCTAATCATTATGTTTTTGTAATTATCAATATAAATTTCATACGCAAGTTTAACATCTTCAACATTTCATATTCATGAATTCATTTGCAATTTAAATTCAATTCTTAGGCATATAGAAATATATCTACAACGATATAATCTACTATTACATAAAAACATATGATATTCCCACTCACCTTCTATTCGCGCTCTCAAATCTCTAGATCTAATCCAGATCTAAACCCCGTTATTGTGAGTCAGCGGAATTGAATCTTAAGGCTAAATTAACACTAGAGGAGGTGAATAGTGTTTAATGCATTATATGAATGTTTTTCAAATTCTTTAAGATTCTACCTGGAATGATGTAATTAACAATCACAGAATCAAAGTGCAGATAATAGTAAATGCAGTAAAAGTAAAAAAGGAAAGAACACACCAGGATTTTATGCTAGCCGAAGTTACCTCTGGGTAAAGTCACTTGTTTTCGGGCTACAAGCACACCCACTAGATTTATGGGCTACTAAGCACACCCAATTGGTTTGATGGGCTACAATCACACCCACAAGTATAGCAGTATGATTTGATAGAGTTTTGTAGACTTAGATTTTCGATCTTGATTATAACTCTTGAATAGCACTTTGATCTTGTTTTGAGTGAGAGTGATAAGAGAAATCAGATAGTAGATGAAGGGGAATCAAACTAGTGATGATTGAATTTGATTCTGGTTAAATTCCGCCAGAGTTTGGGTATATTTTAATTTAGAAAATGAGAAAGTGGAAGGAGGAGAGATGAATAAGAAAGTAGATGTTAAAAATTCGTTTGGAAGTCTAGTATATAAAGGGAAACAATGGTCATGTCCATTCGTGAAGAGATACGACGAATAGGCACTTCCATTCAAATTTGAATTTTGAAAATTACGACCACTTTTTTGACATATAGGAATTGGATATGTCGACATATCATTCACAAAATTGAAAAATACTTTAAGAATATTATTTTGAAAATCCATTGCATTGTAAAATAATTTGATACTTTATAGAATCATTTAAATATAGTTTATACACATTTCAATCATAATAAAACTTTATATAATAATTTTGAAAATTTTAATATGATGTAAATAATATATATATACATAATCAATATAATTATAACTAGTTAAAGTACAAAAAAAATCAATATATATATATAAACTTAAAAATGCTAAAATAATATCTTTATAGGTATATAAGAGATTTAAAATCATTTTGAGAAATATTTTGAAAAGAATATTTTAAAACTAGGATATTTGGAAAATAATTTAAAACAAAATTAGAGAAGGAAATAGCGATTAGGAAGTGCTATTAAGGTTTTAACATAAATTCTACGACTTTATAACTTATCTGGAATATCTTGAAATCTTGAATTCTTCAATACTCATGAGTCTTCATTCTCCAACTCTATATCAGCATCTTAAATCTACTCTTGATACTATACAGTCTTCTTAATCAGCACCTATCTAATATCCTGCACTATATATATATATATCTTGATAAAACATTAGTATCTATATTTTATATAATTTCCTATAGTTGTTATCATCAAAACCAAAACCTAAGTTACTAACAGTTATTTGTAATCTCCATTTTTGACTCCCTATTTGGCTCCATAAATAACATTTATATAGATCTATTAGAATTTGGATTAGACAAAAGAGATTTAGATTTAAGTTTATTTATTAAGGTCGGGTCTAAAGTTTACCTTTGATGTAACTTCTTGGTTTGAACCTATTTTCTATTCCCTATCCTCTCATATTTCTTCTTCAAAGTGTATCCATGTAATCTAAAACTATGTATGTGTATTTAGAATTTTGGAGGAGAAAATAAAATGGTAGAACTTCGGCACTCATTAGATAATTATGAGTTGGAAGTGAAGCCTTAGGTCCTAATTTATAGAGGTTCAAATCAACGCTAACCATCGAATGGAACTGAATTAAATATGGACCACACAGCTTTAATTCACTACCGCTCACAAAACCCTTCGGATTGACCATTCTAGGACCATGGTCAACCACCCATGGTTAACCTAAGGGAGGTCATGGTCGACACACACAGTGCATTTTTGAGCATTTTTAACGTGAGTTGATTTTGTTGATTACGTTACTTCTTGTAACTGATTGCGCTCATTTGTTTCCCCTGTTAATTGATCTCTTCAATTTTTTCCCCATTTATAAATCCTCTAAGATTTTAGTTTAAAATTTAACATTTATTAATAGTCTTAGTTGATTTTATTACCATATTTACATATATAATTATTTCTGATGCTAAAACTTTGAAAGTTAATAACTTTTCTGTTTGAACTCCAATCGAAAAACATTATATATGAAAATTGATTAGAAAATCGCCACAAACACAATGGTGTAAGTTTTATAGCCAAATTCTTACATTTGCAAAAATTCTATTTTTCACTATTTACTATATGCTAATTAATTTTCATTTTAATTAATTACCATAAAAATTGCGAGATATTACAATATGTAGACGATGTTCACTCAGATTTTGATGAACATGATGTAGAATGCTTAAAGAGGAGCTCCTGATGTAGCATTGGGTGGTGGTGCTCCAATGCAAGTGCAATGAATAGACTTTGTTAAACTCAACAAGGATAAAATTAGCCTTAGAGGAAAACCGTTTATGGAAATAGAATATGTTGTGGAGGTACAAGACTGACTAGACACTTATTATCATAGTTTTGATGATCCTTGGCTGGAAGATGCTTAGAAAAGGAAGTTAGCCTTGTGACAACTTCAAGGTAGAGAAATGGGTTGGCGGCATGCTATCAAAATAGCCACTCCCGAGGATCAATTGACTTGGGATCAGTTTAAAGTTTGCTTTGAGGAGAAGTTCATTCCTGCTACTTAAAATTTGATCTTGTTTAGGAAGTTTGTTAATATGAAGTAGAACAAAATGTCCATGTATGAGTATATTGTTGAGTTTGACTAATTGTCGAAGTGTGGAATGACGTTCATCGATACTCCACTTAAGAAGAACGAGAAGTTCATTATTAGCTTGAACGGCTATCTTAGATAGAGGCTAGTGAGCCATATTAACGAGAGCTTTGAAAAGATTATGGAGAAGGCTTTGAGGCACGAGAGCTTGTACCCAAAGCGGAAGCTAGAAATTGTTCTAAAGAAGGAACTGAAACTACAAGTAGGGTGGGGTGGAAAGAGGAAAAGCCATGGAACAACAAAGGGGAAAACATGTTCAAAATAAATATGGCTTGAAGAAATGCAAATGGGAGCTGACTTGTTTTAATGCAGAGAAAGAGCAAGAACTGCAAAGGTTAAGGGAGGAAATGTTTCGACTGCAACAAATTTGAGCATATAAAAAAGACCGTCAAGAACCAACAAAGGATAAGAATGTTGTCAAGGCTTATGTGATAAATGTTGTTCCTACTTCATCGAGTGCTCCATCAATGAAGGAAAAGGGAAAGGCATCACAATCTAATGTATGCTTTCTAACTATGCTATACATGTTCGTGTTTTTATTGATTCAGGGGCATCACATTCATTTATAGCTGACCTGGTAGATATGCTAGGATTGAGACCTGACCTAGTAGACATACCATTGGTAGTATCGATCCTATGGAAGGTTCATCCAATTTGGGTATGGTTTGTCTTAACATTATTTTATCGAGTCATGGATGCTTGTTTGCTTAAGATTAGTTTCTACTTGGTTTTGTTGGATTTGGTATCATTTTTGGGATGGACTATCTTCAACGATTCAGAGTAGTGGTTAGTTATAAGTGGTTTTTGGGAACTATAGGGACAGACGATGAGCAAAGGCTAGAGTTGAGCTACATGCCCAAGGATGCAGTGATGGCTAGCTTTTTGCATTTGCTTGAGATCCTACATGATGAGTTGCCATCATTATGTATAGAAAAGGAGTATCTTGATATATTAAGGACGTTACATGATTACCACCACATAAAGAGTTTGAGTTCCGTATCAATTTAGCGAAGGATGCTAGATCAATTGTTATGTCTTTGAGATAGATGCACCCAAAGTGAAATGAAAACTAATCCGGCAAGTGAATGTTATATTGAGGAAGGAATTTATTCAAAAGAGTACTTTTAACACATGTAGTATTCTCCATTAAGGACGATGGCTCCTTAAGACTTTATATAGACTATTATGAGTTGAATAAGGTGATGAGAAATAACAAGTATCCTCTTTTGCATGTAGATGGCTTGTTCGATTAGCTCCCTAGTGCGAAAATGTTTTATCAGTTGGATTTGGCAATGAGCTTTCACCAACTGGGAGTGGCGAGGGATAGCCTGCAGATTACCACATTCCTACACCGTTAGGATTTTATGAGTGGTTGATTAAGTCTTTCGGGTTAACCAATGCACTAGAGTACATTGTTGATCTTATGAACCATTTTTTTAGCGATCGGTTAAATAAATTTGTACTTGTGTTTGCTGACAATATTCTAGTCTATTCAAGGATAAAAGAACACAAGACGAATTTGAAAGTGGTGCTTGAGATGTTGAGAAAGAATAGGCTAAAAGTGAGTTTTTGAAGTGTCGCTTTTGGAGGTGGTAAGTGCGGTTCTTGGTGCATGATATTTCAGAGCAGGCCATCGCTATAGATCCTACCAAGGTAGCAGCAGTCCAAGATTGGAAAAGACCTAAGAATGCAATGGGTGTGAAAAGTTTTCTTAGATTGGTAGGTTATTATAGAAGGTTCGTTAAATATTTCTTAAAAATGGTCACATCGTTAAACCATTTGAAAAAGAAGAATCAGACTTTTACTTAGAATGTGAGGAGTGAGCAAGCCTTTGTTGGTCTAAAAGAGAGGCTGACAAGTGCACCAATGTCAGTTATTCAAAATGAGAATGAGGAATTGACAGTATACAAGGATGCATATAGGTGGGGGTGGCAAGAGGAAAAGCCATGGAACAATAAAGGGAAGAAACACGTTCAAAATAAATATGGCTTGAAGAAATGCAAATGGGAGCTAACTTGTTTTAATTGTGGAGAAAGAGGGCATCTTGGCAAGAACTGCAAAAGTGAAGGGAGGAAATTCTTCAACTGTAAAAAATTTGGGCATACAAAAAACATCATCTTGAACCACCAAAAGTTAAGAAGGTTGTCAAGGTTTATGCGTTAATGTTGTTCCTACTTCATCGAGTGCTCCATCGATGAAGGAGAAAGGAAAGGGCATCATGATCCAATGTATGCTTTCTGTCTACGCTATGCATATTCGTGTTTTTTTCGATACGGGGCATCACATACATTTATAGTTAGTGACCTGGTAGATATGCTGGGATTGAGACCTGACCTAGTAAACAAGCCTTTGGTAGTATCGAATCCTGTGAAAGGTTCATCCAATTTGGGTATGGTTTGTCTTGACATTATTTTTCAAGTCATGGATGCTTGTTTTCTTATGATTTGTTTCCACTTGGTTTTGTTGGATTCAGTATCATTTTTAGGATGGATTATCTTCAATGATTCAGATTAATGCTCGGTTATAAGAGGTTGTTGGGAACGATAGGGATAGACGATGGGAACAGGCTAGAGTTGAGCTACATGCCCGAGGATTAGTGATGGCTAGCTTTTTGTATTTTCTCGAGATTCCTTATGATGAGTTGCCATCATTATGTATAGAGAAGGAGTATCCTGATATATTTGAATACGTTATACAATTACCAATGCATTGAGAGTTTAAGTTTTGTATCAATTTAGTGAAGGATGCTAGATCAGTTGTTATGCCTTTGAGACGGACGACACCCAAACTGAAATAAGAACTAATGGTGCAAGTGAATGATATATGAGGAAGGGGTTTATTTAAAAGAGTACTTCTGTATGGGGTGTACATGTATTATTCGCCACTAAGGAGGATGGCTCTTTAAGACTTTGTGTATAGTATTGTGAGTTGAATAGGGCGATGTGAAAGAATAAGTATCCTTTTTCGCATGTAAATGACTTGTTCGATCAATTCCCCAGTGCGATGATGTTATCTCAGTTGGATTTGGCAATGGGTTTTCACCAATTAAGAGTGGCGAGGGGTAGTGGGTAGTCACTGCATTCCTACACCATTGATATTTTATGAGTGGTTAGTTAAGCCATTCGAGTTAACCAATGCACTAGCGTGCTTTGTTGATCTTATGAACCTTTTTTTAGCGATCGGTTAAATAAGTTTGTACTTGTGTTTGTTGTCAGTATTCTGTTCTATTCAAGGATAGAATAACACAAGACACATTTGAGAGTGGTGCTTGAGATGTTGGAAAAGTATCGGTTGAAAGTAAGTTTTTAAAGTGTCACTTTTGGAGGTGGTAAGGGAGATTCTTGTGACATGATGTTTCAGTGCAGGGCATCGCTGTAAATCCTACTAAGGTAGAAGCAGTCCAAGATTGGAAAAGACCTAAGAATGTAATGAATGTGACAAGTTTTCTTGGATTGGTAGGTTATTATAGAAAGTTCATCAAAGATTTCTTAAAAAATTATCACATCGTTGACCTATTTGACAAAGAAGAATCAGACTTTTACTTGGGATGTGAGGTGTGAGCATGCATTTGTTGGTCTAAAAGAGAGGTTGATGAGTGCACCAGTGTTAGTCATTCCAAATGGGAATTAGGAGTTGACAGTGTACGTAGATGAATGTGGTATTGCACTTGGGGTAGTATGATGCAAAGAGGTAAAGTTATCGCTTACGCAAGTAGGCAGTTAAAACCACATAAGAAGAAGTATCTGACTGTGACGCCCCACCTCTATACCCACGCTAACCAAGAATACTACGATGTAGTGCTATCAATTAGCACGGAGAATAAGGTTGTGGAGGAGCGACCATCCATGTAACTTCTTTGTGCGAGCACCGATATGTCAGATAGAATAGAATGCATATCTTTTAAGGAGGAAATCCGACATACCGATACAAACATAAAGCTATCACACGGTGGCTATATATATAATCTTCGGAAACAAACATAGAAATAATCATAACACAAATCAGTCACAGACATCCATATCACAAAGGCAGAAGAAGATATGAATAAATATATAACACATGAAAGTGTACATCAGAGTAGTGGTCTGAAAGATCCACGATAATACAAAAGAATAGAATCACGTGCTATACAAAAGAATAAGTACACAGCATAGAGTCTATATCTCAAATGTGTACAACCAAAAACTACTAATCTATGTAGTTAGCCAAAAGACAGAATAATCCTGAAGAGAAGTCAAGCAGAAGCACCTGTAACATCTCGGTCTGACCCGAGTATTATTTATAAGAAAATAATAAACGGATCAGTCTAGCTATAAATATCAGATGATAAGGTATAGGATAAATAATATGGCATGAACATGTAACAACCATAATGGCATACTACTATAAGTATGTAAATGATAATCAACAAAAGATTAATCAATATCACAAGAATCTTCTCAAAGATAAAATAGGGTATCATCCCCTAAACTTGTATTCATAACAAGTCAGTAACACATAAATTCACCAATGCACAAAAACTGATATCATATCAATGAAAATCATGAAAATTGGTGAAGCACAAATTCCAGAAATCATCACAAGAAATCCAGAAAAAAAAAACACATAAAAAGGGGGAGGCCTAACACATGAACGGGAGCATGAAAACTCACCAACGCGTATAACACATGAACGAGAAGCTATCTCATGGAAGCTATCCATTAAATTTTCACACAGGAATGGCCCGAAGACCATGGGGTGCTACCCCATATATGTGATGGCGAAACATCACAAAAGCGGGGTCTAGTCTCCCTCACAAACAAAGAGACATCGCTCAATCGCTAGTCTAAATCACAAAAAATGATCGTCATGATCATAAGGAAGTGTCAATTACACTAAGCCAGTAAATATATGAGTTTAGCTTCATGTCCCATAACCACTAGCTTAACTTAAATATTTACGAACAAACTGTAGATCTTCACTAGGAAATCGTCACAAAAGGGTTCAATCGAACAAGTCCAAGAGCTAACCGACGAAGTGAACGCAAGCGTTTCATACCACTCGTTTTACTAAGTCGTTTAATTCGATTTCTCATCCGAGTGAAGAAAAGGCTTGTATATACTAGTAGATTGAAAAACGGTTTGAGAGAACGTGTTTTATATTTAAAATAGTGTTGAAAACGTTTTGATGAAAGAGTTTTGATATTTACTACTAGTATTGAAACCTTCATATCTTTAGAGTGACAAGTCACAAAACGATTGCTAAAACAAATCAAATCACATAAATTCATGTTCGAAGACGTGAGTAAAGTCCATGGAAATCAGCTCAAAAGCATCAAACTAGAAAATAGGAGGTGCAGCCTAACATGCGAGCGGCCTAAGGAAATATAGGTCGAACGACCTATAAGTGAAGCAAACTAAGCTGTTGCGCGACTTAACAGGGTGTCTCGACCTAACAAAACCAAGCTAAAAAGGTACGCGACCTAACAGTCTCGAGCTAAGGAATTGCAAGCAGGTCAAACGACCTAGCGACCTAAAGGTGTTCACGATCTAGCATTAAACAAAGCCAAATGACCTAGTAGAAAACAAGGTCTAACGACCTAAGACAAAAGTGCCGAGCTACCTAGCGGCACAGTGCCAAGCGACCTAAGGGTTAACTCGCGAGCGACCTAACTCATAACCGAGCTTAACAGTGGAACGGCAAAACAGGGGCGAGCGACCTAAGGGACTCGCGACCTAAAGACTCTCGAACGACCTAATGGTCAAACGACCTAAAGGAGGAAGCGACCTAAGGCCAATGACCTAACAGAGAGGAGTCGAGCGACCTAAAGTTATAAAACAAGGTCACGTGACCTAAGTAGTTCGCGACCTATCTGGGCACGCGACCTAAAGAGTCAAAGGTCTAACGACCTAGTGGCCTTGCGACCTAAGTAAGGTGGCCACGCGACCTAAAGTTATAAACACGCGAGCGACCTACGACCTAGCAGGGCCGAGCGACCTAGAGCCAGCGTGGCTTTTTCACGCAAACGACCTAATGAGGCCAGAGCGACCTAGAGACAGCGTGGCTTTTTCACGCAAACGACCTAATGAGGCCTGAGCGACCTAGCGCCAGATTTTGCCAAAAACACTGAAAATAAGAGTTTCTCGCCTAATCGATCCAAACCAAAAGCAATCATGCATGCTGAAACGATAGGGAATCATTTCCAACAACCCAATGACAGTTATAGGCAAGATGTGAGATTAAAAATCTCACCTTTTCACTAAAATGGATGAAGATGAAGCTTGAAAGCAAGGAGAAGCAATCCAAAGCTTGAATCCAATATCTTCTACTTGAATTTGGAGTTGAATGTCGGATTTGCAATAGAATTTGAGTTTGGAGTTTTAATTTCCACTTCCCACCACCATTTTTGATGAAGCTTGAATGTTAAAACAAATGGTGAATGAAGTGAGGAAGAGGGTTGGGCTGAACTAAAGAAGATGCAGTCCAAACCAAAGTCACAAGCGGGAAAAAGTAGCAAGAATTTCACTAACTCCAAACATATCGAAGTTTACAGTCAAAAAGATCGCAAACGTCATTTTGAACTCAATGAAGGTGGTCTCGAGTCCTAATTTGACTGTATGCAAAAAGTAGCTTTTTGGACTAACATCCGACTAGCAATAAAATATTCAAATAAAATATTGACAAATATGCCGGTTGTTACAGACTCCCCTCCTTAAAGAAATTGCGTCCTCGCAATATATAAGACGAAAAATAAAAAGTAACAACCATAAATGCATATTAACACAAAAGAAATTTGAAATAAGAAGTTTACCTCAAAGGGCATGAGAAAGTAATTCCTGATGTGTCCGCTCGATGAATTCTCTAGTTTCCCAAGAGCGGTCCTTAGGATTAGAGGACCATTGAAATTTAACAAGCGGAACATCTTTATTTCGAAGTCGTTTGATCTCCGAAGCAATAATTCGAACAGGCTACTGCTCATAAGTTAAATTAGGTGAAACTTCAATCTCTTCCACAACACCGGGCTCAAGAATAGAATCGGAATCCCGAAGGCACTTCCGTAATTGAGAAACGTGAAACACGTCATGCATGGCAGAAAACTGAGCCGGTAATAAAAGGCGATAAGCCATGGAACCAATACGTTCAGTGATAGGAAATGGCCCAATATATCGAGGCGCTAACTTTCCCGATTGACTGAAACGTACAACACCCTTCATAGGTGAAACACGAATAAATACGAGATCACCAACAGAAAATTCTAATTTCCTTCTTCAGTTATCGGCATAGGATTTTTGTTTACTCTGGGCTTCTTTCATCCTATGTCGAATAAGTTCAATCTTTTCTGTGGAATCTCGAATAAAATCTGGTCCTAAAACCAGCTTCTCACCAGCCTCAAGCCAACAAGAAGGAGATCGGCATGGTCTTCCGTAGAGTGCCTCTAAAGGAGCCATACCAATACTAGATTGGAAGCTGTTATTATAGGAAAACTCAACAAGTGAAATATGATCTTCCCAACTTCCACCAAAGTCAAGAACACATGCACGCAGAAGATCTTCAAGTGTTTGATTCACACGCTCAGTTTGTCCATCGGACTGTGGGTGATAAGCGGTGCTAAAATTAAGCTTCGTTCCCAAAGCTTTTTTAAGACTCTTCCAAAATCTACTAGTAAATAATGGATCACGATCACTAACAATGGAAGTAGGGACTCCATGCAATTTAACAATTTCTTTGATAAAGAGTTTTGCCAGAAGAGGAACGGTTCGGTTCGACCGAACGGGAATAAAATGGGCAGATTTAGTAAGTCTGTCAACGATCACCCATAAACTATTATGACCCGAACGAGAACGGGGAAGGCCATCAATAAAATCCATGGAAATTTGATCCCACTTCCAAACTGGAATTTCCAATGGTTGTAATAACCCACCAGGCCTTTGATGTTCAGCCTTAACAAGTTGGCAAGTCATGCAACACTTAACAAAGCTAGCGATATCAGATTTCATTCCCTCCCAATAATAAAGTCGCTTCATATCAGCGTACATTTTACTACTACCGGGATGAATGGAATACTTGGAACGATGAGAATCTTCTAGTATATCTTTACGAAGATCACTAATATCTGGTACAATAAGTCTACCAAATTTTCGAATGCCGCCTCGAAGATCAATATCAAAGTCTTTCAAACCTTCAATATCGGTTTTATCCTTAAGATTTTGGCCAAGCAAAGCCAATTCAGGATCTAGCTTTTGAGCTTCAAGAATGCGGTCTAAAATAGAAGGATGAGCCCCAAGGCTACATAAAACAAGAGATGAACATAAATCGGAAAAACGATCTCGAATTTCACAAGTGGATAAAACTTCGAGATCGTTCCATTCAGATATCATCATGGAAACAACCGCTTGTTGCTTGCGACTAAGTGCATCGGCAACTCGATTTCCCTTTCCGGGAGTATAAAGAATGTCAAGATCGTAAGAGGCAAGGAATTCGAGCCAACGCTGTTGACGCAAATTAAGTTCCTTTTGAGAAAATAAATATTTCAAAGACTTATGATCAATATAAAGTATAAACTTTTCTCCCAAAAGATAATGTCGCCAAATTCGAAGGGCAAAAACGATTGCCGCGAGTTCTAAATCATGTGTGGAATATCTAGTCTCAGCCGGCTTCAATCGCCTAGAAGCATAAGCAATAACACATTCTTTTTGCATAAGAACGGCACCCAAACCAACGCGACTAGCATCGGTGTAAACGACAAAATCTTGATTCCCTTCGGGAATAACAAGAATGGGAGCATCAGAAAGGAGTTCTTTTAATTTATGAAAAGAAGTTTCACATTTGTCCTACCAAATGTATTTAACACCTTTCTTTGTTAAGCCAGTAAGAGGCACGACAATCTTAGAAAAGTCTTTTATAAAACGACGGTAATAACCTGCCAATCCGAGAAAGCTACGGATTTCGGTCACGCTCTCCGGTCTCTTCCAATTTTGAATCGCTTCAATCTTTGAAGGATCCACTAATATTCCGGATTCGGAAATAATATGACCGAGAAACTTCACACTAGATTGCCAAAAGTGGCATTTAGAAAATTTTGCCTTTAATTGATTGCTCCTAAGAGTTTCCAATACAATCCGAAGATCCTCTTCGTGTTCCTCCTCGGTTTTGGAATACACAAGAATATCATCAATAAAGATGAGAACAAACCGATCGAGAAAATCTTTAAAAACTCTATTCATGAGGTCAACGAAATAAGTCGGAGCATTCGTTAAACCGAATGGCATAACTAGCCATTCATAAGACCCATAACGAGTACGGAACGAAGTCAAAGGAATGCTATCCTCTGCAATACGAAGCTGATGAAAACCGGTAGCCAAGTCCAATTGAAAAAAGACTCTAGCACCACTCAGTTGATCAAACAGATCATCAATCCGAGGTAAAAGATATTTATTCTTAATAGTAAGATCATTAAGCTTGCGGTAGTCGACGCAAAGCCTAAGGGTACCATCGGACTTACTTACGAAAATAGCTGAAGCTCCCCTAGGCGAGGAACTAGAGCGAATAAGTTGCTTCGTTTCTAACTCGGATAATTGTTTTCGCATCTCTTCATTCTCCTTATTAGACATGCGATAAGGAGGACGAGTAATAGGTTGAGCTCCAGGTATAAGATTAATTTTGAACTCAATTGCTCGCTTAGGTGGTAATCCTAAGACGGGCTCGAATATGTCGAAAAATTCACGAACGACGCGAATAAGAGAAATGACATCCTCCTCGTCATCATTATCATCATTACGAGGATTTAAAGAATATAAAGATGCAACCAAAGCAGAATCCGAATCTTTAAGAATAATAGAAATCTGATTGACAGATTGCAGATGACGGAGATAAATAGTCCGCTCATGACATAGGATATGAGCTTCATAACGAGTAAGCCAATCCATACCCAAAATCATTCCAAAGCCTAAGTAGCACATGACATGCAAATCGGCTAGGAAAGAAAAATCACACAAAATAATCTTGACATCTTTACAAAGCAGACTAAGAGTTGCGGATTGACCAACCGGATTCGCAATTCTTAAAGAAGTCATTAAAGCAACAACACTTAAAGAAAAAGTATCGACAAGTTCCTTTGATATAAAAGAATGGGATGCACCCGTATCAAAGAGAACTCTAATAGGTTGATCATGAAATATAATAATGCCATCAAGGACAGAATGAGACATACCTTGACCACGAGATGTGTTGCCAGGGGCTTGAGCAACATTTAACTTTCCCTCCTTGTCTTGAAGCTTAGGGCATTGGTGCATAAAATGATCTGGACTTTTACAATAGCGGCAAGAGCGGGGCTTTGAACACTTGTTCGAAAAATGGCCCTTAGGTCCACAGTTGAAGCATTTCTTATCACTAGGGAAAATGCCTTTGCAGCAGGAGTTGCTTGCTTACCCTTTTTGTTGGGATAAGGACCTTTGAACTTGTTGGGCCTTTTATTGTTGTTGAAGTTTGGTTTGGAAGCCACCACTTCAACATCACTGTCCTTATCAGCCTCTTCAAGACGAAGAGCAATATCAATCAGTTGATCGAAAGAAACTTCTAATTTTAGAAGTAATGGCTTCTTGAGATTCTAGGTTAAGCCATAGACGAACCTCTGGTTCTTATTTAATGGGGTGTTGATGTATTCAACCCCGTATTTGGACAGTGACTCGATGGATGCGACATAATCTATCACAGAGGATGCACCTTGAACAAGGTCTATGAAACGACGAGCCAATGTCACTTTCTCTGCTTCTGGTACGAATTTCAATTCGAAGCGTTCCCGGAATTGCTCCCAGGTGAGATCAGCTTCATTAATTTTAGAAATAAGAAGTTCGTACCAATCCAATGCTCTCTCTTGGAGCATACTGGAGGCCACCTGAACACGGTGAAGATCGACAAGATTCATGCGAGAAAAGATTCTATCGCATGTTCTTAACCAAGCCTGGACCTCAATAATAGTTTCGGAACCTTTGAATGGTTTCCCACCTAAGTTGGTATAATCGTTGCACAAACGTGCAAATCTAGACTTAGGGTGAGTAGGTTCCTGATTAGGACCAGCTGCTTGAGAATTCTTTACTAAATCAAGAAGCTGCTGAGCAGTCATGAAAACTCCATCCTAGGGAGTAACAGTAGATGGTCCAGCTCTGGGATGGCCTGTTCTAGACATTCTCCTCTTCAAGAAAGAGAGAATAAGAAAAAGGTTATTCACCAAATGAATATCAAGCAATCTTGATAGATGAAACAAGGAATCATAAAGAAAACAGGATGAATTCGGTTCGAAGACTCGAACTACATCCTGAAACACAACTCCTAAGGTGGACTTAGGATGATGATCCTTGTTAAGTTATTCTACATTGTTCCGAAGTTTGGCTCTGATACCAAGCTGTGACGCTCCACCTCTATACCCATGCTAACCAAGAACACTACGATGTAGTGCTGTCAAGTAGCACGGAGAATAAGGCTGTGGAGGAGCGACCATCCATGTAACTTCTTTGTGCGAGCACCGATATGTCAGATAGAATAGAATGCATATCTTTTAAGGAGGAAATCTGACATACCGATACAAACACAAAGCTATCACACGGTGGCTATATATATAATCTTCGGAAACAAACATAGAAATAATCATAACACAAATCAGTCACAAACATCCATATCACAAAGGCGGAAGAAGATATGAATAAATATATAACACATGAAAGTGTACATCAGAGTAGTGGTCTGAAAGATCCATGATAATACAAAAGAATAGCATCACGTGCTATACAAAAGAATAAGTACACAGCATAGAGTCTATATCTCAAATGTGTACAACCAAAAACTACTAATCTATGTAGTTAGCCAAAAGTCAGAATAATCCTGAAGAGAAGTCAAGCAGAAGCACCTGTAACATCTCGGTCTGACCCGAGTATTATTTATAAGAAAATAATAAACGGATCAGTCTAGCTATAAATATCAGATGATAAGGTATAGGATAAATAATATGGCATGAACATGTAACAACCATAACGGCATACTACTATAAGTATGTAAATGATAATCAACAAAAGATTAATCAATATCACAAGAATCTTCTCAAAGATAAAATAGGGTATCATACCCTAAACTTGTATTCATAACAAGTCAATAACACATAAATTCACCAATGCATAAAACTGATATCATATCAATGAAAATCATGAAACTTGGTGAAGCACAAATTCCAAAAATCATCACAAGAAATCCAGAAAAAAAACACATAAAAAGGGGGAGGCATAACACATGAACGGGAGCATGAAAACTCACCAAAGCGTATAACACATGAATGAGAAGCTATCTCATGGAAGCTATCCATTAAATTTTCACACAGGAATGGCCCGAAGACCATGGGGTGCTACCCCATATATGTGATGGCGAAACATCACAAAAGCGGGCTCAGGTCTCCCTCGCAGACAAAGAGACATCGCTCAATCGCTAGTCTAAATCACAAAAAATGATCGTCATGATCAAAAGGAAGTGTCAATTACACTAAGCCAGTAAATATACTAGTTTAGCTTCATGTCCCATAACCACTAGCTTAACTTAAATATTTACGAACAAACCTTAGATCTTCACTAGGAAATCGTCACAAAAAGGTTCAATCGAACAAGTCCAAGAGCTAACCGACGAAGTAAACGCAAGCGTTTCATACCACTCGTTTTACTAAGTCGTTTAATTCGATTTCTCATCCGAGTGAAGAAAAGGCTTGTATATACTAGTAGATTGAAAAACGGTTTGAGAGAACGTGTTTTATATTTAAAATAGTGTTGAAAACATTTTGATGAAAGAGTTTTGATATTTACTACTAGTATTGAAACCTTCATATCTTTAGAGTGACAAGTCACAAAACGATTGCTGAAACAAATCGAATCACATAAATTCACGTTCGAAGACGTGAGTAAAGTCCATGGAAATCAGCTCAAAAGCATCAAAATAGAAAATAGGAGGTGCGGCCTAACATGCGAGCGGCCTAAGGAAATATAGGTCGAACGACCTATAAGTGAAGCAAACTAAGCTGTTGCGCGACTTAACAGGGTGTCTCAACCTAACAAAACCAAGCTAAAAAGGTACGCGACCTAACAGTCTCGAGCTAAGGAATTGCAAGCAGGTCAAACGACCTAGCGACCTAAAGGTGTTCACGAGCTAGCATTAAACAAAGCCAAACGACCTAGTAGAAAACAAGGTCTAACGACCTAAGACAAAAGTGCCGAGCTACCTAGCGGCACAGTGCCAAGCGACCTAAGGGTTAACTCGTGAGCGACCTAACTCATAACCGAGCTTAACAGTGGAACGGAAAAACAGGGGCGAGCGACCTAAGGGACTCGCGACCTAAAGACTCTCGAACGACCTAATGGTCAAACGACCTAAAGGAGGAAGCGACCTAAGGCCAGCGACCTAACAGAGAGGAGCCGAGCGACCTAAAGTTATAAAACAAGGTCACGCGACCTAAGTAGTTCACGACCTATCTGGGCACGCGACCTAAAGAGTCAAAGGTCTAACGACCTAGTGGCCTTGCGACCTAAGTAAGGTGGCCACGCGACCTAAAGTTATAAACACGCGAGTGCCCTAGCTGGGCCGAACGACCTAGAGCCAGCGTGGCTTTTTCACGCAAACGACCTAATGAGGCCAGAGCGACCTAGAGCCAGCGTGGCTTTTTCACGCAAACGACCTAATGAGGCCAGAGCGACCTAGCGCCAGATTTTGCCAAAAACACTGAAAATAAGAGTTTCTCGCCTAATCGATCCAAACCAAAAGTAATCATGCATGCTGAAACGATAGGGAATCATTCGCAACAACCCAATGACAATTATAGGCAAGATGTGAGATTAAAGATCTCACCTTTTCACTAAAATGGATGAAGATGAAGCTTGAAAGCAAGGAGAAGCAATCCAAAGCTTGAATCTAATATCTTCTACTTGAATTTGGAGTTGAATGTCGGATTTGCAATAGAATTTGAGTTTGGAGTTTTAATTTCCACTTCCCACCACCATTTTTGATGAAGCTTGAATGTTAAAACAAATGGTGAATGAAGTGAGGAAGAGGGTTGGGCTGAACTAAAGAAGGTGCAGTCCAAACCAAAGTCACAAGCGGGAAAAAGTAGCAAGAATTTCACTAACTCCAAACATATCGAAGTTTACACTCAAAAAGATCGCAAACATCATTTTGAACTCAATGAAGGTGGTCTCGAGTCCTAATTTGACTGTATGCAAAAAGTAGCTTTTTGGACTAACATCCGACTAGCAATAAAATATTGACAAATATGCCGGTTGTTACACTGACCTACTACTTTGGACTAGCAGTTACAGTGTTTGCATTGAAGTCATGGAGGCATTACTTGCTAGGAGAAACACTCGAGCTATTCACCAACCATAAATCGTTGAAATACCTTTTCTTGTAGAAGGACCTTAACCTATGACAGCAAAGATGGTTAGATTTCTTAGCCTCCTATGAATTTGACATTTCCTATATACCCGGTATGAGGAATGCAGTTGCATATGCGTTGAGTATGATACATGCTGGCTTAGGAGTTATGTTCCTAGAATGGATATAGTTAGAGTCTATGGTTGGGTATGATTTCCTACCAAAGTGTGATCTAGAGCCACAGATGTTTGCGAGCTTGACAGTTAGAGTACTCTTATAGAGCGTATTGGTCTAGTCCGAATTGTGATGCTAGACTAGTGGAGATTATTTCTAAGCTTGAGATAGGAGTAGAGTCTGATGACTTGAAGCATTACGGGTTTGACCGAGATGGTTGGCTCTGTAAAGAAGGGAGATTGTAGGTACTTGATGTAGATGAACTAAGAGATGAGGTGCTATGGGATTGCCATCATTCGAAGTTGACTATCTATCCCAGAGGAAATAAAATATATAGAGATACGAGGCGAACATTTTATTAGGATTGAATGAATAAAGATGTTGGGACATTTATATCCAAATGTATGAATGGCCAGCTATTTAAAGTTGAGCAAAAGAAATCGACTGGTTTGCTACAACCTCTTGATATTCCACAATATAAGTGGGAGAAGATATTGATGGACTTCGTCAATGGATGGCCACAGACTAGAGGAGTGTATGATAGTATTTGGGTTATAGTTGATAGGTTAAGGAAGAGTGCACAATCCATACCTTTCAAATCTAATAGAAAGGTAGCGAAATTGGCTGAGTTGTATATTGGATTGTACGATCCCATGGGATACCAAAGAGCATTATGAGAAATAGAGTATAGTTATTCACGAATGGATTTTGTAAGAGCTCGAAAGAGGAATTGGAGACAGAGCTGAATTTTAGTACACCTTTTCACCCATAGACTGACAACCAAATCGAGAGGGTGAATTGTATATTAGACGGTTTTTTAGAGATTGCATACTTGAGTTTTGATACTCGTGGGATGATCATCCGCACTTAGCAGAATTCACATACAACAATAGTTATCATTTGAGTGTTGGTATGGCGCCGTTTAAAGCATTATACGTCGTCCTTGCAATACCCTTTCGTGCTGGTGGTAAATGGAGAAGAAACTATTACTGGTCCAGATATGACTAGAGATACTTCATAAAAGATAAAGATTTTTTGATAATGAATGAAAGCTGCATGGAATAGACAAAAGAGCTACGTTGATAAGAGAAAACATGATATTGAGTTCTTTTTTGGGGATATGGTGTTTGTTAAAATTTCTTATAAATAAGGGGAAATTGGCACTGAGATTTTTAGGACTATTTCCAATACTCTAGAGGATTAGGAACCTTGAATAAAAGTCGACTTGTCTCAGATGTTGGCATGTGTGCACAATGTATTCCATGTTTCGCATCTTTGGAAGTTTGTGCATGACTCAAGTGTGATAATTGTACTAGATCAACTGGATGATTTGGAACTTGAACCTAAAGCATTGAGACCTTGTAGCCCTACTCGTATAGTCGAGTAGAGTACGAAGCATCTTAGGAGGAAGACCATAAAGAATGTAAGGGTTCAATGGAGAGAAAGTAAGGCGATAGCACTTGGGAAACCGAGAAGGGCATGAGTCCAAAACACTTTACTTAGTAAGATTATATTTATTGTATTCGATGTCACTTTTGATTCACACTTGGTATCTTATTTAGGTTTTTAGTATATGTTTGGTTGCTATGCTTTAATTTTACAGGTATAAATATTAGCTTGTTTTGGTTATGTTTGTTTAACGTTGAATTTCGAGAGAGAAATTCCTAAAGAGGGGAGAATGTAACAACCTACATTTTTACTCATCAACGGATAGTAAAAATATTATTTTCATAACCAAATGACCATAGGGTGGACTAACACTTTGGGTAATATCATGTTTTGGCATTTGAGGCCCTTAAATTAATTATGGACATTTTCATCCTAGAAATCCCGTAATGGACATAACTTCTGATATAAGCCAAATTTGAGTTTGGAACATTTTCCGAATGAAAGATAAGACAGTTTTCCTTTCCGTAGAGTAGTCACTATAGAAATTTGGCCAAATGGTTTAGAGCATATCGTTATTTTAGGTTTAACAGTTTTTAGGAAGAATTAAGGATGATTATGATGCTAACTACAATAGTTAGAGCAGTTCAAAATAACTTTCTCTTTTCCTAAAGTGTAGATATAAATCTCCATTAACTCTACCTCCATCTAAATACATCATTAAATCATTACTTTATAGTTAAATCAATATATTATGGTGTAAGTAAGCCTAAAGATCCAGTAGAGATTATTAGTCAACATTTTGGGAAGAGAAATGTGAGATCTTAACTGTTTATTTTTGGATTTGCTTGATTTCATTAGTTTTACATAGATTGGTGAGTGATCTCACGGTTACTATATATGTTTATATATGTTTAAACATGCTTAGAATGCAATTTTAAAATCAAAATAACATTTTTAGATTAATTTGATTTTTAAAATGAGATAAAAACGTATTTAGATGATTTAAAGTGTTTAAATAACGTGTTTTCATGCTATTTATATGGTATTAATGTTAGGCTAGTATATGGAGGTTTATATGTTTGAATTGTCATGATATGATACTTGCATGTTTATTTGTATGGTTTTTTTGCTTGTTTGATAGATGAAACGCTCATGCGGAGTGAACTGGAGTTAAATTGTGAGAGAATTATGGGTATGCCCTAGGGGCAATTATGTAATCTTGTTATATAACCTTGATTATATAAAAGATCTTGTTTAAAATAAAATATATTTTTGGTTTTGTTTTCTATTAAATGCATTTATTTATTATAGTATAAGTATTCAATAGATGAACATTAAACTTGTATAAGTAGAAAATCCTTGGGATATTACCAATTGTAGTTGTGAAATATTCAAAATCATGAGTAATGAATTGATACAAACAAAAACACAACTCCTTAAATGTTCCTAGTCAAGAAGTATCATAAAAAGAGTATCGATATATCTGTTGAAACTAGTATAGTAAGCTGTCCATTAAACGGTCGATGTTTTACTCATGATTGTTAAGAGCATCAGGAGGTTACGTACTTGTGGTTGTTTGAACAATCACAAATTGACTCAACGACAGTCTTTTATAGGTTATATAACTTAGTCAAAATAGAAGATCTCAGAGTAATGTTTTATAATAGTCTTCTAATTTGAGAGTACCGTCGAACTTGAGTGTGTAAGTTGTACTTTGATTATGGACAACCGTATGGTATATTGACCGCGTTAAAGCCACAGTTGGTACATGCTGAAACACTTAAAGTGACACTACTCAAGTGGGGATTCGTCTCCCTCATTATAGAAGGTCAGTATCACCAGATTGGTAAGTCGAATTAAAATCAAATTCTTTAGCCAAAGCAAAATATTTAATCGATAAATGTTATTGAATTGGACCGAGGACTTTAAAGTTGACCTACGTAATTAATATGATAATAATAGAGTATTTGTTAACCTTAGATCAAACTCTAAATGTCTATAGCGATGACAAAAAGAATACATGTACAAACTTCATTACTAGGTGAGCTTGTATTACAAAAAAATTTTGATTTCTCCCAATATATCTATATGTGTTGAATTTGACCTATACCGCACTTTAGCAAATGTTGTACAGAATTCGAAATTTAAATTGTTTGAATATTAACTATAATGCCCCAGAATTTCATGGAAATCTTATTTTGGTTAAATTCTGAAAATATATGAAATTATTGCATAGGAATGTATGGGATTAGCTAAGTGCAAAGGTGTGTGCATGTGTGCACGTACACACTGATATGGCACAAGGAAGAACCCCAAATTTCTTGAAACCAAAACAAGAATTAAAAAGCATTACAAACATGATTTTGTAATGAAAATTATTAAACCAAATATGGATATTTGATTTCTGGATTATATGAATTATTTTAGAAGATAAGAAAAAGCAAGTTTTGTTTGAACAAGTAAACATATTTTACTTAATTTAAACCCAGGATAAATTAGATAAGGATTTGAAACATGTATGCACATATATGTGTATGTCTTTCTGAAACTAAAGAGGAGATAAGTAAGCCTAGATAAGATATGTATGCATATGTACATTTCTATAAGTACTGAAATATTAAAAAGAAATAAGCAAGGGAAAGCATAACATTAAAATAGCAAAAGACATATTGCAAGCAACACAATTGCTTTAGGCAGAAAATAGAAAGGAGGATTTTTAGAAAATAAACAAGTGACAATGTCACACAATTGTCATGATTTAGAAAGAGAACAAAATAAATATTCTGGAAAAGAAAAAGGGGAATAAGCATTACATGGCCGAGGTATTAAGGGTGAGAATAAGCAAATGAGAAATGCAAAATGCATGAGCACTGGCCAGGGTAAGAATGAGATTTTACATTTGTAAAACCCTAGAAAACCTCTCTTATAAATCCAAGTTTAAACCAGAAAAATCACTTTCTACCCGAGACATTTAAGAAAACAAAGAAGAAAAATATTTGCAAGAAGAAAGGCAAAGTTTTAAAGGGTTTCTTTTCTGGATTAAGCAAGAGGAGCATTTTTCTGTGAGTAATCTCACTAAACCCATGGCATTAAGTCCTGTTATGAGGCAGCCAAGTTTATGTTATTTTTCTACATATTTCTGATCTTATTACTATGGTTTTAATGGATGCTTTAATGGGTGTTTATGAATGCTTTTGATTGCTTTGATGGTTGAGTATTTGCTCTGTTTGGTTACACCCAGAAATGTTAAAGTATGAAATCATAAAAGTAAATAGAGAATACTTGTAACTGGTTTAGATATGGCATGAAAAATATAGAAATCAAAATGTATATGAGTTGCATTACACTTGTGTAAGTGCCGAGGCTCAAATGAAAGATTCAAGGGTGCAATGGAAATATCCAAAAGTGCTGAACCCTTGATCAAATAGAAAACCCATGAGCCAAAAATCTTGTTTAAGCTAGATCTTGAATTTAGTTCAAACATGGTTGCTTATGAAACAATAATAACCCACATGCCTAGTCTCTATTCACAGTTGTAAATATTCTTGTATTTTCTTTGAGCCATAATATTTGAGAAGTATGATTTCCCCTGGATATAAATATTAGCTTGCCTTTGAAGTATGCTTGCAAGTTTTATGTAATGTTTCATGTACACTGTGATTTAATCACCTAGCTATCTCATGATAGGATCAAACATGAACACTTAGTAAATAAACTAAAGATTGTGAGCCAAGAAGACTGCTGGAATAATTGTTATATTTAAAGTATGCAAGTTGGCACATGGTTTGTTTAAGCCCTGAGATCTTTGTGCAATATTGTGAATTATTTTATTGCAATGTGTCCCCGTGATTCCTTTATGGCAGATGAGGCTAGGAATTAATTTGGTAAATGCAACCCTAAATTGATGAAGTAGGAACTTGAGTTATTCCTAGGTTGGTTGGATTGGAGCTATGATAGTTCCTGAGTATCTCTGTTTGACATGTATGTTTGCATAGTTGAAAGTGTGTACATAATTAGTTTTAATACTGATCATATATGCACATTATATCAGAAACAAGTCAGGCAAATTGATTAAAGAAGTTATGCCAACCTATACAAAATGCTTAGGTCTCACTTATCTACTTAATATCATGGAATTTTTTATATTGCTCATACCAGATCTTGTATCTGACCCTTGTTTGCTTATGGCATCTGGGGTGTCTCATTTAAAATGGGGCAGCCTCTAATGCTCTTTTTGGGAATGCTGGTTCTAAATAGGAAGCTGCTATGGCTAATGGGAATGATTGGATAAGCATGCTAAATTAGAATTAAATAAGAGCTTAGAATGAACTATTTGCATGTAATCTTGGAAGTTTTATAATTCTGCTTTTGTTGTTATGTAATGATCTTGAATGTTTGGAATTTAGTTGTTTCAGTTGAATCTGGTAATGTATTAAGGTTGGGAAAAACCAAAGACTTAGTTGAATCTTATGCAAGAAAATATCTTTGAGTATTATGGTAGAAATCTGTAGATGATATGCCTATATTTGAGAAATGGATGCACACACACACACACACACACACATATATATATATATATATATATATTGTGTATTAGTCAATCTTGAGTCACTTAAAAGCTTTAAGTTTTGAGGTTAAAAATCTGAGTTTAGCTAGAAGTAATATTTCAAGAATTTTGTGACTATATACAGAAGTGTTTTGATAAAAGAAACAATATATATTTTTGTGCACTGTATAAAGATGTGTACATGTTTTAAGGGATTTTTCAAGTATCTTGTATCTGAATTTACATTGCAATAGCCAGGCACTAATGTTTTGATGACCTAGTCATAAGGTTAACCCACCTCAAAAGGAGTGAGGTCTGGGTTGATCAAGATGACCAGAGTTTTTGGGTTTAAAGGAAGAAAATGCACTTTGTAAAATCTGAAGCTTTCTCTGCAAATGCATGTACAAAGACATTTTCAAATACTTGAGCAATTCACTTTTATTTTGAGTAGCTTTCTTAGTCCAGAGAGCACAATACCTTTGATATGCACACATGTTACTTAAATACTACTTTTGTTAAATGATCATAAAATCTGGATTTTCTAAATCCAGTAAAGCAACCCTTAAATTAGTACAAAACTGAGGTAACTCAGGGATTAGGGAATGGATTTGATTCAGGGAAACACAACAATATAATTATGAAAGAATCACTTAACCGTTTGGGTCTTAAATATAAAAGAAGTTGGGGGAAAGATCACTCATGTTGAAAATGATAAATGTGTATATCATTTTCTTTCTGGCTTTTGATCAAATATCAAACAATTATACTCAAACTATGATGACTTGCTATATAATCTGAGATCACTTTGCTAAGTCAAACTAACAAACAATCACCATAAGAATGATCAAAATTACTAGGTATAAATTATATATGATTATGGGATTCACTCCCATGACTCAAATATCAAAACCAAGGAAAATGAGATATGTACTGGTTGATTAGAAACTCAAATTCAATCAGGATGCACTCTTGCTTACCAACACTCTGATCCAAGCAAGAGGGTCACATACATCTTCATATGTGTGTGAATATTTATTAATGAACTGATATAAATATATTAGTGGAAGAATTAGGATCCTGGATAATTTAATAGAAAGGCGAAATGACTCTAGGAAATTTATTAATGTAAAAAAAAATCCTAGTAAAAATTAGGTAAAATAAATAGGGTCATTTCATTTGGTATCAGAGCTATGTTAAAACTATACATAGCTAAGAATGATTGTATTGATTGATTGAAGTACTATAACCATATGTATGTACTGTTTGTTTGTTTGAGTAAAATAATAATTCAGATAGAAAGCTATAGCAAAAGAAAAATACTCATGATAAACTAACCCTACCTATCCATACCCTAGTTATCCAATCATGGTATGAAGAGGATCTCATCACAATGCAAAATCAAGTGCACCACAAATTCTTGATATGCAAGACTTTATGAGGGCCTTAAGGGATGGAGTAGGACAGAGACTTGAGAACCCATATGAGGAACTCTCAAAATTAGTAAAGATGTATACAAACTTGGGAGGCAAGAACTTTGAAGGGACTGAAAATGTGATGGAAATCCAGGCATGGCTGAGAACATTGGATAGGATTTTCAATGATATGCAACTGGATGATCAAAGGAAGAGGCAAGTGGCTTCAAGACAACTGAAAGGTGTGGCTTTAAGCTGGTGGGAGGTAGTCATAGCTGGAAGAATTGAGAATGAAATTACTTGTAACTAATTTAAGGAGATGTTGGAAGCTAGATTTGTGCCAGCATCAACCAAGACCACATTACTTGAAGAATTTATTAGACTTAGGCAGGGAACCTTGAATGTAACTGAGTATACCCAAAGGTTTGAGGGCTTGTCTAAGTATGGAGCTATGCTTGTGGCTGATGAGGCATCTAAGAATGATAGGTACATTATGGGTTTAAACCCAGGGCTTAGTAGAGCTATGTTGCCATATGCAGATAAAACCTTTGATCAAGTCATTGATCTGGCCTTAAAGTTCGAGCAACATGACAAGGAGAGGGAGAAGTATAGGAGTTTTAAGAACAACAACAAGAAGAAAAATAAGGGAAGGTATCACCCCTATGACAAAAAGAAGGAGGAGACAGAAAGCAAGAAGACCAATGATACCAAGACCACTGATACAAAAAGGAAAATAGTGTGTCATCATTGTGGAAAAGAAGGACATATCAAACCAAGATGCCCAGAATTGAAGGGATGAGCTTTCAAGTGCTACCTATGTGGGAAGGAGGGACATATCAAGAGGAATTGCCCTGAGTATAAACAGCAAGGGAAGCTAGCAAGTTTGGAGAGCAAAAGCAAATCCACAGTAGAAGCTATTGCAGAAAACCATGGTCAAGTGGAAGGTACCTTATTTATTTGTACCCTACCTATATCAGTAGTGTATGATACAGGGGCAACACATTCTCTGATTTCCCATGACTTAGTTGCATTGCTTAAATTAAATTGCATACTGGTTGAAACCCCTTTGTTAGTGCAAAGCCCCTTAGGAAGTTCTAGTGTTTTAAACATGATTTGTGTGGATGTGGAATTAAACATAGGAGGAAATGTTTTTATTTCCAATTTATATGTTTTAAATTACCCAAATATAGGTGTTATATTGGGTGTAGACTGGTTAAGGCAATACAAAGCCATAATTGATTTAGACTCATCCACCATATCATTACAAAATTCTAGAGGCCAAATAATCACAATTTTGTGTGAAGTGGCCAACGAAAGGAAATTATATCATTTGATTGACTTAGAGAAGAATTCCAGTGAGCCTTCTATTGAAGAAATCCCCATAATTAACAAATACTTGGATGTGTTTGGAAAAGTTAAGGGTGTTCCACACCATAGACCAGTGGAATTTCATATTAGTCTCATACCAGGAGCAAGTCCAATTATTAAGAAACCCACTAGGATGGGGCCAAGTGAGTTGAAAGAGCTAAAGAAACAGCTAGAAGAATTAGAAGGCAAAGGGTTTATAAGACCAAGTAATTCATGCTGGGGTGCTCCAGTAGTGTTTGTAAGAAAACATGATGGTACTTTAAGGATATGTATAGACTACAGAGAGCTAAACAAGGTTACAATCAAAAACAAGTACCCCTTACCTAGAATTGATGATCTCTTTGATCAACTTAGTGGAGCAAAAATATTTTCTACGTTAGATTTGGCATCTGGATTCCATCAGATGAAGGTAGAGGACTCAAGTGTTAAGTATACAGCCTTTAACACTAGGTATGGTTTATATGAATTTCTTGTCATGCCATTTGGGTTGACAAATGCCCCATCATACTTTGTAGACTTGATGAATAGGATATTCATGGATTATCTAGACAAGTTTGTATTGATTTATATTGATGATATTTTGATCTATTCTAAAACAGTAGAGGAACATGAAAATCACTTACACCTTGTTTGTCTAGATTAAGGGAAAAAGATTTAAAAGCAAAGTTTTCTAAGTGTGCATTTTGGAAAGAAGAAGTGCATTTCCTTGGGCATGTTATATCTGCCAAAGGCATTTCAATGAACCCCAATAAAATTGTGGCTATCCAAGCATGGAAAAGACCAAGCACAGTAGGAGAAGTTAGTTCATTTATGGGGATGGCAGGGTATTATAGAAGATTTATAAAAGATTTTTCTAAGATGTCATCACCCCTTACTAACCTAACTAGAAAGAACCAACCCTTTATATGGACTGAGAAATGTGAGCAAGCCTTTAGCAAAATCAAGGAGGTCTTAGTCAATGCACCAGTGTTGAGAGTACCAGAGGGAAATGAGGATTTGATTGTTTATACTGATGCAAGTGGCTCTGGGCTAGGAGCTGTATTGATGCAGCAAGATCAAGTTATAGCCTATGCATCAAGACAATTGAAACCATATGAATCAAGGTATGCAACCCATGATCTTGAGTTGGCAGCAGTGGTATATGCACTAAAACTCTGGAGACATTATCTTCTAGGTGCTAAGTTCATTTTATACACTGACCATAAGGCATTGAAATATCTCTTTTCACAAAAAGATTTAAATATGAGGCAACATAGATGGGTTGAGTTTCTAGCAGTATATGATTTAGACATACTTTATACTCCAGGAAAAGCTAATAAGGTTGCAGATGCTTTGAGCAGGCAGCATGCAAAAGTAGCCGTGTTAATGATAGAAGAGTTTAGAAATTTATCTCTACTTACTGATTTGGAAATTGAGGAAAACAATGAGGTGAACATGGAGATGATTGAAGAAGGGAGTAAAGGAAAATTAAGTTTGATAACTTTGCAATCAAATTTAATTTTGGAAGTGGGGAAAAAGCAAGAGGAAGATCCAGATTTATTAGAAATGAAAACTCTAATAGAAAAAGGAGAAGAAGTAGTAAACTACCACATTGATAAGAATGGTTACTTAAGGAATAAAGGTAGGATATGTGTTCCAGAAGATATAGGGTTGAAGAAAGAGATACTTAATGAATACCATAGGAGTAAATATTCCATACATCCAGGCAGCACCAAAATGTACCAAAACCTAAAAAGGGATTATTGGTGGAGAGGGATGAAATCAGATGTGGCCAAACATGTTGCAAAGTGTATGACTTGCCAACAAGTCAAGGCAGAAACCCAAAGACCCTCAGGCCTATTGCAACCTCTAAGCATACCACAGTGGAAGTGGGAAGATATATCTATGGATTTCATAGATGGTCTGCCTAGATCAAAGAGAGGAAATACAAGCATTTGGGTAGTAGTTGATAGATTGACTAAAGTGGCACACTTTATACCAGTGAAGGCAGAAAGAAATGCACCTAAACTAGCTCAAATATTCATGAAAGAAGTAGTAAGGTTGCATGGAATTCCTAAAACTATAGTGAGTGATAGGGACACAATCTTTACATCCAGATTTTGGAAGAGCTTTCAAGAAGCCATGGGGAGTGAGTTATGCTTGAGTACTGCATACCACCCCCAATCAGATGGTCAAACTGAAGTAATAAACAAAGTTTTGGAGGATTTGTTGAGGGCATGTGCATTGGACTTTGGAGGTAATTGGGAAGATCACCTCCACTTGGCTGAATTTACATATAACAATAGTTATCAAAGCACCATAGGCATGGCACCATTTGAAGCCTTGTATGGCAAACCATGTTTGTCACCAATATGTTGGGTTGAAGCAGGAGAAAGGGCTGTCTTAGGGCCAGACTATATTAAGGAAACCACTGAAAAAATTGAGTTTGTGAGGAGAAAGATGGCAGCAGCTGAAGATAGGCAAAAGAAGTTTGCAGATGTAAGGAGGAAGTAGGTGGAATATAAAGTTGGTGACTATGTTTTCATCAAAGTTTCACCTATGAAGAAGGTGTTAAGATTTGGCAAGCAGGGAAAACTTACCCCAAGATATGTTGGACCTTACAAGATTTTGGAAAGAATAGGTTCATTAGCATACAAGTTAGAGCTACCAGAAAAGATGAGTGCAATGCACAATGTATTTCATGTGTCACAACTTAGGAAATGGGTGCATGATAAAGAGGAAATTCTAGAGAAACCCACTCAAGTTCAAATAAATCCTGATTTGGTCTATGAGAAAGAACCAGTGGGGATTTTAGCTAAAGAGGAAAAGAAGTTGAGGAGCAAAACTCTGAAATTGGTGAAGGTTCAATGGAGCCTAGACCCTAATGATTGTACATGGGAGTTAGAGGATAAGATAAAGATGGATTACCCTAAGCTTTTTGCAGTGGAAGGTAAATTCTAATTTCCTAAAAATTTTAATATGTATGGTTGTTTTGACTGAATTGTTTGCTTGTGCAATGTTTGATAGATTTTATAAAAATCTGGGAATGTTTAAAGTAAAAATAAGAAAATTGTGAGGACACAATTCCTAAAAGGTGGGGTGATTGTAATGCCCCAGAATTTCATGGAAATCTTATTTTGGTTAAATTCTGATAATATATGAAATTATTGCATAGGAATGTATGGGATTAGCTAAGTGCAAAGGTGTGTGCATGTGTGCACGTGCACACTAATATGGCACAAGGAAGAACCCCAAATTTCCTGAAACCAAAACAAGAATTAAAAAGCATTACAAACATGATTTTGTAATGAAAATTATTAAACCAAATATGGATATTTGATTTCTAGATTATATGAATTATTTTAGAAGATAAGAAAAAGCAAGTTTTGTTTGAACAAGTAAACAGATTTTACTTAATTTAAACCCAGGATAAATTAGATAAGGATTTGAAACATGTATGCACATATATGTGTATGTCTTTCTGAAACTAAGGAGGAGATAAGTAAGCCTAGATAAGATATGTATGCATATGTACATTTCTATAAGTACTGAAAATATTAAAAAGAAATAAGCAAGGGAAAGCATAACATTAAAATAGCAAAAGACATAGTGCAAGCAAAACAATTGCTTTAGGTAGAAAATAGAAAGGAGGATTTTTAGAAAATAAACAAGTGACAATGTCATACAATTGTCATGATTTAGAAAGAGAACAAAATAAATATTCTGGAAAAGAAAAAGGGGAATAAGCATTACATGGCCGGGGTATTAAGGGTGAGAATAAGCAAATGAGAAATGCAAAATGCATGAGCACTGGCCAGGGTAAGAATGAGATTTTACATTTGTAAAACCCTAGAAAACCTCTCTTATAAATCCAAGTTTAAACCAAAAAAATCACTTGCTACCCGAAACATTTAAGAAAACAAAGAAGAAAAATATTTGCAAGAAGAAAGGCAAAGTTTTAAAGGGTTTCTTTTCTGGATTAAGCAAGAGGAGCATTTTTCTGTGAGTAATCTCACTAAACCCATGGCATTAAGTCATGTTATGAGGCAGCCAAGTTTATGTTATTTTTCTACATATTTCTGATCTATTACTATGGTTTTAATGGATGCTTTAATGGGTGTTTATGAATGCTTTTGATTGCTTTGATGGTTGAGTATTTGCTCTGTTTGGTTACACCCAAAAATGTTAAAGTATGAAATCATGAAAGTAAATAGAGAATACTTGTAACTGGTTTAGATATGGCATGAAAAATATAGAAATCAAAATGTATATGAGTTGCATTACACTTGTGTAAGTGCTGAGGCTCAAATGAAAGATTCAAGGGTGCAATGGAAATATCCAAATGTGCTGAACCCTTGATCAAATAGAAAACCCATGAGCCAGAAATCTTGTTTAAGCTAGATCTTGAATTTAGTTCAAACATGGTTGCTTATGAAACAATAATAACCCACATGCCTAGTCTCTATTCACAGTTGTAAATATTCTTGTATTTTCTTTGAGCCAGAATATTTGAGAAGTATGATTTCCCCTGGATATGAATATTAGCTTGCCTTTGAAGTATGCTTGCAAGTTTTATGTAATGTTTCATGTACACTGTGATTTAATCACCTAGCTATCTCATGATAGGATCAAACATGAACACTTAGTAAATAAACTAAGGATTGTGAGCCAAGAAGACTGCTGGAATACTTGTTATATTTAAAGTATGCAAGTTGGCACATGGTTTGTTTAAGCCCTGAGATCTTTGTGCAATATTGTGAATTATTTTATTGCAATGTGTCCCCGTGATTCCTTTATGGCAGATGAGGCTAGGAATTAATTTGGTAAATGCAACCCTAAATTGGTGAAGTAGGAACTTGAGTTATTCCTAGGTTGGTTGGATTGGAGCTATGATAGTTCCTGAGTATCTCTGTTTGACATGTATGTTTGCATAGTTGAAAGTGTGTACATAATTAGTTTTAATACTGATCATATATGCACAATATATCAGAAACAAGTCAGGCAAATTGATTAAAGAAGTTATGCCAACCTATACAAAATGCTTAGGTCTCACTTATCTACTTAATATCATGGAATTTTTGATATTGCTCATACCAGATCTTGTATCTGACCCTTGTTTGCTTATGGCATCCGGGGTGTCTCATTTAAAATGGGGCAGCCTCTAATGCTCTTTCAGGGAATGATGGTTCTAAATAGGAAGCTGCTATGGCTAATGAGAATGATTGGATAAGCATGCTAAATTAGAATTAAATAAGAGCTTAGAATGAACTGTTTGCATGTAATCTTGGAAGTTTTATAATTCTGTTTTGTTGTTATGTAATGATCTTGAATGTTTGGATTTTATTTAGTTGTTTCAATTGAATCTGGTAATGTATTAAGGTTGGGAAAAACCAAAGACTTAGTTGACTCTTATGCAAGAAAATATCTTTGAGTATTATGGTAGAAATCTATAGATGATATGCCTATATTTGAGAAATGGATACATATATATATATATATATATATATATATATATTGTGTATTAGTCAATCTTGAGTCACTTAAAAGCTTTAAGTTTTGAGGTTAAAAATCTGAGTTTAGCTAGAAGTAATATTTCAAGAATTTTGTGACTATATACAGAAGTGTTTTGATAAAAGAAACAATATATATATTTTTGTGCACTGTATAAAGATGTGTACATGTTTTAAGGGATTTTTCAAGTATCTTGTATCTGAATTTACATTGCAATAGCCAGGCACTAATGTTTTGATGACCTAGTCATAAGGTTAACCCACCTCAAAAGGAGTGAGGTCTGGGTTGATCAAGATGACCAGAGTTTTTGGGTTTAAACGAAGAAAATGCACTTTGTAAAATCTGAAGCTTTCTTTGCAAATGCATGTACAAAGACATTTTCAAATACTTGAGCAATTCACTTTTATTTTGAGTAGCTTTCTTAGTCCAGAGAGCACAATACATCTGCTATGCACACATATTACTTAAATACTACTTTTGTTAAATGACCATAAAATCTGGATTTTCTAAATCCAGTAAAGCAACCCTTAAATTAGTACAAAACTGAGGTAACTCAAGGATTATGGAATGGATTTGATTCAAGGAAACACAACAATATAATTGTGAAAGAATCACTTAACTGTTTGGGTCTTAAATATAAAATAAGTTGGGGGAAAGATCACTCATGTTGAAAATGATAAATGTGTATATCATTTTCTTTCTGGCTTTTGATCAAATATCAAACAATTAGACTCAAACTATGATGACTTGCTATATAATCTGAGATCACTTTGCTAAGTCAAACTAACAGACAATCACCATAAGAATGATCAAAATTACTTGGTATAAATTATATATGATTATGGGATTCACTCCCATGATTCAAATATCAAAACCAAGGAAAATGAGCTATGTACTGGTTGATTAGAAACTCAAATTCAATCAGGATGCACTCTTGCTTACCAACACTCTGATCCAAGCAAGAGGGTCACATACATCTTCATATGTGTGTGAATATTTATTAATGAACTGATATAAATATATTAGTGGAAGAATTAGGATCCTGGATAATTTAATAGAAAGGCTAAATGACTCTAGGAAATTTATTAATGTAAAAAAAAAATCCTAGTAAAAATTAGGTAAAATAAATAGGGTCATTTCATTAACTGATCGAGTTCGCACCAGAGAGTCAATATAACCACATTGTCGGTTATTTATAAATTTGACTAAGGATAAAATTAATTTGTAAATGTTATTAATTAATAATAAATTGATATAGTGTTTTATAAATATATTATGGCTAATTTTAATTATTTATTTAAGGCTTAAATAGGGAAGAACGATGTATAAAAGTTATATGACAATTCGATCGATTTTGAAGTCGGAAAATAATTAATTAAGGGTTGAACCAAATTGAAGTCAACAAGGGCATGGCCATACTTGTTCGTAGCTAATGCCGTCCATAATTAGAGGTTTGAAGGAGATTAAACTAGGCCAGTAGATTTACGCCAAAAAGGGGAGAAGAGGGTGTAGGTTGATGGCTATAAATAGCTAAGCCTCCATAATGTTTTTGTAGCATTCCCCATTTTGAGACTCGAAAATAGATACCAGTGCTGCTATAGTTATCCCTAGCATTATTTCCCAAGACAAAATGAGTTCGGTTATTATATCAATAATATAAAGAGCACTAGAATTCACAAATTTTGAGAAAACAATTTCATTCATTAATTTGCAAATTCATTACAATTTAATCTCAAAACCCCATGATTCCATCGTTCAGATAAAATATAATATTCACAAATATAATCCCAAGAGCAACATATAAGAATGCCCCCTCGAATGATCAGAGTCTTAACTACTTTATATAGTTACAGTACCTATCCCTACATACTTACAATAACCATAAAAAGCAGTTAAACAATTACCTAGCAGAAATAAACTTTAAATAGTAGTTGACCTCTTACACGTATCCGGAAGCTTATTCGTCAGAACCTGAAATGCCCATTCTTAGCATACTCGATTTTAAATTGAGCACCTATGAGTTCAGGGGGGAAGTCAAAACTTCGGGTCAGACAAAAAGTCTAGTGTGAATAATATTAGTCCATCTCAAATCAAAATATAGGTACTTAGCGAGACCATGCTGTTGAGTAAAACGGTTTTCCCTCACTAATACCTTAACAAATAATATTTAATCCATAACGTATTCAATACCCAAAAAATAGTCATACCATCAATAACATATCATGCATGTACGGGTTAAAATGAATAGTTTGTCATTCACAAGGATCCAAGGGTTACCCATTCTTAAAATTACCCAATCCCATAAATTGGTTCACTAAACGACAAAGTTTTTCATGTGTCACTATGAACCTATAATAGTTTTCTTAGGCCAACGAAAAACCTATCAAGTTACCTCAGCCAAGATATATCAAATGATTTAATGGTTTTCTAATCCTTTTTATAAAAAACAATAACGGTCTCCTAAGATCGATGGTAGAAAAGGTCAACGTTCTCATAAAATAGTAGAAGAAAATATCAACGGTCTCCTAAGAATGGTACGAAAAAATATAGGTGAGCAAACTACTACGAGTTCCTTCGGATGCGTAACTCCAAAATTTAGCCTTAATTGGCAAAGCCCTTCTCATTGGAATTGCAGACTAGGCCAACCGGGGGCTTAACAGTTAGAGGATAGGGTGCGACCTACCCTAATCTCCACCAAAATCTGATTTTAGTTTAATTTATGTGTTTTTGATCAATCCAAGGCATCCTAACACAATTTTATCTTTTTGATCTCCTGGATGTAATTCTACTCACTCAGAAGTTTAAGTCTGACCCTACCCACTACTGGAACAATCCAAATTGGTCAACATTTCCCAAGTCCCCAAAGTCGAATTGTTAGGTTATAGCATTCAACACATTGGTGAGTATGTCCATAATTTATTATATGCAATAATAACTGATCAAAATGCAAAGATGTACATATAACACATAAGCAATCGTTCACATATACGATCAATGTGATAGCCAATTTTTACACACAAAATTATGGAGTGACAACTTTCTTTATAAATAACTCTTTAAATAAGCTAAAATATCCTTTCTTTCTTTTAGAAATCTTTACAAATACTTAACAAAATAACCCTTTTTGATTAAGTAAGATTAGCCTAACATAGAGCCAAAATAATTCCAATATTATGAAATTTAGCTATTCTTTCTTTCAAGACAAGTGTCGTCATGCCTTGATAAATTTAAAGCTTTCGTGGGTATAAATGTAGGCTACTGCATATTATCAAAACTAGCCTTCATGCCTTTATAAAATTATGGTCGTCATGCCTTTAATATAACATAGTCATCGCGACTCAATAAAACATAGCCTTCATGCCTTTATGTTAAATAAAGGTTTCACGCCTTATCACGATAGGTGGCTATCGTTTGTAAATGAAAATAAGGCCCTCGTGAGGTATAGCCTTCGTGGGTTAATAAAAGAAAATCCCTCATGTATTAAAGCAATAACTTTTAAAAGCTGATATAACATAGTTATCGTGAGAGATAGTTACCGTGGGTTAAAACAAATAGCTTTCATGTGTTATCGAAGTAAGCTTTTAAAGGCTGTAAAAACATACCTATCATGGGTAACAGCTATAGTAAGATGATCAAAATGGAGTCATCATGTGTCAAAACAGACGCTTTTAAAAGCTATTAAAAACGGTGCTATCGTGGGTAATAGCACTCGTGGGTTAAGTGGCAATTCTGTAATTCTAAAAAAAACGTTTCTTTTCCTTTAGAAGCATGTACTGTCTATCAAACCCATAATATTTGTCAAAATCTCATTAACCAAAAAACAACTTTTCAGAATTCTTTCAAGCAGAGAATTTTCTTTTATTTTCTGAAATTATAGTTTTCCTTAAAATTATATTATTATCATATTTTGCAAACAAGTCCAATTTGCAAAAAAAAATTATATTAAGTTGTAAACACTTGGGAAATATCTGCAAAAATTCCCAAAAGTCAATATATGTGTTCTTAACAACATATTAATATTTTAAGCCAAAATAATTATTCCTTATATTTTTAATAATTAAATTCTAAAATTAACAATTTTCTCGCTTAGAACATTCATAATAAATTCATGATAATTCCAAAATTATGAAATTAAAAGTACAACTCCAGAATAATGATTCTAACATCATCCCAAAATTTTAGAACATTTAGAGATAAAAAACAAAGTTTTTCGTATCCGAAACTCTTTAGGAAAATTTGCAATATTTCATATTTTAGTTATTCAATCATATACATGATTATTCATTCAACATTCACGATAAACATTAAATAAAAATTCAGGTGCAAACTTAAACCCGAATCTAACATAACTAAAAATGAGATGGTAATATTATTCAACTTCAAAACCTTATTAAGATTTTGGAATTTGCCTTAGCTTTCTTTCTTTAGCTTATCTCATTTTCCTCTTTAATTTCCTTCTTCTTAATGGTGGCCGACATTATTTAGTTATGTTTTTTTTTGAGAATGAAATGGAATTGAATGAGGGAGTGGGGTGAGTGTACTATAATATTTTCCCTTTCTCATCTACCCTTCTATGTTTATGTTTATTAAATTTTATTCCTTTAAACAATTCTCTTTATTATATTTACTATGGCCACTCAAAGTTAATTAACTTAGCAAATCCCACATTTACAACTTTAAATAATGTGAACTAAAAGTTAGAGCTGTTATAGGCTCCCCTCCTTAAAGAATTTCATCCTCGAAATTGTGATAAGGATAACAACAACAAGCATATCGACCATACAAACATGTGTCATAAGCATATAAAAGCAACAATACTGGTCATAACTATTAATCAAAGTCTATACAAAAATATATCATACAATCAAAATAGATCGAGATATGCCTCCCTAACCTATCCTCTGCCTTCCAAGTATAGTCTCATTTATCGTCACTCCATTGGACCTTTACTAACTTGACTATTTTATTTCTCAACTCCTTCATATCTCTATCAACTATATGAATAGGTCGTCTAATGATAGTCATATCAGGCTCCACTATCAAGTCTTCCAAAATTGTTGGTTCTATAATAGTCTCTGGATCATGCACGTACTTCCTTAGATGAGATACGTGAAAAACAATATGGACTCCTGCTAAAGTATTTAGTAACTCAACGTGATAAGTGAATTTCCCAATTCTCTCAATGATAGGAAACACACAAACAAATCTAGTTGCTAATTTTCCCGTCTTCACGAATCGTACAACAACCTTCATCGGCGATATTATTATGAAAGAAAAATCTCCAACTGAGAATTCTATGTCCTTATGCCTTTTATCTGTGTAGCTTTTCTACCTTGATTGAGCTTCCTTCATCCTTACTTAGTTTAATTCAATCTTTTTAGTTGCTTCTTTCACCATATCAGGATCAATTGTTGGTCTATCACTTGTCTCCAACCAGCATGTAAGCGATTTTCACAGCCTTATGTAAAGTGCTTCGAAAGATGTCATTCCTATACTTGTTTGATAACTATTATTATAGGAAAATTCAACTCAATGCAAATGGTCTTCCCATGACCTCCAAAGTTTAGTACACAAGCTCTTAATAAATCTTCAGTTGCCTTATTATCCCTTACTGTTTGCTCATAAGTTTGCGGATGGTAAGCAATACTCATATTCAGCTCATTCCAAATTTATTAAGTAATCTCTTCCATAAATCACTAGTAAACAAATGATCTCTATCACTTATTTTACTACTTCGTACTCCATGAAGTTTCACAACATTCTTCATGAATAACTTTATTGAACTGGGTGTCATGCTTTTTGACTTAACATGGATAAAGTGAGTGCTTTTGGCCAGTCTATCAACCACAACCCAAATGCTTTCATTTTCCCTATTCAACCTTAGCAATCCATCTATAAAGCCATAAATATAGAATCTTATTTCCACTATGGTACTTCTAATGGTTTACGTAATCCACTTGGCTTCTGATGCTCGACTTTTACTTGTTGGCAATTTATACATTGCTTCATCAGTAAGCCTACATCTGTCTTCATACCTTCCCAGAAGAAACTCCTCGTCATACCCTGATACATTTTTTACCTTTGGGATGAATAGTAAACTTCGATCGATGACACTCTCTAAGAACTTTCATTCTCAGATTATACAATCCAAAACACACAACCATCCTCTTTGGTCAAGTACAAAACCTTTCAAATCGTCAATCTTACTTCCTATTTCTAGTCTCTTAATTCAATCTAGTATGGATCAGTGTTTTGCTTTGCTACAATTTTTTCGATCAGTACTGGTTGAACTTCTAAATAGGAAATCATTGCCGTACTCTGACCAGAACTAGTCGTCGATCTCATTCTAACTCTACGCGAAGCCATCGTCTCTAAATCGTTCCATTCAGACAACATCACCAATACCATATACTGATGTTTTCTACTGAGTGCACCTTCCACTTTATTTCCTTTCCTGGCGTATACCCAATTCCAAAGTCATATGTTGCTAAGAACTCCAGCCATCTTTGTCGTCTCATATTTAATTCCTTTTGAGAGGATAAATACTTCAGGGACTTATGATCCGTAAACAGCTCGAATCATTCTACCAATAGATAGTTTCACCACACCTTTAGTGAAAAAATCACCGCCGCTAACTCCAAATAATCAGTAGGATAACTAACTTTGTGTAGTCGAAGTTGTTGAATAGCAAAGGCAATAACTTTACCCCTCTATAACCATATAGCTCCTAACCTAAGTCACATGCATCGGTATACATTACCAAGTCTTGATTCCCATCTGGAACAACTAACATAAGCGCATTGGTCAATAAATGCTTTAGCTTCTGAAATGCTTCTTCAAATTTATCTGTCCAAACAATCCTTATGTCCTTCCTTGTTAGTTCAGTCATTGCTGCTGCTATACGAGAGAAATCTTTAATAAATCTCCTGTAGTAGCTAGCCAATCCTAAGAAATTTCTAACCTCAGTCATGGTCTCGGATCTTTTCCAATTGTTAATAGCTTTGATCTTCGATGGGTCTACAGACAATCCATCCTCTGAAACTACATGCCTAAGAAAATTCACTTCTCTTTTCCAGAAATGACATTTTGAAAACTTCGCCTTTAGCTAATGCTGCCTCTGCATATCTAGCACTATTCTAAGATAAACTTCATGTTCTTGTTCATTCTTAGAATACATCAAAATGTTGTCAATAAACACCAACACGAACCAATCCACATGATCTCGGAATATCTGGTTCATCAAGTCTAAAAAGGAAGCAGGCGCGTTGGTCAGTCCAAAGGGCATGACAAACCACTCATACAAACCATATTTTGTTCGAAACATTGTAAGTGGTATACTGTCCTCTGACAATCTCAATTGGTGGAAACCCGTAGCTTAGTCTAGTTGTGAAAACAGCTTGGCTCCACTCAATTGAACGAACAAATTGTCTATTCAAGGCAAAGGATATCGATTTTTTATCGTCTTCTCATTCAGCTTCCTATAATCAATACACATTATCAACAATCCATCTGGTTTCTTCACCAACACCGCTAAAGTTCCCTAAGGAAAACTGTTGGTCTTATAAAATTATTGTCTTTTAGATCCACTAACTGTAACTCCTTTATCTCGGTAGGTGACATTCTACTAGGTAGTCTACTTTCATGTTCAGCTTCAAGCATAAAATCTATTCAAAACTCTATAGATCATTTCGGTGGTAGTCCCATGACTGGCTCGAAAATATCAGCATACTTCCTTACTATGAAAACTTGATTGATTTCATCCTCCTTGCCTTTAAATGGCTTCCAACGTTGCACAAACGTGAAAACTCGATTCTTCAAATTAGTACAAAATTTGATCACGACAATCAGGAAGTTTTAAGGATATTACTCTATCCTGACAAAGTATCCTTGCATCATATCGGCTTAACCAATCCATACCTAGAATTACCTCAAAACCTACAAAATCAAACACTTACAAATTGCAGGCAAACAAATGACCTAAAAACTCAAACTCAATGGTTACATCTCTTCCCAAGAGTTGCATAGCCGCTTATTATATTCGCAATCCCCAGAGAAGTAATAAGGAATGTCAGTTCAAGGTTTAATTTATCTACCAAACATCTAGAGACAAAATAATGTGATGTTGTAGTATCGAACAACACATTTAACAAGAAAACTTGTCAACACCCCAAAGTAGAGTTAGAAGTGTAGGTATGTCCTTCTAAACCTCTTTTGATTAAGTAGAAAAGGTTAGGACCTTATCTCTTTCTTTGATTAACCTTTCGAATAGGTTTTTTTGTTGTTAAAACCTTTCCTTGTCTAACTTTTTGACCTAGTCGAAACACTTATATCCCTTTCTTTTTAAGTCTTTCAAACTAGCTTAGTTGGCTTATTAATCGATTCGAAATACCCTATTGAAACAATGGTGGTATCCTAATGGCCGGCTCTAATGCTGTTGAGTTTTAACTGAATGATGGGTTTCGACTTCGTCGAAAGCTCATTTCTTTAATGGCATCAGTTTGGATTTTTAATTCTAGGGTTTTGGCCAAGTTTGAGGTTTCAACTCACAAAAAAGTGAGCATTTGGTGAGTAGTGGTTTGGAGCTAAGAACTTAAGTGTATCGGTAAAGTGAGGGGTTTCGACCCACTCGGAAGGTATCCTTTCGATTAAGTCGACACAAGTAGAACACAATTGAATCCAATAAAAGTCTCAAAACAGTTGCATAATAAAAAATATCAAAATCTCGCCTTCATTAAACTAATGATGTACAAACTGATCAATTTCCCCTAATCTGATTTCCAAATTAGGGTTTACAAATTTACAAATTCAAGAAAGTATAAGAAGAGAGTGAATGGATTTGGATCCCCCAAAACCAGACCCCTAGGGTCTTATTTATAAGTGTGGGTTGACACCTTTTGACTTAGAGCTTTTGACCTGGTCGATAGGTGGCTTTGTAGACCTTTCGTCACCTTTGTCACTTGCGCATCCCTCTACATTGCATTTGAATGGATTTGAATGCCTCCATCTTCGTCGAAAGGGCTGGATGCGCCTTTTCCCCTTGCATTGATTTGTTGTTGCTAGTGAGAAGTAGCATGAGCTTTCAACTTTGTCAGCATGTACATCCTTGGGGTTTCGAAGGTATTGAAATACTATGGGTTTCGACGCAGAAGGCAGCTTTCAAAGACATGCTTGCGGATAGATGCGGAACCCCTCTTAATTGTGAAAGGTTTTGACCGGTTTGAAAGGCTTAGTTATGCTTTCGAAGGGGTTGTTCCAACGAAATATTTTTCTTAGTAATCTGAATGAAGGTGAAACCTTCGGTTTTGAAGGGTTTGGTGCGCATGTGTGTGGTTGTTACTAGCTGCCTTCGAAAGGTATTCCTCAACCCATTCGAAACATATTCATGCATGCGAAAGCTTCTCCTTCGAAAGGAAGCAATTGAAGCGCAAGGGTGCTTTCGACCCTTTCGAAAGCTTGTAACACATTTGGCCTTTGACTGTAGCATCCCTTTGACCCCTTCGAAAGGCCTTGTTGGTGTTGTTATCTCTTGTTCTTCATTCTCTTCTATTAATCTTGGTTTCGACAAGGTTGAAGTGGGAATTGGTGGTAACATTTCCCCCTCCCTTGCGAAGGGATGTTCTTGACTTTCAAAGTCAACCCTTTCGAAACCTATAACATTTCCCGCCTTTTCATATTCTTACGCAAATCTTGGCCGTTCATTTAAATTTGATCATACAGTTCCATTCATGCTGACTTTTCTTATAAATCACGTTCCCTTCTTCTCCTCTTTCATTTATCTGCAATTATAAAAAAAATTCTAGCAAGAATCAAATCTTTTAATTTCTTAAGTAATTCTTATTTCCAACAAACAGAGACTCGAATCCAAAGTAAGTTTTCATTATTTCTGCATTTCAAACTAACTTTCATAATAAATTTTGATTTCAACATTCGCCTAATTTGAATACGAAATACTGTTCAAATCTCATAAAGATAATTTTAAGTTTTCCGTTCATGAAAATGTCCTTCGATTTGTTTCTATGGCTTCTCTTGTTTCATTTCTTACTTCAATTTATTCTTTGAATTCATTCGAAATGTAATTTTTTAATTATTATTTTTTTCTTTAAATGGTATGAAAATAAATTTTGGGGATTTTATGATTATTAATTGTAAATCCACGCTTAAATTAATTTTAATTTTTTTATATAGTGTTTGGGTTTAAATTAAATTTGGGGAAGAACGAATTTTACAGTTACTTCATAGAGAAGTTTTAGCAGTATGAATTGAATTTTGGCGCTGTAATTTTACCTTTCTACCCCTTTAGAAGGGGTTTAGGCGGCAACTTTTGTTTTTCTTCTTCAACCTCTTTCGATGGGGTCGAAAGGTAGTCCAACGCCTCTCTTAATTGATCTCGTCGAAAGGTTGATGTAGTTAATATGAAGTGGACTTCTTCGAAAGCATAATTATACTTTAGTGTACTCTAATACCTTTTGAAGAAGTTACCTGATGTGCTTTACTAAATGACTATCTAGTCCATACTCTTTGAAAGCATAACTTTTTATTTCATAGGTTTCAAAACCTCTAGTACATGCCTACTTCTAATTTATATTTAGGAAATGTGTGAAGTTAGAGATACATACTTTTTTTATAAATTGGATTGAAGAAAGCATACTTTGTATAAGTTGTAAATCAAATCAACACTTTCGAATCAGTCGAAACATACCGTATCGACTCAAATTTAGTTGTTGGCATGCTTTTGAAATCATATACCCCTTTCGACTTTCTTGACACCTTTTATAACTAATTGAGATTCGATCATCATTATATGCCAATATTGTCGAAACGTCCCAAGGCCTTTCCATTTGTATTAATTCAAACTCAAACCTTTCGACTCGATTGGCATATTAGGTTTCGACAACATCCATGTTATTTTTGTTAAACAAAGTTCAGGGGATTCGACAGTGTCGAAAGGCCTATTTGTCTTGTTTATTGAATGTTGTTAGTGTACGTTTATATTCAAATTGGTTGTATATGATTCAACTAATCCTTTTAATAACAAAGATTTCAATGAGCTTTCGACATTGTTGAATTGTGTTTGTTGGATTTCTACTTCCATCCCCCTTTTCGACTCTGTCGAAAGCTCAACAAATTTTATTTTTCTAAACTAACTCTAACATTCTATCAAGGATATGAAATTTCATGTACCGGTTGATGTTCGAATTGCTATAATAGGTTTTTGATGTCCTTGAAAAAATGTTGATTCCATAACAAATCATAACTTCTAACTTAAATGATTTTACCTAGCAAGGTCATGGGCGTGAAAATGACTTCCCAAAGACCAGAAAAAGTCACAATGCCGATGACAGAATCTTCTCCTAGGAAGATTGAAGCAACTTCTAAGCATTCCTTGATATCTACTCAGGATGAGGTAGATGCAATCCTTAGTGACGTCGGCATCACTGGGGTGGAAGCTATTCCTCTAAGTGATAACGATACCATCCAATGCCTAGCTGAAAGATATTTTGCCTACACCGCTATCCATATTTGGCATGGTGTTTTCCTGCCTTTTCCGGATTTCTTGGCCAAGTTCCTGCCCCACTTGGGCGTTGCTCCCATTCAACTATCACCATACGCATGTACCTATCTTCTATCTTTGGCACTCATGGCACTGGAGTATGGAATTCCATCAATTAATGATGAAGTTTTGAAATTTCTTGTTCGATTGGTTAATCTTAGCAACATGAATAATCGAATATTTAGAGCCATTCCCCCCAAAAAGCTAATATCCGAGGGGCTAAACAAATTCGGAGATTGGAAAACATAGTTCTTCTTCGTTAAATGCTTTCCCAACATCAGTGGGGTTTTCTCTTCCCCCCGTAAGTTGATCACAGTCTTTATTTTTCCATTTAGTTACTTTCCTTTACTAATCTATGCTTCCTTGTCAGGTGCTTCTGTTAAGAGCTGAATGAAGAAGATAAGAAAATCATAAAGTCGCTAATTGACACTTCAAGTAGGATGTGGAATAGATTAACTCTATTGAATCCTTCAAATCTACAAAAGCATTCTCTCCTACCAACAGGTCAAAGGGTACTTGGTTAACCTCCTTTAGTTTAACACACATCACAGAGCAAACGCTTCCTTTCTTTGGGTGATCCGAAGAACTTCTCCTCGATGTCACCAATTTGCCCCGATCACTCCAATAGGTTTAAATACAACACTTACAGTTTATTGTTGTGTTACCTTTTCAAATTACTTCATTGACTTGTAATGATTTGAATTTTCAGTAGCTGCTTCTCAGGTTGAACCAATTATAAGTGATTTGGCTCTCCCCATTTCTACAACCCATGCATCATCTTTGTCTCGGGCCATTGCTAGGTCAATGATGGCTGCTAAAAGAAAGTTGGGTAAAATGACTGTGGCAGTACTATCCCTTAAGAATGCCAAGATCGTTGAAGTTCCTGATTTTCCGCCACGAGAAGAGGGGGAGCCTGTTGATATTGACAAAACTCTGGAGAGTCCATCCATTAAAGCTTCTCTTGATCAACCCAAGAAGACTCCCACAAAGGTTGATCCCCTATCGCACATTGTCATCTCCTGCTCTCCTCGTGTGATTGATCAAATGGAAAAGAAATTGAGGACTTCGAGCCCTTCTCAGGAGTTGCACTCTTCCAAATCTATATCACCTATGCCTCCGAGTGATTTTGAAAAGATGGTTTAGTCTATCTTGAGTTCTCCATCCTTTACAACTATCCGTCAGCCTTCGTTCATTTTTGATCCAATGGATCATTGTCGTTCTCTAGTTGAACAACAATTCCTGGTATGTTTAATATCACTTAACCTTATTTTTATTATTTCTCTCTAAGTTTTTGACTATTGTTATACTTTTTATTTCAGATCTCCAAAAGCTGGCTCTCTCTACAAGAGGGTGCACTAAAATCTTCCACAAAGACATCAAGGCTTCGAGAAGAAATGTGACACCCCGCACCTCTAGGCACCCCGAAAATCGGACATGACTAGAAGCACGAGTGGTTAGGTGAAATAAAAATCCATATCATAGCACAAAGACGAAGGCAAAAACATAAAATGATTAAAATATTACAGCGGAAGAAAACTTCCACTAATTATAAATTAATAGCAAAACAACTTCATTAAAAACAACATTATCCCAAATTTATTTCTAAAAACAAAAGTACCAAGTAGTCTCCACCAAAACATAAAACATAACAAGGTTTACAATATAGGTCCCTATATATAGAGTATAGTACGGACAAGAGAAACGAAGTACATGAAACAAAAGAAACAAAAGCTGAAGATAACAACTTCTCCAATGACCCTCCAAGCTGCAAAGAACTGCAACCTAGACCTGCCCTCCTGTGATTTGGGGAAAATAGGAAAAATAGGAATGGGTCAGACATAAAGTCCGGTGAATGAGAAATAAAATGAAGCAGAAAGAATAAAATAGTTTAATTCTAGGTCTTCCCTGGATATCACAAAAGGTGAATAATATAATGCAATGAATCCTTCTAAGATACAATTCTTCAGAAGCCAAAGTCCATGGTCACTCTAGAGAAGTCAACCATGCAGTAATACTAAACGTCAATCGGCCAGTCGGACCTGTTGTCCTTACCTAGCCACGTGCTACAGCGTGAAAGTCATGCTCTTCACCCGTGCACCGTGACTAAATGCCTCTTACGTCTGACCGGAGCCGACTCAAACAACCTCGTAGGATCCCGAAGTTGCGCTCAGGCTCTGCCAAACTGGAATCCTATCCTTCTGTCTCCTCGGTCACCAACATGGACTTTCCCCTATCTAAAGTGTTGATCCTCCGAAAGAGCGCCCGCAGCTGGGTTGGTTGCGCAAAATCCTCCAACGATCTGCCTAAAGAAGCCTACGTTGGAGCACACTTGTCCTGTTCCGTCCGCGTTAACCTGCCTGAAGAAACCTACGATTACGGATGTTATCTATCCTACGTACTAGCAACCTATGAAAGGTACAAACATCCTTGCGAGCCTACTTGCATCTCCTAGTACGTACAGCCAAAACTATATTTTGGTCTTAACTGCAAGAAACACCTATCCAGACCTTTACAAGGTCTGCCTACCAAATCGCTTCCGGATTAATTAATTTTACCATTACAGTTTACATACTGTTTATTTCCATTAATCTGCTTTAGGCCATTTTTACATCTGATTTGGTTATTTCACAATTTCCTTTTTTCTTACATAAATGGTATTTCAATTTCACGTCCGTTCAGTCCCTATGGTTTTTCTGTAATTTTTATGCCATTTTGTTACAGATTTACACTAGCCTTTAGGGTCCATTTAATTTAAATTTTTAGGCCACATATGAAACAAACAACTATGCCAATTAGACTTCCCAATTTTGTTCCAAAACCATATTCAAAATTATGTAATTATATTAATCAAAACCATAATTTTATTCAAGTAACATATTCTAAATTTATTCAACTAATCTGTTCTACCATTAGAAATTGAATAACAATTCTAATCAATTTAATTAAACCAATCTTATTTACACCATGAAACATGAATAACAATTTGTATGTTCCAAATTTCAACCCAAACATGAATTACAATTGAGAAGTGGAAGAAGAAGAAGATACAATAATTTACATAAATTTCAATCTTATTTATGCCATAAAACGTAAATAGACAATTTACATGTCCCATATTTTAATCCAAACATGAATTAGATTTGAGAAGTGGGAGAAGAAGAAGTTGCAATAATTTACATCTATTCTCAATTAATAACAGAAATTAATTCATATTAACGTGCCAGAAAAGAACTAAAATTGAACTACTTTATTTTTCTATTTCATATTAATTCCCACTCACCTAGCACTTGAGCTTGCATAAATTTGAAAAAAACTTTGCTTTAATCTTTCTCCCTTTGAATCTTCTAAATTCCTTAAATTGCTTGAATATATATAGATAATTTAATTTGGTAGAGATTTGTTTATTTAGTAGAGAAAAAGAGGAAGAATAATACACACTAATTTTACTGTAGAATTATGGTGACGGCTAAATAAGAGATTAGGTTTATGTTAGATGGTTTATTTATAGATTGTTTGAGTGAATATAATCCATTAGATTATTTTAGATTAAATCTGGTTCTTTCATACACTTAATGGTTATCCATTCTAGCCCATACACATCACTCAACCAATAAAATTTAGCCATCTCATCCTATTACATCACTGGAGCGAATGGGAAGCCGCCACATGTCAAGAACAACGCTGAAATACATAGGAAAATCGCTGGAAACGAACCAGCTAAAAAAACATCGCTCTAGATTTTGGACGACAATGGGACTTGATCCCTAGTCACTAAGGAAGTCAACATGCGCATCTACCACTATACCAAATGCGCTTTTAATTTCTTTTTAATTATATTTCCCATAAAATATCGGGGTGTTACATTCTCCCCCCTTAAAGTATTTCGTCCCCGAAATCTCCAAAGACGAAAGAACGTAATTAACAACCAACATCCAAGAACTACATCCATCTACTCAACCATCATCCATTTCTACCATTGTCCTTATTTTTAACAAATGCAATTTATGATTTATGCAAAGTGAAATGCATATGAACTTACCTAATGCGAAAAGGTAGTTGGTCTACTGATTCAGTTGACCTCCTATAATGCAAGTATGCTTATGCCATGCAACCAAATGTATGCAGTTACCCTAGTATAATTGATAATTATATATGTATGTTTCAATCATCCACCCAAATGCACCATCCATATGCAACATCCATTTACACACACACAGATATATATATATATATATATATATATATATATATATATATAACCAGGTGCAAATGCAATAGATAACAGGCACATATGCAGGTGTGTGTACCTAGTTGGCTGATTATCCTAATAAATATCTATCTAGTGCATGCAATGCATCCATTTGCAAGCATTGGCATCCACTTGCAATCATTTTCATCCATCAAACTTAACATGCCCTAATGACATGTTTACAACCAAGCTACCATCCATAGGTTTCACCTAAAGATTATCGAAAAGACCCTAACTAAGGAAAGATCAAAAATCAAAGATAGGATATTTGAAGTGTACCTTTAAATAGAAAAGGACAAGAAGTTCGAATTCTCTCCTCAGATTCCCATCTGCACTCCTTGGGGTCACCTCCCTAACTGAACCTTCACTAGACGAACTTCCTTGTTGCGTAATCTCTTGATGTCGTGTTCCAATATATGGGTGGGTGTATGACACACAAGTGATTCGCGCTCTACCTCCACTTCCCTTAGCTGATCGGGTTCTACTACTACCGCGGAATCATGTAGACACTTCCTCATATGCGAAACATGAAAAGCATCGTGAACTCCTGCTAACTTATCTGGAAGGTCAACTCTATATGCCACTTTTCCAATCCGTGCGATAATAGGGAAGGGACCTACAAATCTCGATGCCAACTTACCCACTAAGCCAAATCTCATAACATTTCTCAGGGGAGAAACCTTGACAAAAACCATATCTCCAACCTTCTCCAAATCTGAACGTCTTCTGTCGGCATATGACTTTTGTCTATCTTGTGTAGTCTTCAACCTCTTAAGAATCAAATCCACCTTCTCCAAAGTTTCCCTCACCAAGTCTGGTCCAAGCAAGATCCTATTGGTGGTGTCCCACCAACAGGCTGGTGATCTACATGGTTTTCCATAGAGGGCCTCGAACGGTGCCATCCCAATGCTTGCTTGATAACTATTATTATACGCGAACTCCACCAAAGGTAGGTGGTCTTCCCAAGAGCCTCCAAAGTCAATGATGCACAATCTGAGCAAATCTTCCAAAACCCTATTTACCCTCTCAGTCTGTCCATCTATCTGAGGGTGATATGCCATGCTCAGATTCAATTCCATTCCCAATGCTTGTTGAAGACTCCTCTAAAATTTGCTGGTGAATAATGGATCTCAGTCGCTCACAATGCTAGCGGGAACTCCATGAAGCCTATCTCCCTTACATAAAGAGTCGCAAAAGAAGTTGCCTCCCTATTACTCTTAATGGGTATAAATTGAGTGCTCTTCGTCAGTCTATCCACAATGACTCAAATGCTCGTGTTCCCTCTCCGTGCCTTAGTAATCCATCCACGAAGTCCGTAGAGACGCTCTCCCATTTCCATAATAGAATATCCAATGGCTGCAACAGTCCTCCGGGCTTCTTCTGTTCCACCTTTACCCTTTGGAAAGTGATGCACTTCGATACATACTCCGCCACCCTATTCTTCATTCCGGGCCAATAGAATACCCTTTTCATATCCCGGTACATCTTATCACCACCGGGGTGCATTGTCATGCTAGAATGATGTGACTCGGCCAACACCGCATCTACTAAATCCTTAATACGGGGAACACAAAGTCTACCATCCCTTCTAAGCCATCCCTTAGTGTCCATGGTATAGCGCCTAAGATGCGGTGATGACTCTCCTTTACCAAGCTTATCTAAAATGTCCTTTAACTCTTCGTCCTCACCTTGCCTTGCTCCAATCTGCTCCATCAAAGTAGGCTAGACATCGAGGGCTGCTAACAATCTCAGAGCTAAAGCCGATGGAGGTCTAAAATCAAAGGTAGTAATGTACTCCAAATGCTTCCATTCCAAAAACAGAGGACTTAAAACCACTTTGCGTCTACTCAACGCATCTGCCACTACATTACCCTTGCCAGGGGTATAGGGAATCTCAAAGTCATAAGAGGCTAAAAACTCCATCCATCTTTGCTGTCTCAAATTCAAGTCTTTCTGAGAGAATAGATACTTCACAGACTTATTATTCGTGAAAAGCTCAAATCTTTCTCTTAAGAGATAGTGCCTCCAAGACTTGAGAGCAAAAACTATAGCTGCCAACTTAAGATCATGCGTCGGGTAGTTCTTCTCATGCGTTTTCAACTGTCTACTCGCATAGCACACTACCCTACCCTCTTGGATTAGTACCACCCCTAGCCCCGTACTACAAGCATCCGTATAAACTGAGAAAGGCTTGGTTCCATTCGGTAATACCAATACGAGCGCGGTAGTCAAAGCTTCCTTCAATCGACCAAAGGCATCCTCACACTTGGCATCCCAAAAAAAAAACTGATTTCTTTTTGGTAAGGCGGGTAAGTGGAGCCGATATCCTAGCGAAGTCCTTAATGAACTTCCTATAGTAGCCCGCAAGACCAAGGAAACTCCTCATGTCCGTGGCATTCTTAGGGGTTTGCCAATCTTGTACTGCTGCCACTTTCGCCGGATCTGCTGCAAGTCCATCGTCCGAAACGATGTGTCCCAAAAAGCGAACCTCATCCCTCCAAAAGTGGCACTTGGAGAACTTTGCCTTCAACTTATGTGCTCGTAGGGTCCTAAGCACTTCTTCCAAGTGAATAGTATGCTCCTCCTTGCTTCGCGAATAAACCAAAATGTCATCGACGAACACCACCACAAACTTGTTCAACAATTCGCAAAATACTCGGCTCATCAGGTCCATAAAATATGTCGGAGCATTGGTTAGCCCAAATGCCTGACTAACCACTCAAATAACCCAACCGAGGTCCTAAACGCAGTCTTCTCGATGCTATCCTCCACCACACGCAACTGATGAAATCTCGTGGCCAAATCGAGCTGCGAAAATACCTTGGCTCCTACTAGCTGGTCGAAGAGATCGTCTATACAGGGAAGAGGATAACGATTCTTCTTCGTAAGCTTATTAAGCTTCTTATAATCCACGCAAAGCCTAAGAGAGCCATCCGCCTTAGTGGAAAAGACGTCGGGTGCGCCCCCACTCAGAAATGCTCCTACGAATGAAGCCCTTCTCCAAAAGCTCTCCAATCTGCTTGCTCAACTCACGACGTTCCTTAGGAGCCATATGCCTTACTGGTAAAGCAACCGGTTTGGCATTATCGACAAGATAAATCTTGAACTCGATCTCACTTTGAGGTGGAAGGCGAGGAACCTCCTCGAACACATCTGGAAAATCTCTAACAACGGGTACCGAACTCAAACTATCGGGCGATAAGTTAAGAGAATAAGGGTAGCTCAACATGACTGATCCTCTAGGATCACAAGATACCTCCAATGTACGTCCACTACAAGTGCCTAACCTCACTACCCTCTTATCGCAATCAAGAACGACACCATACATGGATAGCCAATCCATACCATGAATCAACCCGAACTCGAAAAAGCCCAATACAAAGGCACTACAGTCAAACTCAACCCCTAAAATAAACAATTTCAAATCCCACCATAACATGGACAAATAGGCCGATCCTCCTACGGGATTTGATACTACTACCGGGTCGGTCACTAAGCAAGCATCAAGACCAAGACCCTCTACCAGAGTACTAGATATAAAAGAGTGCGAAGCTCCAGAATCAAATAGGGTACGAACAGGAAAATTAGAGATAGATAACACACCTTCGATGATCACCTTCTTTCCCTTGTCTAGAACCGGACGAGTACTAGAGGAAGGAGCTGCCTCTAAAGCATAAGCCTGAGCAAGCTATGAAGGTGTCTGTGAACTGTCCTTGGGCTTCGACGGACAGTCCTTTTTCATATGCCCCACTTGATCGCAAAGATAGCACCACAGTCTCGGTCGCTCTCCTGCCCCTCTACAATCCTTAGCAAGATGACCTGATTTCCCACAAGTATTGCACTTCTAGTCCTTCCTTGGAACTTTCCTTTTTCCGCCTGACCCTCCTCCTCCTCTCTTCTTTCCTTTCCACTGCTTCTTCCCATCACTCTTCTGCGCCACATCTCCTTTCTTCTCAGTATCAGCAAGCAAAGCCATCTCTACCAATCCCTCAAAAGTGGCTCCCATCGAAATGTGGCTCACCGCCAAACTCTGCAGTGGCTGACACAAACCCTTAGCGAACTTCAGTGCCTTCTTGTGAGGAGTATTGATCAGGTCTAGCCCAAATCTGGCAAGCTCATAGAATTGATTAACATATTCCTTAATTGTCATATCCCCTTGCTTAAGCTGTATAAATTTCTCTAGCTGCACTCCCTCTTCATCCTGCGATAAGCATTTCCTCTCGAACCTAGTACGAAAATCCTCCCAAGTCAAATTATCAGCCTCAGCCTCCACAATCTCCCACCAACAAAGAGCTTCTCCCTGCAACTACCATGAAGCCAACTACCTCCGAGCCAAGTCCTCCAATCCCATAAGTCCAAATATCCGCTCACAACTACGGATCCAAGCTCTCGCCTTAGTATATGACTCGGTGCCAAGAAATGGCTTGCCTTCTAAGCTGGTGTAGTCCTTGCATAACTTGGGAAAATTGGGAATGCCTGGCGAACGTGCTGGAGCCCCTTCCACCGGAGCAGCATCCCTAGTTGATGGCTCTGCTCGTGCCGTAGCCTACAAATAACGTCTGAACCAAGAAGGCATATTAAGGCCTGGAACTTTGGGGATATCTTGCGGTTCAGACATTTCTATCTCTGGATATTAAAAAGATGGGATTAGGTACTCCACAAATAGTTCAATAGATAGGGAGGAAGAGATATGAGGGACCCATTTCTAAAATTACTTTTTTTCCAAAATATATACATATACTTTTAAAAGTATTATTTGGAATATACTTTAAAAATTATTCGAAAACCTTTATATTTTTAAAATATTTTTAGGATTACCGAAACCTTAGCTCTGATACCAATTGTGACACCCCGCACCTTTAGGCACCCCGAAAATCGAACATGACTAGAAGCACGGGTGGTGGGTGAAATAAAAATACATAACATAGCACAGAGACTAAGGCAACAACATAAAATGATTAAAATATTACAGTGGAAGAAAACTTTCACTAATTATAAATTAATAGCAAAACAGCTTCATTAAAAACAACATTATCCCAAATTTATTTCTGAAACCAAAAGTACCAAGTAGTCTCCACCAAAACATAAAACCTAACAAGGTTCACAATATAGGTCCCCATATATAGAGTAAAGTATGAAAAAGAGAAACAAAGTACATGAAACAAAAGAAACAAAAGAAAAAAAAGCTGAAGATAACAGCTGCTCCAATGACCCTCCAAGTTGCAAAGAACTGCAACCTAGACCTGCCCTCTTGTGGTTTGGGGAAAATAGAAAAAATAGGAATCGGTCAGACATAAAGTCTGGTGAATGAGAAATAAAATGAAGCAGAAAGAATAAAACAGTTTAATTCCAGGTCTTCCCCGGATATCGCAGAGGGTGAATAATATAATGCAGTGAATCCTTTTTAGATACAGTTCCTAAGAAGCCAAAGTCGGTGGTCACTCAAGGGAAGTCAAGCATGCAGTAATACTAAATGTCAATCGGCCTGTCGGACCTGCTATCCTTACCTATCCACGTGCTACAACGTGAAAGTCATGCTCTTCACCCGTGCACTGTAACTAAATGCCACTTACGTCTAACCGGTGCCGACTCAAACAACCTCGCAGGACCCCGAAGTTGCGCTCAGGCTCCGCCAAACTGGACTCATATCCTCCTGTCTCCTCGGTCACCAACGTGGACTCGCCCCTATCCAAAGTGTCGGTCCTCCGAAAGAGCGCCCGCAGCTGGGTCGGCTGCATAAAATCCTCCAACGATCTGCCTAAAGAAGCCTACATCGAAGCACACTTGTCCTATTCCGTCCGCGTCGATCTGCCTAAAGAAGCCTATGATTGCGGATGCAATCTAACCTATGTACTAGCAACCTATGAAAGGTAACAAACATTCTTACGAACCTACTTGCCCGCTCCTAGTACGTACAGCCAAAACTATATTTTAGTCTTAACTGCATGAAACACCTATCCAGCCTTTACAAGGTCTGCCTACCAATTCGCTTCCAGATTAATTAATTTTACCGTTACAGTTTACATACTGTTTATTTCCATTAACCTGCTTTAGGCCGTTTTTACATCCGATTTGGTTATTTCACAATTTCCCTTTTTCTTACATAAATGGTATTTCAATTTCACGTCCGTTCAGTTTGTATGGGTTGTTTGTAATTTTTATGCCATTTTGTTACAGATTTACACTAGCCTTTAGGGTCCATTTAATTTACATTTTTAGGCCACATATGAAACAAACAGTTATGTCAATTAGACTTCCCAATTTTGTTCCAAAACCATATTCAAAATTATGTAATTATATCAATCAAAACCATAATTTTATTCAAGTAGCATATTCTGAGTTTATTCAACTAACATGTTCTACCATTAGAAATTGAATAACAATTCTAATTCCATTTAATTAAACCAATCTTATTTACGCCATGAAACGTGAATAACAATTTGTTTGTTCCAAATTTCAACCCAAACATGAATTAGAGTTGAGAAGTGGAAGAAGAAGATACAATAATTTCCATAAATTTCAATCTTATTTATGCCATAAAACGTGAATAAACAATTTATATGTCCCATATTTTAAACAAAACATGAATTAGTTCTCAGAAGTGGAAGAAGAAGAAATTGCAATAATTTACATCTATTCTCAATTAATAACAGAAATTAATTCATATTTAACGTGCCAGAAAAGAACTGAAATTGAACTACTTTATTTTACTATTTCATATTAATTCCCACTCACCTGGCACTTGAGCTTGCATAATTTGAAAAAAGCTTTGCTTTAATATTTCTCCCTTTGATTCGTCTAAATTCCCCAAATTGCTTGAATATATATAGATAATTTAATTTGGTAGAGATTTGTTTATTTAGTAGAGAAAAGGAGGAAGAATAATACACACTAATTTTACTGTAGAATTATGGCGGTGGCTGAATAAGAGATTAGGTTTAGGTTAGACAGTTTATTTATAGATTGTTTGAGTGAATATAATCCATTAGATTATTTTAGATTAAATATGGTTCTTTCATACACTTAATGTTTATCCATTCTAGCCCATACACATCACTCAACCAATAAAATTTAGCCATCTTATCCTATTACATTACTGGAGCAAATGCAAAGCCGCCACATGTCAGAAACAATGCTGAAATATGTAGGAAAATCGCTGGAAACGAACCAGCTAAAAAAAACATCGCTCTAGATTTTGGGCGACAACAGGACTTGACCCTGGTCATTAAGGAAGTCAACATGTGCCTTTACCACTGTACCAAATGCGCTTTTAATTTCTTTTCAATTATATTTCCCGTAAAATATCGGGGTGCTACAAGAAATTTCAAACTTAAATAGCCAAGTCACTTCCCTATCCGTGGGCAAAAATGGAGCTATGATGGAATTAGGGAGATTGAGATCTTCTCTTGCTCGATAAGAGTCCGCTATTTCTAAGGAAAGGAAACCACATTAACTCCTTGCTGACGAAAATTTAGCCTTGAAAATGGCCCTGAAAGAATCTGAGGATGAAAAAGCTCAGATGGCAGCAAAACAATCTTTTCTAGTGAAAAAACTGAAGAAAAATAAAGATTCTCTAAAGTTGGCTATCAATGTTATTTCTGATGCAAAGCAACGGGTGTCTCAATTCCTTGATACTTCTCTTGAGAACATCATTGTTAATTCTTTTGAAGACGCCATGATGCTTGCTTAAGTCGATAATATAGATAAATGCTCAGATTTAAGCTTTCTTTCACTTGACCCTGCTCTTGTGAACAAAGTTATGGACAAAGTTAAAAGAATGGAGCGGGGGGTTGAAGTTTCTGAAAGAGAAGAAATCGATGCCTCTAAAATCCTATCCTTCAAAGTCTCTTCCTTCGAAGTAGACTCCGACTCTGAAGGCGATAAAGATTAAGTCGTGGAAGAAGAGAGTGATAATGATGATGATGATGATGATGATGATGATGACAATGATGATAATGTAGATGGAGGTCAGGGTTCAGGTGGCGACAGGGGTGGTCAGACCCATGCTCCTGAAAAAGACGATGATGACAACACCAGGGCTTTAGAAAAGGGCAATCATGATCCATCTATTCGTGAAACAAGCCCACCCAAACCCCCTGCATCTTCTGACCCTCAAGAGGAGCCTGCTAACATTAACATGGAAGAACCATGAGAGAAGGAGCAGGTCTTTCAAGCATCAATTCCCGTTTCTCAGGTACAGATTCTTTGTTTAAATGTCTTTCACTTCTAAGATAATAATAGTTTAAATCCTTTATTTTAGATAAGGAGGAAACCTATTCACCCTTATAAAACCAAGCTTGAAAGAAAACAAGCGGAAATAAATAGTTTGTGTAGAGAGCTAGAGAAACAATTGAAAGAACACAATATTCTTTTTGATAAGTATCATAGACTTAACAGAAGTGCGGCAGTGTTAGCCTCTTTCAAAAATCAAAAAGCTACCCCACAACTGAAGTGGGCGTGCCTTTAATATGGTGGTCTTTTGAAAGAGAATCAGGACTTGATTACGCTCTTTTGGATGTTGATTGAAGAGAGGAACATCCTGGTAGACTTTTTATACCAAGCCTATTGTAGACACCCAACTGTAGATTTCTCGTACTTAGGTGATTTTAATGGGGGCCTACTTAGGCGTTTACACAAGAGATATTTGGACGAATTTGGATCTGATCCACATCCTGGAGCATGTTGGAACTTACCACGAGTCAAATCGATTCCCCAAGAACTGCCTCCTGAGAAGGACAAATTTATTTCAGAGTTATTTACAAAGTCGATTTTGTATGAACCGGATGAACAATCGTAATTATGTAATAATATTGATTTGTGAACTAATGCTTTAGTTTTCTTTTGTACTTAGCTGTATTTTATTACATTATCCAGAATGAATGTCCCTCAGGCAACTTTGTCTCTAGAGATTATCTAAGCAAATATGTTAAACTAAGAAGAGATTATCTAGTAAAGGCATCAATTTTGAAATCTTCAAAATTAGCTGGATATTGCTTTCTTAGAGATTTGCAAAGACTTTACATGGAACATGCTCATCTTCATTTCGATTTTCTTAGGGAAGAAAAAGAAAAGCTTCTTAAGAAAATCCGGACATATCATACCAAATTAATATGTGGTCGTGATAGTCCTCCTACCGGGGAGTGGGACTATAGCAAATATCCTTCTATTTTTATTCCGAAAGGACTTAATGTTCCTTTTGACTCAACAGTTATTCTTTCCTCTAATTCCTTGAGTAAAGTTAGAAATGCTATTTTCCAACTTTAGATATGAAACAAGTGTCTAATTGTACCTTTTCGTTTCATTTTTACTTGAGTTGTAACCCTTTATTGCTATAATAAAGAGATTGATTATTCTAGTCTTAAATTCATTTTCCCTTTTCTTTTTGTTTGTTTAAATAGGAGTTACAGTTATCTATAACACCATTCTTGTTGGATTCTCCATTTCGTTTCATCGGCATCAAAGATTGGCTGTTAGTAGACGTTGAAAAGAGAAAACACGCTGATGATCCTTTATCCTCTCGCTTTCAAAACAATACTGCGGCTCTTGAATGGTACATAAGATATTTTCTTCAAAAGACAATCATTAGAAACCTCAATGATCAAATTGCCAATCTTTAGGGGGACATTAAGAATAAAAACGAAACAATCTCCATATTGAAGAGCCAAATTAAGTCAAATCCTTCAATTGACTTTGACCATAAGGTGTCAGAACTTCTCCAACATGTAAGTGATTTGGAGATTAAGTTGAAAGATAGTCAAGCTCAGTGTGAATCACTTGAATTAATTATGGGAAGTAATATTTCAAACATTGATTCACCAGCTTCTTCCATTGTTCCATCTGTTGCAAAATTAACAAGGACTACTTCCCTTGCCATCCAAAAGTTCCCTACTATGACTAATCCTCCTCCTGGTTTAGACGAAAAAGTAGTAGGAGAATGGTGCAGGAAAGTCAAATTTGAGATGATGAAGTATTTCGATGAACAACAGAAAATGTGGTACTTGCAGTGCATAAATGAGTATGCTGCTAAGATTCAAAAACTTGAATGCGAGAAGTATCTTCTTCAGAAACGTATCGCTAATTTGGAAAGGGAAAATAAAACTCTTAAAGGCGCAAACAAAGCTTTTGATTGTGCTTTAAAGGCCAACATTGAGTCTATTGATGATGAAGATAAGATGAGGAAAAAAGAGAAGAAGCTTAAAGAAGTTCTTCGTATTGCAATTCATCACATTGCAGATCCTTTAATTGCCGAGAATCTAAATAAGGCTATTCAAGATTCATGAATAATTTATGTTTATGAAATGTATATATTTGTTCCGTATACTTGTAAATAATTTCATAAATTATGTAAATTATGAAAATTTTGTAAATATCATCTGGTTTGTAATCCTGTCTTATAATGTTGTTTTTGAATCAGCTTTTTAATAGCTTATACCATGATTTCTGTATTTTCTGGATCTTCCAATCCTTTTTACTGATCTCCTTTCCCTGAAAAGCACAAAGTAAACAAAATTCCTTATCCTTAACTTGAAATATATATAGAAGTTTATCCACATTACTTGTGGAGGTTAGTAGATATTTATGTTAACATATGACAAATAGTGAAAAGTAATTCTATAATTGAATATGATTAAATTTTTTGAAACCCATCTTTGGTAATGATTAGAGATAACCAAGAATCTGGCTTCTACCATATTGATAGAATACTGAACATTTAATTGTAGAAGTTTATAAATTTATCTTCCGAGATAGCTAATAGAAAGTCGATAATGATCGTGTAATAGAAGTCCAGTGACCCAGATTCGAGCATTAATAAGTGAAGTTCCAAAATCAATAGTAAAATATCCGGATCCCAGATTCGGGTTTTAGTAACTGATAATCAAGAATGGTCTCCATAATAGAACTATCAAACCCAGATTCGGGTATTAGTGGTGGATAATCAGAAATCCATAATAATTATCTTCATAATATAAATCTTAAGCCTAGATTAAGGCATTAATAAGTGAAGTCTAGTAATTAATAATAGTCCCGAAACCCAGATTCGGGTGGATGACAACCAAAAGTTCATAATAATCCTCTTAATAAAGACCCTTAACCCAGTTCGGGCATCTATGAGTGAAGTTCTGAATAATGAATGACCTAAAACCCAGATTCGGGTATGAAGTGTAGATATTCTCTTCTTGGGAATAAATCAGAGGTTGTAGATTCTCATTTAAGCCTTCTGTTTTGTACCGCTCTTTGGGTATGTGTCACTTGATTTGTTGCTTCTCGAACTTGGACGTTTTAGTCCATTATTTGATATGCTGCTTTATGGGTCGGACGTCTTAGTCCGTTGTTTGATATGCCGCTTCTCGGGCTTGGACATCTTAGTCCATTGTTTGATATGCCGCTTTTCAGGCTCGTACGTCTTAGTCCGTTGTTTGATATGCCGCTTCTCGGGCTTGGAAATCTTAGTCCATTGTTTAATATGCCACTTTTCAGGCTCGGACGTCTTAGTCCTTTGTTGTTTGGTGCTCTTGGTTAGCTTATCCACAAGCAGGACCTAAGGACTTACCCAACCTCCCTCTAGGAGGCGCCTTGACTTGGCCATAGTGTGGCGCGGCCAAGGGCTTGTCGATGCTTTAACCTGGCCATAGCGTGGGGCGGATAAAGGCTTACTCTAACCTCCCTCTAGAAGGCGCCTTGACCTGGTCATAGCGTGGCGCGGTCAAGGTCTTGTCGATGCTTTATCCTGGCCATAGCATGGCATGGATAAAGGCTTACTCTAACCTCCCTTCAGGAGGCGCCTTGACCTAGCCATAGCGTGGCGTGACCAAGGGCTTGTGGATGCTTTATTATGGCCATAGCGTTTCACAGATAAAGGCTTACTCTAACCTCCCTCCAGGAGGCGCTTTGACCTGGCCAACTCGGCGCGGACAAAGGCTTTGACCGTTTAAGGTAATGTCTAAGTGCAAGGAGTATTTCACTCCCAACCATGTAGATTTTCTTTAGTAAAGTAGTTCTTTATTGACTTCATATAGGATCTCTTTACAAACCCATTAATTTTTCCTTGTCTGAAAAAGTTGATTATCATTCCTTCAAGTGCTCTGCATTGATTTGTTTCATGACCATTCATCCTATGGTAGTGGCAATAGGATCCTCCCTAGTTCCTTTCATATTTAGGATTCCTTCTGGGATGACCAATAATTGAGTTCATCCTTGGTTAGCAAGTAAACGTTCTCTATTGATGTTGTTAAGTTGCATTCTTTAGGAAGTCTCGACTTGAAGCTTGTTTCTCGAGGATGGTTTCTTGGTCTTTTATTATTTGGTTCTGGAGTTCCACCCTTGACAACTAGTTTTCTTTTTAAAGCCCTTTAGAGCTCCTATGTAGGCAGTGTCTGATGCAGGCCAAGTACTAAGTCGTGACCGACTTAAGGAAATTGAAGATCTAAGTCGACTTCAGGAAATTGAGGGTCTAAGTCGTGACCGACCTAACAAAGCGTTTAAGTCGTTGGAACGACTTAGTGAAGAACGACAACTTAACAAAGCTCTTAAGTCGTTGGAACGAGTTAGTGAAGATAGGCGAGTTAACAAACAGTTAGATCGTATAGACGAGGCACGACCTACTGGTGATGCAGTAAGACAGGAAGTAGCGTCTGGGATATGTCCTAAGTCGGTGACGAGTTACGACCTAACGAAGCCACGACCTACCATAGGTCGCTGAAGTTTTTAACTCGGGAAGTCCTTAAGTCGTAAATCGCGTGAAGATGGTTATTTCTTAAGTCGTCTGCCTGGTAAGCCGTTACATTTTGGGTCGTTACCGACCTAAGTTAGGTCGCTGAAGATGGATACCGTTGATTCTTATGCCGCATTAACCTCTGCCGTTGATTCGTTAAGTCGCTGATTTGTTATGTCGTCTGGTTTCTTAAGTCACTGCTGAGGATAAGTCGTTGCCGAGCTATGATGAGTCGTTAAGTCATCTACGACTTAAGTGTTGAGTCGTTGTATGGTATTATGTTGTATTTCTTTAAGTCGTATAACGCCATGTACTTAAGTCATAGGTCATAGAATTGTGTGTCTGTATTGTAACCCGTAAGTCGTATCCTATGGTAAGTCGTAAGTCGTCTGGTCTTTAATTCGACTACTTTTAGGTCGTGGTTGTTAGGTCGGCGACGACTCATGTGTTGTACATTTTTGTTTTGCGTGAGTTGTAACTCCTATAAATAGGCCGGTGGTGCCATTTGTAATAGTTTAGTGGATTTGAAATAAAACTCTTGTTTTGTTAGCTTTGTGCTTTCACCAAATTGGTAGTCGAGTGTAATCTCCTATCTCCTCTTTCGGTTAATCGAGTGCGCTCGATTCAACGATTGCAGAAGCCGATTCGCGGAATCAAGTGCGCTTGATCAACGCTTGAAGAATTGAAGATCTTTGAACCCGATATCGTGCGCGATCAACGAGTTCGGGATAGCTAGAATTCGGTATCTTCGGATCAACGAATTTGGGCATTTCAGTATCTTCCAATCCATCGATCGCTACTTTCATCGATCTACATTGTTTTTGAGTAATCCGCTGCGTCAGTTTTGGTATCAAAGCTTGTTCTAGCCAATCATAGCTAGATCGAGACTTGGAGCCTAATCATTTTGGAGTTTTGAAGAGATCAAGTGATAGCCGAACTTGAAGTGAGAAGCCGAGCTAAGTAGAAGAGTGGGAGATCAAATTTGCATCATTTGGAGAAGTTGTGTTCAACGCGAAGTAGCAACAAAGTGGGAGTTTTCGATCCATTTCATTTTGGATCAAAGTCCGAAAGGTGTTGTATTTTGAAGTGTTGAAGAGTTTTGTGAAGTCTTCAAATCATGCCGCCAAGAAGAGATAATCGTCACCAAAACGTAGAAGCTTTGTATCGAAGAGAAGAGGCTGATGAGATGGAGCAAAGAATCAATGAAAACTTTAGTGAAAAGCTTAACGAAGGAATTGGTCGGTTAGAGAAGATGATGTTAGAGATGAATCAGAATCGGAGAAGGGTATCACCTGAATCTAACCATGGAGGAAGTAGAGTCTCGCCACATTCCAATCAAGACAGAAGTGTTGATGATGATCAAAGGCGTGGGAGGAACGTGAATGATCGAGAACGGAGGAATGTCGATAGAAGGGATGTTGGAGGAAGACGTGATGGTAGTAGAGATATGGGTGGACGAGATAGACAACGATATACATCTGATTTTGAAGAGGAATATGATGGTGGTAGTGTTCGAGGACAAGGACGAGGACAAGGAAGAAACCACTCTGAGTATGATCACAAGTGGGAGTCGGGGATGAAGACCGAAATACCGAAGTTTAAAGGAAGTATGCAAGCTGAGGAGTTTTTGGGTTGGGTAGCTAATGTTGAAGAGATTTTTGACTTCAAAGAAGTTCCAGAACATCGTAAAGTGAAGTTGGTTGCTACAAGGTTGAGGGGTAGAGCTTTGGCATAGTGGCAGCAAACCAAACTTACACGTGAACGGATGGGAAAGTCAAAAGTTGAATCTTGGGAGAAGATGAAGAAATTGATGAAAGCAACGTTCTTACCTTACAATTATCAATCTTTGATGTATCAACGTTTGCAGAATTTGAGGCAGGGCACAAAGAATGTTAATGATTACGCAGATGAGTTTTATCAGCTTATTGCGAGGAATGATATTATGGAAACGGAAGAGCAGCTGACATCTAGATTCATTGGGGGATTGCAAATGCAGATTCAGGATATGGTTAACATGTTTGATCCCAGATCTGTAGCGGAAGCACATCAGAAAGCGTTGGCTTGGGAGAAACAGGGACGACGAGGAGGTGGTGTGTTTACAAATTCCAATAATCAAGTGAAGGGTGTTAGTGGAAGTTCTAATGTTTCAAAAGTTGTTGCAAAAGCAGTTGTGAACGAGGTTGGGAAGGCGAAAGTCAATAATGGTTTCAAATGTTATAATTGCCAAGAAATGGGCCACAAAAGTAGCGAATGTCCGAAGCCGAAGAAGAGAGCTATGATAGCGGAGGTTGAGGATGATGATGAAGAAGCTGAATGTTCCAATTCACCACCTGATGAGGAGGAAGAAGAAGTGTCGGGAGACGAAGGTTACAATCTAATGATGAAGAGGTCCTGTTTAACACCAAAGCAAGAGGAGGATTGTAGTTGGTTGAGGAGCAATATTTTTCAGTCTACATGTACCATTCTGGGGAAGGTTTGCAAATTTGTTATTGATGCTGGAAGCTGTGATAATATAATTTCTTCAGAAGCTGTGAGGAAGTTAGCGTTGAAGACTGAGAAACATCCGAAACCGTACAAGATAGCTTGGTTGAGAAAAGGCGGGGAGGTGAAGGTTGGACGAAGGGCTTGTGTGAAGTTTTCAATTGGAAAGAAATACAAAGATGAAATCTGGTGCGATGTGGTAGATATGGATGTCTGTCATTTGTTGCTGGGGAGACCGTGGCAGTATGATAGGGCGGTGCAACATGATGGGCGTACCAACAGTTACAGTTTCATATTTGAAGGTACAAAGATTACTCTAGTTCCAAAGAAACGACAACAGGAGGAAAACAAGTTGGAGGAGATTGAAGAGCTTAAAACTTTGTTATCTTTGAAGGAGTTTGTGAAGGAAGTAGAGGAGGAGCCTGAAGTGTTTTTGTTGATTGGGCGAGAGAGTAGTGAAGAGGTTGAAATTTCGGAAGAAGCGAAGCCAGTTTTGAAAGAATTTGACGATGTATTTCCAGAAGAGTTACCAACGGAGTTGCCACCGTTGAGGGATATACAACATCAGATAGATCTTGTTCCGAGTGCTGTGTTGCCACATAGACCACATTATCGAATGAGTCCAAAGGAACATGAAGAGCTGAGGAGGCAAGTGGAAGAATTGCTTGAACAGGGGCGTGTGCAGGAGAGTTTAAGTCCTTGTGCTGTACCAGCTTTATTGGTACCCAAAAAGGATGGAACGTGGAGGATGTGCACAGATAGTAGAGCATTGAATAAGATCACAGTCAAATACAGATTTCCGATGCCGAGGCTTGATGATTTATTGGATCAAATTAGTGGGTCTGTAATCTTTTCTAAGATTGACTTGAAGAGCGGTTATCATCAGATTCGCATTAGACCAGGGGACGAATGGAAGACAGCATTCAAGACGAGGGAAGGATTGTATGAATGGCTGGTAATGCCGTTTGGTCTATCGAATGCACCGAGTACATTCATGGGGGTGATGAATCAAATTTTCAGACCGTACATTGGAAAATTTGTGGTGGTTTACCTTGATGATATTCTGATCTACAGTGCTAGTAAAGAAGAGCATGTTCAACATTTGAAGAAAGTGTTAATTATTCTTCGTGAAGAACAATTCTATGCTGCTACAAAGAAGTGTGTTTTCATGGCGAGGAGTGTTCTATTTCTGGGGTATGTTGTGTCGGAAGAAGGAATATAGGTTGACCAAAGTAAAGTTGAAGCTATCAGAGATTGGCCGCAACCCAAGACGATAACGGAAGTTCGTAGTTTTCACGGGTTGGATTCATTTTATCGAAGGTTTATTCCACACTTTAGTAGTGTGATGGCACCTGTGACTGATTATATGAAGGGTAAACAGTTTTCATGGATGGAGGAAGCCGGGGTTGCTTTTGATCGAATCAAAGAACTCTTGACGTCTGCACCAATTCTAATATTACCAGATTTTCAGCTAGTGTTTGAGCCACCTTCATTGGAATCGCAGATCTGACCAACTAGAGGCTTAACGGTTGGAGTATAAGGCGCGAACCTATCCCAGTCTCCACCAAAATCTGGTTTAAAATAGTTTAAGTCATGTGTTTTTTATCAGTCCATGGCATCCTAACAGAATTTGATCTTTCCAATCTCCTAAATGCAATTCTACTCAATCAGGAATTTAAGTCTGATCATACTCACTACTGGAACAACTCCAACTGGTCAACAGTTCCCAAATGCCTAAAGTCAAATTGTTTGGTGATAGCATTCAACACATAGGTGAGTAAGTCCATAATTTGTTATATGCAATAATAACTAATCAAAATGTAAATATGAACATATAACACATAAGCGATCATCCACATATATGTCCAATGTGATAGCTAATTTTTATACACAAAATTATTTTTTCAAAGTAATAAATTTCTTCATGAATTAACTCTTTAAATAGGCTAAAATATCCTTTCTTTCTTTTGAACATCTTTATAAATACTTAACAAAATAATCCTTTTTGTTTAAGTAAAGATTAGCCCCACACAGAGTCAAAATTATTACCATATTATGAAATTTAACTATCCTTTCTTTCAAAACAAGTGTCATCGTGCCATAATAAATTTTAAGCTTTCTTGGGTAAAATTATAGGCTACAGCCTATTATTAAAACTAGCCATCATGCCTTTATAAAATTATGGCCATCATGCTTTAATATAACATCGTCATCGTGACTCAATAAAACATAGCCTTTATGCCTTTATGTTAAACAAAGCTTACGTGCCTTATCACAATAGGCAGCTATCATATGTAAATGAAATAAAGCCCTCATAAGACATAGCCTTCATGGGTTAATAAAAGTAAAGTCCTCATGTATTAAAGCGATAACTTTTAAAAGCTAATAAAACATAGCTATTGTGAGAGATAGTTATCATGGGTTAAAACAAATAGCTTTTGTGCGTTATCAAAGTAAGCTTTTAAAGGGTAGAAAAATATAGTAATCATGGGTTATAGCTAGCGTAAGATGATCAAAATTGAGTCACCGTGTTTCAAAACAAAATCTTTTAAAAGCTGTTAAAAATAGAGCTATCGTGGGTAATGGCCCTGGTAGGTTAAGTGGCAATTCTATAATTCTAAAAAAATGTTTCTTTTCCTTTAGAAGTATGTACTCTTTACCAAACCCATAATATTTATCAAAATCTCATTGGCCAATAAACATCTTTTCAGAATTCTTTCAGATATCCAAAGCAGTGAATTTACTTTTATTTTCCCAAAATATAATTTTCCTCAAAATTATATTATTATCATATTTTGCAAACAAGATCAATTTGCACAAAACAACTTATATTAAATTTTCAACTATTGGAAAAAATCTACAAAAATTCCCTAAAATCATTATATGTCTTCTTAACAATACATTAAAATTTTAGGTCAAAAGAATTATTCCTCATATTTTAAATAATCAAATTCCAAAATCAAAAATCTTGAAACAACCCTCTCTAGTTTGGGCTTAAATTTCACCCTAATAAAAGCCTATCGAACCTTAGGCCCATTTCAAAGCTGGCTTTTGATTTGTAAAATTGATACAATGAATAATAAACAGAGCTGTCTATCTATGCTTTTAAAGTCTCACAACAGAAGGGTTAAAATATAATAACAGAAATAAGTACGCATTTTATAAAAGCAAAATCTCATAATCACAATACCCCAACGTATCCATAATACAATATCTCAAAACAATACATCAATATGTCTCAAATCTAGGTACATCAGAAAATATGAATAAACATAGATAAAAACTTAACTGCCACAAACCTTCACCGCCGTCTTCGTCTTCTCCATGAGAATTATTCCCCATAATATGTAGGTTGTAATGAGGGAGGAGTCAAAACAACAATGTTTGGTGAATGAAAATCTCAATTCTTACAATAATAGTACTTGGGATTATCTTTTTGATTAGTAATATGTCTTATGCATCCTATACTTCATCCTACTCTCCACTGTAAACCAAAGGCTTTCCCGGTCCAACTTCATAACGTACCTTTAACTATAGGACAAGAGCCCTTTCCAGTCAATATTCGCAACTATAGTAATTCATGCCCTAATGATGTGAAAGAAAGTACCCTAGCCACTTAATACCTCTTTAATGGGAATCGGGTGGACTCTGACCATTTAATACCTATACCCTGGGAAGATTTCCCCCATTTATTACTTTAACCCAAGATGGAACACTCTTTGGTACATCCTAACTGACATCGTAAGAAATACCATTAGGTACTTAAAAATTCTTTATGGGAAGGGGCGGACCCTACAATACACACGTAACACCTCAACTCCAAAGCGGACCCCATCCATGGAATTCCCACTACCACAACTAAAAGGCAATCACAACGAGTAGGAAGGAGGAGGAACCTACAACAACCACTTAATACCATAACCTAGAAGTAGGCCTGTAATAGGATATCTATCTTTTGACCTGTAAGCCAACCGTGATGTCTCATGTTGGTCTGATTATTCACTACGCCATAGATTGCATACTGCAACACCAAAGAAGTGATGTAGGAAGTGCCAAAAAATGTTGCTATAGGCTAAAAAAGGGCAAAGGCAACACTTTCTCGGTGATGCATTTTGCCGCGTTGCCGCAGACCTCAAAGGCAACATTTTGACTATCTAAGGCAGCATAAGAAATATTGTTGCAATAGAATCCTATTTGGGTCTATAGCAACATCCATAGGTGCATGTAGCAACATTCAAAAATGTTGCTATAGATATTAATTTTCTGAATTTGTGGGGCCCACAATGTAGAGCATATTTGATTTTTTAATAGAAATAAATATTTATTTAATAAAATGCTATTGCATAGAATTTGATATTCAAACAGTAATTTATTTAAATAAATATTTTATTTCAACATTTGAAATAGTACAAATTCCCGACTCCACTATTTTACAATTCAATGATATATAACACTGATATTTACATATACAGATATTCCTCACTACATCACTCAGTTCACTCATTACATATGCAGTTTCAATTTATACAGACACCGACACTGACAAATATATGACGAGCTGAGTGCCGAGCCGAAGGCGAGCCGAGTGCCGAGCCGAAGGCGAGCCGAGAAGCGGGTCCGGGCGCAGCGCCGGCGGGGGTCCGGGGCACCGCCCGATTCATCCGATTTCGGAAGATCGAGCCTTCTTTGAAACCTGTCTTCAAGCTCATGCATTCATACACTCATGCACATTTGATTTGACTCTGTCTTCAAGCTTGTATCCAGCTGTCCAGTCTTCAATACCTGTCACATATAATTCAAAAGCAGTAATCTGGAAAATAATATTTAACTTGAACAGAAAATGAAAATATTTTTGTTATATTATTTGCCTCAGGTATTTGGGTTGTTTCTTTTCATATTTTTTTCTGACAGGGACCAAATATTTGCACGGACAACCTGTGATATACACAGTATGGAAGACACCAAGCAACAGTTTAGGCAAAAATGCACAAAGGAGAAGCCAAGTGCACAAAGTAGTACTCAACACAGCAAGCAACATAACATGATCAAGAAATGCATGTACATGGATGAACATACATGCATCATAAGACTTGGTACAAGAAACTACTCAAGTGCAACTACTCAAGTGCAAGTTCATACTCAAGTGCAGCCAGATATGTAGACAAGCCAAAAAAATGGACACGGCACAAGGTCAAACCCGAGTCATCGACTGGATTCAACTCAGGGCCAAGCAACCAACAAAACAAACAAGAACCAGGTTCAGCAAAATGTAGACAAGCCAGTGCAAGAAACACAGCAGTACACATAGGCAGCCCATCAAGCAAAAACAGTGAATGCATCAGGAATGTACAAGAGAAACATAGGCAGTAATATGATATACAGAGGACTTGGAGCATCAGTTCATGTTAAAGAACAAGGTTAGCATGGTACCAGTTCAGTCCAGACCAAGAAAAACCAACAAAGCTCAACACACATATGTTTGTATATATCGTGGAAATCAAAACTCAATGTTCAGATTAGTCAACAGTTTTAGAAAACCAAAGATCACTTTCAAAGCTCTGATTTTCAAAAATGCAGAAGTTTTCAAGTGAAGCAGTTTTCTAGAGGACAACAGAATACAAATACTTCAAGTTCTGGTTTAACAAATGCAGCAAGGTACAAAGGTATGTGAACAAGTTTAACAAAGGTTCAAGTTCTGGTTTAACAAAGGTTCAAGTTCTGGTTTAACAAATGCAGCAGAAAGGAGCTAACAAGCTCAGATCACAAATCAAAAACAAGCCAGTGAACCAAAATCCAACATACCAAATAATATCACATCGCAATTCATCATCGGCAAAGCAAAATCAAGCCAGTGAACCAAAATCCAACATATCAATACATCATCGCAATCCAACATACCAGATTTCTCAAAGTCCAACAGAAAGATTAAACTCGAGATTATAGGAAATAAAGCCTATAAATAAATCCCAATTCATCATCGGCAAAAGCGTGCGAGTGTAACCAAAATCGAGAATAATCAAGTAAACCAGAAGGCAGAAAACATACCAAATAATATCACATCGCACCGGACGACGAAGTCAAAGCAATTCGAGCAATCAATCAAGGAGAATGAAGGAGCAAGCTACCAGAAACGTTTCTCACACTAGATTCGATCAATCAGAGCATCAAAGCAACTGGAATCGCGTGCCCTAGTTTTCACAGAGTGGAACGAGAAAGAAAAATGCCGTGCCCTAATTTTCACCCAAAGAGGAACGAGAAAGAAAAGTAAAGCGGGAAATGGAAATTGCTAAGGTGTGGATTGATGGTGTGGATTGATGGTTGGGATTTTGTTTTAAATGATGGTGTGGATCGCTGAGGTGTAAAATTTTATTAATTTGAATATATTTATAGCTACTGCAACATTTTGCTGATATCTATGCTAACACATTGAAGTGAATGTTGCTATAGACAAAAATCAGCATAGCTATCGTTACATTGTAGCTAGCAACACCTTGTAATTTCGTTGCAATAGGCCATCTATGGCGTAGTGATTTGTAGGTGCTGGTAGCCAGATTAATTAGACAGTCTTACCTTACAGAATTGGGGCTAACCTCACATCCACTGTGGGTACTTATTATAGTAGATGTTTAACATCAGCCCAAAGTTACACTACTGGTAGCCAGATTAAATGGACATATTTCTGTATGCTTTTGATTGATCTCACATCCCTATGACCTAGTCATATTTCCGCTCTTCGAATATACTGCCATATATATATATATATTCTACACCTCATTGGTATTTACATATTAATGTCATATAACGAATATTCTTTATTTTGCCTTTAATTATGGATTAATTTCTATAATTATCATTAGCTTCCTTCCTATAGGATTTAATGCTAATTATTAACCTATTTATTCTATATGATACGAATATGCATTACTATATATATGCTATTAATATATTTATACGTACATAAATTTTAGGCTAACTGAATAACCCTAGCTAAACAAAATTGTCTTATATAAAAAATGGAATAAAAATACCAAACTTATTTCACATTAATATAATAGAATCAATGCCTCTATTTCAAGAAAAAAAACTATCCAATTTAGACTCTTTATATTCTATTCAACTTTTACATATACAAACTTGAAGTGGAAAATGAGATTCATATTTGTTTAAATTACGAAAATAGATGATGCAAACTACAAATAGGAAAAACCATACTTTGCACACCATTTCCTAAAAAAATCTTTTCGAACCCTTTATCGCAACATCATAAATTAGTAGTGGAAGTTGAACAGAATATAAATCATCCAAATTGCAACAACAAATTAAATTCTACTATATTAACATAAAACAGTTGAAATTCTAATTAATCCCAGAATTAACATTTTATTCGAGGGAATTTTAGGGTTTTATTGTTTAGGGTTTTCGTATACAAAATTCGGCAAGGCATAAAACAAATCCAAACTTTTACTGCACAAGTTACTAAAATATGAAAAACAAAGATTTCCACTCACATATAGTTTCCTTGCTTTTCCTTGGATTCAATTTATTCTTACACCCAACTCTTCCTTCGGATTCTTCTTTTTGGAGTACACAACCATTCAGTTGTATATAAATTAGATTAAGAATTTAGACACTAGGGAAGAATAAAAGTAGAAAAAAACGTGTATATATATCCTATTGCCTTTTTCCCTTGGATTTGAAATCTTAAATCTAATCAAAGAATCAAAGAAAAAGACTAATGGAATTTTGCCAACATTCCAATTTTCTTGTGAATAAAAGTGAGAGGGCTAGCCACTTATTTATAGTGGTTAGGTTGTGCCTAGACGATAGGGTTTAAGTTGGTATAATATAATAAAATCCAAGGCATTCCTGGCCTAACCTAATCCTAGCCGTCAAGCCTTAATCGATTGACCACTCACCCTTGGGCATTCGACTACTAGCGGTCAACCGACCAAATGGAGGCGGTCGGCCGGCCTCCTACTATTGGCCATATTTATTCGTTGCCATTTAATTTTAATTTTTTCCTACTTTGCTATCAACCATTAATGTTTGCTTAAATGTTAAACTTCTACTAACATTTACATTTATAAAATGTTAAATTTTAATTTGTTCGAATTATTTTAAATTTGAAAACCTCAAAAGTCAATATCTTTTCCGTTTGAGCTTCGATTGCAAAACTTTATATATGAAAGTTGATCAGAACATCGCCACGAAGATAATGGTGCAACTTTCATGGCCAAATTCTGACATTTGCAAAAAAAATTAGTTTTAGCCTATTTTTAATTAATTAATTCCTTATTAATTTTTACGGGGTGTTACATTCTCCACTCTTAGAACAAGAATATTTACCCAAAATGTATGATCCCTTTTTGAATGGACCTTATCGCGGAACAATAAAAAAAAAGGATTTCGTACTTGAAATCCCTAAGGGACAGATAGTGTAATGTGCACTATACAACCATATTATACAACCAATTATATACATAACCATTTACTCAACTCGAAATTCAATGTGATTATGTATGCAACATTCTATAGGTGAGCTCAATCCTTGCGTGAATGCAAGATCGTGACATATAGGCATGTATGCAAACATCATAAATATATGTGAGATTCTATATGAGTGAAATAATAATAGTAAAAAATGTGGCAACCATTCCCTACCATCCAATTAGCAACCACGATGCAACCGTAATCTATACAGTACTAAATTCTTGAGAAAGAAAGTTTACGGGAGAAAAGCTCAAGATGAGAAGCCTTCATCTTCTCTTCAGTTTCCCATGTGCTTTCCGCTGGATTTTCTCCCCGTTGCACTTGAAACAGCCAAATTTCCTTGTTATTGAGCTTCCGAACTCCGTGCTCCACCATGCATGCAATGACATGGGGTGCTATTGGCTCCATTTCTATATCTGCTAACTGATCAAGCTCCACTATGGTAGTTGTGCTATGTAGGCATTTCCACAAGTGCAATACGTGGAAGACATCATGGACTCCCACTAGCTTGGTCGGAAGCTCTACACGATGCGCTAGTTTTCCTACCCTTTCCAAAATTGAGAAGGGCCCAACAAATTTCGACGCCAACTTTTCTGATGTTCCGAATCTCATAAACTTCCTAAGATGGGAAACCTTAATAAATACCATGTCTACAATCAAAAACTCCAACTCTTTCCTTCACCTGTCGGCATAGTACTTATAACGATCCTATGCAGCCTTCATCCACCACCTAATCATCTCTACCTTATACAAGGTCTTATGAACAAAATCTACTCCAAGTAGAATTTTGTCGGTAGTTTCCCACCAATAATTAGGTGACTTGCATGACCTTCCATATAAGGCTTCAAAGGGTGACATGCCAATCGTCGCTTGGTAATTATTATTATATGCGAACTCTACCTACAATAAATGCTGCTCCCAATGTCCTCTAAAATCCAAATCCATGATGCAAGTTCTCGATGGCTCTTCTAAAATCCTATTCACTCTTTTCGTCTGACTGTCGGTCTATGGTGATAAGCGATGCTATGATTCATGTTGTTTCTAAGGCTAATTGCAAACTCTTCCAAAATTCACTAATGCATAAGGGTTTTCTATCACTAACAATGCTGACCGAAACTCCATGTAGTCGTACCACTTCTCTGATATAGATTTGCACTAAAGACTCTGTAGTTCTCTTACTCCTAACGAGAATAAAGTTGGCACTTTTAGTGAGTTTGTGCACTATAACCCAAATGGCCTCATTACCTCTTTGAATCCTAAGCAACCGATCTATAAAGTCCATCGATATATGTTTCCACTTCTAAGTCGGTACTTCTGACGGTAACAGCAGTCCTCCGGGCTTCCGACATTCCACTTTTATCTTCTAGTATGTCAAGCACATAGAGACATACTCCGCTAACCTCTTCTTCATCCCCATCCAATAAAAAATCTACCTTATATCTCTATACATTTTAACTAAATCAGGGTGAATAGTCATTCTGGAATGGTGACACTTAGCTAGTACTTCCTCCAAAATGTCCTCCGCCATTGGAACACAAAGGCGTCCATCTCTCCTCAGCCATCCCCTTTGGTCTATTGCATATCTATTGACATGAGGGAAATGCTCTCCTTTACTTAGCTTATCTAAAATATCTATTATTGCCTCATCCTTCTTCTATTCTTGCTCGATGTGGTCCATTAATGCTGGCCTAACTTACATTGCTTCCAGATAACCTAGAGTGGGTTCTTATGGTGGTTGGAAATTGAATTTCGTGAGGAACTCCAACTGCCTCCACTCATGTATAAGGCCAAGAGTAGCAGGCCTCCGGCTAAGGGTGTCAGCAACTACTTTCCCTTTTCTGGAGGTATACTGTATTTCAAAGTCATATGATGCTATAAACCTCATCCATCTCTATTGCCTAAGATTCAAATCTTTTTGGGAAAATAGGTATTTAAGGGATTTGTAGTCGCTGAATAACTCAAACCTTTCTTCCAAAAAATAGTGCCTCCACATTTTCAAAATGAAAATGATGGTTGCTAACTCTAAGTTGTGAGTGGGGTACCTTTTAACATGGTCCTTCAGTTGCCTGCTTACATAGGCTGTCACTTTACCTTCTTACATAAGAATAGCTCCTAGTCCCATACCACAAGCATCGGTGTAAATGGTGAAAAGCTTTGTCCCATCTGGAATAGAAAGTACTGGTGCACTAGTCAATAGCTCCTTCAGCTTCTTGAATGCTTTCGTGCATTTCTCATCCCATGCAAAAACTAAATTTTTCTTGGTTAAGTGAGTCGGTAGGACTGCTATCTCTGCAAATTCCTTAATGAATTTCCTATAGTAACCTGCTAACCCAAGAAAACTCCTAACTTCCATAGCATTCTTCGAAACCTTCTAGTCTTGAATAGCTTCCACCTTTACAAGATCAACCAACAATCCCTTCTCGAAGACAATGTGAGCAAGAAATCTCACCTTCTTCCAAAAGTGGCACTTTGAGAATTTGGCTCTTAGTTGGTGCCTCCTTAAAGTCCCTAGCACCTCCCTTAAGTGATTTTCATGCTCACCTTCACATTTAAAGAGTACTACAATATCGTCTACAACACCATGACGAACTTATTTAGCTGCCCCCTATAGACTCTACTCATCAAGTCTACAAAGTATGCAAGGGCATTTGTAAACCTAAAAGGCATTACTTCCCATTCATACGGTCCGTTCAAAGTGCGAAAAGCGGTCTTCTATTTGCTATCCTCACATGTTCTCAATTGGTGTAATCCAGTGTCTATGACCAATTGAGAAAAAAAATTGGGTCTAACACGCTGGTCAAATAAGTCATCTATTATAGGTAAGAGATACTTATTTTTCTTTGTCAGCTTGTTAAGCTCTCTATGGTCAACACATAGCTTTAAAGAGCCATCTGCCTTAGTGGTGTAGACCTGATGCTCCCTATTCTGAAGTACTATAGCGAAAAATTCTTTTTGCAATAGCTCTGAAATCTACTTATCCAACTCTCATCTTTCCTTGGGGTTTATATGCCTTAATGACAGTGCGACTGGTCTAGCATCCTTCTCCAAATCAATACTAAATTTGATCTCCCTTCAGGGTTAGAAACTGGAGACTTCTTCAAAAACGTCTTGAAAGTCTTGGACTACGGGCACAAATTGTAACCACCTAGATTTTCGAACACTTTGTATTTAAATATCTGAATATTTAAATATTTGAATCTTGGGTTTAATGTGATTAAATTTATTTAATAACCTTGTTAACCTAATTTTAATTAATAGCTCATGACGGTAAACTTGTTTCTAATTTTTTTACAAAAATAAATACTAGAAAAAATATCGATAATGTGACCGAAAATCGTTTTATCAATAATCAACTTTTTATTGAATATAAGTTGTTTAAAATTTTTGTACATGTCTAAATAACATAAGAGGTGATTAATAACTAATAAAAATATTTTCACTAATTTGTTTAACTAAATAAGCTTCTATAAGGATTTGGATAATTGTGAGTGGAGAGGAGATATTTTCTCTTAGCTCATGAGGTGGAATATTAGCTCATGGAGGCACATGGGGAGGTGTTGTTCTTGACGAAAAATTAATGGGTAGAGGAGGCTAAGGTGACCTCTTGTGTTGTCTATATAAGTGGCTTAAAGGGTTCACAAATCATTTTCACTTTTTTGCAAATAAAACTAAACACTTCATTCTCTTATCTCTTTATAAATTCCTAAATACAAAGTAATTCAAAACAACTCCAAATCAATCTAACATTTTCCAAAGACCTTAGAACAACATAATAATAACTACAGTTAACTCAAATCTAGAATATTTGGAGCACACGCCCCAAGGAGAGCATTGTAACAGCTCGCACCTCACTTAATTTTGATCTACCATTAAAAAGTTATGGTGATTTTAATATCAGGTTTCAACAAAAATATTGCACAGAGCAGAGCCGTGTACATAAGTTTCAAACTCAATTTAGACCCTATAAACCATAGAATTTCTTAAAGTGATTAAAAGTAAACTTGTAGCTAATAGAAAGTTCTTTCAACTGCAAAAAGATTGAGCTAATTTGGATAAAATTGCACTAAGATATCGTTGTTTTACTGCAGCAATATTTTTACAAACAATTTTCAGAAAACTACAACCAAACAATCATTCAAATTCAAGCAACCAATTCACAACCAATTTGAAAGCAATTCAATTCAAATATCAACTAAAAATTATTCTCATAGATTAAAGGTAGTAGTATGAGTGATTGGAGGGGTTTGGGCCTGGGCCATAAGCTAAGGGTGAGGTAGGAAGGGTTTTAGGAGCTTGTAAGGTTATGGTAGGAAGTGGGCTTGTAGTAGTGGCTTGTACTTCATGTTATCTGGGTGAGAAAATCACCATTTAAAAGTATATGAAGTGTATAATGCTTGTGTTATATTATAGTATTTTGTTAGACTATATATTATTGCTTATTCTCCCGTGATTCTTGCTTTGGAGAGCAAATGGCACGTGTAATTAATGTATTTGGACTTGCATGACTTTATAAGACTTGTTGCATAACCTGGAAACAAAGCATATAGGATTTGGTTGGACTTTGATTTGAATCAGACTTGAATTAGATGGGGTTTTATAGCGATAGTCGCTATAGAGCACATTGGAAATGCCTTGTGTTAGGCATTTTCTATGATTTTTTATAAGGTGACCCTTAGAGGTTTGTCATCATGGTTGTAATGAATATTGTGTATATTAGCTACTGTAACAATATTGTAAGTTTGAAAGATTGTTTGCATATCGAAAAATGTCAAAACTTTTAATTGTATCAAACTGCGCCAAGTCGTACTCATTTATAATAGCAAGCGATAGCATTTTTAAAACGTTGTAATATCACTAAACCACTTTTTACAACACTCGGTATGTGGTGTAGTTTCTATTTGAGACTTTAAATTGCTTCGAAATGACTTTAAACTTATGTATTTCTCCTTAATCTTTTTAGTAATCTTTTCTAACTTATATTAGAGTATTTTAAAAGTGGTTTAAATTTTCTTATATTTCTAATAATTAATTATGAATTATTAAAGAAGAAGGCTTATTCTAAAATAAATGAAAACGTTCTTTTTGGAGTTTTTAAATAAATTATAAACTAAGTATTTTTAAGTAATAATTTAAATAAATGTTTTAAACCATATTGTAAGTATTTTAAAGTATTTTTAAGTATATATAGTTTTTAGAAAATTAATTAATTATTTATCAAAAGTTAAAAAAGCTTATGTAATATAATATCTTTTAAATTATTTTTAGAATTTTTTAAATATCTTAGCTTTATAAATAAATTAGTATACATACATACATACATACTTATATATATCACTTTAAAGAGGTTTTTAGTAAATATATAAATTTGGAAAAGTAAGTTAAGTCTTTTACAAAAGAATAAATGTAGTTTTAGATTATAACGCTTATGTTATAATAAATGGTTTTGTAAAGTTAATTTAAAAGTATACTACCTTGTTTAACAAATGTAGATCTACTTAAATCTTTAAATGAATGTTTTTAAAGATAATTATAGGTATGAAATGGTTTTGGGGTTTATAGTAAACAATAATGTTCAAGCAACATTTGTTTTTATCCATTTTTGATTATTCTTAGTAATATAATTAGATTTTTAAAAGAATGTTTTAAAGATAATTATAAGTGAAATGGTTTTGGGTTTATAGTAATAATATTTTAATGACATTTATTTTTAAATCGTTTAGTTATACTTTTGAGAATGTGAAATTTTGATTAGAATCTGTGAATATTCTTATACCATTTGGAATAAGAATATGAATTCATTTCTAAAAAACAGTACAATAGAATAGTGAGATAGTAGTATACATGTATATATCTTTTGTTAAGGTATTTTAAATATGTATACATGTATTCATAAAGAACTTTTAAATAATAAAAGGATTAATTAAATAAAAAGGATTAGAAGCCGCTTATGTGACTAAATCGTGCTTTGTGTGTTTACTTGTTTATAGAAAGTATTTAGTCATGTACTTAGCACTAAGCCGATAAAGTAGATTTATTCTATTTGTGAAGGTTAAAACTTATGTTCATGTAGGGTTTAGAAGCAACAATGCTCTAACTTACCGATTTCACTCTTGACCGAGTGACGGTATAAATTGAGAAAGTCGGAAACATGATAAGCCTACAAGACTTGGTTTCCATATGCAACCGTTTCAATTTGTACTTGATAGCCAATTAGTCGACTATCGAAATTGACCAAATTAACTTTGGAATTATGTGTAAGCATAACGTATTGTTACAGTTTGAGGTCCCCGGGGAGGACTCATTTGTATGAATCATCCTTTGCATTAAGAATGTATATATTTAAGATCCCTTGGGGACGACTCCTTTGTATTGTTCATTTACTTCTTAAAGAACTGGAAATGAGTTAATATGAAATTCATCGATTTAGTTTTAAAGAGACCAAGATTTGGATAAGTGTTTTACTTACCAAAAACCACTTGAAAACGAATATATGGGTTTTATGTTCAAGAAGTGGTTGTGAAGTGAAATGTTATAGAGTTGAACTGTCTATCCTAACGTTAAGTCCAAGGGAGTGATCAGCGTTAACATTTTAAACGATGCTATCGTGGTGTACTGTCTATTTTGAGGTTGATTCCAAGAGAGAGGTGAGAGTTAGCATTCATCGAACGACTTATGCCGGGATCCTTATAGAGATTCGTGGACTGTTGGAATCTAGAGAGAGATTCGTGTTCTGTTCGAGCAATGAAGACTCATGTAAGAGATGCCAAATATGACCTCGACATCAGAAATGACAGAAAACAGAGTAGGAATATTTCCTGGAGTTCAACTAACACACGATATGGTATATTAACTCCATATATAGAGATACTTTCGATATGTTGGCCGGCAAGAGTTGATGATATTAGTATCACATATTAGGGTATGAATTAGCTATGTTTACCTTAAGTGTATATTTTATCTAGTGATACCCGACGATCGGAAGGTAGGTTCTAACCCTTGTGTAGAAGGCCGGATTTGGCTTGACCGAAAAGATCTATATGGAAAATCCATTATGTGTCCGTACGTTAGTGGTTTTAGTTATACTTCTAATATTATTGTGTTATGAGATGCAAGCAACGCAGTTATTTTTTGATTTATATTCTACATCCAAGAAATTATCTATTATATCATGTTATGTACTTATTAGATGGATGGTTCTTTGATGGGATAATTATTATGGTGATCAGACTAATGTCTGACTCGTGGCTTTATATTTACCTTATTTCCGTAGGTGCTCTTTCGAGTAGTTAGGGAAAAGCATGTTTTGGTTGATATCCTTTGGATCTTAAGGAAGCGAGATGGATGCTTTCACCTACCGTAGTATTCTTATTTGCATCGCTATTATGTATATATCAATATCTGTGAGGATAGGCTTTTATAACTGTCAAGGCTAATGATAGTACTTAGGATTATAACTCTAAAATCACTATTATGTATAGTTATTGTTTCATTGGTGAGATTCTAATGTTGTGTTCTCTTGTTCCTTATTCTGTTTCTTTTTAGTTCTATTTTACCCTAACAATTTTTCTTTCCGGCACTTGGGTGCTCGGCACGTGAATACTATGGATGTATTAGTGTCAATATTCAGGGGTCGAAAATATGAACCATTATATAGATGAGAGCCCGTCTTGTGAGAGGTTAAGAGAATATAAATAAATTAACTCAACTAAGTTTTGGGGGGCACAACAAACATCAATATCTCGCCCCTTACAACTCCTAACCAACGATCTTCCTATCACAATCTAAGACAACCCTGTGGTAACATAACCAATCCATCCCTAGGATAAGTACATACCCCTCAAAACCCAGAACATGGGCATTACATGTAAAATCAATGTTACATATATCCATAACTAGGACTTTACAAATCAAAGAAAGGTGCGCCAACCCCCAATAGTACTAGATACGACTATTGGGTTGGTGACTATTTGGGTTTTTAGACTCAATAAGTTGACTATATTTCTATATATGAATGAATTGATGCTCCTGAGTCAAATAAGATACAAATAGTATTTTTGAAGATAATAGTTGTACCTTCCAATGTAGCTTTTCCCTTGTCTCTAAGAGGAGGTCTACTTGAGATAGGTACAGCTTCAATGGCATAAGCTTACCCACCTTGTCCTCCCTTAGCTAGCTATGGGCACCAATTCTTGTAGTTTCCTTCTTCATAGCAGTGATAGCATCTCCCCTTGAACCCCCTCCTCATCAAACTCACTTTGTAGTCCTTAGCAACGTGCCCTTTCTTTTGACATCTACGACATGTCACCAGTGTTTTAAATCTCGGATTTTGGCCAATATCTCGGGAAAATATCTCAGCTATCTCGGGCGATATTTAAAACACTTATAACTAAATAGGCTGCCAAATCTCGGATTTTGGCTGATATCTCGGATTTTTCATCTCGGCCATCTCGGAGAGATTTAAAAGCCTGCATGTCACTCCTCCCTTCTTAATTTTCCCCTTGGCTTTCTTGTCAGCCAAAATCCTCCTTTCTTTGCTCCACCTTGATTTTGTGCCTATACTACTTTCTCATTTTCCTTAATACCAATAGTCTAAATTAGGCCATTTCAACTATCATCTCATAGGTGATGCCTGTGGGTACTTAGGTCAAATGCAGCTCCCTAAGTGGAGAATTTCGGACTTTAACAAACTTCGTAGCCTTCTTCGCAGGGGTGTCAATCAGACTCAATCTAAACTAAGATAATTCCATAAACTTATTGATATCTTGCTTTAACGTAGAGTTTCCTTGCCTCATTTGCCTAAACTTCTCCAATTGCAAACTTACTTCAGCTTTGAACATGAATCGTGAATCGAAACAAGCCTTGAATTCAGCTCAGTAATTCCTTCCTCTGCATTCTCTTCAACTACTATGGTCCACCAATCCCACGCTGCCCCCTTTAAATGCCACGCAGCCATCCTTCTCTTGATCTGTCCCATCCCAGTTCTAGGAATATATGTTCATAGTAGTTAATCCAAGCCTTTTTTCAACAAAATCTTCAACCTTGTATATGCCCGTCCTTCCACATTCTGGAAGCATTTACACATTTTGGGGAAGTCTAGTGGGCAGGGTGCTGCTTCAACGGATGGAGCAATTGGTGTTGCAGGTGAAGCTAGTTAAGGAATGGGAACTTTCCCAACGTGCCTTAGGTATTGCTTGAACCATTCTGGCATACCTCACGTGGTGGGTGTTCCATGGGTGGAGGGTTTCCCAGCCTCAAAGCAGTTGTTTTCAGCCATACTCAACTATCTGCAGGTTTGAATTTTTAGTCATAACTTTTTAAGATAGTATTATTTGCTGAAATAAGGATTTGCCTAGGTTATTTGTGTATGTTCTTAAAAGTATATATCTATGTAGTTAATATAAGATAATATCGCTAATATATCGCCGATATCACACCTAAGACAATATTTTTTCAAACATCGCTTAAAATATCATTACCGATATATCATCCAATATTTTCCGATATATTGTTCAGTGTAAAATAACCAATGTTTTTCAAGAATATCGTTCATTATTATAAATGTTGGAGAAAATGTATTTACAAATAAATATTTTCATATTCTCAATTTTTTGTTTTTTGTATATGGTGAATGGCCAGACCTTATCTGCAATCCTAATGCACTAATTTTCTATTTTAATCATACAATTTTAGTTCTCGTCATTAGTCTTTCCATAAAGAAAGTTCTACTTATTCCATTATTTTATATTTTTTTATTTTTCATGAAGACTTGCCACTAAAAACAAAATCATGAAAGAGCTACTTCTCTTTTTAGTTGTTTTTTGTTCACCATTTCTAATTGGTAAGTTAGCATATGAAAATTCGTTTTATTAGTTATTATCATGCACGAAGAACTAAAAGTCGAAGAGCGGTAAAGTTATATATTTGATGTATTGATAAGAAATAAGCTAAAATAGCATTTGGTATCAAATCAACATTGCTTACCAAAAAATTAAGTGAAAATGAAAATGACAAAACTATAAATATGAAAATTTGGGAAAGTAATATAGATGATTAGTAAAGAAACAATGAATATAGTATAAAAATTAAGAAATAATAAAGATGTACAATATACGAATTTCTCAGTTTCTATGAGCCTATGTTATGATTTGTATATAATAGAATATCTCAGTAAACGGTTGTAATATGGAAGCTATGAGGACCCGTTTTTTCGACTCTCGAAAATCGACACTAATATATCCTCGGTATTCACGTGCCGTAAATCCAAGTGACGGAGAAGCAGATTCTCAAGGGTAAGAAAGAAAATAAAGACATAACAGAATCTCACTTATATTATTTCAATATAAACTTTACAACGGAAATTAAAATACATTTATCAGAGTTAAAAACATGGACAGTTATAAATATCCGTCCTTACAATTACGGAATACTATAGTACAAGAGTGTGGTGGAAATAGACCAAAATCTTCAGAATATCTTCTGACTCCATGCTTCGAGCTCCATCCAGCTTTCTTCTAAACTAAACCTGACTACTAGGCTGCTCGGGGAAAATTAGGGCACCCAAAGTTTAAGGAAAAGGAAAATTATCTCCGGGTCAGTCATGGGACTGGTGTGAGAACTCAAAATACGCGTTTTGTAAACAAAAAGGTAACTCATAAGACCATGCCACACATAAACACGGAACGGGTTTCTACCTTATGATAACCAAATCATTATTATGTAAAAATACTTGATATTATTAATGACATATCTTTGAAAACATTTGCAACTAAACTTACTAATCTTAGCTGAAATTGTTACCATTATTAAATTCCAACATACTAGGCTCTACAAACAAAATGGCAGGCACTTGTTGGAGAATGGATTCCATACAAATGACCAGGTGAAGGGACTATGTAACAACCCGCATATTTTACGATTGAATATTTAAATGTTTTATTTAAAAATAGAATCGTTAATCGGATTGAAGTCCGAAAAGCTACCTTTTGTAAACAATCGAATTGGGACTCGAGACCACCTCCATTGAGTCCAAAATGGCGTTTACAACTTTTTTGAGTATAAACATCGATATGTTTGGAGTTGAGTAAAAATTATGACTTTTTCACTTTGGGTTTGGGTTTCAGCCCACTAACCCATCTTAATACCCTAACTCAGCCCCTCCCTTCTTCGTTCATCCTCATTTCCTAATACATTCAAGCTTAAGTAAAAAATGGAGTTTCTTTTATAAATCCAAGTGTTAGCTCCAAAAATCAAAGAGAAACTTAGGTAACCCTCCTCTTCATCTTCTCTAACTCATTCTCTCTTTAATTTTAGAAATTTCCTAAACCTAACTTAGGAAATGTTCTTCTTTTGAGCCTAGATTCAAGCTTCTAGAGTTGAGGTTGAAGAGTAGTTGATCTTCCTTTGCTTTCAAGCTTCTCCTTCATCGTTTTTGGGTTTAAAGGTGAGATTTTTATCTCACATCTATGTCTATAACCATCTTTGATTGTTAGGTATGAATTCCTAATATCTTTACATGTTCATTTGATTTTGATTTTGATTGATTTGGTGATCATTTCAATTTTTGGTGTTTTGAAGTCTAAAACTCTAAAAATCTTAGCTTTGATGTTTGATCATGTTTTTGGTGGTGTATCGAAGAGCCTATAGGGCTGGGTTGTCGATTGGCATAAACCCCTAGCGCCCATTGCTCGTCCGATCGCAAATTGGAAGAGTTTTCTCTTCATTTGGATAGGTTGAAAAACAGCCCCAGTGCTAGTCAGTCGACTGACCTCTGAAGTCAGTCGACTGGCTGTAGAAACCGAGCGTATCTGGGACTGTCTGTAGAAAATGGAAGTCTCTGTTTTCTGCAGTCAGTCGACTGACCTCTGCAGTCAGTCGACTGACTGTAGGAAATGAAACTTTCGGGTTTCTGGATCAGTCGACTGGACCCTGCAGTCAGTCGACTGACCTGCTTGTTTTTGCCTATTTTGCTTGAGGTTCCAATTTTTATCGATTCGTGATTATCCGAATTATTTTTATCATTTATTAATGACTTTGATGACTTCTTTTTCGGGATTTTTGAGAATATCCATTTAGATGGATTTGGTATCGTTTTCTTTGGATTTGATTCACGTCTTCGTATGTGGATTTTGGTGATTGATTGTTTCTACAATCATTTCTATGCTTTGTCACTTTAAAATACAAAGGTTTCAATACTAGTAGTAAATATTCAAACTCTTTTACAAAGATGATTTCAACACTATTTCTAATACAAAACTTGTTTATAAAACCGTTTTCCAATCTATTAGTATATACAAACCTTTACCTCATTCGTATGAGAAATCTAATTAAACAGCTTAGTAAAACAAGTGGTATGAAACGCTTGCGTTTACTTCGTCGGTTAATTTTTGGACTTGTTCGATTGAAACTCTTGTGACAATTTTCGAGTGGAAATCTACAATCTGTTCGTAAATATTTGAGTTAAGCTAGTGGGTATGGGACATGAAGCTAAACTCTTATATTTACTAGCTTAGTGTAATCGACACTTCTTGATGATCGATGATGATCATTTTGTGATTTAGACTAGCATTGTGCGATGTCTCTTTGTCCACGTGGGGAACTATACCCCCTTCTGTTGAGCTTCGTCTCATTTTTATAGGCTAGCGACCTATGGTTTTGTGGAGTTCGGTTCATCGGGCGTAACGCTGTATTACGTCGTTGTTCCGGCTTATTGGAGTTCGGTTCATCAAGCGTTCGCTGTACTACGTCGTTGTTCCGTATTATTTGTGTCCAGGTTCATCGGGCGTTCGCTGTACTATGCCGTTGTGCCTGATTATTTGAGTTTGGTTCATCGGGCGTAACGCTGTACTACGTCGAAGTTCTAGATTATTTGAGTTTCAGGTTCCTCGGGCGTTCGCTGTACTACGTCGTGGCACCGGCTCTATGGTTAGCGACCATGGGTTAGCGGCCCGTTTGTGATACACGTGTTGGTGAGTTTTCATGCTCCCGTTTGTGATAGGCCTTCCCCCTTTTGTGATTTCTGGATTTCTCGTTGTGATTTCTAGAATTTGTGTTTCACCTATTTTCGTGGATTGGCATTGATATGTTTTGTCAATATTTGTGTTTTGGTGAATTATTTAAAGAATGTGATTCTTTTTGGTGCTTTGAGATGATTTGAGTTATTGTATGATTTTTGTTGTTATTTGATGCATACTTGACATAGTATGGCATTTCCTTGTTATCATACGTTTAGGGTCATATCTCTCCTCCTATCTCATTTTATCTGATATTTATAGCTAGACTGATTCGTTTATTATTTTCTTCTTAAATAATACTTGGGTCAGACCGAGATATTTCAGGTGCTTCTACTTGACTTCCTATAAGGGATTATCATCTGATTTTTGGCTAACTACTTTAGATTAGTAGTTTTTGTTATTATACATTTGAGATATAGACACTACAAGAAAACTTGTTTTTGGTTGCATTAGTTGGTTGCGTTTCAAGACATATGCCACCGTTGGTCATTTTAGAATATAAAATGAAACGATGAAAGGCTGCTAATTGGTCCCGCCAATTATTCATCGATATTTTGCTAAAATTTTCCGTGGTCGCTCAAATTTCCTATCACACCACTTTTTTCCCCCTCTCAAAATTGCGATGGGAACAAAAAGAAGTCTCTGTCTTCCAATCCCTCAGAGCCCTCGTCTTCGTCCCCAAATCCCTCAAATTCCCCTCAAATTATGCCTGCTCCGCTCTATCGCCATCGCCCTTGCTTTCTACCGCTGAGGTAAGCATTAATCCATACTGCCAAATTACATTACCCCTTTTTATCTGGTGATAAACATGGAGGTGGTAGTTATGAAGGAAGCAGTAAAGTGCATGAGATCCTTGAAGAGACTCAATTTTTGTTAGGAGGTTTCTGCGTTGCTGATTTTTTCCCTCATTTGGCTTAGGTCGAAAGATTCACCGGTATCTAACATATCTTCTAATGAATCTTCGTATAATTTCTGTTTTGTATCTCAGTTTCCAAACATCTACGTACATGTAATAGCCAATTTAAAATAAATTATTGTTACTTGTTAGCATAGCAAGGTAAGAACCTAACCTTAGAGAGAAGGGCATTGTGTTCAGAGAATAAGAATTTTCATTTATTAATTACGTGTTAGATTCTTAACAGTGTTTATGATATCTGGTATAGGGTTGAAGAAGAAATTGGAGAAAAACTTTAGGAAATTAGATGCATATTTCAGCGAAATGATCGAGGAACATTTGAGTGGAAGGAAGCAAGAAGAGGAGGTTAAGGATTTAGTAGATGTGCTGCTTAGACTTGGAAATGATCCTAGTTATGGAGACATCTTCAGTACCATGGATCACATCAAGGCTCTCATCATGGTATGTCTTATTTGTTTGATTGTTGCATATATAAACTACATGGATGGATATGCATGCACATTACACACAGAAGATATGCATAGTGAAAATAATGAAATACAGAGATCATGAACATTTCATCATCTAGAGGTTGAATGGCACCTTTTTCATGTATTGAGTTACAGTACGTCAAATATCACAAAATTTTAAAGATGCTTAATCTAAATTATGATTATCATGTCCAAGAAAATAGGACCATCGACCACCATGTCCTACTGTGAGTTTTTTCCTTTTTCCCACAATTTTTGCAATTACTATAGATCAAATTTTAGTTCACATAATACTATACTAATTGACCATAAATTTGATACAGTCCCAGGTTAGAAAGTTTTATATTTTGATCAAACTTGATTCACAAAAATATAATAATAATTATTATATTATTAATATTATACCTATTGATCATCTTTGTCCTTTTAATGCTATGAGATATACAATCAACTTTCAAAAAAATACTAAAGCAACTGCGACCTTTTTTTTTCACTTTTAGTAGATTTAATATATGATGTAACTATTAGAGTTCAAATTATGCAGCTGAAAAATATGTTCACATTAGTTTGTACTCACTGTATTATAGTTAACTATGCTAAGTTTTCTTCATAGGTAGCTCAATAAGTTAGCATGCTATGTTTTTTCTCTTTCAAAAATTAATTTACCCAGTCGTAAAAACCCAACATCAGTTGAAGCTACGTTTAGTATTAGCTTCAAAAGCACAGGTACTTTTATATTACAGACCTTTTTCAAAAGGACATAACCAATTCCATAATTTTGAATTATTGAACCTTGACTTTTCATTATTTTTCTTGCTTTATAAAGCTTGATTAATATACCTGTTTTGCATTATATAGGTTCAGTTGTTTGACTGTTAAACCGTCATTCCATGGTATAATCACAATTAGCAGCGAAGAAGCCTCTTTCAAGTAGGACAGGCAGCGTCGAACCAGATCATCTTTATCTGTACAAGCAGACAATGAATAGCAGACCCCAGCTTCGAAAGAACTCGAGAGGAATGAAGGGGGAAGACTCGGATTGAAGCATCCTTGCTATACAAATTCAAGATTCTTTATTATTCTATTCAATCTATCAAGCATCTGTTACTAGGTCTGATATTGTTGTACTCATGCCTGATAGTTAGAGCAAAAGAATAAGTCGAGGGTTAAAGCAACGGACATTGGGATTACAGAATGGACTTCTATTTTGTGTTTTTAGGTATGGTAGACCGTAAACTACTGGTAAACAATTCTTTCTTCTTCCCAATAAAACCTGTGATTACAGAACAATTTTCGAAAATTTCATCATATATTCAACCTGGTTTTGCACCTTTATTTTAATTTGGTATGTCCTTACTTTCAACCAGATAGTACAGATGCAAACTTGACATTGGGATGTTCTTAATTATTTCACATGGCATTAGATACCTAGCCATTGGGATGTTCTAAATCAATGTTCACAGGTATGAAGATATATTAACATTGACATTGTGAAAGATTTAGAGATGGAATTGAGATTAACTGCATACCATTTTCAGCAATTCATATTATTTATTCCTTACTTCATATGATACCATCCAAATTACATGTAGTTTGTAATTACTTCATATGATACAGTATCGTCTTCGGAGGGTTGGAGTAAAATACAGGTGTGGCGCATGAATTGTTGGTTCTATTGGCCTATTGAATTACATGTTTATTTGTTTGTCAGATCATATGGTGCCTGATTTGATATTTTGGTTAGGAATAAAAGACCTGTTCAGCATGACATTTTGTTAAGCCAGTAAGAGGCACGACAATTTTAGAAAAGTCCTTGATAAAACGACGGTAATATCCTGCCAATCCAAGGAAGCTACGGATTTCCATGGCACTCTCCGGTCTCTTCCAATTTTGAATCGCTTCAATCTTTAAAGGATCCACTGATATTCCGGATTCGGAAATAATATGACCGAGAAACTTCACACTAGATTGCCAAAAGTGGCATTTAGAAAATTTTGCTTTTAATTGATTACTCCTAAGAGTTTCCAATATAATCCGAAGATGCTTTTCATGCTCCTCCTCGGTTTTTGAATACATAAGAATATCATCAATAAAGATAAGAACAAACCGATCGAGGAAATCTTTGAAAACTCTATTCATAAGGACAACGAAATAAGCCGGAGCATTCGTTAAACCAAATGGCATAACTAGCCATTCATAAGATCCATAACGTGTACGGAACGAAGTCAAAGGAATACTATCCTCTACAATACGAAGCTGATGAAAACCGGTAGCCAAGTCCAATTGTGAAAAGTCTCTAGCACCACTCAGTTGATCAAATAGATCATCTATCCGAGGTAAAGGATATTTATTCTTAATAGTAAGATCGTTAAGCTTGCGGTAGTCGACGCAAAGCCTAAGTGTACCGTCGGATTTCTTCACGAAAATTGCTGAAGCACCCCAAGGCGAGGAACTAGAGCGAATAAATTGCTTCATCTCCAATTCAGACAATTGTTTGTGCATCTCTTCATTCTCCTTATTGGACATGCGATAAGGAGGACGAGTAATAGGTTGAGCTCCAGGTATGAGATTAATTTTGAACTCAATTGCTCGCTTAGGAGGTAATCCTAAAACGGGCTCAAATATATCGGAAAATTCACGGACGACGTGAATACGAGAAATGACATCTTCCTCATCATCATTGTCATCATCAAGAGGATTTAGAGAATATAAGGATGCTGTCAAAGTAGAATCCGAATCTTTAAGAACAATAGAAATCTGCTTAACAGATAGTGGGTGTCGAAGATAAATAGTCCGCTCAGGACATAGGATATGAGCTTCATAACGGTTAAGCCAATCCATACCCAAAATCATACCAAAGCCTAAATAACGCATGACATGCAAATCGGCTAGGAAAGAAAAGTCACCTAAAATAATCTCCACATCTCTACATAGCAAACTATGAGTTGCGGATCCACCAACGGGATTTGCAATTCTTAAAGAAGTCATTAAAGCAACAACACTTAAAGAAAAAGTATCGACAAGTTCCTTTGATATAAAAGAATGGGATGCACCCGTATCAAAGAGAACTCTAATAGGTTGATCATGAAATATAATAATGCCATCAAGGACAGAATGAGACATACCTTGACCGTGAGATGTGTTGCCAGGGGCTTGAGCAACGTTTAACTTTCCCTCCTTACTTTGAAGCTTAGGGCATAGATGCATAAAATGATCCGAACTCTTACAATAGCGACAAGAATGGGGCTTTGAACACTTGTTCGCAAAATGGCCCTTAGCTCCACAGTTGAAGCATTTCCCATCACTGGGGGAAAGTATCTTTGCAGCAGGAGTTGCTTGTTTACCCTTTTTGTTGGGATAAGGACCTTTGAACTTATTAGGCCTTTTCTTGTTGTTGAAGTTTGGTTTAGCAGCCACCACTTCAACATCACTGTCCTTATCAGCCTCTTCAAGACGAAGAGCGATATCAATGAGTTGATCGAAAGAAACTTCTAATTTTAGAAGTAATGGCTTCTTGAGATTTTTGTTTAAGCCATAGACAAATCTTTGATTCTTCTTCAATGGGGTGTTGATGTATTCAACCCCATATTTAGACAGTGACTCGAAGGATGCGACATAATCTGTCACAGAGGATTCACCTTGAACAAGGTCTATGAAACGTCGAGCCAATGTCACTTTCTCTGCTTCTGGTATGAATTTTAATTCGAAGTGTTCCCGGAATTGCTCCCAGGTGAGATCAGCTTCATTAATTTCAGAAATAAGAAGTTCGTACCAATCCAGTGCTCTTTCTTGGAGCATACTGGAAGCCACCTGAACACGGTGAAGATCGATAAGATTCATGCGAGAAAAGATTCTATCGCATGTTCTTAACCAAGCATGGACTTCAATAATAGTTTCGGAACCTTTGAATGGTTTCCCACCCATGTTGGTATAATCGTTGCACAAACGTGCAAATCCAGACTTAGGATGAGTAGGTTCCTGATTAGGACCAGCTGCTTGAGCATTCTTTACTAAATCAAGAAGCTGCTGAGCAGTCATGAAAACTCCATCCTGGGGAGTAACAGTAGATGGTCCATCTCTGGGATGACCTGGTCTAGACATTCTCTTCTTTAAGAAAGAGAGAAGAAGAAAAAGGTTATTCACCAAATGAATATCAAGCAATCTTGATAGATGAAACAAGGAATCATAAAGAAAACAGGATGAATCGGTTCGAAGACTCGAACTAAATCCTGAAACACGACTCCTAAGGTGGACTTAGGACGATGATCCTTATTAAGTTATTCTACATTGTTCCGAAGTTTGGCTCTGATACCAAGCTGTGACGCCCCGCCTCTATACCCATGCTAACCAAGAACACTACGATGTAGTGCTATCAATTAGCACGGAGAATAAGGCTGTGGAGGAGTGACCATCCATGTAACTTCTTTGTGCGAGCACCGATATGTCAGATAGAATAGAATGCATATCTTTTAAGGAGGAAATCCGACATACCGATAAAACTCAAAGCTATCACACAGTGGCTATATATAATCTTCAGAAACAAACATAGAAATAATCATAACATAAATCAGGACAGACATCCATATCACAAAGGCGGAAGAAGATATGAATATATATATAACACATGAAAGTGTACATCAGAGTAGTGGTCAGAAAGATCCACGATAATACAAAAAGAATAGCAACATGTGCTATATAAAAGAATACATCAATGAGTCAATATCTCAAATGTGTACAACAAAAACTACTAATCTAAGTAGTTAGCCAAAAGTCAGAGTAATAGATCCCTGGAGAGAAGTCAAGCAGAAGCACCTGTAACATCTCGGTCTGACCCGAGTATTATTTCATAAGAAAATAATAAACGGATCAGTCTAGCTATAAATATCAGATGACAAGATATAGAATAAAAGATATGGCATAAACATATAATAACAATAATGGCATACTACTATAAGTATGTAAATGATAATCAACCAGAGATTAATCAATATCACAAGAATCTTCTCAAAGATAAAATGGGGTATTATACCCAAAACTTGTATTCCTAACAAGTCAATGACACACGAATTCACCAATGCACAAAAATTGGTAAACATATCAATAGAAATCACGAAAATTGGTGAAGCACAAAATTCCAGAAATCATCACAAGAAATCCAGAAATCACAAAAAAGGGGGGGAGGCCTATCACAAGAACGTGAGCATGAAAACTCACCAACACGTGTAACACAAGAACAAGAAGCTATCTCATGGAAGCTATCCATTAAATTTTGACACACGAACGGCCCGAAGACCATGGGGCGCTACCCCAATATGTGATGGTGAAACATCACACAAACGGGGTTTAGTCTCCCTCGTAGACAAAGAGACATCGCACAATTGCTAGTCTAAATCACAAAAATGATCATCATGATCATCAAGAAGTGTCAATTACACCAAGCTAGTAAATATATGAGTTTAGCTTCATGTCCCATAACCACTTGCTTAACTTAAATATTTACGAACAAGCTGTGAATCTTCACTAGAAAATTGTCACAAGAGATTCAATCGAACAAGTCCAAGAATTAACCGACGAAGTGAACGCAAGCATTTCATACCACTCGTTTTACTAAGCTGTTTAATTAGATTTCTCATCCGAGTGAAGTAACGGCTTGTATATACTAGTAGATTGGAAAACGGTTTGAGGAAAAGAGTTTTGTAATAAAATAGTGTTGAAAACGTTTTGATGAAAGAGTTATGGTGTTTGCTACTAGTATTGAAACCTTCATATTTTTAAAGTGACAAGTCACAAAATTGATTGTAGAAACAAATCAATCCACTAAACTTCACATGTGAAGACGTGAATAAAACCTAAGGAAATCAATTCCAAAACCATCAAAGTAGAAATATACTTGCAGCCTAATGTGGTCGAATTAAAGTGCAACGACTTAAAGTAAAATAGGTCGAATGACCTAAGGGTAGAATGCCGTGCGACCTAGGGGGAAAACAGGTCGAGCGACCTAGTGAAATATGGGTCAAATGACCTAAGTGTAAAAAGGCGAGCGACCTATAAGAGCACAGCCTAACTGCGGCACGACCTAGCGGGGTGAGCGACCTAACACGGTCAAGAAAAGGAAAGACGCGACCTAAGTGGCAGACAGGTCGAGCGACCTAACTCCTGGCTGAGCTAAGGAAAGGCGCGACCTAGAGAGGTCGACCTAAGTGCAAGCGACCTAAGGGGTGGTGAGGTCGAGCGACCTAATGGAAGTAAGGCCTAACGACCTAAAGAAATAAGGTCCAACGACCTAAAAGAAATAAGGTCCAACGACCTAAAGATGATGCGAGCTAAGAGCAGTAGGTAGGTACGACTTATCTAGTCCGAGCGACCTAAGGCATAAACGACCTAACGCAATAAAGACCAAGCGACCTATCGAGGCGAGCGACCTAACATGTCGAAATAGCACATGGAGCGACCTAACACACTCGAACGACCTAACTGCAGGCGAGAGACCTAAGCCCAGAACGAGTAATTTGCAGGCCTGTCTTCTCCAAAGCCGAACGACCTAACTGCAGAATTTTGCCAAGACACTAAAAATTGGGTTTTTCACCGATTCAATCCAAACCAAACGCAAATGTATGTGCACAAGTGATAGGGAATCATTCCCAACAATCCAATGACAATTATAGGCAAAGATGTGAGATGAAAATCTCACCTTTGCACCAAAAATCAATGAAGATGAAGCTTGAAGCAAAGCAAGAACAGTCCCAAGCTTGAATCAATGTCTTCTTCTTGAATTTGGAGTTGAATGATGGATTGCAAATGAATTTGAGCTTGGAGTTTTAATTTCCCATTCTTTCCTCCATTTTTGATGAAGCTTTTATGTTTAGGAAATGAAGAATCAAGTTGTGAAGAGAAGGAGGGGGTTGGGCTGAGTTAGTGAATGGTTCAGCCCAAACCAAAGCTCAAAGCAAAAAGTGACGAAAATTTCACTATCTCCAAACATATCGAAGTTTACAATCAAAAAGATCGCAAACGTCATTTTGAACTCAATGGAGGTGGTCTCGAGTTCTAATTTGACCGTATGCAAAAAGTAGTTTTTCGGACTAACATCCGACTGACGATAAAATATTTAAATAAAATATTTAAATATAAAATCGATAAATATGCGGGTTGTTACATATATGTTATGTTAGTATAAGAATACTGTATCTTATATTTTACAAGTGATTCAAATTTCAAACAACTAAAATCTCTTTAGATATCATATCTAATTGTTGTGAGAATTCAAAATTTAAAATTTTAAACTTAAAACTTTTAAATTAACTTTTAAAACTTAAAAATCAAAGCTTATAATTTAATTTATTTAAAACTTAAAACATATAAAATAAATTAACTTTTAAAAATTAAATTCAAAATTAAATTAACTTTTAAAAGTTTAAACTTAAAACTTTAAATTAACTTTAATTTTACTTTAAATTAACTTTAAATTAACTTTAATTTTACTTTAAATTAACTTTAAATTAACTCTAATTTGAAATTAAATTTAATTTTAAACTTTAAATTAACTTTAATTTTAAATTAACTTAGAACTTTAAATTAAATTAAATTTAAAACTTAAAATTTTAGTACCTTCAACTAAACTGTTAACTAATTGCTTTACTGTTAACTAATTGCTTTACATATTATGCATTAAATTACAATTTACAAAAGTATTATGAATTTAGGTGCTTACATTGTCATTTTTTTCTTGCTCAGGTTGTTGGATTCACCATTCTATCAAAGGAGGGTTCGTAAGTGTGCAAAATTGATTCCTACTATTTAAGCTCAAGAAAGGACTTTATTTCATTTTTTTTATAACTTTGATAATTTATATGACATCATTTATAGTAGGATATACTTGTATAATGTTATAGATGTTTGATCTCATATTTGAAGTCCTACAAGTTAACGTAATTGTTTGACTATCTGTTGTGCTTTCACTTGTGTAGGCATCAGACTTTTTAAGAGAGCAAATTTGGACTTGATGATGCTAGCTTTCACTTGTGTATGCAACAAAGAATTATGGGTAATCAAACGTTTTGTTAGCACTAGTTAGATATAACATTTATTAGTACCCGATGTGTAAATTTGTATACAAATGGTTATTGTATGTGAGTTAGGTCATTTTGTCGAAAAACTATTATATTGGAATGGTTATGGATATTTTATTTGATTATATGGTTAATGTGTTTTTTAACTTATTTGAATATGATGATTATGTGAGTGATTGTTGATTGATATAATAGAACCAAAATAGACCATTAATAGGAAATAATAGCATGAAAAAATGGTGTAAAATAATAAACAACTTTTAGTAGCGTTTAAAAAACGCTACCGAAATATATATAGTGGCGTTGAGTAAATGCAACCGTAAAACAGGGGTAAAGTTGGAAATTCTATTAGTAGCGCTAAAAAATCTTTTGGTGGCGTTTTTTAAACGCTACAAAAAGATTTATGGTGGCGTTTGAAAAACGCTGCCAAAAATGCATTTGTAGTGGCGTTAAAATAAATGCAACAAAAAATCATGGATTTTTAGTCTCATGTTTTCTAGCGGCGTTTATCAAAACGCCACCAAAAGTTTTTGTAGCGTTTTTTGAGCGCCACAAAAAATAAAATTTCTTGTAGTGAGACTCCCTGATGTATAATTATTCTTTTGTCTAGCACATGTATCTATTCTTTTGTGTTATAGTGGATCTTCTTTGACCACTATTTTGATGTACACTTTTATGTGTTATATTCATATCTGTTTCTGCCTTTGTGATATGAATATCTGTGACTGATTTTGTGTTATGTTTATTTCTATATTTGTTTCCGAGGTCCACATAGCCACTGTGTGGTAGCTTTGAGTTTGAATCGGTATGTCGGATTTCCTCTTGAAATGAAATGTAAGTCATATTATCTGACATATCGGTACTCGCACAAAGCAATTACACAGATGGTCGCTCCTCAACAGCCTTATTTTTCGTGATAGCAGATGGCATTACTCCGTAGTGTCCTTGGCCAGCGTGAGTATAGAGGTGGGGCGTCACAGACTACTTTCCAATAGTACATCTCTAGAGGAATGTACCGAGGTCAATAGAACATCTGCATCTCTACCAACACAAGACCGGCCTACCTTTCTCACTAGATAGTACCGAATATGTCATCACCCCGGTCGTTACCGGCATATCCGAGGATCCTCGTAGCATACATCCACATTAGTTTAAACCCGAACGTCATAGCGGGAAGAAATATATCTAGAAGGGGAGGATCATACCCGGATGGTTGCGAACCACATAGCCTTGCCGCATCTACCATGTCTCGGTCATTTCCGGGCGTGAGGCTTTAGGTAGCGATTACCTTTATTATTGCACATCATCTCTCTTTCAATGCCACATTGCCCTTCCATCGATCTCTATTGACTTCCAAAAACATACAACCTACGAGCTCATACGTCTTAGAGAAGGGTGTTAAGCTTAGAGAAGATGCCTTCTCTGCCACCAAACAGATGTATGTTAATAAAAGTCAACTATGAAATCTCAAGAATGCGGTGTCAGACATCCATCCATTCAAGTTCGATCTGGGATTGAACGAAACCAAAAGCACTCTCCTACCACATCCTATCGGGAATTAACCTTAGGATTAATAGCAAGAAGTCCATGCAACCCAAAGTGTTTCAAAAATGAAGGGACCACCGCTACTTCAGTATTTGGAAGCTAACCAGAATTATAAACTAGCAGTAATTTCACCCCGAAAATCTGTGGTCTTCATTCTTTATTCTCTCTATAGGATCTTTATTTTCCAAACGCATACATTGGTTCGAAGTGGTTTTCGGATAGGGATTTCCCCAGATTCGACCCTTGTTCCTTCGATCCAATCATCGATAAAAAAGAGGTTTTGTGAATAGGGAATCATTCTTTAATTTATTTAGTTCTTTTTTTTATCAAACTTTCTTTTGGAGATATATAACTTTTAAAACACTTCTTTCCGATATATACAGGATTATTAAACCTCACTTATCGAAACCTTTGATTACTTAAAAAAATTTTGAACTTGGAATAATTCGAAATCATTTCATTTTACACATGGGAAATCATTTTCAAAATCATTTCATTTAAATCTTAGCAAATATTTCTTAATTCAAAACTCAAAATTTGATTGAGTTAAAACCATGTTATCTAGGATGTTAACCCAAAATTAGTAAATATTAAGTGAGCAGAATCTATAAAAATCATCTAATTCTACTCAATATCAATTCTCGTATTCAACAAATACTATGAGCGGAATAACGGTGAAATCACCTTTTAAATTCCACGAATAGTACGAGTTCCCTCTTCGGGCTTTAACAACGAGTACAAGAAGATCATCACTATAAAATCCAAGTTGTTTAAATCCTGAAAAATATTTTTCTTTATCTTTTTTAAATTTCGAACCAAGTAAGTCAAATTTAATCTCCCCTCCGTCGGGCCGGTCCGGATAGCCAGGGAGAGCAGGAAATTGGTTTTCCAAACTCAAGCCTAGACATTATCTCTTTGACACCCATAAGGCGGTCAAGTAATTTGATCGACTCTAAATCATTAAACCTTTAAATCATTTCATAAATCCTTCAAATTACCTTTAAAACACTTTATAAATCATTAAAAACATTTATAAAATAATTGGAAAAGAGCGGTTAAGTTTAAAACTATATTTCAAAAGTTATAGAAAATTGTTGTGGAAAAGTGTTGCAGAAAGTGCTTTTTAAGCTGTATTGATCAAAACGACTTTTTATTATTTGAAAATTCATTTTTATTACTCAAATAAATTTTCAAACATTTTAAAAGATTCATAAGATTTATTCCATATTTTTAGACAATTTAAAACATCATTTTCAAAGAAATCCAGTTTTGGATTCTGAACTGCAAAATCGAGATTTTTCCAAAACTTGTTTTACTCATATTTCAGAAACTACTCATCAGAATGTCAATTTTCTTTCTTCATTGGAAAACTATGGATATAATAGTTCGGAAAATTCTTATCTCGAAGAATTTTGAGCTATATTCCAACTTTTACACTTTTTTGACTTTTATAGCGCGAAATCGCGAACTACCGTTACGCGACGCGCTTATTTTTGACTAAATTTTCTATTTCTTTTCAAACTTCACCAAAACACTTCTATGTTTATAAAACATTTAAAACTCATTTTTAAACCATTTTAAAGAGGTTTAACAATTCCATATACACCATTTCATTAGTTCAAGGAAATTGATTTTCTTTGTGCTTATCGACGTGTATATTCATGACTTGCATATATTTTCAATATTCATATTTAAACAACCAAACTTGATAATCAAAGCATAATAAACAGCCATTTAAATCATCATATCATTGTTATCCCGCCTTTTGGTAAGGCCGTGATACCAAGGACTTAACTAGAGACAGAAGACAATCCACTCCGGAGATCAGTTATTTGCAAGTTCACGATGGATATAGGAAAACTTGGTCCAAGTCCGGATCGGGCCACAATCAACATGACATGACAAACAGAGCTATGCAAAGCGACATTCCAAATTTCAGGTCAATCGAAGTTCGTATGCTCAAGTTATGGAATGATCAAGATCCATGAGAAACATGCTAATCTGTATCCATCGTTCATATCCACCATTTCGTATCGTTCAGTATCAATACGAAATGAACATAACTCAAGCACTCGGCATCCATCATTCGCATCCATATGGTTCGAACGCATAATGATGGACTTCGGCACTTTTCAGATCGATCACAATTCATCTAGCCAGTAGTCGCCCTTTTCGTATCGATGACCTTCCTGATCGATATGAAGAATAGAACCTACAATCGATATAAAGATGGAAGCAAGGCATCAATACGTAAGTGAAGCAGTGGATGGATACAAACGAAGCAAGCCGCGTATCTGAAGCTCCGAAAGAAGCGATCAACTCGAAAGAAGCAGTCTCACCACTATCCACAAATCATGGATCTCCACAAAATGCATATGCCATCTCATCAATACGAAAGGTTCGATACGGAGATATCGATATGAGGGATTCAGCCACTCCATATTTACAACCTTGATCGATCAATAACTCCACAACCACAACTCCAAATGCAATGAGATTTTCACAGCAAGTTGTTCAACACATCAGGAACCTTCATGATCGATCGCAGCTTCTGATCGATATGAAGAGATGTTGGATCGATCAAGGATCGATCCCAAATGACTCTAAATCTATCGCGTGGGCCCACCTCAACCTGAGAAAGGGTATTCCGAGATATTAGGCAGATATTTCCAGCTCCACACCTATAAATAGCACCTCCACTACAACTAAAAAGGGACTTTAATGCTACTGCTTGAGTTGAACTCTATTGTAATTCAAGTGTTAACTGTTGTACTGTTGTATATCAGTTTCTAATCAGCAATAAACATCAAAAACCTTCAAGGTGGACGTAGGCAATAACGCTGAACCACTATAAATTCTTGTTTTCCTTCTGTTACTGCTTATTTTCTTGGTGTGATTATTAGATTAGCCTCGTTTTTCATTTTACTTCTTCATTCTAATCTCTTCAGTTACATCTGACAAGTGTTGTGCCTATTTTTGGTACAAACAATCATCATCCAAAATATAATATAATATAATAGTTTAGGAGTTCTCACCTTCATTTTCACTCGAACTAGTTTTAAAACGGTTATAGCTCCGCTATCTCGAAATTAAACTCCACGAAATCAAGCTTTGGACCTTGAAGAGGTTCGGCCTAGCCTTGGTGCTCATGGCCTAGGTTGGGAATGGGGTGGAGCTCACGGCCAAGGGTGGTGGAAGGTGGTGCCTTGGGTTTGGGAGGTGGAGTGATCGAGATTTGAGCTTATTTTGAGTTTTTTAACTATATATAACTATATATTATGATTTAATTTCTTTTTGAAATAATTTTTGACATTATTTATCTTAGGATGGAAGCCATTAAAGTGGAAGCAAAAGATTAAAAATATGAAGAAGACGATGAATGAAAATGAAGAGAAGATGGTTGGGTATTTATAGGAAAGGAAGAGTGTAAAAGAATCCATACACACATCATCACTTCATGGCTTCTCCAATATTCCCCCCACCAAAATGCATGACTAGAGCCTTCACCCATGTGCACATCACTTCCATCATCTCATGTATGCATATGTTGACTTATTTAAGCTTAAGGAGTAAGAAATCTTTAAAATATATTATATATTTTATATTATATTTTTTATACTTAATTATACTCATATATGTATGTTTATATGCATGTTATCATGTGTATGTAACATATGTATGTATGTATATGTAGGTGTATAACACTTCGAACGTCTTCAAACAACTTTTGTTTGCTAAATTGTTGAAATCTGGAGAACCGATTATCGGTCACATTTTCACTTATATTTTAACATACCTATATTTGTCAAAAAAATAAAAAATATTTTTTTATCATTTTAAACCAATTAAAATGATTACATTTGAGTTATAAAACCATGTAAATTAATATTAACAATTATTTACAAAAATCGCTATTATACCGATAAAGCGATATCGATTTTTTTCTTATATTTTCAAATTAAATATATCCCTTTATAAAACTATTATAAATGATTCATTATCACTTTATAACTATTTAAAACGAATTATTCTTATTTAAAGTAATTATTTGGATAACTAAAATAATTATTAATCATTAAATCTTAATTTAAATTAAATAAATCAATGATTTACATTCAATGTTATCTTATCGATAGAAATTTCAAGGAAAATATTATATTTAAATATTTATTCGAAATAAGATTACTATTACTTACTATCACTTGAAACAATATTATCCTTTTATTTGCATAAATTTAAAAATTAACACAATTTATTTGATAAATTGGTGGATCGTTACAGAAACTATATGCAATCAATCTTTGGTAGCAATTTGTCATTATTTATCCAAATATTTAAAAACTCAACATCAATATAACATTACAAAATAGTACAATATCGTTTAATACATGTTCTACACATTTCTAATATTTTATCGATATTATCATGATATTTTAAAAAATCTCATACCAGTACTTGACTGAAACGTACCCGATATCGATATTAACTACTTAGATATATATATATATATATATATATATATAGTAGGGATTTGAAAAATACTTTCAAAAATAACAAATACACAATCTTACATATAACTATTCCCGCTGATTGGGTAACCTAAGCTCCAATACCAAATGTAATAACCCTCTCCAGAACGGGCCAAAAATCAACCCAATAAAAGCCCATCGAACCTTAGGCCCATTCCGAAGCTGGTTATTTGTTGGTAAAATTGATACAATGAACAATATAAAGAGCTATCTATTTATCTTTTTAGAATATCATAGCAGAAAGGATAAAATATAAATTAAAATAAGTACCCATTTCATAAAAACCAAATCTCTGAATCACAATATCCCAACATATCCATAGTACAATATCTCAAAATAATACATCAATAGGTCTGAAATCTAGGTACATCTAAATATATCAAAAACATAGATAAATAACTAAACTACCACAACTCTTTATCGTCGTCTATGTCTTCTCCATCAGCATCGTTCCTCCTAACCAGTGGGTTGAAATAAGGAGGGAGTCAGAAAAACAATGTCCGGTGAATGAAAATCTCAAGTCTTACCATAACAGTATTTGAGCAGCATCATTTAGATAAGTAGTATGTCGCATGAATCCTACACTTCATCCTACTAAGTATACCTCCACTGTAAGCCAAAGGCTTTCCCGGTCTAACTCCATAATGTATCTTTAACCATAGGCCAACGACCCTTTCCAGTCCATCTTCGTAACTACCATAAGTCAAGCCCTAACGATGTGAGAGAAAGCACCTGAGCCACTTAATATATCTTTGATGGGAGTTAGGCAGACTTTGGCCATTTAATACTTATATCTCAGGAAGATCCCTATCATTTAATACCTAAACCCAAGGTGGAACCCTCTCTGGTACTTCCTAATTGACATCGTAAAAAATCCCATCAGGCTACTTAATACTTCTTTATGGGAAAAGGCAGACCCTGCAATACCGACTTAATACCTCAATCCCGAAGCAGACCCCTTCCATGGATTTCCTATTATGGCATCTAAAAGATAATCCTAACCATTTAATACTTCTTGAGAGGGAAGAAGGTAGACCCTAGAACATCCAGTTAATATCTTCAACTTAGAAGCAAGCCCGTATTGGGATATCCATCTTATAATCTGTAACCCAATCATAACGTCTCATATTAGTCCGATTGTTCATAGATGTTGATAGCTAGATTAGATAGGAAGTCTTATCCTACAGAATTGGGACTAACGTCACATCCATCGTGGGTACTTATTATAGGCGATGTCTCAGATCAGTCCTAAAGTCACACTACTGATAGTCAAATTAGCTAGGCAGACTTCTATGTACTTTTGACTTACCCCGCATCCCTATATCTTAGTCGCATTCCTGCTCTCCAAAATACTGCCATATATATATGTACATACATATAAATACATACATACATACATATATATTCTATACCTCACCTATATTTACATATTAAGGTCATATAAGGAAATTTCCTTATTCCGCCTTTAATTATGGATGAATTTCCATAATTATCCTTAACTTCCTTCCAATAGGATTTAATGCTAATTATTAATCTATTTATTCTATACGATACAAATTATGCGTTACTATTTATACGCTATTAATATATTTATACAAATATAAATTTTAGGTTAACTAGTATGCCTAAACATGTGTAGGAATATTTGTATTATAAGATTTTCGCTTCCTAAACTAATTGTTAGAATGCCAAAATTTCATATTTATACAAGCCCCGGTTCCACACCATTATTTATAAAATAGCTAATACCGTTAGCTAGATGAAAATATACTTATATAATAAAAGGAACCTAAATACCAAACTTATTTTACATTAATATAATAGAATCAAAGCTTCTAATTTAAGGGAAAAACATTGCAATTTAAACCTTTATATTCTATTCAACTTTTGCATATACAAACTTGAAGTTGAAAATGGATTCATATTTTTTTAAGTTACGAAAATAGGCGGTGCAAACTACAAATAGGAAAATCTATACTTTGCACACCATTTTCTAAAAAAATTCTTTTTAACCCCCATTATTGCAAAATCAGAAATTAGAAGTGAAAGTTGAATAGAACATAAATTATTCAAATTGCAACAACAAATTAAATTCTACTATATTAATTCACGCCTACGCCTAACTCTTCCTTCAGATTTCTTATTTTTTGAAATATACAACTATTCGATTGTGTATAAATTAGATTCATAATTCCGAGATTATGGAAGAATAGAAATGGAAAAACATATATATCAACCTATTAACTTTTTTCCCTTGTATTTGAAATCTTGAACCTAATTGAAGAATCGAGGAAGAAGATTGACAGAGTTTCGCCAACGTTCCAATTTACTTGTGAATAAAAGTGACGGGGCTAGCCTCTTATTTATAGTGGTTAGGATGCGCCTAGACCATAGGATATAAGTCGGTCTGATATAATAAAATTCGGGCCATTCTTGGCCCAACCTACCCCTAGCCATCACACCTTAACCGGTCTACCACTCACCGTTGAGCGATCGACCGCACGACTGACCTAATGGAGGGTTTCAACTAGCCTCCTGCTATTGGCTGTGATTTATTCGTTGTCGTTTAATATTTATTTCTTTCCTACTTTGTTATCTACTATTAACGTTTGCTTAAACGTTAAAATTCTGTTAAAATAAAAAATATTTTTACCATTTTAATTTCAGCATTAACATTTATAAAATTTTAAAGTTGAATTCATTTGAATTATTTAAAATTCAAAAACTTCAAAAGTCAATAACCTTTCCATTTGAGCTCTGATTGCAAAACTTTACATATCAACGTTGATCAAAAAATCACCATGAACACAATGGTGGAACTTTCGTAGTCAATTCTGATGTTTGCAAAATTTCCATCTTACGCCCTATTTTTAATTAATTAATTTCTTATTAATTTTTATGGGGCGTTATAAATTTTCTTTCTTAAAAGTTCATAATAAATTCAAGATAAATCCAAAAATTATATAATTAAAAACTCATCCTCAAAATAATAACTTCAACATCATCCCGAAATTTTAGAACATTTGGAGATAAAAAACATTTTTTTTCATATCCGAAACCCTTTAGGAAAATTTCCAATATTCCATATAATAGTTATTCAATCATACACATGATTACTCATTCAACCTACATAATAAACATTCAGTAAAATTCGAATTCAAACTTGAACCCAAATTTAACACAACAAAAAATGAGATGGTAATATTATTCACCTTCAAAACCTTGTTGAAATGTAGGAACTTGCCTTAGCTTTCTTTCTTTAGCTTATCTTCTTGAATTTTCTTTCTTCTTAATGGTGGTCGGCCTTATTTAATTGGGTTTTTCTAGAATGAAATGGAAATGAATGAGGTAGAGGGGTGAGTGTACTGTAATATTTGCTCTTCCTCTTCTACACTTCTATGTTTATGTTTATTGAACCTTATTACTTTACATTATTTTCTTTATTATATTTACTAAGGTCAATCAAAATTAATTAACTTGGAAAATCCCAAATTTACAACTTTAAATTATATGCAATAAAAATTATGGATGATATAGTTTTTCAATAGATTTTTATGCCTTGTCTCTCATCATATCATAGTCGAACCCTTTTTTGTGTTTCCTTCTCTTGAACTTGCAAATCAGCGAGGAAGGAGGAGACTTTGCTCCAAGAGGAAGAACTGCTTGACAAATGTACTAACTCTTGACTTGATTTGCTTTGGTGAAAGATAATTTTTAGATCTAATTTGTACTTAAAATAATCATATGCTCATATATGCTAATAAACACAAGCACCATCGTCATAATGATTAATTATATTTCAGCTATAGTTTTTTTTAAAGAAAATTATTCAAAATTAATTTTAGTTTTCATACATTTTAAAATATGTGTTTGTGTGTATTTAAAACATATAAACACTAATATATTTATTCATAAATTTATGGATATATATATTATACTCACATTTATTTTCAACAATAAAAATAATAATTTTTAAATATTTCTATATTTTAAATATTTATGTATTTTTAAATATTTATATATTTTTAAATATATAATTAGAACAAATTTATTTTCGGTTATATATATGTGTGTGTGTGAGTGTGTTTTTATTTAAAAAAATTATAAAACTTATTTGCTGCCGCAAATAAATAAATAAATATATTCTTATGTTTATATATAAATATATTCTTATCTTTATATATAAATATATTATTATATATAACTTAAATATCCTTTCAAATGATAATTAAAAAAAATCACATCTGATATGCATATAATTTAATTTAGATATTTAAAATTCGTTTCAATAAGTCGATTATTATTTAAATTTGAATTTTTTATTTGGTCAAACCTATTTTTTTGGACAGAAAATATTTTACAATAAAATTCCTTTTGTGGTTGAGTTATTTTATTTTAAAGAATTCGTTTGAATAAAGCAAAGTTTTAAATTTTAAATTTTACATTAATTAAGTAATCATAACCGAAAATAAATATAGATTACATATATATCCCAAATATTATTTATAATACATGTTTAACGATTATACAGTAAATCAAATTATATTTAATTATTTATATATAATTTATAAATGTGTATTTTAAATATGGATTTACATATATTATTATTTATGTATATATGTTAAATATCTAATGGTCAAAATTAGAAATAAATTTGTAAACCCTAGTAAGTTATGAAGGGGTAGGGATGAAGCTCTATAAATAGCTTCAAGTTCAGATGGGAGATTGATAGGATTAAGGGCATGCCTTAGATGAAATTATTTTATCCTTTTATATAATCTAAATTCCTTAAATCATCTTGTTCAAAATAATATATTTTCTTGGTTTTGTTTTTTATTATATCATGATATATGTATCAAACATATAAACATTAAATGTATATTGTAACACCTCCAATTTTTAATAACATTATTCAGAAGATTTAATAAGAATAAACTAAATAGAATAATGTAGAGCGATAAGGGGATTGGGATTGGTAAAAGAATATAGGTGGTCGTGCTTAATTAAATTGAATGAACTTATAAATGGTTAAGTGCTAACTATTAAACACAAGGGCATTAGGGTAAATATCCGCCCATATTTCTCACCCTTATACTAGTATTCCTTAGCCATACACGTTCATTTTATCTTAAGAAAAAATTAAAAATGTAAGAAAGCAAATAAGAGTCGGCCATTAAGGAGAAAGATGAAGAGAGAAATCAACTCTAAAGCTTAGGATTCAAGCTAGAAGAAATCTATCTCCAATTTCCTTATCCAAACTAAGGTGAATAATAATCACTACATCTCTATTTTTGGTTTTATAATCATATGATTTCGGATTTAAGGGTAAATTCATTTTTATGATATATTGGACGATGATATGCTTGATCTATAATCTGTTTAGATTAAACAATATTGTTTTAAAGGAGATATGCACAGTTTTAGGGTAAAACCGAGGTTAAACGACTTTTAAAAGCCATGGAAAAATTATATGTTGCGGAAAACATGATTTTGGAGTTGGGATTCAATTTTTATAATTTCCAAAGCAGTGGAGAAGTAGTTATGAATTTTCAAAGGAAAATATGGTTATTTGGGTTTATAAATTTAATTTGGGAAATATATTAAGATTTTGGTTGTGGAATTTTGATATGTTAGATAACATGATTAAAGTGAATTTCTGGAATTTTTGGGTATTTTTACTAAGTGATTTAGTATGGAAATTAAATTATTTTAAAAGGAGTACCTAAATGATTTAATTGTTTTGTTAATGGGAAGGGCTTATTTGTTAAATGTTGTTTAATTTTATTTGAGAAAATGCGGCATATTTTTGTAAAATAATTTGAAAAGTTAATGTAACCAATCATATGTTTACAAGTGGGCAAGTTAGTTACAAAAAGTTTACTTTATTTAGAAAAATCAGCCTTTAGCTCAGAAAAGTGGGTTCCGCCTTCTTTAGAAGGACCTTTCAACCTAGAATTTCTGCCTCCAACCTAGTTGAAACCTTTTAGTACGAAACTAGTAAACCAATACACATGATATTAGTTAGCTGGTACGTAGTGGATTGGAGAAAGGCGGAAGGTAGGGTGTCGAAACGTAGCTTCCGAAGGGGTTAGTTCCTTTATTTTGTTTTGTTTTAGAAGAATAGCGCTTGCCTGTTTACAAAGTGGTTTCGACCTAGTCGAAGCCAATGGTTGTGAAAGGGTATTTCAAAAGAAGCTTTCGAAGGAGTCTTGCCGCCTTTGTTTTTAAAGTAAGTAGCTTCCGAAGAAGTTATTAAGTTTTTACGGTAATGCTTTTGGGAGCGGTAGTTTCGACCAAATCGGAATCCTTCAGTGATTTGATGCCTTTCGATGGTATTGAAGAAATCAATGATGTCGAAAGGTACTATTTGTTTTACAAAATGTTAGCCACTTCTTACTACTTTCGAAAGGGGTTAGGGGTTTCGAAGGCAATGGTTTCGGAAGGGGTTTCGAAGCCAAACTTTAATGTTTTTACCCAAATGTTTTAATGCTTTCGAAAGGATGGTTTCGACACATCAAGTTTCCTCCAATAATTCTATAAAATGAAGAATGGTTTCGAAAGAGATGCTTTCGCTTATATTCACTTTAATCCAAAAATGTTATTTTGAATATAAACCCAATGGCTTCGAAAGGTAATGGTTTCGAAGGGTAACCTTCAATGGTTTAGAAAGGGGTATTTTTAAATGGTTTCGAAGCTATGCTTCTATACCTGTATGATAATATTTTAATAAGGTCGAAAGGTTTTGAAAGAGATGTTTTAAAGTATTCGAAAGGCAGGAGCCTAATGTTTTAAAGATAGAAATTAATGCTTTTGAAGGAGGTTGTCCAATGAAGTCGAAAGCAAGGTCTCGGAAGTGTCGAAAGGCTTTTTAAACCCAAACTCATTTTTAAAGGAAAAACCCATGGCTAAATAAAAGAGTTTTGAAATGACTTGAAGTATGTAAATTTGAAGAAGAATTGCCTTGATAAAAATATAGATTAAAGGGATAAACTATGTTTTATATGGAAAGTATTTCAAGGACTTTAAACCCACATGAGTGGTATTGTAAGTTGTAATGTTTGCTTCTTCAAATATGAATATATTCACATGATAAAAGTCCCATAACTGCACTTTGGGGATAAAGAGGTAAAAGAACCAGTAGGTTAACCCAGTAGTGAATATAAATTGATTAAACTCCTGAATTAGTAGAATTGCATCCAGGGAGTCAGAGAGACCCAAAATATAGGATGCCAAAACCTTGAAGTTGTCCGGGAGATAGGTTCATAGTAACCCCATAAAAACTATGATTAGGAAGTTATTGGGGATAACCAATAGGTTCATAGTAAACCCATGAAAACTATGTATTAAGGATGGTTGGCAGGGGCCAATTGGTTTGTAGTGAACCCATGAAAACTATGTCCGGATTAAGAATAGACATCAGTCAAAAGGTTCCTAGTCAACCCATGAAAACTGGGCTAGGAAGGAAGTTACTAGAGTAATCCATAGGTTCCTAGTCAACCCATGAAAACTAGGATAAAAGATGAGTTATTAGAATGACTAATTGGTTCGGGGGGACCCATGAATTGATTAAGTTAATTGGCAGGAGCCTATAGGTTCTTAGTGATCCCATGGAAACTATGAAATAGGACAGGGTGTCCATAAATTATAAAAGGATTATTAGTAAACCCATGAAGACTAATTAGTTAATAGTGACCCTAAAAACTATAATCATGACCGGGAGTCAATTAAACCGGGGATGGGCATATCCTCATAAATGTTTTAAATGCTATGTTTTAACCATTGTGGATGCAGCAGCACAGTATATGGTTTCGAAAAGGTTTTAGGATACTAGTGAGGGGAAAACCCGTTCCGCTAATTGGCATGGTCTCACTAGATATCTAAATAGATTAAGATGTTAGATTATTATTCATACCAGGATTTATGTCTGACTCGAAGTTTTTGTTTTCCCCTTAAACTCTTGGGTACTCAATTGATTTTGAGTAGTTTAAGGTTTAGGGTTTCTAGGTTTTCTTATTAGACGAATAAAGCTTCCGGAGGCATACAGCAGGCAGTTAGTTATTTAGAGTTATCATTTTCTGCTGTGTATTTTGGATGTATAGGAGACTTATTAGCCTTATTATATACTCTGATCAACCGATGGGGCATCTATATATGTCGCTCTTGGCGTATGTGTAATAATTATATTTTTTTGAACGTGGTTAACGTTTTTGGGATTATGTAATGAATATGAAATGTTTGAATGGAATGTGGAACTGTGTTTTTAATTTGTTAAATTTTTTCCATATTCTTGTTATCTGTGTATCAATGTATCTAACACCGCCGTATTTGGTCACCGAGAATTAATAACGATGTATGACTGCAGCATCCGTAGCCGTTAGTTTCGGGCCTCTAAGTAGGGGGATGTTGCAAGTTGGTATCATAGCATAGGTTTATGAAATTTTAAAAGAAAAGTAAAACCTAAAAGCTTTTTGAAAAATAATCCAATGAATTTGAAAATATGATCGGGGTTTGGGTTAACGCTATAGTAACGTACTTGTATTTGATAAATAGGTATATCTCTAAGTGCGTATTCCCCTCTCTCTTAGACCATTCTTCTGTATCTTACTAAGGCTCGTATGCAGATTTACGAGAAGGAGGATATGGAAGCAAGCAACGGAAGAGGAAATCTAGGTGGAGGAAGCACCACAACCAACGGAAATGCTCGACCTAATACCAGGAGGAATCAAGGTCGACAGGCTAATGCTAATCCAAATGCTGAAGCCAATATAGGTGCTGGAAATCCGCCAGTAGATGCGGGGATGGTATATCAGTTGTTGGCCAATATTTTGCAAGCAGGAGCTGCTGGTAATGTTGTAGGAGCTAATCTTGTAGCTCTAGCTGGATATAATTATGCTAGGCTGAGCAGGGATTACACCAGTCTGGGTGGAAAGCCGTTTATGGGGACGGAGGATGCTGTTGAGGTTGAGAATTGGCTGTTGAGCTGTGAGAGGATTTTTACTGATTTAGGCTTGGATGATGGGGAAAATAGGAGGTTGGCCTCTAAATAGTTGCATGGGGCAGTGCTTCATTGGTGGAATAGTATGACAGCCAGAGTTTCGGAGGAAGAACTTACTTGGGCTGATTTCCGAATGAGGTTTGAGCAGAAGTTTCTATCTGAGGTAGCTAAGTCGGCACTGATGAGAAAGTTCATGGATCTTGTCCAGGGGGATATGTCAGTAATCGAGTATGCTGCTAAGTTTGATGAGCTATCTCAATATGGATATGCCACTATAGACACTGACATCAGGAGGAACAAGAGTTTCATTCATGGACTAAGGCCAAAGCTAGCTAGAATGACTATGACCTATGTCAGAGAACCCTGTAATGTGGTGGTGGAGATGGCTATTCGCCATGAAGAGATGCTTGTTGTTTCTGCTAGGGAGAAGCCAGTTGAATCCCAGAGTCCTCAGGGAAAGAAAAAGAAATTCTTTAAGAAGAAGGGAGCCAAAAAAAGTGACGCAGCGGATTAAACAAAACAAATGTAGATCGATGAATATAGTAATTGATGGATTGGAAGATACTGAATTGCCCAAATTCGTTGATCCGAAGATGCCGAATTCTAGCTATCTCTGGCACGTTGATCGCGCACGATACCGTGAGGAGAGATCTTCAATTCTTCGAGCGTTGATCAAGCGCACTTGATTCCGCGAATCGGCTTCTACAATCGTTGAATCGAGCGCACTCGATTATCCGAAAGAGGAGATAGGAGATTACACTCAACTACCAATTTAAATGAAAGCACACAGCAATCAATGAGAATTTTATTCAAAAATCAACAACCTTTACAAATGACTCAACTTGCCTATTTATAGGCTACAACACGCAACATAAAAAAATACAACTCCTAAGTCGTCGCCGACCTAACAGTCACGACCTAAACATAGTCGACTTAAGGACCAGACGACTTAACAGCATTACAAGATAACAGCTACAACGTACAAATGACTTACGACTTATAGAAGATGCGACCTACGACTTACAAAAATATAGACTTATTACAACACTTAGGTCGTAGACGACCTAACTACTCACGACATAAGACCCACACGCCTTACGACTCAACAAACAATGGTAGAGATTAACTCGCAGAAGAATCAACGACAACAAGCTTCAGTGACTTAAAAACATGCGGCATCCCAGATCAGCGACTTAAGGAAATCAATGGCAGAGATTAACTCGGCAGAAGAATCAACGGTTTCCATCTTCACGCGACTTACGACTTAAGGATTCCACGAGTTAAACTTCAGCGACTTACGAGTTAATTCTTCTAGGTCGTAACTCGCTTCCTCTTCTTGCCTTTTGTTAAGTCGTGGACGACTTATCCCTTCAGCTTTGATAAGTCGTGGACTTTCACTAGGTCGTTGGTGTGACCTAAAGAATTTGTTATCTTGCAAATCTTCACTAGGTCGCTGCCGAGTTATACTAAGTCGTTGGGACGACTTAAAACCTTCGTTAGGTCGTACACGACCTAAAAACATGTTAGGTCGTTCCAGTATCTCGCTAGCTCGCACCTTCCCACTAGGTCGTTGCCGATCTTCACTAAGTCGTGGAAACGACTTAAGAGCTTTGTTAGGTCGGCTGCGACCTAAAACTTGACCTTTCCACAATTCTTCACGAAATGTTAACTCGTTAATCTCCTCCTTAGGTCGTGAGCAACCTAAGACTTCTTTCCAGGCTACATCATCCTCCCCAGGTTGAGAAAAATTCGCCCTCGAATTTGCACTTTCTGCATCCACCACAACAAACTCATCCCCATGATATGGTACGAGATGCTTAACATTGAATACGTCAGACGTATACACATCATCTGGCAGCTTCAATTTATAAGCATTTTCATTAATTCGTTTCACAACTTCCACAGGACCAATTTTTCTGGCTTTCAACTTGTTATAAGCGCCTACTGGAAAACGATCCTTTGTTAACACTGCATAAACCAAATCACCTTCTTGAAATTCAACACTCCTTCGCTTCAGATTTGCAGTACGCTTATACTTCTCATTTGCTTTCTCCAATCGTTCCTGAACGATTTTATGACATTCCGTCAATCCCTCAACAAAATCAACAGCTTTCTTAACTGTTCCCTTTAAGTGTGGTATCACCGTTAAATCCAACGGTCCCTTTGGCATACTAGAATATACAATATGGAATGGACTGAACCCAGTACTTCGATTTACAGCATGATTATGGGCAAACTCTGCCTGGCATAACTTCACATCCCAACTCTTCAGATTGTCTTGCACCAGACATCTTAACAAATTTCCCAATGATCTGTTAACCACCTCAGTCTGTCCATCTGTTTGCGGATGATAAGCACTGCTAAAGTTCAACTTCGTTCCCACCATCTTCCACAAACTTAGCCAAAAATGACTCAGAAAACGAGTATCCCTGTCCGACACAATCGATTTTGGCAATCCATGAAGTCGATATATCTCTTTGAAAAACAACTGAGCAACATGAACAGCATCCGCCGTCTTCTTACAAGCAATAAAATGTGCCATTTTCGAGAATCGGTCAACCACCACATAAATGGAATCGTTACCACGCTGTGTTCTTGGCAACCCCAACACAAAGTCCATACTCACATCAACCCATGGTTTAGTTGGTACCGGTAACGGCATATATAAACCAGCATTAGTTGCAGTTCCTTTCGAAACCTAACAAATATGACAACGCTCCACAAACCTCTCCACCTCTTTCCTCATCGATGGCCAAAAGTAAGATTGCGAAATTAATTGCAATGTACGGTCTCTCCCAACATGTCCTTCTTCATGTAGCTCTTTTACAATCTTCATTCTCAAACTACAATCAGGTATGCACAATCGATTTCCTTTGAACAGAAAACCATCTACCATCACGAACTCATCCGTCTTTCCCTCCTTAACTTTATCAACAAACTTTGCAAAGTAAGGATCATCGGCAAATAATTCTGGCAATACATCAAATCCCGCCACTTCAACCTTCATTGTTGTTAGCAAATGATTCCTTCTACTCAAAGCATCAGCCACACGATTCGTCACTCCCGACTTGTGTTTAACAACAAAAGTAAACTGTTGCAGATATGCAATCCACGATGCATGTCTTGCTGAAATCTTGTCTTGCCTTTGTAAATGCTTCAATGCCTCATGATCAGTGTAAAGAACAAACTCCTTCTGAAATAGATAGTGTCTCCAGTGTTTAATAGACCGCACAACAGCATAAAATTCCACATCATATGTACCGTATCTCATCTTCGCTCCTGATAACTTCTCGCTGAAATATGCAATAGGACGACCCCTTTGACTCAACACTCCTCCAATCCCAACCTTTGATGCATCAGTGTGTAGCTCAAACAACAACTGAAAATCAGGCAATACTAGAATTGGCGCAGATGTCAGCAACTTCTTGATCTTCCCAAAAGCATCCCCTGCTTCCTCTGTCCATGCAAACTGCTTACCCTTCATGCAATCCGTAACAGGTGCCATCACACTGCTAAAATGTGGAACAAATCTTCTGTAAAACGAAGCCAACCCGTGGAAACTATGAACATCCGTTATCGTCTTGGGCTGCGGCCAATCCCTAATCGCTTCGACTTTACTTTGGTCAACCTGTATTCCTTCTTCCAACACAACATATCCCAGAAATAAAACGCTATGCGTCATGAACACGCATTTCTTCGTTGCAGCATAAAATTGTTCTTGTCGCAATACCATCAGCACTTCTCTAAGATGATTCAAATGTTCCTCTGGACTCCCACTGTAAATCAGAATATCATCGAAATACACCACCACAAACTTCCCAATGAATGGTCGAAAAATCTGATTCATCACCCTCATGAAAGTACTCGGTGCATTTGATAAGCCAAATGGCATAACCAACCATTCGTATAGACCCTCCCTGGTTTTAAAAGAAGTCTTCCACTCATCACCTGGCCTGATACGAATTTGATGATATCCGCTCTTCAAATCAATCTTCAAAAAGATAGTAGCTCCGCTTATTTGATCTAACAAGTCATCCAACCTCGGCATTGGAAATCTATATCTCATAGTAATCTTATTCAATGCTCGACTGTCAGTGCACATCCTCCACGTTCCATCCTTTTTGGGTACCAATAAAGCTGGTACAGCACAAGGACTTAAACTCTCCTGCACACGCCCCTGTTCAAGCAATTCTTCCACTTGCCTTTGCAATTCCTCATGTTCCTTCGGACTCATCCGATAATGTGGTCGGTGTGGCAACACAGCACCTGGAACAAGATCTATCTGGTGTTGAATATCCCTCAACGGTGGTAACTCCGTTGGTAACTCCTCTGGAAATACATCGTCAAATTCTTGCAATACTGGTTTTACTTCTTCTGGTATTTCAACTGCTTCCTGACTCTCCCGTCCGATCAATAAAAATACTTCAGGCTCCTCCTCTACTTCCTTCACGAACTCCTTCAAAGATAACAAAGTTTTGAGCTCTTCAATCTCCTCCAACTTGTTTTCCTCCTGTTGTCGCTTCTTTGGAACTAGAGTAATTTTTGTGCCTTCAAACATGAAACTGTAACTGTTGGTACGCCCATCATGTTGCACCGCCCTATCATACTGCCACGGTCTCCCAAGCAACAAATGACAGACATCCATATCTACCACATCGCACCAGATTTCGTCTTTATATTTCTTCCCAATTGAAAAATTCACACGAGCCCTTCGTCCAACCTTCACCTCCCCGCCTTTCCTCAACCAAGCTAGCTTGTATGGCTTCGGATGTTTCTCAGTCTTCAATGCCAACTTCCTCACAGCCTCTGAAGAAATTATATTGTCACAGCTTCCAGCATCAATAACAAATTTGCAAACTTTTCCCAGAATAGTACATGTTGACTGAAAAATATTGCTCCTTAACCAACTACAATCCTCCTCTTGCTTTGGTGTTAAACAGGACCTCTTCATCATTAGATTATAACCTTCATCTCCCGACACTTCTTCTTCCTCCTCATCAGGTGGTGAATTGGAACATTCAGCTTCTTCATCCTCATCCTCAACCTCTGCTATCATAGCTCTCTTCTTCGGCTTTGGACATTCGCTACTTTTGTGACCAAATTCCTGACAATTGTAACATTTGAAACCTTTGTTAACCTTTGTCTTCTCAGCCTCCTTCACTACTGGTCTACTGATAGGTTTAGAAACATTAGAACTTCCACCAACACCCTTCACTTGATTATTAGAATTAGTAAACACACCACTTCCTCGTCGTCCCTGTTTCTCCCAAGCCAACGCTTTCTGATGTGCTTCCGCTACAGATCTAGGATCAAACATGTTAACCATATCCTGAATCTGCATTCGCAATCCCCCAATGAATCTAGATGTCAGCTGCTCTTCCGTTTCCATAATATCATTCCTCGCAATAAGCTGATAAAATTCATCCGCGTAATCATTAACATTCTTTGTACCCTGCCTCAAATTCTGCAAACGTTGATACATCAAAGATTGATAATTGTATGGTAAGAACGTTGCTTTCATCAATTTCTTCATCTTCTCCCAAGATTCAACTTTTGACTTTCCCATCCGTTCACGTGTAAGTTTGGTTTGCTGCCACCACGCCAAAGCTCTACCCCTCAACCTTGTAGCAACCAACTTCACTCTACGATGTTCTGGAACTTCTTTGAAGTCAAAAATCTCTTCAACATTAGCCATCCAATCTAGAAACTCCTCCGCTTGCATACCACCTTTGAATTCAGGAATTTCAGTCTTCATCCCCGTCTCCCATTTGTGATCATACTCAGAGTAATTTCTTCCTTGTCCTCGTCCTTGTCCTCAAACACTGCCACCATCATACTCCTCTTCAAAATCAGATGTATATCGTTGTCTATCTCATCCTCCCTCATCTCTACTACCTTCACGCCTACCACCATCATCCCTTCTATCTACATTCCTCCGTTCACGATCATTCACGTTCCTCCCACGCCTTTGATCATCATCAACACTTCTGTCTCGATTGGAATGTGGCGAGACTCTACTTCCTCCATGGTTAGATTCAGGTGAAACCCTTCTCCGATTTTGATTCATTTCTAACATCATCTTCTCTAATCGTCCAATCCATTCATTAAGCTTTTCACTAAAGTTCTCATTAATTCTCTGCTCCATCTCATCAGCCTCTTCTCTTCGATACAAAGCTTCTACGTTTTGGTGACGATTAGCTCTTCTTGGTGGCATGATTTGAAAATTCACAAAACTCTTCAACACTTCAAATTCAAACACTTTTCAGACTTTGATCCAAAATGAAATGGATCGAAAAATCCACTTTTGTTGCAAATCGCGAAGAACACGATGAACAAAATTCTCGAAACAAGATAGATCCGAACTTCAATCTTCAAAGTAATGCACGACCCAATGCTTCAAACTCTCGGCCGTGTTCAAATCTACACTTCAAACTTCAAATTCCAAATTGATTAGGCTCCAAGTCTCGATCTAGCTATGATTGGCTAGAACAGGCTCTGATACCAAAACTAACGCAGCGGATTAAACAAAACAAATGTAGATCGATGAATATAGTAATCGATGGATTGGAAGATACTGAATTGCCCAAATTCGTTGATCCGAAGATGCCGAATTCTAGCTATCTCTGACACGTTGATCGCGCACGATACCGTGAGGAGAGATCTTCAATTCTTCGAGCGTTGATCAAGCGCACTTGATTCCGCGAATCGGCTTCTACAATCGTTGAATCGAGCGCACTCGATTATCCGAAAGAGGAGATAGGAGATTACACTCAACTACCAATTTAAATGAAAGCACACAGCAATCAATGAGAATTTTATTCAAAAATCAACAACCTTTACAAATGACTCAACTTGCCTATTTATAGGCTACAACACGCAACATAAAAAAAATACAACTCCTAAGTCGTCGCCGACCTAACAGTCATGACCTAAACATAGTCGACTTAAGGACCAGACGACTTAACAGCATTACAAGATAACAGCTACAATGTACAAATGACTTACGACTTATAGAAGATGCGACCTACGACTTACAAAAATATAGACTTATTACAACACTTAGGTCGTAGACGACCTAACTACTCACGACATAAGACCCATACGCCTTACGACTCAACAAACAATGGTAGAGATTAACTCGCAGAAGAATCAACGGCAACAAGCTTCAGCGACTTAAAAACATGCGGCATCCCAGATCAGCGACTTAAGGAAATCAATGGCAGAGATTAACTCGGCAGAAGAATCAACGGTTTCCATCTTCACGCGACTTACGACTTAAGGATTCCACGAGTTAAACTTCAGCGACTTACGAGTTAATTCTTCTAGGTCGTAACTCGCTTCCTCTTCTTGCCTTTTGTTAAGTCGTGGACGACTTATCCCTTCAGCTTTGATAAGTCGTGGACTTTCACTAGGTCGTTGGTGTGACCTAAAGAATTTGTTATCTCGCAAATCTTCACTAGGTCGCTGCCGAGTTATACTAAGTCGTTGGGACGACTTAAAACCTTTGTTAGGTCGTACACGACCTAAAAACATGTTAGGTCGTTCCAGTATCTCGCTAGCTCGCACATTCCCACTAGGTCGTTGCCGATCTTCACTAAGTCATGGAAACGACTTAAGAGCTTTGTTAGGTCGGCTGCGACCTAAAACTTGACCTTTCCAAAATTCTTCACGAAATGTTAACTCGTTAATCTCCTCCTTAGGTCGGGAGCGACCTAAGACTTCTTTCCAGGCTACATCAAAAAGGGAGACTACCAAGAAAGCAAAGGCTGATTTGGTGTGCTTTAAGTGTGATAAGAAGCATCATTATGCTCACGAGTGCTGGACAAGCAAAGGGAAGAAGCCTGTAGAGAAGAAGAATGTGAAATGTTTCAACTACGACCAAGTTTAGCATTACAAGAACCAGTGTCAAGAGCCAGTCAGGGCGGACAGAGGGAAGGTTTTTGCTATTGGACCACCATCTTCTTCTAGGCCTATTGTGGCAGAGATAGGGAAAACTGTGATGGAAGGTACGCTTTTGATTCAGAGTATACCAGTTAGGGTACTATTTGATACTGGTGCATTACGTTCATTTATATCACAGTATTTGGTTGATAGGTTATGCATAGAACCCACACACCTTGTTACTTCCTTAAGGGTTATGAATCCAATAGGAGGGTATGCAACTCTAGGGATGAGATGCGACCAGTTAGAACTTGATTTGTTAGGTCATAAGTTTGCATGTAGTCTGTATGTTTTTGATTTCGTAGATTTCGGGATCATTTTGGGTATGGATTGGTTAGGTAAGTATGAGGCTAGGATATTTTACCAGGATAGGGAAATATCGTTGAGACACCCAGATAGTCATAACCGAATCATCTTCTCAGTAGAAAATTCCAGCAGGAGTGTTTGGGCTTTGTTAAGTGTCATGGAGGTTGGAGAAGAGTTAAGTCAGGTTCAAGTAGCAAGATAATTTGCAGATATCTTTGAGCTGGTTACGGGATTACCACCGAAACGAGCTGTTGAGTTTCGGATAAATCATGTACCAGGAGCTGAACCTGTAAGTAGACCACCTAGCAGGGTGACACCGACAGAGATGAAAGAATTAAAGGTGCAACTAGTGGATCTTGAAGGAAGGAATTTTATTAGACCAAGCAGTTTGCTTTGGGGAGCGGTAGCGGTATTCGTGAAGAAACCAGATGGGTCTTTAAGGATGTGCATCGACTATCTTAAGTTAAGAAAAAGGACGATCAAGAATAGGTACCCTCTGCCAAGGATAGATGATCTGGTTGATCAGTTGAGTGGAGCCAAGGTGTTTTCCCAATTGGATTTGGCGACAGGGTTCCATCAGTTAAGAGTGGTGGAGGACAGCATTCCTTTTACAGCATTTCGAACTAGATATGGTTCATACGAGTGGTTAGTGATGCCATTCGGGTAGACGAATGCACTTGCTTTCTTTGTGGATCTGATGAATCGAGTCTTCCGAGAGTATATGGATATATTCGTGTTGGTGTTTATAGATGACATTTTGTTATACTCTAAGGATGAGAGAGAGCATGAAGATCATCATAGAGTTGTGCTTGAGACGTTGAGGCAGAATCAGCTAAAAGCGAAATTCTTTAAATGTCATTTTTGGAGGAAGGAGGTTAAGTTTCTTGGTCATGTGGTTTCAGAGAAAGGTGTCAGTCGATCCAGATAAGATCGAAGCTGTGAACAATTGGAAGAGACCAGAGATGGTAACTGAAATCAAAAAATTTCTTGGACTTTCTAGCTATTACCGGAGATTCATTAAGGATTTCTCATGGATAGCAGCACCTCTGACTAAGTTGACCCGAAAAGATGTAAAGTTTGTTTGGTCTGAAAAATGTGAGGAAGGGTTCCTTAAGTTAAAGCATTTGTTGACCAATGCTCTAGTGTTAGTAGTTCCAGACGGAAACCAAGTGTTGGTAGTATACACCGACGCATGTGGAACTGGAGTGGGAGTAGTATTGATGCAGAAAGGTAAAGCTATTACCTACTCATCCAGACAGCTTAGACCGCACGAAGTAAGATATCCTACTCATGACTTACAGTTGGCTGCGATGATTTTTGCTTTAAAGATTTGGAGACATTATCTCTTAGGGGAGAGATTTGAGTTGTATACCGCTCATAAGTCCTTAAGATATTTATTCTCTCAGAAGGAGCTGAATATGAGGCAACAAAGGTGGTTGGATTTTTTGGTTGTTTATGATTTCAGTATAAAGTATACTCCTAGGAAAGGAAATAAGGTAGTAGATGCTCTTAGTAGAAAACATTACAATGTGGTGTTAGCAATGTCGGCTGAATGGAAGGATCTAGAAGCTTTAGCCAGTTGCGGTATGCAGTTAAGATCTACTGCTAGTTCTAGTCAGGAGACTGTCATGTTATCTTGTTTAGAGGTTCGACCAGTATCGATCAAAAGGATAGCTTCTAAGCAGAGAGAAGATCCAGATTTAGTCGAGAGGATTAGAAGGCTTGAGGTAGGGTCAGAGATCGATGATCTAAAGGATTATAGTCTCTACCAAAGAGGATGGTTGAGAAAGAAGGGTCGGCTATGTGTTCCGAATGTAGAGACCTTAAGGAGAGAAGTTCTAGAAGAATGTCATCGATCCAAGTTTACGATTCATCCTAGAAGGACCAAGATGTATCAAGATATGAAGAGGAGCTTATATTGGGAAGGCATGAAGAGGGATGTTCTCTTATGGGTTAGGCAGTGCGTGAACTGTCAACAAGTGAAGACCGAACATCAGAAGCGAGTGGATTGCTTCAACCTTTAGAGATTCCAGTATGGAAATGGGATTCGATATCCATGGATTTTATAGATGGGTTGCCAAGGGAAAGAAGAGGAAACGAGAGTATATGGGTTATTATGGACAGGTTGACCAAGAGTGCCCATTTCATTCCAGTAAAGTCGACTAGAACGTCACATGTTTTGGTGGAATTGTTCATGAAGAACATAGTTATACTTCATGGAGTTCCCAGTAGCATAGTCAACGACAGAGATACTTTATTCACTAGTGAATTCTGGAAGAGTCTATAGGATGTGTTAGGCACTAAGCTCAAGATGAGTACCGCATATCACCCTCGGACAGATGGGTAGACAGAAAGAGTCAATAAGGTACATGAGGATTTGTTGAGAGCTTGTGTGTTGGATTTTGGTGGACCATGGGAGGATCACCTGCATTTGGTTGAGTTTTCCTACAATAACAGTTACCAGACTAGCATAGGAATGGCTCCTTTTAAAGCTTTGTTTGGAAGGCCATGCAAATCACCCGCATGTTGGTTAGAGATTGGAGACAGATTGGTCTTAGTTTCGGATTTGGTTAGAGAGGCATCAGAAAAGATTGAGTTAATCCGAGAACGGATGAAGGAAGCTCAATCCAGATAGAAGTGTTATGCATATAATAGGCGTAAAGACTTAGAGTTCTCAATGGGAGACCGGGTTTTCATTATGGTATCGCCAATGAAGGGTGTGGTACGGTTTGGGAAATCGGGAAAGTTGGCCTCGATATATGTTAAAACATTCCATATTTTAGAAAGGATTGGAAAGCTCGCATACAGAGTAGAGTTACTGAGCAGTTTGGCAGGTGTCCATAATGTATACCATGTGTCTCATCTTCGCAAGTATGTACATGATCCAGAGACTACTATTCCTCAAACAGAGTTGGAGGATTTGGTAGTAGAGCCTGATTTGACTTTAGTTAGACAACCAGTTTGGGTTGTAGCGAGAGATGAGAAAAGATTGAGATCCAAGACAGCCAAGTTGGTGAAAGTTCAGCGGAGCGACAACAAGAAGGACTGTACTTGGGAGACAGAGGACCGGACTTGATATGCTTATCCTGATCTGCTTTGATGGTATGTCTATATTAGATTTATATAATTAACTGCTAGTCAGGTAGGCTAGTATGGATGTTAGGAGAAGTTACAGATGATTGCTATGTTTGCTAGTTAGTCCTTACTAAATTTCGAGGACGAAATTCTTTAAGGAGGGGAGCCTCTATCACCCCTAATTTTTAATAACATTATTCAGGAGATTAAATTAGAATAAATTAAATAGAATAATGTAGAGTGATAAAGGGATTGGGATTGGTAAAAGAATATAGGTGGTCGTGCTTAATTAAATTGAATGAACTTATAAATGGTTAAGTGCTAACCAATTAAACACAAGGGCATTAGGGCAAACAGCCGCCCATATTTTTCACCCTTATACTAGTATTCCTTAGCCATACACGTTCATTTTATCTTAAGCAAAAATTAAAAACGTAAGAAAGCAAATAGGAGCCGGCCATTAAGGAGAAAGAGGAAGAGAGAAATCAAATCTAAAGCTTAGGATTCAAGCTAGAAGAAATCAATCTCAATCAATCTTCAATTTTCTTATCCAAACTAAGGTGAATAATAATCACTACATCTCTATTTTTGGTTTTATAATCATATGATTTCATGTTTAAGGGTAAATTCGTTTTTATGATATACTGGATGATGATATGCTTGATTTATAATCTGTTTAGATTAAACAATATTGTTATAAAGGAGATATGCACGGTTTAGGGTAAAACCGAGGTTAAACGATTTTTAAAAGCCATGGAAAAATTATATGTTGTGGAAAACATGATTTTGGAGTTGGGTTTCAATTTTTATGCTTTTCCAAGCCGTGGAGAATTAGTTATGAATTTTCAAAGGAAATTTGGTTATTTGGGTTTATAAATTTAATTTGGGAAATATATTAAGATTTTGGGTCTGGAATTTTGATATGTTAGATAACATGATTAAAGTGAATTTCTAGAATTTTTGGGGATTTTTACTAAGTGATTTAGTATGGAAATTACATTATTTTAAAAGGAGGACCTAAATGATTTAACTGTTTTGTTAATGGGAAGGGCTTATTTGTTAAATGTTGTTTAATTTTAGATCTGAGAAAATGTGGCATATTTTAGTAAAATAATTTGAAAAGTTAATGTAACCAATCATATGTTTACAAGTGGGCAAGCTAGTTACAAAAAGTTTACTTTATTTAGAAAAATCAGCCTTTAGCTCAGAAAAGTGGGTTCCGCCTTCTTTAGATGGACCTTTCGACCCAGAGCTTCCACCTCCAACCTAGTCGAAACCTTCTAGGACGAAACCAGTAAACCAATACACATGGTATCAGTTAGCGGGTACATAGTAGATTGGAGAAAGGCGGAAGGTAGGGTGTCGAAACGTAGCTTCCGAATGGGTTGGTTCCTTTGTTTTGTTTTAAAAGAAAAGCGCTTGCCTGTTTACAAAGTGGTTTCGACCTAGTCGAAACCAATGGTTGCGAAAGGGTATTTCAAAAGAAGCTTTCGAAGGAGAGCTGCCGCCTTTTTTTTAAAAGTAAGTAGCTTCCGAAGAAGATACAAAGTTTTTAAAGTAATGCTTTCGAAAGGGGTAGTTTCGACCAAGTCAAAACCCTTCAGTCATTTGATACCTTTCGATGGTATTGAAGGCATCAATGCTGTCGAAAGGTACTGTTTGTTTTACAAAATGTTAGCCACTTCCTATTGCTTTCGAAAGGGGTTAGGGGTTTCGAAGGCAATGGTTTCGGAAGGGGTTTCGAAGTCAACCTTCAATGTTTTTACCCAGATGTTTCAGTGCTTTCGTAAGGATGGTTTCGACACCATCAAGTTTCCCCCAATACTTCTATAAAATGAGGAATGGTTTCGAAAGAGATGCTTTTGCTTATATTCACTTTAACCCAAAAATGTTATTTTAAATATAAACCCAATGGCTTCGAAAGGTAATGGTTTCGAAGGGTAACCTTTAATGGTTTCGAAAGGGGTATTTTTAAATGGTTTCGAAGCTATGCTTCTATACTTATATGATAATATTTTAACAAGGTCGAAAGATTTCGAAAGATATGTTTTAAAGTAATTGAAAGGCACGAGCCTAATGTTTTAAAGATAGAAATTAATGCTTTCGAAGGAGGTTGTCCAATAAAGTCGAAAGCAAGGTCTTGGAAGTGTCGAAAGGCTTTTTAAACCCAAACTCATTTTTAATGGAAAAACCCATGGCTAAATAAAAGAGTTTTGAAATGAATTTAAGTATGTAAATTTGAAGAAGAATAGCCTTGGTAAAAATATAGATTAAAGGGATTAACTATGTGTTATATGGAAAGTATTTCAAGGACTTTAAACCCACAGGAGTGGTATTGTAAGTTGTAATGTTTGCTTCTACGAATATGAATATATTCACATGATAAAAGACCCATAACTGCATTTTGGGGATTCGTGTGTCAAGTAGGTTAACCCAGTGGTGAATATAAATTGATTAAACTCTAAAATGAGTAAAATTGCATCTAGGGAGTCAGGGAGACCCAAAATATAGGATGCCAAAAACCTTGAAGTTGTCCGGGAGATAGGTTCATAGTAAACCCATGAAAACTATGATTAGGAAGTTATCGGGGATAACCTACAGGTTCATAGTAAACCCAAGAAAACTATGTATTAAAGATGGTTGGCAGGGGCCAATAGATTTGTAGTGAACCCATGAAAACTATATCCGGATTAATAATTGACATAAGTCAAAAGGTTCCTAGTCAACCCATGAAAACTAGGCTAAGAATAAATTTATTGGAGTAATCCATAGGTTCCTAGTCAACCCATGAAAACTAGGATAAAAGACGAGTTATTGGAATGACTAATAAGTTCAGGGGGACCCATGAATTGATTAAGTTAATTGGCAGGGGCCTATAGGTTCTTAGTGATCCCATGGAAACTATGAAATAGGACAGGGTGTCCATAAATTATAAAAGGGTTATTAGTAAACCCATGAAAACTAATAGGTTAATCGTGACCCTAGAAACTATAATCATGACCGGGTGTCAATTAAACCGGGGATGGGTATTCCAAGATGTTTATATATATGCATATCCTCATAAATGTTTTAAATGTTATGTTTTAACCATTGTGGATGCAGGAGCATAGTATATGGTTTTGAAAAGGTTTTAGGATACTAGTGAGGGGAAAACCCATTCCGCTAAGCGACGTGGTCTCACTAGATATTTAAATAGATTGAGAATTTAGATTATTATTCATACTAGGCTTTATGTCTGACTCAAAGTTTTTGTTTTCCCTTTAAACTCTTGGGTACTCAATTGATTTTAAGTAGTTTGAGGTTTAGGGTTTCCAGGTTCTCTTATTAGACAAATAAAGCTTCCGGAGGTGTGCAGGAGGCAGTTAGTTATTTAGAGTTATCATTTTCCGCTGTGTATTTTGGATGTAAACTCTGATCAACCAAAGGGGCATCTTCATATGTCGCTCTTGGCATATGTGTAATAATTATATTTTTCTGAACATGGTTAACGTTTGTGGGATTACGTAATGAATATGAAATGTTTTGAATGGAATGTGGAACTATGTTTTTAATTTGTTAATTATTTTTTTATATATTCTTGTGATCTATGTATCAATGTATCTAACACCGCCGTATTTGATCGCCTAGAATTAATAACTGTGGATGACTGCAGCATCCGTAGCCATTAGTTTTGGGCCTCCAAATAGGGGGATGTTACATATAAAAATACAAAATACTTAGGAGTAGTGTTTATCAATTGTAGCTTTGAAATAATTCATAACCATTAGTAAGGAATCATTACAAACAAAAATACAACTCTTTATTTTTTCATAATTGAGAAGTATCAACAAGAAGGATATTGATACATCTATTAAGACTGGTGTATGTAATGCTATTTATTTGATGGACGGTGATTTACTCATGAACATTGAAGACATCAAGAGGTTACATACTTCTGGTTGTTAGGAACAATCATAGAATGACTCAATGAGTGTCTTCTATTTATTGTATAAGTCATTCAAAATAGAAGATCAAAGTAACGACATGCAGTAGTCTTATGAATTAAGAGTACTGTCGAACTTGAGTGTGTAAACTATACTTTGATTATATGCAACCAACTTTCATCGCGACCTTGTTACAGTCATAATTGGTTACACGTTTAAACACTTGAAGTGACACACTGCTCAAGCGAGGATTCATCTCCTTCGTTAGAAGGTCAGTATCATCGTAATTGGTAAGTTAAATTAAAGTTAAAGTCTCTGGCAGGATAACAGTTAATCAATAAATAATGTCAAATTGAACCAAGGACTTTAAGGTTGACCTACACGATTAATAAAGATATTAATAGATTTTTTGACCTTAGACCGAACTCTAAATATCTGAGTGATATAGTAATGATGAAAAGAATAGGTGTAGAAACTTTCATTGCTAGGTAAGCTTATAATAGATTAAAAAATGATTTCTCCTAATTGACCTGTAAATGTTGAAGTTTATATTATACTTCAGTAAATTACGTGCATACTTCGGTATTTAAATTGTTTAAATATTGACTGTGAATTGATTTCATACCAAAGAGTCAATACAACTGCGTTGTTAGTTATTTCTAAATTCAAACATGGATAAAATTAATTTATAAATGTTACACATTAATATAAATTGATACAAATGTTTTATTGGTATTTTATGGCTAATTTTAATTACTTATTTAAGGCTTAAAATTAGACAGAATGATGTATAAAACGATGGTTCAATCGATTTTGAAGTTAGAAAATCGTTGATTAAATGTTGATTCAAACTGAAGTTAATAGGGCATGACCATAATTGTTCATAGCTAAGGTTGGCTATGATTGGGCATTTGAAGGAGACCAAACTGGGTCTTCACAGTGAGAGATAAAGGGAAGAGAAAAGGGCGTAGGTTGATGGCTATGATAGTCTAGCCTCCACACGGTTTTGTGACACACTTTTCTGCCTCCTCTCTCATTAGATCATAGTCGAACTTCCACCCTCCCTTTGGTGTTTCCTTATCTTAAACTTGCAAATACATAAGGGAGAAGAAGCCTATGGTGCACAAAGAAGAAGAAATGCTTGACCAACGCACTGACTCTTTACTTGATCTACTTCGGTGAATGGTAACTTTTGGATCTAATTTATACTTGATGTAACCATATGCTCGTATATGCTCATAAACATAATCATCGTCATCATAATGATTAATTATATTTCTTATATAAACTATTATTTATGTATATATGTTTCAAATTTATAATGATCGAAATTAAAAGAACTGTATTAACATCCCCTATCCGGAGGCCCGAAGCTAAGCGCTACAGATGCTGCATCCATCCATAGTACTAACTTTCGGTGACCAAATACGGTAAGGTTAATGGTATCCATATCATCAAAAACACATGAATATGAAACAAAATCACAGATTTCCAAAACAACTTTTCTGATTAAATTTCACAAAACATGTTTCATATTCCATTACATAATCCCAATCGTTTCCTAGGTTCAGATCAAATATAATTATTACAAAATACGCCAGGAGCGACATATGAAGATGCCTCCTTGGTTGACCAGGGTACTAAATCGTCATAGCTGACTTAATACAACACAACGGAATAAAACAAACAAAACAACTCCTACATAGCTAGCCATCAGCCTCTTGCTCGTCTTCGGAAGCTTTATTCATGAACCTACCAAAACCTGTAAATCCTCAACCCTCAGCCTACTCAAATAAATTTTGAACACTCGAGAGTTTAAGGGGAAAAACATAAACTTCGAGTCAGACATAAAGCCTAGTATGAATAATACTATACATCTCAGTTATTTGATATTAAGTGAAACCATGCTGCTTAGCGGAATGGGTTTCCCCTCACTAATATCCTTTTAAAACATATTTTTTGCAAATCTTAATCCTACAACTAAAACTAGTTAAAACAATAATATCAATATCATGAAAGCATATAAATCAGGTAACAAATGGACCATCTGTCTGAACAATGTAGTTTTGTTTGGCTAACTACTAACCTTTGGCTGACTCGTGCCTACCAGACAAAATAAACAAATAATCTAATTTATGTTAGATACTCCTCTTCTGGACGGTATCTCCCTAACTTACTTCTCCCGGGCCAACTGATCCTAATGGTTTTGTGACCTCACCAATAACCTATCTCTGTACATATATATTCCTTTATGTGTGTAACATCATTTTAGTCTTACCTGTGAAAAAGCCACACACACTGGAATTTTGGACTAAATTAGGTAGGAGCTAATAGCTAATGTATAGGACGCGACCCTATACCAGTCTCATCTGGTATTCTAATATATGAGTCATTTTACTTAGGGTTAACTACCCATAAATTTTCCTTGAACACCATTTCTTTCAAATTGATTTAAACCTTTAAATCATTCTTTAAACAAGGAAAATATACTCTATGCTTTACTTAAATCACCTTGCCATGTTATATATACTTTACACAAAACTTTGTTGATGAAAACATTTAAACCTTTGAAAGTACCCCTTTCGAACCCATTGAAAGTACCCCTTTCGATACAAGTGAAACCTTAGGCCCAAAGGCCAAAACATACCTTTCGAGACCATTTATAATCAACCTTTCGAAATCATCAAAAAACATCACCTTCGAAAGCTTTAAAACCTTAGACATCCTATCTAAAAAACACTAACATTGCCGTTAGAAAACATTGGAAACCTTCCTTTTAAACCTTTCGAAACCATTGGGGAACCACCCCTTCGAAACATTTCTTTTAAAACCTTTCGAAAGCATTTGGGTTCAAGTAAAACATGTGGAAACCTTTCGAAACCATTCAAAACTATGTCATTCGAAACCTTTGGGTTTATCTTTGAAAATCTCAAAAGGGTCATAAAAGAATAGGGTCGAAAGCAACACTTTCGAGAGCTATTTCCTAAGTAAAAGAAGTGATGGTGTCGAAACCATTCCCTTCGAAAGCAATGGAGAAGCGGCTTGGATTTTAAAACAAGGGACCTTTCGAACGCACTGCATCGAAAGGAAAAAGACGGCAGCAAACGGGGTTTCGACCCAAGCGAAAGCAATTTCTTAAAACAAAGGCGCAACCATTTCTTTAAAACAATTTAGCCCAGTCGAAAACCAACCAAGTCGAAAGCAAAGCAGGCGCATTCTCTTTTAAAAACGAAGACACGCTTCGACCCCTTCGGAACCCCATGCTTCAACTTCATACCTTCCACCTTAATCCAATTCGCTACGTACCAAATATTGATACCAGGCCCATTGGTTTCGACTAAGAAGGAGGCGGAAGTACTTGGTCGAAAGCTAAGTGTCGAAAGTGGTGAAACATGTAAAAAGCATGTTTAAACTGATTTTTAACATTTTTAAGTAATTCTTTTCAACTAACCTGCCTTGTTTGTCAAAACATAATTGGTTGCTAATTTCTTTTCTAAATATTCTGCCTAAATTTCAAAAATAAACAATTTAATTTATTTATAAGACCCCTTCTCCTTTTATAAATATATAAAACATTTAACTCACATACCTTAAATAATTTTATATATCTATTAAAACACTTAGAAAAAATCTATAAAAATTCCAATAAATCATTAATAATATGTTTTCTAATATATATAAATTTCAGACCTAAAACATATATAATTTAGCCGTAAATTATTTTAAACCCAAATATCCATTTTCCTCACTAGAAAATTAATATAAAATCCACATTAATTTAGAAAATTATGAAAATTGAAACCCATCTCTAAAATATCATTTTTGATCTAAATCTAAAATTGCAAGGCATTTGGATGTCACTTAATAGGGTTTTCACATTAAACTTATCATAAACTCTATATGAAATATCATAAATCATCAACAAGCATATATATCCATTTTAAAAATTAAAACATGGCAAAAAACTTTGCAAAATAATTCGAATTTCATCCTAAAACCGAGAACAATAGAAAAAATGAGATGTAGTTATTAAGCACCTTAGCTTTGAGATTAAGGTGTTGAGATTTGATCTTTGATTTTGTTGTGAAGCTTTCCTCTTGATCCTAGCTTTATCTTCTCTTGTTTTCCCTTAATGGTGGTCGGCCTCAAGTTTATATTTTGTTTTGTGAATATGAAACGAATGTATAGAATGTTGCTTAAGGGGTTTAGGGTATAAGAATAATACTAATTCCTATATTGCCCTTGTCTATTTCCTAACATTGTGTTTCATTTCAATTTACTTAGTTCATTTGGATACATGGCACGGCTACCCCTTAGTTCCACAAATCTCAATCCCCTAATCATTACATTATTTCATTTAATTTAACTAATTAAATCTCCTAAATAATGTTACTAAAAATTATGGTCATTACATATATTCATAAAATTATTTAATAATATACGTTTATTAGTTATATAGTAAATAAAATTATATGTAATTATTTATATATAATTTATAAATCTATATTTTTAGTATGGATTTAAATATATTATTATTTATGTATATATGTTTCAAACTTATAATGATCGAAATTAAAAGAATTGTTTAGTTTCTTATTTATATGATATATTATATTATATGCATTATATATATAATCACACTAGACATCTCGTTGTCCGTAGGTCAAGCATGCAACTTTCCCATGAATCATGGTTAGGATATACATACACATACATAAATACAAATATTGTTTATGATGTTTATATTATGAATGTGGATATCATGACATATGTAATAAATAAATAACTAAAGTATAAATTAAATATATTAATAATAAATAAATATTTTAATTAATAAAATAATTAAAATATTAAAACTTTTTTTAATATTAAAAAAATAAATTTGATTTAGTGTTAACAAATATTTATTTGCAAAAACAGAAACAAAAGAACTTATGCAAATTAATAAAAGGATTTTTTTTAAATTCACTCATTTACCCTACTGCCATTGTACCTGATCCAACAAATTGTTCTATGGCGAGGATCTTCGAATGTTCAAGAAAGCTATTCGATGAGCTCTCTAATTCAATTACATAAAAGATGGAAGATCCATAATCGTATGACAAGCTTCAATGGATCGAATCTAGAGCATTTAGAGTTGAATTGGTGTAAAAGGTGTTGCACACAAATCGAAGAAGTCACAAGGTGGATATGATCGATGTAGAAGTTAGTTAAGGCAAAATACATAGTCGTTTTCGACTAAGTGATGGATCGGCATAGACCTGTACGGATTGGTACCGATTCATGCAAAAGAAATATAAGGCATTTAGGCACTCTAAGGACTTAGAAAAATTGAAGACCAAAGAAATAAAAGAATATTGGACCAAGTGGATGGGTTGATGCCGATCCATCAAATGTTGGATTTGGCTATTTTAGACTTTGGGGGAAGGCATTGAAGAGGATTTTTGCTAAGTGCATGGGATGTATGGTTCCATGATGGATCGGTACCGATCCATGCAACAATAGGTATTTATTGAGTACTTCAAGGAGAAGCTAGCAGTGGCATCTGGGGATCGTCTTAGTAGGCAAGTTTAGTATGATTATGACTTGTGGAGTGGAAAAGGAGGTTTCTACTATCGGTACGTATGCCAAGAGATCATTTACGACTCAAAAATTTTGGAGTATGCTTGTAAATTTGGAGTAGGTCGAGAGGCTTACAGTGGATCGTACGAGTGATCCCTATCTCTGAACCTTATGACGTTGGTCTAGTTCCTAGCCGTCATAATAGGAATGGATTCGAGCATTGATGGGGCCATAATGTTGAGTTGTTGCTGAACATATGATGTGCTCATTTGAGTTATAATATATCTAACAACATTAAATTATTAGAGATGCGAGGTTGTGTGATGGTTACTATGGATGTCATGTGATGTTGGTATTATCGATTCCAATATAAGCTCCAATACACCGACACCCTGGTTGTACTTAAATGGAGTAGTACACCATATACTAATGATAAAATTTTAGCATGTATTTTGTTTATGTGCTAAATTGTTGGATGCAGGAGTAGGTCAGGTATGATTCGTCATACCATACGCTCTTATTATGATATATCGACTTTATATATGTTTTTGAGATTATAGATCGCTCATACAAGAATGTTGTCTAACTCAAGGTTATTTCATTGCTTCTTATATTCTCGGGTACTCTTAAATGAGTAGATTAAGAGACATGCACGAGACAACACATGAGTTGTGTGCAGGATGAGCAGGAGGCTAATCCTTTCTTATATATGTTATTATTATTGGAGCTGCTTACGCATATTTTTATTGTGTAGTGCTATGAAGCTATTAAGATTTATCCTTTTTAAATAAGAGAGTTTTATTTGGATTTTATATGGTATAAAGATGTATAAACTCTTATTATCTACTTTGTATAACCTGATGAACCTATGTTGTACTTTGATACGATTTTTTGGTCCCCTTCGATTATGCTCTTGTCTCGCCTGGTTTATATCTATGTTAACATTATATTTTTTTATGTCTTATGAGATATCTATAGGTTATTGATTGATCGATCATTTACAATCCTTGACGGTTTTCCTCCATCGACCGAGTATTGCCATAGTGCACCTTATTATATTGGTCTTTGGGTACCGAAGGTGGAAAGAGGTCGTCATAAGTTCTCTTATAAAACAAATCAACTAGTTTAGGGTATAGGTCTAAGTTCAAGTCCTTACTGCTCAACATAAATTAGAATTTTATTATATTCACCAAATTTGAACAGCGTGGATCATGATAATATTCGATTTTGTTATATAGGAATGATAAAATTTTCTTGTTTCTATACAAATGATGTAGAAATAAATTAAATATAGAGATTTGATTTTGTCTCTAATAAAATTCTTATATCTCCACTATTTTCAAAATATCTTTGCTTTATCCCCGTTGTATCCTTTTGCACCTCGACCACTATAAAATGGCTAAGCTCTTTAATTGCACAGGTTGAACCACTTGTGTATGATAATGTTAATTTTTATTTTTTGTATTGAAACTTACAAAGATTATCTAGAATTTTTTAGATGCCCCTTAGATGTATGTTGTATCATATACTATTCCTTCCACTATGAAGTTTCGTAAGTGGTAAAGAAAAGTAGATAGTTTTGTGCTATTTTACTTTATTTCTCTCTAGCTATCTATCATTTACAACCTTTAAGATTTGGGCATCGATTCCAATGTAGAATTAGAGGGTCGTGAAAGTCGGGTTATTACATTATCTTTATCATTGGTTTGCTTAGTGTGCCATCAATCTTTGTAATCTTTGTTACTTCTACAAAAATTGTTAGATTTTACATGTGACATCCATCGACGTTGTAGAAACTCCAACAAACAATATACCAAGTTTTGTCATTGTTTCATCAATCATCAGATTTTACACACCTTATTCATCCACGTTGGGTAAACAAACACAAATTTGTTTGTTTAATAAGAAAGGTTTGATTTACTAATTCATGGGACATCAATGCAAACCATTAGTTCTACATGTAGCATTCATCCACATTGGGTGAACAAACACACTTAAAAGATATACTATATACTTTGTTACATATATCTAACTCGACAACCAATCTTGTTACATATATCTAACTCGATAAGGGGCAACTATGTAATTTGTTACCTATATCTAACTCAGCAACCAATCTTTTTCATAATAAAGTGTTTGGTTTATTTTATACGCTTTGTTATACAATGATATAATTAATTAAGTAATTAATTAAAGTGTATATTATATAAGAAATCCTTAAATGATATGTTATGTGATAATAATTACAATGTGTTGCAATCACGAGAATTTTATCACACTGAAAATAAAATATTATTTTAAATATTCATAATCAAAATGTTTCCAGAAAGGAAATTGATTCGTCCATTGACATTAGAGTACAAACGCTCTCCAAATATTAGATGGTGTACTCTTGATAGTTGGGGGCACTAAAGGTTACATACTAATAATTATTAGATAACTAATGAATGACTTACTCGAGAGTTCTTCGTAGGTTAATATAACTAAGTACAAATAAACAATCTCGAAGAGACGATGTTACACAATTCCCTCGGGTTGAGAATATTGTGGAACTACAATGTTGACACTCCACTTTAATTATAGTTAAATCATGGCATGACATCCATCACATGACTTTAGATGGGTCTGAGTAGAAGTATTAGTAGTGAAACACTATTCGGTAGAGAACTTGTCTCCTGAGTTATATGAGGTTAGTATTATGGTCAACTATAATTAACTCATTTATATGAGTTATATAAGGTTTTTCTCCTCGGTTCACTACTAGAAAGTGCATCATTTAGTTGCCTGATTATACTGAGCCATTCCAACACCGCTAACTAAGGCATCGATGGGGTGTCAGAATGGTGTCAGTGAATATTAACCTACGAAAATATTATGACGCCTTTTCAGTGCCATTATTATAGCATTGGTAGGGCATCTATTGGGAATTGGCATCATTCCCTGCATGCCCATTTGCCCCCAAACCCTTGAATCCCTGCTTCATCCCTCAACATCGAAGCCCCAGTCGTCAAATGCCCGCCCCTCCTTCTCCCTCGATTTCAAGCGCCGTCGTCGCCGTCGTCGCCTCCTCTCTTAACGGCGCTGCAAAGCCTTAGCCCAAGCGCATATCCCTACCTCATCGACCATCTCGTCGATCACAGCAAGCCCAAGCCACCACCTTGTCGATCTTCGCAAGCTCAAGTCGCAAATCCTTTCTCCTAATCATTGCTCAAGGCTACATCGTTATGATTTATGGTTTCAGTTCATTTTCTATGCAATACTATGATTTTATTATGTTCGTGTCATTGGTTTATATTCACTGGTATGTGATCATTGACATAGGTTCATTCGTATGATAATTGGTATATCATTTAGGGTATCGTTGGTATCGTTTTTAAATTGTTCGATAATTCATTACCATTAATATGATGGTATTAATAAAACCTATAGATGTTTAATTTGGCCCCTTCCCACAAGCGCCGTATATGATCATTATATAGATATTCTTTTCAAATAAAATGAAAATTGATATTTATCTGGAATGTTATTTGTCGAATTTGTCCAAATATTTGACATGTTAAAATGCAACGATACTTATGTTTCATAAGTCAATATTTCAAATTGAATGGTTACTGAAATTTCAACGGCACTTACTTCTTGTTTCCCTTGTATGCTCTTTTGCATATGGTACAAGGAATAAGTGAAAGTGCTGCCGAATTTTGTTAATTGTTCGATTTGAAATGAATTATGAAACATAAATAAAATTGCATTTGTAATGGGAAGTAGGATGACCAACCATTTAAAAAAGTGTGTAGAAATCTCTAAGTTATATACCTTTGAAATTATTTGTGAATTTCTTTATTTTATAATAAAACTTGTAATGTTATTGAAATTAATAATAAAATTAATAATGTTATTGAATGTATTGATAAAATTATTAAAAGTTCATAATACTAAAATTAATAATGTTATTTAAATAATAATAATAAAATTAATAATGTTATTTTAACTAATAATAAAATTAATACTATTATTTAAATTAATTACACAATTAATAATGTTATTTAAATTATTCATAAAAATAATAATGCTATTTAAATTAATAATATTATTTAAATTAATTTTATTTAAATATTAATAAACTTAATAATTTTATTTAAATCAATTTTTAAATTAATAATGTTACCTAAAATATTAATAACTTTTTTTTGGCAAAGCCAACCGGTTTTATAGTGGACCACCCACTTTTATTACCACCAAATCAGGATAATACAGGAGTAAGGCTGAATGCCTTAGCTACTAATATAGGAAATACAATGCATAAGTTAGGTAGAGGCGCCTAAACTACTAGAAAAGACCTAAAGCTCCTCCTCACATGAGGAGGAGGAATCACTTCCGACGGCCGGAGAGACAGGGCCTAATACATGTAGATAATTCGCAAAGAGAGACACAATGTGTAGATCAAATCCAGGGGAATCCCTATAATAGATAAATTTCCTATCCCATCTATCATCTGGAAGAACAGCTCTACTCCTCACACCACGGGAACCAGGAACTGTAAGAACAAGACCATCTCCATTAATAGAGTACTGTAGATGCCTAGATTTACCATCTACATCACTAACATAATGATATAAATCTTGGCGAGTAGGGTCATATCTCATCTCAGACAATTCATGAATCCATACTTTCTTAGAAGAATTCCACTCGATAAGAATATCAGGGGCAGCCGAAGATAATATAGGATCGATAATATCATCAGAGGTAGTAATCACAGGAGAAACCATACCATCAATAGATGAAGAAGGGATAGCCTCACAGTCAGGAATAACAGGAGTAGCTTCTGTATCAATCGATGGGGCAATAAGTTGGTTCATCTTAGGGACCCACTTGCATACAAGAGGGTGGGGAAGTGGAATCTTGACCAGAGGTGGAGACTCCTGGGATGCAACCGGGAGCTGGCAAGAAGCAGCTAGGTAACCAAATGAATGGCAAGTAGTACAAATCTCAGGCGCCCATCCATATCTAACACGTACCACAGCTACACTCCCATCAATAATCTGAACACTAAGTTATCGTTCTTATGACGAACTGGGTAGACGAAGTTGGCGTTTGTGTCCGACGTGTCCGATGCGTCGATGGTGGACCCCATGAGTTTGTCCAGTTCGCCTTAACCGTTGTAGGGGAGCCATTCACGTCCGACGCATCCGACGCGACTCGGATGCGAATGGCTCCCCTACAACGTCCATATTTTCCCCATCTCTTATATAATCCCCCCTCCTCTACCACTCTCCACACTCACTTTCAATTCTCAATCTAAAAATTCACTAATCTGAGCTTTCGTGGTAATAACACCGTATTTCGGTAATTTTATTTCTGTTTTTGTTCATTTCGTTTATTTTCTTTTCTTGTTTTTCTGGTTTTTTTTTCATATTTTGTCTCAGAAATGGCCGAACAAAATGTACCGAGAAATTCCCGCTGTAGCCCAAGAGTTTGGTTCAATCTTCCAGGTCACGATCAAGCAGAAGAAGATGGACGGAGATTAAGGAAAAAATGGATGCACTTGTTGATATGATGTATGAAAAACATAAAAAAAAAGAAATATTGTTCTGACAAAGATAGTCCATCCTATAATCCATCCTCTAATGCTTGTAGCTCCCCTTATGCTAATGCAAGCCCACAGTCTAATACACCATGTTCGGATTTGAAGGCTACAATTGAGTGTGTGAAGAAATTTGAAGTTATTCAACTTTCCCAAGCAATTTCACTACTCCAAATTAAGGACAACAGAGATACGCTCACACTTTTGGAAGACGACGAAGCCCGAGAATGGTTGTGGTACGAGATCGACAAATGCAATCATACAATAAGATACCAACAGTATATGATATCTTTGCCACCACCTGCCTTTCCAGCAGCATTTCCACCTACATTTACACTGAACTTTCCACCTACCTTTCCACCTACATATCCCCCGAACTTTCCACCTACCTATCCACAACAATACCAACCACGGTAGTTTGTATTTGTAAATTATGCTTTGTATTTCGTATTTTGTATTCTGCATTTTAAATTTTGAACTATGTATTCGGTATTATTTATTCTTTATTTTGTATTCGGTATATATCTATTTTATTTAAAAATAATTAACACAAATAAAATAATAATATAAATAATACCCTTTCGTGTTGCCCCTTTCGTAAAAAGAACGCATTCCCCTTTCGCTAACTTACCCATTTCCCAGCCCCTTTCGTTTGCCTCTTTCATTTGCCCCTTTTGGTTCAAAAAAGAATGCACCCTAAGCGAAGAAGGAAGTGGCTTATCAGGAGTCACTTCGATCAGTGCCTTAGCATAAACCAATCTCTCATGTGCTACCGTATTATAGTCAAAACATTTTAATTTACCAATAGAGCATGCCAGCAAGTTCAGCCCTAACGTAGCCTGTAATATAGACGGAATGTGCATAAAGTATTCCCAAAGAAGAATGGATATCACTTGGTCTCAAGCAAATGCCACAGAAGGAGACCAGGTGGTGATAATGAATGGTTTCCCATCAATAAAGGAAGGATCAGCTTCTAGGACACGAAGATGTTCTTCACTGCTAGATAATTTGAAGTAATACAAGGAATAAATATAGGTTACACGGAGATCGCCGCCAGGTTTCATGCAACGACAAAGGTTTCGAGCATCTAAAATCCTTTGACTAGGGTCTAGAAAAAACCGACTAAATAACATGCCCAATAATCTGCACCAGCTTGCATAACAAAAGAAGGAGGCACCATAATTCCAATTTTCTCCTCAATAACAAAATCAATTGGCGAATAGGATCCCAAATTGCAGGGCAGCAATCTAACTAAAGAAGACCAAGGCTTAGAACATTGAGGGACTGACTTAGCAGGAACGTGCACATTGTCCTAGATCAGATCACTAGTAGTAGGAAAGCAAACTGCTTTTGTGTCATTTTGTCGAACAGATTTAGTGCATGGGCTAGAAACGACATTTGGCAGTTCCAAAAGAGTAGCACCACCAGACCCACTTACTACCGTGTCTTCATTCAGATCAGCCAAGCAGCTAGCCTTACCATCATGCAAAGGTGCCAATTTTCCACCATATTGATTAACACGAAAAGGATGCTCACCAGATATAGTCGATGGAGCTGAAACATTGACTGACGAATGGGAGAGAGATGGGAAATCAAAAGGCAAACTGAGTATCGGCCTTGAAGGAGAAAAAGATCAGGTTTGGGTTTGAGATCTGAAAGCACGACCAGATCTAGTCATGCTCGACGGGCCGATTATAGGCTGGAGAGTGGAGAATTTTCATTATTTCTTCTTCATGGAGAGAACAAGGATGGAAGAGGAGGAGAACTCATGAATTAAAGAAGAGAGGGAGGGGCGGAATCGAAGATCAGAGGAGACCCATGATAATTTTTTCAATTGTAAAATCATATTGTTTTAAGATTAATAACTTAATAATGTCATTTAAATTAATAATATTATCTAAAAGATTAATAACTTAATAATGTTATTTAAATTAATAATTTTATTTTAATTATTAATAAAATTAATAGTGATATTTATAGTAATAATGAAACTAATAATGTTATTTGAATTAATAATATTATCGTGTGAAAAATAATGTAAATTTTGTTTACATGTAGAGTATAGAAGATTGATTATTTGAAAGACCGAAGTTTGGATGCACATAAGAGGTAAAAATAGAGGAACGATTCCATTGCACTTTAGAAATGGCACAGATGCATTCATGGTAGTGGCATCTTATAATAAAACAAATATGAAAGAAGTCAGTGTTCGAAATGTCATTGCCTGAAACTTATAGCGTATCATATTGTGATATTACATTTACATCGATATGATTTTATTCTTGACTATCTTGTGTGGGTATATCATGGAGAAAGATATCATGTTGTACAAGAGGAGACCGTAAATATGGATGTCGATTGCGATGAGCCCTATATTGGACCAAATGCAGATATTGAACATAGAATGACTGAAATGGTTCATGATACTGCTGGTCCAAGTATGTGGACCAAAGAACCAAATTTGAAGGACGATGTTGACTCAGAAGTGATTTTTTTTAAAATGTTAGAAGATCCATAACAACCGCTCTATAAAGGTTGTAAAACAACACCCTTATCAGTGACATCTTACCTAATCGGTAAAAATATGAATACAATGCATCGAAAATCCTAAAGAACACAATTCTTAGCTTATATAAAGAAATGCTTCCACCCGATAATGTATTGGTGGAGAACTGGTACTCTCTTAAAATAGAGGTCTCTACCTTTGGATAAATTATGAAAAAATTGAAATATGTCCAGGTGGATGCATAATTTATTGGAAGGAAGATAAAGATTTAACGTTGTGTAAATTTTAGAAATAACCCAGATATTAGTTGATGAAAACCAGTGACAAAGGACGTACCTTTCACCACAATGCATTATTTTCCAATTACATAATGTTAACAAGAAAACATTTCAACACCCCAAAGCAAAGTTTAAAGTGTGGGTGATCCCTTCGAACCCACCTTTCGATTAGATAGAGATAGTTAAAACCTTACGATTTCCTTAAGTCCACCTTTCGGAAAGGTTGCAGCAATTGAAACTCCATTTAATATAACCTTTCAACATGGTCAAAACACCTGAATCCCTTTTTATAATACCTTTCGAACTAGTTGAATTAGCTAAGTATCCTATTGGAACCTCCTTTCGAAGTGGTTGAGATGACTTGAGGTTTGATCCTAATGATCTAAGGATATTAGTTGGATTAAAAGGTTTCGACTTCCTTGAAAGGTAGCCTTTTGATCATGTTAAATTCAAGCAGATCATAATCAGAATCGCATGGGAGCATCAGATTAACCAATATATCCAAAAATGACATAAATTTGCTTTGATTATCTTTTCCTTTATTACTAGTAGCTTAAGTGATACAAAGAAGTCAAATCCCCAATCTAATTTTAGAATTAGGGTTTATAAATTCAAGAAAGTACAAGTATGGAGTGAATGAAATCGGATCCCCTAAACAATAACTCTAGGGTCTTATTTATAGGTGTGAGTTGGCCCTTTTGAATCAGTCCTTTTGACCTAGTCGAAAGTGGTGCTTTGATGACCTTTCGCTACTACTAAGTTATGGCGCCCTTCTTCTTCGTTTCCAAATGGAACCTGATTGCTTTCAACTTCATCAAAAGGGGTGGATGCGCTCTCCACCTTGTTGTTGAAATGCTATTGCAAGCGGGAATGGATATGGGCATTTGATTCTATCGATAGGTGAATCTTTTGGGCTTCGAAGGAGTTGGGACATGGAAGGTTTAAATGCAGAAGGTAGCTTTTGAAGGCATACTTATTGAGTGACGCGAAACCCCATCCTCTCAAGTAAGCTTTCCTTTATAATTGTAAATGGTCTCAACCGGTTCGAAAGGCTAATTTATGCTTTCGAAAGGGTAGCTCTGGCCAAGCGTTCTTCTGTGGAATGTGAATGAAGGCGAAACTCAATGTTTCAAAAGGTTTGGTGTGTACGTGAAAGCTTGTAATCTGTTGCCCTCAAAAGGCGTTCCTCAACTCATTTGAAACGTCTTCATGCATGCGGAAGCTACTATTTCGAAAGGGTTTCATTGAAGCGAAAGGGTGGCTTTGTCACCTTTTGACCCCTTCAAAAGTGCTAAGCTATTCTAACTTTTTGCTAAAGCATCCCTTCGACTCTTTCGAAAGGATTTGTTAATGTTATCATTCCTTGTGAATCCCTCTTTTATGTTCTTCATGGTTTCGACAAGGCTGAAATGAAGACTGATGGTAACACTTGCCTTCCTCCTCCATGAAGGGATGCTATTGACTTTTCAAGTCGACTGTTTCGATACTCTTCTTTTATTTTGGCATAGAGATTTCCCTCCTTTTCATATTATTACATGAATCATGGCCGTTCATTTAAATTTGATCGAACGGTTTGTCCTTTACGCTGGCCTTTCCTATAAATCATGCTTCCTTCTTTCCCCATTTCATTTACCTGGAATTAAAAACTTACAGTAAGAATCAGAAATTTCAACTTCTTTCTAAATTCCTACTTTCGGTAAACACGAGTTCGGATTCAAGGTATGTATCTATTGTTTTGTCTTTCAAACCGATTCATCATGCTTAATTTCAATTTTAAATTCTTTGGGTATGAATTTATATTTTTGTTCTAATTTTTGAAGATGATTCGAGTTTTTCATTCATACGAAACTATCCTTAGGTTCATTTATATGCTTATTTCGTTCGATTTTATGGTGTCGATTTTGGATTGGAATTCAAATTCATCAGATTTGGGGGCTATCTGCCATTGTTATGTATGAACCCAAGCTTGAACTCTACTGCACTCAATTCAAACTCATCTTTTTTATATGCTTCGAGCTTGAATTTGGGGTATTTGTTGTTGTCGAATGTAAACTCATGCTCAAACCAATTTAATTGTTAGCCTTTAGAAGCATTGGGTTAAAAATTAAATTAGGGAGAAAACTCTTTTCCAGTGGCTTCAAAGAGAAGGTTAAGCTGTACAAATTAAATCCCACTATTATAATTTGACTTTTCAACCCTTTCGAAGGGGTTAAGGCGGTTAATTTTGCTCTACTTTTCCAATCTCTTTCGAAGGGGTCAAAAGGAAGTTAAGCATCTACAATTAAGTGAACCTTTCGAAGGGGTTGACGTGGTCGACAAGATATAGACTTCTTCGAAGGTAGAAATATGTTTCGATGCATTCTGACACCTTTTGAAGAAGTCATCTCAAGTGGATTCAATTTAATGGCTACATAACATATACTCAACTTTTTTATTTTAAAGGATTCAAAAATTAATGTATATAAAAGTGAATTTAATTTTTCACTGGATTCATGCTCAATTTTGATTTTCTTTAGAAGATGTTAAAAGTTAGAAATTTTTACTTCCTATCATCAGTTGGATTGAGAAAAGTTCATTTTGTTAAAGCTGAAAATCTTATTAAGCCTTTCGACTTGATCAAAACCTCCCAAATTGAAATAAGTTTAGTTGTTTGCATGCTTTTGGAACCTTACCCCCCTTTCGACTTACTCGAAAACCATTGTAGTTAACAGGAGTATAACCATCATTTTTATATAAACACTATCAAAATGTTTCAAAGCCCTTTCATTTATATTAAAATCACTTGGATCCAAGTCTTTCGACTTAATGAGAATATAGTGTTTCAACAACATTCATATTCTTTGAGTAACATAAAATTTGTGGATTTCGACACCACCGAAAGGTTTATTTGGCTTGATTATGGAATGTTGTTTATAGCTCTAACAATATATATATATATTCAAACTAGCATTATAGGGTAAGTTAATCCTATTAGTAGTAAAAAATTTCCGAGCTTTCGACATTGTCGAAGGGTGTGTTTTGTAACATCCCGCCTTTTTGGACGTTTTTAAGCAGACACACATGTCGACTCAAACCACTCAAAAGGGCAGATTGTTATGGGGTAAATAAGAAAAAGAGAAAGAAATAAAACAAAAAAAATAGAATCTAACAGCGGAATGATAAAATATAATATCAAAATAATAGTTCATGAAGCTGTTTACAAAACATTGATTATACGAGTACAATACAGAATCAGAGTTACATACAACAGAGATAAACAATAATGCAACAGAATAGTATTAATGTAGTGGAATAATAATATAAATAATAATAGTATAAATCTTCGTCTTCATCCTCCAGAAATAAGGTCTTCAAATCCTGAAATGCTCAGGCTGACCCAAGCGAATTGAAAAGACAAAACACTCGAGTCAGAACAAAAAGATCTTATGTAAGTTAATCAACGGTAAATATGCGTGTGACGGCGTCAGAGATGTTTACGGGTTTTTAAATCTCTTATCCAGTGTCTAACGTGAGTGTAGTAACTTAAAAGATGTTCGGGATTCACATCTCCTAAGGACCCGTAAAACTATCTACTACGTAGTAATATACGCTATTATAATAGTGTCTACAGTAAAGTAAAGTATTAAAATAGCGTTAAGGCGTTACCCATTTCCCCCTTAACACATTTTTATATATTCCCATAGTCTATACAGTACCGTAATCCCGTCCGTACTGGACGTCGTCAGAGGGCACTCCATAGGTTATTAGTCCCTGAGTAGTTAGTTTTGATGACAACAACCTTAGAATAAGATTATAAAATATAAATACTAACATTATTGTTTAGATATATATGTATATGCAGGATATATATACAGGTACCAAAGAATGAAGACTGTACAGTATAAAGATCCAAGAACTGATGAACTCAAGATCGAAGATATCAAGATTCAAGACTCATGAGTATCAAGATTATCAAGAGTTCAAGATTTCAAGATAAGTAATTTAGTTAGGAATTTTTGTTAAAACTCCTAGAAAAGAACTGACATCTTAAAATCCATTTTATTCGTGGAATGGAATCCACTTCGAGCCCGTTAAAGGGATGGAACCCTAAGTAGGATGGAACCTACGAAAAATCTAGTGGAACATTGTTTTGTATCCACTAACTTTTATTCAAATGTTTTACAAAATTATATCTTGTTTTCAAAATGATTTCAAAATCTTCCTTTTTAAATCAAAAACATCTATCCTGGTTTTAAAATACTTTTAGCCTCAAAATAATCTTTATTTTCAATATCAAATTATCCTTGGTTTTAAACTATCTTTTAGTTATAATATATTTAACTTTTAATATTATACTTAGATTTAAATATGAAATTATAGTAAAATTTTATATATACCAAAATATTATTCTCTATACTTATTTATGTATTTTAACTATAGTTAAGTATATTTATAAAGTTTAAAATAGTTTTAATACAAGATAGAAGTTATTTTCAAAGAAAAACAAATTACCAAAAAAAAACTTAGGCTTGTCGACAACCCCAAGGAACCCTTGTCGACAAGGTGACAGTTTATTTCAAAAGTTTGAATTTCAAAGGAAGTGTCTATTCATCATATCCTTTCACGAATGGACATGGCTGTAGTTCTACTATAAATAGGGGCTGTTTTAAACGAATTTACAATCATATTTTCTCTGATTTCACTCCTCTTCTTCTTCCACATTTCTTTATATACATTTTTACCATTACTCTGCCAAAATCACCATTGAATCTAACAAGATCATCTCAGGTTTGATTCTCTATCACTATCTCAACAAGATCCCAGTGCTATTCAGAGTTATAGACTTCTTTGTATTCAATCGAGCGAGAAAAGGTGTGATTGTAGCCTGGAAAATCAATCGGGTGAACTTGTTGCCCATAAAATCAAGTATCTCTACCCAGAGGATTGTGAATCTGGAGCGGTGTACCTCGTGGCCTTGAAATCGAGGGTGTAATTGTAAGAATTGATTTTGAAAGAAAATCCGTACTTGTGTTGCGGGACTTGATGTAGGGTAACTCCGAACCAGTATAAAATCCGGTGTGTTCTTTCCTTTATTGCTTTTACTTTATATCTGCATATGTGTTTGATTCTGTGATCATATCTGTGTCTGAATATTGCATACATTTGTGTTCAAATTAATATAAACTCAAAAAGAATTAGTAATTCCTTAAAACACTATTCACCCCCCTCTAGTGTTAATTCTAGCCTTAAGATCTGTAATCCGCATTTCTCATATTTGGTATCAGAGCCAGGTTTTCAAAGTTTCATAATATGAATTTTGAAAAAGCTTTTAGAATGGCTATGTTTGAAAAACTTGTTAGTACTAGTTTAGAAATATTCATATCATCACTGTCTCATGAGTCTGCATATAATCGATATTCAAATTCAAGTTGTCTACCAAAATTGTATGATGTGCAGGAAACATGTTTTATGGGTGTTGAGGAATCAATCCACAATGGACAAATTGTGCAGATCAAAAAGAATAAATGGATACTCGATAGTGGATGCTCTAGACACATGACTGGTAATCCGGATATGCTGAATGATATAATATACAAAGACGGAGGACTGGTTAACTTTGTAGACAACTCAAAAGGATATGTGATTGGCATCGGCAATGTCGGTAACTCTGAAACTCCTATTATTACTAATGTTTTGCTAGTTAAGAATCTGAAACATAATCTGCTAAGTATTAGTCAACTTTGCGATAAAGGATATAAAATTAAATTTGAAAAAGATAAGTGTCACATTGAAGATAATAATTCAACCATAATATTTGAGGGAATTAGGAAAAATAATATTTATATTCTTAGTATGAAAGTTTCAAATGATAACCTGTGTCTTTTGGCAAATACAAGTGACCCTTGGATTTGGCATAAGAGATTTGGGCATTTGAATTTCAAACTCTTATCTAGACTGTCAAAACATGATCTAGTAAGAGGTCTCCCTAAAATGAATTTTAAAGTAGATAGTTTATGTGATGCATGTCAATTAGGAAAACTTAGAAAAAGTTCCTTTAAATTAAAAGATATGATTTCAACTTCAAAACCTCTTGAATTACTTCATCTTGATTTATTTGGTCCATCTCAAATTCAGTCAATAAATCACAGTAAATATGTTTTTGTAATTGTAGATGATTATTCTAGATTTACATGGACAATATTTTTGAAACATAAAAGTGATACTTTTGAAAGTTTTAAGAACTTTACAAAAAGGATTCAAAATCAACTTTCTGTAAAAATTATAACCATCCATAGTGATCACGGTGGTGAATTTGAAAATGAAAAGTTTGAGGAATTCTGCAATAAAAAGGGAATAACTCACAACTTTTCATTTCCAAGAACTCCACAACAAAACGGACTAGTAGAACGTAAAAATAGGACGATTCAAGAGTGCGCGAGAACTATGCTTTCAGATAGTAAATTACCAAAACATTTTTGGGCAGAAGCAGTTGCTACCGCCTGTTATATTTTAAATAGAATTTTAAGTAGACCTTTAACTGATAAGACATCTTATGAACTTCTTCACGGAAAGAAACCTAAGGTATCTTATTTTAGAATTTTTGGAAGTAAATGTTTTATTTTAAATACAAAAGATAACTTAGATAAATTTGATCCTAAATCCGACAAAGGTATCTTTATCGGATATTCTAATAGAAGTAAAGCATACAGAGTGTTTAATTTAAGAACTAACACCATCGAAGAAACAATGCATGTTTCATTCGATGAAAATCTCAAATTTTTTGAAGATACAGATGATGAAGAGGATTTAATTACTCAAAATCAGTAGTCAACTGAAACTAATAATGAAATTAATCATCCTAATAAAAAGATTAAACTTTTAAAAGATCATCCTATAGAAAATATACTATGAGATATGCAATCTGTTGTTACAACTATAAATCAACTAAGTAAAATGAACAATGTAGACTTTATATTAACTATTGAACCCAAAAATCCAAAAGAAGCATCAACTGATGATTCATGGATTTTGGTTATGCAAGAAGAACTAAATCAATTCACTAGAAATGATGTTTGGGAACTTGTTCCTAGACCTGAAAATAAAACTATAATTGGAACTAAATGGGTTTATAAAAATAAAATGAATGAACAAGATGAGGTCGTTAGAAATAAAGCCCGGTTAGTCGCTCAAGGTTATTGTCAAGAAGAAGGAATAGATTGTGATGAAACCTTTGCTCCTGTAGCAAGATTAGAAGCCATTAGGATTCTACTTGCTTTCGCAAATCATAATAATTTCAAATTATTTCAAATGGATGTTAAAAGTGCCTTTTTAAATGGATTTGTAAAAGGAAGTATATGTTGAACAACCACCGCTTTTTGAAGATGAAAAATTACCAAATCATGTTTACAAACTTAAGAAAGCTCTATATGGTCTAAAACAAGCTCCTAGAGCCTGGTATGATAGACTAAGATCTTACTTATTACAATCAAACTTTGAAATTGGTAAAGTATATAATACTCTTTTTACTAAAAGAAATAAAAATGATATTCAACTAGTACAAGTTTACGTAGATGATATCATTTTCGGATCAACTAATTTTGAAATGAATAAAGAATTTTCTGAAATAATGACAAAAGAGTTTGAGATGAGTCATATGGGTGAATTAAACTTCTTTCTAGGATTGCAAATAAAATAATTAGATAATGGTATCTTTTATCAGTCAAGAAAAATATTCTAAAGACCAAGTTAGTAAATTTGGTTTGACTACTGCAAGTGTAAACCCACTCCCATGGCAACTAATGAGTACCTAAGTAAAGAAGATCTCTCGAAAGATGTAGATCAAAAATTATATAGAGGAATGATTGGATCACTACTCTATATCACTTCTAGTATACCTGATATCATGCATAGTGTTTGTCTCTGTGCAAGATATCAATCCCTAAAGAGACCCACTTAAAAGCTGTAAAACATATCATAAGATACGTTAAACACACCTTTGATTATGGCTTATTTTATCCTAAAAATGATTCTTTTGAATTAATATCTTACTGTGATGCTGACTATGCTGGTTGTAAATCAGACCGAAAAAGTACAAGTGGAACTTGTCACTTTTTGGGGCATTCTCTGGTTTCCTGGTTTAGTAAAAAGCAAAACACAGTTTCTTTATCAACAACCGAAGCAGAGTATATTTCTGCTGCTTTGTCTTGTTCTCAAGTAATATATATGCAACAAACTTTAAAAGATTTTGGTTTAAATATCTCAAAATCACCAATTTATTGTGATAATACTAGTGCAATAAATTTATCCAAAAATCCTACTCATCATGCTCGAACTAAACATACTGATATCAGACATCATTTTCTCAGAGATAATATAAGTAAGGAAGTAATTACTCTCGATTATATCAATTCCGAGAATCAAATTGCTGATATCTTAACAAAACCTTTAAATGAATCTATATTTACTAAATTAAGAAGAGAATTAGGTATTTGTTCAATAACTGAAATATAGAATATAAATATATAACAAGTATAATTAAAATTAAATTAAAATAAATCAAATAGCAAAAATATAAGTAACTTGTCGACAACCCTCCTTTACCCCTGTCGACATATAACGAATTTTTTTCTTTTGAAATTTTCCCACCAAAATTCAAATGGGTGGTTATATATTCTTCTTATTTCGAAATTTTGTTCATTCTTTCTGTTCTTTCTCTGTTCTAACTTCTGAAAACAATAAAACAATGGCCTCCTCCTCCAAAACAAACAAAAATTCAACCTTTTCGTTCCCTTCTCCTTCTACCGGATCATTTCAACGATCTATGCTTGCACGAGTGATGAAAATGGAGGTTTCCTTGAAGGATGCACTGCAACTTATGACTGAAATTCAAGTGGTACAAATCAGAATGGCCAAAGAACAAGAACGGCAAGGCAAAATCCTTAGAAACTTGCAAAAGTTTCTAATGGACAATCACGCCAGTCCCATCTTGATCGATGAAGAATCCTCAAGTGTTCAAGTGTAAGAGGACAACGAGGAAGAAGAAGCCCCCATGGAAGAAGAGCATGCTGAAGATGACGACAAAGTTGTTTGCGTTGGCGAAGTGTGCTTTGACAAGGATGGAAATCTAGTCGAACAACGTGGAAATTTCTATTTCCACTACCCAAATTGCTCGGTTCATAGATCTCCAATTGTCAAGGATACACATTAGTTTCTTTTCTCTCTTTCTTATTGTTATTTGTATATGATCTTACTTACGTTTTCTACGCAAATGTAAATATAACATTATATAATTAATAAATGATTTGTGTTCTCATATTTGAATTCTCACATTATCATTATTATAAATATTATCATACATGGATTCTTAGTTAGGAGAGTTAGTTATTAAGGGCTAAGTTTTAGTTTCAGAATTAAGTGTTAATTATTTATGATAACACTATTATTATAATCACATGTAATATAGTATTAGATTAAGGGGGAGTTGTATAGATTTAAACTTTGTTTTTTGTTGATGATAAAGGGGGAGAAGTATAAAATAGGATAGTTAAGCATAGATTAAGGGGGAGTTATTAGTTTTAGGGGGAGTTATTAGGATAGAAGTAATATTTTATAAACAAAGGTTGTCATCATCAAAAAGGGGGAGATTGTTAGTCCCTGAGTAGTTGGTTTTAATGACAACAACCTTAGAATAAGATTATAAAATATAAATACTAACATTATTGTTTAGATATATATGTATATGCAGGATATATATATACAGGTACCAAAGAATGAAGACTGTACAGTATAGAGATCTAAGAACTGATGAACTCAAGATCGAAGATATCAAGATTCAAGACTCATGAGTATCAAGATTATCAAGAGTTCAAGATTTCAAGATAAGTAATTTAGTTAGGAATTATGTTAAAACTCCTAGAAAAGCACTGACATCTTAAAATCCATTTTATTCGTGGAATGGAATCCACTTCGAGCCCGTTAAAGGGATGGAACCCTAAGTAGGATGGAACCTACGAAAAATCTAGTGGAACATTGTTTTGTATCCACTACTTTTATTCAAATGTTTTACAAAATTATATCTTGTTTTCAAAATGATTTTAAAATCTTCCTTTTTAAATCAAAAACATCTATCCTGGTTTTAAAATACTTTTAGCCTCAAAATAATCTTTATTTTCAATATCAAATTATCCTTGGTTTTAAACTATCTTTTAGTTATAATATATTTAACTTTTAATATTTATACTTAGATTTAAATATAAAATTATAGTAAAATTTTTTATATACCAAAATATTATTCTCTATACTTATTTATGTATTTTAACTATAGTTAAGTATATTTATAAAGTTTAAAATAGTTTTAATACAAGATAGAAGTTATTTTCAAAGAAAAACAAATTACCAAAAAAAAAACTTAGGCTTGTCGACAACCCCAAGGAACCTTTGTCGACAAGGTGACAGTTTATTTCAAAAGTTTGAATTTCAAAGGAAGTGTCTATTCGTCATATCCTTTCACGAATGGACATGGCTGTTGTTCTACTAGAAATAGGGGCTGTTTTAAACGAATTTACAATCATATTTTCTCTGATTTCACTCCTCTTCTTCTTCCACATTTCTTTATATACATTTTTACCATTACTCTGCCGAAATCACCACTGAATCTAACTAGATCATCTCTGGTTTTATTCTCTATCACTATCTCAACAAGATCCCAGTGCTATTCAGAGTTATAGACTTCTTTGTATTCAATCGAGCGAGAAAAGGTGTGATTGTAGCCTGGAAATCAATCGGGTGAACTTGTTGCCCGTAAAATCAAGTATCTCTACCCAGAGGATTGTGAATCTGGAGCAGTGTACCTCGTGGCCTTGAAATCGAGAGTGTAATTGTAAGAATTGATTTTGAAAGGAAATCTGTACTTGTGTTGCGGGACTGGATGTAGGGTAACTCCAAACCAGTATAAAATCTGGCGTGTTCTTTCCTTTATTGCTTTTACTTTATATCTGCATCTGTGTTTGATTCTGTAATCATATATGTGTTTGAATATTGCATACATTTGTGTTCAAATTAATATAAACTCAGAAAGAATTAGTAATTCCATAAAACACTATTCTCCCCCCCCCCCTCTAGTGTTAATTCTAGCCTTAAGATCCGTAATCCGCATTTCTCACATAGGTATGGTACAAAACAAACTCGTAGTGGTCTCGATAGGGTAGGTGACACGGCACAACTAGTCAATGCCAGGGTAGATATACCAATTACACTACCGGACTGGTGGTAACGCAAAGCAGCTACTACCGCCCACCTCGGAACACACTCCCAAATCAAAAATCAAGGGTGGCCAACAAATCAATCGCAAAGTCAGAATATAGTATCGAAGGAATGTGCCTGATCGGAGGAATGACCTCACTTTGGCCCGTCAATTGCTCCTGTTTTAGCCACCTTAGGCTAACCCATGGGAGTCAGGTCCACGTATATACCTCATATAGGATCATCGCCAACCATCCTACTTCATTCTGGAATCTCCACCGCGTACACAGTTGTCAAAGTGGTTTTCGATATTGGCAGAGAGTATGACAATATCTGATCCCGGTCTCTTTAACAACCAATCGCTTATTACACACCGGATGGTTCTTTTACATTTCCAAAATCATTTCATAATTGATATCAAAATATCATATTCAATTCAAATCATATCATTTTCGAAATCATTACTTACTTTCGAAATCATATTCACCTTTGAAATCATATCACATTTGAAATCATAGTTTGAAATCATATTTCCTTTCAAAAGTCATATTTCCAAAATAGGCTAAACTATCATTTCAAAATATCATATTAAACCAAATATGTTATTTAAATCCCAACTTAGGTTATAACATCGTTAACCATATTCACCTAAAAATCGAGAATTTGAATATAAACCCATCCATTTTACTTAGTTTGGAATTTAGAAGGAAATAGTTTTAAATAGTTATAAATAGGTAATATAGATTTAAAATAGATTAAATATAATTAAAATAGATTAAATAGCTTTAAAATAGATTAATTAGATTTAAAATAAGTTAAAACAGGTTAATTAGTTTAAATAAATTAAATGGTTTAAAATAGGATAAAATGATTTAATATAATTAATACAGGTTAAAATAGTTTAATACTTTGAAAATCTTAATAATTTGAAATTTTGAAATAATATTTTTTTTATAAACAGTTTATATTAAAACATGAATTTGGAATTAATATCAAATTAAACTATTCATTTCATTTCAACACATTTGGACCATTTTAATTTCCAAGTCAACAAACCAAATTCCAAACTTTTCAATTTAACATTTCAATAAATTATTGAATTTCATATCGTTTCAATCCATGTTCAAATATCAATTCGAATTGCTCGAATTTCAAAGTATTTTCAAACAACTTCAATAACTTAATTTCGATAAAATTTCATTTATACTAAAATTTTACTTTAAACTTCCAATTTAATTTCTTAAAGCAATTCCTTTTAAACCATTTCACATTTCATCATAAACTTGATTTTCCAATAATACTTCAATTTACATAAATCAAATTTTATTTCAAAATATCATTTAATTAAATTCAAAAATTAAGGATTTTAAAATCATTTAATATAACCAATCAGGTGTCCATATATAATTCTGTACCCTAGGGTCAAGTGATACAGATATTTATCATTTCAATCCGCAATTTAAAATGTTACGGTTATATATCATTTCAAACCGCAATCCTGAATTAATAATAAAATCCATAAAATCGCTCGAGTCTATCATTTCAACCCATAATGACATTTCCCTAATCTATAGATCATTTGGGTATGTATCATTTCAACCCATAGTGAACTTGCAGTTTATAACGATATAAAATAAAACATCCATTCAGCCAATATCAACAATCAACATCCATCACAATCATCATCCAAATCAATCAATAAATATCAATATAGAATTGATAATTAATAACAGGTATTTAACTGGCAATTTATATTCAATAATAAATTAAATAACGATTTAATTCAAATAAATTCAAATTAACTGAGATGATGATTCAAAATATACCAAACAATCATAAATAAATTTCCAATCACATCACGAATTTAATTTAACAAACATAAGAAATTTTAGAAGTTGTGAGTGGGTTAAAACACTCACCTTTGAATTTAAATCCAATTTAAGCCCAAAATTTGAACGGTCTCAAAATTCGTCCAAACCAACATCAAAATGTCCGGAATTTCGATACGATCCCAGCAGATCAAACTGTGCGTGAATCAGACCTCGTATGTAAAAGTTATATACGTTAGTTAGAATGTTTCAAAATTTAATTTAAATTAAATAACAGAAAAACAAAACATTTACCCAGGCCACGTCATTGAAGCTTACACGAAACCCTACCCAGCAACGCAAATCACGATCGACCTGTAGCCGCCACCAACGCTCGATCACACGCCAACCCCGATCGGCCGCGGCCACGTCTCGACCTCCGTCATACTCTACTACCCCGAGCGACCACCAATGCCATGTCCCGATCACCAATAACACCACCAGCTGCCACTTGTGCGAAACCCTAGTAGAAAAATATGTCGCCGATCCAACCACTAAATCAATGCATCACCAACGCCGATGAACTCTGCTAGGCCTTCTCTACGCCATGGTATCGTCGATTTGACGATCCATTGAAGTCCATCACGATGAAACGAACGGCCGAAAATAATCTAGCCAATTCCGGCCACACAGCAACCCAGATCGAGAAACGAATCACATAATTGACTTGCGCTCTTCGAGAGCTTCAAATCGATATATAATTCAATATAATTTAAGGAGTTTAATTTTTAATTTGATTTTTGATTTTGAAAATTGAATTGGAAATGATTTGTCTGCCATTGGAATAAGGAGTTGAGAAATAAGTGTACGTACAGACAAATGGGAATAAGAAACAATTAGGGTTTATAATAAGATATTTATAGTCAGATCAGAAATAGAAATGAATGGATCAGATTTGATTTGAAGTTGAACGATAAATGACCCGAAAAGCCCGTTCTGTCTCCGGAACGCAAATGGGTCAACCCATATATCAAAATAAATGCTTTCACATATTTTAAATTCAATGGAATATGTTTCAAGTCCTAACTCCATCGTATGAAGAAGTTATGCCAAAATCAGCTTATTTAAATTTGATTTCAATTAAATTGATTTCTGGGCGTTTCGAGTCCGTACGATCAAACGACAAATCCGATCGTTACGAAACTTGAAACCCTATAATAATTCACTGTTACATATTCGATGAAACTAGTTTCGTCGAAATCCGAGTCAGTGGCCAAAATGGCTATTTTCAAGTTAATTAAATAAATTAACATTAAATTAATTAAATCACTTTCAATCCAATTTTTAATTATTTACAACTCCTATCATTTTGGCTTACTTAGTAATTTATAACTCTTTATAACAAATTCCCATAAAAGTTTTACGTTGCATATTTCACCAATTTCAAAGTTTAAATTTCAATTTCAATATATTTAGAGATTATAAATTAAATTTCCAATAATTCAATTTAATTTTCTTTCCATTTATTATTCAATCAATTTTATCTTATGGTATAATTATCATGGTTTATATCTTAGTGCATTAATAATTTCCAATTCATCTAATTTCAATTAACGTAGTATTTAATCTCATTAAATTGCAAAATTTGATTTCCAATTTCAATTCAACTAACTAAATAAACAGGTAACTTATAATAATTGTCACTATTTACCTTTAATTGCATTGATAAGTTTATTACTTACAGCAAATGTTACCATTTCCTTCATCACACTAATTTTATTCCATTCATTACACACTCTTTTATCAATAAGTCAACATTTTAAATTATAAATTATAAATTACCTTTTATATCCCATTATAAATTTATGCACACATTAATTCAACAATTATTATAATTCTTTACACAATACTGGTTTTATTCAATTACCATTTATTATACCATTTCATTACACAATTAAACATTTACATTGGTTTTCTCATGTTAAGCTTATAACCAAGTTATAACATTTACATGAATTCAATTGGTTGGAATCCCATTCAGGTTATTAATAATTAACTTACATTTGTTTTTATATATTCCATTTATAGCCAAGTATAACATTTGCATTATTTCATTTACTGGGGTTTCATTCAAATTGTTAATAGTCAACTTATATTAACATCAATACCTTTAATTCTAATTATTATTTCATTCTTAAACCACCAATTTTATTTCCTTCAATATTATATTACCAAAATCTCATTATACTAACAAATTGAAATCGTCGAAAATTACGGGTCGTTACATGTTTAGATGTTTCTATTCCATCTACCCCTTCAATATCGTCGAAAGGTCAATGAACTTCATGACCCAAATTAACTTTAACATTATTTCGATGATATGGAATTATATTCTTTGGTGGACATTTGAATTATTGCAATAAGTTTTTGACATCTTCGAAAGGTGCTAATAATGAAAAAAATTGGAACTTCTAATTAAATGGTTTCACCTGATAGGATCATGGGTTTGAAAAAGATTTCCAAGAAACCTGAATAGGATATAGCTCTAGAAGCAGAATCTTCACTAAAAAAGGTTGAAGCCATCTCAAAACATTCTCTGATATCTTCTCAAGATAAAGTCTATGCCATTCTTAGCGACTTTGGAATCACGAGAGTGGAAGCCATCCCTCATGGTGATAACGATACTATTAAGAACCCCCCCCCCCGAAGGATACTTTGCTTATATTGCCATTCACATCTGGCAAGGAGGCTTTATTCCATTTCCATATTTCTTATCTAGATTCCTGAATCATCTTGACATTGCACCTATCCAATTATCGCCAAATGTCTACACATATCTTATCTCTTTGGAGCTTATGGGTTTGGAATCGGGCATTCCTTCACTGAACGCTGAAGTTCTTAATTACTTAGTGCGCTTGGTCAAGCTAAGCAATCTTATAGCCAAATTTTCAAGGCTAACCTGTGATGCCCCACCTCTATACTCACGCTAGCCAAGAACACTACTGGGTAATGCTATCAACTAGCGTGAAGAATAAGGCTGTTGAGGAGCGACCATCTGTGTAATTGCTTTGTGCGAGTACCGATATGTCAGATAATATAACTTACATTTCATTTCTGGAGGAAACCCGACATATCTAATACAAACTCAAAGCTACCACACAGTGGCTATGTGGACCTCGGAAACAAATATAGAAATAAACATAACACAAATCAGTCATAGACATTCATATCACAAAGGCGGAATCAGATATGAATATATCACATGAAAGTGTACAACAAAATAGTGGTAATAGAAGATCCACTACATAACAAAAGAATAGGTACATGTGTTAGACAAAGGAATAATTATACATCAAGGAGTCCATATCTCAAATGTATAATAACAAAAACTACTAATCCAAAGTAGTTAGCCAAAAGAATCAGATGATAATCCCTGATAAGAAGTCAAGCAGGAGCACCTGAAATATCTCGGTCTGACCCAAGTATTATTTAAGAAGAAAATAATAAACGGATCAGTCTAGCTATAAATATCAGATAAAATGATATAGGATAAGAGATACGACCAAAAACGTATGATAACAAAGAAATGCCATACTGTGTCAAGTATACATCAAATAACAATCCAAAATCATACCATATCTCTAATCATCTCAAAACACCAAAAAGAATATCATATTCTTTATTTTATTCACCAAACTACAAATATTGACAATCATATAAATGCCAAGCGCAAAAGTTGGTGAAACACAAATTCTAGAAATCACAACGAGAAATCCAGAAATCACAAAAGGGGGAGGCCTATCAAAAACGGGAGCATGAAAACTCACCAACACGTGCATCACAAACGGAACGCTATTCCATGGTCGCTAACCATAAACCGAACATCGACACACCTAGAAAGATACGTCCCATGCACAGTCGAACATCAACGCACCTAAAAGGATACGCCCCATGTATAAACCAACATCAATGCACCTAAAAAGATACACCTCATGCCTAGTCGAACATCGATGCACCTAAAAAGATACACCCCATGCACCGACTTAATGAGCCGATTGCTCCACGAACGGTCCAAAGACCATGGGTCGCTAGCCCATAAAAATGAGACGAAGCTCAAAGGAACGGGGTATAGTCCCCCACGCGGACAAAGAGACATCGCACAATGCTAGTCTAAATCACAAAATGATCATCATCGATCATCAAGAAGTGTCGATTACACTAAGCTAGTAAATATAAGAGTTTAGCTTCATGTCCCATAACCACTTGTTTAACTCAAATATTTACGAACAGATTGTAGATTTCCACTCGAAAATTGTCACAGGATTTTCAATCGAACAAGTCCATAAATTAATCGACGAAGTAAACGCAAGCGTTTCATACCACTTGTTTTGCTAAGCCGTTTAATTATATTTTCTCATACGAATGAGGTAAAGATTTGTATATACTAATAGATTAGAAAACGATTTTATAAACGAGCTTTGTATTAAAAATAAAGTTGAAATCATCTTTGTAAAGAGTTTGAATATTTACTATTAGTATAGAAACCTTTGTATTTTTAAAGTGGTAAGTCATAGAAATGATTGTAGAAACAATCAATCATCAAAAATTCACATACTAAGACGTGAATCAAATCCATAGAAATCGATGCCGAATCCATCAAAATGGATATACCAAAAATCCCAAAATAGAAGTCATCAAAATCGATAACAAATGATAACAACAAAACGGAGAATCACGAATCGATAAAAGTTGGATCCTCAAACTAATTAGGCAAAATAGGCAAAGTGAAGCAGGTCAGTCGACTGACTGTAGAGAGTCGGTCGACTGAACCAGAAACCAGAGTGTTTCATTTCCTGCAGTCAGTCGACTGACTGCAGAGGGTCAGTCGACTGACTGCAGAAAACAGAAACTTATGTTCTCTGCAGTCAGACCCAGATGGTCCTAATTTCTACAGTCAGTCGACTGACTGCAGAGAGTCAGTCAACTGACTGACACTGAAGCTGTTTTTCAGCTTATTCAAATGAAGCGCAAACTCTTCCAAATCGCGATCGGACTAGCAATGGGCTTAAGGGGCTTTTGCCAATCGACAACCCAGGCCTATAGGCTTTCCGATTCACCACCAAAAGCATGATAAACATTAAGGCTAAGATTTTTAGAGTTTTAGACTTCAAACACCAAAAATTGAAATGTTCACCAAATCAATCCAAACCAAAATCAAATGAACATGTAAAGATGTTAGGAATCCATACCTAACAATCAAAGATAGTTATAGACAAAGATGTGAGATAAAGATCTCACCTTTAATCCCAAAAACAATGAATGAGAAGCTTGAAAGCAAAGGAAGATCAACCAATCAACCACTTCAACTCTAGAAGCTTGAATATAAGCTCAAAAGAAGAACATTTCCTAAGTTAGGTTTAGGAAATTTCTGAAATCAAAGAGAGAATGAGTTGGAGAAGAAGAAGGAGATACTTACCAAAGCTTTGCCTTGATTTTGGAGCAAGAATTGAAGCTTGCTAATGGAACCTAGGGCTTGGAATTTCTAATTCCACTTCCCTTCCCCCATTTTCAGTTTAGGTTGAGAAAAAGAAATGAAATGAGGATGAGTGGATGAAGAGAAGGGCTGAGTTAGGTTATAGAATGAGTTGGGTGAAACCCAAACCCAAAAGCCCAAGTGAAAATAGCAAAATTCAACTTTCTCGAAACATATCAAAGCTTATACTCAAAAAAGTCGCAAACACCATTTTGGACTCAATGGAAGTGGTCTTGAGTCCCAATTCGACTGTTTGCAAAAAGTAGCTTTTCGGACTTCAATCCGACTAACGACGCTATATTTAAATATACAATTGTAAAATATGCGGGTTGTTACAGACTCCCCTCCTTAAAGAAATTGCGTCCACACAATAATTAAGAGGAAAAATAAAAAGTAACAACCATAAAAGCATATCTACACAATAGAAATTTTGAAATAAGAAGTCCACCATAAAGAGCACGAAAGAGAAAACTCGAACATGTTCGCTCGATGAATTCTCAAGATTCCCAAGAGAAATCCTTAGGATTAGAGGACCATTGAACTTTCACAAGAAGAACATCTTTATTTCAAAGGCGTTCAACCTCCGAAGGAATGATGCGAATGGGATGTTGCTCATAAGTCAAATCTGGTGAAACCTTAATTTCTACAATTACACCGGGCTCAAGTATAAAAATTGGAATCCCTAAGGTATTTCCGTAGTAGAGAGACGTGGAAAACGTCATAAATAGCAAAAGATTGAGCCGGTAATAAAAGGCGATAAGCCACGGAACAAATACGTTCGGTGATGGGAAACATACCAACATATCGAGGTGCTAACTTTCCCGGTCGATTAAAACGCACATCACCTATCAAAGTTGAAGCGCAAATGAATACCAATAAAGTTTGAACCTAAAACCAGCTTCTCACCGGCTTTAAGCCAACACGAAGGAAATCGGCACGGCCTTTCGTAGAGTGCCTCGTAAGGTGCCATACCAATACAAGATTGGAAGCTATTATTGGAAGAAAACTCAATAAGAGTATGATCTTCCCAAATTCCACAAAAATCAAGAACACATGCACGAAAGAGATCTTCAAGAGTTTGATTCACATGCTCGGTTTGTCCATCGGACTAAGGATGATAAGCGGTGCTAAAATTAAGCTTTGTTCCCAAAGCTTTTGAAGACCCTACCAAACTCCACTAGTAAAAAAATGGATCACGATTGCTAACAACAGAAGTAGGAACTCTATCCAATTTAGTTTGACATAGAGTTTAGCTAAAAGAGGTATGGTCCAAAAGAGAAGGACGAGCCTCAAGGCTACATGAAACAAGAGATGAACATGAATTGGATTCACGACCTCGAATCTCACAAGTGGTTAAAGTCTTGAGATCATTCCATTCAAATATCATCATAGAAACAACTGCTTGTTGCTTACAACTAAGGGCATCGGCAATCTTGATTACCCTTTTCCGGGGTACAAAGAAGATCAAGATCATAAGATGCAAGGAACTCGAGCCAACATTAAGTTCCTTATAAGAAAATAAACATTTCAAAGATTTATGATCGGAGTGGAGAACGAATTTCTTCCCCAAAATAATGATGCCAAACTCTAAAAGCGAAAACAATAGCCGCGAGCACTATATCATAAGTGGGATATCTAATCTCGATAGGCTTCAATGATTTAGAAACAAAAGTGATAGCAAGTTCTCTTTTGCAAGAGAACGGCACCCAAACCAATACGACTAGCATCGGTATAAACAATACAGTCTTAGTTCCCTTCGGGAATCACAAGAATAAGAGTATCGGAAAAGGGTTCTTTTAAATAATCTTCTTTCCCGAAAAGCTAAAACTTTCAAAATTACAATTATCTTTATGTAATAATCTTTTCAGAAAAATTTACATTTTACAAGTCAATTTACTGTGTCTGATCGTCTCATCATAGCGTTTAGGAGATTCCTATCGATAACGTTGATCAAGCGCATCGACCAGAATTCTTAAAGCACTCAATGGGCAATACAATCACAAAATCATCTTCTATATGATAAATATGTCTCTTAAAGTTTTTAAGAATATTCCTTGCTCGTTTTAAGAACAAAAATCCAATCATACTTATAAATAAATCTTACGAAAAAGATTTGCAAAATTTTAAATTGTTGTTTTCATCCAAAATCAATAAATACAAGAATGGAATCATCGAGATATTCGTAGAATACTCGATTCATAAAATGGATGAAATAAGCTGGACAAACTGAATGACATAATAAGTCATTCATAAGAATCATAACGAGTGCGGAATGCGGTAAGTGGAATGCTAACTTCCGCAATTCGTAGCAAATGAAAACCGGTGGCAAGGTCGAGGTGAAAAGACCTTAACACCACTCAAAAGACTGCTTAGGTGATAATCCTAAGACAAGCTCAAAAATAACGGAAAATTCCACAAACTACCCGAATGAGAAAAATAACACTTTCCTCATCAAGTAAGTTTAAAGAACTAAAATGATATCACCGAATTTGGAAATCGAAATCATTAAGAACAAAAGAAATCTGCTTAACAGATCGAAAATGTCGAAGATAAATAGTCCACTCGAGGCATAGGATATGGCTTCATAATGATTAAGCCAACCCTTTTTAAAATAAAAATTAATTCTGAAGCCTAAGTAACGTATGACATGCAAATCGGCTTGGAAAGAAAAAATCACATAAAACAATCTCGACATCAAAACAAAGCAAATTGAGTGTTACGGATCCATCAATCAAATTCGCAATACTTGCTGAAGTCATCAAGCCCTTAAATAAATTAAAAGAGAAAGAATTTATCAAGTTCTTTTGATATAAAATAATGAGATGAACCCAAATCAAAAAGAACTCGAATAAGATAATCACAAAACAAATATCGTCAAGGATAGAAAATACCTTGACCAAGAGAAGTGCTAGTAGAGGCTTGCACAACCTTTAGCTTTCCCTCCTTCTTGCTTGAAGTATGGGACACGCAGATATTTGATGACTCAAACTTTTGCAATAGCGACAATAGAGGGGTTGCGGACACTCATTTGCATAGTGGTCTATAGAATCACAATTGTAGCATCGTCCACGACTAGTGGTGGGAGTCTTTGCTACAGAAGTTTCTTGCTTCCCTTTCTTGTCGGGATTGGGGCCTTTGAACTTAATAGGCCTCTTCATGTTATTGTTGAAGTTCTGTTTGGCACCCACAACTTCAACATTACTTTCATTATCGGCGTCTTCAAGTCGAAGAGTGATATCAATAAGCTGATCAAAAGAAATTCTAGTTTCAAAAGCAAAGGCTTTTTAAGATTCTTATTCAGCCCATAGACAAATCTCTGATTTTTCTTCAATGGGGTATTAATATATTCGACCCCATATTTAGAGAGAGATTCAAAAGATGCGACATAATCCGTCACAGAAGATTCACCTTGAACAAGGTCAATAAAGCGTTGGGCTAAAGTTACTTTTTCAGCCTCCGGCACAAACTTTAATTCGAATCTTTCCCGGAATTGCTCCCAAGTAAGATCCACTTCGATGATTTCAAAAATCAAAAGCTCATACCAATCTAATGCTCTTTCTTGGAGCATGCTAGAAGCCACTTGGACATGAAGTGAATCAATAAGATACATGCGGGAAAAGATGCGATCGCATGATCTAAGCCAAGCTTGGATTTCTATAACGGTTTCGGATCCCTTGAATGGCCTTCCACCCAAAGCGGTATAATCTCTACACAAGCGTGCAAACCCGGATTTAGGGTGAGATGGCTCTGGAACGGGTCCGACAGCTCGGGCATTGTTCACAAGATCTAAAAGTTGTTGAGCTGACATAAATACTCCATCCTGGGGAGTAGCACTAGATTGACCGGCGTTGGGACGGCCAGGTCTAACCATTTCTCTTCTCTAAGAAAGAAAGAAAGAAAGAAGAGGAATAGGTTATTCTCAAAATGAATATCAAACAACCTTCATTGATAAAACAAGGCATCATAAAAGAAAATAGGATAGAACGGTACGAAGACTCGAATCAAATCCTATGGCACGATTCCTAAGAAAGACTTAGGACAATGATCCTTGCTAGATTATTCTACATTGTTCCGAAGTTTGGCTCTGATACCATACTGTGACGCCCCACCTCTATACTCACGCTACCCAAGAACACTACTGGGTAATGCTGTCAACTAGCGCGAAGAATAAGGCTGTTGAGGAGCGACTATCTGTGTAATTGCTTTGTGCGAGTACCGATATGTCAGATAGTATAACTTACATTTCATTTCTGGAGGAAACCCGACATATCTAATACAAACTCAAAGCTACCACACAGTGGCTATGTGGACCTCGGAAACAAATATAGAAATAAACATAACACAAATCAGTCACAGACATTCATATCACAAAGGCGGAATCAGATATGAATATATCACATGAAAGTGTACAACAAAATAGTGGTCATAGAAGATCCACTACATAACAAAAGAATAGGTACAGGTGCTAGACAAAGGAATAATTATACATCAAGGAGTCCATATCTCAAATGTATAATAACAAAAACTACTAATCCAAAGTAGTTAGCCAAAAGAATCAGATGATAATCCCTGATAAGAAATCAAGCAGGAGCACCTGAAATATCTCGGTCTAATCCGAGTATTATTTAAGAAGAAAATAATAAACGGATCAGTCTAGCTATAAATATCAGATAAAATGATATAGGATAAGAGATACGACCAAAAATGTATGATAACAAAGAAATGCCATACTGTGTCAAGTATACATCAAATAACAATCCAAAATCATACCATATCTCGAATCATCTCAAAACACCAAAAAGAATATCATATTCTTTATTTTATTCACCAAACTACAAATATTAACAATCATATAAATGCCAAGCGCAATAGTTGGAGAAACACAAATTCTAGAAATCACAACGAGAAATCCAGAAATCACAAAAGAGGGAGGCCTATAAAAAACGGGAGCATGAAAACTCACCAACACGTGCATCACAAATGGAACGCTATTCCATGGTCGCTAACCATAAACCGAACATCGACGCACCTAGAAAGATACGTCCCATGCACAGTCGAACATCGACGTACCTAAAAAGATACGCCCATGTATAAACCAACATCGATGCACCTAAAAAAATACACCCCATGCCTAGTCGAACATCGATGCACCTAAAAAGATACACCCCATGCACCGACTTAATGCGCCGATTGCTCCACGGTCCAAAGACCATGGGTCGCTAGCCCATAAAAATGAGACGAAGCTCAAAGGAACGGGGTATAGTCCCCCACGCGAACAAAGAGACATCGCACAATGCTAGTCTAAATCACAAAATGATCATCATCGATCATCAAGAAGTGTCGATTACACTAAGCTAGTAAATATAAGAGTTTAGCTTCATATCCCATAACCACTTGCTTAACTCAAATATTTACGAACAGATTGTAGATTTCCACTTGAAAATTGTCACAGGATTTTCAATTGAACAAGTCCATAAATTAACCGACGAAGTAAACGCAAGCGTTTCATACCACTTGTTTTGATAAGCCGTTTAATTAGATTTTCTCATACGAATGAGGTAAAGGTTTGTATATACTAATAGATTAGAAAACGGTTTTATAAACGAGCTTTGTATTAAAAATAGAGTTGAAATCATCTTTGTAAAGAGTTTAAATATTTACTATTAGTATAGAAACCTTTGTATTTTTAAAGTGACAAGTCATAGAAATGATTGTAGAAACAATCAATCATCAAAAATTCACATACTAAGACGTGAATCAAATCCATAGAAATCGATGCCGAAACCATCAAAATGGATATACCAAAAATCCCGAAATAGAAGTCATCAAAATCGATAACAAATGATAACAACAAAATGGAGAATCACGAATCGATGAAAGTTGGATCCTCAAACTAATTAGGCAAAATAGGCAAAGTGAAGCAGGTCAGTCGACTGACTGCAGAGAGTCGGTCGACTGAACCAGAAACCAGAGTGTTTCATTTCCTGCAGTCAGTCGACTGACTGCAGAGGGTCAGTCGACTGACTGCAGAAAACAGAAACTTATGTTCTCTGCAGTCAGACCCAGATGGTCCTAATTTCTACAGTCAGTCGACTGACTGCAGAGAGTCGGTCAACTGACTGGCACTGAAGCTGTTTTTCAGCTTATTCAAATGAAGCGCAAACTCTTCCAAATCGCGATCGGACTAGCAATGGGCTTAAGGGGCTTTTGCCAATCGACAACCCAGCCCTATAGGCTTTCCGATTCACCACCAAAAGCATTATCAAACATCAAAGCTAAGATTTTTAGAGTTTTAGACTTCAAACACCAAAAATTGAAATGTTCACCAAATCAATCCAAACCAAAATCAAATGAACATGTAAAGATGTTAGGAATCCATACCTAACAATCAAAGATAGTTATAGACAAAGATGTGAGATAAAGATCTCACCTTTAATCCCAAAAACAATGAATGAGAAGCTTGAAAGCAAAGGAAGATCAACCAATCAACCACTTCAACTCTAGAAGCTTGAATCTAAGCTCAAAAGAAGAACATTTCCTAAGTTAGGTTTAGGAAATTTCTAAAATCAAAGAGAGAATGAGTTGGAGAAGAAGAAGGAGATACTTACCAAAGCTTTGCCTTGATTTTGGAGCAAGAATTGAAGCTTGCTAATGGAATCTAGGGCTTGGAATTTCTAATTCCACTTCTCTTCCCCCATTTTCAGTTTAGCCTGAGAAAAAGAAATGAAATGAGGATGAGTGGATGAAGAGAAGGGCTGAGTTAGGTTATAGAATGAGTTGGGTGAAACCCAAACCCAAAAGCCCAAGTGAAAATAGCAAAAGTCAACTTTCTCCAAACATATCGAAGCTTATACTCAAAAAAGACGCAAACACCATTTTGGACTCAATGGAAGTGGTCTCGAGTCCCAATTCGACTGTTTGCAAAAAGTAGCTTTTCGGACTTCAATCCGACTAACGACGCTATATTTAAATAAAATATTTAATATACAATTGTAAAATATGCGGGTTGTTACATAACCCCTATAAGAAACTGATTTCAAAAGGAGTAAATAAGTTCAAAGACTGGGAGACACAGTTCTTTTATATCAAATGTTCTCCAAACATTAGTGGAGTCTTCTCTTCTCCTCGTAAGTTGATCATAATCTTCATCTTCATTAAATTATTTTCTTTTGCTGAATTACGTTTTCTTATTAGGTCCTGCTCCTAAAGAACTTAACAATGAGGGAAAGAGAATCGTGAAGCTGCTGACCACTGCTTCGGGTAGTATCGGGAATAGGCTTACTCTATTAACGCCAAGCAATCTCCAAAAACATTCCCTCCTACCCACAGGTCAGAGAATTCTTGGACAGCCCTCTCTTGTCCAACATACCTCTAAGAGCAAGCATTTTCTCTCCCTAGGTGATCCTAAAAATTACTCTCCTATGTCTCCAATTTGTCCGGATCATCCTGGTAAGCTTAAGCGTAGTATTTGCAATTTATCATTGTGTTACTCCTTAGATTGCTTTACTAACTTATACTTTTTGAATTTTTAGTAACTGCTCCCTTGGTTGAATTGGCCATAAGAGATCCAGTCCCCCCAACATCTGAATCCAGCGCATCAGCTTTGACCCAGGCTATCGCCTGGTCGAGGATGATTGCCAAAAGAAAGTTAAGTGAGAGGACTACAGTAGGTCCCTCTCTCAAAAAAGCTAAAATCACTGATGCCCTGTCTTTTCTTCCCTCAAAAGAGAGTGGTTCTACTGATGTAGGCAAGGCTCCAGAAGGTTCTATTGTTGATATTGCTACTGATCCACCCAGAACAACTCCTTCCAAGGATGATTTCATGTCCCTTATTGTCGTGTCTAACTCTCCTAGCATCATTGAACAAATGGAAAAGGATTTAGGCACTTCAACTCCTCCTCAGGAGTTGAATCCTTCTAAACCCCCTTCATCGGTGCCTTCCAGTGATTTCGAGGAAATGGTACGGTCCATCATGAATTCTTCATCCTTTACTTCCATTCAACTACCTCCCTCACTACCGGACCCAACAAGACATTGTTGATCTTTAATAGAGCAACAACTTCTGGTACATTTTGTATTATTTGCTCTTCTCATTACTATTTCTTTAGAATTTTAACCCATGTCGTACTTTTCCCTTCAAATTTCTAAAAGCTGGTACTCCCTTCAGGAACTTGCTTCGAAATCTTTTGCTGAAACGTCCAAGCTTCAAGAAAAGATCTCAACTTTGAACAGCCAGATTACCTCCTTTTCTACTACCAAAAATAATGTAGTGAATGAACAAGACAAGTTAGGAGCCTCTCTTGCTTAAGCAGAATCTACTATTTCTGAGGAGAGGAAGGCAAGACAATTCTTAGCTGACGAGAATTTGGCTTTAAAAATGGCCTTAAAAGAGTCCAAGGAAGAGAAGGCTCAAATGGTTGTTAAACAATCTTCTCTCGGTAAGAAGCTGGGGAAGAAGGAAAATTCTTTGTCAATGGTCATTAATACTATTTCTGAAGCCAAGCAAAAGGTGTTACAATTTTTGAGCACGTCCCTCAATAACATCATCGTGAATTCTTATGAGGACGCTCTTATGCTTGCTTATTCCGACAACATCGAAAAATGTCCAGACTTAAGCTTCCCTCACTCGATCCTACTCTACTCAAAAGATTCATGGATAAAATCAAAGAAATGGAGCAAGGCATCGAAGTCCCAAAGAGAGAATAGATTGATGCCGCCAAACTTTAATCTTTTGAAGTCATCTCTATAGAAGGAGATTCTGATTCCGATGAAGAAGATAATGATGATGAAATCATTGCCGAGGAAGGCGGAAATGATGACGACGACGACGATGATAATCTTGACAATGGGGATAAAGATCAGGGTTCAGGCGGCAGTGTTGGTGATCATGCTGCTGCTTATGGAGGGTATGGTGAGGATATTTCTAGAGCTTCAGACAAAGTTAACCCTAATCCTAGTAGCAATGAAGGAAACCAAATTGAATCTCCTGATCCTTCTAATCTCCACGAAGAAGCTGCCAATACTGATGCTGGAGATCAAGGGGAGAAAAAGCAGACTCCACAAACTTCAATTTTCGTTTCTCAGGTATGGGATTCTTTGTCCAAATGGCTTTCACTTCCAAGATAATAATAGCTGCTATCGTTTTATGTTAGATAAAAAAGAAATCTATCCAACTTTATAAAACAAAGCTTAAAAGAAAACAAGCAGAAATAAATAGCTTGTATAGAGTGTTAGATAAGCAATTAAAAGAACATAATGCACTCTCTGATAAGTATTGTAAGCTTAATAAGAGTGCCGCGGTGTTAGCATCCTTTAAAGACCAAGAAGCTGCCACGACTTGTAACGACCCACTATTTTGGACCATTCAAATCAACAATAAATCCACACATGCCGGACTTGAATAATTAAAAACAATGGATTGTAAATAAAATTTGGCAAAACTAAGCATACACAGTAAATAAAATAATCACAGATCACAGACACAGAGTAATATAACAATAATGCAGCAGAAACAAAAGGATAGTAGTTCATGAAGCTACTATATATATATAACAGAGTTAAACAAGATACAACAAGAGTCACGAGTACATAGATGTCTAAATAAAATAGTCAAATACAAGATCTGAATACATCACTGGAATCATCTGAATAACTGATAGCAGAATCGATAGATAGCTGGATCTCCAAGCGAAGCTCCAACTCCAAGGTGAGTCTGACCTGAGCGTAAAGCAAAACACAAAACACTCGAGTCAGGATTAACATTCTTATATCAATAAATCCAACTCAAGTGAAATATCAACTGAAATACAAGTAACTCAAAGGATGTTTGGGATAACCATCCTCTAAGGATCCGTTAAACTATCTAATATGTAGTAATATTCGCTATTATAATAATGTCTAATATAAAATAAACATACTTTAAAATAGCATTAGGGCTTTACATTTAATTTGAACTCACCCTAACACATAATAGTCCCAGTAGTCTATCCAGTATTAGCATACTCCCAAAATGGGGGATACCCTCGATACTCCACAGGCTACGGGAGAAATCACAACTCGTAGTAAAGCTCGATATGGTAGGTGACACAGCACAACTAGGCAATGCCAGGGTAGATATACCAGTTACGCATCCGGACTGGTGGTGATGCATAGCAGCCACTACCGCCCACCTCGAACATTACTCCCAAATCAAGGGTGCGCGCCAAATCAATCACAAGTAATAGAATGGTATCGAAGAGTGTGTCCGATCAGAGGTGCTACCTCCTTGATTCGTCAATCGCTCCTGTTTTAGCCACCTTATGCCAACCCACGGGAGTTGGGTCCACGCATATACCTTAGGATCGTCGCCACCATCCTACTTCATTCTGGAAACTCCACCGCGTACACAGTTGTCAAAGTTTTTCGGTATCAACAGAGAGTATGTCCATACCGATCCCGGTCTCATTAACAACCAATAGTTATTATAACACCGTGGTCATTTCAAAATAGTTTATACTTCAAAACCAAAATATCATTTCCATTTTTAAAACCCAAATCAATATGATATCATTTCCATTTCAAATATATCCATTTCCCAAAAATCATATCGCTTTCCAAAGTTATAACGCTTTCGAAATCGTAGTCTTTTAAAAATCAAAACACTTTGGAAATCACAGCTTTGAAATCATAGCATTTTGGAAATCATAACACTTTGAAATTATAGCACTTTGGAAATCATAACACTTCCTTCTTAAATAGTTTAGATATTAAAATTAGTATATATAATAAAATAGTTTATATAAATAGTTATAAGTTAAAATAGTTTATAATAAAATGATTTATATTAAAAATGATTTATATTAAAATAGTTTATATTAAAATAATTTATAAAGTAAAATATCAATAGTTTTAAATATAATTTAAAATTACTTTATAAAATAAAATAGTTTCCCTAAATTCATAAATCAATTCAAATCAACTCGAATTCCAAACTTTACATTTAATTCAATCTCAATTCATGAATTTCAACTCAATTCAATTTCTCAATAAATCAATTCAAATTATATCGATTTCAAATACAGATTTGAACCACAAAATAAACCACTTAATTTCAATATATTTCAAAGTTTTAAATATTCAACATTTCAAAACTAAATTCGATACTTATATATATATATATATCAAATTCATTTAACTATTATTTAGTTTTGAAACATTTACTTAATCATTTCAATAACATCTAAATACAACTTCAATTTACAATTTAAATAAAATATCCCATTTAAATATATATAAGTTTGAAATATCCATTTAAGTCGCCTTTAATCAAATTTCAAGTTGTAAACACTTCTTTAAATTTCAAATTCAATACATTTCAAATCAAACTTATTTAAGTATAATTCTTAAATAAATATAATTTCAAATCAATTTCAAATCATTATAAACTCTATATTTGAAAATATAGATATTAAATAAATACTTAAACATATTATTTATCAACTTTATTAAATCAACTTTAATGAATCTTTAAAATCAATATTTATCAAAACCATATATTTCCTTTCAAAATCATAGAAATCATTTTCAAAATATTTATATAAAGTCCAACGGTGTCTGTATCTATGCAGTTAAAGCGCTCGGTGGATTCAAAGCGGTGGAGGTGCAAAAAGTCATAGCGGGGATACAGCGAGGATATAGCGGGATATAGCGGATGGCTCTAAAATAGCATATAAAACTCGTACTTAATGTTTTTTCAAATATATAAATGGTAATTAAATGAAAAAATATCATTCAATTGAATTATAATTAATACATAAATAATTTTAAATAAAAACATGTCCGAATATACTTTAAATAGACATAAAACTATTATATAACATAATTGAATTTAGTAGAATATTAGAGTATTTTCATTTCTAAAAATATATTAAAAATTAAATCAAATAAACTAGTTTCATAATTTTTATAATGTATAAATGCAATTTTTCAATTCATTTTATTAAAGAAGATATAGCGGAAATAGCAGAATATAACGAGAATAACGGGATATAGCGGAAATAGTGGGGCTTAAAGCGGAAAGGCTATATTTTGGGGCTATATGGAAAAATCGTAGCGGTAGAAATCCGCTATGAGATATAGCAGGGTTATAGCGGGGTAACAGCGGGGCATTAACTACACAGGTCTGTATATAATTTTCTATCCTATGGTCAAGTGATATGGATATTTATCATTTCAATCCGCAATTTAAATATATATACGGGTATATATCTTTTCGACTCGCAATCCCAAATTCAATTAATTGAAAATCACTTGGGTTTATCATTTCAAACCATAACGATTTTCTCCTATTCTACAAGATCGTTCGGGTATGTATCATTTCAACCCATAGTGATTCTATACTAACAGGGAACTTGCAGAGTGATAACAGATATGATAATAACATAATAAGCATTATTATTAATATAAATAACAGATAATGGTGTCAGATGTCACAGGTGAACTGATACAGATAATGGCATATATATAACAATATAAATAACAGATAATGGTGTCAGATGTCAGAGGTGATCAGATACAGATAATGGCATATATAGCAATATAAAATAACTAACAGTAGCATATTTCAATTGTCGTTTCAATTGAAATCAAATTTAATAAATAAAAGAACATTAATTGTGAGTGATTGCTCACCTTTCGAGGCTAGATAAAAAAGACAATGGGATGAGTTACGAATCCAAGCATGAATTTCAAAGCAAAGCACGATGGATTCGAGTTTGATGGATAAGCTGATAAATGGGAAAACGATGAGAAAAATCAGAACCAGTTTGATGTAATTGGAAGAAAAAAAAATCTTAAAACCAATATTCAATTTAAATTACATACTTTATTTCATATCATAATACATATCTAAATCATCATATATGTTATAGTTTAGAAATCTAAAAGAGGCCCAAAATATCTAATATATATATATATTATATGTATGTATGTATGTATAATATCACTTCATAGTATATAATAAAATATAACATACTTTTATAAAGTATTATAACTATAGCAAGCAACCTATACGAAGCCATACATAATATATAAGTGGTATACAACTGAGAATAAGGAGAAACATAAAGTTATAAAACCCAAGATATAAATAATATATACAATATGATTCATGCGCAGAAATGAGTAAACTATTGTAACCATAAACATACATATATATAACTCTATACACTTATAAAGCGTGAATAAAGTAAACTAACATGTATGCAGTTTTATATAAACTGATATATTATAAATAATGTAATATATGAACACCAAGTTATATAAAAGACCCATTTAGATTTATAACAAATTATGCACAAATTTATATATAAACTTTTATATCTAAAACAAACAGAACCACTCACATAAACTAGTATAACTTCCATATTTTGAGAACAGCTTTATATATACAAAATATACATATACTTATATAACTTATATATATATCTCAGCACTTTATATCTATAAACAACAAATCATAGTGTGCAAAATATATTAATATAGATACTGCTACATATATATATTAATATAGATATCCCCCAACAAAAGCTACTATATAATAATTTATAAACTACTGTAAATATTGTATACACGGAAATCAAAATAGTATTCTATACTTTAAACAATATGTATACTATATACTTAATGTATTACAGTTTTAAAAAGATCAATATCAGATCTGAACTATATATACAAATATCAATTTTAATATAAATATAAATACACAAGATATATATAACCGAGCCTATGAACAGACAAGTATATTACAAAGTTCAACGCACTCATATACTTAGATAAACCTATATATATACAACAGAATCTATAGAACTTATCACTTACACTACATATCTGCAGAGAAGCTTCAACCATCCAGGAGAGAGAAAGAGGTGAGGGGCGACTGGTCGAAGTAGGGTAGTGGAGATGAGCAGCTCGATGATGAGATGAGGTGATGTTTGTTGCCGTGGAGAAGTTGAAGCCTGGGTTTGGTCGAGCTGGGCATGGCCTTGGCGAAGTTCAGGTGAGGGGTTGTGGCAATTGGGTAGTTGCAGAGGAGAGAAAGGAAGAGGGGTCTCGGCCATGAAATAGATCTAGGAAGAAGTAAAAATGCAGATCTAAATAAAAGTTCTGAAAATATAGTAGGCTGAGTAAAAACGTACGAAATAAATAAAGAGGCAACCGGAAATGAAAGGAAATGGCAACAATCTCACATTGATTTAGCTGAAATATTTAAAGCGATTTATTGTTGGGGCCAGCGGTTCAAATTTGAAAAGCAAGAAATTCCAAAAGTCACTAATTTCGGTATTGATACGACGTACGATTTCATCGTTCGTCGCGTACCGGACCTCAAAACATAGGATTGAATATACCATAGAGATCAGCACGGCAAGACGATCGAAACGGTATACAAATATCAGTGGTAGGATCATCCGATAAAAAGGTCGATACGAACACTGATATACGTTGTTATTGCGTACGGAAAAATCCAAACGGAGCTAGAGACGTCTGAAATTTGCGAAACGAATTACGCAGTCTTATTCAGAGTGTTCTAAATAAATTTTCTCATGTTGACATATTTAGGTTTCGGAACACTTTTAAATTCAACTGTTATTAATTGATTTTAAATTGAAATAAAATTACACAAGAAAATAAACTTCAATATTTTCTGATGAAAATTTACTAGTTGCTATGTTTAAATGGACGTATTTCAAATATCAAATTTTTTTTCAAAATTTTATTGTTTAAAATTTCACAAAATTTCAGTTAAATATATAAATAAAACAAATAAAAATTATTAAAAAGTTACGGGTCGTTACACTCTCCCCCACTCAAAACTTTTCGTCCCCAAAAAGGAAGGAGGTAGAAGAATAGCAATACCTAGTAGAAAATAGATCGAAAACAAAATAAAATAATTAATTTAAACCATAATAATTCAATTTTAAATAAATTAATATTTAACAATTTTGTTTAATCCATTTGATTTTTCTTAAGCTAAATCAATCTTAACCATTTCTAAATTGATTATCTTATTATCCAGTTATCTTAAATTAACAATTTCAAAAATCAAAAAATTTGAATAGTCATTTATTATAATCACATTTTATTCAACAAATTTAATTCTTTCATTCCAATTTATTATTAACTATATTCCATTTAATATTTCTTATCACATATATTTAAATCCCATAAATTAATTTAAACCATATATATTTCAATTTAAATTAATTTATATTCAATAATTGATTTTAAATTCAAGGTATTTCCATAAGTTGATCTAATTTCAATTTATTAATTCTTTCAGAACAAATTATTTGTCTCATCTAATATTCAATTAACTTATTATCCTATTTAATAAAATTTAAGTGTATAACATTTATTATAACACTCAAATTTTATCAATAAAACAGTTTATATTGTATATTGTCCAATTACATTTTTAACTTCCGAATAATTTAGGTAAGTTATATTGAAATGTAATTGAGTATTATACAAGTAAAATTTCCTTATTCAATTTATTCAAGCTTAAATATTTATTCAAAATTTAGCTTCATTTTATAATTGAAATCATCCCTTAAGATAACATTTTAGAATTAAATTTCCGATTAACTTCAAACTATTCTAGAGATAAATAAATATATATACAATATATATATCAAATCAAAATTTAAACCATATATCAATATATATATTATAAATCAAGTCAAATTTTTAGAAATTCAAATCAATATATTTTTCCAAAACAAAACCGTAGCAAAGCTACAGAATGGTCTCTCCACTTCGAAACTCGAAAATGAATGTCGATGATGCGGCCGCCATCACCGAAATTATTTTCCAGCGACAAAGAGAAGAGCACTGATTTCAACATTTTAAATTTTTTTGAAAACGGTTTCTATTCGAAAATACCTTCAATAATATACATTTTAAAATTTTAAAACCCAAAGCTTGAAATCACTGGAAATTAAATTCTCAAATTCCAAATTTTTAAAAATTTATTTCAATTCCAAATCAATTTATAAACCATGTTTATAAATTCATTTAGAACAATAAATGATAATCAAATATTATCATTCAAACAACCAACTTAATTAACTATTAAATTCAAGAAAAAATTACTTATATATATAATATAATCATACAAATTATTTCATTTACCAACTTTGAAAATAATATTGTGTCAGTTTGCTCTGTTCAAGTGTTTTGGAAATCCTATCGATAGCGTTGATCAGACGAATCGATTGAAAACCCAAATCAACATCAACAACTCAAACAACACACTATAAAACAATTTAATATAAATACAAATACACTCCCTCTCTCGATGATTCCAGCATAGATTTCAAACAAAGATAGAGATCCAAATATAGAGGGATTCTAACCAAAGAATCCAACTAGAAGATAGGCTCAATAGGGAGATAAGATGATTGAATTTTCAAACAAGGAAGGTGGATAGACTTATATAAAATCGCGGGCAACCTTAACCGGGTCAACCGTGACTTCATAAATAAGATCGATGCAGAATTCTGAGGCAAATCAACATTCTATCGCCAGAGATAGGATTCGGGTATAGCAAAAGATAGCAGCATCTAAATCGAGGATACAGAAATCTCCGGTGAATCAATACCGATTGTAAAGGAGTTTCACCCCTTTACAAATCATTCAAGGATTGGCGAGACCACTGATTTATTATAGAGATTATTCGAAGTGGAGTTATGGGATTCTCCAAAATCAGGAAGACACGAATAGGGGAGACAAGAGTAGACTTTGGAACCGAAGTGAACGTTCCAAAATTCAAAAGAAACTGAGTTAAAGAAGAAGGAATTCAAGCTCGAACGAAAGTGATTCTGTAATTGAATTTACTACATATGTTGAGTTTTGCCTAAAACCAGAGCTCTGATACCACATGTAACGACCCACTGTTTTGGACCATTCAAATCGACAATAAATCCACACATGCCGGACTTGAATAATTCAAAACAATGGATTGTAAATAAAATTTGGCAAAACTCAGCATATACAGTAAATAAAATAATCACAGATCACAGACATAGAGTAATATAACAATAATGCAGCAGAAACAAAAGGATAGTAGTTCATGAAGCTACTATATATATAACAGAGTTAAACAAGATACAACAGGATTCACGAGTACATAGATGTCTAAATAAAATAGTTAAATACAAGATCTGAATACATCACTGGAATCAACTGAATAACTGATAGCAGAATCGATAGATAGCTGGATCTCCAAGCGAAGCTCCAACTCCAAAGGTGAGTCTGACCCGAGCGTAAAGCAAAACACAAAACACTCGAGTCAGGATTAACATTCTTATATCAATAAATCCAACTCAAGTGAAATATCAACTGAAATACAAGTAACTCAAAGGATGTTTGGGATAACCATCCTCTAAGGATCCGTTAAACTATCTAATATGTAGTAATATTCGCTATTATAATAATTTCTAATATAAAATAAACATACTTTAAAATAGCATTAGGGCTTTACATTTAATTTGAACTCACCCTAACACGTAATAGTCCCAGTAGTCTATCCAGTATTAGCATACTCCCAAAATGGGGGCTACCCTCAATACTCCACAAGCTACGGGAGAAATCACAACTCGTAGTAAAGCTCGATGTGGTAGGTGACACGGCACAACTAGGCAATGCCAGGGTAGATATACCAATTACGCATCCGGACTGGTGGTGACGCATAGCAGCCACTACCGCCCACCTCGAACAACACTCCCAAATCAAGGGTACGCACCAAATCGATCACAAGTAATAGAATGGTATCGAAGAAGTGTGTCCGATCAGAGGTGCTACCTCCTTGGTCCGTCAATCGCTCCTGTTTTAGCCACCTTATGCCAACCCACGGGAGTTGTGTCCACGCATATACCTTGGGATCGTCGCCACCATCCTACTTCATTCTGGAAACTCCATCGCGTACACAGTTGTCAAAGTGGTTTTCGGTATCGATAGAGAGTATGTCCATACCGATCCCGGTCTCATTAACAACCAATCGTTATTATAACACCGTGGTCATTTCAAAATAGTTTATACTTCAAAACCAAAATATCATTTCCATTTTTAAAACCCAAATCAATATGATATCATTTCCATTTCAAATATATCCATTTCCCAAAAATCATATCGCTTTCCAAAGTTATAACGCTTTCGAAATCATAGTCTTTTAAAAATCAAAACACTTTGGAAATCACAGCTTTGAAATCATAGCATTTTGGAAATCATAACCCTTAAGTCATGCATTTCATTCCTAAATCTTATGTTCAATTTAATTGTTTATGTCAACTGTCATTTCATACTAGCACGTATATTCATTTTATGTGTTTAAGACAAAAAACATTCATGATAGGTGTGATGACCTCCTTCCACCCCTGTAATGATCCGAAAATTTAAAGCTGTTAATATTAAATTAATTTAAAATGAATTTTTAATAAAAGGGTGAATTGAATGTCATATTTATAATCGTTGCGAAGGTCTTTCCCAACTAATTAGTTTGGTATATAATTTGATAGATTTGAAGTTAGGCTTTATGATATTGACTTTATAAATCTAAAACGATTTTAGCCTATGAAAAATAATTTTCAATGTTCTAATTTTGAAAACAAAAGCGTGTTTAGTGTAGTTAGTTAATAGAGTAGACTTCACTTGGAGAGGTCATGGGTTCAATCTTGGCTAACCACACATTTTTGAATTTTTATAAAAAACAAACAAAAAGATACATGCAAGTATATAGGAACAATGTGTGCACACACACATATATATACACATACATACATACATATATATATATATATAGTTAACCTAATGTAAGTAAATATAAATATGGAAACTATGCGTAAATTAAATTATATGACTTATGGGTATATTACATATGCATATGTCTATAAATATGCATATATTCAATGTGTTGAATTTATTACATATTTCCTAATTGTTGAATATGTATATATAATCGGTTGTATATTAATTTCCTATATTATGGAAAATTAATCGTGTAGACTAGTAATTAATTGCACATTGGTTGACATATTTCCTAATTGATGTATGTGTGTGTGTGTGTGTGTATAATTGGTTGTATATTAAGTTCATGTATTGTAGGAAATTAATTGTGCAGAGTAGCAATTAATTACGCATTGATTGATGTATTTCCCTACAGATTGGAAATTAATTTTCAATATGTAAATAGTTGGGGTGGGAGGAAATTAACTTTTGGAGAAGCAACCATTAAAAAATTTCTACAATCTTACTTTCAGCAACCATTAATTTTTTTTTACAATCTTACTTTCCTTAATTCAAAAAGTATAGCATCTATTTAGGAGAGTAGTAATTGGAAAAAAAAGGGTTTGGGATTCATTCAATGATGTGTACACCAAGATTTTGAAAGCATTTTGTGATGGAAGGAGAAAACGCTACTCTTTACTGATTTGAAATAAAACTCGGTTAAACCCTAAAACTTCTAACCTTCATATTTTCATATATAAACTCTAATTCACATGTGGTTTCTTCCGTTGGACTCATGGAGGAATTCTAGACGATTTGACTTTAGGTTCGCTGAGTTCGGAGGTTGTTAGAAAAAGCATGTTGGTATGATCTGTCTAATTTAATTAATTGAATTTTAAATTATAAAATCCATAATTATTTGTGGAAAATCATATTTATTGATATATATTGTGTTTTACAGGTGACTATTTGGTTGCTTTTATATTCTGTATGCCTTGTGTCTTGGTTGAACAATTATTGTTGATTGTTGTGTTTTTGAATGTTTAATTAAAATAAATTATTTGATTGAATTAGAAAACAATCAATTGGTATAAAATAGATAACGATGAGAAAAATAGAAAATAAGTGATAAATCAGGTTATTTATGGATTTTTGATGATGTTTGTAAATGATGGTGGTTTAACAAACTTTATTGAAATCAAAGTATAAATTATATAACATTATTATTTATAAATTTCATGGGAAATTTGTAAATAAAATTATATTATAAATTATGATTTGGAAAGTTTATTATTATTTATAAACTGAAACGGGACTCTAAATAACAATATCGTTTTAAAAAGCTATTTGACGATAGTTACTATTTTAATTTAAAATGCGATATTTGAGGTATTTAAAGAGATGGAAGTACAACAAAGAATTTAAAGAATATATTATCATTTAAAAAGGGATTATTATTGTTATTGGGATGAATAAATAAAGATGACTTTTTAATAAGGAATAATAAAACGATTTTATACTTGAAAGGATAATGGACGCAAATATATTATTTGGATGGTTGTTGAATGTTTGATTGATTTTCTATTATTAATTATCAAAAATACTCGATTTTTTAATGACGGCACCGCATTAGGATGTGGATACGATCTTTTTACCATTTTTACTACTAAGCGTAGTTGATTATGATTAATTGACGATTGATGTTGTGTTACTATTATAATGTGATTAGTTCACATTTGATGATTATACTTATATTTGGTGATGCATTACTATAATAAATGTTTAGTATGAATGTAAGTATATTTATATTTTTTGTTTTCTTATTTGATGATTGAGGTTGATATTGCATGTAACTGATGTTGAATGAATATGTATGTTATTATTGTGGTTTCCCCATATGATGATTTGTTGTAATGAAGGAGTAGCAATACTATTTTCTGCTTATACTACTTGTAGTAGTTGCATTGGTTGTGATGTTTTCATTGGTTGCAATGTTGCAATGGTTGCATGTATATTATGGTTATTATGTAAGAGCAAGAAATAGAACTATGTGGGCATGATCCCCTAAAGGGGTACGTATATAGTCTTTCCTATGTAATAGCTATCTAGCCTATGGTAGTATATAAGGTTAGATGCAGTCCAAACATAGTTGAAACCTTTCTCCTTTATTCTATCTGCATATGTGTCTGTAAGTTTGCAGATGAAAACAAAGAAAGTGGAAAAAGGGTCTAGAAGGAGTGTATCCACAAAATAAATCGGTATATCTCTTGCACCAAAATTTTACAGTTATTGTTTTAATAATTGACATACTGAAAAATGTATAATATCTAATGTACTGGATTTGCGTAATATTTAATTTTTGATATAAGATTGTATATACATTTAAGTTTAAATTCGGCTGTTAGGTTTTCCCATTTTATATTCATTATTTTAGAATTTTTAGTTTTATCCACCCATCACCCGTTGCTTTTAATGTCTGAAATTAGTTGTAAGTATATTTTGACGTCGTTTATAACTAATTTTGGATGTTAAAAGTAGTGGGTCATCACCACCTTCGGTAACCACTATACTACAAATAGATAATAGCATTGTAGTGGTACCCGGCCGATCGAGGGAATTGTTAAGGGTTAAAATGATCAGTCGATTAATAAACCTGTCATATAACTCATAATGCATAAATAAAATAATATGGAACTTAGATATATACCAACAAGATAGTGGCATAACGAAACGAACCAAAACACCATTAGAGCGCAACAAAGGTTCCTCGGATTATACATCACAGAATATGTATGAGTTTATAAATCCCTAATACATCATAAATGCATAATATAAAACTGTCTCTACATAAATAAAAGTGCCGGTAACTCCATATAGCACTGCACATCGGAATAAGCGATGATAGCTCCATAAAATGGTATACATGAGTAAGCGTAAGCCTCTTGCTCATCCTCCACATAGCATCATGTGCTATCATTGTAACGATATGTCAATCTAACCATTTAAGAGTACCCAAGAATATAAGAAGCAAGGCAAATGACTTCAGGTTAGAGAAAAGTCTAGTATAAGTGGTCTATAAGCCTAAAACATTAAATATAGAGTTGACATATCGTAAATAAGGGCAATATTGCTTGGAGAATCACACCACTCTTACTCCGGCATCCAACAATTTATCGCGTAATAACCTCACACACTAAACTATTATCATCGATATGAGTGTGCTACTCTATCTCAGTACGTACCAGGGTGCCAAGGTATACCTACATAAAATTCACTACCATAGCAACCACCAAGCATCTATCATATTCATAGTGCACCTAGATAAATGATAGCATATATAGCTAACGTCGTAAGGTCAATGACTACTCAACATGAAGGAACTGGGCTGGTTAGAAGTAGGTAAGTACGATAGATTTCAAATAATTTCTAAGATCTTATTGGGCCTATGAAGTCTAAATTGATTTTAGATCTAATCAAAAATTTGATTTAAATAAAATGGTATTATTTAATTCACTGATTTAAATAAATGATAGATTTATTAAATATGTTATATGTAGTTTATGAGTATATCATTATGTACTCATAGGTATATAACATGCATGTACAACATAGCATAGGGTGTACATTTTTAAGTATATAAATAGATGGATGCTGGAATTTACATCTACTATGTATATGCTGTTTTCACATATATGTTAGTTGCCCGAATAAAACATTCCATAATAATAATATGTATATATAAAAATATTTATGTATAAGTACACATACTAGTTTCGAAAACATAATTAAAATTATTTATAAATAAATATAAAACAATATTTGACTTAGTCTTAAATTTTAAATTTTAAATTCAAAATATTTGATTTGGCTTAGTAAACAAGATTCAATTTAAAGCTAGATCTAAAATTTAAAATTCAATTTTTTAAAATATTATTATTTTGACGTTATAACTTTTTAAAATACAAACATCTATCAATAAAATTAAAATTTAATTTTCAAAATTAAAAATGTTTTAAAAGATAGCCATATAAATAATTATGTCAATTAAACTAGTATTAATTATATAACATTAAAGTATATATATTAAATATATATATATATATATATTATTATTATATAAATTTGTAAATTCAAACTATATGTGTAACGACCTAGAATTTCTGTCATTTGAAATTCAGATATTTAGTTGATTTTGAATATTAACAAGTAAGAATTTTAAGTCGAATAAATTTAATTTTGAATATAGGGATTTAATTGTTTAATTAAATCGACAATTTAATATCTGAAATTCCAGAAATAATAGATAATTGGGTTTAATGTGTATGAAAATGATTTATAAATTTATATTAAATCATATTGGAGTTAGAATGATGTTTGTAAACTTTTAAAATCGAATTAAAAGTTAAATTGTGAAAATTGAATATTTTAATATTTAATTGACGAGTGAAAATAGTCATTATTCAAACAGTCTCGGATTTTGACGAAACTAGTTTCATCGGATCCATAATGTGAAATTATTGTAAGGTTTCAAATTTCGTGTCAATCAGATGTACGGTTTGTCCGGGGCAAGCCAAAACGCATCGAAATCGGTTTAAATCGATTTGATTTAAATTTGATCGTTTATTTCCGTAACTATCACATATGACCAAATTAGCTCCCGAAACACAATGCATTGTGTTCAGAACACGGGTAAAACCTTAGAAACGCCAGCCGGCACGTTCGATTTCGAGTTCGAAAATTTTGGAGATGAATAGTGTCGTCAATTTTCTATAAAAGGCCAAAATGATTTCACTTTTTCACAAAACCCTAAGGGCTAGGGTTAGCCGCCATTTTCAGTTTCAATGGCCCGCGATCTCTAATCTTTCTCCACTAATTTCTTCCAATCCGTTCAATATTTTTGAAAATCTTCTAACGCAAAACTGAAGAGCTTCACGAGCTCGACAAATCCATACGGCGATGATGATCATCGGAGCTACAGATCAATGACCAATTCAGTTCGAAGGAAACACGTTTCCTCACGTTTTTTTGGGTCCACACGTGACCGAGTTCGACCGGTTTTGGAGTGGTGGCACTTGGTGGCGGGGGCGTTCGAACGGAGGAGTTCGATCATCGACTAGGCGATTGTGGTGGCCGCGGCATAAAAAAAATTCGAACGGCTATGGGTTTTAAAAGCGCGTGCGTGAAAGCCTGGGGGAAGAAAGATACGTGTGCGGCCACGATCTGCTATGGGGGAACGAACGGCCTTGATTCGTTTAGAGGTTAAAAAATAAAAATAAAATGAAATTATTATATTATAAATTTGTATAAACTTCTAAATGTCATAACTTTTGCATACATTGTCGAAATTCGACGAAACAGGAAGCGTCGGGATCGCAGCGACGTGATCTACACTGCAGCGTAGGTCTGGGGTTAGTTTGAGCAAGCTAAAATTTTGGATTTAATCGAACGATTCGATTTAATTTAAAATTTCAAACGATCGACAAAACTCAAGATGAGAACTTCTCACTCAATCGAATATTGTGTTTCGATTTAAAATTTAAATATATGAGATTTAAAATTTAAATATATGAGATTTAAAATTATTGATAGTGTTTATTGTGTGAATTGGATGATAAATTGTTATCTATTGTGTTAAATAGACCCTATACGCCGTATATTAAGCGGAGGTTATTTATTAAAAACATATACCGCGATAATTTCACCGTAAAGTGGAATTGGTATTATATATGTATTTGGAGTTGATTTCCTGCATTATATAGCGGATGAGACCCTATTGCACCGCATAATAGCGGATAATATTTATAAATCCCATATACCGCGATATTCCACATTGTAGTGGAATTAGTATTGTGCTAACATCTGTGGATGCAGGGAAACAGGTTGGAGGGATCCAAGTGGATTCCTCAAATATTTGAATTTATTTCAACGTTGTGTGTTGATTTATTTATAATTGCCGTGTGATTATATTGTGATTGAAATTGTTGGCGGCTATAATTTAGCCGGATATATTTTTGGTATCGTTGGATACCGAAAATAAATAAAATTTGGATTTTCGAAATGTAAGTTGAAAAATTTATCGAAAAGTTTATTTTTGATAATTGGATAAATTTAAAAGGAGTTAAAAGATAAAAGTTTTATTTTTTGAACTATATTGAATTAAATTTCAAAATATGGAAAAAGGGCTTAATAAATGGATTTCAAATTTTTTTTTATAAGTTGAGAATTTATTTAAAATTTGGGATTTTTAATAGTTTGAAAAATAAAGGAATTTATCTTCTTAAAAAAGGAAATAATTTGGAAATTTGTTGAAAATTTGATTTGATGTTTTGAAATAAATTTGAATATCAATTTGAAATTAATTGATTATTATTTTACCATAACCAGTAAAATATATTCACAGAAATTTATCTGATTTAAATTAATCAGATAATTAAATTAATCCTACTTATGGACGTTTGGATTATATTGGATGTCGAATTGTTTGACATCTCTGATAGGTGATGCTTTGTGATATATCCTATTCTGTGTTGTGATTTGTGATCTGTTTATCTGTGATATTTATATATATGTGATCTGTGAATGAAAGATAAGCGTTATCGTTTATACCGCTTATCAATTATATTGTTATATTTGATCTGTGCTGGTTGAATGTTGTTGCACTATTGCGTTAAACCTGTGGACTACACAATACACACACAAATGTGGATTTCACGTGGAAATCGGTTAAGTCACAGATTTTTATCAATTTTGGAAAATTGAGTTTTTGAATCCAAAATGGTTTTGGAATTGGAATTGAAAGTTTTTGAAATGAGTTTCAAAAATAAAAGTTATTTTAAATAACTTAATAGAATTGAAATTTGGATCATTTGATTTAAATTTTGAATTCAATATTTTGAAATTGAATTCAATGAATTGGGAATTTTGGTTTAAAAGATTATGCAAGTATAAAAGGTGTTTATATGGGTTTTTAACCATTTAAAATTATGATTTTGGAAATTTGAATTGAAATTCAAGTTTTTACTTGAATGGCTTTAACCTATGTAAATTGTAATCAGTTTTTCCCAAAAATGAAAACTATCTGTTTTCAGATAATAATAGTTTTCATAAAGTGAAAAGATTTCCAATTTGTATCGAAATATTTCAAGTTGAAATGAAATTGTGAATAGTTTGGAGAAACTATGAATTAACCTTTGTGAAATGATTAAACTTTATTTTGAAATCAAAGAAGATTTTAAAAGGTGTATCTTTTATATTATAAAAGACTTGAATTGTGAATAGTTTTGAAAACTATAAATTAAATCTTAATTTAAAGATTTAATTGGTTAATCAAATTGAAATGGAAATTGATTTGGAAATCTGTGAATGAATCTTTGTGAAACTGGATAAACTTTGTGAAGTAAATCTTTTTGTTTAAAGATTTAAAATGGTAATTTGTTTAAACCATTTAAAGGAAAGGATTTGGGTAATAAGTTGTGACTTAATGGAAATCCCTATTTCCATATGTTTTTAAAATATTGTGCTCACTATTCGGGTTAGCCGGGAAAAGACCTTTGTGTCATATAACCCATTCCGAATTAGTGATACGACGATATGGATCGTATTGAAGACCGGTGGTGAAGACCGGGTATTTGTGAAAATGATAGGATGACCTATCGATTGTCTCTACACCGTTAGCTACGGTATAGAGATTTCCTTTGTGATGGGAAGTTAGATCGGGATTGTGGATACCTGGATTGCAAGGGCTTCTACGGAAGTGCCTTCGGTTCTGTTCGAACCCGGAACAGACTTGTACGGTTACATGTCTGACATTACGTTTTGAGATATAAAGCTGATTTCTTTCAAATACATTTCTGTTTGGTGGCGGAGAATTTATTCTCTTAGCTTAACACCCTTCTCTGAGACGTACGAGCTCAGAGGTTATGTAGTTTAAATTTATCAGTGATATACTCCCAATTTGGTAGTGTGGCATGCTGAGTGTTGCTGTGTGATGATTATTTATTGATCATTTGTTGATCAAAGCGTGGCTTTGTGAAAAAGCGTAGCTTTGTGGACGAGACCTCTTCGGACCTCACAACCCGGAAATGGTCGAAACAGGAATGATGCGGCAAGGTTATGAGGGTCGCGCCCTTTAGGGTATGTCATTTCCTTCTGGAAAAGGGTGGTATCAGGTATGGAGCCCTGGTATTTAACCTATGTGGATACTCCAATCTCATTTACTATGTGATTGTTGTTTGATCGAGGCGCCTCGGATAAAGGTCCCAAAGGAACGGGAAATGGCATATTCGTGTAGTAGTTACCTATTTCCAGAGGTAACCCGGCCTTGTGTTGGCAGAGAGCCAGGTTGGTTTCTCGGGACGTCCATCCAGAGGCGGTCCCATGTGACAGTAGGAAGTTCCATAGCCTGACCATTTGTTGGCAATCCATTTCCAATACGAACCTTGTACGGTTTTAGTTGTAGAACCTGTCATTTACTTATGGTAGCGCCCCACTATTTAGATGGTAGCTATAGTAGGCATAGTGTGAAATGCCTATGCTGGCTAAGATTAATATTATACTTTTGAAATGTTTTTCTGCACTATGCACTAATAATAATAATATCGAATGATTTTGCGTAGTAAGCATGTTTGACTATCATAAGAAGAAATCTCCTTCAATTCTGCGTTTGCATTGTGTGTGTGGCGGGAGGTCTTATGGTAGTTTCATTTTCCAAAAGCATTGCGGATATTTTCCATTTCCTTTGTTGTTGTTGTTTTAAAGATAAATAACTGTTTTAGTTCTCACACCAGTCACCATGACTGACCTGGAGTTTATTGTTTCCTTCCTAAACTCTGGGTGCCCACCAATTTCCATACGGGCAGTCTAGAGTCAGGTTATCAGGTCATTCTGGATTCAGGAGATGCTGTGGAGCTCAAGTGGCGAGCTGGATGGCGAGACGTAGCATTTGTATATGATATTATTTTTCCGCTGTGTATTCTGTATGAGGACAAGTTTATATAACTGTCCAGTGTTGTGTTGTATATTGTTGTGGTAAACTCTGATGATGATGTAATGTATAAAATGATATAGTCCTTTGATTTAAAGATTATTCTTTGATCTATTATATGTTGTTCCGCTGCGAATGTGAGATTCTGATATTGTTCTGTTTCTGTGTTTTTTTGTTGTTTCTTCTTTCTTTTTCTTCTATCTTCTTCTACCTCTTCTTTTTCTCCATAACAATTTGGTTTTCCGGCATTCGATTGCTCGGCAGTTGATATAGTGGACGTATTAATATCGATTTTCGGAAGTCGAAAATTCATATCGTTACATGTGGTATCAGAGCATATGGTTAAGCGATAACTTTGGCTATGTTGGGAATTACTCATTAGAGATAGAGTCGGTAGTTCTCTAGAATGAGTGTGAGTGTAATAATAGATATGAGCGCGTATTTGTTAGTGAATATAAAAGTATTTTATATTGTGTTTGCTTATCCGTTGAGCTGTTTGTGAATTCTGGTCCATATTATCGATAGGGGTTTCTAAACACTTAAACGAGGCAAGTCGACATAGTATCATTTTAAATTGGGTAAATGAAATAATTTTACCTCGATTATATTTTGTATATAAAGGAAATAATTTTTCAGAATTATTAAGGTGTATATAAAATTTAATTGTTTGGTTGTTGAAAATGTGTGAATATATATAAATTAATAAAAGTTGTTTGAATAATCTAAATAAAAACAACAATTGTAAAAGAATGAAGTATATAAGCAAATGAATTAATAAGTATGGAATTATAATTAAGATGATTTACAATTGTGAAATAATCTTGCATGAGAAAGGATTTATAAATGTGATTTATAAATAAAAGGAAATTTTGAAAGAATATTAAGCACTGAATTCACTACTGTTGCTGGGAAATAATAAGGGTGATGACTGCAGCATCATCAGTATCATTTTCACGTTTCTGTGTGATTGATTTGCTACCGTAGTAAAATTGGAAATTGAAGTTTTGCTGTGATAAACAAAATTAATTTAAAAAATTCAAGTTGTAATTGATAATTATAAGTGAAATGAGTTTTATACTTATAATATGATTTGGAAGTTTAAATATATAAGTTGTATAACTTATGGAGTGAGAAAATGTAAGTGAAACCAAATGATAAAATGGTTAAACAATTTTGTTAAGTAAAACAAAATTTGAATTTGATAGGAATATGAAAATTTGACTTAAGTAAAAGTTAAATAGAATTTACTTTAGAATTGGAATCTAAATTGGATTTATAAGTGGAAATTTAAGTTAAGTTAAACAAATGATGTTTGAAATGGAATATAACTTAAGTGATGTTGAATGAAGTTGATTTTGATATCGAAGTAAATTAATAAAGTGAATTTATTAAATAGATGTGAACTTGAGTTATATAAAGGAAATTCAACTTTATTTGTAAAATGAATTAGCAATTGAATTGAATAAATGGATTGAATGTTAATCAATCGAATGTAAATGAAGTAATATGGAATAATGGATATAAGTGTTAATTCATTAAAGCTAATAAATTGGGAATTGAATGGAAGTCAACTTAATATTGAACCAATTGGAAAATTAAAAGTGTTGAACCAAATTGAATACAAACGTAGTGAATTAAATTAATCTGGTTGTGTTGAATATACATTGGTTGTTATATGATTGTTGGTTGATTGTATAATTCATTAAGTGTTAATGAAATTGAATTGATAAAAATCGAAAGCTATGTAATTGAATTTGAATTGAAAGTAAATTAATCTGAATTGGTTGTAAGCAATTAAAATTTGTATCGAAACCTTATAAATTGCTTATGGGAATTATTTGATTGCATTGCTTATGGAAACTTTGTATTTGTTATTGAAAAATTAATTAAATGTAAATGAATTTCCTATATATGTCACTTACATGTTTAAATTGAGTAAGTACAGGTGCCGTGGCTGCCGTTCAATTGATTGGGTTGCGCAAAAATGCTAAATAAATAACTGCTTTGCTTAAAAATGCTAAAAAGGTACGCCTACGCAATAAAAATAGGAAATATGAACTGTTTTTCTGCTTTTCCGACCGTGTGGGTCGATGTATATATATTTATGTCTATTGTGATCCTACTACGATCGAACCACGCAAAGGAGGCTATGGCGAATTTTTCTGAAAATTTAAGGCGTTAGAAAATTTTTGGGAAAATTTGTGAAAACTAAATTTTGGATTTTGGAATTAAAAGTTAAACGATATAGTTGTTTTGAAAAGTATAACTAAGTATAGATTTGAAAAACTTAGTAAAGTTTTTGAAAGTGTTTAACTATTGGATTTTTGGGAAAGTCAAACACTTAAGAGATTTGTAAATCCAATTTGAACGGATTTTTTTGAAAAGTTAATGAATTTTGTGAATTTTTTCTTACTTTGCAATTTCGAGGACGAAATTCTTTTAAGGGGGGAAGATTGTAACGACCCAGAATTTCTGTCATTTGAAATTCAGATATTTTATTGATTTTGAATATTAACAAGTAAGAATTTTAAGTCGAATAAATTTAATTTCGAATATAGGGATTTAATTGTTTAATTAAATCGACAATTTAATATCTGAAATTCCAGAAATATTTGATAATTGGGTTTAATGTGTATGAAAATGATTTATAAAGTTATATTAAATCATATTGTAGTTAGAATGATGTTTGTAAACTTTTAAAATCGAATTAAAAGTTAAATTGTGAAAATTGAATATTTTAATATTTAATTGACGAGTGAAAATAGTCATTTTTCAAACAGTCTCGAATTTCGACGAAACCAGTTTCATCGGATCCGTAATGTGAAATTATTGTAAGGTTTCAAATTTCGTGTCAATCGGATGTACGGTTTGTCCGGGGCAAGCCAAAACGCATCGAAATCGGTTTAAATCGATTTGATTTAAATTTGATCATTTATTTCCGTAACTCTCACATATGACCGAATTAGCTCCCGAAACACGTTCCATTGTGTTCGGAATGCGGGTAAAACCTTAGAAACGCCAGCCGGCACGTTCGATTTCGAGTTCGAAAATTTTGGAGATGAATAGTGTCGTCAATTTTCTATAAAAGGCCAAAATGATTTCACTTTTTCACAAAACCCTAAGGGCTAGGGTTAGCCGCCATTTTCAGTTTCAATGGCCCGCGATCTCTAATCTTTCTCCACTAATTTCTTCCAATCCGTTCAATATTTTTGAAAATCTTCTAACGCAAAACTGAAGAGCTTCACGAGCTCGACAAATCCATACGGCGATGATGATCATCGGAGCTACAGATCAACGACCAATTCATTTCGAAGGAAACACGTTTCCTCACTTTTTTTGGGTCTACACGTGACCGAGTTCGACTGGATTTGGAGTGGTGGCACTTGGCGGCGGGGGCGTTCGAACGGAGGAGTTCGATCATCGACTAGGCGATTGTGGTGGTCGCGGCATCAAAAAAATCGAACAGCTATGGGTTTTAAACGCGCGCGCGTGAAAGCCTGAGGGAAGAAAGATACGTGCGCAGCCACGATCTGCTATGGGGTAACGAACAGCCTTGATTCGTTTAGAGGTTAAAAAAATAAAAAGAAAATGAAATTATTATATTATAAATTTGTATAAACTTCTAAATGTCATAACTTTTGCATACGTTGTCGAAATTCGATGAAACAGGAAGCGCCGGGATCGCAGCGACGAGATCTACGCTGCAGCGTAGGTCTGGGGTCGGTTTGAGCAAGCTAAAATTTTGGATTTAATCGAACGATTCGATTTAATTTAAAATTTCAAACGCTCGACAAAACTCAAGGTGAGAATTTCTCACTCAATCGAATATTGTGTTTTGATTTAAATTTTAAATAGTTGAGATTTAAAATTATTGATAGTGTTGATTATGTGAATTGGATGATAAATTATTATCTATTGTGTTAAATAGACCCTATACGCCGTATATTAAGCGGAGGTTATTTATTAAAAACATATATTGCGATAATTTCACCGTGAAGTGGAATTGGTATTATATATGTATTTGGAGTTGATTTCCCGCATTATATAGCGGATGAGACCCTATTGCGCCGCATAATAGAGGATAATATTTATAAATCCCATATACCGCGATATTCCACATTGAAGTGGAATTTGTATTGTGCTAACATCTGTGGATGCAGGGAAACAGGTTGGAGGGATCCAACTGGATTCCTCAAATATTTGAATTTATTTCAACGTTGTGTGTTGATTTATTTATAATCGCCGTGTGATTATACTGTGATTGAAATTGTTGACGGCTATAATTTAGCCGGATATATTTTTAGTATCGTTGGATACCGAAAATAAATAAAATTTGAATTTTTGAAATGTAAGTTGAAAAATTTATCGAAAAGTTTATTTTTGATAATTGGATAAATTTAAAAGGAGTTAAAAGATAAAAGTTTTATTTTTTGAACTGTATTGAATTAAATTTCAAAATATGGAAAAAGGGCTTAATAAATGGATTTCAAAAATTTTTTTTATAAGTTGAGAATTTATTTAAAATTTGGGATTTTTAATAGTTTTAAAAATAAAGGAATTTATCTTCTTAAAAAAGGAAATAATTTGGAAATTCGTTGAAAATTTGATTTGGTGTTTTGAAATAAATTTGAAAATCAATTTGAAATTAATTGATTATTATTTTACCATAACCAGTAAAATATATTCACAGAAATTTATCTGATTTAAATTAATCAGATAATTAAATTAATCCTACTTATGGACGTTTGGATTATATTGGATGTCGAATTGTTTGACATCTCTGATAGGTGATGCTTTGTGATATATCCTGTTCTGTGTTGTGATTTGTGATTTGTTTATCTGTGATATTTATATATCTGTGATCTATGAATGAAAGATAAGCGTTATCGTTTATACCGCTTATCAATTATATTGTTATATTTGATCTGTGATGGTTGAATGTTGTTGCACTATTGCGTTAAACCCGTGGACTACACAATACACACACAAATGTGGATTTCACGTGGAAATCGGTTAAGTCACAGATTTTTATCAATTTTGGAAAATTGAGTTTTTGAATCAAAAATGGTTTTGGAATTGGAAATGAAAGTTTTTGAAATGAGTTTCAAAAATAAAAGTTATTTTAAATAACTTAATAGAATTGAAATTTGAATCATTTGATTTAAATTTTGAATTCAATATTTTGAAATTGAATTCAATGAATTGGGAATTTTGGTTTAAAAGATTATGCAAGTATAAAAGGTGTTTATATGGGTTTTTAACCATTTAAAATTATGATTTTGGAAATTTGAATTGAAATTCAAGTTTTTACTTGAATGGATTTAACCTATGTAAATTGTAATCAGTTTTTCCCAAAAACGAAAACAATCTGTTTTTAGATAATAAAAGTTTTCATAAAGTGAAAAGATTTCCAATTTGTATCGAAATATTTCAAGTTGAAATGAAATTGTGAATAGTTTGGAAAAACTATGAATTAACCTTTGTGAAATGATTAAACTTTATTTTGAAATCAAAGAAGATTTTAAAAGGTGTATCTTTTATATTATAAAGGACTTGAATTGTGAATAGTTTTGAAAGCTATAAATTAAATCTTAATTTAAAGATTTAATTGGTTAATCAAATTGAAATGGAAATTGATTTGGAAATCTGTGAATGAATCTTTGTGAAACTGGATAAACTTTGTGAAGTAAATCTTTTTGTTTAAAGATTTAAAATGGTAATTTGTTTAAACCATTTAAAGGAAAGGATTTGGGTAATAAGTTGTGACTTAATGGAAATCCCTATTTCCGTATGTTTTTAAAATATTGTGCTCACTATTCGGGTTAGCCGGGAAAAGACCTTTGTGTCATATAACCCATTCCGAATTAGTGATACGACGATATGGATCGTATTGAAGACCGGTGGTGAAGACCGGGTATTTGCGAAAACGATAGGATGACCTATCGATTGTCTCTGCACCGTTAGCTACGGTATAGAGATTTCCTTTGTGATGGGAAGTTCGATCGGGATTGTGGATACCCGAATTGCAAGGGCTTCTTCGGAAGTGCCTTCGGTTCTGTTCGAACCCGGAACAAACTTGTATGGTTACATGTCTGACATTACATTTTGAGATATAAAGCTGATTTCTTTCAAATACATTTCTGTTTGGTGGCGGAGAATTTATTCTCTTAGCTTAACACCCTTCTCTAAGACGTACGAGCTCAGAGGTTATGTAGTTGAAATTTATCAGTGATATACTCCCAATTTGGTAGTGTGGCATGCTGAGTGTTGCTGTGTGATGATTATTTATTGATCATTTGTTGATCAAAGCGTGGCTTTGTGAAAAAACGTAGCTTTGTGGACGAGAACTCTTCGGACCTCACAACCTGGAAATGGTCGAAATAGGAATGATGTGGCAAGGTTATGAGGGTCGCGCCCTTTAGGGTATGTCATTTCCATCTGGAAAAGGGTGGTATTAGGTATGGAGCCCTAGTATTTAACCTATGTGGATACTCCAATCTCATTTACTGTGTGATTGTTGTTTGATCGAGGCGCCTCGGATAAAGGTCCCAAAGGACCGGGAAATGGCATATTCGTGTAGTAGTTACCTATTTCCAGAGGTAACCCGGCCTTGTGTTGGCAAAGAGCCAGGTTGGTTTCTCGGGACGTCCATCTAGAGGCGGTCCCATGTGACAGTAGGAAGTTCCTTAGCCTGACCATTTGTTGGCAATCCATTTCCAATACAAACCTTGTACGGTTTTAGTTGTAGAACCTGCCATTTACTTATGGTGGCGCCCCACTGTTTAGATGGTAGCTATAGTAGGCATAGTGTGAAATGCCTATGCTGGCTAAGATTAATATTATACTTTTGAAATGTTTTTCTGCACTATGCACTAATAATAATAATATCGAATGATTTTGTGTAGTAAGCATGTTTGACTATCATAAGAAGAAATCTCCTCCAATTCTGCGTTTGCATTGTGTGTGTGGCGGGAGGTCTTATGGTAGTTTCATTTTCCAAAAGCATTGCGGATATTTTCCACTTCCTTTGTTGTTGTTGTTTTAAAGATAAATAACTATTTTAGTTCTCACACCAGTCACCATGACTGACCTGGAGTTTATTGTTTCCTTCCTAAACTCTGGGTGCCCACCAATTTTCACACGGGCAGTCTAGAGTTAGGTTATCAGGTCATTCTGGATTCAGGAGATGCTGTGGAGCTCAAGTGGCGAGCTGGATGGCGAGACGTAGCATTTGTATATGATATTATTTTTCCGCTGCGTATTCTGTATGAGGACAAGTTTATATAACTGTCTAGTGTTGTGTTGTATATTGTTGTGGTAAACTCTGATGATGATGTAATGTATAAAATGATATAGTCCTTTGATTTAAAGATTATTCTTTGATCTATTATATGTTGTTCCACTGCGAATGTGAGATTCTGATATTGTTCTGTTTCTGTGTTTTTCTGTTGTTTCTTCTTTCTTTTTCTTCTGTCTTCTTCTACCTCTTCTTTTTCTCCATAACAATTCAGTTTTCCGGCATTCGATTGCTCGGCAGTTGATACAGTGGACGTATTAATGTCGATTTTCGGAAGTCGAAAATTCAGATCGTTACAATGTGTGTGTGTGTGTGTTTTCTGTAATTTTTTTATTAAACTAAAAATAAATGTTTTATTATTTATAAAATGCAATATTAAAAACATTGTATTTAATTATATAATATATATTTATATTATTTAAATTAATATGGCCGAAAGAAAAATATAATTTTTTATTAAACTAAATATCCAAAAGCATTTTAATAAATATCTAATTTGCAAATATCAAGTTTAAAATTACAATATCATTTAAGGTTAATCAAACTTTATTATATACATAAAACACATACACTAAAATATATTTTTTCCTTATTATAGTCGAAAACATTTTACACAAAATAACTTTTTTTTAATTATAAGAATACAATAATGAATCACATACATTAACTATTGTATGATAAAATGATCTAAATTGGTAGGCTACAACATATATGAAAAAGGTGATAAATGAAATATTTGGTCTACAATGATTAATATATATATAATTGAATGTATAGATAAATTATACCTTAGAGATGAGGCCATAACGTTGATCCAATCAGACTCTTTAGATCTCTCATATATGCACCCTTCTTTGTAACAAATAGGCGTACAATATCGGATTTAATGTAATTTAACTGTATGGATGTGATTGAAGTGGAAATATGGAAATAAGAAGGAATGGTACTTGTAGCCTAAATGTAGAAGAGGGAAGTGGTGAAAAGATAAATAAAAATGGAGGCTATTGATTTGAATATATAAAGAGATCTAGTAGCAAATATGTCCTTAGATTCCTCTTACTAATTCAAACCGAAAAGCCACCCTTTCTCCCTCATTCATGGCAGACCAAATAAGGGTCTGTTGGGCAGATTCTCATCATTTAATTAAAGCCACTACTGAACCAACCTCCACTTCCAACACCTCATCAAACCTCTCCTCTCTGCCGATCCAAGTGACGCCGAACCAAACATCCACCACCGATCCAAGTGACGCCGAAGCAACCATCTACCACCGATCCAAGTGACGCCGAACCAACCATCTACCACCGATCCATGTGACGCCGAACCAACCATCTACCGCCGATCCCAGTGACGCCGAACCAAACATCCACCACCGATCCAAGTGACGCCGAACCAACCATCTACCACCGATCCATTCACAGCCGAACCAAGTTATGCACCCACTACCGAACCAAGTGCTGTCGAACCAAGTTATGCACCCACTACCGAACCAAGTGCTGTCGGACCAAGATACTGCCAGGCCAGATTGCGTCAGCCCAGGCCTGCCAACAGCTATATACCTCCAAGACCCCTGCCCCCAGCCTCACTCTATAAATAGAGGGGCAGGGGTACAACAATGGGGGACAAGTTTGAGAGCTCAAGCACGGAAGGAACTTTCAAACAACTTTCTTTACTTGTATCAAAGCTTTGTACTTGTAATCACAAGAAAAGAAGAGAAATAACATATAAAGTGGACGTAGGCACATTCTGGCTGAACCACTATAAATCTGCGTGTCTTTTTACAGTTTAGCCCCTGCTTTTCATATATTTGCATAAACCTCCAAAATCACTAAGAACAACATAAGATCTACTAAATCATACAACTTTGAGGTGTTTGTCCATTTTTTGTGCAAACATTTTTGGTGCTTTCATTGAGAGCTAGAAGCTCGAAGCTTCAGCTTCATCCGCTTAACAAGTTTTCCTAACACCATCGTCCGCCGCTTGGAAAACATGCCTCCCAAACAGAGAAAAGATGTTAACAAAGGAAAAAACATCGCATCCAGCAGCCTTCCTGATCCAGCTGCCACAAATCAAGTGAATCGTCCTCCTCCAGCAACGGCAACAAATGAAGGACAGGCTAACCCAGCCACTCCTGCCACAGAACAGCCTGCAGCAATTACTAGGGCAGATTTGGACAGAGTTGTTATTGAAGTAACTAACCGCTTCACGTCCCAGCAGGAAGCCTTGGTAGACCATCTCATGTCACGCTTGAGGGACGCTGAAGAATCCAACCGCAACACTGAATCATGGGGCGAGTCCCAATCTGGAGGATCTCAGAGACAGCAAAGATCTTCCTTCTTCGAAGGAGCTAACGGCAGGGGTAGCCATGGTAGGAGCCGAGACCGAGCTCAGCCCGAAGTTAGGCCTGAGGAAGCGTTTGGTGCCGAACCCAACGGGGAAGGTACCGGGCGGAGGTCAACTGCAGCTGAGCCGGTCATGCTGCCTAACCACAGGAACACCAATGAACGGGGCCGAGCTAGAGTTCAGCCCGAAGTTGGACCCGAGGAAGTGCTTAGATCAGAACCCAACAGGGGAAGATCAAGGCAAGGGCCAACTGTAGCTGACCCAAGCATGCTCCCAGAAGAACAAAGGCAGAACAAAGGCAGCCACTGGAAAATATGAGGAATGATAGACGATACCATCCCTACAGGTTGTCTGGTCGGAGTCAACCCCACAGAACGGAACCAAACTCATTTCTGTCCGCTCCAAATTCTGATGAAAGGATGGCACGCTTATTCAGAGAGTGTGTCCAACGGGAGCAAAGAGATCGAGGGATAGGCGCTAGGGTAACCAGCCCTTTCGCCCGCAATATCGAAATTGCTATCACCCCCCGAGAATGGAAGATGCCAACAATGGAACCCTACAAAGGAACCTCCGATCCCGTTGTACACTTACAGAGGTACACGCAGCATATGCTCATGAGTGGAGCAACAGAGGGAGTGCTGTGCAAATGCTTCCCGCTCTTCTTAGCAGATCTTGCTACCTCCTGGTTCTGTCATCTACCCCAAGGATCCATCAGCTCATGGGAAATGTTGAAAGAAAAATTCATCAGTCAGTTCCGCATTCATGTGGAGCAACCTAAGGACGCTTATTCCTTATCCAGCGTCAAACAGAAACCTGGAGAAAAGCTGCAACAATACCTAACCAGATTCAACGCCGCAGCAGCCGCAGTTCAAGATGCCGATGAGAAGCTTATCCTAATGGCCCTCTGCAGTGGGGTGCATCCGGACACTAAATTTGCTAGGAGATTGACAAAAGAAAAACCAGCTACTTTACCCGATTTCTTCCATGAAGCCGGGAAATACATGAGGCTTGAGGATGCTGCCATTGAGGGGCAGTCAGGACAGCAAAGTAAGACGACCCATGGCAATGCCCCTGCTGTGGCAAGGGACGTTCGAAGAAATGATTCCAGAGACAATGCTGGGGGCAAGAAAGTAGAGAAACGCCTATATCGGCCAGGACCAAGATTCGACTCTTACACCCCTTTGAACGAGACCGTCGAAAACATCTTCCTTGCCACCCAAGGCGAAGTTAGATACAAACGCCCACCATACAAGAAGGAATCAGATAGCGCACAGAAATCTGGAAAATTCTGCCGCTTCCACGAATCCCACGGACATGATACCAACGAATGCCATCATCTCCGAGATCTGATTGAGGAACACATCAGAAGAAAGAAACTGGAACGCTATGTAAAAAGTCAAGGCAGGACTCCAGATCCTGCCAATGAAAACCCAAGGCTACCCTCACCAGGGACCGGCAGAGGCGACCGCAACGCTAGCAGCTCTAGTCAAGAGAAGATAGTGGTCCATACCATCTCAGGAGGTCCACACATCGCAGACAGAAGTTGGAAAGAGATGGAAAGATATGGGAAGTCGCTCAGAGACAATAGAGACTGTGTCAATACGGTTATAGAAGAGCGCCACCCAAAGCGGAAAGAAAGTGATGACATCACATTCAGTAAACGCGACCTAGAAGGAAGACAGTACCCTCACATGGATCCCATGGTTATCTCTGCCCGACTCGGTCCCGCCGAAGTTTACCGAATCCTGGTAGACACTGGAAGCTCTGTAAATATCCTGTTCAAACACGCATTCGACAAAATGAGGTTGTCAATGAAGGACGTATCTCCCTGCGATAAACCGCTACACGGTTTCACTGGAGATGCGAAAATGCCCATCGGGCAGCTGGACCTCTTCGTTGAAATCGGAAGCCATCCCCGCTCCGTTGTAAGGAAACAGACGTTTGTGCTGATAGAAAACCATTCGGCCTACAACGCCTTCCTAGGAAGACCAGCCCTATCTGACTTCCAGATTGTCCTAGCCCCGTGGTGCCTAAAAATGAAATTTCCAACAGACAGTGGGGTAGGGGAAGTGGAAGGAGACCAAGATATTGCACGAGACTGCTATGTAACCGAACTTCGCAACAACCACAGGAGAGATAAAGGGAAAGGTGTAGAGATTGCTCTCTGCACAAAAAGCCTTGAAGCATAGCAACTAAAGAAAGCCCCTCCTCTTCGATACACCAGCGACCCTTTCAATGAATTAGACCCGAGGGACAAAGAGGAGGAGGCCACCGCCGAGCCTGCAGAGGCTATGGAGTTTATATCTGTAGACAAGCACGACTCAAGTAGGCTACTGAAAATTGGGTCGCAGTTGAAAACCGAATTGAAGGAACAACTCGTTGATTTTCTCCGCCACAACTTAGATGTATTCGCTTGGTCACACGCTGACATGACCGGAATCTCCCCCAACATAGCGTGCCACGTATTAAAAATTGATCCTACCAAGGCACCCGTAAAACAAAAGAAGAGAAGTATGGGGGCAGAGCGATCAGCAGCCCTCGATGAAGAAGTAAAGAATCTACTCGCCAATGACTTCATACGAGAAGCTATTTACCCAGAATGGATCGCCAACCCGGTACTAGTAAAGAAGGCTAATGGGAAGTGGCGGACCTGCATTGACTTCTCCAACCTAAATGACGCCTGCCCAAAGGATTGCTTCCCGCTTCCCAGAATCGACCAACTTGTAGACAGCACAGCCGGGCACGAACTCCTGTCTTTTATGGATGCATACTCAGGATATAACCAAATTCCTATGCATGCTCCCGACCAAGATCACACTAGTTTCATCACCGACCGGGGTTTGTACTGCTACAAAGTGATGCCCTTCGGACTTAAAAACGCAGGAGCCACCTACCAGCGCCTCGTCAACAAGATGTTCGCAGGGCTAATAGGACAAACAATGGAAGTATATGTAGACGACATGCTGGTAAAATCACGGAAAGCCAAAGATCACGTAAGCCACCTGGGCGAGATGTTCCAGGTACTTCGACAGTATGGAATGAAGTTGAATCCACTAAAGTGTTCCTTCGGAGTGTCATCAGGAAAATTCTTAGGATTCATCGTCCATGCCCGAGGGATAGAAGCAAACCCTGAACAAGTCCGAGCATTAAGAGACATCAAGATACCTTCCACCCGAAAGGAAATGCAAAGCCTAAATGGAAAAGTGGCTGCCCTAAGCCGATTCATCTCCAAAGCAACGGACAAGTGCGTCCCCTTTTTCGAAGCTCTAAAGAAAGATAAAGGAAAGTTCGAATGGACGGACGAATGCTTGACCGCTTTCCTTAACCTAATCGAACACCTCCAGAAACCACCAGTACTCTCGACCCCAAGCGAAGGCGAAGAATTATACCTATACCTTGCTGTGTCATCTCACGCTCTAAGCGCTGCCTTGGTAAGAGAAGATAACCGTACGCAACGACCAGTTTACTTCGTCAGTAAAAGGTTTACTGGGGCAGAAGTCAGATATCCTAAGCTCGAAAAGTTAGCATACTGTTTACTAATCACTTCACGAAAGCTACGTCATTACTTCCAATCCCATTCCATCAAGGTTCTAACCAATCAACCACTAAGGCAGGTACTCCATCGTCCCGACACTTCCGGGCGACTACTTAAATGGTGTATTGAGCTGAGTCAATATGATATCACCTATCACCCTCGCACCGCCATCAAGGGACAAGCCATGGCTGATTTCATTGCAGAATTCACTACCAACGAGGATAAGGAGCAACTGGAAATAACAGAAGATATCAAGTGGAATCTCTTTGTGGACGGTGCATCTAACGAACAAGGCTCGGGGGCAGGTGTGGTAATCATCACTCCCAGGGGAAATAAACTGCACTATGCTATAAGGTTGGAGTTCACTGCCACCAACAACGATGCAGAATACGAAGCAGTAATAGCCGGTTTGGAAATTGCTATCGAGATCGGAGCCAATTCTTTGTGTCTCCACAGCGATTCTCAGCTTATTGTTAATCAAATACTAGGGGAATTCCAAGCTCGAGAAGAACGACTCATAGCATATCTAAAGAAGACCAAGTTACTTCTCAGCCGATTGGACCACTACTTAGTCAAACACATCCCTCGGGAAGAGAACCAAGAGGCCGACGAATTGGCAAAGCAAGCAAGTATGAGAGACGTCGCCATCTTCGGGGCAGTAACTGTCTCAAAGCAAATGATCCCGAGTTTTGAACAAGTGAATCTGATAGCTGCAACCGAAGAAGCAACTTGGATAACTCCCATCCGAGACTACCTACGAAATGGCACACTACCCGACGGGCGTAACGAAGTCAAGAAAATCTTGAGGAAAGCGTCCCGCTACACAATACAAGGAGACATCCTCTATCGGCGTGGGTTCTCTAACCCATTATTAAGGTGTGTCGCCGGAAGGGAAGCCAAGGAAATCTTATCCAACATTCATCAAGGAAGCTGCGGAGATCACACCGGAGGGCAAACATTAGCAAAAAAGATACTCCGATACGGATATTTCTGGCCCACCTTAAGCAAGGACGCCTTAGATTTCGTCAAGAAGTGTGACAGATGCCAAAAATTTGCTAAGATCCCTCGGCTACCAACAACCGAGATTACTCAGATGACCAGCCCTTGGCCCTTTGCAGTATGGGGAATTGACTTAATCGGTGAACTGCCAATGGGTCGAGGCGGCGCCAAATATGCTATAGTAGCAGTCGACTATTTCACCAAATGGGTGGAAGCAGAACCTCTAAATAAAGTATCTTCAGCGAAAGTTATCAACTTCTTAATCAAAAATGTTCTGTGCAGGTACGGAGTCCCACTAAAAATCATATCAGACAATGGACTTCAGTTTGACAGCGAGGAATTCGCCAACTGGTGCCAAGAACATGGAATTCACAAAAGCTTCTCATCCGTAGCATATCCCCAAGCAAACGGACAAGTCGAAGCAGTCAACAAAATTCTGAAAACTCTGATCAAAAAGAAACTCGAAAAGTCAAAGGGCGCTTGGGTGGATGAACTCCCTACGGCACTATGGGCCTACCGCACATCTTTCAGAACATCAACAGGGCACACTCCTTTCTCTTTGGCATACGGATCGGAGGCTATGCTCCCAGTTGAAACCATTGTGCCTTCCCACCGTAGGATCCACTATAACCCAGAAGAAAACGAAGAACTCCTCAACATGTCTTTGGATCTAGTCGAGGAGAGAAGGAATGATGCAGTCCTGAAAGCAGCAGCCCACAAGCAAAGGGTGGCAGCACAATACAACTCCAAAGTCAAGCATCGTACCTTACGAGAAGGGGATCTTGTCCTCAAGCGAATCTTCCCTCGCCCCGGAGCACTAGACCCAATCTGGGATGGACCATATGTAATTCATAAAGATCTCCACAACGGAGCCTATATTTTGTCAACAGTGGACGGAGAGGTGTTCCAGAGGGCATGGAACATCCAACACCTCCGTCGATACTTTTCTTAACTTGTACTGCCCATATGAAGTGAATTAACAAAGAGAATCAGTGGACGTAGGCATTTTTTCGTGCCGAACCACTTTAAAAAAGCCCTGTCTCTTTTTTAACTTGTTCCTTTGTATCTTGGCTGTTTGTTAAACTTTATCCTTTTCTGTTGAACAAAATCCTGAGCATATAGCATTTCTATTCAAAGCACTCCACAATGCAACTTCACGTGGACAAGCCCCAACAGGTACTATGCGAATCTATGCCCTCGCCAATGAGACACTTTTGCTCCAGCATCCCTCTGCTGCGGGTTAACTCATTGCTCGCGACGGCCCTTAAAGCCAACTGTAATGAGCCGATTATAAGCCACCGAGAAGGCCGACTATAGCCGAGGCAGCTCATTACGGCGTTAGGCTCGCCGGCGACTGTGAACCGATTATAAGCCCCAACATAAGGTATGGCCAGCCAGGGGCAGTTCACAGTTGACGATCGGCACCCACGCTAGCCGGCCACAGTAAGTCGAATAATACCCATGAGTACGGGCCATAATGGCCCGGGTAGTTACTGTGCGCGATCTCGGCTCCGGTGTGTCTTAAGTGCGGCTGTGGTAAAAAAGAATTAACTCCCCGCGGAGGCGTAAGATGGGTGACAAATGTCTCCAAGACCCACAGCTAGGGAAAGTGACTACAAAACCCGTTTGCCACGAACTTAAGCACATCGAAGGCCTTCCGTGACTGGAAGTTTTACTATTTCACATATTTCAATTTTACTTAAAAAACTTTCCTCCTATCCTCTATAACAAACCGTAAAGTACAGGATGCAGGGTAAGAGATACCCGCCAATGGATGCAGAGATTCACAATCAGATGGCAGGGCAGTCAACTGCTCTCCATGCTTGGTCATACAAGATATTCGAAACTGCCATTTACAAACAAAACATGAAAGGCGGTATTTTCTTCCTTTATGTACAAATGCATGACTATAATTTGATTTTTTCACACCACACGCTAAAATTGCAAGTCATGAGATTATGATTTAAAACCAGAATCTGACATCCAACACAATTTAATTACAAGAATTATACATAGCTACATTTCTCATACGATATGTCGAAATAGCAACAAATATTCAAGAAATGACAAAATCAACTTGAGCTAAAAAATTACACGCCAAGAATAATGTTATTACAAGTAGCAAGAATTACAACCTAGAAGTTACTCGACTGTCTTAAGACTAACAGATACAACAATGCCAAGCCTACAAAAAGAATTTTTCAGGTTCAGTCATGGAGCTGGTTGCGTCGAAGTCTTGTCCTTGTTCTTTTGCCCGCCTGTCCGGTCATAAAAAGGATTCATTAGTGATGAGTAACCAAGTTAACAGAAAGACTAGAAAGGAAGACTTACCAGTACTAGCTTCTTGACCATCCTGGTCGTCATCTTCTACCTGCACACCCGCCTCTTCAGCAGCAAGCAGCCGCATACCCTCCTTTACCGCCACTTTCTCCTCCTTGGTGAACTGGGCCGCGACCACATCCATACTGAAGACCGTTCCACCCTCTTTATCTGCATCAGCCTTAGCCTCCTCCAAAGCCCGAAGATATGTCTTGGCCATGACTCTGGGATAATCATCCATCCAAGAGAGGTTACCCTGCTTCCAAGTCCGGAAATACATGTCCTGGAGCATGTCATCCATCATTCCTTCGTTCTCCTCAAACTCCCTCATCCGGGCATCGGAGGCCGACAACCTTTCCACAGCAGCATCTCTCTCCAGTCTGTATCTCGAGCAATCAGCTTGAAGGGACCTCCGCATCACCTCCATCTCTTCCCTCAACTTAGCTTGAGCAAGCTCTGCAGCCCCAAGCTTCTCGGACAATTCCTCCACCTGCTCGAGATCCGCTCTCCGAACCTCATCCACCGTGGTAATAGCCATGTCAATCCGCTCTTTGCAAGCAGCTTCCATTTTTCGCAATTCGGCCCGACTGGCCTCTTCCATGGTCCTCCTTAATCGCCCAGTAGCAGCCTCATGCTGAGAAATTTGGATAGCCTGATCCGCAAGCTGCTTGGCCTGATCCGAGACCACCAATCGAAGACGGATATTGGCGCTCCCTATCTCCTCTCCGGCCTTAACCAGCCGAGCGTGATGCCCCATCAGCTTTTTGGCCTCCTCTGCCACCCGATCAATATTAGCTTTGGCCTCATCTCCCATAGTGACTATACGAGTGGTGAGTAGATCGAGGTCTAAGGACTTGGCTTCGTCAAGTACTCGTACCATGGGGTTACGGGGGAGAAGGTGTTCACCAGTAACTTCGTCAAAAGTAATATCCTGAGAACCTGGATCCAGATCAGGGTGACCCGCGAAGGGATTACGGGCCAAGTCGGGACGGTCGATATGAATAACAGAAGGGTTTCCGGACGGGTATGGAGAGGGTACAAACTCGCTATCCTCCTCAGTAATGTCATGAATAGGCTGAGCCGGAGGCTGAGGACCGAGCGAAGTTTCGGATAAAAGATGACTCCTCTTCCTCTGCTGAATACCCTCTTCGATGACCCCAAGAAGAGGACGGTACCCGACTACATCTCCGGAGCGTTGGGCTGAGGGCTTCGGCTTAGCAGAAATTTTGGAAAGTTTATATTGCTCGAGCCTGTGTCGAAGGTCTGAAGCTTTGGGCGTCTTGCCTGCTCCTGATATAAAGAACAAGTGTCATAATCTTACATTACTATATAATTCAAGAAACGCGGTAGGTTACAAGTTAGAAAAGGAAAAGAAACACAGCTGTGGTTGTACAAACCCTGGGGAGGAGTGGGATACTGCAATAAGTCCCGGATTTCATTCCAGGACGGGAGCGGGTCATAAAATATTCCTAAATCCCTATCATTAGTGAAGCATGCAGGGGTCAAGAGTTCACCTTGAGTTGTCAGAGCCACCTTAGCCGGAATAGTCGGAGAAGACTCACTTGCACCAGTCCCGGTTTTGTCCGCCTCCCCGGTCTTCTCTACCAAAGCCGGATCATCACCCAACCCCTCAAAAGCCTGACGGAGAGCATCGTCCGTCCACTCTTGCATCTCGCCTACTTGCCCAGAAGACAGAGCCCTGGAACCATCACCACCCTGTCCATCGCCACCCTCGTCACCAAGACGCTCAACGTCACTTCCGCCCTCCGCCTCACCTCTTTCCTCCTCCGCGTCTATCTCCCCCTGAGTAAGTGGACAATTGCTGGGAGAAGGACCGTCTGACCTCTTAAGTTTCTTACCTCCAACGGCTGGAGGTTTCGTGAATGGTTTTCTCTTTCCACCCTCTGCCGCAACGCCTCCCTTGGCCTGAGCAGCCGCCCTCTCTTCCGCCGTTTCCCTCAACTTAACTACAGACTGCTGCGGAAGGATCAAGTTGTATTCTAGAAGGATCGCATTTCTAATCAAGTAAGCAGATGATCTGTATTTCCCAAGAATGCCTTCTATCTCCGCCGCCGTCTGAACCAGGCGGTCAGTTTCCACAACAGGAAAGCCACCTGTCGCTAGCAAAAATGAGAAAGTATGAGAAGAAGCATCACAATCAGGATAGAAATTATAAGTAAAAGCATCAACTTACATCCAGAGGTAAAGCGCCGAATAGAGACGGAGTCGTCCCTAACAAAGAACCACTCTTTCTTGAACATGCTGAATTTGGAATAAAGGTCCAGGACCGGCTTGAAGGTCACAGCAGATTCCAAGTTAATATATGGGGACCCCTTCTTGTAGCCCCTTAAATTGTACAAGTACCGGATCTCCCGGTTAGAGGGAGCGCGACCATACTTCCTCCGAAAAATAACGAAAAGGCTCACCAGTATGGCGTAAGAGTTGGGCTGAAGCTGAAATGGGGCCACCTTCAGGTACGTGAGGAAGCTGACTATCCAAGCATTGAGAGGCGGGATAGCACCACACATACAATGGTACCTACTATAAGCAAAGTACCCTTCGGGAGGACTGTATGGCATGACTCCTGGACCCGGCAGCAGCATGAGGGCTCTATCAATCCCAAAAGAACGAGATATAACATCGAGTTGCTCCTCTTTGAGAAAGCTAGGAAAGCAGTCAGGCGGGGAATCCAGCAACTCCTGGGGACCATATCCATCCACTAATGACCTCGGGGCAGGCCCATGACGCTCCGATCCTGATTGAGCTGGGGGCACAGTCGATGACTCTCCTTCACCCACGGATCGCTTCTTGTCTGATCGAGTTTCTACTTTGCGAGACATTATCTACAATACCGGAAAAACACATTTAGAACAGAGGATATAAACAAGTATATGACTTCATTCGGTAAAAACATATTCAGTATCAGTTTCATTCGGTATCATTTTCATTCGGAATTCAAGTTTCCTGAGCTCATCCGGTTATTCAAGTGTATGACTTCATTCGGCACTCAAACCCGTGAGTTCATTTGGCAAAATACGATACATCAGTTCATTCGGTAGTACAAGAGTGTAAGCAAAGAAAGTTCAAAGTGCTCAAACTCCCATCGTCATTCGGTAAAGACAATGAAAATTCTCATTCGTTATTCGAACTCTCAAGGTCCATTCGGTGGTTCAAGTATGGATTCATTCGGTGTCTCCCGTTCTCGTCCGGTAATACGAGAATAAGATCTCATTCGGCAAACGCTCATTCGGCAGAATAAAATCTCACCTGATTCGGCAATGATAAGGGTCGAGTTCGGAAAGAATAGGAGTCAAGTGGTTCGGCTATCTCGAAAAGTGAAGAAACAATAGTAGAGTGGCGCCCTTATTTATAAGCGAAGCATATCGACCGGACCAACTGGCTCGGCGCAACCAAGACCGAACAAAGGAAGACAAAGCACGACATATGTTAGACATATGCCCTACTTTGGGGGGCAAATGTTGGGCAGATTCTCATCATTTAATTAAAGCCACTACTGAACCAACCTCCACTTCCAACACCTCATCAAACCTCTCCTCTCTGCCGATCCAAGTGACGCCGAACCAAACATCCACCACCGATCCAAGTGACGCCGAAGCAACCATCTACCACCGATCCAAGTGACGCCGAACCAACCATCTACCACCGATCCATGTGACGCCGAACCAACCATCTACCGCCGATCCCAGTGACGCCGAACCAAACATCCACCACCGATCCAAGTGACGCCGAACCAACCATCTACCACCGATCCATTCACAGCCGAACCAAGTTATGCACCCACTACCGAACCAAGTGCTGTCGAACCAAGTTATGCACCCACTACCGAACCAAGTGCTGTCGGACCAAGATACTGCCAGGCCAGATTGCGTCAGCCCAGGCCTGCCAACAGCTATATACCTCCAAGACCCCTGCCCCCAGCCTCACTCTATAAATAGAGGGGCAGGGGTACAACAATGGGGGACAAGTTTGAGAGCTCAAGCACGGAAGGAACTTTCAAACAACTTTCTTTACTTGTATCAAAGCTTTGTACTTGTAATCACAAGAAAAGAAGAGAAATAACATATAAAGTGGACGTAGGCACATTCTGGCTGAACCACTATAAATCTGCGTGTCTTTTTACAGTTTAGCCCCTGCTTTTCATATATTTGCATAAACCTCCAAAATCACTAAGAACAACATAAGATCTACTAAATCATACAACTTTGAGGTGTTTGTCCATTTTTTGTGCAAACAGGGTCCTTTATAGACCATAAACTTTTCCAAACCCATTTGCAATTTATTTAATTTTAAATAGAATTTAAATCGTTATTGATATTGTATATCAATACATACGTATACAACTTTTATATGTGCACCCAATAAATTACTAATAGCGCTCCGAAAATTTCTATAGGCTACTCTATTTCACTTAACACACCTCATACAATAAATATAATAATAATAAATATTTGATAAAATTAATTGATATAATTATTTTCTAACTATTATCAAATCAATTAAATCAAGCGGTGTTTCAAAGACTAAATAGATTTGGTTGTGCGACTCATGGTTGTGAATTTTCCAGCGATTAATATTTAAACAATTTTAGATACTAACATTCACATGTCACCTTAGCTATAGGTGTGACAGTTCTACTTAATTCGTCACTTAAAAATCTCATCGGTAAATCCAATTTTACAATTTAAGCGGTACTTTTAGTAACGATTAAATACACTAATTCTCTTCGTCAACACTATATCACATTAGGACTTACATAATTTGGTTTGGTAAAAATTCCAATATCATCCACATTCGACTCGGTTAGTCCGTAAACAAAGTCCATTGTTCAATAATAACATTTATTATTAACTGTTCTACTTTGGCTAGATATTTTGACTTCGAATCGACTAGTATTAGCCGTGATACTAACCTTAAACAACTAAGGAGACGAATTCTCTATTGAATAGTGTTTCACTTCCAATGTTTCAACTCAGACTATAGTCATTTGATGGACACCATGCCACAATTTAACTATAACCAAAGTGGTATCTCATGATTGAAATTCAATAATATTCTCAAGTCAAGAGAATTATGTAATATAGTCACTCGGAATTTCCTATTTGACCTAGTTATTATTAACCAAAAGAAAACTCTTAGACGAGTCAATCTATAGTTATCCAAAAACTATCAGTACGTACACTCGATACCTCTTACAGCCTATAATACACTGCCCAATATTTGAATAGCGTTACACACTCTGGTCTCAACGGATGCATCGATGTCCTTTCTCTAGGTATCTTTATTAAGAGTATTTAAAATAATATGTTATTCTATGTTATGATAATATTCTCATGATTACAACTCTTTGTAACAATTATCATGTAGCATATTATTTAAGGATTTTCTAATAAATATACTTTGAAGTAATTATTTAATTAATTATATTAGTGTATAACAAAGTATATATTAGAAATTAAATACCTTTATTATAAACATGATATATGTAAAAAAAATTAAATAATTTTCCATAAGACATACCCTTAACTCTATCAATCTTCCACCTGTGCTTAGGGTCAATCATGGAATTTCATTTCAATTCTTTGATCGGTTTTCTCAAAACTGATCAGGCAAGTGCCTAAGTGAACAAATATGCTATATTATCTTAACTATCTACTATGTCAATCAGCTCTCTCTAACGCAGATAAAACACCTTTGTCGTGTGGAACCTTTTTGGAATATGCTTCTTGAATTCTAGTGAGCTTAGGTTCCTTTCATGATCCGTAACGATATTGTTATCATATAACAATGCTATGAGATTCTTGGAATCACTCATATCTTATTTATATATTTATGCATTAGTTTGTACTTATTATTTTGTAGTACTAATCAAAGTGATGTACTTAAACCATTGGTCGAATCAGCTGCAACTTATTATTTGAAACATTTCCAGTTTGAAGTTCTTAACTTAAGACTTAACATAATTTTTGCATTGACGTACTATGCTCGATTTCACTTATGAAGTTCGAGTCCGAGCACTTTTCATAAGGAGTTTGTTGTTTCTGGTAACAATCCTTTAGTACTTCGTAAATACTCGATAACACTCTCTAACTATTATATAACGATCTTAATTTGGTTTTGCTACTCGCTTAACATACCAATTGCAGAAGCGACATATGATATAATAGATAACGTAACATATGTGATAATTCATATTGCCAATGCATAAGGAATCCATCTCATATGCTCCACATTAAACATTTCAATATGGTGTCACTGTATATCATATAGGGTAATCCCAGCATCCTTTTATACTAGTTATAAAAGATGTCACTTTCAAATCCAATATCGAAAATTAAATAACCAAACAAAAAAGATTATAACATGAGTACATCGTTAACAATCATAAGTTTGTTGTTTACTTGTAATTTAAGATATTAGTACCTTTATAGTTCTTCCTTATAGGCAGATGCTTCCTCTGCATTTGACCAAAAAATCAACTATTTAATATTTCTATCAAAATACTTGTTTAACTCTGATGCTTATCGAACGATACTTTCGTATCAGTTCTTGGATTCTATTTGAATCCCACGAACTCATTATCGTTCCTACTGACTTCGATACTTTGGTTTTTATGGGCAAACAATATATTCCAAATTATTATTTATAATTTCTGTTTCATCGTATATGTATAAAAACTCAAAATCATACCGGGAAATAATTTTGCGAGTAAATTCTAATTAACTTACGCATATTGAATGACAATTATATAGTGTTAATTTCCACAACTGAAACTTATGATGTTATTCTTATTAACGTTGCTTAATATTCCAACTGCATTGGTCTTCTTCATGAAGACGTATCTGCTGCCGACGGATCATATCCCTTTGAATACAACTACCAAAATCATATTTTGAAAATGTATTTTGAATTCATTCCGGATTCTCGCATTGTGCCATATGAAGAGTCAATACTCTTAATGACTTATTAACAACTTAGGAAGTTCTTTTATTGACTTTGATATGAAACTCATAATTTATGTTTAATGTGCAAGAATACTTATTTGACATTCTAATATGTTATGCTCGATTAGGTTTAGTTAATTTCATTTCATCCCTGTTGATTAGTTTTATCTTTAGATCGTATCAAAATTCATTTTACTACCAATAATTTCTAAAAGAAATGTCTTTTTCATAAAGTTGGCGTTTCTTTTAGCAATAATTACCTATATATAAAACTGAATTAATTTCAAGTTTACAATAATTATATTCATAAGATAAGCTGATCAATCAATATCGGTCAGTCCAAACTCTTATGAAGTGGCCCATACAAGACCTCTCATGAATAAATACTATGTGCAGTCTTTCGACTCACACAACTTATCAACTCCTTAACCTAGGATATATAGGGGTATGTTATCAACTCTTATCATGTATGATCTTGTAAACTATGCTTTATATAAAATTAATTTTAAACTTATGTACATATTCTTAAGTACGTGACCTTATAGAAAGAAGCTAAACTTAACTTCACTCATCATTACTTATACTTTGTCCAAAAAAGTTCGATTACTCCTTATCAATACATCATTATATATCATAGGGAAGAGTGACTTTTGAGATTGAATCATTGTTCATTTTAGGTACATTTGGAACTCCTTTTCGGTATACTTACTTATTTTGATCAAATCAAATCGTTTTATTTCCTTTTGCATGTTATGTATTTACTTCTATTTTATATTTTATGAGCTTACCATAGACATATTACATGTGTATCAAATACAAACGTTCATGTCTATGATAATTCATTGGTGAATTTAACAAAGTATGAGGAACCACATTAGTTTCTTAGACTTACGATTGCATATATCTATACGTATCAATCCGAAGAGTTCACTAATTCTTATGTCACTCAAATTGCATGGGTGTTTTGCCCTTAATCAGTTAAGATACAATTCACCATTACCATATGATTCATAATCTCATGATTAAAGAATTATTTCTCAAATTATGGCATAGTCCAGAATTCCAAAAAAACTATAACTTTTTTAGATACTTATGTACTTTTATTGCATCACTTTTGTAATGAAAATAAATACTATTATTATATTTCTGTCTTACAACGAATATTCATAATATTCTTATTGAAAAATACTATATCTATTTTCAATCAATACTAAAAATAGTTATTATTTAATAAACAATATTTTGGTATATTTAAGAAATCAATTGTCTGAAATCTGATGCGTCCACTAAGAAGTATTATATGGTATGCTCCCAATATCCATTCAACTACTTATTACAGAATTTTATTTCATACACTAACTTTCTTACAGTCGAGAGTTTTAGACCAAATATCTTAAACTCGAAGATAGAAAATAATTTTCTATATGAATATACATTTGGAATATAAATCATATTTCTCATTCCATATTAAGTATCTTTTATTATTTTATATAATTCTTGCTTCTGATGTCTCGTCATGAAGCAAAAGTGATTATTCAGTCTCTTCATCTTAACAATGCCTAAACATGCATCCACTCTCATACATTCACTTTCCTTTCAAATGTTTGAACCATTTAAAAAGAATTCATTCTACAAGACCGTAATGAGCTCTTTACAAAAGTATATTTGGTCATTCTTAACATTTGAGGATATCAAATCGATTGCACTTTACGTCAACTGGTCAAACTGACATTTCAATGATCGAATTCCTAGATTCATCTTGTAGCTCTTGGTCTAGTGTAACGTCTAACAAAACAAGTTTATTATTGCAATTAATCATATTGAATGTCTGATCTCGCATCTTGTTTTACTTGCTCTTTTCGATTGAACAAATTTCATCGATGTTTCATACATTATGAATTGCAACTGTTCACCATATTACATTTGTATGTGATCGAATATGGATTAAATATTGAAATTCTTATATTGCTTTTAGAGTTTGAAATTCATTGAAGGCAATATACAGTTTCGGGCAAATAAATACCTAAGCGACTAAGGTACGAATGTATTAGCAGTTTTATAATTAGATTCTTGCCTAGGTCGAAGTGACATCATGTCAAAAGATTTACTGGTAAGAGTATATTTTGTATTTCTATGTCAATCTTAAATTCAGTGCATCTATATATTTTAACTAACAAACATTTTGTCAATTAAATTTGTTGAACAAATTTATCGAAGTAGATTATATTGACTTTTTTATAGCATATACTCTTACAATATTAGAAAGGTAAAATGTATCATTTTTCTAATAAGGCTTCTGCTAGGTTTTATGTTTTTCAAAACCCTAAGATAACATAAATGTCTTTCAACTTCTCTATTGGGTGTTAGGAGCGCTTACCTTATGTAACGGCCCGTGTTTTTAGCTATTTTAAATTATTAAATTTAAAGTGATTATTGGATAAAAATGGGTAGAAATAAAAATTTAATGATTTATTATTGTAGTTATTGAATATAATAAAATTTCGAAATAAACAATTTCGAAGATTTTGGCACTAACAAGTATTGAAGTTAAATTATATATATTGAATGTGTTTGTTATCCATAACTGGAATTGAATAATAAATATTTAATTATTTAGATAGAAATGAAATATTGTTGATAACTAAAATTCAATTGAAATGAATGGTTATTAATGTAATCTGTTGAATAATTTAATTGTTTAAATTTAATAGTGAAATTATTTAAATAATTGAATTCTGAATTTAATGAGAATGAAAATGGCATCGAAAATTGATTTAAATTTTATTTAAATATGAATGAAGACGGTTAACACTTAAATTTAGATTTAAATGTGAACGATTAGAAATTGGAAATTTTATATTATATCTATCGAGTAAAAATAGCCATTTTGGCTACTGTCTCGGATTTCAACGAAACCAGTTTCATCGGATCCGTAATAGTGAGTTATTGTAAGATTTTAAGTTTCGTAGCGATCGGACTTATTGGAGCTTAAAACGCGAAGAAATAAATTTAAGAAATTCGATAAAATAATTTGACTTTGAAAAGCTATCTTCCACATACGATCGAATTAGGCCTCGAAACTAGTTCCATTATGTTTGGAATGGGGGTAAAACATTATAAACGCCAGGCGGCACGCTTCGATTGGAGTTTGGATAGTTTCAGACCTTACGATATAAATACGGCACGCATATCGAGAAATATTGTTATGTTATTCTGAAACCTAGCTCTAATTTATGGCCGCCGTTCTCTTTGTTTTAACGGCCTGAATTGATCGATTTTCTTTTCTTAATTTCTCTCAATCCGTTCATCGAATTTAAAAACTTCCAACATGAAAGTTGTAGATCTCAATCTCCTCTTCAAATCCATATGGTTGATCTATGCTATTATGCCATGGATTCGCCAGAATTTGGCTTTGAAGCTCGCGCGTGGTTTGGCCTTTTTTTGGCTAACGGCGGTAGCATGGTGGACGGCGTTTGAGGCATGGGTGGCTCTCAAGGTAGCGCACGTGATGGTGTATGCTAATCGACGTCCGATCGTCGTTTGCCTCGTGCGTATAGAAGGTTTTGAACGCGAAATAGATTTCGCGTGTAGCCTGTGCGTGAGGACGTGGGTGAGAAGATAGAGTACGTATGTTTTTTTTGTATTAATTAATTATTTTATATTAAAATTCAAATGTTCTAACTCGAATTACTTTTGCATACGAGCTCGGATCGACGCGCGGTTTTCCCCATTGCGTTCGTATCGAAATTCCGGACATTCTGGAACTAGTTTGGTCGAGTTCTGAAACTGTGCAAATTTGGGCCTTTATTTGGATTTTAAATCATCGATAAATCAAAGGTGAGTGTTTATACGCTCACAATTGACTGAAATAATTTTTATGTAGGTAACTTATATCATGAAGTGAATGAAATTTATTGATTTTTGTTTGATAAGTTTAATTGACATTTAAATTGACATCTGAATTAACTGATAGAATTTGAATTGATAGTTAAATTGATTTAGAATCTAATTGTCCATAAAATACCTGATTTTGATAATTATGAAATTGTTGTGAATTTTATTGACTATTTGGATGATTGGTTGTGATGGATGCTATTGGTTGATATTTTGGATGTTTATGTATTTTGATATATCATGTTATCATTTTGTATATTATTACAGTATATAAAACTGTAAATTGAATTATTTCGAATAAATTAAGAAATAAGTTGAAATGATATATACCTATGACATTTATTTGGATTGAAATGATATATATCCATCCCTGGAATTAAATTGAAATAATTGATTCACTTGGCCATAGGATAGAGAATTATATACGGACAGCGGATTGGTTACATTAAATGATTATAAAATTTTGATTTGAAATTATTTAAATGATTTGGTTTAAAAAAAATAAAAATTGAATTTATGGAAATCGAATTATTTTTGAATTGGAACTCGGAATGATGAAATCTAAATTTGAAACAGGAATTGTTTAATTAATCGAAGTTGAGATTTTTAAGTTATAATCGAAATATGATGTGAATTTCAGAAATTGATTTGTTTTAAAAGATTGGACTTTTATTCGAACTTTAGATATGGCTAAGTAAAAGTGATATAAAGCGATATTTCGGAATTGAGCTCGGAATTTATTTATATTTGAAGGTTTGGATTTTAAATTGGATATTGAAGGAAAATTTGATTTAAATGTTTTGAATCGATATTTTGGAAATGGAACTCGGAATTGATATATATCGAAATGGTTTAAATTTGGAATTGGAAATTTAAATTAATTTGGAATTGGAAGTGAAATTAATTTGGAATTGAAATTTAAATTAATTTGGAATTGGAAGTGAAATTAATTTGGATTTGAAATTGAAATTAATTTGGAATTGAAATTGAAATTAATTTGGAATCGAAGTAAAAATTCGACTTGAAATCGAAATTGAATCGATTAAATCGAAATGGAAATTGGAACTGATTTGAATTGAAAATTTTGGAAAGTGAACCGGTTTGACTTTGAAACTATTTTTAAATGAATTGTTTTAGTATAAACGGTTTTGAAACACCCCACACCCCTTAGTATACCCAAAAAGGACACACTAAAAGATGTGGTGCGTTATAGGTATAGCTAAAGCATCACAGAGACTAAGATTCACAAGACAAATAAGTAAAAAACAGCAGGAACATTTAAATAATAACTAGACATTTAAAAGTAAACTGCATTTGAAAACAGAATATGTCTTAAAAATCAAATACACATGTCTCGTGAAAAATGCAATCTTAGTCACATCATCAGAGTACATAAACAATAAAAATCATCCTTTTCATAAAGTACCAGTACATCTAAAGTCAAATGAAAAGAAAACTGAAAAGAAGAATACATGAAGAAATCCAAGAATATATCTCCAAGCGGTCTGAATCTACTGTCCTCGATTCTGCTGGCCTATGGGGGAAAAGGGGAAATAGAGGAGTGGGTCAGACTATAAGTCTGGTCAGTGAAAGTAATTACTATCATTTCTAAGCAAGATAAAGATAATAGACTAAGCAATAGTTCTAGTATGAAAGGAAAATACATAAAAGATAAAACTGGGATAAAATACTTCTATTTGCTTTGATTGCTTGACTGTTTGGATTGTTTGCACTTGTCTTAAACTATCGTGGTTAGGCTGAAATCCTAATCTTATTTTAATTAGGCTGAAATCCTAGTTCCATCCATTGATCGGCCTTCAATCTCTGTTGTGCCACTGTGAGCTGGTCCAATCCTGTTGGTCCCACAGCAAAAGACACCTGTTTAGCGCTTGGAACGCAGTAGCGAATTATTTACCCTAATCAATGTCGCACGCTCGATCATCGCCGATACACGCTAACTATTGCCCCCTCTTGTGACTTATTATTTACCCTAATCAGCATAAGTGTGCCCAGCCTCACCTAATTTGTTGTGAGACCATCACTCCTAGTCTGAAAGGGATGCTGCCCAGCCTCATCTAAGTTTTATGAGACCATCAGTCCTAGACCTGAAAGGGAATGCCACCGGTACTGGTCCTAACAAATAAAATTCTAGTTTACGCCGCTTTCCCAAATCCCCAGATTTGAGCCTCTGTCTATTGGCCACTTATATATCCTAATTAGCATAAGCATGTCCCAGCCTCACCTAATCTATTGTGAGACCATCAGTTCCTAACTGAAAGGGAATGTTATTGGTATGGACTCTTCTTCTATGTTTGTTTATTAACTTAGTGTAAGTTTTAAAATAAGCCACTTCTGTTATTTCTGCTATATTTGCTTATTAAATTAATCTAAGTTTTAAAATAAGCCTTTTCTGTTATCTCTTTCTTTTCTAATTGTAACCTGTGTGATATAACTGTTCTTTTGCTTATTGACTTAATCTAGATCTAAGTTATAAAATAAACCTTTCTGTTATTCTTCTATTTTCTCTTTTTTGTTATAATCACCTGTTATAATTATGCTTGCAAATATCTCAAATTTTCCTATTTCAGTCTATCTTCTTTTTATTACAGTTCTTCTTATTTTACATCTATTTTTCTGTAAATTTAGTGTTCTTATATTTTATTCTATATTAACGAATTCTTCTTTTTTTAATATTTTATTCGCGTAAAAAGGTATAAAAAGAAACTAACATTTATAGGCTAAATTATAACGTAAAATAGATGTAAATAAAATGTAAATAACTGTAAATAACTGAATAAAATAGCTGAATAAAAATAGCTGAAAAGAACTTTAAAAACTAATAGTAAATAACTTATATAAAAACTGTCTCAAAATTGCAGAAAAACTACAAATATTGAGAACCCTATTATTTTAATTACTTAAAAATCTAAAATAATTACAAAATACTCACCTGTGGTCCTTAGCTCTAGTCCTTGGTATTTCTTAATCCACTTCTAGAGCGTAGAATATTTTTATCAAAAAGATTTCCTCCTCAGAAAAAATTTCTATTCAGGGTCCAGCCTCTGGCAATGAACCCAAATAGAAGAAAATCTAAATGAGAAAAATAGCTAGGCCTAGGGTTCTATTTATAGTGTAGCTTAGGGATCTCGGACCGTTGGATTTGAAGATTAAATCTGGTGCAACCACGTCATAGGTTCACTAGGGACCCTTAGATGGAAGCACGAACGCACAGGATTGAAGGAAAATGGAACAATGATGTGTTCGAACAAACCTGGATGAAATAACAAACAAAACAAAAGGCGGGTCGATCAATATACTATAGGGGTCGACCATAAGGTCGACCTAACCCATGTCTGGGTCAACCTAGCCCATATATGGGTCGACCTAGGCCTTGGTTTATTATTATTATTTAGGGTTGTCAATGAATGCAAACAGATGCGGATATGGCTGAATCCGCATCCGCATCCGAAAATTTAAATATGCATCCGAATCCGCATCCGATATCCGCGGATATCTGAGAATTAACATCTGTATCTACATCCGCGGATATTTTTTGGATATCCAAAAATATCCGCATCCGAAAATAAAAAACGAATATTTCCAGATATTCGAATATATCCGAAATATCCGCATCCGAAATTGAATAAGATTTTTATTATACTAATATTTTTGAACTAAAACGATCACTTTCTCAAATGACAATACACACACTACAATACTAATTAGTTTTTCAAATGAAAAAATGACAACACACATAATATCAAACAAGTTTACACGATATTACATCAATTCAAATGATAAAATAGCAACATACATAATGACAAAATGGCAACACATATAAAATTTCGGATCGGACGGATGTTTTTCGGATACGGATATGCCCATATCCGCATCCGCATCCGATTTTCTTTTCAGATATCCACATCCGCTTTTCGGATATCGGATAATATCCATTTTTTCGGATACGGATCCGGACATATTTCGGATTTTTCGGGTATCCATTGACAGGCCTATTATTTTTCATTTTCTTTTTATAAAATCTGAATTCTTGTTTCTCTCGTATCTTCTTCATATTAACTCGGATTTTGACAAACTATATATGAAAATTGACCAGAAAATTACCATGGACACAATGGTATAACTCTCGTGGCTCAATTCTGAAAATTTCACAAACTTATTTTATTATTTAATTGATTCGTTAATTGATTATTATATCTCAAATTTTGGGTTCTTACAATCTCCCTTCCTTAAAGGATTTCGTCCCCGAAATCTCCAAGGACAGAAGAATGAAATAAATATTTTCATCCAAATTTTACAACCACATATTCAACCATCATCCATTACATCCATTGTCCTTATGTTTTCTAATGCAACTTATAATATATGCAATAGTGAAGTGTCAATGTCCCTAACTAATGCAAAAGATTAGGCGGTCTATTGATTCAGTCGACCTCCTTTCATGCATTCATGTCTGTGCCATGTATCCAAATGAACGCAAATTCCCTAATGATAACTGATAGTTCTGTATGCGTGCTACAATCATCATCCAAATGCAACAATCATATGATAATCATCCATTTATAGCAACCATGGAAATAAAATAAAAATGCAAATGCACACAAATCCATATGCATATGTTTTAGTAACCTAGTTAGGCCGATCCCTAAGAGATAATAGTGCCTAGTGTATATATATGCGTCCATTAGCATCCACTAGCAAACACTTGCAACCACTAGCGTCCAACATACATAACATGTTCTAGTAACATGTTTACATTCAGTCCTACCATCCATAGGTTAAATCCTAAGATCTACCTTACCAAAGGATACTAAAGGAAAGAACCTATTCAAAACTAAAGATGGAGATAGGAATTTCAAGACGTTCCATCGAAAAGATGCGGATAAGAGGTACGTATTTTCTCCTCAGCCTCCCATGTAGCGTCCTCAATACTATATCCCCACTGTACCTTGACCAAAGGTACTTCCTTATTCCTAAGCTTCTTGATCCAAATCTTACCACCTTTCTTAGCGGAGATACCTTAATGAAAACCAAGTCTCCTACCTCAAACTCAATATCCCTTCTTTGCTTATCTGCGTAGGATTTCTGTCTATCTTGGGCCATCTTCATTCTCCTTCTTATCAAATCAATCTTTTCCGAAGTCTCTCTAACCATGTCGGGACCTAGTAGCAATCTCTCTGTAGACTCCAACCAATACGAAGGCAACTTGCAAGGTCTTCCATAAAGAGCTTCAAAAGTTGCCATCCCAATGCTAGCCTAAAAACTATTATCGTATGCGAATTCCACTAAAGGAAGATGCTCCTCCCAAGTTCCTCCAAAATCAAGAATGCACATCCTCAACAAATCCTAAAGAACTCTATTAACTCTCTCCGTTTGGCCATCCGTCTAGGGGTGATAGGCCGTACTCAATCTAAGCTGTGTCCCTAAAGCCTCTTGCAAGCTTCTCCAAAACTCGCTAGTAAAGGTAGGGTCTCTATCGCTCACTATGTTAGAGGGAACTCCATGAAGTCGGACTATCTCACGAACATATAAGGATGCCAAATAAGGTGTCGTCCTCTTACTCTTGACCGGAATGAAGTGGGCGCTCTTAGTCAAATGATCTACAATCACCCAAATATTGGTATTCCCCTTCCTAGATCGGGGTAAACCATCTATGAAGTCCATCGAAACACTATCCCACTTGCATTCGGGTACGTCCAATGGTTGAAGCAATCCACCGGGCTTCTGCTGCTCCATTTTAAATCTTTGGCACACAAAACTCTACCACATCCTTCTTCATGCTGCTCCAATAAAACACTCTCTTCATGTCCCTATACATCTTATCACTACCCAGATGAATAGTCATTCGAGAATAGTGTGTTTCTTCTAGAACTGCTCTTGTCAAATCACTAGTGCGAGGGACACAAAGTCTTCCATCTCTCCTTAGCCACCATTTACTATCAATGGAATAGCGTTAGAGATGTCTAGAGACTTCTCCTCTGTTAATCCTATTCAAAATATCCATAAGCTCTCTATCCTCTCGCTGCCTTGAGCCAATCTGATCTATGAGGGTAGGCTTAACCTCAAGTGCTGCCAATAATATAAGGGTAATGTCTGTAAAGGGCTTAAAATCGAAAGTGGAAATAAACTCTAGGCTTTTCCACTCTACGAACATTGGACTAAGGGTTGATCTCTTCCTACTTAATGCATCCGCAACTACGTTCCCTTTACCAGCGGTGTAAGCTATCTCAAAGTCATATGATGCTAGAAACTCCATCCAACACTGATGCCTCAAGTTTAAGTCCTTCTCTGAGAATAGGTACTTCAATGATTTATGGTTAGTGAAAAGCTCGAACCTCTCTCCTAGCAAGTAATGTCTCCAAGACTTGAGCGCAAAAACAATACCAGCTAACTCCAAATCATGGGTGGGGTAGTTCTTCTCATGAGTTCTCAACTGTCTACTTCCATAACATACTACCCTCTATTATTGCATCAATACTGCCCCAAGACCCGTCCAACATGCATCAGTGTATACTGTAAAAGGCTTAACTCCATCGGGTAAAACTAACACTGGTGCACTAGTAAGGGCCCTCTTCAACATCGTGAAGGAATCCTCACAATCTACATCCTATACGAATGTCGTATTCTTCTTAGTGAGGCGAGTAAGCAGTGCCGAAATCTTAGCAAAATCTCTGATAAACTTCATATAATAGTTAGCCATACCTAGGAAGCTTCTAACTTCGGTAACATTCTTGGGGGCCTTCCAATCTTCTACTGCTACTATCTTAGTGGGATCCACAGCTAAACCCACTCTTGAAACTACGTGCCCCAAGAAACGCACCTCCTCACGCCAAAAGTGACACTTCGAGAATTTTTCTTTCGACTGATGAACACGAAGTGCACGAAGAACCTCCTTAAGATGAATAGCATGCTCTTCCATACTCTTGGAAAACACTAGAATGTCGTCCACAAACACTACAACGAACTTATTTAGGACATCTCGAAAAACACGGCTCATTAAATCTACAAAATAGGCTGAGGCGTTGGTCAGTCCAAATAGCATAACCAACCACTCAAAGAATCCATCGGATGTCCCAAATGTTGTCTTATCGATGCTATCGTCAGCGACCCTAAGCTGATGAAATCCAGTAGCTAAATCAAGCTGAGAATATACTGAAGAGCCAACCAACTAATCGAAAAGATCGTCTATCCTAGGAAGTGGGTAACGGTTCTTCTTCGTGAGCTTATTCAACTCTCTATAGTCTATGCAAAGTCGAAGGGAAGCATCCGCCTTTGTAGCGAAGATGACTGGCGCTCCCCACTCAGATATGCTCCGTCTGATGAAGCCTTTCCCCAATAGCTCACCAATCTACTTACTTAACTCCTTCCTCTCCTTAGGAGACATATGTCCACTCAGATAGATCCTAAAGTCGATCTCTCTCTTAAGGGGTAGTCCCCTAACCTCTTCAAAAAGGTCAGGGAAATCTCTAACGACGGGAACTGAATCTAACTCTCCTAGTGACGAATCAAGAGAATAAAGGAAGCTCAACATGACTGACCCATATAGGTCGCAAGAAACCTCGAGAGTCCTTCCGCTACATGTCTCTAGTCCGATGACTCTCCTCTCGCAGTCTAATATCGCACCATAAGTGGATAACCAGTCCATCCCCAAAATCATCCCATATCACGAAAATCCCAATACATAGGCATCACAATCAAACTCTACACCTAGTATAAAACTTTTCAAACCCCTACAAATCATAGATAAATGTGTTGATCCTCCTATGGGGTTTGAAACAACCATAAGGTCTACAACTAAAGAAATATCTAAGTGCAAACAATCAACCAAGGAACTAGAAATGAAAGAATGCAATGCTCCAAAGTCAAAAAGAGTCTGAATAGGAAAATCCGAAATAGAGATCAAACCTTCTACAGAGACTTTCCTACCTCAGTCCGGTCCAAAACTAGAAGGTGCTACATCCAAAGCCTGTACTTGCACCGTAGGTGCACCTGCTCTCTTCCCGTCCTCTGAGGACAAGCTCTACTAAGGTGTCCAGGCTGCCCACAGTTGTAACACCTCCCATTCATCGTATCCTTCTTACAGTCCTTTGTGAAATGACCAAGCAATCCACAACTATGACATTTCTCGCCTTTCTTGATCTGTCCCTTCTGAGGTCCTCCTCCTTTCTTCTTGTCCTTATCCCTCTTATTCTTCCACCATTGCTTCTTAGAGTTTTCTGATTTAGGAACCTCCTTAACCCCTTCTTTATTAGCAACATCTGACATGAGAGCTATGTCCATAAGTGACTCATACGTCGATCCCATAGGTACATGTGTCAATAACAACCATTGGAGGGGCTGGTTCAAACCCTTAGCAAACTTGGTGGCCTTCTTATGCGCTGTATTAACAAGCTCCATTCCGAACCGCGATAATTCATTAAACTGATTTATATACTCTTTCACCAAAAGACTCCCTTGCTTCAAACTAATGAACTTCTCCCTTCAGCTGTCAAGATGCAAGCTGAACTCTCTATCGGTACTCCAATCCGAACAGCCCAAATATCCGCTCTGTATTCCTTAACCAAGCTCGTGCTTCTACGAAATCCTCCGTGCTAGAAAACGTTCTGCCTCCTAGATTAGCGAAGTACTAACATAGCTTAGAAAAATTGGTTGCTGCAGGTGGATTAATGGGATCTCCACCCACTGGTGCTGTATTGGGCGCTTGCACTTGCACCTCTGGTGCTGTAGCTTGGAGGTATCTATAGAACCAGGCAGTGGCTTGGAAACCCTCTAGAAGATTTGGGGCATCCGCCATTCTATGCAAAGAAAAGAGAATTTAGGCTCGAAAGAAGGTTAAACTGGACTTTGAGGGGACTTTTATAAAAACTCTCTTATACTTAAAAACCATTTCTATAACAAGAGTTTCTTTCTAAAAACACTTTTAGTTTGAAGATATGTTACTTTTGAAAAATACTTTACTTTTAAAACAAGTTTTTAGGAATCATGTAGCCTTAGGCTCTGATACCAAGTGAAACACCCCACACCCCTTAATACCCAAAAAGGACACACTAAAAGATGTGGTGTGTTATAGGTATAGCAAAAGCATCATAGAGACTAAGATTCACAAGAGAAATAAGTAAAAACAGCGGAAACATTTAAATAATAACTAGACATTTAAAATTAAACTGCATTTCAAAATAGAATATGACTTAAAAACCAAATACACATGTCTCGTATAAAATAAAATCTCAATCACATCATCAGAGTACATAAACAATAAAAATCATCCCTCTCATAAAGTACCAGTACATCCAAAGTCAAATGAAAAGAAAACTAAAAAGAAGAAGAAGAACTCCAAGAATATATCTCCAAGCGGTCTGAATCTACTGTCCTCGATTCTGCTGGCCTTTGGGGGAAAAGGGGAAATAGAGGAGTGGGTCAGACTATAAGTCTGGTCAGTGAAAGTAATTACTAGCATTTCTAAGCAAGATAAAGATAATAGACTAAGCAATAGTTCTAGTATGAAAGAAAAATACATAAAAGATAAAACTGGGATAAAATACTGTTTCTGATTCTATTTGCTTTGATTGCTTGACTGTTTGGATTGTTTGCACTTGTCTTAAACTGCTGTGATGAGGCTGAAATCCTAATCCTATTTTAATTAGGCTAAAATCCTAATTCTACCCGTTGATCGGCCTTCTATCTCTGTTGTGCCACTATGAGCTGGTCCAATCATGTTGGTCCCACAACAAAAGACACCTATTTAGCACTTCGAAGCAGTAGTGAATTATTTACCCTAATCAATTTCGCATGCTCGGTCATCGCCGGTACACGCTAACTGTCGCCGCCTCTTGTGACCTCTTATTTACCCTAATCAGCATAAGCGTGCCCAGCCTCACCTAATCTGTTGTGATACCATCAGTCTTAGTCTGAAAGGGATGCTGCCCAGCCTCACCTAAGTGTTGTGAGACCATCAGTCCTAGACCTGAAAGGGAATGTTGTCGGTATTTGTCCTAACAAACAAAATTCTAGTTTGCGCCCCTTGCCCAAATCCCCAGATTTGAGCCTCTTACTATTGGCCACTTATTTACCCTAATTAGCATAAGCGTGTCCCAGCCTCACCTAATCTATTGTAAGACCATCAGTTATTGACTGAAAGGGAATGTTATTGGTATGGGCCCTTCTTCTATGTTTGCTTATTAACTTAGTGTAAGTTTTAAAATAAGGCTCTTCTATTATTTCTGCTATATTTGCTTATTAACTTAATCTAAGTTTTAAAATAAGCCTTTTCTGTTATCTCTTTCTTTTCTAATTATAACTTGTGTGATATAACTGTTCTTTTGCTTATTGACTTAATCTAGATCTAAGTTATAAAATAAACCTCTTCTGTTATTCTTCTATTTTCTCTTTATAGTTATAATCACTTTTTATAATTATGCTTGCAAATATCTCAAATTTACCTATTTCAATCTGTCTTCTTTTTATTACAGTTCTTCTTATTTTACATCTATTTTCTGTATATTTAGTGTTCTTATATTTTAGTCCATATTAGCGAATTCTTCTCTTTTTAATATTTTATTCGCGTAAAAAGGAATAAAAAGAAACTAACATTTACAGGCTAAATTCTAACGTAAAACAGATGTAAATAAAATGTAAATAACTGTAAATAACTGAATAAAATGGCTGAATAAAAATAGCTGAAAAGAACTTTAAACCCTAACTGTAAATAACTTATATAAAAACTGTCTCAAAATTGCAGAAAAACTACAAATATTGAGAACCCTATTATTTTAATTACTTAAAAATCTAAAATAATTACAAAACACTCACCTGTGGTCCTTAGCTCTAGTCCTTGGTATTTCTTAATCCACTTCTAGAGCGTAGAATATTTTTATCAAAAAGATTTCCTCCTCAGAAAAAATTTCTATTTAGGGTCCAGCCTCTGGCAATGAACCCAAATAGAAGAAAATCTAAATGAGAAAAATAGCTAGGCCTAGGGTTATATTTATAGTGTAGCTTAGGGATCTCAGACCGTTGGATTTGAAGATTAAATCTGGTGCAACCATGTCATAGGTTCACGAGGGACCCTCGGATGGAAGCACGAACACACAGGATTGAAGGAAAATGGAACAATGACGTGTTCGAACAAACCTGGACGAAATAACGTCTAAAACAAATGGCGGGTCGACTAATATACTATGGGGGTCGACCCTAAGGTCGACCTAACCCATGTCTGGGTCGACCTATAGGTCGACCTAGCCCATATATGGGTCATCCTAGGCCTTGGTTTATTTTTATTTTTTTTGTTTTCTTTTTATAAAATCTGAATTCTTGTTTCTCTCGTATCTTCTTCATATTAACTCGGATTTTGACAAATTATATATGGAATACCATTAAATTACCACGGACACAATGGTGCAATTCCCGTGGCTCAATTCTGACAATTTCACAAACTTATTTTATTATTTAATTAATTCATTAATTAATTATTATAGCTCAAATTTTAGGTTGTTACAGGTTTAAAATCTATATTCTTAAATATTCAAATTATTTTGATTTTCCAAACTATTTTACTATATAAACCATTTTTAATACTCAAACTATTTTCTATTAAACTGTTTTAACTACTTAACTATTTTAAAACTATTTAAAAATAATTTCTAAAAATTCAAACTGGTCAAAGGGGTGGAATGTTTATATTTAAATATTGGATTTAAATGCGAATTGGGTTAAAGTGAAGTTATAACCTAAATTGTAATTCGAAACAAATTTTGAAGTGAAATCGATATATCGAACTGAATTGACATTTTGAAGTAAAATATTATTTTTGAAGCGGATATGATGATTTCGAAATAGATAAGCGAATATGATGATTTCGAAATGGATATGATTTTTGAAGCGAATATGATGATTTCGAAATGGATTTGATTTTTGAAGCGAATATGATGATTTCGAAATGGATTTGATTTCGAAGCGAATATGATATTTTGATATCAAGTACGATTTGTTTTCGAATTATAAAAGTACCAACCGGTGTGTAAAACGACGTTTGGTTGTTTAAGAGACCTGGGGCCTCTTATTGGCATACTCTCTGTCAATATTGGAGCCACTTTGACAACTGTGTACGCGATGGATGATATCCAAAATGTAGTGGTTGAATAGGCGAACGTTTACTGGAATGAAGTAAGAGAACGATGATGGATAGCCTTGACACTTGTGTCATAATTAAAATGACTAAAACATGAGCCTATGTCTGGCCAATGATGTTAGCTACCTCTAGCGACGTTGATCCCTCGTATTACTATTATGATTTCGTATTCGATGGGTGCACCTTTTTCGTTTGGATTGATTGTCGCGGTCGGCCATGGATGGGTTACGACCAGCCAGAAATGGTAAACTGGTAGAATCCTACCTTGGGCATTGCCTCACGTGCCTTGTCATATTTATCCTTATACAAGCCCATTACGACTTTGGTTTAGTACCGTACCTATAGGGGATTCACTGGCTACCGACGTTACTGGTTGTGTTACAGGACCTGCATAGACTACATGCTATAAAAATGTGTTGAGGGGGATAATATAAAGCCTTAACGCTATTTTGATATTTATTTTACTGATAGACATTATCTATAATAGCGTACACTATTATATATAGATAGTTTGACAGATCCTTAGGAGATGGAAAAAACTGTAACATCTCTTAAGTTATTGCACTCATATTTCGTGATATTGATTTGACTTACATAAGAGTATTTTAGTCCTGACTCGAGTGTTTTGTTTTCCATTACGCTCGGGTCAATCCTGAATTTTTTCAGCGTATTGAAGATTATTTTCTGGAGGACGAAGACGAAGTTGGTATATTATTACTATTATTATTCTCTGCATTATGCTATTCTGCTGTATTGTTCATTTATCCCTGATGTATATATAACTCTGATAAATGTTGTATAGATTATAATCAAATGTACGATATAAACAGCTTCATGAACTATTATTTGATTATTATATTTTATCATTTCCGCTGTGAGATTCTGTGTTTGTTTTCTTCTTCTTTTCTTATTTTTCTTATTTAACCACATTGATTACCTATGGTCCATATTGTTTAAGTTGGACATGTGTGGATTATTATCGATTTAAACCTTCCGAAACGTGGGTCGTCACAGTTGGTATCAAAGCCAGGTTTAGCGATAACCTTGGCTTTGTGGGGTTTGACTCATTAGAGATAGGGTAGTAATACCCTAGAATAAGTATGTTTGAGTGTGTGTATGTATGTATATATATATATATGAGAGAGAGCGTACTTGTTAGTGTAATAAAATGTTTTATATTGTGTTTATTTATCCATTGAGTTGTTTATGAATTCTGGTTGATGCGCGAGACGCCATGTTATCGATAGGAATTTCTAAACACTTAAACGAGGCAAGTCGACATAATATTGTTTTAAAATAGGGTAAATGAAATAATTTTACCTAAATTATATTATATATATAAAATGATAATTGTTAATGAATGATAGTTGTTATGAGATGATAATAATTTAATTATCATCGATTATTGGTTGAATTAAAATAAAACGAATACTTAATGAATTTTATTTTATAAAGCATTTGATAATTAAATTAAATTGAATCTAATTACGAAAAAAATTGTTTGAAATAACAAAAATGTAAAGTAATGAAATATTTTCATAATAAAGAAATGGAATTGTATACGCTATATTATAAATAGAAGGATTTAAAATTTGAGAATCTTAGAATTTGAATCCCTTTATTTTCAAAATTATTTCAAAATTGTTTTTAAACCTTCAAAATTAATAATAATATTATTTGAAAGTGTTTGACTAGAAATATATTTTGAAAGGATCTTTAAAAGAAATAAAAGCATTAAACTCGCTTTGGCCGCTGGAAAATAATTCTGGGGATGAATGCAGCATCGTCGGTATTCATTTTCGAGTTTTTGAGTGAGAATTTCTACCAAAAGAAATTTATTTTCGATTAAAAAAATTTTTGATTATGAAAGAAAAATATATTCTAAGTATGATTTAATAAATATATAGAAATAGTTTTAAACTTAAAATTTGGAAGTAGTATATGTAAGAAATAAGTTTATAACTTATAGGTTTTAATAGGAAAGTAAAATTAAATTTTAAAACTATCGAATATTTATGGTTAAGCAAGCAAAAAAAATTGAATTTGAGAAATGAAATAAAAATAATTAACTTAAGATAGTTAAATAAAATTGAGTTAGTGAAATGAAAAATAAAATGAAATGGAGTCTAGAAAGCTTAAATAAAAGTGAATTGTATTTGAAATGAATTAGATAAAATAATAAAATGAAATGTAATTTAAGTGTGAAAGAAAGTAAATAAAATAAATGCGTGTAAGTAAAATTAATATGAACAATTGAATTTAATTTAAATTAGATGTAAATAAATTAAATGCAAATAGAATGAGTTTCAATAAAAATTGAATGTTAACTAATATAGAATGGAATAAGTTATTAGAATAAATTATAAATTGAAGTTAACTTAAGAGAAGTTGAATGAATAGACTGTGAAAGAAAATTTATTAATATGAATTTAGTATAAAATGAAATTTACTTTAGTAAATTAATAATATGAATTTGAATAAATGAAGTGAATAAATTTATGAAATAAACTAATTAAGTGAATCAATGGATTAATATGAACTTAAGTTATGGAATAATAATAAAAACGAGTTGCAATTTTGTAAAATGTTTATAATAAACTTAAATGGTTCATAAATAATATTAGTATTAAATACTAAGTGATAATGAAATAAATTTATCTTAACAAAGTTAAATGGAATGAAAACTCATTGGATGAAAAATAAAATGAATGTCATTAAAAATAAATATTAATCAATTGAAAGTAAATCAATTGAATGTAAATACATTAAATTGTAACCAATCAAATTTGAATGCAAATGAATATTGGTTGATTGAATAAAAATGGATTGAAACCAATTAGTTGAATGTAAAATTAAAAGAAAATGAATTGAATATAAATCCATTGAATGATAAGGGAAATGAACGTTAATCAATTGAACGTGAATAAGTTTAAGGTGAACCAATTAAATTCGAAAGAAATCCATGTGAATAAATTGAAAGCAAACCAATTGTATATAGATGAAATAAATGTCAATGAATTAAAAGTAAATCAATTTAATATTGATAGGAAATGAAAGTATAATAAACAGAATATCGAAATTAGGAAGTGTGAATTGGTATTGTTGTGAATAAGATTAGATGGATATTGTTTGTTGGATGTTTGTTTTGTTGCATTTTCTATATTCGTTTATGGTTATTGCATAATCTATGTTATATATCAATTTTACTCTTTATGTATATGTTCTCATTCGGTTATTGAGTGTTTAGTAGGTATGGATGGCATATGCTAGCTTTTGGAGCTCGATTACGCATTATGTTGCTTTTGCTTGCTTAATACGAGCGAACTCGCTCGTATTGTTCAAAATAAGGTACGTATCTCGGATTACATACAGCGATTTTATATTTTTCCCTTCGGGATAACTCATCATTGAGATGAGATGTATATTTAATATATATTGGGTATAGTTGTGTTATATATTATATTATAAAAAAAATTCTATCGAGCTGTGCAAAGAAGACTCGGCCGAAATTTTCCGTAAATCCGGGTGTTAGAACATTTTTTTAAGGTTTTAAAATTTTATAACTTGTTTTGATAACTTACTTGTAATTTCCGTAAAACCGATATCGAGGTGACGTAGCGAGAGCGTAGTAAAGGTTTTGTAAATAAGATTTTAATGTTTATAAGTTAATTATTTTAAGAAAATATATTGTATGTTAAATTCCGGACTCAACGCCCTTTTCGAGGACGAAAAGTTTGAGTGGGGGAGTATATAATGACTCGTATTTTTAACTATTTTAAATTATTAAATTTAAAGTGATTATTGGATAAAAATGGGTAGAAATAAAAATTTAATGATTTATTATTGTAGTTATTGAATATAATAAAATTTTGAAATAAACAATTACGAAGATTTTGGCAGTAGCAAGTATTGAAGTTAAATTATATATATTGAATGTGTTTTTTATCCATAACTAGAATTGAATAATAAATATTTAATTATTTAGATAGAAATGAAATATTGTTGATAACTAAAATTCAATTGAAATGAATGGTTATTAATGTAATATGTTGAATAATTTAATTGTTTAAATTTAATAATGGAATTATTTAAATAATTGAATTCTAAATTTAATGAGAATGAAAATGGCATCGAAAATTAATTTAAATTTTATTTAAATATGAATGAAGGCGGTTAATATTTAAATTTGGATTTAAATGTGAACAATTAGAAATTGGAAATTTTATGTTATATCTATCGAGTAAAAATAGCCATTTTGGCCACTGTCTCGGATTTCGACGAAACTAGTTTCATCAGATCCGTAATAGTGAGTTATTATAGGATTTCGAGTTTCGTAGCGATCAGACTTATGCGAGTTTGAAACGCGTAGAAATCAATTTAAGGAATTTGATAAAATAATTTGACTTTGAAAAGCTATCTTCCACATACGATTGAATTAGGCCTCGAAACTAGTTCCATTGTGTTTGGAATGGGGGTAAAACATTATAAACGCCAGGCGGCACGCTTCAATTGGAGTTCGGATGGCTTTGGACCTTACGCTATAAATACGGCACGCATATCGAGAAATATTATTATTTATTCTGAAACTTAGCTCTAATCTATGGTCGCCGTTCTCTTTGTTTTAACGGCCAAAATTGATCGATTTTCTTTCCTTAGTTTCTCTCAATCCGTTCATCGAATTTAAAAACTTCCAACATGAAAGTTGTAGATCTCAATCTCCTCTTCAAATCCATACGGTTCATCTATGCTATTACATCACGGATTCGCCAGAATTTGGCTTTGAAGCTCGTGCGTGGTTTGGCCTTTTTCTTGCTAACGACGGCAGCGTGGTAGACGGCGTTTGAGGCGTGGGTGGCTCTCAAGGTGGCGCACGTGATGGTGTATGCTGATCGACGTCCGATCGTCGTTTGCCTCTTGCATATGGAAGGTTTTGAATGCGAATTGGGTTTCGCGTGTAGCCTGTGCGTGAGGACGTGGGTGAGAAGATAGAGTACGTATGTTTTTTTTGTATTAATTAATTATTTTATATTAAAATTCAAATGTTCTAACTCGAATAACTTTTGCATACGAGCTCAGATCGACGTGCGGTTTTCTCCTTTGCGTTCGTATCGAAATCCGGACATCATGGAACTTGTTTGGTCAAGTTATGAGACTATTCAAATTTGGGCCTTTATTTGGATTTTAAATCGTCGATAAATCAAAGGTGAGTGTTTATATGCTCACAATTGACTGAAATAATTTTTATGTAGTTAAATTTATATCGTGAAGTGATTGAAATTTATTGATTGTTGTTTGATAAGTTTAATTGACATTTAAATTAACATCCGAATTAATTGATAGAATTTGAATTGATAGTTAAATTGAATTATAATTTAGTTATCCGTAATATACCCGATATTGATAATTATGAAATTGCTGTGAATTTTATTGACTGTTTGGATGATTGGTTGTGATGGATGCTATTGGTTGATATTTTGGATGTTTATGTATTTTGATATATCATGTTATCATCCTGTATATTATTTACAGTATATAAAACTGTAAATTGAATTATTCTGAATAAATTAATAATTGTTGAAATGATATATACCTATGACATTTATTTTGGCTTGAAATGAAATATATCCTTCCCTGGAATTAAATGAAATAATTGATTCACTTGGCCATAGGATAGAGAATTATATACAAACCCCGGATTAGTTAAATTAAATGTTTTAAAATTTTGATTTGAAATTATTTAAATGATTTGGTTTTAAAAATAAAAATCAAATTTATGGAAATCGAATTATTTTCGAATTGGAACTCGGAATGTTCAAATTTAAATTTGAAACAAGAATTGTTTAATTAATCGACGATGAAAATTTTAAGTTATAATCGAAATATGATGTAAATTTTAGAAATTGATTTGTTTTAAAAGATTGGACTTTCATTCGAACTTTATATATGGCTAAGTAAAAGTGATATAAAGCGATATTTTGGAATTGAGCTCGGAATTTATTTATATTTGATGGTTTGGATTTTAAATTGGATATTGAAGGAAAATTTGATCCAAGTGTTTTGAATCGATATTTTGGAAATCGAACTTGGAATTGATATAAATCGAAATGGTTTAAATTTGGAATTGGAAATTTAAATTAATTTGGAGTTGGAAGTGAAATTAATTTGGAATTGAAATTGAAATTAATTTGGAATTGGAAGTGAAATTAATTTGGAATTGAAATTGAAATTAATTTGGAATTGAAATTAATTTGGAATTGAATTAAAAATTTGACTTGAAATCAGAATTGACTCAATTAAATCGAAATGGAAATTGGAACTGATTTGAATCGGAAAATTTGGAAAGTGAACCGGTTTGACTTTGAAACTATTTTTAAATGAATTGTTTTAGTATAAACGGTTTAAAATCTATATTCTTAAATATTGAAATTATTTCGATTTTCCAAACTGTTTTACTATATAAACCATTTTTAATACTCAAACTATTTTCTATTAAACTGTTTTAACTATTTAACTATTTTAAAACTATTTGAAACTATTTTCTAAAAATTCAAACTGGTCAAAGGGGTGGAATATTTATATTTAAATCTTGTATTTAAATGCGAATTGGGTTAAAGTGAAGTTATGACCTAAATTGTAATTCGAAACAAATTTTGAAGTGAAATCGATACATCGAACTGAATTGACATTTTGAAGTAAAATATGATTTTTGAAGCGAATATGATGATTTCGAAATGGATTTGATTTTTGAAGCGAATATGATGATTTCGAAATGGATTTGATTTCGAAGCGAATATGATATTTTGATATCAAGTACAAATTGTTTTCGAATTATAAAAGTACCAACCGGTGTGTAAAACGACGTTTGGTTGTTTAAGTGACCGGGGTCTTTTATTGGCATACTCTCTGTCAATATTGGAACCACTTTGACAACTGTGTACGCGGCGGATGGTATCCAGAATGCAGTGGTTGAATAAGCGAACGTTTACTGGAATGAAGTAAGATAACGATGATGGATAGCCTTGACACTTGTGTCATAACTAAAATGACTAAAATAGGAGCCTATGTCTGGCCAATGAGGTTAGCTACCTCAAGCGACGTTGATCCCTCGTATTACTATTGTGATTTCATATTAGATGGGTGCACCTTTTTCGTTTGGATTGATTGTCGCGGTCAGCCACTGATGGGTTACGACTAGCCAGAAAGGGTAAACAGGTAGAATCCTACCTTGGGCATTGTCTCATGTGCCTTGTCATATTTATCCTTATACGAGCCTATTACGACTTTGGTTTAGTAATGTACCTATAGGGGACTCACTGGGTACCGACGTTACTGGTTGTGTTACAGGACCTGCATAGACTAAATGCTATAAAAATGTGTTAAGGGGGATAATGTAAAGCCTTAATGCTATTTTGATATTTATTTTACCGATTGACATTATCTATAATAGCGTACACTATTATATAGATAGTTTGATGGATCCTTAGGAGATGGAAAAACCCGTAACATCTCTTAAGTTATTGCACTCATTTTTCATGATAATGATTTGACTTACATAAGAGTATTTTAGTCCTAACTCGAGTGTTTTGTTTTTCATTACGCTCGAGTCAGTCCTGAGTTTTTTAAGCGTATTGAAGATTATTTTCTAGAGGACGAAGACGAAGTTGGTATATTATTACTATTATTATTCTCTGCATCATGCTATTCTGCTGTATTGTTCATTTATCCCTGATGTATATACAACTCTGATAAATGTTGTATAGATTATAATCAAATGTATGATATAAACAGCTTCATGAACTGTTATTTGATTATTATATTTTACCATTTTTGCTGTGAGATTCTGTGTTTGTTTTCTTCTTCTTTTCTTGTTTTTCTTATTTAACCCCATTGATTACCTATATTCCAGATTGTTTAAGTTGGACATGTGTGGATTATTGTCGAAATATGGGTCGTCACACCTTAGGATTCTGACCTTGAGTTTGCTCAACAAATCATAGGCCTACAAGCGATGAATAACATTTTATCGATTATATTATATACACCTCCTAACACATGGTGTTTGTCCTAATCTATTCTCAACTTTGAGTTTGCTCAATAAATCGAAAGAGATTATTCTTTCATACCTACCATTTCGCAATGGCCTAAGTATGGTATATGTATCTTGAGTTTGCTTAACAAATACATATGATTATCTTACATCATCTAGTCAATATATTAATAATACTACACATAACATCTCTACCTTGAGTTTGCTCAATAAATAGAGAGTATGCAAGTAATTTATTAATATATAAATATTCATAATCCTTAATATATTTATTTGAGTGATATCGACTTATGGAATATTCTATCTCTTATAAAATATCCTCATGGTTCAAGTGTCAAACGCATCTAAAATCATGGTATGCGTACTATACCTATATACTTATTCCTTAAATCTAATTTTGGTTTGTCATAATTCCACTCTATTTAATTAAATCATATTTAATTAATTCTAATTTTATTGATTAAATCGTATTTAATTAATTTAATTATTAGTTTAATTAACACTTTAATTAATTTTATTTTATTCATTGTAAATATTTTAAAATTGAATATATTTATATATTATAACATCTAACATATATCATTATATATGTATAACTACAAGAAAATGACTATATTACAACTATTTATTTACAACGTTCGGAAAACGCCATTTGTAATAATGTTTTTAACAAATGTTTTTTCTGGACAGTTGTAATACACTTATTTTTAACAACTGTTTATTTTTGTCAGTTGTAATAGAGGTCTATCACAACTAATTTATTATTACCGTTGTAAGAACTACAACAAAATGACCCTATGACAAATTTTCGTTTACAAGGTTCATACAAAAAAAGTTGTAATAAAGGCTAATAACAACTGTTTTTTTTTCTGGAAAGTTGTAATAAACTCATTTTTTACAATTATTCCTTTTTACCAGTTATAATAGAGGTATGCAACAATCTTTTAGTTTTGACCGTTATGGATATTAATTTATAACAACACTTATTTATGGTTGTTTTACTCGTAAGTATTAAGTGATAGTGTGACCACTTTCAAGAAAACACTGTTAATAACAAACAAAAATCCGAATAGATACAAAGGTTTTAGGTCGGATATTTTAATGTTCATCGTAACCAATTATGCAAAAAAAGTTGAAGAAGCATAGAAAGTGAGAAAAAGAAACTTCCTAATATTTCAATAATGTTTTAAAATTTGAAAACTATTTTTATAAAATTTTGAAGACTTAACTTTTTTTAACAAATTAATAAATAATTTATAGAAATTTAAAAGATCGATAAAAAGTTTTAAATAATAATGAATATTTTTCTAAGAGAAAAATAATAATGAACATCTAAACATAAAATAATTAATTTTTTATTTTTAATTTTTAGTGACCTTTTATTTTTTATTTTGAACATATATATAATTATTATTTAATAACTTATAAAAACAATTAATAATTCATATTTATTTGTTAATAATTAATAAATAACATTAAAGTTCAAAAGAAAGGTAATTAATAACATGTATTTGAACTCAAAATATAAAGTAGGAATAAAGTTAAGAGGCCAAAATTCATATGTGGGCTCATAAAATTTCTTTTATTACGGCCCTTTTAACTAAACTGATATCGCTTTTTAATCATTTCATATGCATTAGTTTTACATACTCCTTCTCATACACACACACACACACACACTATATATATATACACTAATGAACATAGACTCATTCAACTGATCCATTCTATGACAACTCATCATAGTACATTACTGAACCATAATTTATGAATAAAACTCTACAGTTGTACACGGATACGTTGTGCATGTGCACACATGCACAGTGTGCACCTCCTTTCATTTAGCTTTCCGAGGATCATCTTTAGCTTTTGTTCATGTTGTTTCGCATCTGTATCATTTCTGAGTCATCAGGAGCTCCCTTTGCCATTGCAGTTAAGCTAGATGTCCTGGGTAGCCTTCTATTTATAAGTGTTTGTTGAAATGACCTTTCAGGTTGGTGCACCTCAGGTGTTCGATGGAATGCCTAAGCATAACAACTCCTCTCCCTTTTAAAAAGAGACCTTGTCTCAAGGTCTAATGTGGGAAACTTTCGAATTAGATCCCAATAATCTTCCCATGTGGCATCTGAATTTGATTTATTTTTCCATTTTACTAAGGCTTGAGCAACTGGTTTATTATTTCTTGGATTAGCCTTCTATACAGAATTGATTCAGGTTCTTCTACTAATTGCTCTGTGTAGGAAGGTAAGTCATATTGTAAAGCAATAGTAGAATCGAGTTTCTTCTTCAGCTGTGAAATATGGAAAACTGGATGTATTTGAGCCGAGTCAGGTAACTCTAATTTGTAAGCCACCGAACTAATTTTTTGAATAATTTTGAATGGACCGTATTATTTTGGTGACAGTTTTGTTTTCTTTGTTGTACTCACTGAAAATTGCCTATATGGCTGCAGTTTTAAATAAACCCAATCACCAATAGAATAATATCTCTCTGTCCTTTTCCTATCTGCAAATTTCTTCATTCTTTCTTGAGCAATGTATAAAAGGTCTCTCAGAAATTGTAGTGTGATGTCTTTGGAAGATAAATGTTGTTCTACTTGTTGTACTTTTGCAATGTTTGGTACATAGGATAAGAGAGTTGGTGGATGTCTGTCATAGAGCACTTTATATGGTGTTAGTTGAGTGGATTCTTTCCATGTTGTATTGAACTAGAACTCAGCCAATGTTAGCCAGTTGTTCCATTCATGAGGTTGATGGCAAACAAAGCACCTCAGATAAGTTTCCAATGCTTTATTTGTTATTTCAGTTTGGCCATCTATTTGGGGATGGTATGAAGAACTAAATTTTAAAGTGCATCCTTGTAATCGAAATAACTCTTGCCAAAATGTGCTAAGGAATAAAGAATCTCTGTCACTTATAATAGTCTTTGGCATGCCATATAATTTAAAAATGCCATCAAAAAATACTTTGGCTACTGTCTTTGTTGTGTATGGGTGTTGAAGTGAGAAAAAATGGGCATATTTTGATAGCCTATCAACCACCACAAAAATAATTGTTGCATTATTGCTTTTTGGTAGGTGAGTTATAAAGTCCATTGATATGTCAGACCAAACATGTTCTGGTATTGGTAATGGTTGTAGTAGACCAAGAGATGAAATATTTTCTGTTTTAGCTCGCTGGCAATCATCACACTGTTGAATGTATTGTTCCGCTGATTTTTTGATATGCTTCCAAAAGAAAACCTTTTTTATTCTCTTCAATGTCTTTTTTACTCCAGAATGTCCTCCAAGTGTGAAGAATGAAATTCAAATAAAATTGTGTTGATGAGTTCTGATTGAGTATGATCCAATAAAATTTTCCCTTTATAAAATATTAAATCATCAAGTATCTGATACTTTGTGGAGTCCAATTTTCCTTGTAGAATATTTTCCTTTTTTATTTCAAAGAATGGATTTTGCTTGATTTGCTTTCTGCATTCAATAATCCAATCAGGCTGCAGCACTGAAATAGCCAAGAGGTCTGAATCATCATGCATTCTGGATAAACTGTGTGCTATAATGTTTTCTTTTCCCTTTTTGTATTGAAATTCATATTCATACCCATGTAACTTTGCTAACCACTTCCCTTGAATTCATGTGGTAAGTTTCTGAGACAAGAGATGTTGTAAGCTCTGGTGGTCTGTTCGAAATATGAATTTTCTTCTAATTAAATATTATGACCACTTTTTTGTTGCATGTATTAAAGCAAGTAGTTCTTTTTCATAAGTAAATAGGTGTAGATTCTTTCCTTGCAATGCTTGGCTAATATAGGCAAGTGGTTTATTGTCTTGTAATAACACTGCACCAATACCAGATCCACTTGCATCACACTCCACAACAAGTTCTTTGTTAAAATTAGGCATAGCTAATATAGGAGGGTTGATAAGGCAAGACTTTAATTTATAAAATGCCTCAGAAGCTTCTGTTGTCCAGTAGAAAGAATTTTTCTTCAACATTGTTGTCAGTGGTTTTGCAATCATTCCATAGCCTCGAATAAATTTTCTGTAATATCCTGAAAGGCCTAGAAAGCCACTCAAAGCTTTGATGTTGTATGGCTGAGGCTAATCTAAAATTGCTTTGGTCTTTTCTTTATCCACTAAAATTCCATTTTCATAAATAATATGGCCTAAATATTGTAGCTTGTTTTCAGCAAAAGAGCACTTGGATAATTTGATGACTGGGTGATTGTCTTGAAGTAGTTGTAATGTAATTCTGAGATGCTTTAGATGATCATCCCAACATGTACTATAAATTAAAATATCATCAAAGAAAACCAAAATAAACTGTCTTAAAAAACATCTAAAAATAGAATTCATGAGAGATTGAAATGTTGAGGAGGCATTAGACAACCCAAATGGCATGACCAAAAATTCATAATGACCTTCATGTGTTTGAAAAGCAGTTTTATGTATATCATCTTCATGTATTCTTATTTGGTGATAGCCAGATTTGAGATCAAGCTTAGTGAAATATTTTGAACCATGAAGTTCATCTAGTAGATCATCTATAAGAGGAATGGGAAATTTATCTTTAATTATAAGCTTGTTTAACCCCTATAATCAATACAAAACCTCCAAGAGCCATCTTTTTTCTTGACCATTACAACTAGGGCTGAAAATGCACCGTTACTGTAATACCAGAGTCTAACATTTCCTTAATTAATTTTTCAAGTTCATTTTTAATATAATATGAATGTCTATATGGCATTATGGCTTTAAACAAACTGGCTTTGAACCATGTAACAGTGGTATATTGTGATCACGGTCACTTTTTGGTGGCAATGTAGTAAGTGAACTAGTGACAGAGGGAAATTCATCTAATAATTTTTGAATATCAGTGTGAATATTTGTGTCTGGCAGTGCGGAAATGGATAAGGAAAGGAGCATGAATTTTAATTGTGCTGAGTTTAATTCCTTAGAAATTTTATTTTCACTAAAATGTTGTATATCTGAACTTGTTAGCCCTTGCCATTTATATTCTTTACCATTGTAATAAAATCAAACTTGAAGTTTTTTGAAATTAAAACAAATTTCATCAAGCTCCATCATCCATTTTGTACCCAAGACAATATCACAACCTTCCATTGGAAGAACTAGTAAATCTATAGGCATTCTACAACCTTGACATGTTAATAAAATTTGAGAGCAAAGCTTATTACCTTAAAGCTTTTGGCCATTGGCAACCTGCACTTCATAAGTTCTTGTATGATTTTTCTTTAAATTTAATTTTTGAGCTAATGTGCTATCAATAAAACTGTGAGTTGAACCAGAATCAATGAGAAAAATAACATATTTATTATTGATTTTTCCTTTGATTTTAATAGTATGCAAAGTTGGAATTCCTAGCAGTGCATTTATAGATATTGATAGCAGTGTATTTTATGAATCTTGATGATTATCTGATTCATGAAGGTCTAAAAAATCATCAGTTGAATCATCTTGATCAGCTGAATCATCTAAATTAATAATTCCCTCTAAAATGTATACTTGCTTGGTTTTACATTTGTGACCAAAATGATATTTCTCATTACACCCAAAGCAAAGATTTTTTTCTTTTCTTTTCTAAAATCTCTTCTGGAGTTAAACTCTTTATTTTTGATGTTTGTCTGAAAAATTTTGAACCGATGATTTAAAAGGAAATCCTTGAGTATTTGAGGAAAAATTCTTTGAACTGGTTTAAAAAAAAATATTTTTAGAATATTTATTTGCTGCTCACCACTTTGTTTCATAAGTTTTTGCAAGAACCACTGCTGAGTCAAAATCAGGTGGGTTGGCAGCAATAACATCAAATTTAATTTCCTCTTTTAAACTTCCTAATTTTTTTTGTAAAAGATGTGTAGGAGTGATTTTTTCTATCATTCCTTCTAATTATTCAAATTGATTGACATATTGCATAACAGAGGTTGTTTGTTTCAATGAAGAAAATGTATCATATGGTCTCTCTAATTCATTTGGTTTAAAGCGTACCTGAATAGCCACGTGAAATGTAAACCAGTGATCATAATCTGGTACCTGATGAGAGTATCTGTAAAACCACTGCAGAGCCTCTTTCTTGAGGTGAAAAGAACAGATGTGGGCCCATTCATGTATATCAGTATTGTTGTAGATAAAAAAATTGCTCAGCTTGTCTCAACCAGTCAATAACTTTGTCTTCACCTGTGAATGTAGGAAATTCTATTTTGATATTAAGTTTTATAGAGTCTCTAGAGTGATGTTCAGAGTTTCTTGAAGGTGGTTGCTCCAAATTAATTGTGTCTGGTATGGGTAAAATGGGTGTTATGTGATTTGGAGGAATGTAAATGTTGGATCTGTTGTTGTGAGGGAAAGAATTCGATCTGTTGATATCAGATCTAACATCTGGTGTTTGTTGATTCTTGATATCTTTCAACTCAGAAAAAAAAATATTCATCATTTCTTGCATTTTGTCCAATTTAATATTGACTTCTTGACTGTTCTTGGACAAGGTTGTGGTTGTGGATGACAATTCTTGAGTAATCCTTTCCAATTTCTTAAGAGACAGTGCATTCCTATTGTTGATGAGATCTTGATTATGCCACCTATCTTACTGTGACAGTTGATCAAGAGTGACTGAGCCAATGAGTGAAGTTCTATCAGACTCTTCATTGTTGCCTATTGTTGAAGGGTCTTCATAGCGAGGGTTTGAATTTTGCTCACCAACTGGCTCCAATACCATATTGTGAGAATCTTTGTTTCTGGCAACCTGGGCTCTAGTGTGAGTCATAGCATTGGCACCTGATGGTAAGCTTGATGGGTGATGGGTTTCAGGCAATGATCAATGAAGGGGAATTGGCAGAGGGTAGGTAATGTTAAAATTGAAGAAGGTGGTGAAGGAACAGATACGATAATGCAAGAACAGGGGTGAAATGAGAATAATGCGCAAATTATACAGAAATGAGAAATAGAGAGAAGATATAGAGGTAAAAGAAACTGATATCACTTTTTATTCATTTCATATGCATTAGTTTTACATACTCCTATATATATATATATATATAAATACACAATGCCCAAACCCAACTACACAAAAGTGGATCCCCAAAGCATCAGCACCAGGTCATACTGCTACTACCACTATACTTCCTGAGCATACTGATGACCAGGGTACAGACTTTAACCCTAGCAGCCCAGTGCCAAAAAATACCCTAGACCATACTAATTACAAAGATTTACAACAATATAATTCTGAAGCTTGCTTTAGTACTGGAAGTCCCACTCCTGAGGGAAGTCAGTCCATTCCGGAGGAACAGAATTGTTCAACAAAGCAGAAAAATTGCTCTCCACTTCATAATCTTGCACAAATGAATGAGTTTCCATTGGATAAGCTTTCCCTTCAGAATACTGCAGAGCAGAGTAATTTTTGTGAGGCTGAAGATCCCCCTGAGTGTTCAGCAGCTGTTGCTGTTGAGCAACCAGCTGAACAACCTGATCAGTCACCATCAAAGACTGCTGCAGCTCATCCTGCTGATCACACATATGAATCCCCACCAAAGGCTGGTGTTGTTCAACCTGATGTTCAACATGATAAGTCCCCTGCAAATATTGTGGTACAGCATTATAAGTCTCCTGCAAATACTGCTGCTGTCCAATATGCTGTCCAAACCCCTTCACATATGGATCATGATGATACACCTAATAACATTCAGGAAATTAATCAGTTGGGAATTGAATTTGAAGTAGAGTCCATAAATTCAGATGAGGAGCTTTATTTATCTGACTAGTATACTAAAGATAACCCAAAATATGTGGAGCAATTTATTTCTAAAACAGAAAAAAAAAAGGGAAAGGAAGAAACACACTGGCTCGTGTTACGAGGAGCCAATCTCGACACTCTTAATGTCTATTATTTGCTGGAATGTTAGGGGTCTAAATGGTGATGTTAGAAGATTAGACCTCTTTAAACTTAGAAATAAATTTAATCCTACTATTATTGCTTTTCTTGAAAATAAGATGGGGGATCAAAATATTAATCTTTTTGCTACTCTGTTTGGGGATGACTGGGGATGGATAGATAATAATTCGGCATCTTCTAAAGGTCGTATACTTATCACTTGGCATAAATCCATATGGGACCTTTCTATTAAAGACAAATCTGAACAATTCATTACTGTTACTTGTACTAATGTGGGTGGTTTGAGTTTCATATGCACCTTTGTTTATGCTCATAATTGGGCTTCTCTTCGTAGACAGTTATGGTCCTATTTAATTCACACATCCAAGCATATTAATCATAACTGGATGGTCATGGGGGACTTTAATGCTGTTCTTAAAACAAATGAAAAAAGAGGAGGAAGTACCCTTAGATTATCCCAAATAGAGGAATTCAACAAATGTATTGTAGCAGCTGGCCTTTCTGAAGCAACCCACTCTGGCCTGAAATTTACTTGGTTTAGTGGTGAAGTCAAAAAAATTGCTTGCAGACTTGATAGAGTACTTATTAATGACAAAATCCTGTCCAATATCCCTAATCTGAAAATTTCTGTACTTCCTAGCTCAACCAGTGACCACTCTCCTTTACATATTCAATTTAATCAACATATTAATTTTACTAAAGGAAGGCCTTTCAGATATGGTAATCACTGGCACTTAATTGAAGGTTATGCTGATGTTGTTGATTTCAATTTAATCCCTAAACCTGATGGAAATGGTTGGTTTTCCATGGTCATGATGTTAAAGGAGCTAAAGCATAGATTGAAAAATTGGTACAGAGAAAGAACAAAGACTCAGGACACTATAAATCAATTACAACAGGAGTGTGAACAGATGCAGACTCTTCTTGATGCAGACCCACTTAATGATAGTCTACTCTCTAATTATTTCTCTACTCAGGAGCAACTTAAAGAGGCCTTTCATTTACAAGCTATACAAGCAAAACAAATGGCTAAAGAGAAATGGCTCACTCAAGGGGACGACTGTACCAAATTTTTCTATACTAAGATGTCTTTTAGGAGGAATTGTAATGCTCTTATTAATTCTATGAATGATCATGGGGATTCAGCTACTGATATTTCTCAATTTGAACAGGGAGCCATTTCTTATTTCACAAATTTATATAATGGTGAAAATAAGATAACATTACCTCATATCAATTGCAGGGCACTTATAACTGATGTGGGCATGCAGATGCTGCAAGAGACAGTCACTGAGGAAGAAGTAAGAGCTGATGTATTCTCTATTCACACTGATTCTTCCCCAGGGCCTGATGGGTGGAACTCTAAGTTCTATCAACTCCATTGGCATCACCTGAAAAATCAACTGTTAGAAGCTATTCAGGAATCTTTTAACACTGGTAAAATTCTTCATGAATTAAACCACACATTTATCACTCTTATACCAAAGGTGGAAAGTCCTTCTAGGATTGAAGAATTTAGACCCATTGCATGTTGTAATGTGTTATATAAGATTCTCAGTAAGGTGATATGTAATAGACTTACAAAGGTTCTCCCTGATCTTATTTCTGAATGTCAATCTGCTTTCATTAAAGGAAGACACATATCTAAGAATTCATTACTAGCTCATGAACTGATTAGAAAGTTCAATAAACCTGGAGCTGACAAGATGTGTTTAAAGATTGATTTACATAAGGCTTATGACAAAATTAACAGACAATTTATCATACATGTTTTACACTGTATGGACTTTCCTACTTCCTTGATTAATCTTATTGAGGAATGCATCTCCACCCCCACATATTCCATTATCATTAATGGTACACCTAAAGGTTACATTACTAGTAATAGGGGCTTGAGACAAGGTGATCCCCTCTCCCCCTACTTATTTGCAGTTGCCATGGAAATTTCTCACTTCAAATGGAATTAGCTTGCTTTAACTCATTGTTTCAGCCTCTATTTAAACATGACCCTATTGTCAATCATTTAATATATGCTGATGATTTGATTATTGCTGTTAGAGCTTCCTCAACTGCTGCTTAGGGTTTACTTCATATTTTCAATCAATTGCATCTATATGTGGGTCTTGAGCTAAATACTGCTAAGTCCAAATGCTATTTTAGCAAATATTGCACTTCCAAAACAGCCATTTTGGATATTTTGCAAATTAAGGAAGGTTTGCTTCCTGTCAAGTATCTTGGGGTTCCTCTATCAACTAATGTCATTACTGACCGTGAATGTGGTGAACTAGTTGGAAAGATTAGAGACAAACTTAATGGTTGGAGTTCTAAATTACTCTCCTTTGCTGGTAGAATTGAATTGGTGCATACAGTTATAACTGCTAAAGTTAGATTTTGGCTTCAAACATTTCACATTCCTGACAGCTCAATTGAGAAGATTAATTCAGCATGTGCTAACTTCATTTGGAGGGGAGGTTACATAAAGTCAGCTATGATATTCTTTCCAGACCTAAATCTGAAGGTGGAGTTGGGCTTGTCAACCTCAAAGACCTTAGGAGGACTTATCAAGTTAAACATGGATGGAAATTTCTAACTTCTAATACTCTCTGGGCTAGGTGGATGAGGAGCAGATATTTAAAGGGGAGTTTTTGGACTATGCATGAGGATATTAACTCTTCTGGGGTTTGGAAATGCATTTTAAGGAGCAGGGAACTTTTGAAAACATGTATCTCAAGGAGAATTGCTAATGGTAGGGATACTTATCTTTGGAGGGACCCCTGGATTAATGGACATTCCCTTGCTGCCAAATATGGCTGGGGTATTATTTCATGTATTGGAGAGTATGATGATCTAGTAGCTTCCATTATCCAACATGGTGATTGGATCCCTGACCAGAAAGGACTCCATGTTATTGCTGAGGATGTCAAGTTTGTTCCTATCTACTCCTCTGAACCTAATGATACTTGGACTTGGAACTACACTAAAGATGATATCTTTACTACCAATAGTGCTTGGGAAGCTCTACGTACTAAGCATACTAACAGATTTTGGGCAGCTCCTATCTGGTCTCGATCAAACAACCCTAAGATGGCATTCACGACTTTCAAAGCCATTAATTTAAGACTTCCTACGGCTGACAGACTTGCTAGATGGGGTATGGAAGTCAATCTCAATTGTAAGTTATGTAATTCCCACCCAGAATCTCACAATCATCTTTTTTTTGAATGTGAATACTCTACTCGTGTGTTTAGTCATGTTAAGAGTAAAAATCAAGACATGCATGCAATTTCTACCCTTGAAGATGAATTATTTTACCTGAGTTCCCGCAAGAAAGAAGACTTGTTGACCCAACTGCAGCTTATTAGACTCACCACAACAGTTTTCCATCTCTGGAAAGAAAGGAATCGAAGAGTCTTCAAGAAAACTGCAAAGAATCATCACCAAATTCAGATCGCTATTGAACAAGATGTCAGGATACTAGTGAAAAGAATTAAAAGCAAGATCTTTACCTGTGCGACAGAACTGGAGAGCAGTATCCTTCGAGATTGGAAAGTGGATCCGCCATGACTTTTGCTTCAGAGCTTTCTAATAGGAGCCAATACTTTAGCTTTGCTGAGGAATATATGTTTTATTATGCCGGTTTGGCTTCGTGTCTTTGTCTTATTCATTTTTCTGTGTACAAGATTTTGTGAGTTTTTGTATTGGTCTCTTTTTGTATTGGTCTCTATGAGGCATCAATAAAATTTACCATTCTTCAAAAAATATATATATATATATACGAGTATGGTGGCACGTCCGTTGGACGTGTGCCAAGAAGGAAGTGTGAAAATTTTGTGTGCTACTGTTATGATGGTGATATATATACACACAGACACACTTACGTACATATGCACAAAGAAAAGGCAACCAAATACTTTTTTTTGCAAAATTATTAAAATCATAAAATTCATACATGACCTTAATAACTGCATAAAACATATTTAAATAGCTAGGAAGTAGTATACAGTTAATAAGTACATAACTAAATATAAATCATCAAAGTGGGTTTCAATGGTATTCAGATTCATTTTGCTCTAAGTTAAGCAAACATTTGCCAACATATAATAAACCTTAGTTCTGTACTGAACATAGTATACTGACATTGCGTTAATATCATATCTTACAAAATTCATATAAATAACAAAAGAAGTGCACATACACAAATGCAATAAAATACCATAGAAGGCACTTATATTTACATAATGCAGTATAACTTCTGATTGTCACACATGCACTATGATCCTTAATATATTATTGCAATATAGTTCTTCTGCAAAACTGCTAAAGCTCTGCTAAAATCTAGTTGATCGTTGTCAGCATCAAATATTTGTGCTGTCATAAATTTGATTGGTGAACAGAAGAACCAAATATTCATGGATGTTCAACTTGACTTTCATTGCTAGTAAATTCAAATTCTTCCCTTGTTCCATTCACCACAATCACAATTTGCAGTACATATGTAAGGAATAAATATGAAGTCACAAAACTTAAAAAGGAAGTTTTCTTTTTAATGAAAAAGAAAAAAGGATGTAAAGTTTCCTCAGCGTAAGAAAAAAGGAACCAATTTGTGACATAATACACATATATAATAATAAGATGAGGTTTGATCTGTCCATTTGGTTTTTGGGGAAAGTTGCTGACAAAGCATTAAATTATGAATTATTTCATATATGTTTTATAGCATGTTCATGCATACCCAGTTAGAAACTTATGTGAAGTTTCATACCTTACGAAATGAACTCATGTGAAGTTGTATTTGCAAAGATGTATGTAAGAAATTTTATACTTACGAAGCTTGATATGTGCCCTAGAAACCAAGCAGATAAAGCACTAAATATACATTTAAAACCGATACTTTTGGAGGACTGACAGTCATCCTTATACTAAAAGTGCATACTCAAGAAATCACTCATACATATAAGGCCTTTGCCCTTTTTTTAAAGTCTAATCTTGTACAAATATTTATACATGAAATTGGTTTCATGAAAAAACTGATATATATTCAAAGTCTTATTCACCCAAAACAAATGCATGTGTATGAGGTTTCATATTTACGAAAACTGGCATACAGCTCTTACTCGTTTATGGATATAAAAAAAAAACCTTATGTAATTGGAGTAATATAATAGGTATGGAATACATATGAGTGTGCATATTGAGGTATAATATTTACTGTAAGAATAAGGCATAATAAATGGAAATTGTGAAGCATAGCTAACTAATTCATGATTACATGTTAATAATACGTCTTTATATAATGTATTTCTAGTATATGTACCCTTTCTATTTCAAATCTTTCCATTTTTCATCAAAACCTTTATTGTTTTTCGAGCAACTCCTCTGGATAAAGCAACATATAGCTGACCATGACTGAAAACATGTTTGGAAAGATAATTTAAGGGAAGATAAAGGCTAGTCTGTAACAAACTTTATAGAAGCAGGAACAAAAAACATGGTAGAGCATTCATGATAGGGACAAATAGATATTTTTGTACCGCATTATTATATAAATATTACTATCCATAGTACCATATGAATTTAGTATCCTGAAGATTGCAAAAGCTAAAATCAATGCACAAAGAAACAAACTTACAGTGAGAGCAATGCTCAAGTAACAATATAAAAGTATAGAAGTGGTAGCCTATGCACATGCTCATTAGAAGGGAGAACATGGCAATATAAGACTAAAAAAATATCGGTTTCACATTGACTTGCCGTCACAGTTCATAATAACTACCGAATTCATATGACCTTACATAATATATAATTTATCAATTTGCACGTATCAGGCACACTTTTTATAGTACATTCACATTGGTACATATTTTTGCAAGTAAATATTAATATGCATAAGTAAAAATAAGTACAGCTATCCGTGCATCTCTATTAGCTCAGGGAAAAACAACACAGCCTATCTTTACATGTCATCATGTACATGCTTGCACCTTCGTAGCACAGATGCAGCACTAATGTTTCACTTTTTGCAGCACCTTGCATTGTTGTTTATCTCCTGCCTTTGTCACCTGGCCGTGCACCCATTACCTTTAGCTAAGGCAGTTTTGGTTAGTTTCATGCATTCTTTTTTTGTTGCAATTAAGTCATGCTACGGTTTTCTCTGGTTTTGGGTGGTTCCAATTTTGCTGCTATAGTGTGAGGCCTAAAACAAATCTTTAGAATTGCAAGTTTGTAAAGGAAGTGAGGCTTATTGGTGCTTCATAGCCTGTTGGGCCCGGTGCCTTTGCATTTCCTAAATGGCTGTGAGTGAACATCTGGAGGTAATATTCTTAGAATGCTTGCATAATTAGAGCAAAATACTTGTAATAACAATTTTAAATTACATTTACACACTATCAACCTGACTCATATTAGAATTAAATATTTTTCACTTCTTAAACATTGAATCACCATTAGTAAACAGTGACTTCTATAGTAAATGCTTAAAAAGAACACGGTATCATTAAGGCAATGTCAAATTTTTGTAACTTATTTGAGGATAATTTAATGTCGTAAAGTAGTATTGTCTTAGTGGGTCCTGTTACCCATACGCAATTCTAAAAATCAAATGGAATGTGAGGAGAAAGTGCCGGTATTGATCATTTATTGCAAGGTCTTCAACAAATGGTTGATCATAAACGAAACATTCTCAACTGACTTATGTAAGCAATGGCTTTCATCAATGATGTTAGCATAAGGATAAGCTACATTTAAGGGCAGCCTTAATGAATAATGTAATTTTGGATGAATTGGTTGTAAAGCTACCACATGATGAAATACATGCTTGCATTGAACTTGGTAAGTGATATTATTGATTATAGCTTTCGTCTTTTTCAAAGTTTAGAAATAAATGATACGCGTTTCAAGTTTCAACCTATGTATATAGTTGTCAGTCTGACCACTAAATTTAGTTTAAGGTTAAAAAAGGCATGCTTAAATGAGATACTTGAGATTGGAAAAAAACCTGGCAATTAATTTACAGTATGTAGACACATTTTAATATGGTCTCAGGCACATTTTAATATGGTCTTGTCTAAAAAAGTAACCAGGAATTTTAAGTCAAAATTTGAAAAGAAGTCTGACTGTAGTTATTAGTAGAGTTGGGCACTGATTTTGTATTTGATGTGTATATGATTCTTATTCATCAACTTTAGTATGAAGTTATAATCACAAAGAACACCTTTAATATCAAATATTGATCTTGTTAGTTTTTTTGATGAAATTATTTTTCTGTAATGATCAAACATATATGACTGCTTCATTATGTAGAGAAACCATTCCAGCAACGAATGATGTCGTTTTACTTTATCCTGTAGATGCAAACCAATAATCAAGTTTTATTACAAAACAACCCTTGTATTTTGGTGCAAAAATTACTTATTGTGATAGTCCGGTCAAAATTACGATTTATGAAAGTGAATGCCATTTAAATAATCATTTTACACTATAATCACAAATTTGTATTTCATTGCTTGTTCAAATATAGAAATCCACAAAAAAGGAATTCACTTTAATGCTCTGTTACAAAATCCATAATTATATCAAATAATTGAGAAAATTAGTAACCAAATTGCAGAAACTGATTTACGAATCTATAAAAATTAATTAAGATAAAAAATCAAAGCTGAAATGATTCTGTTTCAATAAAGTGAATATGAATCTCTATAACAAAATTTGTATAAAAATTTAATTGATTACATAACTAAATTTCCATAACAATTTTGTATTTAAACACGAACTTTGAAAATTCAATTATATAAAATAATCAAAGCAAACTCTAAGTTTTCAGATTTTTTTTGCTTATAGACACATCTATATGTAATAGCAATTCTCAAACATAATGAATATCATTTCCAGGAAAAAAAAGTTCGAAGTCTGACTGTAGTTATTAGTAGAGTTGGGCACTGATTTTGTATTTGATGTGTGTATGATTCTTATTCATCAATTTCAGTATGAAGTTATAATCGCAAAGAACACCTTTAATATCAAATATTGATCATGTTAGTTTTTAGAAGAAATTATTTTCCTATAATGATCAAACATATATGGATGTTTGAGTATGCTGAGAAACCATTCCAGTAACTTATGTTGTTGTTTTACTTTATCCTGTAGATGGAAACCAATAATCAAGTTTTATAACAAAACAACACCTTGTATTGTGGTGCAAAAATTACTTACTATGATATTCCAGTCAATTTACAGTTTATGAAAGTGAATGTCATTTAAATAACCATTTTACACTATAATCACAATTTTGCATTTCATTGCTTATTCAAATATGGAAATCCGCAATAAAAAGGAATTCACTTTAATGCTCTGTTACAAAATCCATAATTATACCAAATAAATGAGTAAATTAGTGGCTAAATTGCAGAAAGTGATTTATGAACCTATAAAAATTAATTAAAAAATCAAAGCTGAAACGATTATGTTCCATAAAGTGAATATAAATCTGTATAACAAAATTTGTATAAAAAATAAATTGTTTACATAACTAAATTTCCATAACAATTTTTTATTTAAACACAAATTTTGAAAACTCAACTTACTATAAAATAATCAAAGACATTCTAGTAACATATGATATCATTTTACTTTTTCCTGTAGGTGCAAACCAGTAATCAAGTTTTATTACAAAACAACCCTTGTATGTTGGTGCAAAAATTACTTACTGTGATAGTCCGGTCAAAATTACGATTTATGAAAGTGAATGCCATTTAAATAACCATTTTACACTATAATCACAAATTTGCATGTCATTGCTTGTTCAAATATAGAAATCCACAAAAAAGGAATTCACTTTAATGCTCTGTTACAAAATCCATAATTATACCAAATAATTGAGAAAATTAGTTACCAAATTGCAGAAACTGATTTACGAACCTATGAAAATTAATAAGACAAAAAATCAAAGCTGAAATGATTCTGCTCCAATAAAGTGAATGTGAATCTCTGTAAAAAAATTTGTATAAAAATTTAATTGACTACATAACTAAATTTCCATAACAATTTTGTATTTAAACACGAACTTTGAAAACTCAATTAACAATAAAATAATCAAAGCAAACTCTAAGTTTTCAGAAATTTTTTGCTTATAGACACATCTATATGTAATAACAATTCTCAAACATAATGAATATCATTTGCAGAAAGAAAAAAATCGAAGTCTGACTGTAGTTATTAGTAGAGTTGGGCACTGATTTTGTATTTGATGTGTATGATTCTTATTCATCAATTTCAATATGAAGTTATAATCGCAAAGAACGCCTTTAATATCAAATATTGATCATGTTAGTTTTTAGAAGAAATTATTTTCCAGTAATGATCAAACATATATGACTATTTGAGTATGCTGAGAAACCATTCCAGTAACGTATGTTGTCGTTTTACTTTATCTTGTAGATGGAAACCAATAATCAAGTTTTATAACAAAACAACACCTTGTATTTTGGTGTAAAAATTACTTACTATGATAGTCCAGTCAACTTACAGTTTATGAAGGTGAATGCCATTTAAATAACCATTTTACACTATAATCACAATTTTGCATTCCATTACTTGTTCAAATATGGAAATCCGCAATAAAAAGGAATTCACTTTAATGCTCTGTTACAAAATAAATAATTATACCAAATAAATGAGCAAATTAGTGGCTAAATTGCAAAAAGTGATTTATGAACCTATAAAAATTAATTAAGATAAAAAATAGAAGCTGAAACGATTTTGTTCCAATAAAGTGAATATAAATCTGATTACAAAATTTGTATAAAAAATTAATTGTTTACATAACTAAATTTCCATAACAATTTTTTATTTAAACACAAACGTTGAAAACTCGACTAACTATGAAATAATCAAAGCATACTCTAAATTTTCAGAATTTTTTTAAATATAGATACATCTATATGTAATAGCAATTCTCAAACATAATGAATATCATTTTTCAAAAATAAAAGAATCAAAGTCTGACTGGAGTTATTAGTAGAGTTGGGCACAGATTTTGTAGTTGATGTGTATATGATTCTTATTCATCAATTTCAGTATGAAGTTACAATCGCAAAGAACACCTTTAATATCAAATATTGATCTTGTTAGTTCTTTGATGAAATTATTTTCTTGTAATGATAAAACATATACGATGTTTGAGTATGCTGAGAAACCGTTCCAGAAACATATGTAGTCCTTGTAGATTATTCATATAACGTGAAAGATTTTCATTGCAATGAACTGCTAACTTCAAGATCTCAACATATACATAAGTTATAAAATTATTTACCAAGCGGATGATGTAAAGCGTATTCTGGGTGTATAAAGGGTAAATAACAATGGAGAACAATGACCAAAATGTAACACATGTGGATTAGTCTAAAAAATTAGCATTTCAGTTTAAGTATAATCTTTTTACATCAAAATGTCAATACGCAGTTTAAAAAACATTGGATTGATAATTCATAATTGAAAGAAGTTACAATACAGAATAATTTAGTCATAAATAATAAAGTACATTATAGTTTGATCTCATAATACAAAGCAAATTAAGTAGTTCTTCTGAGTAGCGATAATCTACTGATTTCTTATATCAAATTAACTATAGTAAGGCCAAATATGGATGAGTTATTTTTCCAGTTAATAATGTAGAGAATATTACAAAAAACATGTAATCATAATTTTTCATTTTCTTCTACTAACTTATGAATATGACAAAAAACTGAGTTTTAGTGGTACAATTAATGAGTAGTATATGAATGTTGCAATAAAGCATATGTAAATCAAGGACTAATTTTCTCATGTTAATACAATATCCTTATCAGATGAGTAACCCATAAAATTAATATTTACCAAATCAATAATATAAGGTGTAATATAAGAGTTCAGTCAAAGAGTAATTGTAATACATACCTGAATTATCCAATCATTTTGTGCAACAATGGTTGTCTAGTACTTTTTAGTCATTTCATCAAACAGTTGGCGCATGTTATCTGAAGCAAAAGATATTAAATTTTAGTACATCCTAAATGCATGTAACAATTGATTTAACACTGATGCAGAAGATAGTTCAGGTAAATTTTTTGTGTAATATATATGCAAATTTTTTAGCATTATCATGGTTGAAAACGGAAGGGAATAAACCTATTCATTTCTTGTTCATCTCTCAACCACTTCATTTGTCAATTTTAAATTTGCACCTTTACAGAAAGCTTAAACTTTTAATTTAGAACACACAACAATCAAACATAAATCAGATGGATAAACCTGTTATAGTTTCTACTTATTTTTAATTTGTTTGATCTCTGGTTTTAATTGTTAACATTGTAGAAACATAAAACAAATACAGAAAATACGTAGTATTATACTATTTTTCATTAAAGCAAAATTGGAAGAGTACCATAAACTGGAAAGTCTATATGTTTCAATCGTAGATCGACAACCATTACCTATTTCTCTCACTGTGCCTCTTCCTTGACGATCCATCTACTACTGAAGACGTCTGGAATTGGTAGAGAGCAGTCCATCCTCCATTGCGAAGCATAATCTCTGAGTTGGACAGAGAAGATAACACGGGAGATAAGACTGTATTAGTACAGTTTCAAAATAAGGGAACAAAATTGCAAATAAAAAAGGTGAAAGCAAAATTGGAAGTATAAATTAAACGCGAAAGTTGGTCGGTGGCGGTCGAAACCATAGATCGACAACCATCGGTCGTGGTTTTGGGAGGTAATTGTCTATGTTAATTTGAAGAGCGGTGGATGAGTTGTAGGAGAAGATTAGGGGGTTTGAGTGGAAGAAACCATAGTTATGAAGTCGTGGTGTATGCTGAGGCCGAGAAATGCTCATGTCGAAGTAACTGCCATATGCATGTGAGAACACCAAAACTAACCCTGGGCAAAAATTTCTGAGTTAAGTGTCAAAGTGGGTATTTTGGTCAGTGTGAAAAAGGCTTCACTTTGATCGGTTGATTAAAGTATTTGCTTTATATATAAGATATATATAAATACACACACTAATGAACATAGACTCATTCAACTGACCTATTCTATGACAACTCATCACAGTACATTACTGAACCATAATTTATGAATAAAACTCTACAATTGTACACGGATACGCTGTGCACGTGCACACATGCATAGTGTGCACCTCCTTTCATCTAGCTTTCCGAGGATCATCTTTAGCTTTTGTTCATGTTGTCTCGCATCTGTATCATGTCTGAGTCTTCAGGAGCTCCCTTTGCCATTGCAGTTAAGCAAGATGTCATGGGTGGCTTTCTATTTATAAGTGTTTGTTGAAATGACCTTTCAGGTTGGTGCACCTCAGGTGTTCGATGGAATGCCTGAGCATAACATTCTGGAATTGGTAGGGTTTGCTTTATCGAGGCTGGAGGATGCCAAGTTCAAGTCTGCTAAGTTGCAAGCCGCAAGTGCCATCTCTAGCCGTGCCTCCGCCTCCAAATCGCCAGCGCCGTCGCAAGCCACGGCTCTTCCTCCGTTGCAAGTTGCCAGCGCCACCACCATAAAGGGTTCGATTTAGTTTTGTAGCCGCCAATGACCTTACCAAATTTATGATCCTCCACCAATGACCGTACCACTGTGGATGGGCTTAGGGAAATAAATGTGTCAGCAGTAACTAGACAGTGGCATTTCAAAAATGTGGATTTTATGCTTAGAAAGGCATTGGTCTCATTGTCTACAAGCCTTGGTTAGTCTTGATGCACATTAAACATCATTTTCCAATATACAGGTATAGGCATCCATGTAAACTTTTGAAGAAATTATGTTATAAAAACCTTCACATTTTAAGTTTATAACAAAGAAGTGTGCTATCATCCTTGAGAATCTACCTTTGCAATTGTTGATGACAGCACATGAGTCCTCGTTAATTTTTAAGGTAATTTTTTGATATATGGCCTTAAATTGGATAAGAACAGGCCCGGCCCAGGGGTAAGCCCACCAAGCCCCTGGGCTGGGGCAACCCCCGGTCAAGGGCAAAGTAAAAACATTATTATGTATATATATCATACATGTAGAGAATACTTTTATAAATAACCAATTACAGTGGTATCCTAGTAGTTAGTTCATTTATCTTTCTGTTCGGAGGGCAGTGTTCAAATCTGGCTAAAGGGGCAACATTTTGATTTTATTTTTTAGCAGTTGCATCCAAATAAAAATGGGCTAGGGCATCATTTTGTATGGGCCGGCTCTGGATAAGAAGCACACTATTCATATTCTTATTTTAGGTGTTAACTCTTTATTATTTTGATTGGTGGATAAATAATGATAAATTTCATTTTAGCATTTAACTCCATGTAATGTTTAGGCCCTTAGGGACAGAAATTTTGATTCGTTAATTTGTACGGATGCTACTCCACATTCCAGTACAGAGTCATTTTTTCCAAGAATAAGTGAACATTAAAGATGTCCCTGGATACAAAGAACTGTTCGTGTGTATTATTAATAATAACACGTGGATTGTTTTAATTGTAAATTTGAATTCTTAACAAATTAATATTATTAGTTTCAATACAGCTGGAACTGGCATATTTAATGCTTAAGTATTCCTATAAAAATACAGCAATGTTGCAATTGACCTTTCGTATTTCAGAACATGTGGAAAACTGCAATGATGTGGTATCTTGTTATATAAAATGATAATGTGGCCCTAGTCTAATATTAATCATATCTAATTTCATAAAGTATTGTTTAGAAATATTTTTTGAAGTTGTTCTCGATTAGATAATATTCATGAAATATTTATAAATAAATAAAGGGAAATGATATCATGTGCCCTTAGGGCACATGGTTAAGATTGTGAATTTATCAAGCAACCCCCTTGAATTCTACTTATCCATTTTTGTTTGAGGATAAAACAGGTATTTAACTTAGTTTTTTTTGTCTTTTAGCATAAAACAATCGTTGCTAACATGTACCCTTAGGGCACATGATAACAAAATCCATAAATAAATATGTATGAAAATAATAATGAAAGATTTGGTTATAGACAGTATGATGAAAGAAGAACATCTAGATTATTCCTTTCTAGACATTATGATGAAGAAATTATGATAATTTTTGTTATTTGGCTTAACTAGACAAACACAAAAAAAAATAAGTGTTTTGGCACACAAAAGTAAAATGATTTGCGAGTGTATTCAAGAATGAGCATAAATTTTGAGAAAGCGTGGTTCTTTGAGGATAGAAAAGAGTGGTTCCTTGAATGGTAAATCCTTTTACATATTTGTTTACTGTCCTTTTTGCTCCTTGTTATTTAGTCCAGATTATATATATTAAACAAGATTGTCTTCATGTTTTTGGTGCAGCAAGTGCAACACAGTTTCAATAATGTGCATAGTTAACACATATTTTCTTACATGATACTATTGTCAATATATTGTATCAATGTTTCCTATATTCAATGCTTGTGGATGCTTCCACTTTAAGGAAAGAGGTTACCAAGGGAGTTGGCATTATGGTTGTCAGAGCGCTTACTAGAGTTATATTTTATCTCATAACATTTCTCTTATTGTCATTTCGTTATCTATATGGTGGTAATTTATTGAGTTATAATCTAATCAGTTACAAAAGCTGCACACTAAAGTTTATGTATATTCTGGTTTTGCTATTTCACAGTAATCTATTTTGGAAAGCCAAGGGGTCTTGGAATGAATGAAAAGGGTGAAGAGATTGGTTACATTGCTGAGGTGTATTTTGTTACTGAGGTATTAATCGGTTTAGTGTTTATGTCTTGGTTGTTGAGATACCACTCTGAATTTTTTAGCTTCTAGTTCATAATGTAGTGCCACAAAGCCATTTTGTGTCAAGTGAAGTTGGAAAGGGAAAAGAAAAAAAACAACAAGACGTCGTTAAAATGTTTCAAGTAGTAACCAGATGGACTGAATAGCAGCAACCACAAGTTACCTGTAAACTATTACTAACCTTTTCTTTTTGATATTTTCTCTCAGTTATCCCAGATATAACTTCAAACTTTCTACAATGCGAAGGTCAAGGACTAGACTACAAGTTTTATTGAAAATTGTATGTATGATACCAGAGTTAGCTATGCAAACAAAATACGACCACAAAGACTTCAAGAGAACAATGTCACCGGTGCCGGCCCTACTATATTTGTTGCCCTGACAAGATTTTAGGGAAAATGAAGGAAATTTTTTTTGACAGAGATACTGTATGTCTTAGGCCTTGAATGTAGGCCTTAAACCATTATACTACATGGTATTTCTTTAATTAGTTGTCTTGCTATTGTAATAGACAACTATATTTCAAAGCGTCTACCCGATTTTGTTGCCCTCTCCACCACCATCGACGGTGTTGCTCTAAACAAAAGTCTCGATTGCTTTGCCTATGGTTCGGACCTCAATGTCACTCATTGGTAATAAAATAAGTAAAGATGTAAAATACCACAACCTAAACATTTAGCTAAGTGAAGTATGGATGAGTACTAAATATTTATGCATGCCATACATATAACTACGAAGTTTAAGTTACCACTAACAAATAGCATAAATTACGTAGGAAGCAAAAGCAGAAGACTTTGAGGGAAACGATGATGAGATAATCATTGATTTCGAAGATTTTAGTGTTGATTTATTAAAATATCCCATATATACTCCATTGATTGCATTTTTATCACGTTTTATATCGTCAAATCTTTTTTCAAAAAATGGGTGCACACTGATATTCTTTTAAAGAGGGAATTAGGCACAAGGACAAACTTTGAAAAAAATTTAGGCTGAAGGACACAAAGTTTCATTTTTGGGTCGAAGGACAAACTTTGAAAGAAAATTAGGCTGAAGGACAATGCTAAATATAATTAGCATTTTGTACAGTGCAAACATTGTATAAAATGCTAATTATAACTAGCATTATATCCAGTTTTACATTGTACAAAATGCTAGTTGTATTAGCATTTTCCTTCAGCCTAATTATCTTTCAAAGTTTGTCCTTCAGCCTAATTATAAAACTTGTTGTCCTTCAGCCAAAATTTTTATGAAAATTTGTCCTTGTGCCTATTTTCCACTTCTTTTAAATTTATGTCTTCGGTAATAATAATGATTGGTTTGAAAAGTAGTTTAATTTCCAAATTTACCGTTCTGAACAGTGTTTACAATGTTGGTGTACTTCTGTATGAATATTTTATGCCGTAATTGGGCCAAATTTGTATTTTGAAAAGTGTTTTTATATTGATAAATGTGCTTATATTGCATATTATTTTTTCAAATTTGATGTGCTTATGGATTCTTTTTTTTCTTTTTCTTTTTCGGTTTGCAAGAGGGCACTATTGAAGATAACGACGACGACGATGAAGAATAATTATCAGTCGTCTTCAATAACAGTCAACTCCAGGTTTCATGTTAGTCTATAGAAAATTTATTAGAAGTTTTGTAGTATTTCTTTTATTTCTGGTTATTCCCAACATATTTTTCACCTTTTTATAGATGGATTTTTGACCAAAACCATATTTTCATAGTAGGAATTTTGAAATATAAATCCTTTTTATTATTCTTATTAAATAAGAATGAATGTGGTTGCTATTAGTAGGGATGGCAATGAGACGGGTTTTTCGTGGTCCAGACCCGTTCTGGGTTTTTCTAACCCTATCCCAGACCTGTTCCGTAGACCCGGTGCAGGTTTGGATTTTCACCCCGTACCCGGAACCCATACAGGTCAGGGTAGACCCATCTCGTCCCAAGGCACGGTGATGTTTTACACATTCATTCAAAATTATTTATTAATGTACATATATTTATTTATTTTATTAAGAGGGATTGTTGCTAAATGGTAGAATAAATATTGATATCAATGTGTTTATAATGGTAAGTAAAGTAAAAAAAATAAGGTGTGTGATACCGGTTCAAGAAAAATATGTATATGTTATTATATAATTATTAGTGATGTAACTTAATACCATAAAAATCGTATAACTTATTGAATGGAACATTAGGATATTCATGTTATAACCACTTATGTATAAAATGATTAATAAATCATCATTGTTGTAATAAAGCGATTTTATGATATCTCGTTAGTGCGTGTTGGAGGGTAAGTCAAGCCCCGACCCGATCCTAGACCCGGAGCTCTTAAGAACGGGTCATGGGTCCACCTCTCCGATAATCCAATAGGGTGGGTCAAAACAGGGGCGAAGTTAGACCCTAGACCCGCCACATTGTCATCCCTAGTTATTAGTACAATATTTTGGTTTCAACTGCAAATTAATTTTAAATTTATAGGTGCACTGCAGCAGCTTTTATATTATTTTTTCTTATTTAAATTTTTTTAACAACTAGCAAAAACAGTTGTAAAAGACCTTATTGCAACAGGCAAATACAGTTGTAATAAGCAACGGTCGAAAACAGTTATAAAATGCACACTCTATTACAACTTCGCATATTACAATGGTTGGACCGTTGTTAAAGACTTATAACAATTGGCATTGCCAATTGCGAAATGGGTTATTGTTGTAATATATTATTTATTAATTAATAATTTGTAAATTACAATTTTTTAATTAAATATAATTAATTTTAAAAATTTATGATTATTTACCTTAAACATTTTATGATAAATATTCATCTGTGTGTGTGTATTTAGTTTAATTAATTATTTATTTAATTAATCCAATCAATTATAATAAATTTTTTGAAAATGATTAATTAATTTTCAAAACTATTTTGAAAAATATTTTATAACATTTATAAACTTTTTTTCATATTTCAAACTTAACTTTAAAAATTAAAATATTATTTAAATTTTCAAACTAGATTTTGAAAATTAGCCTAATGCCTAAAATCAATTCGGGCCTTTTATATTGGGAATAACCTTTGAGCTTGCTTCATCCTTCGGGCTAGGCCAGTGGCCAGGTAGGATAGAATACTTAATTACCTAAACTCAATCTTAGACACTACCTTATTAGACACTCTACTAAATAGGTAAACTTTAATAAGTTAGCCCTAATACTACTAATTTAACCACATTGGCTATCGAACTCTAAGATTATTGAAGGAACCGGGTCAGTCTGAAGTGAGTAAGTAGGGTAGATTTCAACATTTTTCTAATTTAGATTTTATTGGGCCAATGAAGTCTAAATTGATTTTAGATCTAATCTAAAATTTGATTTAAATCAAATTTTATTTTATTTATTTCACCGATTTAAACAAATGATAGATTTATTAAATATGTTATATGTAATTTATGAGTACATCATTATGTACTCATGTGTATATAACGTGCACATGTAACATAACATAGGATATATATGGTTAAGTATATACATAGATAGATGCCAGGATTTACATCTACTATATATATATATATGGTTTTTACGTATATGTTAACTGTTTTAATAAAACATTTCATAATTAATATATATACACACACATATTTATTTTGAAAATATAATTAATATTATTTATAAAAATATCTTATTTAGCCTTTAGTTTCAAATTTTAAATTCAAAAATCTAGTTTGACTTAGTAAACAAGATTCAATTTAAAACTAGATCTGAAATATGAAATACAAATTTTCAAAATATCATTATTTTGACTTTATAACATTATGATATATATATATATATAATTAAATTTTAAAATTCAAAATTAAATACATTTGAAAAAATATACATAAAAATATTTCTATTAATTAATTTGATAGAATTATATAACATAAAAGTGTATATATATATATATATTATAAATCTATAAATTTAAAATATATATGTATACTTATTTCAGCTATAACTTTTTCTTATTAAACTGAGAATAAATGTTTATTGCTTATAGAATGCAATATTAAAACATTATATTTAATTACATAATATATATTATTTAAATTAATATGGCTGAATACAAATTTTAATTTTTTTAAAACTAAATTTTCAAAAGCATTTTAATAAATATCTAATTTACAAATATCGAGTTTAATATTATAATATTATGTTTAAGCAATCAAACATTATTTCATACATAAAATATATACATCAAAATAAAAAAATTCATTTTTTTAATTATAGCCGAAAACATTTGAGCCAAAATAACTTTTTTTCAATTATAAGGATACAATAACGAATCACGTACATTAGCTATTGTATAGTTAAACTGATATAAACTGACAAGCTACAACATATATGAAAAAGGTGATAAATGACATATTTGATCTATGATGATTAATGTGTATGTCTATACACACACACATTATCTATGATGATTAATATAGACACACACACTGATCATCATAGATCAAATATGTCATACACACACACACACACACACACATATATATATATATATATAGTTGAGTTTATAAATAAATTATACCATATAGATGAGGTCTTAGAAACACACATTGATCCAATCAAACTCTTTAGACCTCTCGGATATGCACCTTTCTTTGCAAGAGATAGGCGTGCAACGCCGAAGTTAATATAATTTAATTATTTGGATGTCATCGTAGTGGAAAAATGGAGATGAGTAGGGTCAGCACTTGCGGCCTAAATGGAGAAGAGGGAGGAGGAAAAAAGATCAATAAACTGGAGGTTATTGATTTGAATATATAGAGACATCTAGGAGCAAATATCTCCTCGAATCCCTTTTACCAATTCAAAACCAAAAGCCACGTCTTTTCCCTCATTCTTGGTCGACCAAATATGGGTCCTTTATGGATCATAAACTTTCCAAACCCATTAGAAATTTATTTAATTCAAATCCAATTAAAATCGTTATCGATATCGTATATCGATACACACGTATCAACTTTTATACATTCACTCAATAAATTAATAATAGTACCCCGAACCTTTCTAGATGCAACCCCGTTTTATTAAACACACCCAATACAATAAATAAAATAATAATTATATTTCATAAATATTAATTAATATAATTAATTTATAACTACTATGAAATGAAATAAATCAAGCGATGTTTCAAAGACTGAATAAATTCAGTTGTGCGACTCACAGGCGTGACCTAAGCAAGCGATTAATATTTAAATAATTTTAAATACTAACGTTCATACGACACCGTAGCTAGTAGTGTGAAAGTTTAACTTAATTCGGCGCTTACAAATATCATCGGTAAAATCCAATTTTACAATTTAAGTGGTACCTTTCAGTAACGATTAATTACACCAATTATCTTCGTCAACACTATAGGACTTATGGAATATGATTTTGATCAAAATTCCAATATCGTCCACATTCAACTCGGTTAGTCCATAAACAAAGTCCTTGATTCAATAATGATATTTATTATTAATCGTTCAACTATGGCCAAAGATTTTAACTTTCAATTAACTAGAGTTGAACATGATACTAACTTGATAAAATTGAGGCAAATTCTCTACTGAATAGTGTTTCACTACCACTGCTTCAGCTAAGACCCAACTATAGTTATTTGATGGATGCCATGCCACAATTAACTATTATCAAATTGGAGTCTTTATATTGAAGTTCAGCAGTATTCTTAAGTCGAGAGAACCGTGTAACATCATCACTCGAAATTTCTTGTTTGACCTAGTTGTTATTAACTACCATGAAACTCTCAGCCGAGTCATTCCATAGTTATCCAATAACTGTCTATACGTGACACCTTGGTGCCTTCAACAGCCGTGAGTAATACACTACCCAACATTTTGAGAGCCTTACACACTTTGGTCTTAGGGATGCATCAATATCCTTTCTTTAAGCATCTCGACCATGAATATTTAAAATAATATGCTAATCTATATTCTGATAATTTTCCCATGATTACAACTCATTGTAACAATAATCACATAGCATATTGTTTAAGGATTTTCTAATTAATATTGTTTAAATTAATTAGTTATATCACTATATAAGAAAGTATATACTAGAAATAAAATACCTTTATTAGGAACAAGATTTGTTATCGAGTTAGAGCTATGTAACAAATAATATAATTGCTCCTATGGCATACCCCTAACTCCATCACATTGTAGCTCCATCGACGTTCGAATCCTTCCCACTCAGATGATTGGGGACTAGAGCAACTCAGATAGTCCAAATATACAGATCTACTCGAATGATCCACGGTGAGTGTCCCCCACCTACTCCTTCGTTACGAGCATACGTCAAAGCCTTTGGTTATTAATGATTTCTTGGAACACATACTAATAGTAGAACCCCTTGTTCCACTCCATAAGTCGTCGTCATGTGGAACTTGCCTACTTGAGCTATCCCTAGATGCTTCAGCGACCAACTCCCATAAGCCACCATCGATCAATATCTATAGCATCAATCGATTTTGATCCATCATAGATCATTGCTGGTCCATGTAGTTAGCCAAATTTATCTCCTTTATTCATCCTCTAGAGTTAAATACACCATTTAGCAACAACCATCGATCGATACCAATCTATCATGGACCGTTGTTGATCCATTTACTTAGCCAAATTTTCTTCACATTGCCTTGTGATTGATCCCTCTTGCCTTCCTTTCCAAAAAATTTAAGTCCTCATCAGTTGTTATGGATCAGTACCAATCCTATAGATCGTTGCTTTTCTATGTAATTAGCCAAATTTTGATAAACATTTCTCTACTTTGTTCCAGGTATCTTTCCATTTTTCCTCTAGCTGCTTCGTCCTATGTGCATTATCCTCTTAAAATGATTTAACTTCAATCACTCTAAAGCCAAACTGTCGTAGTATTCTACAATTATGGAATCCACATCCAAGTGCAATCCATTGAAAACTATGTCGTAAATAGCCTTCGCATGCACTCAAAAGTTCAATATATATAAAATAAATCACATATGTATTACTCCACGTGAGTATTTAATCCATAAATATAACAATCGTAACAATAACAAGTATTCATCATACCAAGCATTATAAGTCATCGATCATTTCTACACACACCTAACATGCATATATAAATTCATAACAACCAACCATGTTATTTAAACTATTTAAAATCCTCAAAACAACATTTGAGACTCGTTTTCAAATTAGGCCAGATATCAATACATAGTTTTTAGGTTGAAAATGGATCCAAAACATTTTTAAACATATATAACATCATATAATAGTAAGAGGTTATGAACTACTCACCTATCGATGGTAAAAACACAAAATTGAAGGAACTGGGTCAGCCCATAGTGGAAGAAATGGGTGAATTTTAAATTTTTTTACCCCATTGGATCTTAGTTAAGCCTATGAAGCCTAATTTAATTATAGCATCTCTAATTTTTTTTAAATAAAATCATTTATTTTATTTAAATTAGTTAAATGGAAGTCTAAATAAATTTAATTTTAAATGTATAGTGTATCAAATACACCTAACATTTATTAATAAGAGTTAATATATATAGGTAATGAAACCTTTCATTTCTTTCCCTAAAACAAGTAATTAATTGAAAGCATCAATAAGATTTAATGTATATGTAGGGAAGGAAACCTTTCATTTCTTTTCCTAAAACAAGTAATTAATTGAGAGCATTAATTACATTAAATGGAGAGATGAACCTTTCATTTTCTCTTTAATTTGAATTGATTGATTAGATTTAATTTACATATATATGTATTAAATATATATATATATATATGTGTGTGTGTGTGTATATATATTGTGTGCGTGCGTGCGTGTGTAACATGATAATTCATGAAGGGTATAATGTGCTCGTATATAAATGTTGGGATTTACATTGCAACAGACACATTAGCTCATTTTGTGTGTACTGTAATTTATCCAAATATGTGATTGTAAAAATATGGCAAAACAAGATTTTGATATACGTAAATGAATATACATACATATATGTATACATACATACATACATACATACATATATATGTATCTATATTTTATTGAATAAAATAGTTTCTGCCCTATAAATGAATGTAAAATAATTATATGAAAAAATACAAGTTTTATAATTTTTGAAAATCTGGAAACACATTTTAGGCTCAAAAATAATTTATGGAATTTTTTCAATTAAAATAATAATTATCATTAAATAATTGATAACAGTCCGAAATCAAATTAATTCTTAAAAATATGAAATCAAGTTGAAAAATTCTATAGCTTTCCTTAAAGATACCTGAGACATATTTTAGGCTTAGGAAGAATTTCTAGAATTTTTTCAATTGAAATTATATTTTTAATTAAATAATTGATTGTAGGCTGGAAACAACTTAATTATAAAAATTATTAAATTAAGTTATAAAAATCTGAAATTTTTTCCAAATGTACCTGAGACATCACTAGTACAAAAAATGCATGTTGCTTCGCCTCATTTGAATCGGTTGAAGTAAAAACTGATGCAAATAGAACTATTTGCATCAGTTCTATCTTAATAACCGGTGCAATTGGTACGTGGAAAGCAATAGGTAATAAAAAAATCAAATTTGCATCAGTTGTCACCAACAACCGAAGAAAATACATCGATGCAAATAGTTTTAGTTGCATCGGTTTTAAAGTCAACTGATGCAACTACATTAATTTGCATCCCTTACCAACATATATAGTTTTGTTCGGTGGATCCAAAATAATCATTTTCGCACCGGCTCACTAGCGAAGGCGATGCAATTTCAAATTATTAACACTTTCGTTACGCACCCGTTAATTCCCGCCATCCCAATTTTTCCTGCCGCTTATTTTCCCATTCGTTTCCCCAAAAAAGTATTTCGCCTGCTTCAAAACAAAAAAAACCCTAGAAATTGATTTTCACCGTTAATTTCAAACGTGATTTCGCGGATAAGATTTGGCCACGGCTTCTCATTATCAAGGTACCAAATCTTCCTTTTTTACGTTACTTGAATTGTATTCCTTTTTAAGTTGGTCGAATTGGATTTCGCGAATGAATGGTAGTTTATTGTCAAGGTTTTAGGGAGGTGAATGAGTGGTTGGTTATGAAGGCTGGGTGGTGGTGCTGTTTGGTTGATGTAATTGTGATGGAGTTTAATGTGGAAGGTGACGTCCTAGGTAGTGTTGAGTTTGATGCCGCTTAGGGAGGTGGTTGTATTAGAGTTAGTCTAAGGGTTTGATTCCCTATTTTTTTGTTTGAATTTTTCGATCTGAACATTTTAACTTTTCTTTTTTAGTTAGATTCCTAATCAAATGATTATACGATGTCTTGACTTGTTCAAGTTTTTGATATAAAATTGAATACTCAGATGTATATATGTTTGATTTTATTTTTTGCCTACATTACATACAAATTTATCCCTACATATGAAACTGCAGCATGGATAACACAAAATGTAATGCACAACGATGGGAAAAGGCTTAAGAATCTATGATGAACATAAACAGAGAGAAACTGTAGCATCGATTTCTTCAATTACCAGGTATATATTCATTTTCATGTAAGTTGTTGTTCTTTGTGCCTCAAGTCCTATATAGATATTTGCTTAGTTATTTGTATATTGTTGGATCTAGGAAAAATCAGTTATTACGATCTAAACATACGGCTGCTGCAACAAACATAATATTTATATCTGTGCATGCAAACATAATAAATTTTATGAAAATGGATGCACTCCAAACATCTAAAACTACATTGTGATCTTTCAATAGAAACTTTGCTCAATTACCAACTGAACTAATTATATAAGTTTGCCCATTCAATTGAAAATTATATCAGTATATTTCTTTCCAAAATGAAATAGCAGCTGCATTACAAACTTAGGTATGTGTTTTTGAATGAGTAGCTTACATATCAACACTAAAACTAATTAATTATATATGTTTTCTCATTCAAGTATGACTTTTTATTATTAACACTATAATTGATGATATATGTTTATTTTGGTATTATGTTATTCAGTTTGTATTTGCCATCAAATTTAATTTTGAATGATTGTAATATTGCATGCAATAATTGTTTGTTATAATCAATAATATATATATATAGTCCATTTGAGTACTGTAATAATGGTTTGCATCGGTTTTCAACAACAACCTATGCAACAAGTTCCTTTGTTGCATCGGTTTTCATTACAACCGATGCAACATGGGGGCTATGTCCAAGCAACCAACCATGATATTTTGCATCAGTTGTTAGTAACAACCGATGCAAAAAGGTCCTTTTTGCATCGGTTTCAGAACTGATGCAAAAGTGTTAAGCCTGTTGCATCGGTTGCATATGCATCGGCTGTTGAACTGATGCAAAAGGGGGTTAAACAACCGATGCAAATGGCATGTTTTGTAGTAGTGCATGTTTTAGGCTTAACAATTTTTTTTAGAATTTTCCCAATTGAAATATTATTTTGAATTAAATAATTGATTGCAGGCCAGAAGTAAATTAATTTTAAAAAATATTAAATCAAGTTTTAAAAATCTGAAAATTTTACATTAAGCTTCTTGTATGGTGCAGTTTAAAAATATAAAACTGAAAATTTGAACCATTAGTTATTTTATACATAATAAACAACACACAAAATCATTAAATAATAATAAAATATGTATATACATATTTAATAAAATATTTTTGTTTTTTATGATTCATAATAAGTATAAATCATCATAAGCAAATTTTAAAATCAAATATATATGATATATAATCATATATACAATTATACATATTGGCAATATGTAGATCATTATGCATTTAGTATATATATATATAATATTAATATTAATATTAATATTAATATAAATGAAAATTAAATTTTTTTTCTTTAGAAAGTTAATTCAACAATAAACCAATAAACAAAATATTACAACAAGCACATAACCATTCCAATTATAACAAACACGTGTACCCACAAAAATCTCACATAATCTAAACAATAAATAGATCTGAATACAAATAGATGATTTGGATGTAAATCATCTTTTATATGATAAACTTAACATCAAAAAAATAATAATAAATGAAAGTTCTCCACTTAATGAAGCCTGTGAGTTCACGTTAAACAATGATTTCTCTTCTCGGAACAATTCCCAATTTGTTATGCTAATGCGGGATTGAAGACCTTCCACTACAAATTAGTATTTTTTTAATTTGAATTGGATTTGATAATTTTTTGGTATTATTTTGGAGGATAATTGTTGCCATTAAAATGAGGAGGAGGAAGAAGAAGAAAGTGGCGGCTAAAAAATGAAATTAGCCTTAGATTAGGGTTTTGAGATTAGTATTTATATGTGTGGGATAAGAGAGCAAACTATGTAAGTTTCTCACTAGATCTTAGCCACACATCTCCAAACCCTAATCCTATGTTGTAGCCGCCTCCAACCTCTCTCAAAACGATGCCTATCCTCTCCAAATATCATGGGTTATGAACTCATTTAACCCAAATTATATATGTACAATCATATTTAACCTATTTTGTTATCGATATCTTATATCGATCAATATATTCATAACTTTTATAAATAATGTAACAATATTATTTCTCAAATTACATTCAAATTTCACAATTAAAATTTCATAAATATTAATATATTCAATTAATTTATAACAATTATAAACTAATTAAATTGTTTGGTCTAAAGAGAATTCATCGTTTCGGTTGTGCGACTCTTGGGTAAATCCAGTCAGCGATTAACGTCGAACTATTCGAAAGTTAACATTCACAATTCACTTAGCAGGTGGTGTGATAACATGGCCAAATTTATCGCTTACTCATTTTCAGAAAAATTTCATTTTAATTTATAAGTGTTACCCAGTTGTGACAATTATTTACACTAATTATCTTCATCAAAACTATATCACTTTGGACTTGTTGAATTTGGTAATGGTCAAAATTCCAACATTGTCCACATTCAACTCTATAGTCCAAACACAAAGTCCTTGGTTCAATAATAACAATTATTATTAACCAAATTACTCTGGTCATAGATTTTGACTTTGGGTTGGCTTGAGTTGACCTTGATACTAACCCTATATAACTGAGAAGATGAATCCTCTCTTGAATAGTGCTTTACTTCCAATATTCCACTCGACCCAACTATAGTCACTCGACAGACGCTTTGCCATGATTTGAATTTAATCAAACCAGAGCTTTCTTATTAAAGATTCACAGTATTCTCAAGTCGAAAGAACTGTGTAAATTATTCACATCGATGTTTTCTATTGACCTTAGTTATATTAACCAATAGAAAACTATCGAATGAGCCGTTCCATAGTTATCCAATAATTATTAGCACGTTACCCCTAGGTACCCCCAACAGTCATGTGTAATACACTGTTCAACATTTGGAGAGCGTTACGTACTCTAATCTCAACGGATACATCGATATCCAATCTCGATGCATCTTAGCTAGGAACATTTAAAATGGTATATTTGTTTTCATTGTGATAAAACTACTCACGATTACAACACTTTGTAACCACTATCACAAATTGTACCATTTATGGACTTTCTATTAAATATAATTTTAATTGAATTAATTAATTAATATAACACACTATATCAAGTATATAATAGAAAGAAAATACTTTTTATTTCGAACAAGATTGGCCAACGAGTTAGATATATGTAACTAATTACATAATTGCCTATAGGACATACCCCTAACTCTATCAATCTCTCACTTGCACTTGGGGTCAATTATGGAATCTCATTCCAACTTCTCCAATCGGTTTTCTTAAAAAAAATTGGGTCAGTCCCTTAGTGAACGGGTATACTATTATATTTTAATCATCTACTTTATCGATTAACTCTCTCCGACACTGATAAACTACCTTTATCATGTGGAACAGTATAGAGTATGTCTCTTGACTTTTAGTGTGCACTTAGTTCTGATATGAACTATATAGTGACATTGTCATCATATAACAATGTTATGGGATTCTCAACATTTGAAATTACCCTCAGCTAAGTTACAAATTTGTGCATTTATTATATATACATATACATTGTTATTATTGTAACGCTATTTAGGTCAATGAATCAGCCACAATCTCTTCTATTTGGAATATTTCCAACTTAAAGTTTCTTAACTTGAATTTATTATTGACATATTAAACTCAATATCATTTATGAAGTTTGAGTCCGAACACTCTTTCATAAGGAGTTCATTGTCTCTGTAAACGATTCTCAAGTATTTCATAAATACACAAGAAAAATTCAAACAACCATTTAGTGATATTAATTTGGATTTGATATTTGCTTCATGTATCAAAATATATAAACAAATCACGATATCGTAGACTGCATAACATGTATGATAATTCCTATTGCCAATGCATAAGGAACTCATCTCATATGTTGTTAAACAATTTAATAAGGTGTCTTTACAAATCAATTTGGGGCATTCCAATATCTTTTATACTCACTATAAAAGACATCATTTACATTCCAAAGTTGAGTATTAAAACAACTAAGGTTGATTTTAACACAAGTACATTTTTAAAATCAACAACATGTTGTTTACTTATAATTTAGAAATATTAATGTACCTTTTGACTTTCTTACTCATGAGAACACGCTTCCTCTACATTTTGATTGACAATCAAACTATCTGATATTTTCATCAAAATGTATGTTCAACTTTGACGCTTATAAAATGATACTTTCTATCATTTCTTGAATCATATCCAAAATCCCACAAACTCAATATAGCTCCCACTGACTTCAAGACACTTTGGTTTTTATGTGCAAACAGTCTAATTTAAATCTATATTTAGAACTTTCTGTTACAACACATATATACCAAACCTAAAGTCGTACTTGGCGATAATTTTGTGAGTAAATCCGAATTATCTTAAGTAAGTTGAATAATGAATCTATTACGTTAATTTCAACAATTGAAATTTATGAGGTTATTCTTATCAACATTGCTCATTAAATTCCAACTGCATTAATCTCTTAAAGACACAATCGCGGTCAATGGATCACATCCCTTCGGATACGACTATCAAAATCATATTTTGGTAACGTGCTTGGAATCCCTTCGGATTTGCTCATCATACCATATCATGGAGTCAATACTTTTAATGGCTTAATTAATCAATCGAGAATTATATATTTTCGATATTGGTAAGAAAACTCATAGTTTCTCTTCAATGTGCGAGAATACTCATTAGACACTCTAATGTTGATGTGTTTGTTTAGGTTAGTTAATTTCATTTCATCTCATCTAATCAGTTCTATCTATGGATCGTATCCAATTTCATTTATCTACCAATAATTCCTCAAAGAAATTACTTCATAATGAAGTTGGTATATCTTGAAACAACTATTGTTTCTCGGTGCAATAGAATAGGTATTCATAAACGCTTCATGAATTTGTTTATTTATTAAACTGGTTTTGTTTTAGTTTAGTTACAAAACCTGTTCAAAACATAAGTATGTCATCCAATGTCAATCTTTCCCAAATCCTATTCAGGAGATTCATACAAGATCCCTCATGAATAATTATTACATGCAATCTTTCGACTTGCACAACCTACTAATACCTTGGCCTAAGATATGTTGAGGTTTCTAATAAATCCTTATCTTATGTTATTTTGTAAATTGTTATTTAGATGAAATAATATTAACCTTGTGTACTACTCTTAAGTACATAACCTTATAGAAAGAAACTAACTCAACTTCACTCATAATTAATCGTACATTGTCCAATAAAGCTCGATTACTCCTTATCGATGCATCATTATGTATCACATGGAGGAGTGACTTTTGAGATTGGATCTTTTTTTCATTTTTAGGTACGTTCGGAACTCTTTCCAATATACTCATTCATTGGATCAAATCTAATAATTTTTATCGCATGTTATTTTATTTACTTCTGTTTTATATTCTATGATTTTACCATAGACATACTACATGTGTATCAAATACACATGTCCATGTCGGTGATAACTCATCGGTGAACATTGCGAAGTATATGGAATCGTTTTGGTATTAATAGATTTACGATTGCATATATCTATACGTACCAATTCAAAGAACTCATCAACTCTTATGATGCTCCTACTGAATGGGTGCATACCCCTTAATTGTTTGAGAGATAATTAACCAGTATCATATGATTCAAAATCATATAATAATTTTTTTTTCTCAAAACTATGGTTTAGTCTATAATTCCAAAATAACTATAAATAATATTAGATACTTCTGTATTTTCCAATGCATTACTTTTTTTATGAAAACAAATACCACATTATAGTTTTATTTCATAACGAATATTTAAAATATTCATATTGAAATATAGCTATGTCCATTTCTCAATTGATATCGGAAAATAGTCATTATTTCATAAATAATGTTCGGTATGTTTTACGAAAACAATTTTCATAATATGATGCAATCAATAAGTGTTATATGGTATGCTCCCACTATTTCCGCTATTACTATAATAGCGTACTAAATTCGAAGGTCCATCACTCACTTAATATAGATTTATTTATTTCACATACTGCAACTAGTTTACCGTGGAGAGTTCTTCGATCAAATATCTTGAACTCAAGAGAAATAAATATCATAGAAAACAATTTTCTATATGAAAATACATTTCAGAATAAAAATCATATTTCTTATTCCAATATTAAGTATCAATTATTATTATTACAATTCTTGTTTCCGTTGTTTCTTTATGAGGCAGAAATGATTATTCAGCCTCTTTATCCAAACTGTATCTTAAGTCACATCTGCTCTTGTATATTCGTTATTTTTTCTAAATGGTCAAGCCATTCAAAAGAAAACCCTTACTAAAATATCATAAGAAATCTTTACAAAAGCGCACTCGATCATCCTTAACATTCAAGGACATCAAATATGTTGCCCTTTACGTAAACTGATCAAACTAACATTTCAGCTATCGAGTTCTTAGATCTATCTCGTAGTTTTGATCTAGTGTTACAGCTAACACAATACGATCCTTTTGGAATCAATCAAATCAAATACTTGATCTTGTACTAAGGTTTATTTGGTTTTTCGGATGAACTAATTTCATCGAAATATTGTACATTACAAACTTTGACCGTTCACCATATAACATTTATATGTGATTGTATATAGATCAGTTATCCATAGTCTTGTATTGCTTTTAGAGTCCGAAACTCAATAAAAGCAATACATGGTCTCGACCGAATAAATGCATAAATGATCAAATTACGAATGTATTTAGTATTGTAATATTAGACACTTGAATGGGTGTTGAAACGTCAAAATGTAATAATCTTTTATTGGTAGGTATATGCTATATTTCTATTTGTCAATCTTTAATTCATTTGTATATCTTAATTGATAAACATTTTATCAATCTTACTAAATGCATAAATTTATTAATGTAGATTATTATAACATTATATAGCATATGTTCTTACAATATTAAAAATGTTAAATGTTATCATTTAATTTTTCTAATAAGGCTCCCACTAGTCTTTTATGTTTTACTAAACCCTAAGAGAAACATATAAGTCTTTCGACTTCACTAATGGGTGTTAGGACTCGTTCATCTTAAAATTCTAACATTGAGTTTGCTCAACAAGTCATAGCTCCACGGACGATGGATAACTCCTTATCAGTTGTATCACATACAACTCCTAACTCATGGTTCCTTGTCCTAATCTCATTTCCACCTTGAGTTTGCTCAATAAACTAAAAGAGATTATTCACTCGTACCTACCATATCGCGACGGCCTAAGTATAGTATATATACCTTGAGTTTGCTCAACAAATACATATAGTTATCTTACCTCGTCTATTCAATATATCAATAATGCTATACATAACATCCCTAGCTTGAGTTTGCTTAGCAACCAAGAAGTATGCAAGTAATTTATTAATATATATATATATATGGTAGAGCATAACATAATATTGAAGGTTCACAATCTTCAGTATATTATATTGAGTGATATCAACTTATGAAATAATATATTACTTATGAAATACCCTTATGAAATAACCTTTAATTAATTTATTCAATTAATCAATTTTAATTAAATTATAATAATTTCAAGTTCGATCTTATTTATACATACATGTATACTTATGTTATCTGAAGCATTTTAAAATAACATAATATATATCAACATATATAATATATGCATATAAGCATTAATTAATTAACTCATTTAATTAGTTTATTTTACTAATCTTATTAATAAATTTTAAGTTTTAAAATTAATATTTAAATAATTTCAAACATTTTGAAATTTTCATTATGTTTTCAAACATTTTAAATATTTATGTTATATCATAACCTTTTATAATAAACATGTTTTTATTTTAAATTTAACTTTTAAATTTAAAATATTGCCTTAATTTTCAAAAGTATTTTAAAAATTAGCCCAAGGCCCAATTCAAATTGGGCATTTTCTATTAGGGGCAACCTTTGGGCCCACTTCACCTTTCAAGCCAGGTTGGAAACCGGGTAGGACAGGGTACTTGATCACCCAATTCCAATACTAAACATTACCTTTCTAGACACCGTACTAAGTGGGAAAACTTAATTAGTTAGCCCTAACATGACTAATTTAGACCGCATTGGCTATTGGGCTCCTATAACATTGATGAAAGTGGGCCAGCCCACAGCAGAAGAAATGAGTGAATTTCAAAAAAAATTACCCTATTGGATCTTAGTAGAGCCTATGGTGCCTAATTTGATTAGAACATTTCTAAATTTGATTTAAATAAAATCATTTATTTTATTTAAATTAGTTAAAGGGAAGTTTAAATAAATTTAATTTTAAATGTATAGTGTATCAAATACACGTAACATTTATTAATAAGAGTTACTATATAATGAATGAAACCTTTCGTTTTCCTAAAACAAGTCATTAATTGAGAGCATTAATAAGATTTAATGTATATATAAAGAAGGAAATCTTTCATTTCATTTCCTTAAACAAGTAATTAATTGAGAGCATTAATTGCATTAAATGGAGAGATAAACCTTTCATTTCTCTCTTTAATATGAATTGGTTGATTAGATTTAATTTACGCACACACACACACACACACACATATATATATATATATATATATGTATCAAATACACACACAAACACACACATATTTGTGCATGTGTGCATATGTAACATGGTAATCCGTGAAGGGTATAATGTACCCGTATATAGATGTTGGGATTTACATTGCAACGGACACATTAGCTTATTTTTTGTGCACTGTAATTTTTCCAAATATGTGCTTGTACAATATGACAAAACAAGGTATTAATATATGTAAATGAATATACATATGTATGTATACATAATACACACACACACATACATACATACATATATTATTGAATAAAATAGTTTTGGCCATAATAAATTAATGTAAAGTAATTATATGAAAATTTACAAGTTTTATAATTTAAAAAAAATCTGGAAACATATTTTGGCTTTAAAAATAATTTATGGAATTTTCTCAATTAAAATAATATTTATCATTAAATAATTGATAACAGCTCGAAATCAAATTAATTCTTAAAAATATGAAATCAAGTTGAAAAATTCTAAAACTTTTTATGAAGGTACCTAAGACATATTTTAGGTTTAGGAAAAATTTCTGAAATTTTCTCAATTGAAATTATATTTTAATTAAATAATTGATTGCAGGACAAAAAATTTTATTAAATTAAGTTATAAAAAATTGAAAATTTTCTAAAGGTACTTAAGACACATTTTAGCTTAAGAATAATTTCTGGAATTTTCTTAGTTGAAGTTATATTTTTAATTAAATAATTAATTGCAGGTCGAAAGTAAATTAATTTAAAAAATATTAAATTAAGTTTTAAAAATCTGAAAATTTTACAGTAAGTTTCTTGTATTGTGCAATAAATTTAAAAAATATGAAACTGAAACTTTGATTAATTAATTATTTTATACATAATAAACAACACACAAAATCATTAAATAATAATAAAATATGTATATACATATATAATAAAATATTTTTATATTTTATGATTAATAATAAGTTTAAATCATAATAAGAAAATTTTAAGATCAAATATATAAGATATATAATCATATATACAATTATATATAGTGATAATATGTAGGTATCTATACATTTAGTGTATATATATAAACATAAATCAAAATTAAAAAATTCTTTTTTTTAGAAAGTTAATTCAACAATAAATTAATAAACAAAATATTATAACAAGCACATAACCAATCTAATTGTAACAAAAATATGTATCCATAACAATCTCACTTAATCTAAACAATAAACAGATTTAAATACAAATATATGATTTAGATGTAAATTGACTCTTATATGATAAACTTGATATCAAACAATAATAATAAATGAAAGTTCACCTTTTAATGTAGCATTTGAGTTTACCTTAGAACAATGATTTCTCTTCATAGAATAATTTCCAATCCGTTAGGTTGTTAATTCGGGATTGAAGACGGATTGGAGACCTTCTATTACAAATTAGTATTTTTTAATTTGAATTAGATTTGAGAATTTTTTGGGATTTTTTTAGAGGATAGTCGATGCCATTAAAATGAGGAGGAAGAAGAAGAAAGTGGCGGCTCAAAAATGAAATTAGCCTTAGACTAGGGTTTTGAGATTAGTATTTATATGCGTATGATAAGAGAGCAAACTATGTAAGTTTCTCACTAGATCTTAGCCACACATCTCCAAAGCCCAATCCTATGTTGTAGCCACCTCCAGCCTCTCTCAAACCAACGCCCATCCTCTCCGATCTCATGGGTTGTGAGCCCATTTAACCCAAATTAAATACGTACAATCATATTTAACTTATTTTGTTATCGATACCTCATATCGATCAATATATTCATAACTTTTATAAATATATGAAACAATTTTATTTCTCAAATCACATTCAAATTTCATAATTAATATTTCATAAATATTAATTTATAATAAATATAAAATAATTAAATCCTTAGGTCTAATGAGAATCCATCGTTTCGGTTGTATGACTCTTGAGTGTAAATTCAGTCAGCAATTAAAGTTGAACCGCTTTGTTGTCGTTCTAAACAATTACAAGAACAAAACATATTGGTACCCCCAACTATAATGAGTAGGCCATTACTCATATTATGGATAGAGTTACATACACTAGCCCAACTAGTTTTTTTGTCATTTCTTTCTCGACACACCTTTGTCTAGGAACATTTAAGAAGAAGCGTTTGTTAATATGATTGAATACTTCTAGTTATGAACTCTTTCATTACCGTAATAAGATAGACACTTTGTCGAAGGGATTTTTACTTATTTGAAATAATGTACTTAAAACAACACACACACACATACATGCACACACATACAACAAAAATAATAACAAAAAGCACACCTTCTTTCAAACAAGATTCTTTATGAGAGTTAAATTATATAAATTCCAACAGGGCATACCCATAACTCTATCAGGTGCATCCAGAGGGCTACCCTTACCAAAAGCATTACTATTCTTAAATCTATTAGGTGATCGATTGGATTAGTGGACCTATTGAACTTGGCTAGATTCGACAAAGTGTAGTTTCTATAAAGGAGGGAGTTTTCGAATCCCTTATGAGAACGAATCCACACCCTTGTAATCATAACCAGAGTTAGATGCATGAGACTTCATTCGGGTAAGCTTTCTCTTGATGGATTCAAGCTCATCTTTGACTTTGTTGGATTTCAGCCTGGGGGACAAAATTCGGCTCTATATTCTCCACTTTCTCTTTCTACATGTATTTGGTGATTGCTTTCACTTAGTGTGAGTATTTGAGGCCTTGTCTCCATTTTAATCCTTGACTCCATCGAATATTGAATTTTGTATGAACTTTGCTCTACCTTTAGAAACATGAGCGGAATTCCTCAGTTGGGCTTATAATTCCCTTCAGAAGCTGTTGTGGGCTGCACTTAAGTGCAAGGGGGCGTGAGCATTAAAGGACCTAGTGCTTGGGTAGCATCGACATCGCTTGGGGAGGCATCAGTCATGCCAAATATGGTAGGGGATTCTAGGTTTCGATGCTTTGTCTCTTTTTGATTGTTTCTTGGACATCATAACGAGTCCTCAGGTTTTGGTCTAGTTGAGTAATTTGCATTATTACTTAGATAAATTGTTATAATAACAATCTAATTAATACTTCAAAAAAATATGGAAAATGACTATTAAATATAAAAAATATAATACAAAATGAAAAATCGTGAAAACTGAAAATGTTATGTCGACTTCTAGATTAAACACAATTCAAGTTAATCCGTCAAATGATATACACAGTAAAAGTTGTTTAAGTGCTTTGATATGAATAACTAATATCAATTTAATTTTTTATGGGATGGTTAAAGCACCAGATGTGGAAAGTGAATTGCTCTGCTCGAAGATACTCCAGAAGTAATGCATCTTAATATGTGTTTTGTTTAACAAAAAGTGTCTGATATTGCATTCATCAAATCAAATTTAGTTCACAAATACAACAAGACATTAAAGTAAGATCAATCATATGCAACATTAATTTTTTAGGACCAAATACATGTTCTACTCGAAATATTTTTCTTGCTGCTTCTAGGTAGGTAGGTAATGAATATCTACCCGACTCTCAGAAAGCTTGGTTCATATATAAGTTAAGTATACATGTGCTGAAATGTAACAACTTATTGGAGATCAACAAAATAAGTATTAATGCAAAATCATTTACCAATTTTGATATATGAACGCTTAATGAAGCAACAGAAAATGTGCACTACAAAAGAATTCTGAATTCCCTACGCCAATTGGGTGTAGGGAAGGCGTAGGGAAACAAATTTCCCTACGCCTCCCCTACGCCAAAAAAGAAGTCGGAAAATGGTGCGTCGCAAAAATTCCCTACGGCTTCCCTACGCCGTTTCCCTACGCATTACCTACGCCAGATTCCCTACGCATTCCCTACGCCAGATTCTCTACGCATTATCTACGCCGGATTCCCTACGCATTACCTACGCCATATTCCATACCCCTTCTTACGAGTTCCATACGCCTTCCCTACGCCACCGTACATTAAAAATTCAATATGATCCTATTGAATTCACATTCGTCTATCTCACATATCACCATAAAATCTAATAAAACCGAACATCAACAACAGAAAACACTAAATAAATTATATAACCACATGCAAAAATCATAACTATGTCTCATTAAAAACATTAATGTAGAATGCATATCATGGTCAAATTACCATAAACTTGTTACAGAATGTGTTTAAAATACACCATGTCCAACAAACAATAAAATAAAGTTGCTACATAACTCCAACATAGTTGTTTCATCTAATTCAAACATCATACAATGTACGTTATAAAAATAGAACATCAAACCCACAACCAAAATAGGAATAACTCACGAAGTTGGTCGTATCTCTGGTCCTTGCTCCAGCCTCAACCCCCGTATAAACTCCTGCACAGAACTCATCTCCTGCTGCATGGAACATAAATCCCCTTGTAGTTTGTTAATCGTGACATTCATTTCTTGGTTTTACTCCTTGGCTCTTCTACTCCACAAGTTTCTCTTTGTCATGTGAAACTCCAAACCGAGCAGTATATGTATTATCTCTTTATATCTGCATGTAAAAAATTTAATCACATTAGCAAAATGTATAACTATTCGACTTTTCTTTTCCTAACTTATAATTTCATAAAGAAATGAAAGAACTAGTCATAAAAATATGCCGATAGTATAATTGGCATTCTAAATCTCCAATTAGTGTAATGTCAGAAGTGATTTTTTTAGTAGCATCAAATCCATGCTACCTTACTTCAAATTCATGTGTATAGTCATGTTATCTCCATTACAAAGGCAGGGCTGTTGCACTGAACGACTGTGCACAACTGCATTTCAAGCAAAGGCAGTGCTATTGCACTGCCTTTGCAAAGGCAGTGCACAACTGCCTTTCAAGCAAAGGCAGTGCTGTTGCATAAGCCATCAAGGTACTAAAAGATATTGGTCATGAATCCCATATAACAAAGGTAATTTTAGTTTTAGTTCAGCTTGGGAATAGATGAAATCCAAATCCAAAACATAAAACTTCAAATGGTGCAAGGTGATTTGGAACAACATACATACCCCACGAAATGTCAATGTGGGCCTTACTGGCAAGATTTAACAAACTAAACACAAAATACAATATAGAAAAATGGAATACCTCCATTGACCTGTTTAACAAACTCTCTGATTTTTTCTAATGTTATGGTGGAGGAGATTAATTAGTGCTGTGCATGCCATATGTTGCAGCTGACAAAATATCACTGGCACTTTTGAAATTCTGCTGTTGTAGCAAGGCTATAGACATTCATGTTTTTATAGTCCATAATGAGTCCAGAAAACATTAATAGGCTCATAAATATTGAAGTACTAAATGTGCGAAATTTGATTAATAATTGTTAAACGATGTAATAACAAACTTACCCAACTTTGGTTTATTGTACTTAGGATTGGTTTACTTTGATAATTATTAATTTTTACATGCATGCATACATTTGTAATTGGCATTCCAATTGGTTCTGCAGATTTGAGTATATTACTTTAGTCCTCCTTCATACCTGTCATATTTGATTCTCATTTCACACCAAATTGCCCACTTTAACTGTTTTTATAAATAAAAAAAGAATCTGGATTATTTTATTCTACAACATAAAATTCCAATGTTAATCTCTAAAATAATCATATAGTTAAGAAATAGTTGAATCATTCATAATATAATTACGGTTTCATACTTTCGATGTTGGAGGAAAAAAATCAAATTCAAATCTGGTTGTAACTAACTTTAAATTCAAATTCTAATCCAGTTATTCAAACTATTCTTATCTACGATGTAAATTCTGAAATGTTTCTTTTCTAAAATTATTCAAAATTTACTAAAACTATCAGTGTCAAAGATATTTACCTAAATCTTGTAAACAAAATCTATATGTTTACTCATTCTGGTTTATTTGGAAAACTGATAAGAAAACCAATAATAAAAGATGTTGAATTATGCACTCATTAATGTATTGAATCTTTTACCATCTACTGCATACGTGAATCCTTTTGTTTCACAGCTAGCCTATTAATTCTTTTGCATTCTAAACAGGTCATTTCCACTGTATCCAATCTCAAGTCACCGTTATTTTTAAAAGCCTAATTGTTTCATTTCGTCTTTACCCTTTACTTTACTGTTAAAGGAAGAAGCTTTTCTTAAATAATAATAAAGTCTACTAACAAACTATCACTTACTTGCTATAAGATGAAACAAAGTCAAACTCCATGCCAAGTTTGAATCCTCAGTTCATTAAGATAAATCGAACCTATCAGTCATAGTGAAAAACCTTTGTTCTTCCACCTTTATTCATAAAGTACTCCTTTACTCTCATAATTTTGTCTTCCTACCTGTTATTACTATTAATCTATCAAGCTGCATTGCACTATTCTTTTTTAATGAGAATTCCCCAATTCGCTCCCAGATTTATGCCACTACTTTGTAAATCATGCAGTAGTTGAATCAAATAAGATGTTCATGTTCTTTTAAAATTTTTAAGGAATAACCGTACATAATTTAAGTATCATGATCTTTTACAAACAACCTACTAACAAGTAGTAAGCTGTACACCTCATTATAGCTGATGAAGGAAAAGGCAAACAAAATCTGAAATGCTATAGTTTAAAGTACCTTCTGTAGAACATTTATTACAGGCCAACCCAAAAAGGAATGGGCGCGGAGGCTTCTACTGGCAGCGGCGCGGAGGAACCTACTTGGCGGCGGCGTGGAGGCGTGGGTTACTATTTTCGCAGTGCAAATCATATCTCCATTTCTATTTGTAGTATATTAAAACAAGATAATATCGATCGTCCTGGCGATTTAATTATCACAGCACCAAAGAACACGGGAAGAAAATACAAACAGTTTAAAGAACCCACAAAAGCGTGCAGAATGCATGAACCCCGATGAATAAATTAATCGATTGATGGCGTACCTCCTGGCGACGCAGAAGCACTTGCAAGCGGCGGCGCACAGGCACCTACTGGCGGCGGCGTGGAGGCACCTACTGGCGGCGGCGTGGAGAGAGAAACGGTGGCGCAGAGGGAGGAGGATTTGGGGATCGGGAAGGAGATTAGATAGGAACGGATCTGGGAAGAAGGAGGTTTTTTTTCTTCTCTCTGAAAGCGGAAGAAAGGGGTTGGGATAATTAGGTTTAACGGGTAAACATTTGTAGGAAACGGGTAAGCAAAATGCTAACGCGTTTTCTACGCCGTTCTCACATTTTCACGGTTTCCCTACGCCGCGCCTACGCAGCGTAGGGATGGCGTAGGCAATTCCGGGTTGGAAAATTAGCATTTATCTTGTAGTGGTGTATAGTTAGAGTCTAATTTAAACCAAACAAGAATTTGAAAATTTTCATCAGTTGGTAAACATCCAACATTAATGTATGAAGGTAACATTATTTGTGTCACTAAAATCCAGTGTTTTAAAGACCCAACCCAACCTCGGTTTGACCACAGTTAATCTTCAATCTAGAAGCATTATGACTTTGAAAATAAAATAACCTTGCGCGTGCATGAACCCGCGGTCTAACCTTAAAACCGTGAAAAAAACTCTAGACCGCCACACGGTTCTTCAAATTTGAGGAAAACTATCGCTTCCCTCTTTATTTTTTTACATAAAAATTTAATGAATAATTTCATAACCTTGGCCATCAAATTATTGGATTAACTTATCAATTTTAGACAACATGATACATTATTATGGTACATTTTACAAATCATTGTTGAACCCAACCTTTTTCATCTTAAAAAATATATTTTTTTATAAATTTGCACTAAAAAGATTATTATAGAATTATTCCAATTAATATTTGTTGTGAAATGTTTAAGAATAATTGTTTTAAAGTTTAATATATTAATTATAATTGGTTAAATTCGAACATTAGTTAAAATAATTTGGCATTTACATCAGAAAAATAGAAAATAATGATCAACGTGGCTCTTACGGTCCTACCGGTTGAACCACTAGAACATTTGACCTTGCACAAACATGGTTCAACTCATAGTTCGATCTTCAAAACTATGCTAGAATTAAAGAAAAATGTTTTAAAGTGGTTAATGAAGCTTTTGTTATCGCTAATTCAATCCAAAGGGAGGAACTTAAGTTCTTTGATCCATTACTCTTAGACCCTGCTATTTTACATTGTAGTTTGGATTCTCATTCTTTGAAAATCATTAATACCGTTCTTGATTGTAAGAATGCAAATCTTTCGAAGGGGGGTTCTGATTTTGATGTTCATCTGAGTGTATCGAGCAATGAATTCGTCGATGTTCATTATAAAAAAGCTAGAGCAAAATTTCATGAAATGGGGTGTTTTAAGTTAACCATTGCTAATAGTTTTGACTGTCTTAAGTCAATGGAAGAAATAGGAAAGAATTCTGATTTGATTGAAGGATCAGATGTGAATTATCAATGTAATATTGTGTATATTGTTAATCCTTCATCTACATATGAAAGCATAATTGATAATTAAATCCAGGAATGTTCTGTTGATTCTGACAGTCAGTTAGAGAAAATTATGGTTAGAGATGTTAACAAGGTGGTTGATTATAGAGTGGGAGGTACTGATAGTAAGTAGTTTTTGGATGCTCACGTCTCAGATGATAGGATTATTTTATGTGGTTGTTTGGATAATGTCAGAGTGCATGATGATAATAGTGTGATGATAGTATTTCCCTTGATGTTGATATGCACATGGTAAATGATGATCTATCAAACTGCTTGGTTATCTATGGTGATATGGTAGGAGATTTAAAAGAAGTGACTGAGAATAGGTTGTCTAACAATGTTGTTTTGCTGGATGGGGTCGATATGCTTGAGGGTAATGATGTTGTTTTTAGTGATGATCATTTATGTGTTGAGGTTGGGGTTCTTGATGATAAGGATGTGAGAAGATTGTCAGTCTCCGGTGATGTGGAGTTCCAGTCAGAGGTTGTGGGGCTGCTTTATGATGATGTTCATCAGTTTGTGGGGCTGCTTTATGATGATGTTCATCAGGTTGTGGATGCCGAAAACTTTCATGATATGGTTAGCAAAGTTGTTCACAATGGTGAAGTTGATTTCAAGGAAAATAATGATATTCATGCAAAGTCAGTTTCTGGTGTTCTAGATGACGTGGATGTGAGAAGGTTATCAGGTGCTAATGTTGGGGAGACTCGGTCGGAGGTGGTGGGGATTCAGATCGATGATGGTAATCTTATCAAGGCCGGTGACAGTTTTCTGGCAGTGAGTTGCATAGTTTTAAACTCTAGTGTGAAGGAGTTCAAAGATAAAGAAGAAATAAGTGCTACTGTAGTTACTGGCGTAGATGATTTAGTAAGTGGTAGTATTTTAGATGATGTGCTACAACGCGCAACATGTGTATCAACAACAGGTGTCAGTGATTGTAATATTGACAGCAAAACTCCATCCTTATCTTCATCGACAAAGAGAGGTAAGCGAAGGAAATATGTTGTCAATAGTGTTGTTCGTCGTAGTTCCAGGGTCGGTAACAGTCATTCTTCATTTATGGGTGAGTCTCCTGATTTGAGTGCTATGAATGACACTTCGAATTCAGGCTTAGGTATGGTTTCTGTTTTAGGTAGTACTTATTCTTCCTATGCTCTAGGTAGTTTATCCACTAGTGAGTTATGTTAGTTAGCTAGAGATACTGCATTTATTTTTACTGATGATGAGCTAGATACTGCATACATTAGGAGTACGGAAATAAAGAGGGTTAGATCATCTGGATTATGAGGATTATTAGTTGGAATATTATGGGTCTACATGATTCAAATAAATGTGATAAAATTAGAGCTTTTTTAAAGATTATTTTATTGATATTTCCCTTTTACAGGAAACAAAAATAGACTGTCCCGATATTCATTTTTATAGAAGATAGATGGCTATCATTTTAGATATTGGGCCTGTTTACCTTATATTGGAGCTTCTGGAGGTTTACTTATAGGGTGGCATGATAATTCTTTTAAACTTCTTCAAACTATTACTAAGCAACACTCTTTACATATTATTCTCATTAACCTTAGAGATAACTCTTTATTAAATATTTCTAATGTTTATGGACCAAACTCAAAAATTGGTCATCGAGTTCTATGGAATGAATGTCTGGAATTTAGATCATTCGCTCCTGAATCTTGGATTATGGGTGGTGACTTCAATGTTACGCATTTTTTAGGGAAACGTTTACCCCGGGAAAGGGATTTCTCTTCTATGGAAGAATTTGACCAATTTATTATTAATACTAATTTGATTGAATTACCACTTACTAGTAGAGAATTCACTTGGAGTAATACTAGGGAGTCCCCTTCTATGGCCCTTCTAGATAGATTTTTCATCAGTAACGAAATTGAGGATAAATTTCCTATTTGTAGAGTCTCTGGTTTTTCATATACATATTCTGATCATTACCTTATCATTCTTACGTGTGATCATCATAAAATTGTTAATAAAACTTTTAAATTTGAAAAAACGTGGGTATTATTTCTCTAATCTAATTAAAAATAAATGGATTTCAATGAATTTTTATAATGTTAGAAATATGGATAACTCTGCAAAAAAAATTGTTTTAAAACTTAAGGGTCTTAGAATTTTTTTTTAAAATTGGAGTAAGAATGTTTTTGGCAGTATTAAAATTAAAAAAGAAAATTTACTTTCTGAAATGTTTAAAATTAACAAGATAGAAGAAACTAGACAACTAAATCTTGGAGAGCATAATGTTCTCGCTAATTTAAAAGAAGAGCTTAATTCAATTTTAGAAAAAGAAGAGGTTATGTGGAAACAGAGATCTAAAATTCAATGGATTAATGAAGGTGATAATAATACAATTTTTTTTCTTCATAATTTGGCTAATGGTAGAAAACGTAGCAACACAATAAATTCTATTTTTGTAAATAATGTTGAATTGGTTGATCAAAGGGATCTAAATAAGGCATTTACCGATTATTATAGGGATACTTTTGGCAATAAGAATAAGCATAGAATAAACGTTAGATGGAATGAACTTGATCCTATTGAATCTAGAATTAACCTTGCTGTGACAACCCGCAAATCCATACCCTTTGAATCGATAATAAACCACACATGTCCGATCCAAAAAGTACAGAATGACGGAAAGTCATGAGAAATAAGAGAGAGGGTGAGAAGAAAGAAAGAAGAGAGAAGAAGAGAAGAGAAGAAGAGAGAAACAGAACCATAACAATACAGAATCTCACATCGCAGTAGAATAACTTATAATATAGATGAATAATCTTTACAAAAGAGAAACTGTAATATACATACATCAATTAGAGTACACAAATAAATAATTATTAGCCTGGACAGTTATAATGACCTGTCCTCACTTATGCCGATAATTTACAACAACAATGCAGCGGAAAATAAACAGATACGTGTATACGACATGAAGATCTTTAGCTCGTCTGCTGAAGCTCCAAAAGCACCAAATCTGAACCTGTAAATATACTCGGTCTGACCCGAGCATTGAACGGGAAGAACGCCCGGATCAGTCTGGTAAACCAGCGTGAGAAAAACATATCTCAACCGAATTTTAAAGTTTTAAGATTACCAAACTTTCTTTATCAAAACAAAAGGTATCTCGTAAGACCATGTCCACACATAAACACAGACGGGTTTTTTCCTTACGAGAACCAAAACATTTCATATCAAATTCTCTTATATTATAATAGTGTCTATTGCACAAATAATAATTAATCACAGCTGAAATTGTTACATTATTAAATTCCAGCATAATAGGTTTACAAACAAAATGGCAGGCACGTAGTGGATATTGGATTCCATGCAAATAACTAGGTAATGGACCACCTTCCGTACAGTACACCTCTAGAGGGATGCACCTAGGGAGCAGATACTGCCCGCCTAAACCAACACAAGACCGACCTACCCCTTCCTAGATAGTACCGAATATATCATCACCCCGGTCGTTACCGATCTTTAACAGGTACCTGGGTCATACATTCACCACATACCTTTCACATATCACATATCACATCATCTTTGAATGCCACATTGCCATTTCTATTGACTACTAATTACCTTCCACAAAAATACAACCCTTGAGCTCGTACGTTTCAAGGAGGGTGTTAAGCTAAGAGAAGTTACCTTCTCCGCCACCATAGATGTATGTTTGTAAAAACCAATGTACGTAATCTCAGAAAATGCACTGTTAGACATCCATCCATATAAGTTGTTCAGGATCAGGACAAACCGAAGGTACTTTCCTACCACATCCTATCGGGAAATCCCTAGGATTAGTAGCGAATAGTCCTTGCATTGGATATTTCATAACGAAGAGACTACTGCACTATATGTATATTGGGATTTTAACCATAAATGACCAACAAGCAGTCCTTCACTATGAAATCCTAGATATCAATATCATCAACAAACCTGCACAGTCGTCGCATGCAGAGACACTATTGCTGATATAATAACTTTGTTCTAGGATGAAATTAAACAAAAGGATTTAGGTTGGTCTGAAGTGGTTTTCGGATAAACTGATCCTGGTCACTTCGCACCAACAACGCAAAAGCGTTACTCAACCTCATACAGAAACCAAGCCTCGTAGACTTATCACGTTTCCAACTTTCAACTTGCTATCCTTCGGCCAAGAAGGAAGCTCGGTAGATTAGAGTAATCACTCCGCACTACTCGTATCAACATCCTTTACACCAAACGATAATCAAGGCTACACAGATGGCTACGTACTAAGTGTACGACTAAATAGTTCCCACATCAAGTCGAGAAACTAAAATAGCCAAAAATATAGTTTAACACTTAAATAGTCACTAGGCCTGATTTATTAATCTTTTATTTATTAAATCGGTTTTTCAAATTTCTTACTTTAAATTATCTTTAAAAAGATATATTCAAAAAACCATTTCAATATTTGGAAAACATTTCATAAACTTATTTTAATAATAAGTGAATTCACAACTTATTGTATTTTCAAACCATTTAAACTCCATTTTAAAATATCACTTTCCAAAACATTCATTTTAAGGATTTTTCACTTTAAAAACGTGAATATATTTCCTTTTATAAAAATCCATATTTAGCTTATCAAATTAAATTGATTTCACATTTATAAAACAGTGTTTATAATTCACATTTCTATTTTCTAAAAACTTCAATGTATAAAATTCCTTTGTTAACCAATTTCCCGTTTATCTCATTTATATGTACAAGTCCCATTATAAGTTTATTTACTTATAAATTTCTTTATTTGCACATTCATTCTTTTGTAATCTCATTATTTATAAAGTCCATTATAAATTCATTTCTAAATTTCAATAGCAAATCAATTTACAAATTTGATTATAAATCCATTTCTAATATTTATAAAACACTGTTTATAAAAATCCATTTCGTTAAATCTCTTTATTAACAGCATTCCTTTTATAACTTCCTTACTTTATAAATCTTATTTACTTATACTATTTCATTTATAACTTCCTTACTTTATAAATCTTATTTACTTATAATCTTTCATTTATAACTTCATTTTAATACTTATAAAACTCGTTTACAATTCCATTACTTTTATTTATAAAATATCAATTTTATAAATCTCATATATAAACCATTTATAATAAGTTCAAAATTCTCACTTTAACTTATTTTATAAAATAGCTAACTCCATATTTCAAAAAATCATATTTAAGTATATTTCACAGAGCATTAATTTTTATAACATAAAAATTATAACTTTTTATTCATTTAAAATAAATTCATTTCTTTAACAATTCAAAAACTATTAAAACATATATATTTTCAAAATCACTTTGAAATCCTTTTTAAATTGAAATCATCATTTTAATATTTTAAATTTCCAAAAATATGGCCTAATGCTGCAAAAGTATTAAATAAGGGGATTCACATCAATAATAGCAAACATGGCATCCATCACATCAAACATCACATAATACAACATATATAACAATATGTGTAATTAAAAATCAACAATGGTGAGGCATCTAGTTGGATTCCTCCAACTTGTAACCTGCAACAAATACACATATGAGTAAAATATGTACAATGTCTGCTTCGAGGCAGGCGTGCGTACAAAGGGTCATCCGCTCATACACGGGAACGTATAGGGTCTCATCTGCTCCAACAAGCATGAATTATCCAACTACAATAATATAGAATAACATCCAAACAATCATCAAACAACATATAATAAATTTATTCCCACTTATATAAAAATATAAGTGGGCTAGAGAGAGCGAGTTTTACTCACTTTGCTTCCAATCGTCGCAATAGCGATTCGTTTGAATTAAAATTAAACGAGCGTTTAATTTAACCAAAAATTTCCATTAGCGCCAATCAACTCCATAGCGTAGTATTTTTAGACACGAACCCAATGCAATTTGTTTCACTCGAATCCGACCTCGTACGAGAGAGATATGAGTTAACTTGCATTCGTGATAATTAATTATATAATTAACTTAAAATTAATATAATTTAAAACTTATACCCAATCGTTTCTTCCCCTGCCCTTCTTCCCTTCAGCAACAGGCTATGCCTTCTTCTCGTCCTTTTTTCTATTTGCCGTTTGAATACATTGCACCTCCAACTGAACGACATGCCACGACCATCGACCAACGCCCCTGCCTCCGCGCCTCCACCAAGTGTCGCGCCACCTCACCCAGCCCACGCGCGCATGCGTGACCACTCTAGATTGAACCCAAACACACGCCACAAACGCGGCAACTTCGTGGCCTCCATACGACGAACGATCACGCTCCAACCGTTGGATACGAAGATCTCGATGCGCTCTTCAATTCTCTAGTTGGAAGTTTTAGATAATTGTTTACGGATTGAGAGAGATCGAAGGAGGAAGATCGATGTGACGCCCCACCTCTATACCCACGCTAGCCAAGAACACTACGGAGTAATGCTGTCAACTAGCGCGGAGAATAAGGCTGTTGAGGAGCGACCATCCATGTAACTTCTTTGTGCGAGTACCGATATGTCAGATAGTATAGAATGCATATCATTTAAGGAGGAAATCCGACATACCGATACAAACTCAAAGCTATCACACAGTGGCTATATATAATCTTCGGAAACAAATATAGAAATAAACATAACATAAATCAGTCACAGACATCCATATCACAAAGGCGGAAGAAGATATGAATAAATATACAACACATGAAAGTGTACATCAGGGTAGTGGTCAGAAAGATCCACGATAATACAAAAGAATAGCATCACGTGCTATACAAAAGAATAAGTACACATCATAGGGTCTATATCTCAAAAGTGTACAACCAAAAACAACTAAACTATGTAGTTGGCCAAAAGTCAGACTAATCCTGAAGGGAAGTCAAGCAGAAGCACCTGTAACATCTCGGTCTGACCCGAGTATTATTTATAAGAAAATAATAAACGGATCAGTCTAGCTATAAATATCAGATGATATGGTATATAGTAAAAGGCATGACATGAACATGTAATAACCATAACGGCATACTACGATAAGTATGTAAATGATAACCAACAAAAGATTAATCAATATCACAAGAATCTTCTCAAAGATAAAATAGGGTATCATACCCTAAACTTGTATTCATAACAAGTCAATAACACATAAATTCACCAATGCACAGAAACTGATATCATATCAATGAAAATCATGAAAATTGGTGAAGCACAAAATTCCATAAATCATCACCAGAAATCCAGAAAACACATAAAAAGGGGGGAAAGGCCTAACACATGAATGGGAGCATGAAAACTCACCTACGCGTATCACACAGGACGAGAAGCTATCTCATGGAAGCTATCCATTAAATTTCCACACAGAAATGGCCCGAAGACCATGGGGTGCTATCCCATATTTCACACAGGAATGGCCCGAAGACCATGGGGTTTCCACACAGAAATGGCCCGAAGACCATGGGAGACATCGCTCAATCGCTAGTCTAAATCATAAAAATGATCGTCATGATCATAAGGAAGTGTCGATTACACTAAGCTAGTAAGTATACGAGTTTAGCTTCATGTCCCATAACCACTTGCTTAACTCAAATATTTACGAACAGATTGTAGATCTGCACTAGAAAATTGTCACAAGAGTTTCAATATGTGTGAACCGAAATCACACCAATGAGGTATAGACTAACCTTGAAGATAAAGATATATGTGTGAATCAAAATCACACAAATGGTGTCTAGTCTAACCTCGCAAACAAAGAGACATCGCACATTGCTAGTCTAAACCATAAAATGATCATCATCGATCATAAAGAAGTGTCGATTACACTAAGCTAGTAAATATAAGAGTTTAGCTTCATGTCCCATAACCACTTGCTTAACTCAAATATTTACGAACAAACTGTAGATCTCCACTAGAAAATTGTCACAAGGGATTCAATCGAACAAGTCCATAAATTAACCGACGAAGTAAACGCAAGTGTTTCATACCACTTGTTTTGCTAAGCCGTTTAATTATATTTTCTCATACGAATGAGGTAAAGGTTTGTATATACTAGTAGATTGGAAAACAGTTTTATAAACGAGTTTGATATTGAAAATAGAGTTGAAATCGTTTTGATGAAAGAGTTTTGATATTTACTACTAGTATTGAAACCTTTATATTTTTAAAGTGACAAGTCATAGAAGTGATTGTAGAAACAATCAATTAGAAAAGTTCACATTCGAAGACATGAATAAAATCCAAAGAAATCAATTCCCAAAACCATCAAAGTAAGAAATTCCGATGAATGTTTTTCAGATAAGATTTGCCTACGCAGAGTTGTACGGGGTTCGACCTAGAGAGGACAAAATGAGGTCTAACGACCTAAGGGAGGTAGGGTCGAGCGACCTAACGAGGTACCATCCCGAAAGAGGAGTCATCAAAGTCTTAAGAAATGATAACAACAAATAGGAGACCACACGAATCGATTAAAGTTGGAAATTCAAACAAATAAGCAATATAGGAAAAACTGGCAAATAGGAGCAGGTCGGTCAACCGGACTCCCTGAGTCGGCTGACCGGACCAGAGACAGAAGTGCTCGGGTAGCAGGTCGGTCGACCGGACTCTGAGGTCGGTCGGCCGAAGCCTGTAACCTGCACTTCCAAACAGAGGCAGGGAGATGCTAGAGTAGCAGGTCGGTCGACCGGAGCCTGTTTCCAGCACTTCCATGCCAATCAAATGAATGCCAAACACTTCCGAAATGCAATCGGTCGAGCAACGGCACTAAGGGTTTACGCCAATCGACTACCCGGCCATATACGCTCTTCAATGCATCACAAAAATCATGTCAAAGATCAAAGTTTGGATTTTTAAAGAATTGAACTCAAAACACTAAAAATTGGAATATTCACCAAATCAATCCAAACCAAAAGCAATTGCACAAGAATAAGTGTTAGGAATTCATACCTAACAATCGAAGATAAATATAGATTAAGATGTGAGATAAAAATCTCACCTTTATGCACAAGAACTAGAATGAAGAAGCTATAGAGCAATGGCAATGATAATCTCTCTTCAATCCCAACTAAACAAGCTTGATTCTAAGCTAAAAAGAGAAACATTTCCTAAATTAGGTTTAGGAATTTCTGAAATTGATAAGAGAGTGAGTTGGGGAAGAAGAAGAGGAGACTTACCAAAGCTTCTTCTATTGATTTGGAGCTAGAACTTGATTTGTAGATGGAAACTAGGGTTTTAGAGTTTTAATTTCCCATTCCACTCACCATTAATCTCTTTAGAACTGAAATGAAGAGGAGGAGGGAGTGAATGAAGAGGGGGGTTTCAGTTTGGAGTGTTAAGCTAAAACATAGGGCTGAACCAAACCCAACCCAAAGTGAAAATGGTCAAATTTTTGACTAGCCCCAAACATATCAAAGTTTATACTCAAAAAGATCGCAAACGACATTTTGAACTCAATGGAAGTGGTCTCGAGTCCTAATTCGACTGTTTGCAAAAAGTAGCTTTTTGGACCAAAATCCGATTAACGATAAAATATTTAAATAAAATATTTAAATGATAAATTGATAAATATGCGGGTTGTTACAATCGATGTTTTCTGGCTGTTCAAGATATTAGTGGTGGTTGCCCTAACTTTGAAGCTAGGGTTTGCAAATGAAGGTCCTTATATAGACAACTTAAACGACACTATGCACAAGAAATATTTTCGGACTCCAAACGAAACGTGCCGCTTGGCGTTCCTAAAATTTTACCCTTATTCTGAACACAATGGAATGTATACGAGGCCAATTTCATCATATACAGAAGATAGGTTTTCAAAATCGAGTTATTTTAATTAAAATTTCTTTAATTAATTTCTACGCGTTTCAAGCTCGCACGGTCAAACGATAAGTCCAATCGCTACGAAACTTGAAACCCTATAATAACTCACTATTACGGACCCAATGAAACTAGTTTCATCAAAATCTGAGACAGTGTCAAAATTGACAATTTTTACACGTTAATTAAATTAATAAATTTTCAATTTCTATTTATTCACTTTTAAATCAAAATTAAAAGTTTACTAACTCCATTCTAATTTAAATAGATTTATATCAACTTTATAAATCATTTTTCGTTCATTTTAAATTCAAATTTCTCTTTTCTATATAATTTCAAATATTAAATTAAACAATTAGATTATCAAATAAATCATTATATTTGAAATATAGGTTATTCAGCTTATAAAATTAACTTTTGAATATTTAAAATTAATAAAATATTCCAAATTCGAATGACTGAAATTCTGGGTCTTTACACTTGCTGACTTTGATAATCCGTTTTCTGAAGAGGAGATTTTGAAGTCTATTAACGACATGCCTAGTGATAAAGCTGTTGGAACTGGACTAACCTGCAGCGGAAGTTATGGGTGAATTTCAAAATTTTTACCCTATTGGATCTTTATTGGGCCTATGAAGTCTAACTGAATTAGAACATTTTTATATTTCATTTCAATAAAATCATTTATTTTATTTAAATTCAAATATATTAAGATATGAAATTAATTTTATTTGATTTAGTTTATACATAAATGTATCATATACATATATGTGTGAGTGCATATGTAACATAATAATCCGCGAAAGGTATAATATGCCCATATGTAGATGTTGGGATTTACATCACAACAGACATATTAGCTCATTTTGTATGTCATGTATGTTGTCCAAATATGTGCATATATATGTGTTACAAAATACACACACATATGTATGTATAAATATATTGTATATAATATATGAACATAAAACATTTATATATAGATAAAAATATATATAGAAAGAGAGAGAACAATTATTAAAAATTATTTATAATTCAAAATTAACTTAGTCTTGCAAACATAATAATTTTAGTATTTTAATTTGTATATATTATGAATAAAATAATGTTTTCATCCATAAATAATTAACATAAAATAATTTATTGATGAAAATTCAAATTTTACAATTTTCAAAAATCTAGGATCATAAAATAAAGCTTAGAAAAAATTTGGAGATTTTTCAAAGTTGAAATATTATTTTTATAAAAACAAATACATTGATTTCGAAAATAATCATTTAATATAAAATAATATTCTATTAAAAATTCAACTTTTAAAATTTCAGAAATTCTAGGATCATGAATGAAAGTTACGAAAATTTTTGCTGAAGTTTTCAATTAAATTTTTATTTTTAATAAATCATAAACAGTTTTTCTAAAATAATATTAATCATTAAAAATAATAAAATTTATTGAAAAATTCATAAACTTTTTATATATGTTTCTAAAATGGTATAATATTTTTTTTAAATATAAAATTGAATTTCTAATGTAATAATTATTTTATATATAATAAACAATTCAAAAATTCAATAAATGTTAATTTAAAAATATGAATATACGTATGATAATTAATTTTCGAATTTGTAAATTCATATTATATATAAATAAGTGTACTAAATTTTTTAAATTATATATATATCTTATATATGCATATATTCTATTATGAGAGAGAAATATACACTGATATATATATATATATATATATATATATATGAATTTATTAATATATATATAAAACAATTATTAATGACAAAAATTGATTTTGTACAGTAAACAACATTTGTCTATACATAAATCAAATAGTATAACAAACAAATTATGCACATAACCAAACTGATTTGTGACAACTACATCTATTTACAAAAATCTTACCTAACTAAACATATAGTAGCAATATATTTAAACAAATGTGAAATTGCTCATTGTAGGATCATAGAATATAATTTAATTACTGTAATATGAATTAAAATTACCAATTTAATGATGCCTTTGAATCCACATTGATGCAATGACTTCCTTTCCTTTTACTGTTCTTGATACGTCAGATTGCAAGCCCAAAATCACTAACCTCTAACCATCGAATAGTATTATTTTAATTTGAAATATATTTGAGAATTTTGTAATGGATTGAGAGATATGTTTTAACCAGCAATGTAGAAGGTAATGGCGGCCAAATGGTTAGTCATTATTTTTAGAGATACATACATACATACATACATATACATACATATACATACATACATACATACATACATACATACATACATACATATGTGTACATATATATGGTTGTATTAGAGAGAAACGAGGAAAACCTTTTTACCCATTCTCACTTAATCTCAATCCATTATCTCCAAGCCAATTCCCTATGTTTTAGCCACCCCTAGACCTTCCCAAAACCGAAATTTTGCAGCCCTAATGATGGGCCTTAAACTCATCTAAGCCCAAGCCAAAATACTATGCAATTAAATCTAATTTAATCGCTTGTCGATATTGTATATCGATCGATATATTTATAACTGTTATAAATATATATAACATTATTTATTTCTCAAATCATATTCAAATTTTATAATTAACATTTCATAAATATTAATTAATTTATAACAATTGTAAACTAATTAAATCGTTCGGTCTTATGGGAATTCATCATTTCGGCTATGTAACTCTTGGGTGTAAATTTGGTCAGCGATTAACATCGAACTATTCTAATGTTAATGTTCACACGTCACTTATCAGGTGGTGTGACATTATGGCCAAATTTATCGCTTACTCATTTTCGGTAAAATCCAATTTTAGTTTAATAAGCGTTACCCGGTTGTGACATTTGTTTATAGCAATTCTCTTCGTCAAAACTATAACACTTTGGACTTATGGAATTTGGCAATGGTCAAAATTCCAACCTCATCCACATTCAACTTTATAGTCCAAATATAAAGTCCTTGGTTCAATAAAAACAATTATTATTAACCGAAATGCTCTCGCCAATAAGGGTGTAAATCGGTCGGATCGGACCGGACGGAGGCGTGTTCAGTTTCTGTCCTAAATAAAATCGGCCCGGACACGGACCGGACGAGATTTATATTCGTACAAATTTTGTTGTCCTAGCTTGTGTCCTAAATAAAATCGAACGGACACGTACATACGTTTTTCGGACACAGACTCGAACGTACACGGACGGACATTGCTATTTACATCAAATTTTATGTTGTTTAATAGAATTTCCATTAGCTATATTATTTTTATCAATGTGTATTGAAGTATAAGCATTTTATGAATCCTTACTCAATCAACCGACCAAATAGTTGTCATATATGTTTTGAGAAACATAGAAGATATACTGAATTATAAGAAATTCGGACGAATTCGAATGAACACGGACCGGATGAGATTTTTGCTCGTATAAATTTTGTTGTCCTAGCTCGTGTCCTAATTGAAAATCGAACGAACTCGGACGGACGTATTTCGACCACGGACACGAACGGACATCAGACACTCGTACAAAATTAACAGCCCTACTCGCCAGAGACTTTGACTTTGAGTTGACTTGAGTTGACTATGATACTAACCGCATATAACTGAGGAGACGAATTCTCTCTTGAACAGTGCTTCACTTCCAATACTTCCACTCGACCCAACTATAGTCACTCGATGGACGCCATGCCATGATTTGGCTATAATCAAAGCAGAGCTTTTATATTGAAGATCCACAGTATTCTCAAGTCGATAGAACTGTGTAATCAGTCACATCGATATTTTCTATTTGACCTTAGTTATATTAATCAACAAAAAACTATCGAGTGAGTCATTCCATAGTTATCCAATAACTATAGTACGTAACCCCTAGGTGTCTCCGGCAGTCATGAGTAATACACTGCCCAACATTTGGAGAGCGTTACGTACTAAAGTCTCAATGGATACATCGATATCCAGTCTCGATGCATCTTGATTAGGAACATTTAAAATGGTATACTTATTTCGTTGTGATAAATTACTCACAGTTACAACACTTTGTAACTACCATCACAAAATATACCATTTATGGATTTTATTAAATATACTTTTAATTAAGTTAATTAATTAATATAATCACATTATATCAAGTATATAATAGGAAGAAAATACCTTTTATTTCGAACAAGATTGGTCAACGAGTTAGATATATGTAACAAATTACATAATTGCCCCTAGGGCATACCCCTAACTCTATCAAAGCCTGGGTCCCGATGGGTTTCCTATTTTATTTTACAAATTATTTTGGGATGTTTTAAAGTTTGATTTAATTATCATGTTTAATGAATTTTATAATGGGAAACTGCAATTAGGAAGATTTAATTTTGCAAATGTCATTCTATTACATAAAAAAATCGGTGCTAATAATTCAAAAGATTTTAGACCAATTTATCTAATTAATTGTTCCGTTAAAATTATCTCAAAAGTCTTAGCTAATAGACTTAACACAAGATTAAATGATCTAAATGATTGTTCACAAACCGCTTTCATTAAGGGTAGAAATATCACAGATGGAGTGGTTGCTATTCAAGAATACATTAATCACTGTTGTAAAAATAATATTGCATGTGCACTTCTAAAACTAGACTTAGCGAAAGCTTTCGACTCGGTAGATTAAGATTTTTACTGGCTAGAGGTTTTAGTCGTAAATGGATTGGATGGATTACGACTTTGCTTAAAACTGGTAATTCTAGTATAATGGTTAACGGTATTTTAGGAAATAAAATTCAATCAAAACGTGGCTTAAGGCAGGGGATCCTTTATCTCCCCTTTTGTTTAACTTAGCTACATATGTTTTCGTTATGATTATTAAAAAAAGCGGTTGGAAATGGTTCTTTAGGGTCCGTTGGTAGTGAAATCTCGCGCAATAGTCTCTCTGTTCTTCAATTTGCGGATGATACTTTATTATTTACTTCTTATTTGCCTAATCACATCATTACCCTTAAATTTATTTTATACAGCTTTGAACTTCTTTCAGGACTAAAAATTAATTTCAATAAAAGTTCGGTTTTAGTATTAAATGACGTTGATAAGGTTGAAGGTTTAGTTCCTAACACGCTTAATTGTAGAACCATGAATTTCCCTTTTAATTATCTTGGATTTTTGATTAGACCAACTAAACTTAAGCATGATGACTGGCTAATTATAATATATAAAATTAAAAATAGAATTTCTAATTGGAATGGTAGGTTTTTATCGAGAGCGGGTAGATTAGTTCTCATCAATTCTGTTTTATCTGCTCTTCCGATTTATTGGATGTCTATGCATCTTTTCCTAGATTAGGTGATTAATAAAATTGATAAAATAAGAAGTGATTTCTTATGGAGCGGCGATAATCCTAACAGTAGTCTTAAATGTTTAGTTAATGGGGAAATAATTTGTAAATCGAAAAAGAAAGGTGGATTAGGAGTTATTAATTTATGTAACATGAATTTGTCTTTATTAGGGAAGTGGTTATGGAAATTTAAGGATATAAATGATAATTCTATTTGGAAAGAAATTATTTCTAAACATTATTATAATGGTAATAATAATTTATACCAAATTACACTTTCAGTTATCAATAAATTGTCTAATTTTTGGAAATCAATTTTAAAATATCATGAGATTTTTAACCTTGGTACTAATACGATTGTTCATTCAGAAAATAATACGTTTTTTGGCATGATCGTTGGATATCTGTCGTTCCACTTAGGGTAGAATTTAAAAAACTTTTTGAAATTTGTAACTTTAAAAATGCTTTAATTATAGATGTTTTTTCTCTGGATAATGATTACTCTTGGAACTTTAGTTTTAATAAAATCTTAGAAGGTACAAGTCTTAGACAATTTTCTTTATTATGTGCAAGGTTGAATCTATATAATATTAATAACGAAAATGATATTATTAACTGGGATTGGGATAAAAGTAAGAAATTCACTTCTAATTCTTTATATAAATTTCTTAATTTCTTGGGCGTTACTAATAACTCTTTTAAACTTATTTGGAAAGAAAACGCTCCGCCAAAAGCTAAGATTCATATGTGGTTAATCATGCACGAGAAGCTAAATACTATTGAATTTTTTTAAAAAAGGAATATGCAAATTGATAATAAATGTACTTTTTGTAAATTGTATTTTGAATATATTAATCATATATATTATGATTGTATGGATACTAGCTACATTCTTAATAATACTCTTAAAATCTTTCACTTTATTTTTACAACTAAAGTTACTGATTGTGATTTTTTACTGGAATAATTTAAGATTTAAGTTTAAAAAGAGAAATAGATTTTTATTAGATACTTTATTCATTATAATATGTTGGTATATTTGGTTTGAGAGAAACCAAATTTTTTTTAATAATAATAATAGTCATATTAATAGATTGATATTTACAATAGCATCATTTTGTTTCATCTCAAATCCTAAATATAGATTAGATAAAAGTAATCATTTTAAAGAATATCTTAATAAGGTTAGAAATAGCATTAAGTTATTTAAACAAAAAACAATATTTTTAACATTAATAATTATAACATCAACATTTTCTCGAATTTGTATGATGATTTTACTGATATCATAATGTTCTTTTGATCAAAGGAGCATAAGTTTAATTTTATAAATTTTATAATTTATAGGTTTTAACTACATATTTTGTTAATTTTTATGTTTTTTTGGTTTCGAAATCACTATTTCATAACTTTAGAGTAACTTTAGATTTTGCACAATGAGTTTTGATCATTTTATTAGTCTGTCTCTTATTTTAGTTTCTTTAGTGTCTTATAATTTTAACTTTAGTTTTATTACTTTTGCTTCATTAATACATATACATATATACGTGTATAAATTTCATTTATATACATATATGTGTATTATTCTTATATTTTTGTATAGTTCCATCTGCAGATACAGATTTAGGCCAAAAATGGTGCTAGATTGCTATTTGCAGGATGTCAAGGTTGCTGTCGTCAGGATTGCAGTGAAGAGTTCATTCTAGATCTTCCGCGGTGGCAGTGAGGCGTTCTTTCTGGATCATCCGCGTTTCTAGTGAGACATTCATTCTCTGATGGAGCCGCTTATTGATCTCGTTTGTGCACTTGATCGCACCGTAGATCATCCGCGTTTGTAGCGAGACGTTCATTCTGGATCGTCTTCATATGCAGTGAGGCCTTCATTCTGATTCATCCGCGTTTGCAATGAGGCGTTCATTCTCTGGTAGAGCTGCTTGTCGATCTCATTATGTGCACTTGGTTGCACCAGGATTTTTTTGGGTACTTCTAACACTTCATTATTGGACGGTGACCTTGCTGGAGTTCGATATTGAGGTGCAATGGGACGGTGGCCTTGCCGGAGCTCATTCAAGAAGTTACCTGAGTTTGTTTTCTTTTATTTTTCTGTATTATGATTTGTCACCTGCCAGACATGTTGGCAGCATCTTTGTTATCAGTGATACACACACGTGCTCTCCTCTACTTTAGAGGATCGCACATTTCTCTCTCAAAAATAAAATAAAAATAGATGTATCATATGTATGTATGAAAATACATCTCTACCATGTTTAGGTAGATATATTAAAAACTAATTCTGCTAATATCAATTAACCATTTTCAAAAAAGTTGGTTTTAAGATCATAAAATCAATGTTATACGTCTAGTATACCAAAACAGAGAATAATCAAATATAAACTCGCCGCACAAGTTTATAACTCAGATTTCCACTGCATTGGAATTCTGTATTAATTATAATAACAGTATGAATGTTGTAAACAAGTTACAACAACAGCGGTATACTGTAACGACCCGTAAATTTCAACTGTTTTAATAACGTAATTAGTTGAAATTTTGTGAAATTTTAAACGATAAAATTTTGAAATAAAATTTTATATTTGGAATACGTCTAGTTAAACATAGCGACTGGTAAATTTTCGTACGAAAATATGAAAGTTTATTTCGCGCGTAAATTTACTTCAATTTAATCAGTTAAAAAGCGATGAAATTAAAATATTTCCGAAACCTAAATATTTTTACATAGAAAAATTCTAAACCATCTTCTGAGCAAGATGTCAGTTCGTCATATTTCCAAATTCGGACATCTATTGCTCCGTCGTTCTTATTTTCTGCAAAATAGCAGCATTCTGGTACCGATATCGATTTTTATCGGATGATCATACCACTGATATCTGTATGCCGTTTTGTCCGTCTCGTCGAGCTGATCTCTACGGTATATTTATTTTTGTAATTTGAGATCCGGTACGCGACGAAAACGATGATAACGACCCGTCGTAAGGGTACAAAAATTTATGACCATTTGTTTTGTCTTTTCAAAACTTGTGACGTGTTGGCCAAAGCAATAATAAATGTTGTTTAGTTAGTCAGCTTACTTTTCTTTGGGTGACCGTGCTTTCATTTTTCCCTTTAGCATGCTCGTACCTTCTTTTCCTTCCCATCACACTTTTGGCCTTCCTTCCTATTAAATTATTATTCTGTTCATAAATCATATATTTAATACAAGTTCCTTTATCTTCCACCCGTTCATTATTTTACTCGGCATTGCTCCCATCTTTCTCTTTCGTTCTCCACTTTCAAAAAAAAAAAATTGTTTACAAAAGAAATGGTGACAACATGAAATTTAAGGAAGCTGGCCTCCTCCTTCGTTTCTTTTTTTTCTCACCCTCCCATGCGTCCCTCCTCCCCACTCCGACCATACGCGCAACGACACCGTTCACCCCTCCGTCCGCGTCTCACCTGCGACTGCGCCTAAACCCCTTCCCCACGTCCAGACTGCGCACGCCTCCAAACTCCAGCGACCAAACTCGCGCGCGTCATCCCTTCTCCAAGCGCCTAGTCGCACCATCTGCCGCCTGAACGGCCCCTCCACTTCCAGCGCATCATTCCATCGCCACCAACGCCCCTCAACCCAGCCTCGCCTGAGCCCCGCCGCTTTGGCCACCATCTCCTCTTTTGAATACATAGGTAATATATATGTATACTTTGCTGTTTGCTTTAAATAGCTTTTATATATTTGTACATACCAAATTTGTCTGCATATGTCTTAATAATGAGTTGAGTTAGAGATATATGTGTTTTGCATGTGACTATTTATAGTCTGTTCCAGGTGTATTGTTTACAAGTGAAGTCTGCAGTGTTACATTGTATAAATAATATATATGTTTACTCATTTAACTTAGATATTTATATTGCATATATATTATGTTAACTTTAGAGTTTATACGTTCTATGTTTATTTTATTAAGGTCTGCATTTATATTCTGTAAAACATATATTTTGATTTTCGTTTGTATATATATTTGTTAGTGTATATACATCAGTTAGTTATATAAGCCTTTAGTACCTTTTGTAGTATAGAAGGAGACAAATGTTTTAATGTTTTCATTTCATTTACAGTATATGTTAGGATAAGCTATAATATTTCGAATGGTTTTAAATATATATCTAAGCATAATATTTGTATAGATTATTTATACATTTTATTAGTGGTATTAAATTCATAACTATATATATATTTACGTCTGGTGTCTAAGTGCATTCACATATTTGTTTACATGAGCATTTTATGTACGTCAGTTATATATATATATATATATATTGGGTAGCATATAGTCGACAAGAGCTTTGTAAGGCAACACATATAGGTTGGTCTGCATACTAAATTTTGGAAAGTACTAATTTTTGAAAGAAGTACTATATGTACACGTGTTATTTATTTATATCATTCGCATACAACGATTTTCATATAAATTATAATAGTTCATGAACAAAATCTGCATACTTTGTATATTAAGGACTACCTGAGTGAGAATAGCGATATATTCATGCAAAGTACGATTTTTGAAAAGCGTATATATATAATTTTAATGAGTTTCAAAAATTACATTTGTTAAGCGAATAATATATATTTGTTTCGGTTTACATCAAGCAATTTCTGATCTATTTTCATCGATCTCTATTTAATCAGCCATGTCTGTCCAATCCGTGCCAACCTTGTTCGTTTGAGATTCGTGCCTGGATTTGTAGCACATTTCCTTATCAAAACTCCTTTAGCCTCGAAAGGTGAGCACTCACTCACGATTAACGTTCTTTTATTTATTAGATTTGATTTCAATTGAAACGACAATTGAAATAGGCTGCTGTTAGTTAATTACACTGTTTTATATGCTATTACCTGTATCAGTTCACCTGTGACATCTAACACCTTTATCTGTTAATTATTTATGCGATGATAATACAGTTTGGCTGATAATTGATTGATTGTTGATGTTTATAATGGACGTTAAATTGTTAATGTTAAAACGATAAATAGTATGAAATTGAACTTGATATAGGATAGTTAAATGTTAAATTTGATTAACTAACATTTGTATAATATGACCCCTTTAACTGTTGAATTTATTGACACGTAGGATTTGTTTAATTACATTTTGAACCACTGAATGTATGTTGTTAAATTGATGATGTATGAAATTGTAAATAGATGACAAGTGAAACTGTAATGTAATAATCTTTAATCTGCATGAAATGATAGTGTAGATTCTAGAAATAATTATATTAATTCGTACAAATAACAATGCGAATTAATACGGTTATTTCGGGATTATTTGAATTGATTATTGGATTGATATTGATGGTTGTTATTGCTTGTTTATTTACTTTGACACCATCCCTGTTATCACACTGCAAGTTCCCTTTGATATGTTTTGATTTTGAATTGAATTGGAATCGGGTTGAAATGATAAATACCCAAATTGAAATTTTTACCTAGGATAGGAAATTAAATAAAACCCGATTTGTCAATAATTTGATAAAAATAAAATGAAGATTTTATTTGAATAAATAATATGGTTTTGAAACGAAGTTGGAAATTGAATTTAATGAAATTTAAATGTTAATATTTAATAATCTGAATCAAAATATTAACAATGTAATTGATGAAAGAATGTTGTTTAATTTGAGAAATGATTGAATTAAGTTTGAAATTATAATTAAGTTCGAAATTATTAAACTTTGAAATTATTTAATAATTAAGTTTTGAATTATTTAATACTTAAATAATTGAAATTGAGTTTTCTTTATTAAGTAAGTTTTTGAAAAATTATTTAAGTAAGCAAATAAGTGAAATTGAATTTCTTTAACAAGAAATAAAATGTGATTTATTGAAATTAATGTAAGACTTGAAATTTAAAGAATTTGGTTTGATGAATTTAATTTAATCAAATTTGTAAGTTTTGATATAATGAAGTTGAATTTAAATAATGGATTTAATGAATTGGAAATTTAATAGAAAGTGTATTGAATGGAAAATTTACTTAATGAATATTGAATGAAATTGATAAATGAATTTAAATTGATTTAAATGTTAAATTAAATTAATTTAAATGTTTTCGAAATGAAACTTATATTCGAACTTGAGTTAATATTTGGATTGTTTAAATAGAAATTGAATTTGAATTATAAGATTTTGAAATGGTAAGTTGGAAGTTTTGAAACGTAAATTTTGGAAATTGATTTAGTAAGAGAAATGAAATGTTGATTTACAAAGCCTATTTGAAATTGAAATTGATTTGGTTTTGAAATATATAAACGACCAATCGGTGTAATAATTACGAAAGTTATTAAAGAGACCGGGATCGGTAATGGATATACTCTCTATCTGAACCGAAACCACTTTAATAATTATACGCGGAGTGTTGATCCAGAACGAAGTGGATGGTTTTGGTGAACGCGTTGACTGAAGAAAGAGAACGATATTGGATGACCCCTGACATGACTAAAACAGGAGCCGCGCCGGGCCATTGAGGATCGCCATCTCTAGCGGACACACTTCTTCGATACCATATCTATTACTTTTGTGATTCGATTTGGGTGCACCCCTCGATTATGGGAGTGTTGTTTCGCGGTGTTGGGGTAGTAGCTGCTATGCCCAACATCAGTCCGGATCAGGCAACTACTAGTATCCTAGTTGGTATCGCCTCATGTACCTTGTCATACTGATTATCCTATTCGCGACCACTACAATTTTGATTTGTACCTTTAGTATATGGATTGCCCTCTGGTGACTTCCGGTTTTGGGGAAACTACGGTCTTGTATATGCTTTTGGGAATAAACAGGTTAAGAGGTGTATGGGCCCTGCTTAACCCTACTTTGATATCTTTATATTACTGATAGACATTATCTACTTAGCGTACATTACTACCTAGTAGATAGTTTAACGGATCCTTAAAGGATGGTTATTCCAAACATCCTTTGAGTTACTTGTATTTCAATTGCTATTTCACTTGAGTTGGATTTATTAATATAAGAATGTTAATCCTGACTCGAGTGTTTTGTGTTTTTGCTTTACGCTCGGGTCAGACTGAGTAGTTCAGCTTTCGAGACTCACCTTTGGAGTTGGAGCTTCGCTTGGAGATCCAGCTATCTATCCAGCTTTCAGATATTCGATGATTCCAGTGATGTATTCTGATTTGTATCTGTTACTCTTCCGTTGTATCTAGTTTAACTCTGATGTATCGTATTACTCTTCTGTTGTAAACTCTGATGTATTTTATATATTCATATAGTAGCTTCATGAACTACTATCTCTTTTATTTCCGCTGCATTTATTACTCTGTGTCTGTGATCTGTGATTATATCTATTTACTGTATATGTTCAGTTTTGCCAAATTTAAATTAACAACGCGGTATTTTGAGCAATTCAACTCCGGCATGAGTGTCTGCCTATACACTTATAATGGACGCGAATGGTCCAAAATATCGGGTCGTTACATATACTATTTTGAATAAATAGTATAACCAGAATAACGAATAGAATATAGAATAATGTATATAAATATACAAACATACTAGAATTCTAACCGGATTAAGTCTGAGGCTCGTCGTAACGATTTCCTTAAGAATTTTATTTCAAAATTCTCCCAAGATACAATAGACGAATTCTGCTTGAAATTGTAATGAGTATATCACTCTGTGATTTATTGTATGCAGGAGCAGAGAAGAAGAAGAGAAGGGAACGAAATAGAATTGGATGAGAATGTGATCAGGATTCTCTCCTATTTATAATTTCGTCTGCATCCCTTCAAATAGTCGCGTCTGCTTGACGGGTTGCACCGCTGCTGTTCGTTAATGGGTCGCACCCGCCTGCTGCTTGTATCCGTTTCTTCAGTTAGGTCGCACCTGCTTATGAACAGTCGCGTCTGTTCGTATAGCCTGCAACTGTTAAAAAACCCGGTCAAGTTTTGCAGTAAAATTAGGATCATAAACCCGAACCCGGCCCGGTTCAGCCGGCGGCGGCGCACGCGTGGTGGAGATGCATGATCTCCCTCCTCACAACGAAGCATACATTTGGGTGCCCCTAGGCCCCAACACCTTCATTGCAAAGCCATATATATATTGGAATGGCTTTGTAAATTTGGTGTGGGACAAGTTTATTTCATTTACACTGTGAATTCTAAGAATCAACAATATTTCAGTTAAATTTGTATAGTACATAAATGTCAAAATAGTCAATTATATGTGGATAGTAATGTTGGCGATTTATCCACAGTAAAGTTTCTTATTGGTCTAAGGGTAAAGTTTCTTAATATTTTACGCAAAGGCAGTCATCGTTACAAAATATATTTAAAGCATGGTTTTCCCGTATATCATCTCTTGGAGCCTTCTCCGTATTTAAAATGACCTCAAACTCCCTCTCCCTCTCAAACTCCTGCCTCTCCAAGATATCCAACTCGAAAACCCTCTCCCACCTCCACCAAATACTTGCTCATTCCATCACCCAACCCCACCCACCAACCACCTCCCTCCACGTCGCCACCTCCCTCCTCAACCGCCTCTCCTCCCTCCCCACCTCCACATCCTCCTCTTCTCTCTCCCTCTCCCTCTCCCTCTTCCGCTCCATCCCCAACCCCGACCTCTTCCTCTTCAACTCCCTCCTCCGCTCCCTCTCCCTCCTCTCCCCTCCCTCCGCCCTCCTCCACTTCTCCCGCTGCAGTCTCATTCCCAACCCCTTCACCTTCTCCTTCGCCCTCTCCGCCTCCTCCTCCTCCCCCTCCTTCTTCCCTTCCACTCGCGTCATCCACGCCAAATCCGCCGTCCACGGCCACGATCGCGGCGCCTTCGTCGGTACCGCTCTGATCAACTCCTACCTCAAATTCGAACACATTTCTTCTGCTCAGAAAGTGTTCGATCAAATTACCAATCCGGACATTGTTTGCTGCAATGCTCTAATTTCAGGTCTAGTTAAATTCGGAGCATTCGATAAGGCTGTAAAGAGGTTTACAGAGATGGTGGGTTTGGATTCGACCACAATTGCAGTCATTTTGCCTGCAATTGGGGAAATCGCAGATTTGTGGATGGGTAGGGCTGTTCACGGATCGGGTTTAAAAAAGGGCATTTTGGTAAATTCCCATGCTGCAACAGGGTTAGTTACTATGTATTGCAAGTGTGGTGATGTTTCAGATGGCAAGTTAATGTTTAAGGAGAGTGAAATGATAGACTTGGTTTGTACAAACGCGATGATATCGGGGTATTCAAGCAACGGATGTGTTGATTCGGCAGTTGAATTGTTTAAGGAGATATTGGATGCAGGTGAGAACCCGAATTCCAGCACTTTGGTTGGTTTGATTCCTGTTTCTTCTCCGTTTGGGTATGAGTTGGTTAGTCGGTGCATTCATGGATATGTTGTAAAATCTGGTTTTGATCAGAACTCTAATGTGGCTACTGCTGTTACTACTGTTTACATAAGATTGAACGATATGGAATCTGCACGCAAGGCTTTTGATGGAATGAAGGATAAGAGCATGGCATCGTGGAATGCTATGATATCGGGTTATGCTCAAAATGGTTTGACTGAAGATGCGATTAGTTTATTTAAAGAAATGCAAATGCAAAATGTGCAGCCTAATACAGTTACTACAGCAAGCATATTATCAGCTTGTGCGCAGTTAGGAGCACTTACATTGGGGAGATGGGTACATGACATTATCGATAAGGAGAAAGTTGAGGCTAATGTGTTTGTATCAACTGCGTTGATTGATATGTATGCAAAATGTGGAAGCATAGAAGAGGCTAGGACAATATTTAATGCTATGAAAGATAAAAATGTGGTTTCTTGGAATGCTATGATAGCAGGATACGGGCATCATGGGCAAGGCAAGGAAGCCATAAAGCTGTTTGAAGAGCTAGGTTTGAGTGGTCGATGTGATCTAACTGGTGTGACATTTCTTGCTGTGTTAAACGCTTGTAGCCATGGTGGTTTGGTAGATGATGGTGAAAGGATTTTTCATTCCATGGAAAGGGACCATGGAATCAAACCAGGATCTGAGCATTATGCGTGCATGGTTGACATATTCGGACGAGCTGGAAGACTCGATGAAGCTTTGGAGTTTATCGAGAATATCCCGAATAATGCGGGTGAAATACTGAACTGTTTTTTTTTATTGTCAGTTGCACCTATTCGAAAGGAAAAGGAAAACGAAAAAAAAAGACACTATTTACATATGATGATGTTTTAACTGTATTGCATTAAACAGGTCCAGGTGTTTGGGGAGCCTTGCTCGGTGCATGCATGATTCACAAAAATACAAGCCTTGCTCAACTAGCATCCAGAAAGCTGTTTGAACTCGAGCCAGAGAACCCAGGATACTACGTACTACTATCAAACATACACTCGATTAACAAAAACTACCGAAAGGCAGCTATGGTGAGAGAAGCAGCAAAAGAAAAGAAAATGGTGAAATCACCTGGGTGCACTTTGATAGAAATCAACAACACAATGCATACATTTACAGCAGGCAGTCGATCTCACCCTCAGTCAGCTGCAATTTACGCAATGCTAGAGAAGGTTACTGCTAAAATGGTAGAAGCAGGTTATCGTGTAGAGACAGATGCTGCGTTGTATGACATTGAAGAAGAGGAGAAAGAGAGCAATGTTAGGGTTCATAGTGAGAAGCTAGCGATTGTGTTTGGGCTTATAAGCTCTGAACCTGGTACAGAGATTAGAATCATCAAGAACTTAAGAGTCTGCTTGGATTGTCATAATGCAACTAAATATATATCAAAGGTGACTAATAGGGTGATTGTGGTGAGGGATGCCAATAGATTTCATCATTTTAGAGATGGAGTTTGCTCCTGCGGTGATTATTGGTGATATAACTTTGCAAATTCTGCTTTTATATTGAGTGCAGAGAATCATAACTATCCAGGTATGCCACAGTTGTTGCCAAATTTTATCAAGTAGATAGATACGATGCTAGATGTTAAGCATTCATATCCTTTAACAAACTATAGCGGAAGATGTACTTTCGAGAGAAAGGATTCGTAGCAGTACTTTGATTTGCACAATGGAGTAGCAAATGCCCATGAAGAGGATGGTTTTGTTTTACGAAGGAATGATGTTCAATGTAACTTATACAGGTATGGATACAAACAACATTGGTTCAAATAAAGGTCGATTACTCAATTTGTGGTCTTTTCATTGCTACACTCCTGAGCTATTTGGGATAAGATGAGTCAGTTTCATGAGAATGGCCTTTTTTATTTGTTTAGTTTGCATAATTAAACTGGAACGCTTCCAATTTTACTATACATCTCAAAGGTTATACAGTTCTATGTGATGATGCTTACTTGTAGGCTTGGCTGCAATGTGGACAATCAATATGTTAGCACTTAACAATTGATACTAATGCCATTGCTAAATTATGAAGTCTACTCTTGTGCATTGATGGGCCTGGACTTGAGACCCAGATGAGGCTACAAGACCTCTTTCTTTTTCTTACTCATTATAGTATACATCGAACTGTGGATACATGATTCAGATACCTTTACAGCCTTTAGTCGACTTTAACACTGCTTTTAATGAATCAGAAGAATTAGAAAAGGCTATTTCAAATATGTTGACATCAATGTTTTCTTGGGTGCGGTAACATCATGATGCCTTCCTGGATATTTAATATTAAACTTAGTTGCATGCGTGCCATAACGATCTTATGTTGTTACATATGATCAAACTTGTATATATACCACTTCATTTTCATTATTTTTACGATATGAGATTATCTTTCTTTCCAATATGTGTCAATTATCCACACACAATGCGAGACATCCCAAAACTACCATCTAAACATCCAATTTAAAAATTAAAAATAATAATAAATAAAGTAAAATCTACGCCTAGCTGCAGGATGGATTGAAATTCTTCTAATTTATTTTTTCCCTTTCTGGTTCAAAATCGATGCTTAACTGAGATGCTCATACTAGTGGTTTCCTACGTATAAGCCGCATGAGGCAGCTAATCCTTTCAAATGTTATCTTTTATTTTATGTTTTATTAGTAACATAATTCATTAGTATTTTTTATATTAAAACACTAAAAAAATACCATACTTTATAAAACTGGTTTATTTGAAACAACGTTGTGATTATTTATCAATTTCCAAAAGACACCGACCTTGTTCAATTTAAAACCCGTCAGGCTAATTTGCATGTTTATCAAACCTATTTATGCAAATTTGACATCAGAACCCAACCTTCTTATCTGACTTACCAACATTTATTACCAGCTATTAAATTATAATGCTTGTTTCAAAGTACATATATGCTTATTGTATAATTGTTTATTCTTTTGAAATTTTAGATTGAAAAAGGCAGAACAGGATTGCAAAGGGACCATATAAAAGAGGGAGCCAATTCCTCATCTCTCTCCTTGGTATACATATATCATATATGTGTGTCTTTCTCTGTGCACATGTTTATATACATACACATGTATTTATTTTTTGGGAGGATCTACAACTCTTTTCTTATTAATCTCCTTTAATCCTCTTTCCATCTTTTTGTTCAAAACATTTTCTGAAGAGTGGGTGGATAAAAAAATTTAATTTAAGAAACCGGTAAACTTTTGGTTGAAATTAGAAGGTTATATAATGGGGATAAATAAGGGGGCTACTGGACAACCCTTATACTACATACATATATTTACATGAATTTATGTATGTATATGCATGCCTGCATGCATGTATATATACACAAGAGGAATCTGGATTTTCATCCTTTGTATCTTAAGGCGTAATATCTCTCTGTTATTAAATGAAGTTAACTGTTTGAAAACGTGGAGCATATTAAAGTTATCAATTATTGTAATCTCCTGGGCTGACATTGTTTTAATCTGGGATGTCACAAATTTAGTATCGACTCAAAGCGTAAAAATAGATATATGAGTCTAAGAAGTTAGAAATAACACTATGTATTTGCAACCCAATTTGTTAATCCTTAACGGATAATATTAACCACGTATATTCACCAGAATGTTACTTCATCAGAACCCAAAAGCAACTTAAACACCTATGTTCTCAAAGCATTCATGTACTTAGATTAGAGCTCATTTTACTAAATGTTTATATATCCATTCACATGACCAAATTTGTTAATAAATAACATATCAATGTAATTAAATCATTTTCCTTTATAAAAAAAGAAGTAATTGAATCATTGGTGCAAGTGATTTTGTTAATTGACAATTTGATTGGCAATTTACCCATGAGTAGGATTAACAAAGGCATGTGATAACAGTGAATCTCTTTGTACTACTATCAAACAGCAAAAACTATTGAAAGAGAGCAATGTTATTTGATTGTCGTGATGCAACAAACGTTACCAAATATAAAGTGGATCAAGCACTAATTTATCCTTTAACAAATGCCATAGCCGAATTATGAAGACCACTCCTTTGCATTGATAGGGATGTTGCTAATATATCATATTCATTCATATGTGGTTGTATTGTATGAAGCTCCATTTCTTTACAGTCTTTGATTGACGTAAGCCCTGCTTTTACTGAATCAGACTAGTTAGCAAAGCTATCTCATCCAATTTGATTATTTTATTGGGTGTGATATCATCAAAATGGTGTCTTGGTCCGTGCATATTTGATGTTAGGCTTAGTGCTTTTCAATATTGAGTGGACGCACAATGGTGCGACTTTTTTCCCCCCTCTTTAACCCTAATTCAATTGTATTGGACACACATCTGTTAGATGTATCATTTTCTTTTACCAGCATCATCTGTACTGCCCATCTAAATTACAACGCAAAAAATTTATATACTTACCGTTATGTATAAGAGCATCTACAACATATTCAAATATAATGTTCAGTACTTGAATATTCAGCATTGAATTTTGATGAAAATTACAAACATTCAAACATCTATTTAATAGGCAGCTGACCGTGGACACCTATTTAATAAACGTTTGATTCTTAAGCACCCATTAAATATGTGTTAGCTCATATACCCATTAAATAAGTGTTAACACACTTTTTAGCAAATCAGATTTCAATTGGATTCGTAAGATTCAAACAAGAACGAAACGATTTGAAAATTGGACAAGATATTCAGAAGGACTGCAGGAAGAGCTCAGGAAAGTATGGAACTCAAAATAAGCTAAGTGCTTAACTTGTCCCGAGTTAACCCCTTGACTCGGTACCGAGTCCAAATGCCAAATTTTGGCATCTTCACATTTCTGGCAAGTGATCCCCAAGTCTTCCTATGCATGCTCAAGAAGTTTCCTAAAGTTTCAGAGAACCAATCGTAAGAAATGAAGACATAACAGTCCAAACCGCAGGAAAATTCGAGCCATGGAAAAATGATTATCAAAACTCGTCGATAACCTACCAAATTACATGGAGAACATCTAGATGAAGCAAGGAACTCAAAACAAGGGAATTTAGTCGATTGTTTGCTAAAGATTAAACTCGGCCCCCAGTCAAGGGCTTGACTCGGTACCGAGTTTAATTGTTAACTCATGTCGTCATGATATTTTTTGTGCTATCTTGGGTCAATCCTTGGACTACTCTAGAAGCGGACTTCTGATTCAATATGACTGCTACCCCTATAAATATAAAGCATAAAGCAACCAAAAAAGAATCTGGATTCTGCTATCACAACACATGAACTCTATCTCTTCTTCAACTCTTTCCTCTACACCATAGTCAACAAGGCAGTGACTATAGGCAATTCTAGGACTTAGAACTTGTCTACCCCCTATACTTGTGACTCTTTCTCTCCCAAACACTTTGTAATCTCCTATAATCAAGATCAGACAACTATAAAGTGGACGTAGGCTTAGTTAACAGCCGAACCGCTATAAAAATCTTTGTGTCTCTTATTTCTTTTGTTTTATTACTGTTATCTATTGTCTTTGCCCTATTCTAATAGGTCTGGTGCTTTCACATTATAGACTAGGGTGTTGATCCATTTTTGGGTTAACATTTGGTGCTTTCACTTAGAACAAAACTTAATCAAAAAACTTGAAGCTTGAATCAGAGATATGTAGAAGATGAAGACGTCTAATACTATATCTAAAACAGGAGCAAGTCAACCATAGCCTAGGGGCAGCTAGGAGGTGTCATCAAATTCCTACCAATCCATCTACGTGACCAAGAGATGGAGATAATGATGAAGTAGATGCATGATAGAGTGATAACTAGACAACATAAAATGATTGAAGGATTCTTCCAAAGGATGGGACAACAAGGAACAGCTAGAGCTGCTGGAATTCAGAACCAAGAACAAGAAGCTAATGCAGGAGCATCTGGAGTTGGAGCGGTGAAAACCGGAATAATGCCCCCGCAAACAAATCAACCCGGTACCGAGAGAACTATACTTGAGGGCAATGTTGGTGTGACTACTGGAATGCCAGGAATAGATAAAATTGAAGCTAGAAACGCAAATCAGAATGCGTATGAGCAACGACTGGAAGAGTACGAGCTAGAACTATCCCATAGGAATGGAGGACAAGATGAAAGCAGCTGCAACAGTACATGAGAAATCGAACTGTAGTGGTGTGGCCGGAGCAATCACCACCTGTAGTAAATGCATCAAGGAACAACTAGGGATTTGGTCCAAGGCTCGAAATCCCATAATCGGGATGAACAAGAGTCGAATCAGATTTCCGCACTCTGCGTTTCGTTTCTTTTCTTGTATTTTTCTTTTCGTTTTTAGCATTAAAGACAATAATAATCTTAGGCCGCTTATATGTGTACGGGATCTCAAACCCTAGGCATGCTCTGAGTCGGATGCTTGAGATGACTATTTAGGACAATAATAATCTCAGTCTACTGAGACGTGCACAAAACCTAGATTGGTCCCATGTCATGCTCTGAGTCGGATGTTTGGGATGAACACTTAGGATTTTCGCTTGTTTGCTTTGATTTGATTTGAATATTTGGATTTTGAAAAACCACATTGAATGTGATAACCGATATTGATCGCCTTAGAGTCCTGACTGGAGAGACATGACCGGAGTGCGAGGTGCGAGCTCCCTTGCCGGAGTGCAAGTGGATAGGCCTGTACGTAAAGTAAGTCCCTTCATCCGAGAGTGAGCGGATGGGCTTGCTTGGTCGTTGAGTCACTTAGCCGAAGAGCGAACGGACTCAACAAGGATCTGACGAGATTGAAACCCCAGATTGTAATGCTAAACGATCCGAAGAGATCATTCCCTTAACTTAAAACAATAACCGATCCGGAGAGATCGTCTCCCATAAATTAAACATTATACGATTTGAAGAGATCGTCCTCTTAACTTAAACATAATTGATTCGGAGAGATCACATGTTAAAATAAATATGATCCGGAGAGATCAAACCATAGAACGGAAACAGACTTAATAAATGGGTTTGAACGCCTTGTAATTAAAATAAAACCGATAAATCCCAGGTGAACGTGGGACGATTTGGATATGTGATGTAATAACTTCGAATGAAATCGTATATGTAATGTAATAAGAGATATGTGTGTAGGATCGATTTCACCCTAGAGAGGGTGAATATGGTGATACTAATAATTATAAAAATTAATGCGGAAATATATAAAATAATTGCAGTACTGATAATAGCAGCACAGATAATAGCAGAATATTAAAAGCAGAAATAGAACAACACAGATTTACCCAGCTTCGGCAAAACCCTGTCTACGTGCTGCCCCCAAGGTTTCGACTAGAAATTAAGTAGTCGGACGCTTACACACGTAAACTCGCGACACCCGCTATCGACTAACCTAACTCTACGCTCAAAACCCAGCCACAACTCAGCCACTGAGTTGTGAATTATCGAACTACACCACCGTAGTTCGTGCCCTAGTCACACAACTAGAATTTACAAAAGTTTAAAAGAGAAATACAAAATAAAAAACAATTAAACACACAAAACCCTAATTTATAATTAAAAGCCCAATATGAATTAGAAGATGCCGGCCCAAAAGATTTAAGTAGAAAAAAGCTGTCCCTTTTTTTTATTTCTTCGGCCGTATCCTCCTTTGTGAAAAATGTCTGCTTCTTCGTTCGTTCCTCTTTCAAAACTTTAGGGTTTTTGGAATTCAAGTAGCCGATTGATTGTTGATCGATTGAATTAATATTCTCGTGATTGCTTTGTCGATCGATCGTCTCTTTGATTTGCGAACGACTGCTTCAATTCGTCGAGTTCGATTTGAATGAACTGGTATGCGATTTCCTTTATTTATTCTCATTTGATATGCTTGAACTCGATGCTATATGCCGATGATGATAATGGGGTTTATATGGTTGAAAACCCTAAATTTTCGATCGAATATATTATTTGAATTCGTTTGATAATTTTAGCTCGGCCGTTTGATTTTGATCGAATACATGTGATTCATCCTAACTGGTTCAATTTCGTATATACTTTTGCTTGATTATCACGACTTTGATTTTGACTTGTTCGATTTTTTTCTTGGTCATCACGGCTTTGATTTTGGCTTGACATTGACTTTGTTTGAAACACGGCTACCCTGATTTTTGTAACTGCAAATTGACTTCGACCACTTTGAATTTGTGATAATATTTTGAGCTTCGACTTGTTCAATTTTGTGTCACCTGCTAGTTACCTTCTGACAGCATTCGAATCTGAGATAATATTTTGACTTGTTGAAAAAAAAATCGACTTGATAGACTTTGATTGATTTCGGCCTTGACTTTGTTAAAACTGTAACCAATAGTTGCTTTGTTGCTTGATTTGTTCACTGTATTGAGGTTTGGTTTCAATGTTCAGTTCCAATGCATTGATGTCTCCATGTATATATGTATGTATGTGTATGATTGTTGCCTATCCACTTGGTTTCATTTATTGTTCGAAACTACTACTTAACCATGCCTTGATTTTTCTATGACCATTGTGTTCCTTCATTTTGCCTTTACTGTTCTGGAACATAGTATGCGTATGCATGTGTGCCTCTGAGTTTAAGCTTGCATTGAGTTGTATTCATGTGAGTCTGGTTGTATTCTCTGGTTTACCACTTTGTTGTTGCTTCTAAACTGATGAACTCTGGTAGCTGTTTCATTTGAACTGTACTGTTGAGGCTTTTTTCATTTTGGTTTTGTTGCATTCATTCTTCACTGGCATGTGTGGTATACAAGTCTGGTTCAATTTGGTTCACCATTGTTCATGTTTTATATGTGGTCAGTGTTGGTGATACTGCATGTATATGTGTATGTTAGCTTGCAGTTTGAACTGCTTGAGTAAAGTTTGAGGCATATGTGGACAATTATTTCAAAGTGTAGTCATATTAACTTTAACAAGTGGTAGACAATTATTTCAGAGTGTTGTCATCTCAACTTTAACAAGTGGCAGACAATTATTTCAAAGTGTTTTCATCTCAACTTTATCAAGGGGCATGGGTAGACAATTATTTCAAAGTGTAGTCATCTCAACTTAACAAGTGGTAGATAATTATTTCAGAGTGTTCTCATCTCAACTTTAACAAGTAGTGGACATTCAGAGTGTAGTCATCCCAACTTTATCAAGAGGTAGACAATTATTTCAGAGTGTTTTCATCTTAATTTTAACAAGTGGTAGACAGTTATTTCAAAATATTGCCATCTCAACTTTAACAAGTGGTGGACAAATTATTTCATAGCGTAGTCATCTTAGCTTTACCAAGTGGTAGACATTATTTCAGAGCGTTGTCATCTCAATTTTAACAAATAGTAGACAATTATTTCAGAGTGCTATTATCTCAGCTTTAACCGATGGCATGGGTAAACGTAAAATACAAATAAATGAATGGGTACATGGTACACTGCATTGTAGAGATAGAAAATGTACATGATACATTTCATAAATACATATAAACTATTAACTACATCGAATAAAAGATGATGTAAGTTGGTTTTTAAGCAGTACAATCTCATTTCGTAAGTTTGAGATTAACTGTTTAGCTCTTCGAGGGAGCAGCAAGTTGAGCCAATAACGAACCCCGCACCGACTTTCGGGACATTTATAGTAACAATGTTCAATATCTATATCAGTTGTTATCGTTATGTCAATATGAGCCTCAAGACCAAAGTTCCAGAAAAACTGGTTGAGTTTCGTCTCTTCGATAAGAGTTAACTCTCGCTCTTGAACCACTACTAGACTTACTTGATTTTGTATTAAAGCTAATTCTTGTGATTTCTTTATGTATTCAACTGCATGTTGAGGCAGAGGGTTATTGATCCACTCGAGAAATCCTCATTTATTAAATCGACATATTAGATAACGACGTCCAACATCAAGGCCATATTTCATAACATCCACTGGAGATTTGTATGCACAGAAACATCAAATTGCTAGCGATTCCCTCGTTATAACCCATTCTTAGTGTTGTTGCCGACGTGTTATCTCTACGCTTGTTGGTCATAGTGGATAAGGGGTTGCATGTACTTTCGTTGACATTGTACAATAAATGAAATTAGTTTTTTCTTGTATAAACTTGATAAGTGATTTTGAAATGAAGAACAATATCAGTTTTTTTTGTAGAGTTTTGAAAGTAAGAACAAGTACAATGGCCATATAATAGAATCAATAACGGTCATATAAAAATGTGGCACTGTACTTCATGCCAAATACAGTCATATAAACAATATTACCGTACATTATGCCAACAACAGCTAATATAATAGATTTAACAATGGTTACATAAACAATATCACCGTATATCATGTCAACAACGACCAATATAATAGAATCAACAACAGTCATATAAACAATATCACTGTACATCATGCCAACAACTACCATATAATAGAATCAATAACATAACAAATGTCCATATAATAGAATCAACTGGAATACAACAATATAGTGCGAATACAACAAAATACCAATAATATCCATGTCCCTACATGACCGGATAAATATAACACTCATCCCAGTGTACCGCACCGTCGTCGTCGTCATCAAAGTCATTATCATCCTACACATCATCAAAATGAGTAAGACTACCATCGCCAACCTGGAATTCAGCCAGTTGAGCCTGTAGATCATCAATCTGTCCTTGCATAAGCTGAGCTTGTTGACTGGGCATTTGAGTAACTGGGTGTCATATGCTGAAGAGTGGCAATATCTATGCTCATCCAACCCACCTGCATATTGTAATTACAAATAATATACGAGTATTCGTCTATTTAACTAATATTGTACTATGAATTAATAATTTATTTAGTTACCTTGAAAGGTGGGTATAATCCAACTGTAAGGATACCAACAATATCTTGATCTAGAGAATAAACTATCATCTACTCGATATAAGTACTGTTGATATCGTGTGCTCTGAAATAGGCATCAAGACCAAAATCTATGGGCTGGTGAGAGTACTAGGACGGCATAGGATCAAAAGAAAATGGATGTGTCCGAACTCTAACAGAGGCTAGACGTGAACCTACATGATCGGATTCACTCCCCGAGTGTAGTCAGGTAACATGTAGCGTCATGGAGCAACTCTAGCCCAATAGACGTCTAAATCACCATCGGCTAAGAAGAACGTTGAAGCGTCTACCCATCTAGTCTATTGTAAGCCTAATATACACTGTTGTCCAATAGCTTGACATCTTGAACATGTCGTCGCATGATAATGGATCTCCAGGAATACATAAGTCACCAATAGTCTGAAACCAACATCTCTCTCCCAAATATGAAATAGGAAGAAATGCTAGTGTATGTAAAACAATCATCCATCAACAAGCATGATATGCAATAGCAAGAGAATGACCATCAAACTTCTGGCTAGTCTATGTCAAGATGATCCAATATCCAACTCGTAGTGCTTGAAGAATATTAGCCCTCAGATCAATCGGAGATCGGGCCCCTATTAAATCATGCTTAATCCCTATAGGCACATGAGAAACATACTGAAGATGCTTTCATCGTCTCATGCATGGAGAATATGTTACTACCATCTGGCTATTTATCATAACAATGCAGGGATGCATGTTTACTATGTTCTCATAGTACCAGTACAACAAAATATATCAAAAACCAACATCTGCCTTACCTCCCCTAGAGTGTAAGAGTAAAGAGCGCTATATAAACATCCATGTATAGACGTCCCCGGTCTATTGTATGAGCTGATCCAGATCGGCTACCGTTACAAGATACCCTAATCTAATGATCCTTTTTGGTTCGAAAAGAAGGTCGAACCAAATAAATATAGAAGGAACGCCTTAAAGACAACATCACTCGTAGCATCAGTGCATATATACACTGTAATGTAGTCCTGTAAGTATGTCATGGGAACAACACCCGAAGAAACACGATCATCCTCAAAATGTGGTAGATATACGGTGAATAACTCAGGAGTAATGATCAAAAGGAAAAGGCATCCAATCTAGGCCTCCTATCTCAATCCCATTCAACGTATAAAAATCGACGGGAGTAATGTGAAGCTCAAAATCTGGAAAATGAAAATTATGTGTAGTGGGCCACCACCTTTCAACCAAGGCTGATATGAACGAACGATCAAATGATAGAGGAGGTCGAATATTTAGAAAAAGGAAAAAGAGATGGTCTGAAGCCTATCTACTAGAGCCTGAGGGAGTATATCGTAGTAGTGTATTATAGACTTGGACCAACTGCCCCGACAACTGACATGCTAGATCTATAAAACAAACAACAATTCATGATCAATAAACGATTAACGTAACATCAACTAATATACTAGATATACACTAGGTCTATATAATAAACAATAGTTCATGATTAATATATCATTAACGTAACATCAACTAATATATTGGGTATATAATTGTCTATATAATAAACAATAGTTCATGATTAAAATACGATTAACGTAACATTGATGTACTAATAGTTATCTTGTATTTATGATTATACCTTGAATGTATCCAGAGCAGTCCACATGCAATGCGTGTGTCCCTTTGGTAGCTCGCGTAAGGTCCGTAAGTCGTAAATCGTCGTCACAGAGCTAAGGCAATGTGAAGCAGATCGACTTTCTCCTCTGTCTGTTTTTGGACGGTACGTTTTGCAATTTTAGTGATGTGCGATGACATTTCAACGGTTTTTTTTTTAAAATGGAATTAAAAAGGGAAATAATAGGGGAAATGGGGCTGGGCGCGGGTCTTATAGGCTTCCAACATTAGGCGCCTATTAATAGGCTTGATGCTTGGGCGCCTATTAAATAGGCGCATGATTATCAAGCACCTATTTAATAGGCACTCGTTGGGCTTCCCCCTTAATATTCAGAGCTGAATATTCAACCTTAAAATGGTTGGAGATGCTCTAAGCCACAAAGACAAGCCAAACCATTCTAAAATATCATCTTGCTACTTTTTTCTATTTTATGTTTATTGATACATAACTCATTAGTGTAGAATATATTTTTATTAAATATTAAAACACTACAAAAGATACGCTAACATTTTATTCAGCATTTGAAATAATGTTGTAGTAAGTTATCAATTCCCAAGATACATTGACATGATTCGTTATAGTAACTTTCACACTGTACTTCATTTTTAAACATAAGAGGAACAACCAAAAAACTAGAATTCGAAGTAAAGCATCAAGCATAATTTTTTTTACACTATGGTACAACCCCATTGAATTTTAATCCCAAATTATTCACAACCTCATTGAATTCAACCCTAAATTTGGTGTTTTTAATTGAACCCCCCTAATTTGGATTTGGAATCCCTTTTATATTATTCATTTTATTTTTTAGTTCAACATAATTATTCAGGTGACAATCTCAATTTTTTAAAACCTATTTATAATAATAATGTGATTTTATTATATAATTAAACCTATTTATAATAACCTAAGGTCAAACCAGGGCTGACCAAATTTTTCTTCGCATTCTCGCTTTGTTCTTACTCTGGCATATCCTTCCCCTTTGATCTAGCTTCCTCAACTCACAATGCAATCTTCTTCCTCTACCTGATATCCCCTTCAACCCGCATCTTTCATGTACTTCACTCTAAGATCAACCTCAACAATTGCATGGCCTTTTCGTCGTTGTACTAAGTTGCTTCTTTAGTCCACTTCAGCCTAATGCCTGTCGTTATATAGGAGCATCCTTCCACTGCCGCACCTGATGTTGCAGCTTCTACTACTTCTGTGGCTGCTACTTTATAAGTGAAGGCCACATGGGATAGGCTTCATTCAACAACTGAACAGATTTTTCCCATCTCAAATCAGGTAGCTTCTTCAACTCAAGGAACAACCCTTTCCGATTTCGTAGATGGAATACATCCAGAGTGATTATGGGTTTCCTTGACTTGTTTCCTCTCTTAGATCGGAGTTTATCATCTCTTCGCTTTAGGATGGTCATCCCTATTTTGGCATAACCTTGGAATGTTGGAGTCCATTCCCCTAGAAATTTTGATTTGATATATGAGAATAATTCATTAACCTTTGTAACGACACATATCTTTAACATCTAGGTATTCAAGTGATTTATTTAAATATCTAAAAATTATTTTAATTGATGTCTCGCATTGTCATTTTTAAGTACGATAGAGTCAGGATTTGAGGCTATTTCCACCGAGTTAAGAATGCCATTTTCAAACTTTTTGAGTACAAATATAGAGGTATTTAGGATTGTGCATTTTGAGTTATATATTGGGAATCGATTGATAAATGACTCAAAAAGCTAACATCTGGGTACGATTGAATTAGGCCATGGGTCCTTTTTATTTAATTCAGAATGTCATTTCCAAATCTTTTAAGTATAAACTTTAATATGATTAAAGTTATAGATTTCGGGTCAGGAGTTAGGATACAATCCATAAATAATCAAAAAATGCAAAAAATTTGCGCATGATGTAATTAGAGATTGAGATCACTTCCATATTGTGTAGATTATCATTTTTGTGTTTTTTAAGTATAAACATCAAGATGCTTGGAATTATAGATTTTGAGCTATATACAAAATGAGGTTTGAGGAAAAGAAGAAAAGTGGACTTTTACTTTTCAAATCTAACCTATATTTATAAAGGTTTGGCCATTTCTCCTCTCCCTCAATCTCTCTCTCTCTCTCAAACACATTTCATAACTTCTCTAAGTTATTTACAAAAAAAACCTAAACCCGCTCTCTTATATCCATCATAATACATTCAAATAAATTCCTATAAATCCCTATAAGTATCTATAAATCTAATTGGAAGATATAGAGGAGTTCCTCTTCATCTCAAGTCATTTGGAGAAGAAAGAGGTTACTAACAAATTGTTAGAGGCAATAGAGAAGGATATTAGAGCTTCTGCTTGTTCTTGAGCTTAATATGGGTGAGTGGCATGAAACTTGTAGCTTGTAGTTATATAAAGATATATAATTTAGTATGAAATATTCATAAATGTTGTATGTTGAGTTTCATTGAAGTTCGGTTTGATGTAGCATGGGTTTGATCTTACTAGTAAGAGGAAAAGATTACTTCTTGCATGATAAAAATGCGGTGTATATACCAGTTAATAAGCATGTTAAAGAGGTTAGTATGTTATTGCACATGGAATGTATTGAGTTATCATTATCAATATATATGAGAAATTGTTTTGAAGTCATGTTGGTAAAAGTGTGCTATTTGAATAGGCCACTAAACATTGAAATTGTGATTTACTTTATATATGGACACGTATATTATTAGTAATTAGATGTATGAAGAATGAAGTTCATAAATCCCTCATTTAGTATTTTATAAACAAGTAGCTAATTTTGAACTTAAATCAATTGCCTTTGTGAAAGTCAGTAATTGAAATGAATGTTATAAGCTTGAATAGTAATTTAACAAAACAAAGTTATTTGATGGAGGTTAAGTAACTTAATTAGAAAAAATTTCACCTTAGATATGTTAACTTTATTAGTATATCAATGAGTTATATGTTAATAAAGTCAGTGGCTTAATGAATGAAGAAATTAGTAAGCTCATCTGATTGATGATTAAACCCTATAGTTTAATGTTTCTGTGTATTATATGTTGTCCAATGATAGTCAATACCATATCAATGGGGACAAAATTTTGATGTAATAAGTAAGAACATTTTTTAATAATGTTTTGGAAAAGTTAGTAAGAGTTGGAAACTCACTTAAGAGCTATACATAATTTTAAAGATGAAATTAAGTGATGATAAACTTGAAAGGAATATGAATATTAGTATATTATTTAATAAAATAAGTATGAAATTTCTATATAATAACATGGGGGTAGATATGATTTTTCAAAGAGCGGTTTTGGTTATATAAATGCGAGCATTAATATAAATCGGGTATTAAAATTAATCATATAATGTTAGGATAATTATTAAAGCTGCAAGGACTCTATAAAATTAAATAACAAAGTTTGTTGAAATGGTTTGATTGTATATAGGGTGTTTGGTCGAATGTTTGTTCATTATGAAGATATTAAAACAAGAAATTGTTTGTTATTCATGAATAAAACCAATAAAGAACCTTGCAAAATCATCTGCTATATATGAGGATGAAAGATGGACAAAACATTTAGTGAAGTAAAGGGAAGGGGGGCAGTAGGCACTATAGATCTCGCACTGTTGTGTATATCATGACAATGAAACCACTATTGTGAAAATGCACAGTAGTGGCACTTTTGTGCCTCTACACAGTAGTGGCATTACTATGCATGAAAAAACACTGTAGTGCGGTGCTAGGCATAGCAATGCAAGCTATGTTGAATAGCGGTGTAAGGCGAACCTTGCTCCAGTTATGGCTGGAGCAGGATGATGCTCCAGGTCGGTCCAGAGAAAGTCAAAGCAGACTACAGTAAACTTAATGGAGTATGGGGGATCAAAAGGAGTCCGGGGTAATTCATGGCACGTTCGATGATTCACACGGGAACGACGAGACTTTAGCATCATGTATATGTATGTGTGTGAGTGTGTGCATGGTATATGACAGTTAAATAAGGTTCAAGTATGTCTGTTTAGAGGCAACCGGATGAATACGATGCTAGTTCATGAAACAACTACATCACTGGAGATGGCATGACTTGCTAACGTGATCCCAGAGCAGGAGCAGAGAAAGACCGAATGACTTTCTAGAGTAGGTCATATATTGTCCATATCACTAGGTATTGTGATAGCACTTACATGAGTCAATAGCACTGGGTGTTGGCTCAGGGTTAATTCAATCATTATACAAAAAGTGTCAATTTTCAATGGTTTCTAAAAGGAGGCAGGTCCAACCATTAAAATCATTTAATACTTCTTTATAAGAAAAGGAGGCGGGTCCAACCATTTAATAACTTCCATTCTAGAAGAAGGTTTCTAAAATCCCATATCCCAATCATATGTCATCAATAGCTAATAATGTGAGAGACAATACCTAAGCCACTTAATACCTTTTATTGGAAAATAGGCAGACTATGGTCATTTAATACCTTAACTAAGGCAGACCCCATCCATTTAAGACCTATTTTCAAAAGCGGACCCTTGTAGGGATACCACCTAACGTGTCCCCTTGGCCATTTAATACTTTATCTGGGGGAAAGTGGCGGGTCCAACCACCTAATACCTCAAAACCTCGAAGTAGGCCCTTCGTCTTATGGCCCATACTCATAATGATGCCTCACATTAGTCCGCTATTCGGAGGAACGGGTAGCCAGATTAGCTAGGCATATTTCTCCTATAGAATTTGGGACCAACCTCGCGTCATTACATATATTTATCATTAGGATATCTCACATCAATAAAAGTGTACACAACTGTAGATAGTCTCAAAGTGAAGGACATACTTCTGTCATGTAACTCTATTGACCTCACATCTTTATGACTTTGCCACAAATCAATCACTCTCAAATACATGTATATACACATATATACATATATGTATATACCCATCTCACCGTTTTATAAATAAGGCCTTGTAAAGAATCTTCCTTACTACGACTTAAAATAATAATTAGGCTATATAAGAGTTTTCTCTTATTTTCGCCTCACAATTAGTTACCTTTCTAATGGGGGGAATAAATGTCTACGCCATATACGCAATAATTATACGTTAATTACGTAAATAGAGATAAATAAATATTTGTGCCTAATAAGATTTAAACGCATGGATTTTGCACCGTAAACTAGCGTTAAATGTCAATCCCCTAACCAATTATTATTTCAAGTCCTTTTTCTTCAAATTCCCAAGATTTCGCTGGGTGCTAATATCCAAAGCAGAGAATAAATATTCATAACCAAAAAAGCAATAATAGACTTGTAAATAAAATAGAAACTAAATTTATTACATTAATTCAATGGAATATCTTAAACAATAAGAATTGCAATCTAAACCAATATTCTAATCAACTCCTCTTTTACGAAGAAATAGATAAGATTAAGTGGTGTAAACTATGAAATAGAATTCATAATCTAAACCCCTTATTTTATTGAAGAATCACAATTTGACCAAAGAAGAAGGAGAGGTGGAATAGACTATGAAATTATCAAAAATTGCATAAATAAATCAAATTCCATAAAATTAATGTAAATAATTAGGAATATCATAAAGTTGACATATCAAAATAAAAAGGAATTTTGGGGATTTTATCTGTCATATTTTTCGAAATACCAAAATCCCTAAGGCATATTCAAATCCAAAAAGAAATACACTAAACAATTGCTGAAAAGGAATACTAAGGTTTCCACTCACTGAATAGTCTTAGCTTTGCCTTCCTTGGATTTGCATGCCTCACAATTTCTTATAGAATTTCTCACTTTTGATATATACACACACAATAGGGAAGAGGTATATATATTTACTAGATTCAGAATAGTTGGAGGAGAATAGAATAAGAATAGAATGGATTCGTACCTGAATTCTCTACAGAGTTTTTGAATCTAATTTGAAGAGATAATAATGGCATAGTTTCGCTATTGTCCCAGAATATTAATGGATAAAAGTGAAAGGTCTAGGGTCTAATTTATAGTGGTTGAAAACGCACCAGAACCGTTGAATGGGAATAAAAATGGATAAATCTAGAATGTACAACTCATCAAAATAGGCTCCACAACAAGGAAGTTGTCGACCCCCATGCTCCAAGCGGTCGACCCCTACAGTCGACCTCTAGGTTGAACCCTTAAGGTGCTGGGTCGACTTCTTCCCTAACTTTGGGAAGGTATTTATTTTATTTTACCATTGCTTGATTATTTATTGAAACCGTTTCCTAATCAACTTTTAACATTAATTGCTAATTTTTAACGTTATTTAACCCCCAAGTCTAATCACAGTTAATTTCAAATTTCAATTAGGGAATTAATTATTTATTTGAATCATATGCAAATTACTTTGAATCTGAAAACTTCAAACGCTCATAACTTCTTTGTTCGAGCTCCATTTTCAGCATGTTATATATGGAAATTAACCAAAATTTCACCACACACACAACGGTATAGCTTTCGTGGTCAAATTTCAACTTTTATAAAATTTTAATTTTCTACCTTATCATGTTTAATTTAATTTACTTCATTTATTTATGGTTCATTTTACAGGGTGTTACATTCTTCCTCCCTTAGAAAGGATTTCGTATCGAAATCTTTCAAGGGGCGAACATTGTAACCCGCAGTAACATCCATGTTATACAACCAAGTTTCTACACAATTATCCACTCAACCAATAGTGCAATGTGATTATGTATTGCAGACATACTAAAATGAGCTCAATCCTACAGTGAGTGTGTAATTGTGTCACGAAAGTATGTATGCAAATACCCTAAACATGCATAAAAATTTATACATAAGCATAAAATGGTTGTGAAAAAGTGTAGCAACCATCTACTATACCATCCAATCTAGCAACCACTATGCAACCAAAATCCTAATTTTGGACAGAATTTTTTTTAAAGAAAGGTTTAGGACGAAGAGTCCTCATGCCTCCCATCAGATTTTCTCACCATTGTACTCGACCAATCTAATTCTTTGTTGCGGAGCCTCCGAGTTTCATGCTCTATGATCCACGGATTGACACGGTACGCTATTGGCTCCGTCTTAAAATCCACTAATTGATTAGGCTCTACAACAATTGTTATGCTGCGCAGGTATTTCCTCAAATGCAAAAATGTTTTGGACTCCAGCCAACATAAAAGTTTTCTTGTTTTTTCCCATATAAGGAAAAAGGCCCAATAAATCTAGTGCCCACTTTCCAACTACCCAAATCGTATTAACTTCACACGCTACCTAATCGATTATGACTTTCCAAAGTCTAGTAATACAAATCTGGTTCTAGTAGAATTTGTCGGTGGTTTCCCATCCACAATTTGACAATTTGCATGGCCTCCCAAAAAAAGGCTTCAAGGGTGTCATACTAATCATCCATTGATGACTACAATCCTACGCGAATTCTAACAAGGGTAAGCGCTACTTCTAAGGTCCTCCAAAGTCCAAGATGCAAGCTCTCAAAAAATCCTTCAAGTTCCTATCCATTCCTTCAGTTTGTCCGTCAGTCTTTAGTCGGTAAGCGATGCTCCAATTCAACGAAGCTCCTAAAGCTACTAGTAAACCCCTCCAAATTTGCTAATAAACTAAGTGTCACTATCACTAATGATGCAAAGCACAACTCCATAAAACGGTGTTGGAGCGATGCAGTTCCATTACTTCTAATGGAAAATTTCTACCACCTTCTTCTTAATCCTTGATCAATAGGAAATTTCATTTTCATTCCTATTCATTTTTTCTTTTCCATCCATGGTGGTATTTTGTGAGCTAAATCCCTTTTGTTTCCCAAAATCTAAAGTTTTGAGATTGAAGCATTTACTCACTTTAGGCTGCTAACTTAATTTCCTCATTAACTTCGAGTTTTACATATGGTCTATCACTAGTTAAGTGTTCCCATAAAATTTCCTTATTTACTTTGCTTTCCAACATATATCAAGTGGTTTAAATCCCATTCATAAAGTCTACACAAGAATAAAACAGGAATATATCTTATATCACATCGTAGCGACTATAATTCAAGAACTCCAAAAGAAATTTTTATTGGAAGTTGTCATTCATCAATTAATATAAATGGTGTTGAAGTCCTAACATTCTTTCTAAATTAAGATGGGCTAAGTTTAATATTTCATTCCATTACTACCCATTTTCTTATTTTCCTTTTTTGTGTCTTTAATAAATGTGGTCCATTTATTGCTCAATTATTATCCATAGCGGCTGATCATTACTGTCAGAATTGGACAATTTCCAATTAATCCTTCTTCAGGTTTCCAAAATCCATTCATTACTCAAATTTCTTTCTTCCTCAAATGCAATATCAAGTTTCCTTAATCAGTCCCCATCAGATTACTTTTCCTCTCATTAATTACAAACTTATTGCCCATTAAATTTGTAATTAACGTCCATAAATCTCAATCCGTCAATTACTAAATAATACGCATATTGTCATAATATGTACTTCCTATATATATTCTAGTCATTTAGCGTAGCTATACGATATCTATATCTAACTACTAATTCTACAACTAGAATACTCATTTCCATGTTTTAATTTATCGAACTATCCTTCCAAAAAGATTACCATCATAATTTCTCATAAATTAACCACAAGTGAAGGTTTTGCTTTGTTTGAAATTACAAGGAATTATTTCTTTATCTTTTTGTTAAAATAGGCAGTGTAAACTATGGAAAAGAATATCCATCTCTTACATCTCTTTCCTTTCTAGTCCTTGTTACTTCAAACAACGCAATTTTATACAAATTTTTAGGAATTGGATAATTTATGGAAATTACATGGAAATTGCTCCAAAATTAAAATATAGAAATTCATATTATATAGGCAACCTAATTCACAATGCAATTATAGATCTAGAATATCTTTACACTTTACCAACTTTATCAAATAGAGGTTTAGGACTGACTTCAAATTTCCAGATCAGGTTATACATTCTATTTCTATTTTACTCATATCCTAAAAAACCTTAGTATATCTTACCTAGGTCATGATCTGTATCTACTCCATAAAATTTTTATAAGATCATAACTTTCGCACATAAAATAAAATATCTTCATACAAATAAACTTCTTTAAAAATAAGCATTTATTACTTCATTTCTTGCAATACTTAAAACATGAAGTATCAAATTCAATATCTCCATCTTTGAAAATTTAAACTTTAATAAAAACCTTTATTGAAGATTCAAAATTCCTTTGTTCCCAAATAGGAATAAAATAATCTCCCTTTTAAAACTTCCCTTATCAAAACTTTTTCTTTTCCTTAAAAGTTAGACTTTCTAATTTATGGCATTCAAAATTTTCTTGGTTTTTCAAAAACGAAATTATGAAAAACTTTTCTTTTAATAGCTTACTAAAAAAATGATTTACTCCTTTTTGAAAATAGGATTTTTAACACAAAAGATTCAAAACTTAATTATCTTTACAAAATAATATGTTATACCATTTTTGTTTCAAAGATTTTTCTAGCTACAAGAATTATCGTTTACAAAATAGTAAATTTTTCACAATTATCATTTCAAAATAACAGTTATTTCATTCTAAAGCATACAATAATATTTATTACCTTATTACTCAAAATATACTGTTATTATATGAAATATATCTCGTAACTTCGCTAAAAAACTCTTAAATCTCTTGCAACACTTTTCTTTATCAAATCCAATTCAAATAACTTTTGTATTCAAATTAGGAAAAACATATAAAATTCTCTTCTTTACATAAATGCTTCTCCTTATACAAAAACATCTAACTTATTTATCAATCGTCATTAAAATTCAACCAATGGTCAAAGATACATTTTATAACTTTATACGATAGAAAAATAGATCAAGTAGACAAAGATAACTTCTATTTTACTCTATTACTTCTTTCAATATGTCATCTACCAGAATTCACAATTCTATTATTACCTAAATTCCATCTATTATTCTCTTCATCGCCTTATATGGTAATGCTCTCCTTCCTATACTATCAAACATTCCTTTCTTTCTATTTTCTATTTCTTTATCCCAAAATAGGTGTTATTTCTATCTATAAACACCTAAAAAGAGTTCTAAAGAAAGAACTTTTAGGTTTATAAATAAGGAAATAAAAGGATCAAAGAATGAAAAATTGAAATCTTTTTAATCAAATTAATGAATAAAAACTTTTCAAGTCATTAATTTACAATTAAAATCATCCACCATTTTGTCTTAAAGAAGTTCACTGTTTTAAAAATTGCATTACCTTTCCAAACTATTCTAAAACTAATGGTGGTATATTTCCAAAAGTGTCTAAAACCATATTTATATTTTCAAAAATTTCCAACTTATATAGCCTCTAAGAAGTTGCAGAGGGAGGAACTTTCAAATTTATTGCATAGAAAATATAACATTAAAAAAATAGAAGAATACAAAAACTAGGAATTTGAAAGCTTTTCTAATCCAGTCAAATTTTAAATTGAGAAGATAATAAACGGAAACTTTTTTTTCTCAAAAGTCACTAATTTTTTTTAAATTAAAATCAACTACTAAAAATGTTTCACTACCCTTTTTAAATTTACAACTACTTTTCAAACTATTTACAAAACAAGCGGTGGTATAACTTAAAAGTCATCTAAAATTATTTTATAAAAAATTTCTAATTTATAATATTTTCATTTCAAAATTTGTTTGAAAGGCACTTTCAAAATTTTCAAGGGGTTTTCAAAGAAACCTTTTTATCCAATTATGTACCAAAAGGTAGTATTAAAATTTGTTGTTTCTTTAAAACCTTTGTACTCTACCCTTTAAAAATATGATATCCTCCCTATGGTGATAAATGTATTCCTTTTTATGGAAGTTTTTTCCTTTCCTTACTTTCGTATTTTATTAATACATAACACCTTCATTTCTTACCTCCATAAATATTAATTTGTCTGTATTAATTGTCAGCCTAACGAAGGTTCCCCTAAGATCATTTATTTCTTGTCGACCTTTCCATCTATGATTCATAGCCCTCTTACCTTAATACTTATAGGACCTACAATGATAAGGAAGTCTACGTCCTACAAAGAAGTATAAATTTAACTCTATTTATTTTCCAACTCATAGTTGCTTCGCCCACCCATTCGGAATATGGTAGCAGCTACTTCTATATTCGGAATTTATAGAGTTAAGTGTAAATTCAAAATAATTATATATATATAGTATGAGTTTTCAAAAAAACTTTTGAAATACCTTTTTCAAAAATAACAAATACTCCACTCATACGCGTAATATACTTTTCCAGTTGATCGGGTAACCTAGGCTCTGATACCAAATGTGACAACCCACCCCAGAACAAGCCTAAATTTCGACCTTGAAAGGCCCATCGAAACTTAGATCCATTCTAAGGTAAGTTGTTGGTACAACTAAGAAAGTAATAGTATAGAGCCATAGTTAAACTTTCAGAACTCACAGCGGATGGAACAAAATATAACTGTAAAGTGTACCCATTTATTTCAAAACCATAAAAATGTTTTAACACAAAATTCCATAAAAACCGTAACATAATACCCATTACAACAATTGTCTGAATACATTGGTACACATAAAAGCAAACAATAATAATAAATACTGCCACAAGCCAAGCTTCTCCATCTCTATGTATCGTCACTGCCATCACTCCATCCTTAACCTATGTTGTAATGAGGAGGAAGTCAGAACAACAAGTATCTGGTGAATAAAAACCTCGAGTCTTACCTTTTCAGTACTTGGGCAGTATATTTCAAAATAAGAATACGTCTATGGACATAAAACCATTAAAATCATTTAATACTACTTTATAAGGAAAGGAGGCGAGTCCAACCACTTAATACCTTCTATTCCAAAAGCAGGTTTCTAAAATCTCATATCCCAATCATATGTCATAAATAGCTAATAACGTGAGAGATGGTACCCAAGCCACTTAATACATTTTATTGGAAAATAGGCAAACTCTGGTCATTTAATACCTTAATTAAGGCAGACCCCATCATTTAAGACCTATTTCCAAGACGTGCTCCTCAATGGTCCTATCTAGCTGGCATCATATGGAATCTCATAGGCCACTTAATACTTCCAAGTGGAAAATAGGCAGACTCTGGTTATTTAATACCTTAATTTAGGCAGACCCCATTATTTAATACCTATTTCTAAAAGCGGACCCTTGTAGAGATACCATCTAACGTGTCCCCTTGGCTATTTTATACTTCATTTTGGGAAAAGAGGCGGGTCCAACCACTTAATACCTCAAAAACTCGAGGCAGGACCTCCGTTTAATAGCCCATACTCATAATGACGTCTCACATTAGTTCGCTATTCGTAGGAACTTGTAGCCAGGTTAACTAAGCGGATTTCCCCTACAGAATATGGGTCCAACCTCGCACCATTACAAATATTTATCATAATGATACCTCACATCAATAAAAGTGCACACAACTGTTTGTAGCCTCAAAGTGAAGGGTAGACTTCTGGCATGTAACTCTGTTGACCTCGCATCCTTGTGACTTAGCCACAAATTAATTACTCTCCATACACGCACACACACTCTCTCATCTCACCGTTTCATAAATAAGGTCTTATAATGAATCTTCCTTATTAGGTCTTAAAATAATAATTATGCTATATAAGAGTTTCCTCTTATTTTTGCCTCACAATCATTACCTTTCTAATGGGGGAAATAAATGTAAATAAATGTCTAATTAACTATGCCATATACACAATAATTATATGTTAATTATGTAAATAGAGATAAATAAATATTAGCGCCTAATAAATTTTAAATGCACGGATTTTACGGTCTAAACTAGCGTTAAATGTTAATTTCCTATCCAAATATTATTACAAGTCCTTTTTCTTCAAATTCCTAAGATTTCATGGGATTCTAATATCCAAAGCAGGGAATAAATATTCATAACCAAAACTACAACAACAGACTTCTAAATAAAATGGAAACTCAATTTATTACATCAATTCAATGGAATATCTGAAATAATAAGAAGTGCAATCTAAACCCCATATTATATTCAATTCCTCTTTTACAAAGAAATAGATAAGAATAAGTGGTGTAAAATTCGAATAGAATTCGTAATCTAGGCCCTTTATTTTATTGAAGAATCACAATTTGACCCAAAGAAGAAAGAGAAGTGGAATAGACTATCAAATTATCAAAAATTGCATAAACGAAAAAAATTCCATCAAATTAATGTAAATAATTGGGAATCTCAACATAGAATTGACATATCGAAATAAAAAGGAATTTTGGAGGATTTTATCTATCATATTTTTCGGAATCCCAAAATCCCTAAGGCATATTCAAATCCAAAAAGAAATACACTAAACAATTGCTGAAAAGAAATACTAAGGTTTTCACTCACTGAATAGACTTAGCTTCGCCTTCCTTGGATTTGCATGCCTCACAGTCTCTTCCAGAATCTCTCTTTTGATATATACACATACAATAGGGAAGAGGTATATGTATTTATTAGATTTAGAATAGTTGGAGGAGAATAGAATAAGAATAGGTTGGAGGAAGAAGAAATGAATATATAATAGATTGGATTCTTACCTGAAATCTCTACGGAGTTTCTGAATCTCATTTGGAGAGATAACAATGGCAAAGATTCGCTATTGTTCCTAAAATATTTATAGATAAAAGTGAAAGGTCTATAGTCTAATTTATAGTGGTTGGAAATGCATGAACCGTTGAATGAGAATAGATTAAAAACAGATAAATCTGGAACGTACAACTCATCAAAATAGGCTCCACAACAAGGAAGTGGTTGACCCCCATGCTCCAAGCGGTCGACCCCTACAGTCGACCTCTAGGTCGACCCCTTAAGGTGCTGGGTCGACTTCATCCCTTATTTTGGGAAGGTATTTATTTTATTTTACAATTTCTTGATTTTTATTGATTCCATACCCTAATTAACTTTTAACATTAATTGCTAATTTTTAACGTTACTTAACCCCTAAGTCTAATCACAATTAGTTTCAAATTTCAAATTAGGGAATTAATTTTTTATTTGAATCATATTCAAATTACTTTGGATCTGAAAACTTCAAACGCTCATAACTTCTTCGTTCGGGCTCTGTTTTCAGCATATTATAGCTTTCGTGGTCAAAATACTACTTTTATAAAATTTCCATTTTCTACCATATCACATTTAATTTAATTTACTTCATTTATTTATGGTTCATTTTACTGGTGTCACACATCTATATTTCCAGAATCAACCAAATTCTTCTCTATCTTAGTCACCTCCAAATTAGCCTCCACCATCATTTAGACCAGCCCCTTAAATTTAACCATTCATCCCAAAACCTTCCTCAGATTGGTCGAATCCCTTCAAACTGTCCACTTGTAGTTTTAACATGGTTCTTTCAATCCATCAAAACATACCTGCATGCCTCTTCTAAAAACTTCTACACCAGTTGAAAGCGGTTCTTGTCTTTTGTAACGACCCGTATTTTTGATAATTAAAACTATTAAATTAAATAAGATTTTGAAATTTAATGTTGTAAGAAATTAAAATTTATGATTTATTAATGAGAAAAATAATTAGAATATGATTTAATTTTATTGTTTGAATGTTATTGACAACTATTTTAATGTAATTTCAATCAATTGAAATAATTATAAAGTTAATTTGGTTATAATTGTAAATTAGGAATAAATTAAATGTTAGATTCAATGTTGAAATTATCTGTTATTAATTGAAATAGGTTTATTATAGAATATAAAATAAATTAATTAGTACATAAATTTATTAGCTTTTGTTTGTAAACAATAGACTTAGAAATGTGTTTGAATTATTAATGTAAAATAATTGCTTTATTTATCACCTTATTATTTAATCCGTTGAAATTAATTTGGAAATCAATGAAATTTAATGTAATTAAATATTGCAGTAAATATGTTAATTGTAGAATAACGAATGTAATAAAGTGGAAACTTATGTTAATAAATTCATAAGGTTTTGGTTAATTAAATAATAAGAATGAAAATTAAAATAAAAGAATTTATTGGAATTTAAATTATAGTAAATTGGGATTTTATTACAGTTGTAATTGAACGTTGAAATTAATGTAATATTTAAATGTTGGATTTAACATAGAAATTCTAATTTTAAAAATATTATTAATTTCTCTGTAATCAAGAATGATGAAAATTGTTAAATTTTAAATTTGAATTTAAAAGTGATTAAATCAATTTAATAATAATTTAATCGATTGACGTGTAAAATAGCCATTTTGGCCACTGTCTCGGATTTCGACAAAACTAGTTTCATCGGATCCGTAATAGTGAATTATTATAGGATTTCAAACTTCGTAGCGATCAGACTTATCATTTGACCGTGCGAGCTCGAAACGCATAGAAATCAATTAATGGGATTTAAATGAATATAATTTGGTTTTAAAAGCTAACTTCTACATACAATGGAATTAGGGTTTGAAACTAGTTTCATTGGGTTTAAAAATATCGAAAATCTATATTTTGATATATTGGATGACCTATTTTCGTTTCGGGGACGAAATGGGCTTTTCGGGTCTGGGTATCGCTTCAACCCAATTCAATATGATCCATCCATTTCTATTTCAGCTCTTCTTATATATAGGCTGTTATAAACCCTAGTAGTTTCTTATTTTCATTTTTCTATACGTACTTGTATTCTCATCTGCTCCTTGAAAGTGATTGTGCTATAGGATCGAGTAATATGGAATATAATAAATAACAAATGCGGAAAATAATAGTAGTAAAGTAAAATGACACCAGGAATTTTTATACAAGTTCGAACTCCCGTTCTACGTCTAGTCCTGTACTCCTTCAATAATTAAAGCTAGCAACCCTCACTTAACCCGGAGGAACGGATATTACACCGCCTGAGCAACTGAACATGACTTGACCGCCTGAGCAACAGAACATGACTTGGCTGCCTGAGCAACCGAACAGAACTTTCTTACAAACTGGATTAACTTGACTATGTGTGTTCTGAATAACACGGATTTGTCACTTGTAGTACACCCTTCCTATAATCTTTTCCTCAAGAACGATGTGTATAATTGTGTGTGTATGAAGAATAGGAAGACTAGAATTGCTTATAGAATATGGAAGTGGAATTGTAAGCAATGATTGTATAGAATTTTGTAAGCAATAGAATCAAGAATGTTATGCACGTTAGATCAAGAGAGATGAGAGAATTATATGTTTTGATCATTGAAACTTGAGTGCATTTATAGTGTATCAAGAGTTACATACTCTAGTAAGAGTTCTCTGTGAAAAGCTAACGGATGCAACACTTGAGAAAGGAGATATCCTTTGATAATGAGAAGTGTCTTTTCATAATATTGGACCGTTACAGGATTCAGTCGACTGAAAGTGCTTGGTCAGTCGACTGAATTCAAAAAGTGCACAAGTCATATACACAGACTCAGTCGACTGACCATGAGTATTCAGTCGACTAGCCCGTGTTATATATAAATATATATATACCGATTAAGTCGACTGATAGCACTGGTCAGTCGACTGAACAGTGTAGTTCAGTGAAGAATGTTTGCATTTGAAATCGAAATGTGTTTTAAATTTGAATGCCAGTTTATATGTGAATATGAATGAATAAAAATGATGATTCTTGAGGAAATATTTTAACAAAGCGACTAGACTAGACTCTATATGCACATTTCATGACTCTTGTTAAAATATATAACTTATACGAACCATACTTTGAGTCGTTGAGTCCGGATGTTGTAGTAGTCGTAGATTCGTGAATCGTTGTGTCATGTCAGGAATCAGAACCTAAGATCCAACACTCCTCCCTTCCTTCCCAATGTCAGACGCATCAAAACCCTAATTCCCAAATTCAAAACTAAATCGAAAATTCAAACTCATCAAACCCTATCGAATTATATACTATCGGAAAGCTCTCGACGAACATAATCTAGATCTGAGATTCGTTTTCGACTTGGGGTGTGCTGTGACCAGAAATCATTGAAGAAGTTTTGGCCGTTCGTATTAGGGCTTCAGATTTAATGGTGGATCTTCGTCGATGGGATGATCAGAGGTAACCATCGGGTAGAGGAGGCCAAGACAAATGCATCTACCGGAGCCAAAGTTTACGTGGTAGGGTCGGAGGGGCCGGCTCGGCCAGAGCTTCTCGATGGCGTTGTCTGATTTGGGTGATAACGGCCGTGGCGGCGGCGTTTAGTTCTTGAAGTTTGCGGTTGAAGGTGATAGGTTGGGTTCGATCGCGACTGTGCTGCTAGGGTTTAGGGATGGTAATTTACCATATTGCCCTCTGTTTATGTTTAATTTAAATTTAATTTTCAAAACTTCAAACTCACATAACTTTGTCATACAAGCTCGGATTTGGATGCGGTTTCTTCCATTGGGTTCGTATCGAAATTTCGGACAATATGAAACTGGTTTGGCCGCATTCTAAGACAGTTCAAATTTTGGGCTTTATTTGGATTTTAAATCGACGATAATTCAAAGGTGAGTGATTTAACCCACTCACAAATACTAAACCTTCTTATGTTGGTTGAATTAAATTTATGAATTGATAAGAATTTTATTGATTGCTGTTTGGTAATTTAAATTCTCATTTAAATTTAATTTGAATTAAATTTCTATTTAAATTAATATTGAAATTAAATTGATAGTTAATTGCCTGATATTGATAACCAGTTAATTGTTGTGATTTATTGACTGATTTGGATGTTGATTGTGATGGATGTTTATTTGCTGATATTTTGGATGATTGGATGTTATGTTTATGTTGTTATCACACTTCAAGTTCCTATAGTTTGTTGTTAGGAAAATCACTATGGGTTGAAATGATACATACCCGAATGATCTTATAGATTAGGGAAAATCGTTATTGGTTGAAATGATACACACCCAAGCGATTTTATTGATTCGGAAATTATTGATTCGGGATACGGGTTGAAATGATATACACGAAAATTTAACTATTTTGGGTTGAAATGATACATACCCTATCACTTAACCATAGGGTAGAAAGTTATATACGGACACCGTGGTCCGTTTTAAATTATTTTCTAAATGGTAAAGTATGTTTGATTTATAAATTTAATTTTTAAATTTAATTTAATGATTTTATTTAAAAATTTATATTTGGAAAATAATTTATTTTATATGTTTTAATGCTTCAAATTATAAGTTAATATATGGTTTTAAATATAAATTTAAGATTTTAACTTATAATTTTATTTAGTTTTAAATATATATTTTAAATAGTTTAAAATTTAATTTAATAAATTATTTAATATAGTTTTAATATATGTATTTTAAATTTAATTGAATATAATAAATATAGTTTTGATTTAAGATAATAAATATAGACTTTTATAATAACTTTAATAGATAAAAGATTTTGTAAAAGGTTTTAGAGTTTTATAAAAGGATTTTATAAAATATTTTTATAAAGGAATTTATAATGGTTTTATAAAGGAGTTATAATGGTTTTAAAGGATTTTATAAAGGGTTTTATAAAAGAACTTGTATAAAGGGATTTGGAAGCGTTTAAAGGAATTTGCGTAGAAGTTAATTAAAAGGGGAAGAGTTGTAAACTGTTTTGGAATTTATAAATAGCTTCATAAATAGTTCTAAAGCATATAAATAGTTTATAAATGGTTTAAGAGAGATTTATAAATTATTTTCGAAATTGATTGAAAGAAATCTTCCTCGGTATTTATGAATATATTTATACTTTTGAAATAAGTATATGGATATCTTAATATGAAGGTATAAACTGTTTTCTGGATTTATTATTAAAAATGTTTTATAAAATGACCATGGTGTGAAATAAGCATTTGGTCGTTAAAGAGACCGGGGTCGGATATTGTCATACTCTCTGCTAATTCCGAAACCACTTTAACAACTGTGCACATGGTGGAGAATCTAGAATGAAGTAGGATGGTTTGGTGAATGCTACTGGTATGAGGTAAGAACGTAGCCCAGACCTTCGGGTCAGCTTGATATGACTAAAACAGGAGCTATCCTGGGCCAAGTGGGGTCGCTCCTCCTATCGGACACGCTTCTTCGATACCATATTTATTACTTTGTGATTGATTGGTGGCTACATTCGATTTGTTTATGGGAGTGTGTTCCGAGGTCGGCGGTAGTAGCTGCTATGCATTACCACCAGTCCGGGCGTGCAAAATGGTAGAATCCTACCCTGGGCATTGCCTCGCGTGCCTTGTCATACGCCTTATCAAGCCCACTACGATTTTGGTTTGTGTCGTACCTATGGAGTGCTCCATGATTGTCCACCAGTTTACTGTGGAGTTTACAGTACTGCATAGACTACGATGCCTATAAAAATGTATTAAGGGGGATATGGGTAACACCTTAATGCTATTTTAATACTTTACTTTACTGATAGACACTGCATATATATAGCGTATTCTACTACATATAGATAGTTTAACGGATCCTTAGGAGATGGGAAATCCCGAAACATCTCTTAAGTTATTGCACGTACGTTATACACTGGATAGGAGATGTGAAATCCCGTAAACATCTCTGAATCTATTACACTCATATTTATTTGATGTTGATTTAACTTACATAAGATCTTTTAGTTCTGACTCGAGTGTTTTGTCTTTTCATTACGCTCGGGTCAGCCTAAGCATTTCAGTGTTGAAGACTTTATTTCTGGAGGACGAAGACAGAGTTTGGTATATTATATTATTAGTAATTTTCCACTGCATCATTATTGGTATATCATAGTTTGTACTCGGATTGTTGTAAAAATTATGTAATCAAATGTATATTATAAAACAGCTTCATGAACTGTTTATTTGATTATTATATTTTGTCATTCCGCTGTGAGATTCTATGTTTTTTTTTCTTCTTTTCTCTTATTTTCTTATTTACCCCATTCACAATCCTCCCTTTTGAATGGTTTGAGCTGACATGTGTGGTTTATTGTCGATTTAAACCGTCCAAAAAGGTGGGTCGTTACATCTTCTTTTGGGATGCAAGTAAATATGTGTTAGAATTTTAGTGTTTTCTACAAATTACTTATCCGTCATGTAATTAGCCTCATTTTTACATGCAATATAAAAGATTGTGCTAGTGGTAAAACCCTACACCAACTGGTATTTTATAAGGTTATGCCAACCATTCCTTTTCTATAAAATATATATCGTAAATAGATATAGTAGCCCAGTTGAAGAACACGATTTAATACATAACCCTTTATAAAGTAACCTTTTCAATAAATAGCCCATTGATTATTGTAAACACATTGATTATTTTTTATTTTAACTATGGAATTATTTCTTTTTAACTTAAAACAGTATGCCCATATATGTAGTGGCGTAGCCAAGAAAAATGTTGGGTGGTGTTACATATTTAAAAGGTGCGGGGTTTTGGAGGTGATAGCCGTCGAATTTTCTTTTTTGACAGTTATTCAAATAATTATAAGAAAATTTCATAACAAATCATTAAATAACCAAAATAATAATTGATATAATAGTATTTCATTACAAAATTGATCATTATTTTGATCTTTTCAAACCAAACAACCATAAAATCAATACTAGTAATCTAGAATTGTCCGCATTGAGTTCTCATGTTTTGGATCCAATCGATGATTTTGCATCATTGGTGATTTGAGTAAATATATCTTTCTCGATGTATGCAACACAACTATCATTCAACCATTTATCTTTTATTCGATTTTGTTGATCATTTTTCACTACATTCATAGCAGAGAATGCTCTCTCCACGATTACAGTAGAAACATGTAAGATAGGCAACAAAGTTACGAGCTTATAACTAATTTGTATACGATATTCTTTCACATTAACACGATTCACATATTTAAATCTATCATTAGATCTCATATCCATTTCATAAATCTCTAATTGATTAGAGAGGTCTATACGCTTTGCTTCGAAAGAGTCATTGGGATAAAATTCAGATAAACGTCCCAACTTTATTTTATCAAAAGCAGCAAATGAATCAGTCGGACTAAGTGATGACATACAAAGTAGCAATTCTAAATTAACCTCATCGAATCAATTATTAAGTTCAATAATTTGTTTTTCTAAACAAAGATAGAACAAATAAACTCGAAAGTGATGTAAATTTTTAATCATTGGTCTTCTTCTTGATCTGCCCAAAAGAGGATAATTATCATCCATATTTGAAATAAGATTATTGTATTTTATGCAAAAAGATCCAACCTCGTTCAAAAGAGTATCCAATCCATTGTCTCTCATTTTGTGCAAATGTGCTTTAGAAACTTCTACCAACATCTGAGCATTTGTGATATCTTGATCTTTTCATTGTAGTCCTTTGAAAAGATCATTAGTAATTGCAAGTACATTTTTCATGAAATGTAAAATAAATATAAAATCATAAGATTATAGCACATTTATCAAATTCAATGGTTCCCCCTTTATCATCCGACATATCTTCTACTAGATCAGTAAGGACATCAGCGACCGAAGGAAACATAATAATCAAATAATTAGCATACCATGATGTGCACCATAATATGTATCCTCTGGTCATTTCAAACTACGCTCTTAATCAAACCCTGACCACTAGATAGTTAACCACTTTCTAGTTGACTAAATATTATATTTGCTTCTTTTCCCCTAAGAATGTCTCGGTGCTTACATGATGCCACGACAACGTTCACCAAATTATTAACCAAGTAAAAACTCTCAAAAAACATGATCTATATCTTTTGCGACATGAATAAGTGCTAATTGGAGTTGATGTGCAAAATAATAAACATAAAAAGTGGAATTGTTCTCATTTAGAATAAGTGTTTAAGATCATTGAACATACCTTGCATATTACTTGCACCATCGTAACCTTAGCCTTGCAAATTTGTCTTGCTCAATTTATGTTTACTAAAAAAGGCTTCAGGAGATGTTTTGAGAGAAATTGGGGTTTTGTAAGGAACGTGTACCATGCCTATGAACCTTTGGATAACACTTCCAGTCTCATCCACAAATTGTAAAACAATTGACATTTGCTCTTTAATCGAAGATCATGTAATTCGTCAATTAATAGCACAAATTGTCCTCTAGAAAGATGTTTTAGAACGTCTATAATTACCACGACAATACAATTCACATTATCCCTCTGAATATCCGGTGATGTCATTTTATGATTTTTTTGGTGTATTTTAAAAAAGATAGCATTAACCATAGCTTTTTCATTGGCCAGCCATTGTAGAAGTTTAAGAAAATTTTCCTTATTCTTTGATTTTTCAGATTTATCATCACCACGAAAAGACAAACCTTAGCATAAAAGATATCGAATATGCACAAGAGTCAAATTTAAACAACTTAAACAATCAATTTGACATTGAGTTGATTGCCTCTCAATCACCGTCTCAATATGTTGGTTTTGATTCATCAAATTCTCAGCTTTCATATATGCAATATTATGAACAACCGAACTAGATATTCTTGAAGTCTTTGATAGTTTTACCAATTCCTAAACCTACCTCGAATAAATGCATCACTTGTATTTCTACTCATCGATTGAGGGTGAAATAAGTAGCAAGGTAAACAATATACAACATCATCTTTCACATTATACTCCAACCAATTTTTGTAATCATTAAACGACGACTGATTGAAGCGACAAGCTTTTTCACGAATTATTTTCTTTGGAAACATTTTTAAAAAAGGTTGACAAGGTCATTTATGTAAATATGCTCTTCGAACTCTGTCTTGATCATTCGAGTCATAGTTTGGAATTTGATGTTACAAACTAGAATCAGATGGAAGATCCCATAAATCCACTTGGATGTAACTTTGAGTTACCGTGTTTGGAATGATTGCGTTTTGAGTATCATTGCTCACGATATTGTTATAAGGTGTTGGAGTTATACAAGATCCGACTTCAGTTGATATGTTTTCAAATGCTCTTTTAAAAATATTTTTCAAACCTTAAATTAACAAATTTGTTGACTATATTAACTTCATTAATTCCAAAACTCATTTATGCATAAATTCACTGTCAGTAACTACATCGTTGTTACACATTTATGCACAAATTCATGGTCATTAAACTTCATCATCGTTACACATTTATACCCAAATCAAAACTCGTAGCCATTAATTCAAATCAAACCTGGTTTCATTATAAAATTTAGCACAATTTCTTCAAAAAATCTAGTCAGAACCATGGGTAGAGGCACACATCAATTTCAAAATTAGGGTTTGAACCGATTTCATCATCAAACCAATATTCACAAATCAATTTCAAAATTAGGATTTACCTATAACAACTAACGACAACGATGTTGCAGGCAATCAAATAGAGTGAAGTGAAATGATGACGATGCAGGCCTCCAACGGCGACGATGATGGGACGATGATGATTTGCGCCAATAGAGATAATCTTGATTGGCGCCAGCAGGCAGTAGCCATCCCTCATTGGCAATGGAGCAGCTCATGTGAGATAGAGATGATGTGATGATGATTTTTTGATTGGTTCATCGGCAATGAAGGAGCAAAGGAAATTAAGTTTATTTTATTTGGACCGAAGACGGCAAAATAATATTATTTTTATAAACTACATAGGAGGGAAGGTCACGTGGCCTCCGAGCTTGTATGTGCCTCCACCCATGCATATTAGCATTATATCTAAAAATAAAAAACCAAACTTTGTTATATCAAAAATAATACTTTCAAGTTTAAAAATAAATAATTGCACTATGCTTATTTCCATTTTGGAATAAATTTATTAATCAACTTAATATTGAAAAAAAAAAATTGAAAACGACATAAAGGTTTAAATGGGTTCATATACCTAATATATACTCCAAATCCAAAATATTCATTTTGGTATCAAAAACCAGAAGCATATTGTAAAGAGAAATCATATATGATTATAGTTGAAAAAAGACACAAGCGCATAAGTGCTACGTTACATAAATCAAGTTATTTGCAGAGAGAAATCACATATGATTATAGTTTAAAAAAGATGCAAATGTATAAATGCTACGTTACATAAATCTAGTTATTTGTAGAGAGAAATCGCATATGATTATCGCTGAAATTGTTAAGCGGGTGGCTATTTTCATATGTTCATATCAGATATTCTTATAACAAACACAAACATATATGGTTGGTTGAGCATGCAATAAATAAGGTTTAGAATAATCAGTCGCAAGTAATTTCAAGTATATATACAACCACTTCTATTAAGAACAAAACAATAAACAAACTATAATTTCTTAATGCAAAAATTAGACTCTTAGAATTTTTAGCTCCTATGTCAACTTGAATGGGAGAAACACTGGTTCTTTTTTCTTAGGCTATTAAGTACCTACCCTCAGGTACCCTAGCCTTCCTTTTAAGTATTGTTTATGCCAAAATATGGCATAAACACCCAGAGATTGATAATAGAGAATTAAATGAAGAGAATAACTTGAAAATGAGGAAAAACAGAACACACAACGATTATAGTGGTTTGGCTAATTGTTTGTCTACGTCCACTTAAACTTTGTTGATGATTGTAATGGGTTTTTATAGAACCGCTGTTATGGATTGGTGGTGATCCCCAGAATTACAAGAATAATACAAGTACTTGTTAAACAGGTAAAAAGATCCACTAAACTATGCCCCTACCCTTATATTTATAGCTACAGGTTGTGGGAAAGCTCTAACCCACATTCCAACCCATATTTCCCATGTCCAGAAGAGGTCAACTGAAGAGATTTGTGGCCACATTATCAATAAACATGGATTGGTACCGATCCATGTTCCGGGATCGATACCGATCCATGACTTTGTTTTGTGGGCCATGATTATCCATCTCCTGATTGCTTGTCTGATTTGTATCTTCGTCTTTGTTGCTTCACTTGCATTGCTATAGGCATGGATCTGATTGATCTTCTCGGTTCGAGGATAAGGCGATAGTGTTTGACTTAGGCGTTGGTTGTGGTAGTTGATATGAACTTACAAGTCATCTCACATAGCAAGAACTTGGCTTTATACACCCTAGTTTGGTAGTGCATGACAGATGACCATTTTGCGAAGCTTCTAGGGATCGGTACGATCCATGGTCAGGGATCAGTACCGATCCATAGTCGGGGATCGGTACCGATTCTAGTCATTGGATCTTTGGTTTTGAACTTGGTGCTTGTATGCTGGAAGGGTATGACTTTTACTTGGATGTGTTTGGATTTTCTTGGCTACGTTTTTTTCTTTATTCCTTGGTTTTGCCTAACATCTAAACTTAGCAATTGTTGCTATGGATTCCTATTTGGCAACTCTTCAGTTTAATCGACTTGATGCATTTGAATATGGCCTGGTAAGAAGGCTTGATAACATTTGCCACCCAAAATATATCTTGTTTTAACAAGATGTACTTTGGAACAAGACCAGTCAAAAGTCCTGCACTATTTGCTTTTCGCTTTGCTTCAAAAAGAAATCATCTTTCCCATTAAATCATTTCAATGAAGTGTAACATCTTTCATCAATCGTTGTACTTCTTCGTTTGGGTCAGGCCTGTAAGTCTTCTATTGTATCAAAGTTGAGGCATGCTCTTTAAGCTTGTTATTTCAAACTCGGAAAGATTTCAACGATTTCCTTTTTCGGATTCTACAGGTTTGAACTCATTATTTGGAACTTCAATAGTATAATGCTATGTTGGGGTACGCAAGCTAGTCATCAATTTCTTATAGCCATATACATACATATATATGTGTATGCATGTGTGTGTGTATTTGTTAGGTTTGGTATCGATCCTTAAGCAGAGGTCGGTACTGATCCATGCTTTCTAAAATTTAGGCTATTTTTAGTCTTAGTTTCTGGGTCGAATGATATTAAAGCACCGAACCCACACTTCATTATTCACTTTATCCATCTTTGCCTTTGAGACCTTTCTTCTCAAAGCTCTCAAATCGCTATTGCTATTCAAGACTACAATAGAAATTTCAAGTCGCCGCCTCAAATTGCCTCTGCTCCCAGATATCCATCGATGTCGCCAAGTCTTTTGCCTTTAAATCTCACTCGTACACATCGGACAATGCAAACAAGTCTAACCTTGAATCTTGAGTAGGAATTGAACTCGGTTGTCTTCGAATCAACCCAGGTAGACGGTGGCATTCCTCCGCTTGAATTCCTGACAACCGACCATCGTTCTCCTTTGAAAGTGCACGAGAGCGTCACCCCTTCTCTCATACGGTACATCACCGATCCTGGACTTAGGCAATTTTAGTGCAAAAATATTAGACTAAGGGAAGTTGAATTTGTGATGCCTTTGGCTTTGTCTGAGCTTTCCTTTGACTTGTAAAAATTCTATATCTTCCAATGTAAAAATACCATAAGTCAAAGGAAAGATCGTTCAGTCAACGAGTCTCCAAGGCGCTTTTGATCGAACAATGGTTGGTACTTGTGATCCATTGCGATGGTTTTTGCTAACAATGACTTTGGATGTGAATCGATGTTTGTTAAATGGCAAATCCGGGTCGCCCATCATTGGTTGCACACACCGCACAACACAGATGCACAAACTGCATAACATAGTTAACTGCACTATAATGCCTCCTATCAATGTATGCGACTTGGTCGATCAACACATGTTGATATCCACCGGGTTTGGTATATCGACTTCCCTGGGCTTTCTTCAAAACATGAAGATTACAGCTTTTAGTGTATCTGATATCACTTATATTTTGAGCTTTGATAGTTATGGATAGTAGATGCTCCTCACGTCTCTCCAATGGCCGTAGGTCCTTTGACTTCAAAGTGCGGGGAATCTGACATAGAATCTGGTTCCATTACGGTTCCCGCAGTAGGACATACTCCTCAATCGACTAGTCATCAAGCAGTACAACCTATAGAAATGATTCCTTTTGTGCTAATCAAGGAGCCTATGGTTGGAATTGCCCTCAATGTATACATGGGTGATGCCATTATTTTTGATGATCCATAAGACTCTCTAGCATCGAAAGTTAACGAGACATCTCTTCGAAGAATATGTGAGAGACATGGCATCCTATACGATGATGTGTTAGTTCCATCACACCATTAGTGGGCTCATCTCCCACCAATAAGATACATGGTTTGTAACTGGTACACGTATATGGCTGGTTATGTCCTGCCATTCTGCAACCTCATCTGCACAATTTTTCAGTTTACGAAATTAGCTCCGGCCTAGCTGCACCTCTATAACTATGCTTTTCTGAACAGCATTTACATCATTTTTTCCACCATCTAAATCATGAGCCTAGTACTCGGGAGATCCGCTACCTGTATAGCTTCAAACACCGAAAAGGATCATCTTTCGCGAGTTGTTGTATTGTAACAGGCCTCTAGAACAAATTAAGCTATTTTAAAGATGAATTCTTTTTTGTGTGACACCCACCTGGTTTTGCACAGAGGTGGTTATCTGGACGTAAGTCTTACTTTCATTCTTTTTTATGTGGATAATATAACTTCAATTACTCATATGATTATTCCCTGTTCTTACAAATAGCTTGAGAAGGCCTAGTGGCGCAACCTTGGCGAGCACTCTTACATCTATCCGTTAAGTCCTGATCGAGGAAAGGGATACGAGGGAACTTCTCACTAATAAGAATTTAAGAGCTTATAATCTCTTGGAAGGGGATCGTAGTGTTGGCCACATTCCCGAGGCTAGTGATGAAGATGATGTCAGTTCTCTATTGGATAATAGCGACGACAACCAAGAAGTGCCCCTAGTCCCGTTGCGGGGACTGGATAGATTCACGAGCATGCCTAGGAAGGAAGAAGTGACGGAGGAGATAATGATGACGTTGATATGGGTCGTGAGCTCTCCAGTGATGAAGGCGATGATGACAAGGCTTTCTATTTAAAGTGGAAACCTAGATAAAAATCGTCCTGATGTAGACTCTGACACAACCACCACTAGCCATTGTAACAGAGGAAACCCCTATTCCACCCTCTGAAGACATCTATAAGGACCTTGGTCCGATTCTAGATGAGTTTGGTTCTTTCGGTTTGGGTAACATCAATATCGAGGACATTGGATCCCCTATATGTCTGCCCGATGAAGTTCTAGCGACTCGTGCAGGAGAGATCACTCCCGTTGGGAAAGTCCAAGTTCATGGTCTGTGGGGAGACACCAGGACATGCTCACACACACACGACACTGTATTTTGTATAGCTCACACCATGCTTTTATCCCATTGAGTCTAATTTGTTATCATTTTGTTCGTAGGTTCAATGGATCATAAAAGGATGTACGACACTAATAAAATCCAAGGAAGCAAGCCCAGGAAACATGGATCATATGATCGCCCTTATGGCTCCTCTTATGAGTCTGATTCAGGAAAGCGCTCATGTTGGGATTCTAGGAGATAGGGCATAGAACATAAGTCCTACGAATCATCTCCATACCATTGGGGTCAGTTATCGTTGCCTCGTAGTTTGGATCAGTATTCGATCCGTCTATTGAGGTACCGAATGTTCCTACTTCAATGTAGCCAACGATATCCTCTCACATGCCACATTGCTTTGAGCAATTATCGGGCCTGGCTACTTCCGATATTCTCCATTCAAGGACCAGTAGGAGAGTGGTTCAACCGAAAAGGGAGATTGCTTCCAACCTTCACTTGGATACTTTGCAGTTCACGTTCCCAGAACTCTTTCTCGATGACATCAAGTTTATTCTCGATCTGAAGGACATTTCTCCACACGTCAGAACGGACATCATAGCTTATGTCGATGGTGTGTATGACTAATTTTTCAAATGGAGACAGATAGTTGAAGCTATTTCCAAAGGCTCTTATAAAAGGAAATTGAAGCTGCAAGGGATGGAGCTCGAGAAAAATCATGATAAACGCATCATTACCAGCCTCAATAGGGAAGTTGAGAAGCTCAATTTCTCATTAGCCAAGTCCAAGAAACAACTGGATAGTCGACCAAGTCAATTGAGGAAGATAGATAGAATTATTAGAAGAAAACCAAGGCTACACACTACAAGAGTTATAATTTATAGCTAGAAAATGAGTAGCTTAAGAAACAAGTTAAGGAACAAAAGAGCCTGCTACAAAGTGAGAAGAAAGAGAAGGGCGATGCTCTCATCCAAGCTCAGGGCTACTACGAAGAGTTGTTAGATGCTCGCAAGGGAAGAAATGATGAAGAGGCCCAAGCTAAGGACATCGAGAAGCGGATCGAAGCTATGGAAAAATTTGTTAAGGATGAGATCGAGCCCATGCTTATTCATTAAAACGCAAACATTATTAGGTTTGGCAACCTGAAATGGCTTGATGAAGAGTATCCCGAGGCTTTAGCCCTAGCATTGGAGGATATTGAATCAAGAACGAGAGTTCTCTGGTGGAGCTTGACCTTCTGGATGAAAAGGACCTAGAGGCGCTTAGGATTTGCGATTGTATCATGCACCACTAAATTTGCTATCGGGGGTAAAAAATACCATGGCGATGCCTCTAGACCTTGACGAACCTTTGCTTCCAAAGTCGTTTATCTTATCCCCCATTCAGGAGGGAGGTTCTGATGGGACTCCAGCTCACATTGAATTCGTATCTCCTGGAGTATATCATTCACCTCGCCCGTATCTGAAATAGCCCATTTGAAACCGACCGATGTCACTAATCTCTGCTTTTATGTTTTAAAAGTTTCAGGTTAGCCTTTAGTTGTTCCTTTGCTTGAAAAGAGTTTGTTAGCAAGGACACAAGTTGCGATTAGGGAATCGGTCATCATGTCTGCCTCCCAAATGCTTCCAGATATTCCATCGGCCAATGCTCCGAGCCTCGGGGATGAAATGGTTCATGTCTTGGAAGAAGAGATAACATGAGACTTTCACGGAGCAAAGGAGGAAGAGGACCTCGTCATAACTGGAACTTTCGATCCTTCCTCGAGGCATCCATGAAGGAGATGCTGCAAACTCAAGTCCTGCTAGCTAAGGAGATCAAGAAGGAGAAAGACGTCGATATATCTCCTCCTCTGTCCATCTCATTGCCAAGTCAGCCTATCTTTATGACACCGGAGACTTCGGTAAGCGATCTTTTAAAGAGTCATAAAGGCAAGGACATGAGTTGGAGGAAGCTCGTTGAGTCTGGAACGCCCTCTTCCAAGGTGATGAAGAAGGAGACAAAGAGCAGAAAGAAAGTTTAGTTACACTCTTCCTTGTTTTGGTCATATTTTGTTTTGATTTAAATAATCATGAAAATAGGCTGAAGTTATGTGAGCACATTCTCGCTTTTGTTTTAAGTAGTATGTTAATAAATTTAGACCCGTTTTTTGTTCAAGCCTTATGTCAATATATTTATGCATTAAGAGATGTGCCTATTATATTTTTCTCAGATAGGTGTGAATCATCTCTCTATCCTTAGTTAACTAACTCAATAGATTACTTTGCTATCTGTTAGTTAAGTTCTGTCCATCTAGTGATAATGATGAAATTGCATTACCTCCATTCTTAGAGAATAATGGCCTGGAAGCCTATCTTTGAGCATCCTTGTTAGGCCAAGGCTAACCCTGGGTCTTGACCAAATTGGCTGTTAAAAGTGGCAATCCGAACATTCATTTCTTCGACGCTTTTCTCTGATCTCACCTCACTCTGGGCGTTGATCGAAGTTTACCTCCTAAAATGGTGGTAATTTTGTTCATCCCCAGGGTCCTTGAGGAAGATCCTGCCTAACTCTGCGCACAGATCTTTGACCTCACCATCCTTTGGGTGAGGAGTTTGAGCTTCGCCAAACATCGCGTGAGAGCTTTGTCACTGTGTAAATCATTTGGTTTTCCAACTCCAAGCTACTATTCTTGGGATGAACTATCTAATTTGACTCCCCATGTGTTTCATACTCCAATGTCTAAGTCATGGATCAGAGGAGTCATTTGGCATCTACTCCAGATGCCCGGATCGATCGTGTTCCTTAGATCCAATCATATATTAAAAAGTTTGATTGCCACCTATCTCTGAGCACCTACGATTATGTATTATAAAAGCATGTATAATTTAATCATGCTGTTGTTTACAGCGCAGAAATTAGCTAATGAGAATGTAAATTCATCAATCCCCAAAGCCAATTCATTTCATATTCACAAAAACGGCCAATCCTTCCTCTTCACAAGGAGATTAACAAAATATGTGCAATGATAGTTCTAAGCGAAATAGCATTATAAATGTTCGCTATTCCACACCCTTGGTAGTGAAATTCTGTCTGTAGTCGCTAGCTTGAATGTTCCATCTCTAAGCTTATGTTCGATAGCATACGGATTTTCCCAAGTCGGGCCCATGTTCACCGGACCAGGAAAGATTCGTTTGAGGACAAGATCACCGATCTCGAAGGTCCGATTTCTAACCTTTGTGTTGTAATGCCGAGCTACTCACTTCTGATGAGCAGCGACTCTCAAATCAACTTCATCACGCTTTTCATCAATCATGTCGAGGGACTCGACCAGGAGTTCCTTGTTCCTTTTGGGATCATAGTGGATCTTCCGATTGAGATTGCACTTCTAATTCAATTAGAATCATGGCCTTCGACCCATCGGTCAAAGCGAATAGAGTGTGACTAGTCGCGGATCCATGAGTCGTTCGATAGGCCCAAAGAGAAAGTGGCAATTCATCAACCCACTTGCCTTTGGACTTCGTCAATCACTTTTTTAGAATGGAGTTGATGATTTCATTGACTGCTTCCACCTGTCCATTCGCCTGCGGGTGTGAACTGCAGCAAAACCTTTTCTGGATTCGATACTTGCTGTAGAAGTTCTTGAATTCTATGCTGTCGAATTGTATCCCGTTATCAGAAAGGATTATTTATGGTATCCCAAAATGACAGATAATGTTCTTGACTACAAAGTTGATCACCTTCTTCGTAGTGACCGTGGCAAGCGGTTCTGCCTCAGACTACTTTGTAAAGTAATCAACCGCAACAATAGCGTACATCCCCCACCTTTCGACATCAATAGCATACCAATAATGTCGATTCCCCATACCTCAAACAACCATGGGCTGACTATTTGTGTAATTTCTATAGGTTGGGCTCTAGGAATATTAGCAAATCTCTGACACCGATCACACGTCTTAGCGTAATTGGCTACATTTATATTAACGGTCGGCAAAAAGTATCCGTAGTGAAGAACCTTCTTCGCTAACATTTGCCGTCTGGTGTAGTCGCCACAGGCTTCATCGTGAACTTCCACGAGGACCTTTTTGGAATCTTCGTGGGCGACACACCGTAATAGGGGTACAGAGGAGCCTCTTCTATATAAAAGCCCATCCTGGACATTAAATCGTGCAGCCTACTGCAGTAACATCCTTCGTTCACTCCTCCTATCCGAAAGGGTTCCATTCAGTAGGTACTCCTTAATCAGAGTCATATACGATTCCTTTTCAGGTCGGCCTCCAAGATCAAATCAACATTAATCTGGTTGATGCTTGAAGCCGATAATACCTCCACTGGAACTAGGCCTATGAGTTTCGCATCCCTAGAGCTGGCCAGCTTGGCTAGAGAATCGACTTTCAAGTTTTCCTCCCTGGTAATACGCTTTATCATGTAATACTCAAAATCATTGAACAGTTCTAGAATGTTCATCAAATAAGGGGCCAGCCTGGCGCCCTTTGTTAGGAATTCCTTTGTTACCTGGCAGACCACTAACTGAGAGTCACTGTATATGTGCAAGGTCCCGGCTTCCAATTCCTTCACGATATTGAGCCCCATAATTAGCGCTTCATACTCAACCTTATTGTTCGTTATGGGGAATTCAAGTTTTAAGGCGTAGCGAACTATCCATTCCTTGGGAGTTACCAAAACTACTCCTGCCCCCGAGCAACGTTCATTGGATGCTCCGTTCATGTACGGCTTCCATTAAGCACTCTAGTCCGCAATTTCTTCCCTTTCATCATCTCGAGCACTGAATTCGACAATGAAATCGGTCAACGTTGTTAGAATCTCTCTTGTTGGATTTTAATGACAACAACTATACAATTATGCCAAAGAACCTTTAAGCTAACTTGTAGGTATATGCCAAAGTAAATTACATGGAAATACAAGAAGAGATATACACGGCGAAGATAAGCCGAAGGAATATATACAAGGAGATATAATAATTGACATCAAAATCGGGCTAAAACTGAAAAAAACAAATATATTATTTTTGCCGATCTAGATTATATGTACAATCTCCAATTTGATGATCATGCACACACAAAAATATATTTTGAAAACTATTTTTACAATATGACTATTTTATAATATATATTCAAAAGAAAATAGTCAAAATATTATTTTATAAATAAAATATAACATTTAAAAGGAAGAACATTTTAGATCAAAACCAGAAGTCTAACTTTCATCATAGATGTCTCAGGAACATTTTAGGTCAACATCAGGCGTTTGATATTTCATCGTAGACGTCTGAGAAATAAAATAGCTCAACTTCAAACGTCTGGCATTTTTGTACCAGACGTCTATGTACAGTTAAAAAAAGAACTTTTTAGTTCAAATGCAGACATCTAGATTTTTCATAATAGACGTCTAAATTCAATCTAGACATCTAGTACAAAATATGCAGACGTGTGGATGCCTATAACCGGGTTTTTTTATTTGAATTTCTAAAAAGACATGTCTCCTTCTTCAATAGTTGCATCCCCTGCTTTGAATAGTTCTCTCCAATGGTTATTACTATTGATTTAGAACTTTTCAAATCCATAAATAGATTTGAGAATCACTTTTTCTTAACCAACACAACCAAAAACTAATTCTTTCTATCTTTCTAATCTATACTTACTTGTGATTTATAAATATTCTCAACTATTTACTTCCTACAATTACATGTTCAAATCATCATTTCAAGCAGATTATAGGAAGGGTGTACTTAATAGACTTCTCCGTGTTATCTAGAACACAATCAATCAAGAATCAAATTAGCATTCGTAGTCAAAGTCCTTTTGGAGTTTTTCAGGCATGAAGTCCTATTCGGCAGCTTAGGATGTTTGTAATATTGAAGTCCTGTTCGGCAGCGGGGGTGGTTTGTAAAACCTATTCCTCCAGGTTAAGTAACGGTATAGTCGTAAATCCAGGAGTCTGGGACTGAACGTTGAACGGGAAGTTCGAACCAGTAAAAAAAATCTCTGGTGCAATTTACTTATTTCAATTTTTATACTGCCGGTTTGATATAAGTTTTTGTTTAGTAAATATAATCATATTACTCAATCCGCATCAACTTTCATTATATTTGTATATTAATACTGCTGTGATTACTGAGCTTCAATTCTGTATCTATATATTTAGCCATCATCCATCCAGTGCATAGTGACTATTAATTGACGCTAGCGATTTCATTTGGTAACAGAGCCTAGCATTCTACTGATCGTAACAAGATACTAGAACAATGACCAGAAAGAGAAGATCTAGTCAGAGCTCAAAGACAGTTAAGAAAAAACAAATTTCTGAATGCAAGCAACTGGAAATTGAATCTTGATACATGTGCAATGTGGCTACACTCAGATCAAAATCTATACACAATGATTCTATTTATAATGATCTTTTAACATCACATGATAGTTTATTCAAAAATTTAAATCGTTACAAAAGGTCAATAATGTTGCTTTACGAAAACTAAAGGATTGCGAACTTAAATATGATAAATTAAAGGAGGAAAATGATTTCTTAATGAAACAAACTAGAATTTTTGAAACTACTATTCAAGAACTTGTTTCACAAAATAATTTTCATTTAAAAGAAAATGAGCTTTTGGCAGATAATAATGCTAATCTTTTAAAGGAAAATGAATCTTTTCAAAATAATTATATTTTAGAAATTCTTTAAATTAATCTAATTCTAAAATTTTGTTTCTTAAAAAAGAGAATAGTGCTCTAAATGCTAGACATTTAGATTTAATTAAAGAATGGAAGCTTTTAAAAGAAAATAATGTTATTTTGCAAAAGAAATTTTGTGCCTCTAAAGAGAATTTTGACAAATTAAATGAAAGTTACAAAATCTACAAAGAGAAGATGATTTATCTTCCTTAATGATAAAAACTAAAGTTCATAATAATAAAAGTGGTTTAGACTATAAGTGCAATAAACATAATAATAGTACTAGATATGCATTCATGTATACATGTTTTAATACTAGTACTTAAAATAGAGATAGTTCTAAAACCAATTCATGTCATGATAGTATTTTACTTAGAAATAGAGAACTTTCTTTGAATACTAAATTAATGACGATCAATGTTGATATATGGGTTCTTGCTAATGTAACCAATAATTATAAACAATTATACATTAGCAATTATTACGACATTGTGATTAGTAATGAATTTTTTTTTAAGGGACCAATCATATCCAACTGGATATGGTTTCTAAGTCGTAAACCCTATATTTATTTTGTAAAATGAGTATCATCGTGCTTACATTTGACATATCTATTGGATACTCATTAAATTGTATTAATGTTAAATTGTTTTATTCACTTATCTATGATACCCATCATTTTATATATAAAAAAGGGGTTCACATATATATTTAAAAACCACATAGATTTATTTCTTAAAAGAAATATTATATTTAGTGAGAGTTATTAAAATATAACACACATATGCTCTTATTTCTTTTTGATAATGACAAAGGGGGAGAAATTCATATGCATGTTGATAGGGGGAGATAATATACTTAGGGGGAGCATTAATCATATTATAATATCATTTATATAGAATAAATATTTTCAAAAAATTGTATAGTTGTCATCATCAAAAAGAGGGAGAATGTTAGTGTAATGATTTGGATTTTCGCGTTCGAAAATCGACATCCATACTTTACATCGTACTCGAATGCCGTAGATTCGACCATTCAAATCCGAGTCGTCGGAGCTTATAGCACAGTTAAGTAAATAACACAGTGGAAGAAAAAGAATAATACATTGATATAGAATATCTGATACAATATCTGATACAACAGGGTGATACAATGAATATCAATATACATCAGAGATATGATACAAGAAATAGCAGCGGAAATAAAATAGATAACACCAGCAGTGGATAGAATATCTCTAATAGAATGCTCCAATCCATAGCTAGCGGAAAGCAAGGTCAGTCGTCCAAGGACTGACTAGCTCCAGATAATCTACTCAACCTGAATATCTGAAAACCCCAACTCTAGACTGCTCGTGTAGAAAATTATGAGCACCCAGAGTTTAGGAAAGGAACAATAAACTCTGAGTCAGTCGTGGGACTGGTGTGAGCAAACAAAAACACAGTTTATCTTTAAAACAAAGTAAGATTGAATTTCGCAATGCTTTTGAAAAATGAAACTACCATAAGACCTCCCACCACACACACAATGCAAACACAGACTTGGAGGAGATTGCTTCTTATGTTAGTCAAATATGCTTAATACGCAAAACAAATCATTGAATATTATTACTAGTGCATAGTGTACAAGATCATTTCGAAAATACAATATTAATCTTAGCCAACATAGGTACCATTATATTATGCCTGCTATAGCTGCCTCCTGAGGAGACAGGTTCTACAATTGCAATCGTAAAGGTTCGTATTGTTTCTTTGGATTTCCAACAAATAGTCAGGCTAAGGAACTTCCTTTCCTACTGCCGAATGGGATCGCCTCTGGCTGGACGTCCCGAGAGACAAACTGCTCTCTGCCAACACAAGGCCGGGTTACCCCTGTAACTAGGTAACTCACGAATATACCATCCCCCGGTCCTTTGGGACCTTTATCCGAGGGGCCCCTCAATAAACACACAATCACACAATAAATGAGATCGGAGTATCCACATAGGTTAAATACCAGGGCTCCATACCTGATACCACCATTTTCTAGAACGAAATGACATACCCTAAAGGGCGCGACCCTCATAACCTTGCCGCATATTCCTGTTTCGACCATTTCCGGGTTGTGAGGTCCGAAGAGGTCTCGTCCACAAAGCTACGCTTTGGCACAAAGCCATGCTTTGGGTCAACAGATGATCAAAGTAATGCTCACAAAGATAAATGATCATATCACAAATGATCAAACGATGATCATCACATAGCAACACTCAGCATGCACATTACCAAATTGGGAGTATATCGCTGATAACCTTCAACTACATAACCTCTGAGCTCGTACGTCTCAGAGAAGGGTGTTAAGCTAAGAGAATAAATTCTCCACCACCAATAGAAATGTATTTGAAAGAAATCGGCTTTATATCTCAAAGTGTAATGTCAGACATGTTACCATACAAGTCTGTTCCGGGTTCGAACAGAACCGAAGGCACTTCCGAAGAAGCCCTTGCAAATCCGGATAATTTTCTAATCACGTCCGGACTTCCCATCACAAAAAGAGTGATACAAATCTCTATACCGGAGCAACTCGGTGCAGAGACATTCGACAGGTTGTCCTTTCATTTTCGAAAATATCCGGTCTTCACCACCGGTCTTCAAATGCCATCCATATACGACGTATCACAATTCGGAATAGGTTATATGACACAAAGGTCTTTTCCCGGCTAACCCGAATAGTGAGCGCAATATTTAAAAATATATGGATATTGGGATTTCAATTAATTCACAACTTATTACCCAAAATGTTTCTTCAAAGGGTTTAACAAATTACCATTTTCAAATCTTTAAACAAAAAGATTCATTTTAAACAACCTTCAACGGTTTAAACAATTTCCATATTTTAATCCTTTAAATAAAAGATTTAATTCATAAAGTTCACCCAGTTTCACAAAGATTTATTCACAGATTTTCCAAATCAATTTCCATTTCAATTTGATTAACTCGTTAAATCTTTAAATCAAAGATTTAACTCATAGTTTTCAAAACAATTTCATTTCGAATGGTTTAAACAAATTATCATTTTAAATCTGTTAAAAATAAAAAGATTCAATTCATAGCTTTCAAAAAGAATTCATTCATAACCTGGAAAAACAATTTTTCAATTCAAACTTGAAATTCCTTTAATTAAACTGGAATTTCACTTCTTATCTGAAAGCTTTTATTCTTTTTAAAACAAACAGTTTTCATTTTGGAAATCTGATTCATTTATACGAGTTGAGGTTCTTGGGTTAAATCCAAATTCTCAAAATTATACTTTTAAAATGGTTTAAATTCATACAAACACATTTATATCATCTTTAATCCCTAGTTTCAAATCATAGGATTCAATTTCAAACTTGAATTCAAATTTAAATCAAATTATTTAAGTTTTCAAAACTCGATTAAGTTATTCAAAATAACTTTTATCTTTGAAATTCCATTTCAAAAGCTTTTCACTTTAAGCCCAAATTTCCAATTTCAAAATCAATTGAAATTAAAATTTCAATTTCAAAAACATCAAATTTAAATTATCTGTGACTTAACCGATTTCCACGTGAAATCCATATTTGTGTGTGTAAAGGTGTAGTCCAGGGGTTTCACACACAATAGTGCAACATCATACAATCATCACAGATCAGAATACAGAAATATAATTGATAAGCGGTATTAACTATCACGCTTATCGTTCATTCACAGATCACAGATATATATCACAGATAAGTAAATTACAGATCACAATATAAATCAGGATGTACCACAAAGCATCATATATCAGGGATATCAAACAATCAAATCATCCAATAGAATCCAAACATTCATAAGTAATATCAGTTAATTATCTGATTTATTCAAACTAGATTAATTACTTATGAATTACTAATCCTGGTTAATCAACATTAACTAATTACAAATTATTTTGATTAATTATTCTTTAATCATTTATTAATTAAACATTTATAATAAATTAATTAACCTTTAATTTTAATTCATCAACCTTTAATTATTAAATAATTACCCTTTAATTATTTAATTAATTATCTTTAATTAATTACTTTAATTAATTATTCCTCAATTAATTATCATTCCTTAATCACCTTCATTTATTAATTAATTACTCTTAAATTAATTTTCTTAAATTAATTACCTTAATAAATTAATCACATTAATTAATTATTCTTTAAATTAATTAACCTTTAAACACTTGGATTAATCAATCTTTAATCATAAATTATCCATCCTTAATTACTTTCACTTAGTAATTATCTTTAAGTCATAATTTACCCTTTTATCATTACTTAACTTTTTCACTTAATCACTTTATGAATAAATTAACCTATCATCATTATTACTTTAAAATAAACAATTTTTTTTTCATTCACTTAAAAGATTAAATCTTTGAGAAACTTGTTTAAATGCTTCCTTGATAATTCAAAATACATTTTAAATTCAAGTTCTTTAAATTTTACACTTCAAAATTATTAAACAAATTTAAATATTTAAAACCTTATCTATTCCCAAACCAAGACTCGCACTAACTTGATTTCATATTTAAACCCTTGATTTATATTTTCAGTTTAAACCTTAATTTATAAATTTAGATTTAGCTTCCTAAACCTGGAAAGCAGACAGGTACAACCTGTAGCAACTAACCACCGAGGCAGACAATATTTGCTTCGAGCAAATCAACTAAGTCCCCGTGCAAGACTTAGTGTAACGACCCGATATTTTGGACCATTCGCATCCATTATAAGTGTATAGGTAGACACTCATGCCGGAGTTGAATTGCTCAAAATACCGCGTTGTTAATTTAAATTTGGCAAAACTGAACATATACAGTAAATAAATAATCACAGATCACAGACACAGAGTAATAAGTGCAGCGGAAATAAAAGAGATAGTAGTTCATGAAGCTACTATATAAATATATAAGTTACATCAGAGTTAAACCAAATACAACGGAAGGGTAACACGATACATCAGATACAAATCAGAATACATCATTGGAATCATCGAATGCTGAAAGCAGAATAGATGGCTGGATCTTCAAGCAAAGCTCCAACTCCAAAGGTGAGTCTCGAATACTGGTACACTCAGTCTGACCCGAGCGTAAAGCAAAACACAAAACACTCGAGTCAGGATTAACATTCTCATATTAATAAATCCAACTCAAGTGAAATAGCAATCGAAATACAAGTAACTCAAAGGATGTTTGGAATAACCATCCTTTAAGGATCCGTTAAACTATCTACTAGGTAGTAATGTACGCTAAGTAGATAATGTCTATCAGTAATATAAAGATATCAAAATAGTGTTAAGTCATGGCCCATTCCACCCTTAACACATTTTTATTCCCAAAAGCATATACAAGACCATAGTTTCCCAAAAACCGGAAGTCACCAGAGGGCAATCCATATACTAAAGGTACAAATCAAAATCGTAGTGGTCGCGCATAAATGGAATACAAGTATGACAAGGCACATGAGGCAATACCCAAGGTAGTGATACTACCGTTCGCCTGATCCGGACTGGTGAGAACGCAATGCCGCAGCGCCCGCAACACCGTGAAACAACACTCCCAAAATCAAGGGTGCACCAATCGACAACAAGTAATAAGTAGTTTGAAGAAGTGTGTCCACTTGAGGTAGCTAATCCTCCATTGGCCCAGCACAGCTCCTGTTTTAGTCATTTCCAATTTGACACAAGTGTCAAGGCTATCCATCATCGTTCTCTTTCTTCAGTCATCACATACATCATTCCAACCACTTCATTCTGGATCATCACTCCGCGTATAGTTATTAAAGTGGTTTTCGGTTTAGATAGAGAGTATATCCATAACCGAATTCCGGTCTCTTTAATAACCTTCGAAATTATTTCACCGATTGGTCGTTTATTTATTTCAAAACCAAATCAATTTCAATTTTTAAATCAACATTTCATTTGTCTTTCTAAACCAATTTCCAAATTTTACGTTTCAAAACTTCCAATTTACCGTTTCCAAATCTTATAGTTCAATTTCAATCTTTATTTAAACAATTCAAATATCAATTTAAATTCGTATATAAGATTCATTCCGAAATCATTTAAATCAATTTAATTTAACATTCAAATCAGTTTAACTTCATTTATCGATTTTATTCAATATTCGTTAAGTAAATTTATCATTCAAATCAATTTAAACTCATTTATCGATTTCATTCAATATTCGTTAAGTTAAATTTCCAATTCATTAAATCAATTTCTTAAATTCAACTTCATTAAATCAAAACTTACAATTTGAATTAAAATAAATTCATCAAATCAAAATCTTTAAATTTCAAGTCTTACATTAATTTCAATAAATCACATTTTATTTCTTGTTAAAGAAATTCAATTTCACTTATTTACTTACATAAATAATTTTCCAAAACTTAATTAATAAAGAAACTCAATTTCAATTATTACGAAGTAAAATTCACTTATTCAAAAATTCAATTTAATTTAATCATTAAATAATTCAATCTTATTTAATTATTAAATAATTCAAAACTTAATTATTAAATAATTTCAAAGTTTAATAATTCCAAACTTAATTATAATTTCAAACTTAATTATTAAATCATTTCAAAGTTTAATAATTTCAAACTTAATTCAATCATTTCTCAAATTAAACAACATTTTTTTTCAATTACATTGTTAATATTTTGTTTCAGATTATTAAATATTAACATTTTCCTTTCATTAAAATTTAAATTTCAACTTCATTTCAAAACCATATTATTTATTCAAATAAAATCTTCGCTTATTTTTAAATCAAATTATTGACCAATCGGGTTTTATTTAATTCTCTATCCTAGGTCAAGTTCAATTTGGGTATTTATCATTTCAACCCGATTCCAATTCAATTCAAAAATCAAAGCATAACAAAGGGAACTTGCAGTGTGATAACTGGGATGGTGTCAAAGTAAATAAAAAAACAATAACAACAATCAATATCAATCCAATAATCAATTCAAATAATCCCGAAATAACCGTATTAATTCACATTGTTATTTGTGCGAATTAATATAGTTATTTCTAGAATCTACACTATCATTTCATGTAGATTAAAGATTATTCCACTATTTATTTATACGGTTTTTCACTTGTCATTCAATTACAATTTTATACTACAACAATTAATCCAATATACGTCGATGGTTCAAAGTGTAATTATCACTATTCTACATGTCAATTAATTTAACAATTAAAAGGGGTCATATTCAACTAATCAAATTTAACATATAAATCAGTTTTAAAATTGTCAACTATCCTATATCAATTACAATTTTGCATACTATTAATCCCTTAACATTAACAAATTAACATCCAATATAAACATCAACAATCAATCATTTATCAACTAAACTGGATTATCATTGTATAAATAGCAGATAATGGTGTCAGATGTCACAGGTGAACTGATTCAGGTAATAACAGATATAACAGTGTAAATAACTAACAGTTGCATATTTCAATTGTCGTTTCAATTGAAATCAAATTTAATAAATAAAAGAACGTTAATCGTGAGTGAGTGCTCACCTTTCGAGGTTAGAGAGATGAATAAACAACGAAGTCGAGTCACGGATCGCAAGCACGACTTCCGGAATAAACTAGATTGGCACGAATCGACGAGCAAAGCTGTTAAATAGGAATTGCCAAAATCAAATCAAAACATTCAACATAGCAACAAATAAAAACATGTCCTACATCAAAGTTTAACAATATAATTCTATGTGCTACCGAGATCGAAATGGTCTGAAATTTGGTATGAATAAAGATCAAAACTTGTATTTCAAACTGCAAAAGAATCACTTGATTTGGACAAGAGACGAGAAAAGTTACGATGTCACGAACATAGACTCAGGCCATGTTGCGACTGTCAAATGTTCAGGTCTGAAAATCCTTCTGGGTCTGACTTTCAGGTAAGAAACAGAGGACTGAACCACCTCGTATGAAGCTAAAATTTTATATACAAAAGTAGGAAACTTTATCTTTTAAACAAAAAAGGAATCACTGTATTCCGACGTAAGACGGAAGAGATACGATGCGTCAAACATGAACTCAGGTCGTGTTTGCAGCAGTGTAAAATAATTTCAAGTACAAAAGAACAACTGCCTGGGTCTAACTTCCAAATCCTCGATCACTAATCAAACGATGTCGGATTTTGCTGGAATTTGACATGCATAAACTAGGTAACTTCGACTCTTTTTTAAAAATAGAATCAACCCATTCCGATAAAACATGAGTGAGATATGATATCGTGAACATGTAGTCTAACTGCTGTTCAAAAGAAAAAAAAAGTGCAAAACATATAAGTGGACAGTAGGCATTGTATCCTTTGTTATACATAAATATGAATATGACTCTACATAGAAACGTACAGGTCTAAATACACATATGCTTTCAAAATCTCCACTGGCAACTGTATATATATTACAAACAATATAACCTACCATATTAAAGTTATGTAAAATTTAGTATAAGAGACATATACACCAGTAAACGCATATGCTCCGTTAAAGTATAGGTGACATATAAAATCACTTCATTTTAAAATCTGGTATGTATGAATATATATATATATATATATATATATATATATATATATACCCAGAACGTATCCAAGTTAAGCTGTAGAACCAATTTAAGTAAATTTATATTAATAAGTGGATATGAACAAACCACAACTTGCTCAAACAAATAGCACGCATGCAAAATAAAAATAAAAATAACGAACGTATATAAATAGATCTATACACTCACACAACGATGGGGTCTTGGCAACAAGGCTCGGTGGATGAGAAAGAGTCCAAAGTGGAGAGGAGCTCGGTTGCTGTCAATGATGGCGAGGGGGAGGATGAACACGGTGGTGAAAGGCGGGATGGCCGAGGCCATGAGTTGGCTTGAGGTCGGAGGATTGTCGGCAAGTGAATGAGCGTTCTGCGGTGACGGGCTTATGGCGGTGGACGGTCGCTGCTCGTGCAGTGGGGTCGGGTTCGCTGGGCTTGTGCTAGCTGTGAGAGGTGGTTGCGGAGAAGTGAAGTCGAACAGTGGTAGCTCGCATTCGATGGTGGGAGGTTGCAGGCGGAGGATGCCTAGGCAAGGCCGAGACATCTTTGCTTTATTCATTTTTTTTAGAACGCATGCAGATTGTTGGAAAGAGAAACAATGAAGCCATTAGTGGTATGCTTCAGGTGGAAAGGGATTTACATGGAAATGAGAGGAGGGGCCAGAGGCATCAGTAACAAAAGTATGAACGTGAGGATAAGAGGTGAAGGGTTATTTTGTTTTGAAATGAGTGTGGACAAGTATTGGTAAATATTAATTTTTTTGAAACTGCCAACTAAAAAGAAAAGCAAATGCCACTGGATTGAATCCAAGGAGACAATAAAAGCTGGAGTCCGTTGGAATTCACACGGTAGGATATTGAAAGGTGAAAGAAATGAAAAGTCGTACCGATACGATTAACCGATACTGTGGATTTACTTGCGAATCGGCTTCACAACACAGCATTGGATATACTATAGAGATCAGCATGACGAGACGGTCAAAACAGTATACAGATATCAGTGGTATAATTGAATTATAAAAATTCGAATTTTTCTACTGACGGAAAATGCAAGAAAAACGCTGAAAAATAAGATCGACGGAGCCAAAGATGTCCGAATTTGGAAAAACGACAAACTGACATCTTGCTCAGAAGATGGTTTAGAATTTTTCTATGTAAAAATATTTAGGTTTCGGAAACATTTTATTTTCATCGCTTTTTTTAACTGATTAAATTGAAGTAAATTTACGCGCGAAATAAACTTTCATATTTTCGGATGAAAATTTACCAGTTGCTATGTTTAACTAAACGTATTCCAAATATTAAATTTTTATTTCAAAATTTTATCGTTTAAAATTTCACAAAAATTTAACTAATTACGTTATTAAAACAGTTGAAATTTACGGGTCGTTACACTTAGAGCCTCCCCCTTCCTTCCCAAAGCCTTCAAACCCAGACGTGAATGCACGTATACGTGCACGAGCACTCGTCGGAGCTCCGGCGAACTCCACCAACATCAGCAAGTCACAAATCCACCCTATACTCCAAATCAAATCTCGATTCGACAACATCCACTCTAAATCAAAAATAAGTGTCTCGTTCGAAACCTGGAACAAAAAGCAACCACCTATTCAAAACCTGTCAACGTGCCGTTCACCCAACCTCGGCCACCTGAACACGCGAAACTCCGGCCATGAACTCCTCTTCGACCAAGCTACCACCTACCGAGACCCCGTGCAACTCAATGCACGGTGGAAGTTGCGGTGATCAAAAGTTCGACCACCATAAGAGTTAGGGTTACCCACTAAAATCGTACGCTGCCGCCACCACGTTGAACTTCATACCCTCACGCTATTTTTTCAAGAACGCACGTTCGTCCCTCTATCACCAGCCCAAGCCTCGACCCTCACGAGACAGTGGATCGCCAGAGGTTGCCAATATTATGAACTTTCGACATTCCCAAAATGCTCTTCTTTCCTCTATCTAAATTTTTTGATTTTAACTTTAAAAATCCAATTTTTGTTTAAGAATTCAAGTTGTAAACCTGAATTTGTAAATTAAGAAATTTGAAGTTTGACAAAGTAAAGATTTAACTCAGTACCCTGGCTTCCCAGAACATTAACCAATTGTTTTAACTTAAATATAATTTTTAAAGTTAAATTCATGGACAAACAAACTATTTTGGTTTGTATTTTCAATCCTAATTGTGATTAGAACAAAAGATAAACATTTGTCTTGCACATCTGGTCTGGGAAAACAATCAGAGGCATCCCAATTCGTACAGGATGCATACATTCATACTTTCACATATAATCATATAAGCAATTTACAACATAAACATTTTTCCAGTTATACATGAGCAACTAGTTTAGTTCAGATAAAAAGAATGTTACTCACTGGTGAAAACAAAGAAGGCTGGGAAGAAAAAAAACAAAGTTCCACACCTGGGTATTCGCAACAGAGAAGAACAGAGCCTTTAATTTGAAACAGGCTTTGAGATAACTGATGCTCCTCTGGTTTACCTCTGGTTGAATTGATTTGAGTTTGTATAAGTTGAAGTTTTTGATGATATATTTTTTTCTTGGCTTGAATAAACGAAACTGAGTGGAAGGTTTGATATGTATAAAAGAAATATCACAAGGATATGTCTTTGTACAGGAAATAACTTTGTTGTACAGGGTTATTAATATTTGTTTGTACAAATACCAGAGACTTTTTTTTTTGCTTGGGGGCTGAAACCATCACTTGGTGGCTGAAGTGATAAATGGTAGTGTACTAGAGTTGCCTAGCATTAATTGTGTTGTACAAATTCATTTTTTTCCCTTTGGTTTATTAAATAAGATCTCGGCTGAAGGTACTTGTATACATTATTGTTGTCATTCCTTTGCAAGCTCATACATACATATATTTTCTTTTCTTTAGCAAGTGTACCACTTACACTTATATTTATACGGCTGTACAATATGAAGATAGTTGTTGCTTCTTTTATAAGCTTTGTTATACATGTAGTTTATTTTCATTTTACTGTGTACACTTGATTTTGTTTGCTTTGGCTTGCTTACAAGGTTATATATCGTTTTTCTTATCTATTTGTTTCTTTGCATACTTATGTATTTGTTTTGTTTATATTTTATATCCTTTCTTTCATACTGTACTTTCATACATACATTTGTTTTCCTTAGTTATTGGTTATAGATTTTAACTTATGTACGAATATACAGTTATTTTAGTCAATGCCATAAAAAAAATTTTGTTCAAAATTATCTTTATTTGTTCCTATTTCTTTGCTTATTTTCTTGCTTGCATACATTTTTGTTATGTTGAAAATTTTCTGTTTACAGCCACTTTCTTATGTGTACTTAGTTTGTAGATATTTGTTTGTTTATTTTATTTACTTTGTACATATATATTATTTCTTTCCAAAGTATGATTTATAAATCCAATTCAAATAAATACACAATTTAATTTTGAAATTCGAATACAATTCAATATCCATAGTCAAACTCCAAAGTCGAATTCAAATTTTATTCCAAAATTTGTTCAAAATTTATATTAACTATAAATTTAAAATTAATTCAAAATTGGGGTCGTTACAAACTTCCCCCCTTAAAAGAATTTCGTCCTCGAAATCGTTTTATCGATACTATTCAAATTTTATCCTCATATTCTATTAATCAATTTAACTCAATTTAAAATTTCCAATTTCAAATTTCTTAAGGTTTAAATCAAAAAGCTGATAAGAAACTGATGAAGATACGAAGTAAGAATTTTCTACAACGGTTCGTAGAACCATCATCACACCGAAACTTCTTCTTGTAGCTGGTACGAAGCAATCAAAAGAATTTGGAAACGAATCAAAAGAGATTGAGAAGAAAAAGATTGTTTCCACTGTTGTAGGGTATTGACCATTTATAGTTGTATTCCCTTGTCCCCTATCTCGTCCTCTTCTTGCACTCATACTCACTATCAGTGGATAGTAAGAGAATTTACTGAGACATACGGACAGATATCTGAGAGATCACTCATTCTAGGGTATACTTCACCCTATCTCTAATGAGCTACTTAACGTGTTATACTCCTGAGCTAAAGTTCAACCTTAGCTCTGATACCAAATGTAACGATTTGGATTTTCACGTTCGAAAATCGACATCCATACTTTACATCGTACTCGAATGCCGTAGATTCGACCGTTCAAATCCGAGTCGCCGGAGCTTATAACACAGTTAAGTAAATAACATAGTGGAAGAAAAAGAATAATACATTGATATACAATATCTGATACAATATTTGATACAACAGGGTGATACAATGAATATCAATATACATCAGAGATATGATACAAGAAATAGCAGTGGAAATAAAATAGATAACACCAGCAGTGGATAGAATATCTCCAATAGAATGCTCCAATCCATAGCTAGCGGAAAGCAAGGTCAGTCGTCCAAGGACTGACTAGCTCCAGATAATCTACTCAACCTGAATATCTGAAAACCCCAACTCTAGACTGCTCGTGTAGAAAATTATGAGCACCCAGAGTTTAGGAAAGGAACAATAAACTCCGAGTCAGTCGTGGGACTGGTGTGAGCAAACAAAAACATAGTTTATCTTTAAAACAAAGTAAGATTGAATTTCGCAATGCTTTTGAAAAATGAAATTACCATAAGACCTCCCACCACACACACAATGCAAACGCAGACTTGGGGGAGATTGCTTCTTATGTTAGTCAAATATGCTTAATACGCAAAACAAATCATTGAATATTATTACTAGTGCATAGTGTACAAGATCATTTCGAAAATACAATATTAATCTTAGCCAGCATAGGTACCATTATATTATGCCTACTATAGCTACCTCCTGAGGAGACAGGTTCTACAATTGCAATCGTAAAGGTTCATATTGTTTCTTTGGATTTCCAATAAATGGTCAGGCTAAGGAACTTCCTTTCCTACTGCCGAATGGGATCGCCTCTGGCTGGACGTCCCGAGAGACAAACTGCTCTCTGCCAACACAAGGCCGGGTTACCCCTGTAACTAGGTAACTCACGAATATGCCATCCCCCGGTACTTTGGGACCTTTATCCGAGGGGCCCCTCAATAAACACACAATCACACAATAAATGAGATCGGAGTATCCACATAGGTTAAATACCAGGGCTCCATACCTGATACCACCCTTTTCCAGAAGGAAATGACATACCCTAAAGGGCGCGACCCTCATAACCTTGCCGCATATTCCTGTTTCGACCATTTCCGGGTTGTGAAGTCCGAAGTGGTCTCGTCCACAAAGCTACGCTTTGGCACAAAGCCATGCTTTGGGTTAACAGATGATTAAATTAATGCTCACAAAGATAAATGATCAAACAAATGATCATATCACAAATGATCAAACGATGATCATCACATAGCAACACTCAGCATGCCACATTACCAAATTGGGAGTATATCGCTAATAACCTTCAACTACATAACCTCTGAGCTCGTACGTCTCAGAGAAGGGTGTTAAGCTAAGAGAATAAATTCTCCGCCACCAACAGAAATGTATTTGAAAGAAATCGGCTTTATATCTCAAAGTGTAATGTCATACATGTTACCATACAAGTCTGTTCTGAGTTCGAACAGAACCGAAGGCACTTACGAAGAAGCCCTTGCAAATCCGGATAATTTTCTAATCACGTCCGGACTTCCCATCACAAAAAGAGTGATACAAATCTCTATACCGGAGCAACTCGGTGCAAAGACATTCGACAGGTTGTCCTTTCATTTTCGAAAATATCTGGTCTTCACCACCGGTCTTCAAATGCCATCCATATACGACGTATCACAATTCGGAATAGGTTATATGACACAAAGGTCTTTTCCCGGCTAACCCGAATAGTGAGCGCAATATTTAAAAATATATGGATATTGGGATTTCAATTAAGTCACAACTTATTACCCAAAATGTTTCTTCAAAGGGTTTAACAAATTACCATTTTCAAATCTTTAAACAAAAAGATTCATTTTAAACAACCTTCAACGGTTTAAACAATTTCCACATTTTAATCCTTTAAATAAAAGATTTAATTCATAAAGTTCACCCAGTTTCACAAAGATTTATTCACAGATTTTCCAAATCAATTTCCATTTCAATTTGATTAACTCGTTAAATCTTTAAATCAAAGATTTAACTCATAGTTTTCAAAACAATTTCATTTCGAATGGTTTAAACAAATTATCATTTTAAATCTATTAAAAATAAAAAGATTCAATTCATAGCTTTCAAAAAGAATTCATTCATAACCTGGAAAAACAATTTTTCAATTCAAACTTGAAATTCCTTTAATTAAACTGGAATTTCACTTCTTATCTGAAAGCTTTTATTCTTTTTAAAACAAACAGTTTTCATTTTGGAAATCTGATTCATTTATACGAGTTGAGGTTCTTGGGTTAAATCCAAATTCTCAAAATTATACTTTTAAAATGGTTTAAATTCATACAAACACATTTATATCATCTTTAATCCCTAGTTTCAAATCATAGGATTCAATTTCAAACTTGAATTCAAATTTAAATCAAATTATTTAAATTTTCAAAAGTCGATTAAGTTATTCAAAATAACTTTTATCTTTGAAATTCCATTTCAAAAGCTTTTCACTTTAAGCCCAAATTTCCAATTTCAAAATCAATTGAAATTAAAATTTCAATTTCAAAAACATCAAATTTAAATTATCTGTGACTTAACCGATTTCCACGTGAAATCCATATTTGTGTGTGTAAAGGTGTAGTCCAGGGGTTTCACACACAATAGTGCAACATCATACAATCATCACAGATCAGAATACAGAAATATAATTGATAAGCGGTATTAACTATCACGCTTATCGTTCATTCACAGATCACAGATATATATCAGAGATAAGTAAATTACAGATCACAATATAAATCAGGATGTATCACAAAGCATCATATATCAAGGATATCAAACAATCAAATCATCCAATAAAATCCAAACATTCATAAGTAATATCAGTTAATTATCTGATTTATTCAAACTAGATTAATTACTTATGAATTACTAATCCTGGTTAATCAACATTAACTAATTACAAATTATTTTGATTAATTATTCTTTAATCATTTATTAATTAACCATTTATAATAAATTAATTAACCTTTAATTTTAATTCATCAACCTTTAATTATTAAATAATTACCCTTTAATTATTTAATTAATTATCTTTAATTAATTACTTTAATTAATTATTCCTCAATTAATTATCATTCCTTAATCACCTTCATTTATTAATTAATTACTCTTAAATTAATTTTCTTAAATTAATTACCTTAATAAATTAATCACATTAATTAATTATTCTTTAAATTAATTAACCTTTAAACACTTGGATTAATCAATCTTTAATCATAAATTATCCATCCTTAATTACTTTCACTTAGTAATTATCTTTAAGTCATAATTTACCCTTTTATCATTACTTAACTTTTCACTTAATCACTTTATGAATAAATTAACCTATCATCATTATTACTTTAAAATAAACATTTTTTTTTCATTCACTGAAAAGATTAAATATTTGAGAAACTTGTTTAAATGCTTCCTTGATAATTCAAAATACATTTTAAATTCAAGTTCTTTAAATTTTACACTTCAAAATTATTAAACAAATTTAAATATTTAAAACCTTATCTATTCCCAAACCAAGACTCACACTAACTTGATTTCAGATTTAAACCCTTGATTTATATTTTCAGTTTAAACCTTAATTTATAAATTTAGATTTAGCTTCCTAAACCTGGAAACCAGACAGATACAACCTGTAGCAACTAACCACCGAGGCAGACAATATTTGCTTCGAGCAAATCAACTAAGTCCCCGTGCAAGACTTCGAGCCTCCCCCTTCCTTCCCAAAGCCTTCAAACCCAGACGTGAATGCACGTATATGTGCATGAGCACTCGTCGGAGCTTCGGCGAACTCCACCAACATCAGCAAGTCACAAATCCACCCTATACTCCAAAATAAATCTCGATTCGACAACATCCACTCTAAATCAAAAATAAGTGTCTCGTTCGAAACCTAGAACAAAAAGCAACCACCTATTCAAAACCTGTCAACGTGCCGTTCACCCAACCTCGGCCACCTGAACACGCGAAACTCCGGCCATGAACTCCTCTTCGACCAAGCTACCACCTACCGAGACCCCGTGCAACTCGATGCACGGTGGAAGTTGCGGTGATCAAAAGTTCGACCACCATAAGAGTTAGGGTTACCCACTAAAATTGTACGCTGCCGCCACCACGTTGAACTTCATACCCTCACGCTATTTTTTCAAGAACGCACGTTCGTCCCTCTATCACCAGCCCAAGCCTCGACCCTCACGAGACAGTGGATCGCCAGAGGTTGCCAATATTATGAACTTTCAACATTCCCAAAATGCTCTTCTTTCCTCTATCTAAAATTTTTGATTTTAACATTAAAAATCCAATTCAAAAATCCAATTTTTGTTTAAGAATTCAAGTTGTAAACCTGAATTTGTAAATTAAGAAATTTGAAGTTTGACAAAGTAAAGATTTAACTCAGTACCCTGGCTTCCCAGAACATTAACCAATTGTTTTAACTTAAATATAATTTTTAAAGTTAAATTCATGGACAAACAAACTATTTTGGTTTGTATTTTCAATCCTAATTGTGATTAGCGCAAAAGATAAACATTTTTCTTGCACATCTGGTCTGGGAAAACAATCAGAGGCATCCCAATTTGTACAGGATGCATACATTCATACTTTCACATATAATCATATGAGCAATTTACAACATAAACATTTTTCCAGTTATACATGAGCAACTAGTTTAGTTCAAATAAAAAGAATGTTACTCACTGGTGAAAACAAAGAAGTCTGGGAAGAAAAAAAAACAAAGTTTCTCACCTGGGTATTCGCAACAGAGAAAAACAGAGCCTTTAATTTGAAACAGGCTTTGAGATAACTGATGCTCCTCTGGTTTACCTCTGGTTGAATTGATTTGAGTTTGTATAAGTTGAAGTTTTTGTTTTGAGTTTTTGATGATATTTTTTTTTCTTGGCTTGAATAAACGAAACTAAGTGGAAGGTTTGATATGTATAAAAGAAATATCACAAGGATATGTCTTTGTACAGGAAATTACTTTGTTGTACAGGGTTATTAATATTTGTTTGTACAAATACCAGAGACTTTTTCTTTTGCTTGGGGGCTGAAACCATCACTTGGTGGTTGATGTGATAAATGGTAGTGTACTAGAGTTGCCTAGCATTAATTGTGTTGTACAAATTTATTTTTTTCCCTTTGGTTTATTAAACAAGATCTCGGCTGAAGGTACTTGTATACATTATTGTTGTCATTCCTTTGCAAGCTCATACATACATATATTTTCTTTTCTTTAGCAAGTGTACCACTTACACTTATATTTATACGGCTGTACAATATGAAGATAGTTGTTGCTTCTTTTATAAGCTTTGTTATACATGTAGTTTATTTTCATTTTACTGTGTACACTTGATTTTGTTTGCTTTGGCTTGCTTACAAGGTTATATATCGTTTTTCTTATCTATTTGTTTCTTTGCATACTTATGTATTTGTTTTGTTTATATTTTATATCCTTTCTTTCATACTGTACTTTCATACATACATTTGTTTTCCTTAGTTATTGGTTATAGATTTTAACTTATGTACAAATATACAGTTATTTTAGTCAATGCCATAAAAAAAATTTGTTCAAAATTATCTTTATTTGTTCCTATTTCTTTGCTTATTTTCTTGCTTGCATACATTTTTGTTTTGTTGAAAAATTTCTTTTTACAGCCACTTTCTTATGTGTACTTAGTTTGTAGATATTTGTTTGTTTATTTTATTTACTTTGTACATATATATTATTTCTTTCCAAAGTATGATTTATAAATCCAATTCAAATAAATACACAATTTAATTTTAAAATTAGAATACAATTCAATATCCATAGTCAAACTCCAAAGTCGAATTCAAATTTTATTCCAAAATTTGTTCAAAATTTATATTAACTATAAATTTAAAATTAATTCAAAATTGGGGTCGTTACAGTTAGAATCTCTCTTGTTGGATTTTAATGACAACAACTATACAATTATGCTAAAGAACCTCTAAGCTAACTTGTAGGTATATGCCAAAGTATATACATGGAAATACAAGAAGAGATATACGTGATGGAGATAAGCCGAAAGAATATATATAAGGAGATATGACGATTGACATCAAAAGCAGGCTAAAACCGAAGAAAACAAATAGAGTTTGTATATTATTTTTGTCGGTCTAGATTATATGCACAATCTCCAATTTGATGATCATACACACAAATATATTTTGAAAACTATTTTTACAATATGACTATTTTATAATATATATTCAAAAGAAAATAGTCAAAATATTATTTTATAAACAAAATAGAACATTTAAAAGGAAGAAGAACATTTTATTTTAGAATCAAAAGTCTAACTTTCATCATAGATGTCTAAGGAACATTTTATTCAACATCAGATGTCTGATATTTCATCTTAGACGTCTCTGAGGAACAAAATAGTTCGACTTCAGACGTCTGGCATTTTTGTCCTAGACATCCGTGTATAGTTAAATAAAAAGGTACCTTTTAGTTAAAATACAGACGTCTGGACTTTTCATAATAGACAACTAAACTCAATCTGGAAGTCTGGTACAAAATATCTAAACGTCTGGATACCTGTAACCGGGTTTTTTATTTGAATATCTAAAAAGATATATCCCATCTTCTTCAATAGTTACATCCACTACTTTGAATAGTTCTCTCCAATAGTTATTACTATTGATTTAGAACTTTTCAAATCTATAAATAGAGTTGAGAATTTACTTTTTTTAACCAACACAATCAAGAACGAATTTTTTCTATCTTTCTGATCTATACTTACTTGTGATTTTATATTCTCAACTATTTACTTCCTACAATTACACGTTCAAATAATCATTTCAAGGAGATTATAAGATGGGTGTACTTAATAGGCTTATCCGTTTTTTCTAGAACACAATCAGTTAAGAAACTTACTGCTATTCATAGTCGAAGTCCTTTTGTAGTTTTTTGGGCACGAAGTCTTATTCGGTAGCTTAGGCAGTTTGTAATATAGAAGTCATGTTCGGTAGCTCAAGCGGTTTGTAAAACCTATTCTCCGGGTAAAGTGAGTGTATAGTCGTAAATCCAGAAGGAGTTTAGGACTGGACGTAGAACGAGAAGTTCGAACCAGTATAAAAATCTCTGGTGCACTTTACTTATTGCAATTTTTATACTGCCGGTTTGATTTTAGTTTTTATTTAGTAAATATAATCATATTACTCGATCTGCATCAACTTTCATTATATTTATATATTACTACTGCTGTGATTACTACGCTTCAATTCTGTATCTATATATTTAGCCATCATCGATCCAGAGCATAGTGACTGTTAATCGACGCTAGCGACTTTCAAACGCTTGGCCTTGAATTGTCCTCCTGGGATGATACGATATATCGTACTGACTTGGTTCGATATTCCACTTCTGTCACAGGTCATTACAGGACCTATAGTAAAGGTTATCAGTCAACATTTTGATGGGATGAGCTTGGAAGTATGGATGGAACTTCCTGGATGCGATCAACAAGCAATATGCCAGCTTTTCTAGCTTTGGATAGTTTCTTTTGGCTCCAGTTAATCGCTTGTTGATACAGTATACTGGCATTTGGGTTCTAGTTTCTTCACGTACAAGTGCAGCACTTAAAGCATGGATAGATATTTCCAGATAAACGAATAGATCCTCTCCTTCCAAAGATTCCAACAAGATCAACGGTCTCTCCAGATGACCGAAAAATGCTTGGAAAGCATCCTTGCATTCCCGTGTCTAGGAAAAGTTTCTTTTCCCCACTTTGAGGACATCAAAGAATGGTATGCATCTGTCCATAGCCCTCGAGATGAATCGACTTAGCACGGCTACCTACCCATTCAAAGTTTGTACCTTTTTAATTGCCCTTGGGGCCTCCACATTCCTTAAGGCTTCAATCTTCTCTGGATTGGCCTCGATTTCTCTCGAGTTCACAATGAAACCCAAGTATTTTCCTAACGCGACTGCAAATAAGCATTTTAGCAGGTTGAACTTCATCCCATATTTCCAAGGCATGCCAAATGTTTTTGATAAGTCCTCCAAATGGTTCGTCGACTGCCGCGACTTCACCAACATATCATACACGTAGACCTCCGTTGATCGTCCAATCTATTCATCACTGAACATCGAATTCACCAGTCTCTTGTATGTGGCTTTAGCGTTATTCAAACCAAACGGTTGGGATGGTAGCAATACAACCCTATGTCGGTTATGAAGTTGGTATGTTCCTGGTCCAAAAAGTGCATTGGAATGTGATTGTAACCAAAGTAGGCATCCATGAATGACAACAATTTGTGCCGGCGGTTGAATCCGACAATTGGTCGATTTTCGGTAGTGGAAAACAGTCCTTAAGGCATGCTTTATTCTGGTTTGAATAACCAATGCACGTCTGCCATTTCCCATTGGACTTCTTGACCAAAACCGGATTGGATACCCACTCCAGGTACAGGGTGTTGTGGATGAAGCCGCTTTCTTTTAGCTTATCCACCTCTTCTTTGAGCACAGCGGATCACTCCAGACCCGAACTACGTAGCTTCTATTTCACCGAGATTCACCTAGGGTTCACATTTAATGCATGGCACGATATCTCCGGCAATATTTCACATATGTTAGAATGTGTCCAGGAAAACACATCTAGGTTTGCCTAGAGAAACCCATCAATTCTTTTCGCATTCTCATGCCAAGTTGGAAGCTGATTTTCAAGACCCGTGTAGGATCATCCCAACTAACCGGGATGTAGATTGTCAACTTAGCAAGTGCCATCCTCGCATCCACTGGCTCTTTCCTCTAATCCATAGCTTTGTGAACCTGTTATGCCGACCGAGCTAGGGCTTAGGTAGTGGTTGCTATGCGTCCATCATCTTGATGTAGAGAATCTTCTCTACATCATTCCCTTTTTCACGCCGCTTTGCTTCCTTTAGCTCCACGATGTAACATTCATGTCCAACACTCTAGTCTCTTTGGATGATACCTACCTCATTCTCTGTAGGAAATTTCATTATCGAACACTACAGGACAAGGGCCACTCGAAAGCTAGCTTGTGCTGATCAACCGAAGAAAGCGTTACAAGAAGGAAAAATATCCATCACCACGAAGGCCCCAACCCACACTCTGTTGCGTCACCTTCACCTAGAACCACTGGTAAATCCATACAATCAACTAGCTCCATTGCCACTCCATTAAACCCCTGAATGCGGGACTTACAGGACTTCAAATTCTGGCTATCCTTCAACATCTGATCATAAGCTTTTTTGAAAAAAATGTCAAAAAAACTATCATAGTCAACCAACACCTTTCTCACATTCGCCGACCCAATCATGGCCAATATCACCAAGGGATCCAGTGTGGGTGCTTCAACCTCATCGGTATCCCTATATCTAAATACAATATCGTTCGTCATTGTCTTAAGCAGCTTTGCTGGAGCTCCGTCTTCGATAGCAAAGAAACATTCTTGCACAATGTATTTCAAAGAACTTGCATACCTCTCCATCTCATTCCAGCTTTTCATAGCCGGATGAGTCCCACCAGAGATTGTGTTAATAATCAATCTTTTCCCAAGCTGCCTAGGCTCGTTATCACTAGGCTAAGCTTGCCTCCTTTGGAGCAGCTGCCCTTAGGGTTTATTGTTCTCTTGCCTACCATCCTGTGGGGCTTTTTCATATTACTGAAGTTTCTTTTTACGAATCAGATCTTCAATCACATCTTGCAAGTTCCAACATTCATTCATATTATGATCGTGGGTCTTGTGGAAGTGGCAAAATTTCCTAGATCTTTTCTCTCCCTTAGTCGACTCCCTAGAAGTTGGCTTCTTATACTGTTCGGTGCCTCGCATCTCAAGGTATATATTCTTAACTACCAATCCTTGTTTACCAACCACACATTGTTTAACCAAATCTAATTCTCTCTCGATACGATCCTCAAAAAATCTGATTCATGCTGATTCTTCCCCCAACTAACGAAGAGATCTTGGTGGAATTGGATTATTGGGTGGTGTATAGCTTTCATATTTTAGACATCTTTTGAAGTCAGGTTTTCTAGCTCCATCACCCTGATTGTTCTTCTTCTGGTTATTGCCATTATTTACAACATTCACAGCTATGTTTCCGGAACTCTCACCAAATTGCTTCACAGCTGCATTGCTTGGAATTACTTCAGCTGATCGGCAACCATCGGCCTTCCTTGTAGTCGTACCCGTCTCTTCCAAGCGAAAGAACTAATTTGCCTTTCTATAGAAAATATCCATCGTCGGTGGAGGTTTCATCTTCAGCCACCTTCCAAAGTTTGTAGTAGGGTGTATCCCCTTGACCAAAGCCATTTACACAATGTCCTCCTGTGCATTGCTCACTTCCGTCACCACCGTATTAAACCTACCCAAAAAATCCTTTAGCAATTCTCCTGCTCCCTAGAAGAGGTTTGATAATGACATCATATCTTTGGGATGTGTTGTATGTAGATAGAATTGCTCAACATACCTTTTTGCCAACTGATCGAAAGACAATATGGACCTTGGGGAAGCCAGGTAAACCACATCGTCGCTACACCTTTAAGGAAATCTGGAAAACAACTACATCTCACGGCATCTGTCGCTCTCTCTGTATCTATATGCCAGTCGTATTTCAGCAATGTTGCCTTGGATTCGTCGTTTCATTGTAGGACGACATCGTTGGCATTGCGAATCTCTAGGGGTATTCTACACACCGCACTTTCTCAGTGAATGTGTTTCTACTTGGGGAATAGCCTCATTGATCGTTACTCCTATGTTGGTTCTCACTTACAAACTCCTTTACCATTTCCGCTAGAGATTCTAGTTCAACCTAATCCATTGGAGGGCGATAGTAATGGCTTATCCTGAGTGTTTGACTCCACAAACATTCTTGATTAGTTCCATGATATCTGGGTTCCCCTAACTTCGAGAAAATCGTTTGTCTAGTTGATGCATTCTTATAGTTTCTACGAGACAGACCAACAGCATCCTCTAGAACTCCAACATTCTGGCCGTCAACAACATGACCTACATTATCACCAATGTTATTCTCCATGACATTAACATGTTTATTAACCAACTCAAGGATAGAGGGTTCGATACCAATCCATGCTTGTTTTCGGCACCAATCCACAACTCTTCACTTCGAACATCATCAAACCTCTCTTTCGAAGCACTTGTCTCCTTTCTTTTCATTTTTTTCTTTCCATCATGATGTCTTTCAGTAAATGAAGAGGAACTATCTTCAGAGCCAAAAGGTGATAAATCTATCACACTTCTTCTACGACTACCGATCAACTGATTTAGCAAATCAAGGCTCTCCTTCATTTGCCTCTTCAATTCATCATGACTTTCCTTTACCATGTTGTTCATCTGCTCTGTTTTATGATCCATCTCAACTCACGTTATCACATCCGTAGGAGTCTGAATTTTAGCAGTTATGGGTTGAGAAACTTCTTCAACATGTTGAGAACCAGCATTCTCAACATTGGGCCTTCGATTAATCATGTAATAGATTTTATGGAAATATGAATAGTCACAGATTGCAACAACAAACTGATGGATCTACCTTATGGATTTTGACAACCCAAAAGTAGAAAATAGATCTTAGTGACCTAAGATCCATACGTTCTTAGTGAAAGCACCAAAATGTTTACGCCAAAATATGGTACAAACACCTAGAGATTGATAGTAGAGATTAAATGAAGAGAATAACTTGAAAATGAGGAAAAATAGACCACACGACAATTATAGTGGTTAGGATAATCATTTGCCTACGTCCACTTAAACTTTTTTGATGATTCTACTGTGTTCTTACACAACTGTTCTTACAGATCGGCGATGATCCCCGGAATTACAAGAATAATAAAAGTACTTGTTAAACAACTCAAAAGATCCATCAAACTATGCCCATGCTCCTTTATTTTTAGTTGTAAGTCGTCGGGTTTCCCCCACATTCCAGCCCGCGTTTCCTATGTCTATAAGAGGCTAATTGAAGGGATTGTAGCCACATCATCAATAACCAGGGATCGGTACTGATCCGCGTTCAGGGATCAGTACCGATCTGTGACTTTGTTTTGTAGCCGACGACTTTCTTCTCCTGATTGCTTGTCTGATTTGCATCTTCATCTTCGTCGCTTCACTTGCATTGCTATGGGCATGGATCTGAGTGAATTTCTCAGTTCAGGGATGGGGCGATAGTGTTTGACTTAGACTTTGGTTATGGTAGTTGATATGAACTTGGGAGTCATCTCATATAGTATGAACTTGGCTTTATACACCCAAGTTTGGTAGTGCATGATACATATGACCATTTTGTGAAGCTTTAAGGGATCGGTACCGATCCATGGTTAGGGATCGGTATCGATCCTAGTCTTTTGTTGGATCTTTGGTTTTGAACTTGGTGCTTGTATGCTAGAAGGGTATAGACCTTTGCTTGGATGTGTTTGGATGTTCTTAGCTACGCTTTGTCTTTATTCTTTGGTTTTGTCCGACATCTGAACTTGGCAATTGTTGCTATGGATTCCTACTTGACAACTCTTTGGTTTAATCGACTTGATGGGTCAGAATATAGTCTGCTAACAAGGCTGGATAACAAGCATATAGTGCAATTATTCCATTATCAAATATGAGACCTTACATAATCAAGAATCATGATAACATTATAAGTAATAAATTGAGTTGTGGAGAAATCCACGTAGGATTGATATAATGATTCATAGAGAATAGAATATTTTATTTTGTCAGAAGTTACAATATTTTATTCAACATAATAATTTATATCAGATCCAATGAGAATTCATATTTCAGAAATCCAACTGTAATTAAAGTTATATGTTATATTGAATTGGTCCTAAGTCAAAAGAACATTTTTTTACTTCACGACGATTGTTGGTGTAAAAGTAGCTTGCCACTGTAAAAAACTAATACTACTATGAAATATAAGCAAATTTCATAACTTAGATATACCACAATGAAGAAGGTGATCGACTTTGGGATGTAAGCTAGTAACTGGTCTACATAATTATTCTTGTCAAGACACGTATGAGAGTAACTAAATGACTTAAAAGAGACTTGTGTACAAATTCAAATTAAGTTGTTAGTACTCCATATGCTAATAAAAAATAAATTTATTGCTATAAGACAAACATCTTTCATTGAAATGAAAACTTAATAATTTAAAAACTAGCTTAATAGGCTACTCGACCTTATGGGTACAAAAGCAACTTAATAGATTTGTAGATTTATTAAGAGGCTTTGTATGATAAGTCCCAGTCAGTAATTAAAATGAACAAAATGTTCCTACCTAATAATTTATGTAAATTATGTCATTCATTTCTTTCATAAGTGGCTATTATTATCACATCCTTATTTAAAATTCGCACCCCATTATTTATCAATCTTTAAAACGCAATAACTTTTTCAAGAAATATCGGATAAATAAACCATTTTCACAGTTAAATCATAAATTTTATTATCTTTCTACTGATAGGTATTATAGATATGTACAAATCAAAATTTCAAAACTTATTCTTTTCAAATTCGAATTTCAGAAAATTAATTATTATAATGTAGTTTTTCACTGCATTTTAAAATACAGTTAAAAACTGCAAAATATTAATGTAATTTTTGAGTGCATTTTAAAATTCAGGTAAAACCTGCAACATATTATGCAGTTTTTAACTGCATTTATGTTGCAGTTTTTAACTCTATTTATAAAATACAGTTAAAAGCTGCAACTTATTATAATGCAGTTTTTAACTGTATTCTATAAGTGCAGTTAAAAAATTATACATGTTGTAGCTGCATAGGTTCTAACAATCTTTGCAAAATGCAATTGCGAGTCTTTTTTCCCAGAATTAGCAATTCACGTAGCCTGTAAGTTAAGAATAAACAAAGATAAAAAATAAGGTAATAAACCTTATAAGCCAAACCTCTACGTTAATAGATCCTAACAAAAAAAGGTAAAAAGGAAAGTAAAATATATGGTGTTGTACTTTTTATTGAAGGGTACATTTGAGATGATTATTTATAGTCACTAGTTGGATAATTTTTTATGTGAAAATAAGGGACACATCCCTAGAATCAAACTTAATACACAAAACATCCTCCTAAAAAAAGATATAAATTATATCCCTATTTTCAAATACTATAATTTTCTTCCCTACAATACCTCTTTCCTCCATTGCAGCAATGTTGATTCTTCATATGTGGATGTTATTCTCACATCCATAATTAAAATTTGCACCCCATTAATTATCAATCTTTAAAATGCAATAACTTTTTGTAGAAACGACGGATTAACAAATCGTTTTCATCATTAAATCACAAATTTTATTATCTTTCTAATGAGGGGTATTGTGTATATGTAAAAACAATGACATGACAAGTTATATGGTATGATTGCAGATAATTCAGCAATTATATGTAATAATTGTAGAAATGTCTGCAATTATATAGTATGATTGCAGACAATTCAGCAATTATATGCAATTGTTGTAGAAAAGTCTGCAATTATATGGTATAGTTGCACTTTTCTATGCTTACTTGGAATAATTGCATAGTTTTCTGCAATTGTTCGATATAATTGCATAAAAGTATGCAATTATATGGAATAACTGCTGAAAAATCTGCAATTTTTAAGAATATTTACAGACATTGGTGCAAATATTCAGAATAATTGCAGAAAAGTTAACAAATACTGGAAATTTTTGCATATAAATATTCATTTCTGTAGGAATTTTTCTCTGCAATTATTAATTTCAAATTCAGCAAATATTCATAATATTTATAGCTCCAGCATATATTATTGCATTAGGAAGATGAATTTTATCTTCATAATTAAGAATAAATGCATAAAAACTGCATTTATTGAGAATACTTGCAAATATGTGCATTAAAAACTGCAATTACTTAGAATACATGCATAAAAATATGTAAATATTCCAATATTTGCAATTTTTCTGCAAGTATTCTCAATATTTGCAGAAAAATATGCAAATATTGAGAATACTTGCATAAAAAACTTCAAGTATTATCAATTTTTGCATTAAAAAATCTAATGCAAATATTATGAATATTTTTACTTTTTTCCTGCAAATATTATGAATAATTGCAGTTATGGCTGCAAGTATTCTTAATAATTGCAGAAAAATCTGCAAAATTTGAGAATATTTGTTTATAATACTGCAAATATGTTTAGTATTTTTGCAAAAAAATATAATAATATATGTTGAAGCTGCAAGAGTTTTTTTAGCAAGTATTCATAATTTTTACTTTCTGATGCCATTATTATAAACACTTGCGGATATTGCTTCAATTATTCTGAATAATTGCAGAAAAATCAGCAAATATTGTGAATTTTTGCTTACAATACAGCAAATATGTACACTTTTTGTAGTAAAACATGTAATATTATATGTTGGAGCTGTAAGAGTGTTTTATCAAGTAATCAAATTTTTTACTGCAAATTTTCTATGTATTTGCAACTAAAATTGCAAATATTACAAATATTTGCAGATTAACTGCAAATATTATTAATATTTGCAATTTTAGCTGCAAATATTTAGAATTGTTGCTGATATATTATAAATTTTTCAATTTTGTGAAGAATGAATTCGTTTTCTTATAAGTTATTGTTTTCTTTTGCTATTCCAATTTTACCGTTTGATTTTGATGTTCTAATTGATTATACTTTCCATTATTTGATTTCAGATTCTTCTCGATTAATTAAAATGAGTATTTGGTTTCGTTTTCCTTCTAAATCAAACTTCTGATCACCTTGATTTCAGTTTATTCACTAGATTATGATTCGATTTTGTTTATTGATTTCATTTTCGCAGGAACGATGAAGTAGAGATAGAAATTACAACGGGAGGGTATTTTTGTCTTTTAGATGGTCGGATTTTAAAAACAAGGATCAGAAACTTATTAAAAAAACGGAGGGATGTTTTGTGTATTTGCAAACTTATCAGGGATGTTTGCCAAACGTATCCATTTTTTAATTTAGGCCAATTTTAAAAACTAATTACAAATTTAGGTCAGTTTAATAACTTATTACAAAATTAGGACACTTTGGTCACATCAGCGCCATGTGTATTGCTAGCATTTCAAATGCCGCCGGTACTTTAAAAAAAAAAAAATTTGCGGCATTTGAGATGCCGCTTGTGTGCGCCAAAATGCCGCAAATTTTCCGATCAAGGATTGATTAATTATATAACCTAAACGGTCTTATGTGTTTAATTACCATAAATTTTAACATAGAACTAGCTTGTTAAAAGTTTACATGTCACACCAATTTATTTTTCAAAGTGGGTAGACACATAAAAATGTTTTAAAATGAACAAAAAATCTTAAAGAAGTACAAAACCTTATTTAGGACAAATACCCAATTATAAAATCAATGTTGGGGGAAAATCAACACGGTAATGCGTGGAAAAAGACAATGAAAAAAAACCTAAGTTTTATGTTATCTACAAATAAATCCAAGCTGAATTAAAATTCTTAAGTTACTTACTATCACATATTTTAATTTCTAAAACCTCAAGGAATTTGACATAAAATTGTGGAATAGGGGAAAATTACATCATTGTAGTACAAATATGTATAGGGCAAATTTCATTTGGCAGAAGGTGTCCGCTTAGTGCACAGTTCACTGCAAGGAAAATGAGTTTAGCACTTAAAATAAAAGAGGTATAATCTGACGAGAAAGGTTCAATTGAGAAACTAATATCATGTAAGGGAAGGAAATCACAAGACCTTTTATAAATTTTTCAAAAAAATTTTCAGTAGAAGAGAGAAAGTACATATCTATAAAAAAAACTCTTTGGGACCAGGGGATCTCCTTGCATTTAAGTATTGTGCCAAAGATGTGATGAATTGACAAAGAAACTATTATATGAAATATGTCAACACAATTTAAATTGTTACATTCTACATTGCCTAGTCATAGAAAGAAATAAAGACGTATACGTATTACAAGGAAATGCACCTAACTACGGTCAATTTATATTGATTATTATCAATAAAAATCAATTTCTTACTCATCACCTCCAAAAATATCCACCTGAACATATATATAACATAGATATCCAACAATACACACACACACATTACTTATGATGAAAATGCAACCTAATTTTTAAATAATATCAATCATGTTGTCATGCTTATCCACTTTCATGCTCAAAGCTTTACTACGAGTAGTGAAAGCCGGTACAAACATTAAATTCAAATCATCAATGTATGCAAATTAAATCATAAATATAAAATGCTTGAAGCCATCGTCTTCTTATAAATAGAATGTGCATACATGCATGTGTAATATATGTGTGCTTATGTAAATTACATGTTTAGAAGCAACTTAAAACTTGATGATTTTGATTTAAAACTTGACTCATAGATTGCTATAATGAACTCCTTTATCACTCGAAAATACAAAATATAAATTCTCGATGGGTTTAAATTTGAAACTTAACTTATAAATTGCTAAATGCTGATAAGTATATAAACTTTGAAAAAATCATTTGTTACCTTCTTCATCCTTTAGATATGCACTTGATGAATTTTAGTTTAAACCAATCGGAAGTTTCTTTCATTTCCGTTCACTTGAACTTTACACCTTAAAATTTCTTTTTAAGTACTTACTGAGGAAGTTGTTCCCAAAAAGAAGCAAACAACTTCAATATTTCAAATATTTTTTACAATAAAATAAGTTGTTTAGATATATTAACAATACACACTTCCAAAAATATTAGTGAATTTATAATACTTTAATTATCCAAAATATGCTTCCAATAAATTTTGCACTATAGTATATAAAAAATACATCCACAAAGTAACAAAAAATGATCAGGTATAATTTAGCTAGAGAAAATGCGATATAATGCAAATTCTTTTATTAATTTCCTCCAATACCTAAATATGTAATCATATTGATTTTGGTTATCCATAAGTTAACTAACAATAAAACACATGCTATAAATTATAAGAAAAACCTACATAAGTTAAAAAAATCATGAGAACTACCGAGGAATAAAATTATCAACCGAACACATTGTCATTCAACTAAATATTGTATTACATGGAAATGCTATTGGAAGTTTTCTTCAATAGCAAATAGATTTGATTTAAGAAGAAGATAGATAAGAGGTTGGCTAAGAAAAAAAATGATTTTTTTCAAAGAAGGTGAATTTTTTTATTATTAAACTTTATTACAAAAGTTCATATTTTTTTCTTACATCCAAAATGAGTGAAACCATCTCTATTTATAGGAGTTCACATCTAAAATAAATGGTTGAGATTATCTTAATCTAACGGTTCTCCATACATATCTCCTAAATATTCTCTCATACAATTTCAAATATATTAGTCCATAAATATCTCCTAAATAATCTAGATTCTAAATATTTCTTATATGAAAAATCTAGATTGCAAAATAAGTTTATTTCCAACACCCCCCATAAACTTGATTTTTCTTCTCCAAGCAGATTCCTCAACTTAACAAAATCTTCGTGCTTGAGAGGCTTGGTGAAGATATCACCTACTTGATCATGTGCCTTCACATACTCTAGTTGTACATCCTTTTCGACGACACACTCTCTAATGTAGTGATAGAGTGTATTAATGTGCTTGCTTCGATCATGGAAGATTAAGTTCTTGGTCAAAGCAATTGCTAACTTGTTGTCCACAAAAATTTTGGTCGGCTCCTTTTGTGGCAAATTCGACTCTTTTAACAGGTTTTGTAACCAAATTGCATGGCAAACACATGAAGTGGCAACTACATACTCTGCTTCACATGTGGAATGAGTGACAATCGACTGCTTTTTCGACATCCATGTGAAGGCCGTGTCTCCTATTTAGAACACAAAGCCGCTTGTGCTTTTTCAATCATCCATATCTCCACTCCAATCACCATCGCTATATCCAACAAGCTTGTAATTATCAGAAATAGAGTAGTACAAGCCAAATTTTGTTATCCCTTTGACGTAACGAAGAATCTTCTTTGCCGCCTTCAAATGAGTTGCTGTTGGGTTGTCCATATATCGACTGACAACTCGTACCGCATATAGGATGTCAGGTCTTGTGCACGTTAAGCATCGGAAGCTTCCAACCAAGCTCTTAAAGAGTGTTGGGTCCACCTTTTCTCCTTCCTCATGCTTTGACAACTTGATTCCACATTCCATTGACGTGCAGACAGGGTTAGAGTCATCCATCTAGAATTTCTTCAGTACTTCCTTAGCATAGCCTTCTTAAGTGATTATAATGTCTTTATCTTCATGTTTTACTTCAATGCTAAGATAGGTAGATATAAACCCAATATCGGTCATCTCGAACGCCTTTGTCATCTCTTTCTTAAACTTGTTAAACATACTTGGATTGCTATTAGTGAAGATCAAGTCATCTACATACAAGCATACAATCAATGTATCATCGTTTTGGATTTTGATATAGAGTGCATGCTCATACGGACACTTGATGAAGTTTCTCCCTTAGAAAACTTATCAGTTCGAGCATTCCAAGCTCTTGGGGCTTGTTTCAACCCATAAAGTGCCTTCTTTAGCTTCAAGACCTTATCTTCTTCTCCCTTGATTTCGTAGCCTTGTGGCTGCTCGATGTAAACTTATTCTTCAAGAACTCCATTTAGGAATGCAGATTTCACATCCATTTGATGTATCTTCCAATTGTTTTGAGATGCCAATGAAATAATTAGTCCAACAGTTTCTAGTCGAGCGACTCGAGCGAACACCTCATCATAGTCAATGCTGGCTCTTTGACTATAGCCTTTTGCCACCAATCTTGCCTTGTATCTTTCAACTTCTCCTTTAGCGTTCTTCTTTACTTTTTATATCCACTTCACACCGATTGCCTTGTGCCCTTGTGGAAGTGAAGCTAACTCCTATGTGTCATTTTTCTTGATCGCCTTTATCTCTTCATCCATAGCATTTCTGCAACTCTTCTTTTGCCAAGCTTCTTGAAAGTTCATGGGCTCACAATCCATAAATAGAAAAAAAATAAGATTGTCTTGGTTTTCAGTTACCTCATATATTTATTGAAGGTCTCTAAAGTGTGAACCTCTTTCACTTGAGCTTTCGTCTTCTTGACAACTCATGTCTGGTGAAGCTGGTAGAGAAGTACGCTCCTCTCTTGATTGTTCCATCCTTGATTGATGCATGTCATCTTCTATAAAATATAGAATGAAGTTTTAGTCTTCATTATGTAAACTCCAATCCCATTCTCCTTCTTCATCGAACACAACATCTCGACTAACGATTATCTTCCCCTTATCAGGATTGTAGAGCTTGTAGCCTTTGGTGTGGTGTTGTAACCAATAAAGATATACTTCTCACTTTTGTGATCTAACTTGCTTCGCTTCTAGTCCGGTACATGTACGTGAGCTATGCTTCCAAACACTCTTAAATGGAAAATGTCGGGCTTCCTTCCACTCCATGATTCTTGTGGTGTTTTTCCCCACACACTTTTTGTTGGTGATCGGTTTGATAGATAAACCGCACATGCAACTGCTTTCGCTCGAAACTCCTTTGGCAGCGTCTTACTTTTGAGTATGCTCCTTTCCATCTCAAGAATTGTCTTATTCTTCCTTTTTGCTAATCCATTTTGCTAGGGGGATCTAGGCACCGTCAGGTGTCGTCAGATTCCATTATCTTCACAATACTTCTGGAATTTCTTTGATGTGAACTCTCATCCACGGTCAGATCTCATGGCTTTAATCACAAGGCCACTTTCCTTTTCAACACGGGCCTTGAACTTCTTGAAGTTCTCAAACAACTCCGGTTTCTCCTTTAAAAAGTACACACATGTTTTGCTTGAAAAATCATTAATGAAAAGAAGGAAATAGTTATTCTTACCAAGTGAACTTGGCTTGATCGGACCACACACATCCGTGTGTATGAGTTCCAATGGTTTTTTAGCCCTTGAGTATAACTCCTTCAGAAAGCTCATTTTAAATTGCTTTCCAAGTAGACATCCTTCACACACTTGATCAGGTGACTGATGCAAAGTTGAGGGGGGATGGCGTAGGTGAGCGAATGTGTGTAAGCCCAGTCAAAGATTTTTATTCTAAGCAGGGCGGGCCATCCACCTTCAAATGGTGTTGGTCCATAGGACCGTGAACGGATTCTTCTCTGGCAAGGTAATCTCTTACCATTTCCTTCTTTAAGAGCAACTCTAATCCTCTGAATTTGAGATGCCCAAATTGAAGATGCCAAAGCCAAGAAGTGTCTTTGCAGCACATCTTAAGGCATTGTGCAACATCATTTTGAATGTTGAGAACGAACATTCTAATTTTTGTCATCGGCACCTTAGCAATGAAGTTACTTGCACCATCTCTAATAGAAAGGTTTTTATCTTTTAATCGAATATCGTAACCTTTATCTAAGAGTTGTCCTAGGCTCAAGATGTTGCTCTTCATATTTGGCACATAGTAAACATTGGAAATGAATAGGTGATCTCCATTCTTCAATCGAATGAGAACATTTCCTTTACCTTTCACCTCTACTTTGGATTCATCTCCAAATGCCACGTTTCCCTTCATTGATTCATCAAGTTCCACAAACATGCTTCTTCTTCAACACATATGGTTGCTTGGACCACTATCTAGGTACCATTGATTATCCTCACCTCTTTCATTTTCCTTGTAAGCTAGTAGTAAAGTACCATCTTCTTGACTTCTTTCTTCAATGTAATTGGCCTTCTCTTCAATTTTACTGTTGTTTGGAGCTCTACATTCAGAAGAATAATGTCTAAATTTTTCCCAATTGTAGCATTTGACGCGTGACTTGTCATGCCTTGACTTTGAATTTCCTCTTCCACGACCTTTTGTTGATCTTTTTCCTCTTTGGTTGTTGTTGTCATTATTGTTATCGTTATTAGGTCTCCAACGTCGTACGTGTCCATATCCACAACTTCGTACTCGTTCTTGACCACAACCTCTTCTTTGTTGGCTTCGACTGCTTTCTTCCTTTTTTGAATCAATTCGTGTCTTGAGTACTTGCTCCACAATCTCTTCCTTCTTCATTTTCTTTTCTTCATAAGCTTGCAATTAACCGAGAAGTTCCTCTATTTCCATGGCCTCCAAGTTTTTTGTCTCTTCGATGATGGCGACAATATGTTTAAACTTTAGATCTAATGATCTAAGAATCTTCTCCATAATTCTTACATCATTTAACTTCTCACTTGTTTCTGTTTAGGTTATTAGCAACCGTTAAAACTCTTGAGAAGTAATCAGAGATAAGTTCACCTTCTTTCATATGCAAAGTTTCAAACTCTCCTCTTAAAGTTTGAAGATGTATCTTTTTGACTTGATCAGCTCCTTTGTAAGATGTTAGAAGCTTTTCCCATGCTTCTTTCACTAACTTTGATCCCAAAACTTTCTCAAAAGTATCGTCATCCAATGCTTGATAGATTAGACAGAGAGCCTTGTCTCTCGTCCTTGAGTCTCTCAAACTATTCCTTTGAGTTTGAGATAGACTATCTTCATTCTCTTGTTCGGTGTAGCCTTTCTCAACTATCTCCCATACATCGTGTGTTCTAAGGAGAGCTATCATCCTTAAACCCCAATTGTCATAATTAGTCTTAGTGAGCATTGGGACTTGTAAGGGAACACCGCTATTCGCCTTCATTTTAGGAGGATCTTTAAGCTCTGATACCACTTTATTGGAAGTTTTCTTCAATAGCAAATATATTTGATTTCAGAAGAAGATATATAAGAGGTTGGAGAAGAAAAAAATGATTTTTTTCAAAGAAGGAGAAAACTTTATTACAAAAGTTCATATTTTTTTCTTACGTCCAAAATGAGTGAATCCACCTCTATTTATAGGAGTTCACATCTCAGATAAACGATAGAGATTATCTTAATCTAGCGGTTCTCCATACATATCTCCTAAATATTTTTTCATATAATTTCAAATATATTAGTCCATAAATATCTCCTAAATATTCTAGATTCTAGACATTTCTTATATGAAAAATCTATATTGCAAAATTAAGTTTATTTCCAACAAATGCTTAGTAACCATTATTCAACTTCTCAAAATAATTACACTCATAATAACACAAAGAACATGATAACCATTGATATTAGAGGCTTACAATTTTTTTTTTCGAAATTTAGTTGAACAGTACATAAACATCCTTAAACTAATGATTCATATGAACTCTGTTTTTTTTCTTGGGTAAAGCTATCTAAGAATAAAAGTTCTAGAAATTCCACCACAAGAGGGAAAATTTATTTTTACAACTAATAGTTGTCGGCGGCCGTCGAAAGCCAACGAAAAAAGCCGTCGAAATAATCATCGTCGAGCAATTGCTCATCGATAGACATTTTGACAGCTTCATCGACAACTTTTCGAGGCCTTCATCGGACTTGTCGATGTTTTTCATTGCCTCGTCGAGTATACACGGTAAGCGTTGAGACTATCACATTTTGGCCAATATGCCATCGGAAGCCGTCGAAAATCTGGAGTTTTTTGCAATTCAAGCGAAATTCATGCCTTAAACAACACATATATAACAATAGATATTGCAGCACAATTTCACACATATAAATCATAAATATTAAAGCTCAAATCACACATGTTACACCCACTTTTTGAGTCGTTCGATGAGATATGAAAACCGGTTAGACGGTGAACTGCGAAGCAAAATCAAGAGGGCCAAGCCAAAGCACAGTGGGCCACTTAAAAAACACGGGCAACTGAAATACGAAATAAGCCGTGCAAGATCAAAACACATAGCATCATAAGCACGCACTACAACTCTAAGACAAAGAGCAGATCAATTATCTTTAAGATGCAACTGTGCCAATATACCATAATAAAGCCATGGGATAATAAGGCCAACAAAATCACTATAAACACAAGTCAAGATTATACAAGGTCAAATATACGCAATGGTAAGCTAGCTCAGTCGAATAAAGATGAACTACACTACATTATCATATTTACTATCCACTTGATCACACAAGTGCTAAGTGTAGAAGCAGACCGTTATGTGCAGAACTAAGTGACTAAACCAAATAAAGCCAAGTTGTGCTACATTGCCATATTCATGTTTCATGAACCATTTGATTACAAGATTCGTAGTGCAAAAGCAAGAAATCTTGGTATGATAGCCTGTGCAACACCAATGCCAGCCAAAGTGGGCCGAGGCAAGCCAAATAAGAAGAACTACACCACACTTGTTAACAACTCCAATTCTGATAGGAAAGGCCACTTCAAATGCAAAGCTAGGCAATTACATCACTATCAAAATCAAGTTCATGTCAATCGAACTGCATCGGTACACTTTGAAGCATAAAACTCATACTGCACCAATGGAAAGTCAAGTCACAACGTCCAAACCCATCTTGAACCGCATTACATAGCCACTTCAAACTGCACTACCTTTACAACCTTGGACTGAGCTACAATCCTACATTGGAACAAAATCCAGATGATGGGGACCGATCTGCAGCCTTAATATTCATCTCAAATTGGAACTGCGGTTCATCTACTTAAACGACTATAACCAATCAGAGATGCGACACAAACTAAAACTAACATCTAAATCGCCAGGTCTTCACTACAATCTTATCTTATATCACATAACAAAGCTATAAAGATATCCCACCATCCTAATGTGGCATTGAAGAAACAAGACCGCACTTAAATCTAATATCAATGCTAAAGTGATAAAGATGCGCCACAAATTTGACGTGATAAGGCGGCACCATAACCCTAAAAGGTACTTACCACACACATAAAGGTCCAATGGATGATGCAATGGTATGAACTACTTCACTACCAAAAATCGAACCTTATTCTTCAAAGTCAAGGGAGGCAGCTCATTCCTCTACCTATGGGAATGACTTAGAATATATTCATATGAAGTAATTACCCTTCAGAATTGCAGTGCAGTTTCTACTACTAAGCCATGCAAACGTCCAACATCACGCCTTACTTATAAAGGACAGTTGGTACAATTCGTATTCGAATAGAGGGCAATTTCCCAATGCATTTTTATCTACACATGCGCCCAGCCCACCAACTTGCTGCTTTGCTAAATCAAAGAAGACACGATTCATTCAAATTTGGGTGTTTCCTACCTCAATGTCGTGCATTCTTGCTTCAAAAACAAATCTTCCTGCCAATGGCAAACTTCCCGCCCAAAGCCATGTCACAAATCCACACATGCTTGAAGAAAGCAGTAGATGGATGGCATGTGTAAAGATCTAACTAGGGAAGGGAAGCACAAGAGGATAATTCCATAAATTCGCCAAAAGGCTCAACTATAAAAGGGGGACGCTGTAGCAGTATAGGAGGGGATCCTTTTCCTTCCCGTTCTAAGAAATGGTAAAAAAGGATATATACTTTTAATGATTCAAACCATGTAACTTTAAAAGGGAAATAAAAGGATGAAGAAGTTGGTCAGTGGGTATAGGATTCATCGAAACCCAAAACGCGTAAATCTCCGTGTGATTTTATTTTATATGCTATCTTGTATTTTTCATTTCACTTCGCTTAAGTCATATGAAAAATCAACATTAAGCCAGGCTTGATATTTTAACAAATAGTTGGAATGCAACTTCCTAATTATATAAGTACATAGCAACATAATTACTACTAAAGGAGAAATTTGATATTACTTGAATGTGCTAATTCAAAATTACGGAAGTAGTAGCATAATAATTATTTTGCAATCATCTCGGGTGTTGTGAGATGAAAGATCTCGCTAACATTTTGGTGTTAGAAGAAAGGCCGCCTGCCCTCACCCGGTATCCTTTTGACCACTGCATTAACAGCCACAATCAACGTGGATGTGGAAGAGGTCTTCATCCAAAAAATAACCCGACAAAAGTGCTTATATCCATGTTATTCAATGCAGCCTGATATCACACAAAGAGGTGCATTGTAGCATACCTCTTTATTTTTAATGATTATCATTTATGATCTTATCATGTTATTCTTACTGGGTATAAAATATTATATCATGAACTGAAGTTTCATAGTATTTACCATTTTACCTACGTTTACCGCTATCTATACATGTTAATCATGCTTCCGAAAATAAATTATCATAGATCAATCCTCTAGATCACTAGTTGGTTATAAACTATCTCAACATCTGATTTAAAAGAAATGCTTCATATAAAAATATAACTTTTCTAATGAATTATAGGGCAAAATATTAATCAAACAAAGCCAACTACCCTATTCTTGCATATGATAACATGCTTTGGCCAAATTAGCATTAGCTATAGGATGCGCTAGTCCCTTAGCTGCCTAAATAACACAAAAAAGCCGTGTCCATCAAGGCAAACCTGCCCCCATAACTTCATAGGTCACCTCCATAACCACCAACCCAGCTAATTATGCTACCGAAGAGTAAAAAAACGACACTCTCAATATTAAGAACGGTGATACTGAACTAAGATGCATAGGGCAAGGATTTCAAAACGAAACTCATATATGCTAGAAAAATGGTACGACCTAAAATAAATGTGAATTTCAAAATTTATTAAGGAGAACCTTCTCTCAACCCTTCACAATTCACTGCCCACGCTCGCTAGCTAAGCCAGACGCGCGGTTGTTAGAGAATAATGGCAATCTCCGCATTGAGAATGGTGAAACTGAATACAAACACTGGAATTGCATAAATGCAATTCGGTTCTTCAGCCAAATTACTGTGTTGGACGTAGGGATATTAGATAGTCCAAACCAGCTATCAAAACATGTCTATATATACGTGATCTGGATTCTCAGCTATACAACTAAACTAGATGTAGGTATTGGACAACCCGGACCAGTATAAAAATCTCTCTGTGTTAATTTTTTTAACATAGTTAATACTTACATCGGACGTAAGGATATTAGACGGTTTGAACCGGTATAAAAAAATCATGTGCATGAGTCAAAAAGCTATAAATACAAGACCTAACTTCATAGTCACAAGACAGTCCGCCCCAAATAGTGGAGCTGACTGTGCCAAGCGCACGAATATGAAACTGCCCCCAAATAGTGGAGCAGGTCATACCAAGCATGTAGCAAAAGTCACATGTCGAAAGCTCAGTTCAAGATCCGTGAACTTCACAAGAAGTTAACCCAAAAAGCGGCAAGGAAGGACAACATATGGGATTTACTGTAACCTACAGACCATGTACAATTCCAGAAAATAACTTAAAGCTTGCCAGATAAACATCAAAACTAAGATTTGCTCATATTTACTTAATTCTACTTATACTCACTAGAAATCTACACATAATTATATGTTCCACACATCTACACATACTTCGCAGGTAAAAATAAACAAAAACAATCACAACACGAGATACGTTAAAAGTTGAGTTCACAAAACTATAATTTGTAACAAAACTAAACTACTTCAAGAGTCTGACTTAGTCTTAGAAGAGATACCAACTATGGTTCTCCTATGATGACTAGGTCTTTGGGCATCTAACATCGAGTGCTGAGTAGAACTGCCCCTAGGATGGGAAACATGGGACGTGTCATCTAGCTCAGTAATAACAACTGCTGAACGGCTAGGAGCAACACCTATGTAAATAATTCGAGGATCATAGAAAGCAATGGACCAAGCATCACCATAGTCCTCCGAAATGAAAACATAGTTGCACGATTATATAAAAAGTTAAGTCAAGATCGGGCCGAAGGTGAGTGAAAACATCGATTGCCTGCTTTATGGCAATATCTGCCATGACGCGCCTGACTTTCTATTTATAAAGTAGCTTTACCAAGGAAGTCCTATCCAAATTACCCAAAGAAGTAGAGGAGGTTCCATACGACACAGTAACGGAAGCTCGGCCAAGGGTCTGTACATTGGATTTAGACTCTAAGGAAGAAATTTTGTTATCAAGAGCATTTACGCACTCTATAGCCACCCTCCTAGTCCATTCCATCTCATCCAAAAGCTGCTCTTTCGTCTTCTTAGCAGAACGAGAATAAGAACCGAATAGTTCATAGGCAGTAGACACAACAAGCGAGCTGCTGCTCTAGCAAACTTCGATTCTTGTTAATAATAATCCTTTAACTCAATAAACTTGGCCTCATAATATTTTTTTAAATCATTCTTCCACTCAAGAACAACATCGGGAACTGCCACTGGAGGAGGCGTATGAGTGGTACCAGCCTAAAGACCACACTTGGAGCCAAGGCCGTAGTAGGACTGTCCTCAGCACTAATTTGCTTTGTGATCTACTTAGAAAACTCCTCAACTTTATGTTCAAGAGCCTTGTTCTCATCTGCATATACGATCCTATATGCATTCGCGGCATTTCTCAATAAACCTTCCAATTCAGGGATACGATTCTGAGAGGACTTAAGTTTTTTCTCCAGCTATTTTATTTTTAAATGATGTTTAGTAATGCAATCATATAGCCTTACATTAGCCTGAGTAGACTCTTTCAACCACCGTTCCTGTTCATCAAACTGCACGCGTAGCTCCTCACGAATTTCATCGACAATCGATTCTTTCTGCTCAATGGGACCTGCATTTGCGGCCTCAAGCTCTCTGATTCAAATTTCATAATCCCCAACGATGATGGAAGAAGAGGGATCCTGAACATAAGGAGTACGATAAGCAGCACCGATGAAAGAAATAGGTGCAGTCTTCGAAGAAATGAACAAACGAGGGTCAATAAGCAGACTAGTGAAAAATAATAATAATGGAAAGGCTACATGGAAGCACGTGTATAATATGCAAAAATATTTCATTCGAGTAGTAATTAAACATACATAAGAAGAAGGAACCATATTTCTGTCTGGGCCTAATTCTATCTTTAAACCAGAGTAAGTAAGGATGTCCTAAGAGAAGAGATTCACTTTCTAAGGTAGAGCCGCACTTGCATAGTACTAAATCATATAGCCATCCCTTTTGTGAATAACTTGTGTAATCTTGGATTTCATTGGGTATCTTTTCTTAATTGAGTAATAATTTGCTCCAATTCATTTTCCCTCCTGCATGCCAAGGTAATATTTATCGATATTCTCTCTATGGTCTGTTGTTCTAAAACCTTAAATTGTTGAACTAAACTACTTCTTTCACATGACTTTGATAAAAGGGGTTTATTAACGCTTACAGTTTTTACCTAAAAGAACGAGGCAAAAATTAGAACACTGAGTAACAAATATACATAACGATGATTTCATTAACAAACTCTATTGTTTACATAATGACAAATTAAAGCATGTGCAGTACTATCATAGCAAAAGTATTTTTTCAAATAAAAAAGAAGGAAAGGTAAAAGAGAAACTTAGTAACCAAAGAGCTGGAAGGTTCAGATATTTACTTCCTCAATTTCTATAGATCTTGGTGGAATAGCTCTGGACTGCACTTCTAAAATAGTAGGGTCCTTGTCTTCATCAGAATCATTAGACATGTATTCAGCTTGCGTTCCTTCAAAGGAGGAACCAGGAAGGTCATCACGCTCCTAAAACCATTTCCATATGTAGTATTCCTGAGCGTCTTTAATCAGATTTGTTTCTTCCAAGAAACTCAATTCAACTTTTGTGTCCTCTGCATTAGGATTATCTACAAAGAACCGTCTCTTCACTTGAGCGTAAATACGATAAAGAACACTATGGGCAATTTTGTCTAGATCTTTTTTTTCTTTGGTGAGCTTCCATTCCAATCTACTTACTTTCTTCCTCTACTACGTGGCATCTTGTTCCATATCCTTGACCTTCTTGGAAGATGCCTCTAGTTGTGTTTTGTAATCCTCCTCCCTTTTATTTCATGCTTTAATGTCTAGGGAGGGGACGTCAAAATCTCGTCTCAACTGCGAGTTATCTTGCTTCAACTTCGAGATTTCTTCCTGGATAGTATTAAGAGCCAGCTCCGAATTACCGAGTCTATTATGCAGCTCCATCCAGAGGCCAGTGACCTAAAATCACGAAGATTATAATAAATAATAATGCACCTGAAACCATAACAAGGTGAAAGCAACATTATAATATGTTAACCTAGAAGCCATAAAAGTGCAAGTCCGAAAATACATCCCCGGAAGGCAAACTAGAAGCAGGTAATGGACGAAGGGTTGGTGCAGTATAGTCGTCAATGAGTAAACGACCCATCCTCTCCACCAAGTCAAACACTATATCCTCTCCTGGAATGGTCAAGAGAGCGGAAGTGTGCTAATGGGAGACAAAGGAGCTGTAGTACCCGTCAAAGAATTCGGGGGAGGAGGCGGAGGATCGTCCACCCTTAGGTGCTTGTGCATACTCTCATGTACAGAAAGATCTCCTCCTTATGTATTCCTTCCCCTTTTCTTCTTCTTCGAAGAAAAAGCCGCCGCAAGCAAAGACATTGACTCTGCACAGTAAAAGGGACAAAGTTAATATATACAGACCTCTAAATTTTAATGAATCAAAATGGATAACAAATAACTAATATATATATATATATATATATATATATGTGTGTGTGTATATCTGTGTGTGTGTGTGTGTATATGTATGTATATGTACCACGTGGAGTAGAAATGTCGAAGTCATATATAAAAATGGATCTACAAAAATGATGGTGCGTACGCAGAACATTATGCATGTGCAGTTAAACCTTTAGTGGAAAAATGTGACCCCTTGTAGGCATCATCAGTTAGCCTCAATGCATCTGCCTTGTGCTGTAAAAACAACTTCTTTTCCTCTTCGGAGAAATCAAGATGATCCTCTAAATGATAAGAAGATGCAAATCAGTGCGGGGAAGGAAGTTAAAAGAAAAGGAAACATGAAGACGAACGGGTGTAGTACTAGGCTCTTGGAAGGAAGAGATAAAACCATCCACATTAGTAACAAAAAGGAACCAATCCGCCCATCGATGAGTTTTAGGAGGAGAAGAGGAAAAAAAGGATTTTTATGGCCTAAAGAAAGAAAAATCCCATGCATCCCAAAGAGCGGTTCTCTCATATTGAATACAAAAAAGGCTAATTCTCTTCAAGAGGGTGGAGATAGATTTTCATCATACAAAATATATATGCAAGTTAGAAGGTAATAGAAAAGCAGGGCTAACTGAATGGGAGATAAGCCAAATGCTGCAAACCATTCCTTGAGAAGTGGATTAGAGACAAGCAAAGGCTACATCTCGTATGCTCAGATGATACCGAAACATATCCCTCAGGGGGGAAATGAATGCGATCAAAGGGCGAACGAACCTAAGTTCATGACCTCTAATCCCAAAAGTAGCCTAAATACCCTCTACCCGACTTCTCTCACGAATGGCTGAAGGCAACTCAACAAATGAAGGAACAAGATTGAGGAACAATGACACCTGTCGAAAGCCATTAATAACTATTCTAAATAGAAGAGATAGATTACTCACAAAATAACGTGAATCAACCTTAAGATAGTAGGAAATAGGGTTTTTATTGCATTATAAATAAACTAATAAAGGAATCCTAATCAAAGATTTCACCAATCGAAGGAATCCCAATCAAAGATTTCATGAATCGATTTAAAAATAAGATCATGTAAATAACCGCTCGAACATGAAACAAAAAGCAAATTAATCCAAGAATCAACATAATAAGAAAGAAGACACTTAAAAAAATGAGAAGAGAAATTCGACATACAAGTGAATTTAAGTCTAATTTGAAGAGAAACAAATTTCTCGTATTGGTTTTTCTTTCTCGAACTAGTAAAAGAGGAGATAAGGAAGAAGGAACAACATTTATAGGTCTACCAATGAAATCCTAAACCTAAAATTATAATATGAAAAGGCACGACCATTGGATATTATGATGATAACTATATTTCATGAAAAATCAAATATACTTCTTAGGATACGAAACGATTCGTATGAGAATTGTTAGAAACAGCAACCAGCCATAATGGAACATGTGTACAAAGCATTAAATATGAAGTGATTGATTAGACAACTCAAAAAATGGGTATGGGTTGACATGTCTGCCCTAATAGGTATTAGCGTAGACTTGGGGGGCAAGTGTTACACTCAATTTTCGAGTCGTCGGTAAGATACAAAATCCGTTAAATAGTGAACTATGAAGTAAAGTCAAGAGGGCTAAGCCAAAGCGCGGTGGGTCACATAAAAAAACGGGCTAGCTGAACCATGAATTAAACTGTGTAGGACTAAAACACATAGCACAATAAACATGCACTACAACTCTAAGACGAAGAGTAGATCAAGTATCCTTAAGATGCAACTGTGCCAGCATACGACAATAAAGTGACGGGATAATAAGGTCAACAAAATCACTGTAAACACAAGTCAAGATCATACAGGTCAAATATGAATAGTAGTAAGCTAGCTCGACCGAATAGAGATGAACTGCGCTACATTATCATATTTGCAATCTGCTTGATCACCCAAGTGCTAAGTGTAGAAGCACACCGTTATGCGAAGAACTAAGTAACTAAAATAATAAAGCCAAGATGTGACCTATTGCCATATTCATGTTTCATGACCCTCTTGAATATAAGATTCTTAGTGCAGAAGCAAGCAATCATTACACCGATGCCATCCAAAGTGGGTCGAGGCAAGCCAAACAAGAAGACCTACATCGCATTTGTCAACCGCTCTAATTCCAATAAGAAAGTCCACTTAAACATGCAAAGCTTGCCAATTACATCACTATCAAAATCATCATGGTAATTGAACTGCACCGGTACACTTTTGAAGCATAAACCTCATACTGCACTGATGGGAAGTCAAGTTACAACGTCCAAACCCATCCTAAACCGTGTTACATAGCCACTTCAAACTATGCTACCTTTACAACCTCGGACCAAGCCACAATCCTAAGTTGGAACAAAATCCAGATGATAAAAACTGACCTGCAGCCTTAATATTCATATCAAATTGGAACCGTGGCACATCTACTTAAACGAGTATACCCAAGCAAGGATGCAGCACAAACTGAATCTAACATCTAAATTGGTAGATCTATGCTGCAACCTTACATCATATAACAAAGTACAGAGATGCCTCTTCATCCTGATGTGGCATTGAAGAAACAAGACTACACCGCAATCTAATATCAATGCTAAAGTGATAAAGATGTAGCGCAAACTTGATGTAATAAGGTGACACCACAACCCTAAAAGATACTTACCACACACATAAAGGTCTAAGGGATGATGCAATGGTACGAACTACTTCACTGCCAAAAACCGAACCTCACTCCTGAAAGTCAAGGGAGGCAGCACAATCCTCTACCTATGGGAATGACTCAGAATATATTCATATGAAGTAATTGCCCTTTATAATTGCGGCATAGTGTCCACTTTTAAGCCATGCAACCCTCCAACACCACGCCTTACTTATAAAGGATGGTTGATACAATTCATCTCCAAACAGAGGGCAGTTTCCCAATGCAGTTTTATCTACACATGCACGCAGCCCACCAACCTGCTGCTTTGCCAAATCAAAGAAGACATGATTCATTCAAATTTGGGCATTTCCCGCCTCAATGTCGTGCATTCCCACTTCAAGAACTAATCTTACTGCCAATGGAAAACTTCCTGCCCAAAGCCACATCAACATCCACATGTGCTTAAAGCAAGCAACAGATGGATGATATGTGTAAAGATCTAACGGGCGAAGGGAAACATGAGAGGATAACTCCATAGATTCACCAAAATGATCAACTATAAAGGGGGATGCTGTAGCAGTATAAGGGGACCTTTTTCCTTCCCATTCTAAGAAATGGTAAAAAAACAATACATACTCTTAATGATTCAAACCACGTAAATTTAAGTGAGAAATAAAATGAAGAAGAAGTTGGCTCATGGATGTAGGATTCATCGGAACCTGAACCACATAAATTCTTTGTGATTTTACTTGTATATTCGGTCTCATATTTTGCATTTCACTTCGCTTGAGTCTTATCAAAATCAACATCAAGTCAGACTTAACATTTTAAGAAACAGTTGGAATGTAACTTCCTAATTATGTAAGCACACAGCAGCATAATTACTACTTAAAGGCAAATTTAATATTACTTGAATTTCCTAATTCAAAATCGCGGAAGCAGTAGCATAATAATTATTCCGCAATCTTCTTGGGTGTTATGAGACAAAAGAAATCTCACTAATAACACATATCTATATACCACAAAATATATCACATCAATAATAAACAATGCAATATACAATAAGCATAAGTTCAATCTCAAAAGTCCATCACAAGGTTCAATTCAAACATCTGTCAACGTCTCAAAATGTATCATACATCACATCAAACCAACATCACCTATGTCAAAGTATATATAACTCCCATATTACCTTACAACATGAACGTGTTGCATATAACCTCCAGATCACTACTCCTTATCGCCTCCAGATCCTATGATGAAGGAAATCTACCATGCTATTGCATATACGCAGCAATGCGCTCATCCAACATTTGGTACATCTCCTCAATCCGACGCTTGTTATGATCCTCGAGGTCAGCAATCCGAACTCTCAAGTCTGCAATCTCTTGATCGTCTTGAGCTCTTCTATAACCGGCTTTCCTTCATCTAACCTGTAACATTTTTTTACCAAAGTGTACGAGTTTCATATAGTGTTATTAATAAAATCAATGTGTTGTACATTATTCATAAATATACTATATATAAAAATTACCTCTTGATTACCAAAACTATAGTGTTTATTCTGCATTGGCGGTTCCATGATAACATCAAAAATCATGTTATCCTCATCAACGGTCAGCTCAACTCGGCCTATTCCTCCGAGCAGCCTGTCTTGTACTTTATAGAATTTATCCTACGATTAAAAATAGAATTAAAATTAAAATTCATATTACATTATTTTAATTATTTATAACTTATAATCTAAAGTACTTATTAATAACTTATAATTTAAAATATGCTTACCATGGACTCTTTCGATTTTGTGTCATGCCATGTGTATGTTTTTGAACCATCTTAATTGACATGCTCGATAGCGTGAGTATGAGTAAAAACTTCCAAATCGAAGACTAGACGACCACACTCTCTTTCCTAAAATAATCATTATGTATTATTATTATTATTATTATTATTACATATTACGCAATGTTATAAGTATTTATAATTGCAATTAATAAATTTACCAGTTCTTGATGGTATTGTTGGAATTACTTTGAACCCCAATGATGTGTGACAGGATTTCCATTCCTATTTGCAGAATTCCACTCAGATTCTGCCTTTAAATTTAACATAGATATTGTAATTCACATTTGTAAATTGACGCAATTATTATTCTAACTTCTACTAAACTTTAAATAAATATACAAGACTAGTAAACTTAAAATCGCTTTGGTACTTTTTCCGATAAGCATTTAAAGCTGTCCAGATGGTTGCACTCATCCAGTCAGGTTTTTTATTCGCTTTTTTAATGCTTAACATTGTATCATGGTAATTTTTCCATATTATTTTGGTCTGATAATTTCTGTAAAGGGACAAGTCTATTTTTTGTAAATCTATTGCGCTCTCCATATTAAAATTAAAAGTGAATTATACATTTATATTTAGTCAACAAATTGCACAGTGGTTATATATAAAAGAAAATACACATTTATACTAATGTAATAATCCTGTCAAATACTCTCTACAACGTGGGGTGGGATATTCTCCCACTTAGGCAGCTGTCATTCTACCCTTATAGACAGCCTTAGAAATATCAAGCACAATATATGAGGGCTCCAATTCAAAACCGCTGGATTAATTATGATATAAGCATTTAATAAATCATGAATAATATATCATACCAAAAATATTTATGATGTTACAATAAATTTGATACTTATCCACTCTCTTTACTTGCTAGTCTAATTATTGGACGAACTACATGTGATTGGTCGCCGCCATAGCCTCCTACAGCAGTCCCTTTCTGACTAGAAGATGGGTAATCTGGTGAATGGGAAGATCACTGACGTGGGAACATAATATCTATCGCAGACATATCATTTTATTATGGGAGAACATATCATTTTATTATGGAAAAATATATCCTTTTTTATGAGAAAAACATGTAACATTAATAATCATATAAATTACCTTTTATCAAAACATATATTAATAAACAGATTTTGTCGTTTTCTTATTCGGACTTGGTCTCACATTCTGTATCTTTTTCCTCTGTAGTCTCAAATGCTTTTGCTAAAAACATTTGATTCATCGCAACTAAAACATCCTTGCTATTTTCAGTTTTAACATATTATAAATATAATTTTTTTTCTGCAAAGCAAACGGGGTTGTCTTGGCCCCTACCAGATTTATTCAAAACACACAATACAAGCTGAGTAGGAAAAACTCGTACCCAGAAGAAGAAAAACACAAAAAAAATACAGGGACAACACTAGAGAGAAATGAACAAGCAAACAGAAACAAGAAAAAAAGACTAAAACACACAAAACAAACCATCACAGGACTACAACCAAACATGTAGAGAAGTGAAATCATGTTTACTTGATCTCATCCCAGCTCAATTGTTTGCATAAGTCTTGACCAAATTACTGCAAAACTACTCCTCTTCTTATCAAAACACCTTGCATTCCTTTCTTCCCACACCATGCACAAATATTTCTTGATAATGAAGAACAAAGTTGCACTATCTTCATTTTTCCACTTGGTTGCTTTACTAATCATGTCCCACTCAATCGAAGACACCCCTGACATATAAAATCTACCAACTTTTGCTAGAAGGTTGCTCCACAGAAACGACAACTTTGTGCACTCAAAGAAAAGATGTTGCACACTTTCAGTTTGAATATTACAAAATACACATAAGGGATCCACATTCATTCCATAGTCAATCATCTTCTCCTTAGTCATTAAACTATTGTTAATGACTTTCCACATCATCAGGTGGTCTTTGTTGGGGGAGTATCTACTCCACATCATACTGTGCCATACAAACTTCGGTAGACTGTTGTTGTTTATAAGCCATACACCAAAGAAATTGAGTGGGGCTTGCCATTCCAAAGAAGTGTGTCAGAAGCTGCATTAGGATAGGAGTTGCCACTCAATCTATTCCAAAGAGATGTCATTTTCTGGTTGCTAGTATAGGGAAGATGTGACGCCCCACCTCTATACCCACGCTAGCCAAGAACACTACGGTGTAATGCTGTCAACTAGCACGAAGAATAAGGCTGTTGAGGAGCGACCATCCGTGTAATTTCATTGAGCGAGCCCCGATATGTCAGATAGTATAGCATGCATTTCATTTAAGGAGGAAATCCGACATACCGACGCAAACGCAAAGCTATCACACAGTGGCTATATATAATCTTCGGAAACAAACAGAGAAATAAACATAACACATATCAGTCACAGACATCCATATCACAAAGGCGGAAATAGATATGAATATATATATAACACATAAAAGTGTACATCAGAGTGGTGGTTAGAAAGATCCACGATAATACAAAAGGGTAGCTACAAGCTACACAAAAGAATAAGTATACACCATAGAGTCTATATCTCAAATGTATACATCCAAAAACTACTAATCTAAGTAGTTAGCCAAAAAGTCAGAGTAATCCCAGAAGAGAAGTCAAGCAGAAGCACCTGTAACATCTCGGTCTGACCCGAGTATTATTTATAAGAAAATAATAAACGGATCAATCTAGTTATAAATATCAGATGATATGGTATAGAATAAAAGATATGGCATGAACATATAATAACCATAATAGCATACTACTATAAGTATGTAATTGAAAATCAACAAGAGATTAATCAATATCACAAGAATCTTCTCAAAGATAAAATGGTGTATCATACCCTAAACTTGTATTCATAACAAGTTAATGACACACAAATTCACCAATGCACAAAATTGATAAAACTTATCAATGGAAATCACGAAAATTGGTGAAGCACAAAATTCCAGAAATCAACACAGGAAATCCAGAAATCACATAATTCGGAGCAACGACGTCGTACATCGTAACGTCCGATGATCCAGAGACACAATAAATAGGAACAACAACGTCGTACAGCGTAACGTCCGATGAACCGAAGCACAATAAAAAGGAACAACGATGTCGTACAGCATAACATCCGATGAACCAACACATAGGAAAATGGAACAACGACGTCGTACAGCGTAACGTCCGATGAACCAACACACGATAAAAAGGAACAACGATGTCGTACAACGTAACATCCGATGAACCAATACGTAGTAAAATGGAACAACGACGTCGTACAGCGTAACGTCCGATGAACCAAATCACAATAAAACGGAACAACGACGTCGTACAGCGTAACGTCCGATGAACCGAATCAAAGAGACATCGCACATTGCTAGTCTAAATCACGAACATGATCGTCATTGATCATCAAGAAGTGTCAATCACACTAAGCTAGTAAATATATGAGTTTAGCTTCATGTCCCATAACCACTAGCTTAACTTAAATATTTACGAACAAACTGTAGATCTTCACTAGGAAATTGTCACAAAAGGTTCAATCGAACAAGTCCAAGAATTAACCGACGAAGTAAATGCAAGCATTTCATACCACCTGTTTTGCTAAGCCGTTTAATTAGATTTCTCATCCGAGTGAAGTAAAGGCTTGTATATACGAATAGATTGGAAAACGGTTTAGGAAAAAGAGCTTTGTAATAAAATAGTGTTGAAATCATTTTGATGAAAGAGTTTTGATATTTACTACTAGTATTGAAACCTTCATATTTTTAAAGTGACAAACCAAAAAACGATTGTTGAAGCAAATCGAATCACAAAAATTCACATTCGAAGACGTGAGTAAAGTCCAGAGAAATCAATTGCAAAACCATCAAAGTGGGAATGCCCGTGAGAACGAGCATGGCCGAGCTAAAGTGATGCACGACCCAACATAGCCGAGCTAAAGAATGCAAGCAGGTGGAGCGACTTAAGGTGATGGCTGAGCATGCGACCTAATGAGGCCGACCTAAGTTGCAAGCGACCTAAGATAGGTGCACGAGGCCAATGAGCAAGCGACCCAGCAAGCTGACCGCTTAAGGAGTAGCACACGACCTAAGCGGTGCGACCTAAGATGGCGAACGACCTAAGGGAACAGGCCGAGCGACCTAAAGGAAACGAGCTAGGCATGTCAAGCGACCTAGCAAGCTAGCGGCCTAAGGAATGAGGCTGAGCGACTTAGGGGTTACGACCAACTAGGCGAGCGAGCTAACAGAAAACAGGTCGAGCGACCTAAAGGGGTGACAGGTCAAGGTGGTGCGACCCAAGGGGTACGCGACCTAAGGAGTACGCGACCTAATGGAGGTGCGACCAAGGGCTAGCGACCTAACGTGGTTAACGACCTAAATCGGTCGCAACCTAAAGTGGAGAACGACCCAGTGTGGAACGAGCTATCTGCTGAACGACCTAACTCATGCGAACGACCTAGGGGTTAAGACCTTACGCCGAGCGACCTAAGGCCTAGAACGAGCTATAAGCAGGCAGAGACTTCTCCACGCGAGCGAGCTGGCAAGGCAGAACGACCTAAGCCCAGGAATTCACCAAAAACACTAAAAATTGGAGTTTTTCGCCAATCCAATCCTAACCAAATGCAAATGCACATGCAAAAGTGATAGGAAATCATTCCCAACAATCCAAGACAGTTATAGGCAAGAATGTGAGATAAAAATCTCACCTTTTCATGGAAATTGATGGAGATGAAGCTTGAAAGCAAAGCAAGAACAATAACAAGCTTGAATCAATGTCTTCACTTGAATTTGGAGTAGATATTGGATTAGTAATGAAGACTAAGGCTTTGGAGTTTTAGTTTCCCATTCCCTCCACCATTTTTGAAGAAGCTTTAGAGTTAGGAATTTATGAAGAAGGAAGTGGTGAAGAGGAGATGGGTTGGGACTGAGTTAGTAAGTGGTTCAGCCCAAACCAAAGCCATAAGCGAAAAAGTGGCAAAAATTCCACTATCTCCAAACATATCAAAGTTTATACTTAAAAAGATCGCAAACGTCATTTTGAACTCAATGGAGGTGGTCTCGAGCCCTAATTTGACCGTATGCAAAAAGTAGCTTTTCGGACTAAGATCCGACTTACGATTAAATATTTAAATAAAATATTTAAATATAAAATCGATAAATATGCGGGTTGTTACAGACTCCCCTCCTTAAAGAAATTGCGTCCTCGCAATATATAAGATGGAAATAAAAAGTAACAACCATAAAAGCATATTAACACAAAAAGAAATTTGAAATAAGAAGTTCACCACTAAGAGCATGAGAAAGCAAGTCCGGATGTGTTCGCTCAATGAATTCTCTAGATTCCCCAAGAGAAATCCTTGAGGTTTGAGAACCATAGAACTCACACAAAGAGAACATCTTTATTTTCGAAGGCGCTCAACCTCCGAAGCAATGATGCGAATATAATGTTGCTCAAAAGTCAAATCTGGTGAAACTTCAATCCCTACTATAACACCAGGCTCAAGAATAAAATCGGAAACCTAAAAGTATTTCCATAGTTAAAAGCCGTGGAAAACATCAAGAATAGCAGAAAATTGAGCCGGAGCAACGGCGTAGTACAAAAACGGTACGCCCGAGAAATGAGAATCTCGAATAATTTGGAACACCGACATAGTACAAGAGCGGTACATCAAAGTGAACCGAAAAGCTGGGACATCGATGTAGTACAATAACGGTACATCCGATGGACCGAACACCATAAAAGAACATCGGACGCTAGTTCATAAAGGGAATGAGATGAAACTAAATAAAACGAAGTATATCAAAACGTCCGATGTTGGAAAGATGATCATTCCATTTGGACATCATCAAAGAAACAACCACTTGTTGTTTACAACAAAGTGCATTGGCAACATGATTCCCCTTTTTGGGAATATACAAAGAATATCAAGATCATAAGATGCAAGGAACTCGATCCAATATTAAGTTCCTTATAAGAAAATAAATATTCCAAAGATTTATGATCAGGGTAGAGAACAGATTTCTCACCCAAAAATAATGATGCCAAATTTTTAAAAGCGAAATAGATAGCCACGAGCACTAGATCATGAGTGGCATATCTAGTCTCAATAGGCATTAATGATTTAGAAGCACAAGAGATAGCACGTTCTCTTTTGCAAGAGAACGACTTCTAAACCAATACGATTAGTATTGGTACAAAAGATAAAGTCTTGGTTCCCATCGGGAATCACAAGAATAAGAGTATCGGAAAAGAGTTCTTTTAAATAATCCTCTTTCCCGAAAAGGTAAAACCTTCAAAATTGCATTTATCTTAATGTAATAATCTTTCTAGAAAAATTTACATTTTTACAAGTCAATCTACCGTGTTCGACTGTCTCATCATAGCATTTAGGAGATTCTTATCGATAACGTTGATCAAGCGCATCGACCAGAATTCTTGAAGCACTCAATGGGCAATACAATCACAAAATCATCTTTTATATGATAAACATGTTCTTAAAAACCTTTAAGAATATTCTTTGCTCGCTTAAGAGCAAAAATCAAATTGTACTTATAAATAAATCTTATGAAAAAGATTTGCAAAATTTTAAATTGCTGTTTTCATCCAAAACCAATAGATACAAGAATGGAGTCATCGAGATCGTAGAATACTCGATTCATAAAATGGATGAAATAAGCTGGACAAACTGAATGACATAATAAGTCATTCATAAGTTTCATAACGAGTGCGGAATGCGGTAAATGAAATGCTAACTCCCGCAACTCGTAGCAAATGAAAATCGATGGCAAGGTCGAGCTAAAAAGACCTTATCACTACTCAAAAGATTGCTTAGGTGATAATCCTAAGACAAACTCAAAAATACCGGAAAATTCTCAAACTACATGAATGAGAGAAATGACACTTTCCTCATCATGTAAGCTTAAAGAATAAAATGATGCCATCAAATTGGGATCAAAATCACAAAGGAAAAACAGAAATCTGCTTAACAGATTGAAAATGTCGAAGATGAATAGTCCACACGGGACAAAGGATATGGCTTCATAATAATTAAGCCAATCCTTACAAAAGTCAATTCCGAAGCATAAGTAAAAAAAAATCGGCTCGGAAAGAAAAATCACATAAAATAATTTCGACATAAATAAAAAGCAAATTGGGTGTTGCGGATCCACCAATCCGGATTCGCAATTCTCAAAGAAGTCATCAAGCCCAAAAATGTTTTAAAGAAAATGAATCACAAGTTCTTTTGATATAAAAATAATGAGATGAAACCCATATCACAAAGAACTTGAATAAGATAATCTCAAAAGAAATATCATCAAAGATAGAAGGAGAATTACCTTAACCAAGAGAAGTGTCACTGGGGGCTTGAACAACATTTAGCTCTCCCTCTCTCCTACTTTTAAGAATGGGACATGTAGATATAAGATGACCCGAACTTTTGCAATAATGGCAAAAGAGAGGTTTCGGGCACTCCCTTGCATAGTGGTTCGTAAGACCACAATTGTAGCATCGTCCACGACTAGAGGTAGGAGTCTTTGCTATCGGAGTTTGTTGCTTCCCTTTCTTGATGGGATTGGGGCCTGTGAATTTAATAGGCCTTTTCATGTTGTCGTTAAAGTTCTGTTTGGCACGCACAACTTCAATATCGCTTTCTCTATCGGCCTCTTCAAGACGAAGAGCGATGTCAATAAGCTGATCAAATGAAACTTCTAGTTTCAGAAGTAATGGCTTCTTGAGGTTCTTATTCAACCCATAGACGAACCTCTGATTTTTCTTCATCGGGGTATTAATATACTCAACCCCGTATTTAGAAAGAGATTCGAAAGATGCGACATAGTCTGTCACAGAAGATTTACCTTGAACAAGGTCTATGAAGCGCCGTGCTAAAGTTACTTTTTCAGCCTCCGGCACAAATTTCAATTCGAATCTTTCCCGGAATTGCTCCCAAGTAAGATCCGCTTCAATGATTTCAGAAATTAAAAGCTCATACCAATCCAATGCTCTTTCTTGGAGCATGCTAGAAGCCACCTGGACTCGATGTAGATCAATAAGGTTCATGCGAGAAAAGATGCGATCGCATGATTTGAGCCAAGCTTGAATTTCTATAACACTCTCGGATCCCTTGAACGGCCTTCCACCCAAATCGGTATAATCTCTACACAAGCGTGCAAAACCGGATCTAGGATGGGTAGGCTCTGGAATGGGTCCGGCTGCTTGAGCATTCTTTACAAGATCAAGAAACTGCTAGGTAGACATAAATACTCCATCCTGGGGAGTAACAGTAGATGGTCCGGTTCGGGGACGACCTGGTCTAGACATTCTCTTCTTTAAGAAAGAGAGAAGAAGAAAAGTTATTCTCCAAATAAATATCAAGCAAATCTTGATAGATAAAACAAGGATGCATAAAAGGAAATAGGATGAATCGGTACGAAGACTCGAATTAAATCCTAAGGCACGACTCCTAAGGTGGACTTAGGACGATGATCCTTGTTAAGTTATTCTACATTGTTCCGAAGTTTGGCTCTGATAACAAGCTGTGACGCCCTACCTCTATACCCACGCTAGCCAAGAACACTACGGTGTAATGCTGTCAACTAGCACGAAGAATAAGGCTGTTGAGGAGCGACCATCCGTGTAATTTCTTTGTGCGAGCCCCGATATGTCAGATAGTATAGCATGCATTTCATTTAAAGAGGAAATCCAACATACCGTTGCAAATGCAAAGCTATCACACAGTGGCTATATATAATCTTCGGAAACAAACATAGAAATAAACATAACACATATCAGTCACAGACATCCATATCAAAAAGGCGGAAATAGATATGAATATATATATAACACATAAAAGTGTACATCAGAGTGGTGGTCAGAAAGATCCACGATAATACAAAAGGGTAGCTACAAGCTACACAAAAGAATAAGTATACACCATAGAGTCTATATCTCAAATGTATACATCCAAACACTACTAATCTAAGTAGTTAGCCAAAAAGTCAGAGTAATCCCAGAAGAGAAGTCAAGCAGAAGCACCTGTAACATCTCGGTCAAGTTCTAGTGGTCCAGTGGTTAAGACATAGTGGAGTTGCTACATTGTGTTGTAGTGGCACCGGTTCGATACCCAGCGACCACAATAATGAGACATAGTGCATGGCCACTTATAAAACCGGCTAACCGAAGGCTATGGAATACAAAGTATCCATGGCCCCAAAGTTTTCCTTTTTTTTCCTTTTTTTTTTCTTTTTCTTTTAATGGCAGAGTGTTCCTTTCCCCCCACCTCTCCTTCCCTGAGTTCTCCTTCCCCGGTCCCTCCTATCCCTGACCCTGACCCACCACCATTACACCCCGACCTTTGTCTGTCCTCTTTTACCAAACCTTCCCCTCCTGAGCCCCTGCCTGTCCCTCCTACCTGCTCCTCTAGTCAACAACCATGGACTTCTCTTTTTAAGAACAAACCGCGCAATGCGGGGAAGTACATGCCTGTTAACTTAACAAATGAATACGTTGAAGATGCTTTGGTTCTACCTGACTCTGTTCAGGAAGCTGGTCTCAGTATATGGCGCGAGTATATTGTTGGGTTCTTCCTTGATGAACCACTTTCTTTCACTGCAGTGGTGCAACATCTAAAGCATGCATGGAGGCTTAAAGGAAGCATTAAAGTTAAATCTGATGGTGTTGTCTTTATGTTCTTATTTTCTTGTGATGATGATCGGAGGAGGGTGCTGCAGGCTGACCCGATAATCATGAGAAACAAATTGTTTATTGTTAAACAATGGGACCCCACTATTAGCAATATTTGTGGCTCTGTCACTTCAGTGCCTATCTGGATACGTATTTTCAACATTCCTTTGGCAGCATGGTCTCCTCTTGGAATCAACTGGCTAGCTGGAAGAATAGGTAGTGTTAAATGCTTGGATGAAAGTACTGAAAGCATGGACAGGTTGACTTATGCAAAAGCTCTGGTAGAAGTGACCCCCATCACCGAGCTAGTTGATAGCTTTCAAGTACTGTGTAAGGATGGTACAAAACAAACTGTTTTTGTGGATTATCAGTGGAAGCCACAAGCATGTACGACATGTAAAGTATTTGGACATGACATTTCTAATTGTAAAAACACTGACAGATCTGATGTTGTTTAAAAAAAGGTAACAAATATTTTACCTAATCAAATTCCTAAAGGAGACACAGCGGTGAAAGATCAAAAAAACAATTTAAAGCTTAATAATGCCCCAAGTGTTTGGAGGAGAGTTGAGCATGGAAGCAAAAGAAAAAGTGTAACTGTGAGGAATAAAGAAGATAGTGGGAGTGACAAAAATGGAAGTGGTACAGAGCATGAAGTTAGAAAAAATGGTGGTCCATTAGATAATATCAGTGACAATGTGCTTAATTTAGTTGAAGAAGGTGAAGTAGTTGAGGTTTTAGATGTGACTATAGGCAATAAATTTTAGGTGCTTAACTTCTTGGCAAAAGACAATGGAGTTTTAAGTGTTGAAGGAAGTGGAGATAAAAATAACTGTGGACAGTCTGATAGTGTTACTGCTCTGATGAATGAAGAAGTAACAGTGGATGGTGTTAATTTAGAAACAGTCCAGGAGAAGAACTTGGATGTACCTAGTGCTGTAGCAGATGTTGAAGGTAATATTCAACTAGCAAAAAATTATGGCAAGCTAGTTCAAGAACTAATCAGGGTCAGAAGAGCAAGAGATTATGAATTTAGTAAGCAAGGTCAAAAACATGATGATGCTTATTTGCATACTGAACATAGTGGATTTAAAGACTCCTTGGATGGGAAGACACCCCAACTTCCCAGTGATAAAACTCATTTTTTAATATCCAATGCATCACAACCCGGTAACATGAACATTCTCCCAGAGCAACCTAATCATGCACATGCACACATCCCCTGTGTACATGTATCTGAAGCATCCACTCCCCTTGACATTCAAACCAATCTTCCTTATTCACACATTCCTCCCCCTCCTGGTTTTTTGGTTAATCAAGTGAACCCTACTCCCTCTAAACCCATAACTCCAATTCCAATTCTTAAACATCACAGCAAACTTAAGAGGCTAAAGGATAGTAACATGACTGATTTTGACAAAGGCAAGATCATTGATTTTGCTGAAACTTTACCAGAAAAGGATAAATCCCCTAATTCAGGCCTCAGAAGGTCTATGAGATTGCTAACTTCTCTCCCATAAGTTATTCCATGTTACAAAATTTTGGTTTTTGGAATATTAGAGGTGCTCACAAGGCATTATCTCTGACAATAAACTTGGTATCTTTGCTATACTGGAAACAAAACTCAACCATGACCTCACCCACAAAGCTGCAAAAATAATTAACCCATTATGGTGTCTTCATCATAATTTGATTGAGGCACCTTATGGAAGAATCATGGTTTTGTCTGACCCTTCCATTTACTCCCTCTCCCCTATTTTATCCCACAAACAATTTATCCATTTCCATGCTATACATATTCCTTCTGCTACCACTTTCTACCTTACCTATATTTATGGGGATAATCATGTAGCTGCTAGACAAGAAATGCTCAACTACCTTCCACATTTTAGACAGGAAACACATTCATGGTTTGTGTTAGGAGATTTTAACTGTATGTTAGCTGCTAATGACCATAGTGGTGGTTCTCCCCTTACAATTTCTGATGTCACTCCCCTCAATCAAGCTATCTCTTCCTCCAATTTACATGAAGCTGCCTATGTTGGACCTAAATTCACATGGAACAATAAAAGTAGATCTGGTGTGAGGACTTTGAGCAGACTTGATTTAACTTTTCTCAACACCAAAGCCATTACCCTTTTTCCCATGTCCCTTAACCATATCCTCCCCCCTCTTCTCTCAGACCATTCTCCTGTCTTTATTACCTTGGAATGCAATGCCATTAAAAGGAACTCCAGTTTTAAATTTTTTAACTCATGGATCAATGATCCTGAATTTATGCCTTTAGTGGTTACTGTTTGGAAACAACCTAAATATGGAAATAAAATGTCTATTTTGCAGCAAAAACTGAAGGCAACCAAAGTGGCTTTAAGGGCATGGGCTAGAAGCAAATATGGTGATGGTGACAAGAACTCAACTAATCTACAGAACCAACTATCAGCTATTCAATTGAGTATGATTGACGACCCTGATAATATTAGCCTTTCAGAGCAGGAACATGAGCTATCTCAACAACTTTCTGAAGCAATGGCCATTGAGTTAAGTATGGAGAAACAAAAGTTGAGGAAGGAGTGGGATTTGTTTGGTGACAGAAATACAAGTTTGTACCATTCTACTCTCCAGGTTAAAAATGCCAAAAGATACATTCATCAGCTTCTTGATAATGAAGGTAGGATTTTAAACAAGCAGGAAGACATTGACAGTGCTTTCATTAACCTTTATACCAATCTTTATTCTAACCCTGATGCTTGGAACCCTGACTATCATGATCTCTTGTCAACTCCTTTGCCCATGCTAAATGATTCTAACATACAATTTCTATCTTCTAAAGTTACTGATGAGGAAATATATAATGCCATGTTTGGTATGAAGAGGGATTCCTGTGGTGGCCCTGATGGTTTTAATGCCTTTTTCTTCATTCACTGTTGGAATGTTATTGCCACTGATTTCCAAAATGCTATGCACAATTTTTTTGAGCACAATAAATTACCTTCTTCCATTAATGCTACCAACTTATGTCTGGTACCTAAAGGTAAAGAACCGTCTACTATGCATGATTTTCGTCCTATTGCTTGCTGTAACATTATATACAAATGTATCTCTAGAGTTATTGCTGCAAGGCTTAGGCATGTACTTCCCACTGTAATATCTGTTAATCAGGCTGCCTTTTTGAATAACAGAAGTATATTGGACAATGTGCTTGTTACTCATGAACTTCTTAATCGGTATGGAAGAACTCATGTTTCCCCTCGTGCTATGATGAAGCTTGATATTAGACGTGCTTTTGATACTATTAGTAGGGAAGCATTGAGTGGTATTATGGGTTTAATGGGGTTCCCTGGTCACTTTGTCAGTTGGATCTATACTTGCATATCTACTGTTAACTACTCTTTATGCTATAATGGGGGTACAGTTGGTTATTTCAAAAGTCAGAGGGGCATAAGGCAAGGTGACCCCATGTCTTCATATCTGTTCATTTTTGTGATGGAATTTTTTACTCAGCTTGTTAACCAACAGGTTCTGAACAATAACTATGACCTACATCCCAAATGCAGGAATCCCCTCATTACAACTCTCCTTTTTGCTAATGATGTCTTACTTTTTATGAAGCCTACTGTGTCTACTATGGAATGTGTCAATAGTATCCTCCTCACCTTTGAGAAATGCACTGGTCTTCAGGTTAATAGAAGCATGTCTTCCCTTTTGGTGGCTGGTCTCACTGAGAGTGATAATCAGAACATACACAATTACAGTCAACTGCCAAATCTTCCTATGGGTACTATGCATCTTGGTATTCCTTTGTGCAATAGAAGAATTGGTGTCTCTGCTTGTTTACCTCTTTTTGAAAGAATTACTATAGCAATGAGTAGATGGGCCAGCAATAAATTAACCCAAGCATGCAGAATCACCATCATCAATTCTATAATCCATGCTATGACTGTCTACTGGTGCAAATGTTTCATCTTACCTGTGTCTCTTCTATCTAGTGTTAGAAAAGCTATGAATCATTTTTTATGGACAGGGAGTATGTATTCTAAAAAGCTAATTCCTATTGCCTTTGATAAATTATAGAAACCACAAATATATGGTGGTTTGGGAATAAAGTGTATGAGAACCTGGAATCAAGCTGCTTTCTCTAAGCATTTTGACAATCTGATTAATGATAAGCAAAATTTGTGGGTTAAGTGGGCTAGGCTTCATCACCTTGGCAACAGAAATTTTTGGTCCATGGAACCATCTCCCTTTTGTGGTTGGGTATGGAGATCTATTCTCAAGATCAGAGACATTTTACTCCCTTTTGTACAGCTTGTGCTTAGCCCTGACTGCAATGCCAAATTCTGGTATGATCCTTGGGTTGGAAGAGGAATTATATAGTCCAACCTGCTCACTTATGAACAGAGGTTTCAAACTGGCATTCCTATGAATGCCAGTGCCTCTGATTACTGTCAGAATGGTGTAGTCACTCTGCCACACACATCCAATCCTGTCATCCAGCAAATATGGACTGATGTGCAGTGCATGAGCATCCCCTATGGTGATCATGGGTATGTTTGGTTTACTAGTCAAGGTCAGCACTCCATTGCTGGGGTTTATAAAGCTTTGAGACATGATGATAATACCCCCATTTTTCGATGGCATGCCAGAGTTTGGAACTCTCTAACATCACAAAAACTGAATTTCTTCCTTTGGAAAGTTCTTCGTAATGCGATCATGACTAAAACAAAACTATGTAGGAGAGGCTTTATTGTTGACCTGAAGTGTGTATACTGCAATAATGTTGATGAAGATGGTGCTCATCTCTATTTTGACTGTTTGATTACAAGAAGAATCTGGGAGATTATTCTTATCAGTAATGGTTATAATGAGACGGTTTTGCATGGTGATGCTGAATGGAATAGGTTGTTTACGAGAACAAGATGGAAGACTGCCACTACATACAAGCTGCTACTCATCCCGAAGGTTTTTGTGCATGTGATTTGGGAAGAGAGAAATGCCCGTGTCTTTGAAAACAAGATGAAGCTTGAAAGTTCTTTAATAAATTTAATCATTCCAGGGTCAAAGAAAAGTCTGATCATCACAGTGTGTATGTTTCTGCAGTTTAGGGCCTTGTTTTTCGTTTTACCTGTCTTTGTTTTGTTTTTTCTGTTTTAGTTTTTTCTTTCTTTTCCTTTTGTTTTCCCTGTTTTCTCCTTTGTGAGTACTAGTTTTGTTAGTGCTCACTTGTTTTTTCTTGTTTTTGTTTCCTGTTTTAATAAATATGGTAAGGGTCCATTCAACCCTGCTTGCCTTTCAAAAAAAATAATAAACGGATCAGTCTAGCTATAAATATCAGATGATATGGTATAGAATAAAAGACATGGCATGAACATATAATAACCATAATAGCATACTACTATAAGTATTTAATTGAAAATCAACAAGAGATTAATCAATATCACAAGAATCTTCTCAAAGATAAAATGGGGTATCATACCCTAAACTTGTATTCATAACAAGTTAATGACACACAAATTCACCAATGCACAAAATTGATAAAACTTATCAATGGAAATCACGAAAATTGGTGAAGCACAAAATTCCAGAAATCAAAACATGAAATCCAGAAATCACATAATTCGGAGCAACGACGTCGTACATCATAACGTCCGATGATCCAGAGACACAATAAATAGGAACAACGACATCGTACAGCGTAACGTCCGATGAACCGAAGCACAATAAAAAGGAACAACGATGTCGTACAGCATAACATCCGATGAACCAACACATAGGAAAATGGAACAACGACGTCGTACAGCGTAACGTCCGATGAACCAACACACGATAAAAAGGAACAACGATGTCGTACAGCGTAACATCTGATGAACCAAATCACAATAAAACGGAACAACGACGTCGTACAGCGTAACGTCCGATGAACCGAATCAAAGAGACATCGCACATTGCTAGTCTAAATCACGAACATGATCGTCATTGATCATCAAGAAGTGTCAATCACACTAAGCTAGTAAATATATGAGTTTAGCTTCATGTCCCATAACCACTAGCTTAACTTAAATATTTACGAACAAACTGTAGATCTTCACTAGGAAATTGTCACAAAAGGTTCAATCGAACAAGTCCAAGAATTAACCGACGAAGTAAGCACAAGCGTTTCATACCACCTGTTTTGCTATGCCGTTTAATTAGAATTCTCATCCGAGTGAAGTAAAGGCTTGTATATACTAATAGATTGGAAAACGGTTTAGAAAAAAGAGCTTTGTAATAAAATAGTGTTGAAATCGTTTTGATGAAAGAGAATTGATATTTACTACTAGTATTGAAACCTTCATATTTTTAAAGTGACAAACCACAAAACGATTGTTGAAGCAAATCGAATCACAAAAATTCACATTCGAAGACGTGAGTAAAGTCCAGAGAAATCAATTCCAAAACCATCAAAGTGGGAATGCCCGTGAGAACGAGCATGGCCGAGCTAAAGTGATGCACGACCCAACATAGCCGAGCTAAAGAATGCAAGCAGGTCGAGCGACTTAAGGTGATGGCTGAGCATGCGACCTAACGAGGCCGACCTAAGTTGCAAGCGACCTAAGATAGGTGCACGAGGCCAATGAGCAAGCGACCCAGCGAGCTGACCGTTTAAGGAGTAGCACACGACCTAAGTGGTGCGACCTAAGCTGGCGAACGACCTAAGGGAACAGGCCGAGCGACCTAAAGGAAACGAGCTAGGCATGTCAAGCGACCTAGCAAGCTAGCGGCCTAAGGAATGAGGCTGAGCGACTTAGGGGTTACGACCAACTAGGCGAGCGAGCTAACAGAAAACAGGTCGAGCGACCTAAAGGGGCGATAGGTCGAGGTGGTGCGACCCAAGGGGTACGCGACCTAAGGAGTACGCGACCTAATGGAGATGCGACCAAGGGCTAGCGACCTAACGTGGTTAACGACCTAAATCGGTCGCGACCTAAAGTGGAGAACGGCCCAGTGTGGAACGAGCTATCTGCCGAACGACCTAACTCATGCGAACGACCTAGCGGTTACGACCTTACGCCGAGCGACCTAAGGCCCAGAATGAGCTATAAGCAGGCAGAGACTTCTCCACGCGAGCGAGCTGGCAAGGCAGAACGACCTAAGCCCAGGAATTCACCAAAAACACTAAAAATTGGAGTTTTTCGCCAATCCAATCCTAACCAAATGCAAATGCACATGCAAAAGTGATAGGAAATCATTCCCAACAATCCAAGATAGTTATAGGCAAGAATGTGAGATAAAAATCTCACCTTTTCACGGAAATTGATGGAGATGAAGCTTGAAAGCAAAGCAAGAACAATAACAAGCTTGAATCAATGTCTTCACTTGAATTTGGAGTAGATATTGGATTAGTAATGAAGACTAAGGCTTTGGAGTTTTAGTTTCCCATTCCCTCCACCATTTTTGAAGAAGCTTTAGAGTTAGGAATTTATGAAGAAGGAAGTGGTGAAGAGGAGATGGGTTGGGACTGAGTTAGTAAGTGGTTCAGCCCAAACCAAAGCCATAAGCGAAAAAGTGGCAAAAATTCCACTATCTCCAAACATATCAAAGTTTATACTTAAAAAGATCGCAAACGTCATTTTGAACTCAATGGAGGTGGTCTCGAGCCCTAATTTGACCGTATGCAAAAAGTAGCTTTTTGGACTAAGATCCGACTTACGATTAAATATTTAAATAAAATATTTAAATATAAAATCGATAAATTTGCGGGTTGTTACAGAAGAACAAGAGACCCATTAGAAATATGGTAAGAGGCCAAAGCACCCCTACAAATGCCAGACTGGTAAATATGATGGGGAGGAAACAGTTTACTCAAAATTATGCCATTGTCCAACCATGGTTCATCCCAGAATTTATTCGACTATCATTTGAGATAGTAAACCTTAAATAAGGAATAAATAAGCTTCTTAATGCTAGGAGCTTTCTCCACACCCAGCTGCAATGCTGAGGAACTGCCATTGTCTAGAAAGCTTTATTGCCTATATTATGAGTTTTAGTCCAAACAACCCATAGACTATCATGACCACAAAGGAGAGAATTGAAGTGAAGACTGACTGCAGCTTTGTTCCATCTATCAATGTTAAAAATACCTAGTCCTCGTTTATTTTTTGGAATCTCAAATTTGGCGAAAGAGCAAGGGACGGTTTTTCTTGAGTGAATTGTGCCAGTCCAAAAAATCTCAGCATAGGACTTCTGACCATCTTCAGGAACTTTGTTGGAAGAATGAAAGCCCTGGCCCAATACACTAACATTGAGAATATTATAGATTTTGTTAAAACAAGCCTGCCAACTTGTGATAAAAAATTGGTAGACCAGCAGTTCATCTTAGAAGTGATCCTATCATACAATGGTAGGCAGTCAACAGTGGTAACTCTAGAGGTACAGAGAGGAAGACCAAGGTATGTCATATCATTTAACATTGTTTGTAATCCAGAAAAGTGAACTAACACTGCAAATGTTTCAGCTGAAATACTAGAGGTTAATAATTGAGACTTTGAAGAATTCAGTTGCAACCCAGTTATTCTGTGGAATTTTTCAAGGGTCTTATGATGCAAGATATAGAGTCTTTAACAGGCTTGGTGAATATCATGATGTCATCTGCAAACAACAGTGGGGAAATGTGGGGAGATTGCATTTTCGATGGTAGAGGATTTCCTTGTTAATGAACTTCCTAGCTAGCATGGAATTAAAGACTTCCATCACCAGGATAAAAATGTATGATGATAAAGGATCCACCTGCCTGATTCCTTGTTCACTTTTGAAATAACTATATGTGTTACCATTGACTTTTAAAGAAAAGGAGGGAGTTGAGATGCACCTATATACCCAGGCAACAAAGCCTTTGGAAATCTCATTAGTGACATTATTCTCACAATTGATGTCCAATGTAAACTGGCATAAGCTTTCCTTAAGTCAAGCTTTAGCATGGCACTTAGGGTGGCTTAAGAGTGGCCATACCCTTTAAGCAATTCATGTGCCAGCATCACATTATATAATATTATATTTTCACAATAATATTTTTTACTTTTGATGGTTTGTCATCCTACTTCCCATTACAAGCACAATAATAATTATATTGCGCAAATCATTTTATCTTAAATGATTCAACAAAATTTTGGCAGCACTTTCCCTTTGTTCCCTGTAACTTATATAAATACACATACACATAAACAAAAGGGAAGTGCTGTCGAAATTTTGCAAACAGTTTCGCATAAAATGATTTATGAAATCTAATTATTATATTGTATTTGTAGCTTGTCCAATACAGGGAAAAATCCTGAAAATACTATATCGGATGAATATTGATGTTCGTTTTATAGTAAAATTAAATATTTATATAAAGATTATATACAATACTTGTCAGACTTGGTCGAAAAATCTAAGGGGTTTAAAAAATAAAGTACATATGCACTAATTTGTTTATATTAATATTATACACTAATTCACTATTTGAATTCATTAATAATTAAAAACTAATAATTGTTTTTCAACATTTTAGCTAACACTAATTTGAATTGAATATACAGTAATAAAAAATTAACATTATACACTAATTTGTTTATATTACCACACACACATAAAATAAATTTATATATAATTAACATTATAAATTTGAAACTGATAAAACGGAAGTTTTTAGTCCAAATGATATATTTTGAGAATCCTTTTTAGTGTATAATATAAACAAATTAGTTTATGTGTATGTGTTAATATATATATATATATATTAGTGCATAATGTTAATATTTTATTACTATATAATAAATTCAAATTAGTGTTAACTAAATTTATATAAAATTAACATTATAAATTTGACACTAATAAAATGAAAAATGATATATTTTGAGTCTAATTCGAGCTAAAGTACATTATACACTAATTTGGCCTTCGAACAAAAGGTTTTTAGTCTAAATATCGACGAACGGATATAAATTTGAGAATCAAGATCGACGTCCTAAATTTATTTACTTCTTTTGTCATATTTTGGAAGCAGGTCCAAAATACTTTAGATCTACGTAAGGTTGAAAAAAAAATATTTTTCTATTGAATATTTTCATTTATATGAATTTATAATGTTAATTACATTTAGAAATTAATTAGTTACACAACATTTAAAAAATATATTTAAATTCATAAAACTGTTGCACATCATAAATTTTAGCAAAGTTGTATAATGGACGGACTTAAAGTTTCACAGATTGATTATTTTAGTTTAATTTTCAATAAAGTTAAATATCAAACTACAAAACAAAAGATTATCGAAAATACTAATTTAATTAATCACAAACTATCATAAAATTTAAGAACTGAATGAAAATATCTTCTTTAATTTGTAGGAATTAAATTGGTATTTTTAAACAAATTTCAAACTTCTATAACGTATAAATTATAATAATGTGATCAATTAAATTAATTAAAATAGCTTACCATCGAAAGCCACCAAAAAAGGCTTGACAGAGCTGCCGTTGGTCATCGGAATAGTCCATTGCTATTTAGCTCTTTTGTAGTAGTGTTCAGATACTAAGATAGATGTAGTTCATCTCTAGAATTTTTCACAACGACCTAACTAGAAAAGCCATCACAAATTCCATATGTTCTTATCAAGTGTATCCATTAAAAAAATATTAAGAAGAACGATACAATATGTCCAACGACAAATGTTCTATTGATTAGAAAAATGCCAATGAATTTTGAAATAAAATTAACCGCAAGCACACGGCGTACTATTGAAGTACGTGGCGAGTACGGGTCGATTCGCAGAGAATTGATGATTTTAAAAATTCAATTCAATCAAATTATACCAATTTCAAGTGAAAGTTAAGCTAGAGAATTAGAGAAATAACTAACTAACTAAAAGAAAAGAGAAGCAAATATAAGAGTTAAGCGACAATTTAGAGAATAAATCCACTCTCTAGATCATGTAGTTCAACACATATGAAATCATGATCTCTCTTTTATGGTCATTAGTGCTTTAATTGATGTGCTTATCATAAGTATGGCATATTTGTGCTATTGATTAGCCAACATAAGCCATCAAACTATAACACGCCCCTTAAACCACTTACTAACTTTCATGAAACTTGACAATGAAAATGAAATCTATTTTAAGTATGGCCTATTAACTATCGATTAGAAATACAGACCATCAAATTTTAATTTCAAATCACTTTCTTTTGCCATAATCATATTTTGATGAAGAGGCAATTAGTGTTAGTGATTGTTTAAGCATAGCCTATTTGGTCTCAACAATATAGGCTATCAAATTCAAAGCAAAAACAACTAGTAAACCATTTCTATCATCATCATTAAGCATAAAAAGAGAGCATGAATTAACAAATAGTTGAAGCTACATAATTAGAGAGATTCATTACCCCTAAATTGAAGGGGTTTAGCCTCTCATATTTGTCATTTGATTAACAAATGTAGCTAGCAACATGAAAGCAAAAAAAGAAAGAAAAATGAAAGCTAATGAAAAAGAGAGCTAATCTAATTACATAAAAGAAAATCTACACTACTTGCATAAATAAACAAATCTACACTACAACATGGAAGGAAATAAACAAGAAAAGAAAAGGAACATGTATTAAGTTGCATAAAGAAAAAAGGAATTACATAAGAGAAGAAATGGCTAAGTAGCCATGAAAAGAAAGAGAGCTTTGATTTATTTTCTAAGCTAAAAACTCACTAAGAGAGACTCGGAAGAAGAGGGTTACATGAAACATAAGGGGTATTTATACATGTGTTAAACCCTAATTCATATTTTTGGGGAATGCCCAAAATACCTTCTTAGGAAGTGTGGAGGCCAAGTAATCATTAGCTTCAAATAATCCTCATTTAGATGTGCATGAAGCTTTAAACTCTATTAGCATGTGCATTAGCCACTAATTTGTACATGAAGGTATGTGGGTAGGTGGGGTCCTCTATTATCATGCCTTTGAATTATTTCCATTTTCATTCCTTTATCTTCACTCTTGTGCATGCATATATCTTCATGAAGCCACTTGTATTTGAATTTAAATTCCTACAAAATAACATAGAAATTTTCAATTAAATTTTAGAAAATTAATATATGCACAAAAATGACCATTTTGCCCTTGGATGAAGATGAATATGTGACGATTTGAAATAATTTGAATTTTGGTTTAAACAAGTTAAAATACCCGATATGATCATTTATTTAATTTAAATAGATTAAATATGGTGGTAAAAATATGCACATTTACGTGCACATCAAATACCCCCACACTTATCGTTTTATTCGTCCTCGAATAAACTAAAACTAAGATAAATCCGTTTTCGTAGGGAGCACGATTGCATTGAGCGTATGCAACAAGCCGTTAAACCTCTGGGTGTCCACAGTAGGACGAGTGTTGTCTCGTGAGGGTTTTCAGCGGATACTACCCACCAAATCCAAATGCATGATGAAAATGCAAGATTTATTTACAAAGAGATGAATGCAAGTTTTTGAAAATATTTACAAAATTAACACAAATAAGTTAAATATAGGTTTGGCTATTATCTTGAAAATTTAAGTCATTTACTTGTCAAAATTTCCAACAAAATGAAGTTATCGTAACAAATAGACAATAGTTTAACTCGTTGTTTCAGTTGATAACAAAGTGTAACCATGAAATGGATCCTTAGTTGATTATCAAAGTTTATCAAAGTGGTATTTCATTTCATTTCAATAACAAATCAAATCAATAAGGTTAAAATAGTGCTTAGATTTCAATTGCTTACTCTCTCTTATTAACAATATATACATATGCCTAACCCAGATAAACTGAGGTCAGATATATTACCCATGCACTGCCTTGCGGACTTACGTGAGGGGAATACAGAGCATGGCGAGTGAACACACAAGTGTGAACACTTATCGACTGTAGGCGTTATTAGAAAGAATTTTTATATACATACACCTAACTTAGATAAACCGAGGCCAGATATACCGATCATGCACTGCCTTTCGGGCTTACGTGAGATGGGTACAGAGCATGGCGAGTGAACACATGAATCTAGGTGTTTATTAAAAAATATAAACTTATATACAAGAAATTTGTTTTTTATTTGTTTATTGTTTTTTGTTTAGAAGATAGAGTTTCGCACTATTATCTTAGCACCATTTAACTTAGAAGACAAAAAAATATTAAATCTTTACTTTAAATCAACCACTTTTTAAAACAAAGATTTTCAATTAGGATGTAATTCACAATTAACACGTATGAATCTTCCTATATACTAGTTAAACCATTGTTATTTGTAATCAAAATTCATTTTTATTTTTGTTAAAACAAATAAATTTTCAAAAATTTCAATTTAATAAACCAAAACCATATATTTATCCTATAATGCTTCTTTAAAAATAAATCAAAAGAAAATTTGTTTTTGGGATTTTTTTCAACTTTTTTTTTAAGATTTTAAAAGAAAACGCAAAAATAAACCATGAAAAATAAAATAAAAATGAAGATGAGTCCCCCCCACACTTGATTTTGACTGTGTCCCCACGTCAACCCAAGTGGAAGGAGAAAAATAAAAATTAAAACATGACCTTTATTTAAATGAAAATTAACGGTATTTACATGAGATCAGAAAGCATATCGTCAAAAAGTAAATGAAACGGTCTTCCAAAAACTGATTCATTTGTCTCATCAAATATGCGAGACACAGCTTAATCTTGGAAAACCAAATCGTAAAAGATTTCGAAGTTGAATATTGATTTGGAAAAATGAATGTCGTTTTATTAAAAATCGTACGAGTTGTTTTATTTTGGAAGATTTTTGGGGTCGATAAAACAATTGGTTGAAGTTCAAGTTTATTTTCACCAAATTGAAATTCAAGCTCTTCATTGAAAATTTCTTCAAAATTATTGATTTCAAAATCAAAGTGATGATTTAAATCTTCCCCATTGGAATTTAACAACTCATCATCGAAAAGTCTAAAAAATTTGTGTTCATTTAATTCGTCTTCCTTTGTTGGATTATCAACAACTTCATTGCGTATCTCTAGTTCAAAATCCAAAGTTGTTGTATTCAAATTTACAAAATCGAGAAAAGGAAGATCGAATTTCAAATTTGGTTCCACACCCTCAAAAGAATTGAAATCCAACTCAATTACCGTGTTTTCAACAACTTCATTAAGATTATTATTTTCAATTTCAAAAGTTGTTATTTGAAAATCGTCGAGTTAGGTAAAAGATGGATTATTGTTTGACTCTTCACACGTTGGGATTTGATTTTGTTTATCACATTGTTTCATATATGTTTCAAACAACAAATTCATGTGATTATTGTGAATTTCATTCATTTGCTCAACAAAGTCAAATTTGTAATTATTAACTTGAGAATTTTTTATTTGGATTTGTTGAGAATTTTTTTTTCACTCGTAACGTGATTAAGATTATTCCCATTGCCAAATTCGTTTGAAAAGTTGTTTCCATTTTCATTTTGAGTTTGAAATTCATTTTGTAATTTGAAATTGAATTGGCATGGATTATAATCGAAATCGTTTGAATTTAGAATTGAATTCGAATCTTGATTACTTTGAAAACTTTGTCTTGAATCATTGCCCAAATATGAATTACACAAATCATTTATCATTTGATTTTGTTGTGTAGAGATTTCAAGTAAAGACGAAATGCTATTTTCAAGATCTAAGGGTTGTTCGTTATTTTGAAAACTTTGTGGTGCAAAATCCGAATCGTTTGAACAATAGTTGTTGTTAAAATATCCATACGAATTTGGTGTGAAATTATATGGATTATATTGATTTTCACAATTATCGTAGAATTCATGTAAGTAGGGAAACTCGGACATTTTCAAGAATTTTTTTTATACACGAAAAATATTTACAAATAAAATTTATTTTTCAAAAGGGAAATTGATTTTTGTTTTGTTTTTTTTTGTTTTTCAAATTTTTTCTTTGTTTTTTGTAAAGGTTTTATAATTTTTTTTTTGAATTTTGGTTTTTCCAAATTTCTTTTTTGGATTTTTGAAATTTCAAAGAAAAAGGATTTAAAAATTTCAAAGAAAAAGAAGGATTTTTTTTTAAAATATGCATGAACAAATGCAACTAAATGAATGCACTGGTTAATTTCAAATTATTTATCCTAAGTTAACCCAAAATTGTATAATCATACTTTGTCTTAAATCAACAAGATAGTTCTCAGCCAGGTAATTATCGGTGCACCACGAATCACGTAGCAATGCAGCCGAAGGTTTAAGTACCTTCAGAGAAACAATTCAGTATAATATTTACGAATCACCGTAATATTTATAACTGATTATTGCTCTGCCGTAGCCCGACACCAAGAAATTAATTTGTTCAAAGAAGAAAAATTGTCAATATACAATTAAGTGTTATCGTTGTCTAACTGTTATTACTAATCAAAATTCTAGGATGAAATGCAAAGCAGAAATTAAACGTGTATTAATAATGCAACTACAAATGGATTTTGTTTTTGTTTTTGATTTTGAATTTTTATATATATATATATAATTGCAAATGCAAGCAATCAACAATGCAATTCAAATAAAAGTAGAGATGAGAGCAACAATTTTTTTATAAGCAAGCCAGCAATTTATTTTTGGCAGTAGTGCGAAACAATTATTTTTGGCAATCGGCTCCTTCCCTATCTGCTTTGGCAACCTAAAATAAAAAACAGATATGTACACTTTTTTTAAAACATAAATATAAAAGTAGAAATTGAATCAAAACAAAATAAGTGAAAACAAAACAAATTAAAAATAAACAAATTGAAATTTTTTTTTATCAAAAAGAGGAACAAATGGTGAAAACAATCTAAACAAAAGATTTTTCTTAAATTTAAGGATGGAACTTAAAAGGATTAAAAACAAAAAATAATTAAAACCATACAAACAAATTCACAAATTAAAAAAAAACAAAGCTAACTCAACCAAATAAAACAAACCCGACCCAAAACAAGAAAAACAAAACAACGACCAAATACTTTCTTCGTTTCTCAATTTCACAATTGCAAACAATCACGTTCAAATTTTCATCCAAATTCCTTCCATTTCAATTCCAATCTCGTTCAGTTGTCAGACTGCATGGTTCGAGGCAATGGGTGTGGTAGTATATGACTTAGATTTCGCGATTATGAATTTGGGTCGTGAGTTTTTTTTTCGATTCGAAGGGAAGTTCGAGGCAACTTGGGTGGTCGACAGTTGGTTTATGTTTTCATTGCTATTCGCGATTGGTAGGAAGGACGGTCGAATTGGTTTTCAAGTGGTGGTGTGCAGTTGTCAATGATTTGGGGTGATGTTTTACGGTCAAGGTGGAAGTGTTTGTAGTCGAGTTTGAGGTTAGCGATTGCGGGTTTGGAGAATTTGGGTTGCGGTTTGGTCAATGTGGTGTATAGGAATTGGAATTTAGGGATAGTCGAGTGATGGCGAGGGGACAGCTGCAAATTTCGGGATTCGAGTGGTTCCGAAGTGCAGATGTCTGGGTGGCTGATGGTAGTGTTTAAGGGTGCACGCAAGTGTATGAGGGTATTGGCAGTGGTTAGGATGTGTAGTGAGCAGCCGACAACAGTTGTAAAATTTGTTTTGATGGTGGGGATTGTAGTGCAGTAGTGAAGATAGGTATATGTGGTTGGAGCAGAACACTGTAGTGACTGTGGCTTGTCTGGGTGGTGAGAATGGGTGATATTGATGACTGCAGTAGTGGTTTGGAGATGGTCGTAGAAGCAGTAGTGGTTTTGCTTTGGAAGTGTTAGGTTGCGGGGTGGTTGAAGGTAAGTAGAAGGCACTGAAATGTGAAGGGGAGTTGTAGTGAAATACTATTGATAGCTAGTGGTTGTTGAAGTAAAGTTGCAGAGGTTGTTGGAGCAGTGTGGGGGCCTATTGATATGGCAGTGGATGATTGGATTGACAGAGGCAAGGGGGGATTTGAATGGCAATATGGCTGTGGTAGTGATGAATGGTGAATGCTTGTTTTGTAGGGGTGATGTGCTGTTGTGTGGCCAGAGCAGTTGAATTGTTTGTGACAGTGGTCAGCAGATGGACAAGAGGGTGTAGGCAGTGAATAAGTGGACAGGCTGTAGTGCAGAGCAGAGAAGAAATAAAAAGGCAGTGGTATGTTTGAGGATGGTGGTGTGTACTTGATCAAAAATGACAGTTTGATGTGGTGATTGATGATGGGGTTAGAGTTGTAGAGAATTATGTTGTATGTATGGAGGATGAGATGTAGTTGTATTGTTGAAGTGGTGGCAGTAGTTGCAAAGTGCGTAGGTGATGGATGAAGGCAAGGAATGGTGGAGTATATGTGAGGAGATAGAGGAGTTGATGGTATAATGGGGTTGCAGTAGAGTGCAAGGCTGATTGTTGAAGGGGAAAAATGTGAACGAAGGCAGTTTGATGGAATGTATGAAGCAAGTGGAGAAGTGAGTGATGGATGGTTCAAGGATTGGTGAGGACCGTGGATGTTCAGATTGCAAGTTGAAGGTTGGCAGTGAGGAGTTTGGTCAGGCAACTAGAAACAATGCACAAGTGACTGTGCACGGTGCATATGCACAGTTTTTTGAAACTGTGTATGTAAAATGTAAAAGCCAAAGTAATTGTAAAATGAAAGGAAATGTTATTGCAATGTAAACACAATTGAAAATGAAATAATATGCAGTGTTCTCTTTTTTGTTTAAGAAGATTGTTGTTTTAAAAAAAAATAGAAATGCAATGCAAAAACAACTAGACAACAACAACAAGCACACAAACAAATGCAAACAAATTATTTTTAAATACAAACGCACACGAAAATCAAACTAAAAATAATTCGAAGAGTAGAAAATCAAAATCAAAACAATTCCCCGGCAACGACGCCAAAAACTTGTCCAACGGCAAATATTCTATGGATTAGAAAAATGCCGATGAATATCGAAATATAATTAACCGCAAGCGCACGGCGTACTATTGAAGTACGTGGCGAGTACGGGTCGATCCGCAGGGAATTGATGATTTTAAAAATTCAATTCAATCAATTATACCAATTTCAAGTGAAAGTTAAGCTAGAGAATTAGAGAAATCTAAAAGAAAAGAGAAGCAAATATAAGAGTTAAGTGACAATTTAGAGAATAAATCCACTCTCTAGATCATGTAGTTCAATACATATGAAATCATGATCTCTCTTTTATGGTCATTAGTGCTTTAATTGATGTGCTTATCATAAGTATGACATATTTGTGCTATTGATTAGCCAACATAAGCCATCAAACTATAACACACCCCTTAAACCACTTACTAACTTTCATGAAACTTGACAATGAAAATGAAATCTATTTTAAGTATGGCCTATTAATTATTGATTAGAAATATAGACCATCAAATTTTAATTTTAAATCACTTTCTTTTGCCATAATCATATTTTGATGAAGAGGCAATTAGTGTTAGTGATTGTTTAAGCATAGCCTATTTGGTGTCAACAATGTAGGCTATCAAATTCAAAGCAAAAACAACTAGTAAACCATTTCTATCATCATCATTAAGCACAAAAAGAGAGCATGAATTACCAAATAGTTGAAGCTACATAATTAGAGAGCTTCATTACCCCTAAATTGAAGAGGTTTAGCCTCTCATATTTGTCATTTGATTAACAAATGTAGCTAGCAACATGAAAGCAAAAAAAGAAAGGAAAATGAAAGCTAATGAAAAAGAGAACAAATCTAATTGCATAAAAGAAAATCTACACTACTTGCATAAATAAACAAATCTACACTACAACATGAAAGAAAATAAACAAGAAAAGAAAAAGAACATGTATTAAGTTGCATAAAAAAAAGGAATTACATAAGAGAAGAAATGGCTAAGTAGCCATGAAAAGAAAGAGAGCTTTGATTTATTTTCTAAGCTAAAAACTCACTAAGAGAGACTCATAAAAAGAGGGTTACATGAAACATAAGGGGTATTTATACATGTGTTAAACCCTAATTCATATTTTTGGGGAATACCCAAAATACCCTTTTAGGAAGTGTGGAGGTCAAGTAATCATTAGCTTCAAATAATCCTCATTTAGATGTGCATGAAACTTTAAACTCTATTAGCATGTGCATTAGCCACTAATTTGTACATGAAGGTATGTGGGTAGGTGAGGTCCTCCATTATCATGCCTTTGAATTATTTCCATCTTCATTCTCTTATCTTCACTCTTGTGCATGCATATATCTTCATGAAGCCACTTGTATTTGAATTTAAATTCCTACAAAATAACATAGAAATTTTCAATTAAATTTTAGAAAATTAATATATGCACAAAAATGACCATTTTGCCCTTGGATGAAGATGAATATGTGACGATTTGAAATAATTTGAATTTTGGTTTAAACAAGTTAAAATACCCGATATGATCATTTATTTAATTTAAATAGATTAAATATAGTGGTAAAAATATGCACATTTACGTGCACATCACAATACTACATCAAATCAATTCATTTGAAGAGCAAGAAATAATGAACTCATAGAAATATAGAACGCATCAATTTAAAGAATCATGCATCAATAAAAAATAAATATAAAAGAAAATTTAAAAATTGGGAACAAGGAAATATAAGGGTTTATGTCGCATTGTTATTAACTACCAAATTTCTTATAGTATTACAGGATGATCATAGATAACTTATTTATATGAATAAAATAAAAGTCACATCATCCTAAAGCCATAATTTAGCACAATTATTAAGATGCACTAAGGTATTCATTCACCCTTAAAGAATTAAAAAAATTGATTATGTTAGTTAGTTGTTTTCCTATTTGACCTACAAATGCATAGTGAATAACATGCATGATTCCATGTTCAGGAATGTAACATGATATTCTCAAATTTTGTATAAAATACTAAAGAATTCTACATAAGATAGAAAAAAACAAAAAATAGAAGTTTTTGTCATTGATATGCAATATAACATGGAAAAACAAAGAAAAACATCATATTTACTATGTAAAACTACGCATAGTACTACTAAATCCAACAAGGTAGCGTAGTAGTCAATATATAACCATAATGGAAGTAAACATATCAATGTGTTAACTAATATATTTAGTCTTGACTTCCTTACTTTAAAGTCAAAAAAACATTTCCATCTCTTCTCTTCCATGATAAAGATAGCAAGTTCTTATGAATTTTCATGATTTTCATTTCACTTTCCTCATCTGAAGCTCATGTTTTTAACACTAATTCAATTTTGATTTTTTAAATTGATGTATCATATATGTAGTGGATTTTGATCAATTAATAATTGAATACATCACATTAATCGGTTTCAGCAAAAATTCAATACAAAATTTGGATCACTCATTTTTGAGTAAAAATAAATTTATAACTCACAATTTTGATTCTTAAAACAAATTCGGCCAAGACCAAATCATACAGAAGCATAATATAATAATATAACCATAGGCGTCGCCAGATTCTGATTTGTAATAAGAACAGAAAATTTGAAACCATCACTTGATGCAGCTGTCGTTTGTGGAAAACATTGAAAATACTTTTAGATTTTCCAATTAATTTAAAGAACAAATATATGAGATTTTCTACAAAAAAGCAAAAGGAAAAGAAACCCTAGATATGAAAGTGGACTTGTAGGCGATGTTGAATGCAATAGAAACTTGGAAGCAATGATAGAAAGAAAAATTACAGAAATTCCCCCTTTACTAATCTTATTTACATTCGTACCATATATCCTTACAGTTATAATTGTGCAAGCTTTAACTAATGGAAAATATATTGTTAATCTGCAATGGTAATAGCAATTGAAAATCTTAAAAAAATAAATGTTACAAAATAGCTATTTTGGTGTAATAACTACGTTGACTCCAAGGTAAGTTTCTCTTAGTAGCTAATGGCAATTCATCATATAAATATCGGTTTCAAATATTTAAATGGCTTTAGGTTAGGGTGTTACTCGTTTACAATGTATACAGGGGTTTGGTAAAGGAATGCGTGGATGTAGCATTATTGTATCATATTTACTTTAAAATACGGGTTTGACTGGATTTGGAGAACTATGCGTTGGAATTGGGTCAACCCATAGTGGAAATAATAGGTGAATTTCAATTTTTTTACCATAGTTGATATTTATTGGGCCTATAAAGTTTAATTTATTTAGAACATTTCTAAATTTTTATTTAAATATATTCTTTTATTTTATTTACATCTATAAAATGATATAGTATTATTTAATTTATGTTATGTTATATGTATGTGTGTATATATATATATATATATATTTGTATCTGTGTGTGTCATATACACATATATATGTGTATGCCTGTGTAACGTATCAATCTATGCAGGGTATATAACATGCTCATGCACATATGTTAGTATTTACATGCAACAGACACTTAGCTCATCCGATATGCAAATATATTGTACAAATGTATGTGTATATATATATATACTTTTTTATAATAAATATTACAATATATATAAATTTTATTTATATATGATTATGTATGAACATAAACATATAATATTAACAAAATGTATATGCTAATTAATATATAAATATGTTTATATCATTTAAAATATAATAAATAATTTTTTAATGCCAAAAATAGTATTTATATAAATATAATTTTTTTTATTTTAATATATACATATATAAATAAATGAATATATTAAATGCTTATATGTATGTGTATAATATAAATATAAATATATATATATATATATTAAAGTAAATAAAATTATAAAATAATTTTTTTTATTAAATATATATATATATATATTGATCTAGTCTTGTGCATGGCTCAGGATTTTTTTAAAATTTAAATTTTAAACATAATATATATATATATATATATATATTAATAAAACCATTTAAAATTATTTAAAAATTAATAAAATTATTTTATTCAAAACTAATTTAAAATTTTACGTTTACAGCAAATTTTAGATGAATATATAATTTTATAATTTAAAATAATTTAAAAATCTAATTTTAAATTTTTGATTTTCATTTACATATTTAAAAGTACAAAATAATGTTTTTTATTTTCTACCATGAGTTTAATAGTTGTTAGTATAATTTTATAAAATATAAAACATATTTTATGATACATATATGAATTTATATAATTATTTATATGGTAAATTGATTTAAAAATTATTTAAAAATAATATATAGATAATAAAAATAATTTCATTTTGCCAAAAGTAATATACTTATTAAACATCATATATAAAATTATTATTTCATATTTTACATAAGTTTATTATAGTATTTAAATTATAAACTATATAAATGTATTTATATATTATATATTAAATTATTTAAATAATCAATTTTTTTTAATTTTCGAGCCATGTAATACAAATATGAATTTTCATAAAGAGAATTTTTATAAACATGTATACATATACATACAATCAATCAAAATTGTGACAATATATCTTCATATTGGACTCGTCACCTAACTAACAATATTATATATATATGCATGTATGTATGTATGTAATAAACATTATAAATATAAGTTATGTTTGTAATTAAATTATAAATATATCTTGCAGCCAAAGCCCTTAAGCACGTCTTGAAATGGTGATGTAAGCTCCTAGAAACGATTTTCGATCCAATAGAGTGCTAGTCTTTGAACCGTTGGCCACTAGCTATCGAATAGCAGTTGAATTGATTTGATTTGAACTTAAGAAAAATGGAGAGAAGAGAGAGAAATTTTGGCCAACAAACCATAGGTGTGGAAGCTCCAAAAAAAGATGATTATCAAATGGAGGAAGAGATGTTTAAATAGCCGAAGGAAAGGAGAGAATTTTGGATCATATCTTTTACTTAATCTTTTTCCATCTCAACCATCCGTTTTCACTCTTCTCTAACCCATATTGTAGCTCTAACCACTTGTTTAAACCGAAATGACCAGCCCCCATCATGGGACTAAATTCCATTTAGAGCCTGAATAAATATTTTGCATTTAAATCCAATTTAAACGCGTATCGATATTGTATATCATTAATATATTTATAACTATTATAAATACATTTAATAATATTTATTCATCAAATCAAAATCAAATTTTATAATTAATATTTCCCAAATATTAATTTATTAAATTAATTTATAACATTATAAACTAACTAAATCGTTGGTCAAAGGAGAATTCATCGTTTCAGTTGTGTGACTCGTTAGGTGTAAATTTGGTTAGTGATTAATATCAAACTATTCAAATATTAAAGTTCACACATCACTTAGTAGGTGGTGTGACATTTTGGCCAAATTTATTGCTTACTTGGTTTTGGTAAATCCAATTTTATTTTTTTAAGCATTACCCGACTATGACTTTTATTTACACCAATTCTCTTCGTCAATACTATATCACTTTGAACTTGTGGAATTTTGTAATGCTCAAAATTCCAATATCATTTATATTCAACTCTATAGTCCAAACAAAAGGCCTTGGTTCAATAATAACAATTTTTATTAACCGAAATGCTCTAACCAGAGACTTTGACTTTGAGTTGACTGGAGTTAACCGTGATACAACCCCATATAACTTAGGAGACGAATCCTCTCTTCAATATTGCTTCACTTCCAATACTTCCAATCGACCCAACTATAGTCATTCGATGGATGTCATGCCATGATTTGACTATAAGCAAAGCTGAGCTTTTATATTGAAGATTAACAGTATTCTTAAGTCGAGAGAACTATGTAAATTAGTCACATCGATATTTTCTGTTTGACCTTAGATATATTAACCAACATAAAACTATCGAGTGATTCCATAGTTATCTAAGAGCCATCAGTACGTAACCCCTTGGTCCCCCAGCTGAGTAATACACTGCCCAACATTTGGAGAACGTTACGTACTCTAGCCTCAACAGATGTATCGATATCCAGTTTCGATACATCTTGACTAGGAATATTTAAAATGATTTTTTTATTGTGATAAATTACTCACAATTACAACATTTTGTAGCTGTTACGACAAAACATATCATTTATGGATTTTCCATCAAATATACTTTTAAATAAATAAATTAATTAATTTAACACATTATGTCAAGTATATAATAGAAAACGAATCACCTTTTATTTCGAACAAGATTGGTTATCGAGTTAGATGTATGTAACAAGTTACATAATTTCTCCTAGAAAATACCCCTAACTCTATCAATCTCCCACTCGCACTTATAGTCGATTATGGAATCTTATTCCAACTTCTCCAATCGGTTTCCTCAAAACCAATTAGGTCAATCCCTCAGTGATTGAGTTTGCTATTGTGTTTTAATTATTTACTCTACCAATTAACTCTCTCCGATGTTGATAAACTACCTTTATCGTGTAGAAAAAATGGAGTATGTCTCTAGACTTCCAGTGAGCTCTAAGTTAAATTATGAACTATATCGTGACATTGTTATCGTATAACAATGTTATGTGATTCTCAACATTTGGAATCACCCTCCCCTCAGTTATAAATTTATGCATCTATATTTATATACATTACTGTTGTTGCGGCGCTATTCATGGCGATGTACTTAGCCTTTTTCATTGAATCTAACACAGTCATTTGGAACATTTCCAACTTAATGATTCTTAACTTGAATTTATTATTAACGTATTATACTTAATATCACTTATGATAGTTTAAGTCTGAACACTCTTTCATAAAGAGTTTGTTGTTTTTGTAAAAAAATTCTCTAGTATGTCAGAAATACGCGAGAGCACTCCAACTTACCATTAAGTGATAACGATTAGGATTTCATATTTTCTTAATGTATCAAATATATAAACAAATCACGATATCGTAGACAACATAACATGTATGATAATTCCTATTGCAAATGCATAAGGAATCCATCTTACATATTCCATATTAAACATTTTAATAAGATGTTCTTGCATATCATTTGAGATATTCCCGTTATCTTTTATACTTACTATAAAAGAAATCATTTACAAATCCAACGTCGATTATTAAAACAACTAAAGTTGGTTTTAACACAAGTACATCATTAACAATCAGCAACGTGTTGTTTACGTTTGGTTTAGAAATCTATGTACCTTTTAACGTTCATTCTTATGAACACACGCTTCCTCTGCATTTTGACCAATAATCAAACCATTTGATATTTCTATTAAAATATTTTTTCAATTCCTATGCTTATAAAATGATACTTTCTATCATTTCTTAGCTCATATCCAAAATCTTATAAACTCTATATCACTCCCATTGACTTTGAGACACTTCGGTTATTATGTGTACACAATTTACTCTAAATCATTATTTAGAAATTTCTATTTCAACACATACGTACCAAAATATAAAGTCATACCATGCAATAATTTTGTGAGTAAAATCTGAACCTACTTGAGCACATTGAACGATGAATCTGTCATGTTAATTTCCATAATTGAAATTTATAGTATTATTCTTACCAATGCGGCTCATTATATTCCAACTGCATTTGTCTTTCTCTTAAAGACACATTTGCGGCCAATGGATCATATCCCTTGGGTACAACTTTCAAATTCATATTTTGATCATGTATTTGGAATCTATTTCAGATTTGTGCACCATACCATATCGTAGAGTCAATACTCTTAATGGTTTAATTGATTCCCAAGGATTATCTATTTTCGACATTGATAAGAAACTCGTAGTTTTCTTTTATGTACAAAAATACTTATTAGACATTCTAATGCATTGTGTTCATCTAGATTGGTTAATTACATTTCATATTTTGCAATCAGTTTTATTCTTGGATCATATCCAAATCCTTTTTATACAATAATTTCTTAAAGAAATTCCTTCGCTACGAAGTTGGTATTTCTTGAAACAACAGTTGTTACTCAATCCAACGGAGTGGGCATTCATAAGCATTTTATGAATTTCCTTACATAAAATGGTTCACAATATATTTATGTTCATAATAATTTTTTATCCAATGACTATCATCTCCAAAATTCCCTTAGGATGATTCATATTGGATCCCTTACGTGCAGTCTTTCGACTTGCACAACCTGCCAAATCCTTGGCCTATAATATGTAGGGTTTATTATAAACCTTTATCTCGTATGGTTTTGTAAACTATTCTTTGGATGATATTAACTTTAACCTTATGTACTACTCTTAAGTACACACCTTATAGAAAGAGTTTAACTCAACTTCACTCATCACTATCGTGCTTTGTCCAATAAAGTTCGATTACTCCTTATCAATACATCATTATGTATTATAGAGAGGAGTGTCATTTGAGAATGAATCTTTATTTATATTAGGTACATACGGAACTCATTTGAATATACTCACTCATTTGATCAAAACAAATTATTTCTATCGCATGTTATTTTATTTACATCCGTTTTATATTCTATGAGCTTGTCATAGACTTATACATTTCTATCAAATACACATGTCTATGTTTATGATATCTCATCGGTGAATATTGCATACATCTATATGTATCGATCCGAAGAGTTCATCAACTCTTATGACGCTTCCACTAAATGGGTGTGTAGCTCTTAATTGTTTAAGATTAATTAGTATCATATGATTCATAATTACATAATAAAATTATTTCTCAAAACTACGGCTCAGTCTATAATCCTAAAATAAGTGTAAATAGTTTTAGATACTTTGGTATTTTCCAATGCATTAATTTTGTTATGAAAACAAAGACCATATTATAGTTCTATTTCATAATAAATATTCATAATATTCGCACTGAATTATAACTATGTCTATTTTTCAGTCTACATCGAAAAATAGTCATTATTACATAAATAATGTTCGGTATGTTTTACAAAAACAATTTTCGTAATTTGATGCAATCAATAAGTGTTACATGGCACTCTCCCACTATTTTCGCTATTATTATAATAGTGTACTAAATTCAGAGATTCGTGATTCACTTAATATAGATTATTTACTTCATATACTGCAATAAGTTTACAGTGGAGAGTTCTTTAATCAAATACCTGGAACTCAAAGAAATGAATCTCATAGAAACCAATTTTGTAACGACCCAGAATTTCTGTCATTTGAAATTCATATATTTAATTGATTTTAAATATTAACAAGTGAAATTTGTAAGTCGAATGAATTAAAATTCAAATATAGTGATTTAATTGTTTAATTAAATCGATAATTTAATATTTGAAATTCCAGAAATAATTGGAAATTGGGTTTAATGTGTATAAAAATGATTTATAAAGTTATATTAAATCATATTGGAGTTAGAATGATGTTTGTGAACTTTTAAAATTGAATTAAAAGTTAATTTGTAGAAATTGAATATTTTAATATTTAATTGACTAGTGAAAATAGTCATTTTTCAAACAGTCTCGGATTTCAAAGAAACCAGTTTCATCGGATCCGTAATGTTATATTATTGTAAGGATTCAAATTTCGTGTCAATCGGAGTTGTTGTTTGTCCGGGGCAAGCCAAAACGCATAGAAATCGTTTTTATCGATTTAATTTTAAATTGATCGTTTAATTCCATAACTCGCACATATGACCGAATTAGCTCCCAAAACACGTTCTATTGTGTTCGGAACGCGGGTAAAACCTTAAAAACGCCAGCCGGCACGCTTGATTTCGAGTTCGAAAATTTTCGGATGAATAGTGTTTTGGCAATTTTCTATAAAAGGCCAACATTTTTTCACTTTTGCATTCAGAAAACCCTAGCTAGGGCTGGCCGCCAGTTCAAACATCAATGGCCGAGAATTTTGAAATTTCTTCCTCCATTATCTCCTAATCTATCGACTTTCACAAGAAATTATCAACTACAAAAATGGAGAGCTCGATGAGTACTTCGAAATCAACGGTTATGATGGGTTTTCGAGTATTGTACGAGGAGAATTTGGGGCGCGTTTGTCTAGCATTTTGGCATGTTTTCTGAGAGGTGGAGGCAGCCGAGCTTGACAAGGCTCTGGTCGTGCGTGCAACGTTGGTAGGCGGAGACAATGACGTTGGTTGATCGTTGGATAGCTGAACAATGGTGGAGCTAGAATCGGTCAACGTTTCGAAGAGGATGGGTTCGTTTGCGTTCAAAATGCCTGGGAACAATCACGCGTGGAAGAAGAACGGAAGTGCAGCTAGATTTTCATCATTTGAAATCAATGGCCAGATGTGAAGGTTATTAAAAATTTAAAAGAAAATGTAAAATTAATTATATTAAAAATCGTATAAACTTTGAAATGTCATAACTTTGTCATACGAGGTCCGTTTTCGACGCAACGAATTGCATTGGAACCGTATAGTCGAGTACTACGCAATGGAGCCGGTTTGGAGTCGTTTGGAGCTAGTTTTAATTTTGGGTAAAATTAAACGCGTGTTTAATTTTATTCGAAATAAAATACTACAACCGTTATTGAAAGCAAGGTGAGAACTCCTCACTCAATCGAATTTTGTGTTTCGATTTAAATTTTAAATAGTTAAATTTAAAATTGCTTGATTGTGTGAATTGAATGATGGTTGTCATTTGTTGAACTGTAATAGACCCTATAAGCCGTATATTAAGCGGAGGTTATTTATTAAAAACATATACCGCGATAATTCCACCGTGAAGTGGAATTGGTATTATATATGTATTTGGAGTTGATTTCCCGCATTATATAGCGGATGAGACCCTATTGCGCCGCATAATAGCGGATAATATTTATAAATCCCATATACCGCGATATTCCACTTCGAAGTGGAATTGGTATTGTGCTAACATCTGTGGATGCAGGGAAACAGGTTGGAGGGATCCAACTGGATTCCTCAAACATTTGAATTTATTTCATATGTTGTGTGTTGATTATTTATAATCTCCGTGTGATTATATTTGTGAATTGGAATTGTTGAAGGCTAAAATTTAGCCGAATATATTTTTGGTATCGTTGGATACCAGAAATAAATAAAATTGGATTTTTGAAATTCAAGTTGAAAATTTATTGTGAAAATTTATTTTCGAGAATTGGATAAATTTAAAAGGAGTTTTAACAAGATAAAAGTTTATTTTTGGACTATATTGAATTAAATTCCAAATTTTGGGAAAAAGCCTTAATAAATGGATTTCGGGTAATATTATTTATAAGTTAAAGGATTTATTTAAAATTGGTTTTAAATAGATTTGAAGAGATAAAGAAATTTATTTTAAAAAAAGAAATAACTTTGGAAATTTATCTGACTTTGAATTAGTCAGATAATTGAAGTAATCCTACTTATGGATGTTTGGATTATATTGGATGTTGAATTGTTTGATATCTCTGATATGTGATGCTTTGTGATATATCCTGATTTGTGTGTGATCTGTAATTTGTTTATCTGTGATATATATATATCCATGATTTGTGAATGAAAGATAAGCGTTATAGTTTATACCGCTTATCGATTATATTGTTATATTTGATCTGTGATGGTTGAATGTTGTTGCACTATTATGTTAAACCCTTGGACTACACAATACACACACAAATGTGGATTTCACGTGGAAATCGGTTATGTCACAGATTTTTTCTCAATTTTGGAAAATTGAATTCTTGAATCCAAAATAGTTTTGGAATTGGAATTGGAAGCTTTTGAAAACGAGTTTCAGAAATAAGAGTTATTTCAAATAACTTAATAAAATTGGAATTTAAATCATTTGATTTAAATTTTGAATTCAATATTTTGAAACTGAATTCAATGAATTGGGAATTATGGTCTAAAAGATTTTTTAGTTATAAAAGGTGTTTATATAGGTTTTTAACCATTTAAAATAAGTTTTGGAAATTTAAATTTAAATTCAAGTTTTATTCTTGGATGGCTTTAAACTGTGTAATTGTAACCAGTTTTTCCCAAAACGAAAACTATTTGTTTTCAAATAATAATAGCTTTCATAAAGTGAAAAGATTTCCAATTTGTATCGAAACATTTCAAGTTGAAATGAAATTGTGAATAGTTTGGAAAAACTATGAATTAACTTTTGTGAAGATGATTAAGCTTTATCTTGAAATCAAAGAAGATTTTAAATAGTGTATCTTTTATATTATAAAAGACTTGAACTGTGAATAGTTTTGAAAGCTATAAATTAAATCTTAATTTTAGGATTTAATGGGTTAATCGAATTGAAATGGAAATTGATTTGGAAATCTGTGAATGAATCTTTGTGGAACTGGGTAAACTTTGTGAAGTAAATCTTTTTGTTTAAAGATTTAAAATGGTAATTTGTTTAAACCATTTAAAGGAAAGGATTTGGGTAATAAGTTGTGACTTAATTGAAATCCCAATATCCATATGTTTTAAATATTGTGCTCACTATTCGGGTTAGCCGGGAAAAGACCTTTGTGTCATATAACCCATTCCGAATTAGTGATACGTCGTGAATGGATAACATTTGAAGACCGGTGTGAAGACCGGGTATTTTCGAAAATGAAAGGACAACCTGTTGAATGTCTCTGCACCGAGTTGCTCCGGTATAGAGATTTATATCACTCTTCTTGTGATGGGAAGTTCGATTGGGATTGTGAATACCCGGATTGCAAGGGCTTCTTTGGAAGTGCCTTCGGTTCTGTTCGAACCCGGAACAGACTTGTATGGTTGTATGTCTGACATTACACTTTGAGATGTAAAGCTGGTTTCTATCAAATACATTTATGTTGGTGGCGGAGAATTTATTCTCTTAGCTTAACACCCTTCTCTGAGACGTACGAGCTCAGAGGTTATGTAGTTGATGGTTACTAGTGATACATTCCCAATTTGGTAATGTGGCATACGAAGTGTTGTTGATCATTTGTTGATCAAAGCATGGCTTTGTGAAAAAGCATAGCTTTGTGGACGAGACTTCGTCGAGCCTCACAACCCGGTAATGGTCGAAACAGGAATGTTGCGGCAAGGTTGTTAGGGGTCGCGCCCCTAGGGTATGTCATTTCCTTCTGGATAAAAGGTGATATCATGGTATGGAGCCCAGATATTTTACCTATGTTGATGCTGCAAATTTATTATACTTTGTGGTTGTTGCTTTGTGGTTGAGGATCCTCGGATAAAGGTCGGTAACGACCGGGGGATGGCATAACTCGTGTGTTAGCTACCTATTTACAGCTGTATAACATGAGGTAGCGTCGGCCTTGTGTTTGCAGAGATCCGGTTAGGTTCTTGGGGCGTCTTTCCAGAGGCATTTCCATTTCGGTGTAAGGAAGTTCCTTTGCCTGACCATTTGTTGGAAATCCAAAGAATGAATACAAACCTTGTACGGTTTTAGTTGTATAACCTGCTATGGAATGTGGCGGTAACCTGCTATTGAACATAGTAGCTATAGTAGGCAAAAGTGCGGAATGCCTATGCTGGCTAAGATTAATATTGTATTTTTGAAAGGATTTTCACACTATCCACTAATAGTAATAATATCGAATGATTTTGCGTAGTAAGCATGTTTGACTATCATAAGAAGAAATCTCCTCCAATTCTGCGTTTGCATTGTGTGTGTGGCGGGAGGTCTTATGGTAGTTTCATTTTCCAAAAAGCATTGCGGATGTCTTTTACTTCCTTTGTTGTTGTTGTTGTTTTAAAGATAATAAATGTTTTAAGTCCTCACACCAGTCCCATGACTGACCTGGAGTTTATTGTTCCTTTCCTAAACTCTGGGTGCCCACTATTTTCCACACGGGCAGTCTAGAGTCAGGTTATTAGGTCATTCTGGATTCAGGAGATGCTGTGGAGCTCAGTGGCGAGCTGGATGGCGAGGCGTATCACTTGTATATGATATTATTTATTCCGTTGTGTATTCTGTATGAGGACAAGTTTTTATAACTTTCCATTGATGTATTGTGTGTATATTGACTCTGATGATGTAATGTATAAACTGATATAGTTTTTTATTTAAAGATTATTCATTTATCTATTATATGTTGTTCCGCTGCGATATGTGAGATTCTGCTATTGTTTTTGTTGTTTCTTCTTTCTTTCTTTCTGTCTTCTTCTACCTCTTCTTTTTAACCATAACAATTCGGTTTTCCGGCATTCGATTGCTCGGCAGTTGATACAGTGGACGTATTAATGTCGATTTTCGGAAGTCGAAAATCCCGAAACGTTACATGTGGTATCAAAGCATATGGTTAAGCGATAACTTTGGCTCTGTTGGGTGTTACTCATTAGAGATAGAGTCAGTAGTACTCTAGAATGAGTGTGAGTGTAATAATAGATATGAGCGCGTATTTGTTAGTGAATATGAAATTGTTTTGTATTGTGTTGACTTATCTGTTGAGTGTTTATGGATTCTGGTCGGTGCAGTCTAGCTAACTGTTATCGATAGGGGTTTCTAAACTCTTAAACAAGATGAACCGACACAATATCATTTTAAATTGGGTAAATGAAATAATTTTACCTCGATTATATTTTGTATATAAGCAAATGAATTATTAAGTATGGAATTATAATTAAAATGATTTACAATTGTGAAATAATCTTGTATAAGTAAAGTTAAATAGTGAAATTATATGAGAAAAAGATTTATAAATGTGATTTATAAATAAAAGGAAATTTTGAAAAGAATTTAAGCACTGAATTCACTAGTGTTGCTGGGAAATAATAAGGGTGATGACTGCAGCATCATCAGTATCATTTTCGAGTTTCTGTGTGATGGATTTGCTACCATAATAAATTGAAGAATTGAAGTTTTGTTGTGATAAACAAATTTGAAATTAAAAATCCAAGTTGTAATTGATGAATATAAGTGAAACGGGTTTTATACTTATAATATGATTTGGAAGTTAAATAAATAAGTTGTGTAACTTATAAAATGAGAAGATGTAAGTGAAACCAAATAATAAAATGGTTAAACAATTTTGTTAAGCAAAATGAGATATGAATTTGAATAAGTAATGAAATTCAACTTTTGTGGTTAAATGAATTAGCAATTGAATTGAACTAATGGATTGAATGTTAATCAATCGAATGTAAATAAATTGATATGGAATAATGGATGTAAGTGTTAATTCATTAAAAACTAATAAATTGGAATTTGAATGAATCGAATGGAAGCCAATTTAATATTAAACCAATTGAAATTAAAAAGTGTTGAACCAAATTGAATGTAAAGTAAAGTAAATTGAATAAATTTGGTTGTGTTGAATATACATTGGTTGTTATATGATTGTTGGTTGATTATAGTATAATTCATTAAGTATTAATGAAATTGAATTGATAAAAATTGAAAGCTCTGTAATTGAATCCAAATTGAAAGTGAATCAACTTGAATTTAAATTAGTGAATGTAAACTAATTGAAAATGAATAATTGAATGTCGTTGTATATGAATTGGTTGTAAACAATTACAAGTGATGTTGAAATTATATAAGTTGCTTATAAACCTTGTTTAGTATGCATTTCTTTTATTATGCATATGTTGTAGTTGTTTAAAAAGAGTAAATTGTTAATAACTTTATATATATGTCACTTACGTGTTTAAATTGAGTAAGTACAGGAACGTGGCTGCCATTCGGCTGGTTGGGTCGCGCTAAAATGCTTAATAAATAACTGCTTTGCTTAAAATGCTAAAAAGGTACGCCTACGCAATAAAAATAGGAAATATGAACTGTTTTTCTGCTTTTCCGACCGTGTGGGTCGATGTATATATATTTATGTCTATTGTGATCCTACTACGATTGAACCGCGCAAAGGAGGCTATGACGAATTTTTCTGAAAATTTAAGGTGTTAGAAAATTTTCGGGAAATTTTGGAAAATTTATGAAAACTAAATTTTGGATTTGGAATTAAAAGTTAAACGATATAGTTTGTTTTGAAAAGTATAACTAAGTATAGATTTGAAAAACTTAGTAAAGTTTTTGAAAGAGTAACTATTGGATTTTAGGGACGTTGTACACTTAAGTGATTTTGAAATCTAATTTGAACGAATTGTTTGAAAATTTTATGGATTTGGGCATTTTTCTTACTTTGCAATTTCGAGGACGAAATTCTTTTAAGGGGGGAAGTTTGTAACGACCCAGAATTTCTGTCATTTGAAATTCGTATATTTAATTGATTTTAAATATTAACAAGTGAAATTTGTAAGTCGAATGAATTAAAATTCGAATATAGTGATTTAATTGTTTAATTAAATCGATAATTTAATATTTGAAATTCTAGAAATAATTGGAAATTGGGTTTAATGTGTATAAAAATGATTTATAAAGTTATATTAAATCATATTGGAGTTAGAATGATGTTTGTGAACTTTTAAAATTGAATTAAAAGTTAATTTGTAGAAATTGAATATTTTAATATTTAATTGACTAGTGAAAATAGTCATTTTTCAAACAGTCTCGGATTTCGACGAAACTGATTTCATCGGATCCGTAATGTTATATTATTGTAAGGTTTCAAATTTCGTGTCAATCGGAGTTGTCGTTTGTCTAGGGCAAGCCAAAACGCATAAAAATCGTTTTTATCGATTTAATTTTAAATTGATCGTTTAATTCCGTAACTCGCACATATGACCGAATTAGCTCCCGAAACATGTTCCATTGTGTTCGGAACGCGGGTAAAATCTTAGAAACGCCAGCCGGCACGCTTGATTTCGAGTTCGAAAATTTCCGGATGAATAGTGTTTTGGCAATTTTCTATAAAAGGCCAACATTTTTTCACTTTTGCATTCAGAAAACCCTAGCTAGGGCTGGCCGCCAGTTCAAACATCAAAGGCCGAAAATTTTGAAATTTCTTCCTCCATTATCTCCCAATCTATCAACTTTCACAAGAAATTATCAACTACAAAAATGGAGAGCTCGATGAGTACTTCGAAATCAACGGTTATGATGGGTTTTCGAGTATTGTAAGAGGAGAATTTGGGGCGCGTTTGTCTAGCATTTTGGCATGTTTTCCGAGAGGTGGAGGCAGCCGAGCTTGACAAGGCTCTAGCCGTGCGTGCAACGTTGGTAGGCGGAGACAATGACGTTGGTTGATCGTTGGATAGCTGAACGATGGTGGAGCTAGAATCGGTCAACATTTCGAAGAGGATGGGTTCGTTTGCGTTCAAAATGCCTGGGAACAATCACACGTGGAAGAAGAACGGAAGTGCTGCCAGATTTTTATCATTTGAAATCAACGGCCAGATGTGAAGGTTATTAAAAATTTAAAAGAAAATGTAAAATTAATTATATTAAAAATCGTATAAATTTTGAAATGTCATAACTTTGTCATACGAGGTCCGTTTTGGACGCAACGAATTGCATTGGAACCGTATTGTCGAACACTACGCAATGGAGCCGGTTTGGAGTCGTTTGGAGCTAGTTTTAATTTTGGGTAAAATTAAACGCGTGTTTAATTTTATTCGAAATAAAATACTACAACCGTTATTGAAAGCAAGGTGAGAACTCCTCACTCAATCGAATTTTGTGTTTCGATTTAAATTTTAAATAGTTAAATTTAAAATTGCTTGATTGTGTGAATTGAATGATGGTTGTCATTTGTTGAACTGTAATAGACCCTATAAGCCGTATATTAAGCGGAGGTTATTTATTAAAAACATATACCGCGATAATTCCACCGTGAAGTGGAATTGGTATTATATATGTATTTGGAGTTGATTTCCCGCATTATATAGCGGATGAGACCCTATTGCGCCGCATAATAGCGGATAATATTTATAAATCCCATATACCGCGATATTCCACTTCGAAGTGGAATTGGTATTATGCTAACATCTGTGGATGCAGGGAAACAGGTTGGAGGGATCCAACTGGATTCCTCAAACATTTGAATTTATTTCATATGTTGTGTGTTGATTATTTATAATCTCCGTGTGATTATATTTGTGGATTGGAATTGTTGAAGGCTAAAATTTAGCCGAATATATTTTTGGTATCGTTGGATACCAGAAATAAATAAAATTGGATTTTTGAAATTCAAGTTGAAAATTTATTGTGAAAATTTATTTTCGAGAATTGGATAAATTTAAAAGGAGTTTTAACAAGATAAAAGTTTATTTTTGGACTATATTGAATTAAATTCCAAATTTTGGGAAAAAGCCTTAATAAATGGATTTCGGGTAATATTATTTATAAGTTAAAGGATTTATTTTAAATTGGTTTTAAATAGATTTGAAGAGATAAAGAAATTTATTTTAAAAAAAGAAATAACTTTGGAAATTTATCTGACTTTGAATTAGTCAGATAATTAAAGTAATCCTACTTATGGATGTTTGGATTATATTAGATGTTGAATTGTTTGATATCTCTGATATGTGATGCTTTGTGATATATTCTGATTTGTGTGTGATCTGTAATTTGTTTATCTGTGATATATATATATATATATATATCTGTGATTTGTGAATGAAAGATAAGCGTTATAGTTTATATCGCTTATCGATTATATTGTTATATTTGATATGTGATGGTTGAATGTTGTTGCACTATTGTGTTAAACCCTTGGACTACACAATACACACACAAATGTGGATTTCACGTGGAAATCGGTTATGTCACAGATTTTTTCTCAATTTTGGAAAATTGAATTCTTGAATCCAAAATAGTTTTGGAATTGGAATTGGAAGCTTTTGAAAACGAGTTTCAGAAATAAGAGTTATTTCAAATAACTTAATAAAATTGGAATTTAAATCATTTGATTTAAATTTTGAATTCAATATTTTGAAACTGAATTCAATGAATTGGGAATTATGGTCTAAAAGATTTTTTAGTTATAAAAGGTGTTTATATAGGTTTTTAATCATTTAAAATATGGTTTTGGAAATTTAAATTTAAATTCAAGTTTTATACTTGGATGGCTTTAAACTGTGTAATTGTAACCAGTTTTTCCCAAAACGAAAACTATTTGTTTTCAAATAATAATAGCTTTCATAAAGTGAAAAGATTTCCAATTTGTATCGAAACATTTCAAGTTGAAATGAAATTGTGAATAGTTTGGAAAAACTATGAATTAACTTTTGTGAAGATGATTAAGCTTTATCTTGAAATCAAAGAAGATTTTAAATAGTGTATCTTTTATATTATAAAAGACTTGAATTGTGAATAGTTTTGAAAGCTATAAATTAAATCTTAATTTAAAGATTTAATGGGTTAATCGAATTGAAATGGAAATTGATTTGGAAATCTGTGAATGAATCTTTGTGGAACTGGGTAAACTTTGTGAAGTAAATCTTTTTGTTTAAAGATTTAAAATGGTAATTTGTTTAAACCATTTAAAGGAAAGGATTTGGGTAATAAGTTGTGACTTAATTGAAATCCCAATATCCATATGTTTTAAATATTGTGCTCACTATTCGGGTTAGCCGGGAAAAGAACTTTGTGTCATATAACCCATTCCGAATTAGTGATACGTCGTGAATGGATAACATTTGAAGACCGGTGTGAAGACCGGGTATTTTCGAAAATGAAAGGACAACCTGTCGAATGTCTCTGCACCGAGTTGCTCCGGTATAGAGATTTATATCACTCTTCTTGTGATGGGAAGTTCGATTGGGATTGTGAATACCCAGATTGCAAGGGCTTCTTTGGAAGTGCCTTCGGTTCTGTTCGAACCCGGAACAGACTTGTATGGTTGTATGTCTGACATTACACTTTGAGATGTAAAGCTGGTTTCTATCAAATACATTTCTATTGGTGGCGGAGAATTTATTCTCTTAGCTTAACACCCTTCTCTGAGACGTACGAGCTCAGAGGTTATGTAGCTGATGGTTACTAGTGATACATTCCCAATTTGGTAATGTGGCATACGAAGTGTTGTTGATCATTTGTTGATCAAAGCATGGCTTTGTGAAAAAGCGTAGCTTTGTGGACGAGACTTCGTCGAGCCTCACAACCCGGTAATGGTCGAAACATGAATGTTGCGGCAAGGTTGTTAGGGGTCGCGCCTCTAGGGTATGTCATTTCCTTCTGGATAAAAGGTGATATCATGGTATGGAGCCAGATATTTTACCTATGTTGATGCTGCAAATTTATTATACTTTGTGGTTGTTGCTTTGTGGTTGAGGATCCTCGGATAAAGGTCGGTAACGACTGGGGGATGGCATAGCTCGTGTGTTAGCTACCTAGTTACAGCTGTACAGCGTAAGGTAGCGTCGGCCTTGTGTTTGCAGAGATCCGGTTAGGTTCTCGAGGTGTCTTTCCAGAGGCGTTTCCATTTCGGTGTAAGGAAGTTCCTTTGCCTGACCATTTGTTGGAAATCCAAAGAAACAATACGAACCATGTACGGTTTTAGTTGTATAACCTGCTATTGAACATAGTAGCTATAGTAGGCATAAGTGCGGAATGCCTATGCTGGCTAAGATTAATATTGTATTTTCGAAAGGATTTTCACACTATCCACTAATAGTAATAATATCGAATGATTTTGCGTAGTAAGCATGTTTGACTATCATAAGAAGAAATCTCCTCCAATTCTGCGTTTGCATTGTGTGTGTGGCGGGAGGTCTTATGGTAGTTTCATTTTCCAAAAAGCATTGCGGATGTCTTTTACTTCCTTTGTTGTTGTTGTTTTAAAGATAATAACTGTTTTATGTTCTCACACCAGTCCCATGACTGACCTGGAGTTTATTGTTCCTTTCCTAAACTCTGGGTGCCCACTAATTTCCACACGGGCAGTCTAGAGTCATGTTATCATGTCATTCTGGATTCAGGAGATGCTGTGGAGCTCAGTGGCGAGCTGGATGGCGAGGCGTATCACTTGTATATGATATTATTTATTCCGCTGTGTATTCTGTATGAGGACAAGTTTGTATAACTGTCCATTGATGTATTGTGTGTATATTGACTCTAATGATGTAATGTATAAACTGATATAGTTTTTGATTTAAAGATTATTCATTTATCTATTATATGTTGTTCCGCTGCGGTATGTGAGATTCTGTTATTGTTTTTGTTGTTTCTTCTTTCTTTCTTTCTGTCTTCTTCTACCTCTTCTTTTTAACCATAACAATTCGGTTTTCCGGCATTCGATTGCTCGGCAGTTGATACAGTGGACGTATTAATGTTGATTTTCGGAAGTCGAAAATCCCGAAACGTTACAATTTTCTATAAGAAAATACACTTCGGAATATAAATCGTATTTCCTATTCCAATGTTAAGTATCAATTATTATTATTACAATTCTCATTTTCGATGTTTCTTTATGAAGCAGAAGTGGCTATTCACTTGCTTCATTCCAACTGTACCTTAAATCACATCTACTTTTGTACATTCGTTTTTCTTCCTTAATGGTCGAACCATTCAAAAGAAATCCCTTACCACAATATCATAACGAACTCTTTACAAAAATGCATTTTTTCATCCTTATCATTTAAGGAAATCAAAGATGATGCACCTTACATAAACTGATTAAACTGACATTTCAACGATTGAGTTCTTAGATTTATATTATAGTTTTGTTCTTGTGTTACATTTAACACAATATGATCAATTATCAAATCGAATACTTGATCTCGCACCATGGTTTATTTGCTTATTTCAGATGAACTAATTACATTGAAATATTATACATTACAAACTATAACTGTTCATCATATAACATTTATATACGATTTTATATGGACCAAATATCCATAGTATTATATTGCTTTTAAGTTCGGAACTCATAGAATGCAATACACGATCTCATCTAAATAAACACGTAAGTGACCAAATTACGAATGTATTAAGTAGTTGTAAAATAAGACGCTTGCATGGGTGTTGAAACATTAACATGAATAAGCATTTATTGGTAAATATATGTTATATTTCTATTTTTCAATTTTCAATTCAATTCATTTGTATATCTTAATTGATAAACGTCATATCAATCATATTAAATGCACAAATTTATCAAGTACATTATTATAATATTATATATTCTTGCAATATAAGAAAGGTTAAATGTTATAATTTTATTTTTTTAGTAAGGATCCCACTAGTCTTTTATATTTCACCAAACTCTAAGCGAAACATAAAAATCTTTCGACTTCATTACTGGGTGTTTGAACTCGTATGCCTTGGGATTCCAACCTTGAGGAATGCTCAACAAGTTATAGGCCCACATATGATGGATAACTCCTTGTCGTTGTATCACATACAACTCCTAACCCATGGTACGTTGTCCTAATCCTGCCTTTACCTTGAGGAAAGCTCAATAAGTAAAATGAGATTACTCACTCAGACCTATCATTTCGTGACATCATAAGTATAATGCATGTACCTTGAGGAAAGCTCAACAAATATGTGCGGTTATCTTACCTCATCCATTCAATATATTAATAGTACTACACATAACATCTCTAGCTTGAGGAAAGCTGAACAACTAAAGAGTATGCAAGTAATATATTAATATATAAATGATAGAGGACAATTTTATATTAAAGACTCGTAATCTTTAATCTATTATATCGAGTGATATCGACTTATGGAATATTGTATTTCTTTTGAAATATCGTCGTGATTCAAGTGTCGGACACATCGAAAATCATGGTATATGTATATTTACATATTTATTTATTCCTTAAGTTTATTTAGGGTTTCTTAATGTTTCACCTTTAGTTTATACATTCATATTATATTAGTTTTATTATTATATAACTTTTATGTTTCATATTACTTATATAATAGTATTGTTAGCACCAAAATTGGTCACTAACCTCGTAGAGAAAGATTGTGTAGAGATATAAGTGATGAAGATAAATTAAACAGAGAAGACAATGCTAATTTAAATGCAGAAAGTAAGAACACCAAATTTATAGTGGTTCAGCGTAATTGCCTACGTCCACTTTGAGATTAAACTTTATTGATCTTCCTTATTGTTGATTGCAAATACAATTCGTGAATCAAATGCTTGAATGAAGTTGTTAAGTAGAGAAGACGAGTCTCAAAAATGGCAGAGTCTCCCCAGTGTTCTCTCCAAAAAAGGATCCTCTTCACTATGACCCTGCCCCTCTATTTATAGACAAAAATGGGCTGGACTTCCCAAGTGGTCTTGGTAGCCGAACGCTCTAGCCCAGGTGTAGTGTTCGCTGCATGCCGAACCAGGTATGCCGAACGCTTTGACGCCGTACAGTCCTTTCCGTGCAGAACGGTCCCTTCCATGCCGAACAGTCCTTTCTATGCTGGATGGTTTGTTCGATTGTGTGGGAAGTGCAGGATGGTTGCAGCTGAAGCCGATCGCAACTCTATCTGAAGCTTTTGGTCGAATGATGCATGCTGGCCGAACGATAGTGTCATGTTGAATAGTAATGTACACCGAACGTCTCCTGGATGCCGAGTATGCCCGTTGCCGAGTACTCCTGCTGCTGAGTTCTGCTTTATGCCGAACACTCCTGTCGCCGAGTATTCCTATCGCCGAGTTCTATTGATGCCGAACGCTAGCTGACGCTGAGCATTGGTTGACGTCGAGTGCCAGTTGACGCCGAGTAGTTTTGTATGCCGAGTACTACTAATGTCGAGTATTACGGCGAGCGCCGAATACTACTTGACGCCGAGTCTTCTGGATGCCGAGCACTACGGATGCCGAGCACTATGGATGCCGAGTACTTCTCCGAGTACTAGTTGCCTGGTCAAATCTCCAGGAAACACTTGCCCCCCAAAGTGTATCGCGTGGCCGAACGTGATGCGCTTTGAATCTAGTTCAACTTTCCATGGTGATGCCTTCTCGAGAATGCCTGTGACGGAGGTGTGTGACGAGCGTGGCCTAGACGCCAAACGATACGTTCGAAGCCGAACAATCCTCATGTGCCGAACGACACTTTGCTCTGATGCCGAACACTGTGGTATTGACCGGTTCTACCGGGTATAGCCCCTTCGACTTCCACCTCCCTTCTCTATAAAACCAGGTCTTTTCCTTCTTCTCCCCTTTACTTTTTTACTTCTGCCGTTCCTCGAAGACTTTCAATTCTATTCAGTCGTTCGAATTTAAAACTTAACTACTCCATCCCAATCTCCAATCTGCAAACTAGGTATCTTTTCTCGTACGATTCAAGTAGATTTCAAACGAGATGGCCGAGTGTGTCACGTAGAAGGCCTTTGAGTAGGTCGTCTTTACCGCGTCTTCACTGCCGAACGATGATGCGAGGAGGAATGATCAGGTTCACCTATGGTCATAGCTTCCTCGTGTCAAACCAAAGTTAAAGGGAAGAAAAAAGAAAGAAGGTGTTGGAGGAGGTAAATGTGTTGGTCGGCTTAGCGCTGCTCCGGCGTATGTCGTCATGCGCTGGACGTTGGAATGGGAAGTTGCCGAGCACTACCTTGGCCGAGCGAACCCAGGCCTAGCGCTTATTAAAATGCCACTATGACTTAGCCGAATGAACTAAGGCCAAACAACACTCAAATGCCGAACAGTATTTGTGCCGGACAACTGACATGCCGAACAGACACACATGCCGAATAGAACTTAGCCCGAACAGTACAATTGCCGAACAGATGCACATGCCGAATAGAACTTAGCCCGAACAGTACAATTGCCGAACAGACGCACATGCCGAATAAAACTTAGCCCGAACAGTACAATTGCCGAACAGACGCACATGCCGAATAGAACTTAGCCCGAATAGTACAATTGCCGAACAGACGCACATGCCGAATAGAACTTAGTCCGAACGATACAATTGCCGAATACCATTTAAATGCCGAACAGTATTCGTTTTGAATAACCGACCTGCCGAACAAACATACTAGGCCGAACACTGTAAAATGCCGAACGAACAATTGCCTTGCCTAATCAATACAAGGACAAAGATCTAAGCACACCAACATGTGGAACTGACCCGGATCATTAACTCCCTAGCTTTTAGTAGACATAACGGGCTTTTTGAGACGGTCAGCGATGACGGTCTTCGAAGGCGACGATTCGAAGCACATTTTTATATCTTTGAAATCTTTATATTTTTATTGCTTGTACACAATTGCTTGCACTAGTTCACACACCACGTGGGGGGGAAAACTCGTGTTGCCAATTCTAACGTTCAACGTTTTTTCAAGTATAGTTTTCTCAAGCACTTTGCCAGGTTCATTATTTATTGAGGATGTCAAGAAAGTCTAGCTCCGCCACTATATCCGATAGGCCTGGGCCGTCATCAAGGCCAGAAGCTGCTGATACTTCTAATCCGTCGACTTCTCATGCTCACAACTTAGCACCTGATGCCTTGGAAGCAACAATTCTTCTAGACAATCCGATCGATTCACAAGCTTCGAAGATCAACGAAGCCGCTCTCCGACGGATGTGCTCCATTCATGGGATCCCTTTCGCCGACGTGTTGGTCCCTTCGCGACACGATCGTCCTCATCTGCCCCCAGTCGGGTATACCGCCTGTAACAAGTTCATGTGTTGGATGGGCAGCGTGCCTCCGTTCAATTTATTTCTCCGGGATGTATTGCAGTATATTGACATAGCTCCGTCGCAGCTGCACCCGAACGGCCATGCGCTTCTATACGGGACCTACTTACTTTTCATGGCCGTCTTCTCTAGACCTCCAACCGCTGGCGATATCAGATACATTTATATGATCAAGAGACAAAAAGACAGTCCTTCCTTTATGTTCCTCGAGCCGTACCACAAATGCCAAATCTTGACAGGGGCATGCAGTAAATTCGCCCTATACAAACAGGAATGGTTTTATGTGCGCTGCCCTCCTGGTTTTGCGAGGAGATGGGTTGAAGGCAGTAAGTCTCTCTGCCGAGTCACTATTCGCATTTAACCGGAGTCATGCTTTTCCTAACTCTTTGTTTCATCTTTTCAGGTATCAACCCGCGTCCGGAAGGCCGAGGATATTCTGAGGCTGTTGAAGCCATTAGAGCTCTTCCTGCCGAGGAACGAGACATCCGAACTATCATTTCAAATGAATCACTGTCGGGGTTTGGCTTGCTAGCCCCTGGTCGTCGGATCAGCCTTCCAGAAGGTGTCATCATTCCCAAACCTTCGTCCGGTAAAGGGAAAAAACAGGTCGGATCGTCGTCGCGCCGCACTCCTGATACGCACGAAGAAGGCGAGCGCAAAGAAGATGAAGCTCTTGAGACTCAAGGCGAGAATGTCGGTCCCGCTTGGAATCCGGCAGTCGAAGTTCAAGATATTGAGACGTCATCCTCCCCTTCGAAGGGAAAGAGGAAGTTAAAATATAAAGTTCAGAAGGAGAAAGTTGGTGGCACTTCAAAAGTCATGCCTATCCCGCCTGAGAAAGAGGCTTCCTCTCAGCACCTGGAAAGTTCCCTGAGGGGCCAGTCGAACCTGTCTATTCCCGATGATATTCTCAATTACGGGTTTGACGATCCTGAAGCCCTCAAGTTTTCTTCGCCCGTTAAAGGTAATGCGGGAGTTCAACTCCCGGTCCAAGGAGACAACACTCTGATTAGTAAAGATAAATGAACGGGTCCGTCGGGGGGAACTCTGGGACACACACGCACATACGCATTCCATCATACACTTCAAGTTTTTTTTATCTCACGGATTTTTCTTAACTCGTTGTTCTCTCCATTCTTTGCAGGTGATATGGGGCGTTCTCACGGACTCGATCGCCTTCATGGCTCTTCCATATTTCATCACTCTGGACAGGACTCTGGTTCAGGCAGACGCAGGGGTAGAGACGATTATGAAGATAGAGACAATCGTCCCCGTGAGTCGTCTCACCGCAAGAAGGCATATTCTCAATCTTCGCAGTCCCGTGATCCTCTTCCTCCAACTGTGCCGGATAAAGAGAAAACTTCACAGAAGGGTTACCACTCTGATGCTCCTCGAGAACAACACTCCGGTTCATCGAGTACGAGGCAAGTTCGGGAACCACGAAAAAGGGGAGAACTTCCAAAGCCTCCTCCCCCTACTCCCGCGGTTGATCCAACTGTCGCGGAAAAGATGGTCGATCTTCGGGCCAAGTTTCCGAAAATTTGCTTTGACGGTTTGAAGTTCCTCCCAGCTATTCACCATATTCCTGGGCACGGGAAGCAGAGTGCCATTGCCTGCAATAACGACGTCTATGTTCAACATGACGCGTTTGTGCACTTGGTGGAGAAGATCTCGGAGGTGTCCGTTGAGCGTCAACAGGAGATTGATCGCCTGAAACTGGAGGCTGGCTGCGACAAAAACATCATCGAGCACCAAGACGTAGAGCTCGCTTCGTACAAGTCGAAGCTGGAAGCCGCTGAACAAAGCGCAAAAGATACTGCTGGGGCAGTTACTCGCTTAGAGATGGCTCACAAGAAGGAGCTTGATGAGGCAATCCAGCGCAGCGGTGCCCTTGCCCTAGAAAAAGACTCTGTCCAAAAAGAGAGGGACGCGCTCGTTGTGCAAGTCAGAGAGCTGAAAGAATTACTCTCCAAAGAGAAGGAGGACAAGGTAGCTGCTCAAGAAGAATCACAGCGATACTGTGATGAAATCATTGCTACTCGTCTCCTGAAAACGAAGCTCGATGATGAACTTGCCGGGGTTGAGAAAATGAAGGATGAGGCCCGTGAGGAGGGCAAAAGAGAGGCTGCAGAGGAGATTGATTCTCGCCTTGAGACGGCCGTAGAGGCCGGTAGGGAAGAGGTCAAAAGCATGTTTGACCCGTTGATCGCTGAATATGGAGTCCGCGTCCTTATGCATTGCGACTTAACATTCTTGGGCGACGGCTACCTCGAATCCCTAGCTGAGGCCTGGGAAACTTTGATAAAGATCAGGAAAATCGAGTCGGGCTCTGAAGAGGTCGATGTGGATGCTTTGGTGAAGGAGTTCCTTAGGGGGAATGAGCCAGCGGATTTATCCGCAGCATTGACGCTTTATAGCAAAGGCTCTCCCCTTCCAAAAGAGAAAAATGATGAAGCTGGCCCGTCTGGGGCTAAGACTATGGCTCCTCACACTGCTGCTCCTCCTGCTGCTCAACCGGCCGGTCGGCCGACACTTGACCCGTTCGAGCAGCACGCCGGCTACGACCCTGAAGATCCCGGGCTTGGTGTTCATGTACTTCTCCTATTCTAGAGGGTAAAACCCCACGCGCAACCGATAGCCAACCAGAACCCGGTAGGAAACTCTTCTTTTCTAGAAGTTGAAAGATCCCGTCATTTTTCAGCAGTGGTTATTCGTTCTAACGCTCATTCTTTATGTTTTCATGTAGGCTGTTCTGACGCCGAGCCGACTCCAAGGAGCGATGATGCCAAGGAGGAGGCAGAGAAAATTAGCGACGCTATCCATGCGGGAGTAATTCCTGGTCCCGATGCTCAAGTGATTGGGGCGCTAGATGATGATAAGCTTGACACTTCATCTCCTGCCGAAGGTAGTGATGAAATTGAAATCACTGGCGCCTCTGAGCATACTTCACAGATGAGCATGAAGGACCGCCTCGCCGTAGAGGAGAAGAAAAAGGCCGAGGTCAAAGTTGAACCTGGAATCCTGGAACTTACCGACCCGCGGAACAGACCTTTGAAAATCATTCTCCCGGGCAGGTCCAAACCACTGGATGTTCCGTCCCCTACTCCCGACTTCGCTTCTTTGGCGAGCAAGAAATCCAAGAAAAAGCGTGAGGGAGAGGAGTCGTCGGAAAAAACAAAGAAAGATAAGAAGAAGAAAACGAAGAAGTAATCGATACACTCGTTCGACGAGCTTCTTGCTTAGGTCTTGTAGCTTGTATAGATAAGTTCTCAACTCTGAGTTTTGTAGGAGTAACTGTGTAACCCCATTTTGAACTATTTGAATGAAGTTTAGTTTCTTTTTGTTTGAATGACTCTCTTGCTTTTTCTTTTGTCTACTGATTAACTATAGTCGCAGCTCATGTTCTTATGAGTCGCATCATCTCCCGGTCCATTTTCGTGATGTTCGAACATCTCCAGACGTGGCATATTTCTTGTTCTACATCTCTCGTGTACTTGGACTTTTCCCTAAATCTGCGCTCCGGGGATTTAGAGTAAGTTGATCCGCGTTCAGGGGATTCGGAGATTTGAAATCGTTTATACTCTAGTCCGCGCTCTGGGGACTTAGAGTACTTCGCTCCGCGCTCTGGGGATTCGTAGATTTGAAATCGTTTATACTCTAGTCCGCGCTCCGGGGACTTAGAGTACTCCGAACCGCGCTCTGGGGATTCGAAGATTTGAAATCGTTTATACTCTAGTCCGCGCTCCGGGGACTTAGAGTACTCCGCTCCGCGTTCTGGGGATCCGGAGATTTGAAATCGTTTATACTCTAGTCCACGCTCCGGGGACTTAGAGTACTCCGATCCGCGCTCTGGGGATTCAGAGATTTGAAATCGTTTATACTCTAGTCCGCGCTCCGGGGACTTAGAGTACTCCGATCCGCGCTCTGGGGATTCGGAGATTTGAAATCGTTTATACTCTAGTCCGCGCTCCGGGGACTTAGAGTACTCCGATCTGCGCTCTGGGGATTCAGAGATTTGAAATCGTTTATACTCTAGTCCGCGCTCCGGGGACTTAGAGTACTCCGCTCCGCGTTCTGGGGATCCGGAGATTTGAAATCGTTTATACTCTAGTCCATGCTCCGGGGACTTAGAGTACTCCGATCCGCGCTCTGGGGATTCGGAGATTTGAAATCGTTTATACTCTAGTCCGCGCTCCGGGGACTTAGAGTACTCCGAACCGCGCTCTGGGGATTCGGAGATTTGAAATTGTTTATACGAGTCCGTACGTCGTACAAGATAACGTAGTTCGTCATTCAATTATGAGATATAGAAACGTTAGTGATTCATGGAAAATACGGCATCAAGCCTTTATTAATGAAAATCAACTAAACTGCTCGATTACAACTTTAAAAAAGAAACTAAGTTATGACTGAATGGAAACATGCAGGAAATAACAGTGCCTAAGACAAGAAAGAAAACATGCTAAATGTAATAGTGCCGCAGATGTTCACTGTTCCATGCTCGGGGGAGTGTCGTGCCATCGACGGTCGCTAGCTTGAATGTTCCCTCTCCAAGCTTCCGTTCAATGGCATACGGACCCTCCCAGCTGGGATTCATATGTGATGGTACCGGGAAGACTCGTTTCAGAATGAGATCACCCACATCAAAGATCCTTGGGCGGACTCTGCCGTCGTAGTAACGCTTGACTCGATGTCTATGCGCTGCCGCCCTTAATTCAGCTTCTTCACGCTTTTCGTCGATGTAGTCCAGTGATTCCAACAAGAGATTCTGGTTCGTCTTGGGATCATAGTATGTCACCCGGTGTGATGGAACTTCAAGTTCCACGGGTATAACAGCTTCGGAGCCGTATGCCAAGGCGAATGGAGTGTGGCCGGTTGCGGACTTGTGGGTAGTTCTATATGCCCATAATGCTGTCGGGAGTTCATCTACCCACCTGCCTCCAACCTTCTCCAGGTGCTTCTTCAGTATGGACTTGATTATTTTGTTGACGGCCTCGACTTATCCGTTAGCTTTCGGGTGTGCAACGGCGGCGAACTTCTTCTCGATACCGTACTTCAAACAGAACTCTTTGAACTCTCTGCTTTCGAATTGCGTCCCGTTGTCCGTAATGATGGTGCGAGGAAGGCCGAAACGACATATAATGTTTCGTACAACGAAGTTAATGACCTTCTTAGAGGTGATTGTGGCCAAAGGCTCTGCCTCAGCCCACTTTGTGAAATAGTCGACTGCAACTATCGCGTATTTCGCACCACCTTTGGATATAGGCAAAGAGCCGATTATGTCGATCCCCCAGATCGCAAACGGCCAGGGACTAACCATTTGCGTGAGTTTCGTTGATGGAGTCCTCGGGATTTTCGCGTATCTTTGACACTTGTCACACTTTCTCGCGTAGTCTCCGGCATCCCGGTTTACGGTTGGCCAGTAATATCCATAGTTGAGGATCTTCTTTGCTAGCGTTTGCCCCCCAAGTATGGTCACCACATTCCCCTTCATGAACTTCTCTTAAGACCCGCTTTGTCTCATCATGAGCGATGCATCGTAATAATGGGACTGAGAATCCTTTTCGATACATTGACCCATCCTGCATTACGTATCGCGCGGCCTTTAGAAGGATTTGCCGTCTTTCGCTTCTTTTTTCTAGTAAGGCTCCGATCGTTAGGTACAGTTTGAATGGGGTTATCCACGATTCCTTCTCGATCTCCGTTTCCAACACACGATCGACTTTCATCTCGTCTATGCTCGGGGCATGCAAGGCTTCAACGGGATACAATCCCATTTGCTGCGCATCGCCGGTACTCGCAAACTTAGCCAACAAGTCGGCTTCTTTGTTCTGTTCGCGTGGGACATGTGAAATGTCATAACGCTCGAGATTCAAGAGTAGTTCTTGGACCTGAACAAGGTACGGAGCGAGCTTTCGTCGCTTTGCTTGGTAGTCTCCCCGTACTTGGTAAACCACCAACTGTGAGACACAAAAGATTTCGACTGATTTGATCCCGAGTTCCCTGATGAGCTTCAAGCCAGCGATCAGTGCTTCATATTCTGCTTCGTTATTTGTAGCCGGGAAATCAAGCTTCAGGGCATAACAGATTGATTGGTTTTCCGGAGTTATAAGAACTATGCCTGCGCCGGAGCAACGGTCGTTTGATGCACCGTCAGTGTATAATTTCCATCGAACGGGGGGAATGATGTCGTGATCATCCGGTTTGACGGGTATGGTAAACTCAGCGATGAAATCTGCTAACGCTTGCCCTCGGATGGCTCTCCGTGGTAAGTAGGCGATATCGAATTGGCTCAACTCGATGTTCCATTTTAGCAACCTTCCATAAGTTTCCGGCCGTTGGAGTACTTGCCTTAGGGGTTGATCGGTATAAACACCGATTGAATGTGCTTGAAAGTATGGGCGCAGCTTACGTGATGCAATCACCAAGCAATAAGCCAATTTCTCGATCTTAGGGTAATTCCTCTCTGCCCTCGTTAAACGCTTGCTAACATAATACACCGGCTTCTGGACTCGATCCTCCTCACGAACCAAAGCCGCACTTATTGCATGTGGGGATACAGCCAAGTATACATATAACATTTCGTGGTCAACTGGTTTTGACAGCATTGGTGGACTCTCCAGATGCCTCACCAGATTCTGGAATGCTTCCTCACAACTAGACGTCCATTCAAAATTTCTCTTCCCCTTCTTTATTATATCAAAGAATGGGATGCACTTGTCAGTTGCCCTGGATATAAATCGACTTAGCGCAGCTACTTTTCCATTCAAACTCTGCACTTGCTTTATAGTCCTGGGCGCTTGCACGTCTCGAATAGCTTGGATCTTCTCTGGGTTGGCTTCAATTCCCCTAGCATTGACGATGAATCCCAAAAACTTCCCCGATGCCACGCCGAAGGAACACTTCAGAGGGTTGATCTTCATCCCGTAAAACCTGAGTATGTCGAACATTTCAGCCAAGTCTCGAATGTGGTCGTTTGAACGTCGTGACTTCACGAGCATGTCATCCACATAGACTTCCATCGTTTTACCCAGCTGGTCCTTGAATTCGATTCACTAAACGCTGGTAAGTTGCCCCTGCGTTCTTCAATCCAAAGGGCATCACTACATAGCAGTACAGTCCGACATTTGTCACGAAGCTGGTGTGTTCTTGGTCCGGAATATGCATCGGGATTTGGTTGTACCCTAAGTACGCATCCATAAATGACAACAGCTCGTGTCCTGCGGTGGAGTCGACCAACTGATCGATCCTAGGCAACGGGAAACTGTCCTTAGGGCATGCTTTGTTCAAGTCGGAATAATCTATGCAAGTCCTCCATTTCCCATTCGCCTTTTTCACCAGCACGGGGTTGGATACCCATTCAGGGTAGAGGGCGTCACGGACGAACCCATTTGCTTTGAGTTTGTCCACCTCCTCTCCGAGAGCGGCGGACCTCTCCGGATCCATTCCTCTCCTTTTTTGTTTGACTGGAACGTATTTCGGGTCTATGTTCAACATATGACTCGTGATGGCGGGGGAAATCCCACACATATCGGAATGCGTCCAGGCGAAAACATCAAGATTCGCCCGGAGGAAGTCGCTAAGGTCTTCAGTCATCGCGGGGCCAAGCTGTGATCCGATCTTCAGTATTCGCGAGGGGTCGTCACGGCTAACTGAAATGTCAACTGTTAATTCAGCCGGCGCCGCCTTCTCTTCCCTGGGTTTCTCATCGTCGTCTCTCGGATCTATATCTCCGAAGATCCGAGAACTATGCCCGAGCCAGGGCTCGGGCACTACTTGTCAATTATCCGTATTAAGGATGCGAACGAGATTGTCCGCAACCTTTCCCTTCTCCCTCCGATGGGCCTCTCGGAGCTCAGCCACATAACAGGAACGACCAGCTGCTTGATCGCCATGGACGATACCTACTCCTTTGTCAGTTGGGAACTTCAAAGTTAAACACCACGGGGCTAATGCTGCCCTAAACTCAGCCAGGGCCGGCCGGCCCAAGAAAACATTATATGGAGAATCCACATCCAAAACTACAAAGGGTAGAATTCGCACTCTCCGACGCTCACCTTGTCCTAGTTCAACTGGCAACTCGACATATCCCACTGCATCGGTCGCAGCGCCGTTAAAGCCGTGAATACGAGCTTTGGTTGGTTTCAGGTCTTTTGTTTCCATTTTCATTTGGTCGTAAGCCTTCTTGAAGATTATGTTGACAGAACTCCCGCAATCAATCAGAATTCTTTTTACATATGCTGGTCCGATCGTTGCAGATATGACCATCGGGTCGATGGTCGGAGCCTCTACCTGATTAGCATCTCTGTTTCTGAACACAATATCGTCTGTCATTACGCGATGCTGCTTAGCAGGGGTCCCATACTCCACGTTCGAACAACACTCAAAATCGGCATGCTTCAGGGAACTTGCATATCGCTCCATCTCTTGCCAATTCTTATCTGCAGGGTGAGGTCCGCCGATAATTGTATTTATGACTAGTCTACCTACGGTTCGGGCAGGCTCCTCGGGATGACGCGGAGCTGGTGCACGACCTGGGTTGGACGTTCCCTGTCCTCCTTCCTGTGGATCCTTCACAAATTCTTGCAACTTCTTTTGCCTGATCAACTTCTCGATAGCGTCGTGCAGGTGTCTGCACTCTTCCGTATTGTGCCCATAAGTCTCATGGAAGCGACAATATTTCCCGGTCCGCTTCTGTTCCTCGGTTGATTCTTTTGGACGTGGCTTTCTGTATTGAAAAGTATTGCAGGTGGATAAGTAAATGTTCTCAAGCGGTGCATTCAGCGGAGTATACTCGCTGTAGCTTGGAATTCTCGACTTCCACTTCCCCGCTTCTCTCTTCTTCCCTTGATTTCTTCCTCCGGACTCCTTAGACTGCCCAGGCTTATTCTGGACATTGACTTGGACCTTTCCCGAGCTGTCTCCGGACTGCTTCACAGCAATGTTGCTCTTCATAGATTCTTGGACAGGTCCTGGTGCCTTATCTCGTCGTACCCACCTAGCTTCCTCTCTTCTTATGAATTGGTGTGCCTTTGAGTAGAAACGCTCTAACGTAGTCGGAGGTTTTCCTGCCAACCAGTCTCCGAACTCAGAATCTGGATCCACACCTCTCATTACAGCCATCAGAATTGCATGGTCATTGGGGTTACTGACTTCAGTTGCCGCAATGTGGAATCTCTGTAAATATTCCTTCAATGACTCCCCGGGATTTTGGATTACACTTGACAGAGACATTACGTCTTTTGGGTGTGTAGTGTGTATTCTGAACTGCTCAATAAACTTCCTTACCAACTCTTCGAAATTTGATACGGACCGCGGAGGAAGTCGGGTGAACCACATAGTAGCGATCCCAGAGAGAGTAATCGGAAAGCATCTACACTTGGTGGCATCATTTGCTCTAGCTGAATCCATCATCCATTCGTACCTCATGACATGCTGTCTGGGGTTAGTCTTCCCTTCATACGCAGGGATAGTAGGCATACTAAACTTCCTGGGGTACGCCGCCTGCAACACAACATCCGTGAATGGAGTATGACTTCTTGACACTCCCCAGTCATCATTCGATAAGCCTTGATTTTCTTTCATCAATTGCCTGATCATGGCTGTCAGATCTGGTGTCTGTATGGAAGGCGGGAGGTTAAGGTCTGTTCTACGTGCCTGTCCATGCTGATGCCTCCTCTCCTGGTGATCTGCCAGTCGCGCGTCTTGGGGTTCGACATCGTTAGCGTTTTGATGGCCTGGGCCTCCATCCTCTGTTTGCACTCCGGTCCTGAAGTTTCCAGCTCTTGCTTGGTTACGGTCTCCAGCTGTTTGAACATCAGCTTCTGCTCGTGCAGCTTCAGTCTTACGTCGTCTGCGCCTGGGAGGTTCATCAGAGGAAGTTGAGCCGTCAGATGAAGAGTAAGGAGCGGGATTGCCCCCAGCATTCTGTTGCTGCTGTTGAGTGAGTTATGCCATCAGGTTGGCATTAGCTTGCATCTGCTCTCCTAGTTGTCTCCTGCTTTCCCTAAGTTCTCTCATCAAGTCATTGAACTCTACTCTGGTGATAACTGGAGTCTGTTCTTGAGCGGCAATTCCTGCACTCGGAATCGCTGGTTGATTGCTAGGTCCTGCTTGTTGCACGCTAGCAGTCTCGCGGGCATCCGCATCATGAGAAGCTGACATGGTACGTGGTCCTGCCATTGTAGAGTTATTGGTATGAACTCTGAGTAGAATCAATGGATGTCCTATCAGTGAGTCGGATCTTCTTTGGGGGATTTGTTCAACCCAGTAACTTCAAAGCAGATCCTTGAGGTCTGAGAATTCAATTCTCAGTGAAAGCACCAAAGTGTTAGCACCAAAATTGGTCACTAACCTCGTAGAGAAAGATTGTGTATAGATATAAGTGATGAAGATAAATTAAACAGAGAAGACAATGCTAATTTAAATGCAGAAAGTAAGAACACCAAATTTATAGTGGTTCAACGTAATTGCCTACGTCCACTTTGAGATTAAACTTTATTGATCTTCCTTATTGTTGATTGCAAATACAATTCGTGAATCAAATGCTTGAATGAAGTTGTTAAGTAGAGAAGATGAGTCTCAAAAATGGCAGAGTCTCACCGTTGTTCTCTCCAAAAAAGGATCCTCTTCACTGTGACCCTGCCCCTCTATTTATAGACAAAAATGGGCTGGACTTCCCAAGTGGGCTTGGTAGCCGAACGCTCTAGCCTAGGTGTAGTGTTCGCTGCATGCCGAACCAGGTATGCCGAACGCTTTGACGCCGAACAGTCCTTTCCGTGCCGAACGGTCCCTTCCATGCCGAACAGTCCTTTCTGTGCTAGATGGTTCGTTCGATTGTGTGGGAAGTGCAGGATGGTTGCAGTTAAAGCCGATCGCAACTCTATCTGAAGCTTTTGGTCGAATGATTCATGCTGGCCGAACGATAGTGTCATGTTGAATAGTAATGTACACCGAACGTCTCCTGGATGCCGAGTATGCCCGTTGCCGAGTACTCCTACTGCTGAGTTCTGCTTTATGCCGAACACTCCTGTTGCCGAGTATTCCTATCGCCGAGTTCTATTGATGCCGAACACTAGCTGACGCTGAGCATTGGTTGACACCGAGTGCCAGTTGACGCCGAGTAGTTTTGTATGCCGAGTACTACTGATGCCGAGTATTACGCCGAGCGCCGAATACTACTTGATGCCGAGTCTTCTGGATGCCGAGCACTACGGATGCCGAGCACTATGGATGCCGAGTACTTCTCCGAGTACTAGTTGCCTGGTCAAATCTCCAGGAAACAAGTATTATGTATATATTATATTAATTAAATCTTATTTAATTAATCTTAATTAATTAACATTTTATTTAATTTTATATTAATTTAATATGTCATTTATATTTAATAATCATTATATACTATAAACATTATAGTATAACACATATACCTCATATGTGTGTATTTTTATTTAATTAATTAACCTTTAATTTGTTTATTTAATTAATTAACCTTTAATTAAATTGTTTAATTAATTAACCTTGAATTAATTTATTTAATCAATTAACCATTAATTCATTTATTTAAATAAACAATTTTAATTAAATTATATTAGTTTCTAAAAATTATATTATATACACACATGTACACATATGATATTTTAAACATTTTAAAATATCATAACATATATCAAAATATATAATACATGTATATACTTTTAATTAATTAACTCATTTAATTAATTAACTAATTTTATTAATCTTGTTGAATTTAAATTTCGAGACTAGTTTATATTATTATTCAAACATTTTGAAATTTTTTATTATATTATAACTTTAATAATATATGTATATCTTATTTTATATTTAACTCATAAATTTAAAATCTTATGTTTTAATTTTGAAAATTAGTCCAAGGCCCTATTCAAATTTGGGCCTTTTCTATTAGGGACAACCATTAAGTTGTGAGCTTAAAAGTTAACCCTAACACGACTAATTCAGAACACTTAAGGCTATTTTGCTTTGATACTATTATTGGTACCAAGCCAGCCCGCAGTGGAAGTAATCAGTGAATTTCAATTGTTTTTACCATATTGAATCTTTATTGGGCCTATGAAGTCTAATTTATTTAGAACATTTCTAAATTTTATTTAAATAAAATCTTTTATTTTATTTAAATTTATAAAATGATATAGTACTATTTAATTTATGTTATGTTATATATATGTGCACGCGCGTGGATGTATGTGTATGTATGTTTGTATTATACACACATATATGTGTGAGTGCATGTGTAACATATCAATTTGTGCAGGATATAACATGTCCATGTAAGATGTCAGGATTTATATCGCAACGGACACGCTAGCTCATCCGATATGCAAATATATTGTCCAAATGTATACATGTAAATATACTTTTATTTGTAAAATAAATATTACAAAATATATATATGTGTGTGTGTGTGTATATTCATTAAAATTTTATTTATATATAATTTTTTATAAACATATAAATATTTATATACGAACGTAAATATATAATAATAACAAAATATATACATTGATTAATATATAAATATGTTTATATAATTTAAAATATAATAAATAATTTTTTAATGTCGAAAATACTACTTATATAAATACATATATACATATATATATATACACACACATATATATATATATGTAAATGAATATGTCAAATGGTTAGATATATTGATCTGGTCTTGCGCATGGCCTATGATATTTTTAAAATTTTAAATTACATATATATAAATTTATATATTAATAGAACTGTTTAAAATTATTTAAAATTTGTAAAAATATTTTGTTCGAAACTAAATTTAAATTTTAAACTTCCAGCAAATTTTAGATGAAAGTTTTGCAATTTGAAAATTTATTATATAATTTTATAATTTATAATAATTTAAAAACCCAATTTTAAATTTTTGATTTTAATTTAAATATTAAAAATACAAAAAATGATTTTTTATTTTCTACCATGAGCATAATATTTATCAATATAATTTTATAAAATATAAGATATATTTTATGATACATATATGAACTTATATAATTATTTATATGATAATGATCCTTAAAAAATTTCTATGCTTGAAATGGAATGAACGTAATGCTAGAGTGTTCACCAACAAGGTCAAATTTGAACTGCAAATTTGGAATAGTTTAATCCATGCCATACTTAGAGGAGTAAGGAACGGCTGTTATGACTTTGATTAGTCAAGTTATAGTTGGATGCATTGATATTTTCTGCTTCCTTCTATTTTTTTGTTTATTTTTGTCACCTTTGTATTTTATCTCTTTCTTAAATCATAGCATGTTATGATTCTCCTTTTATTGTTTGTAATAAACCGATAGGGGCCCAGTCAACCCGGCTAGCCTTGCTAAAAAATAAAAAATAAATTGATTTAAATATTATTTAAAAATGAAATGTAAATAAAAAAAATTCTTTTTGCCGAAAATAATATACTTATCAAACATCATTTATAAAATTATATTTTTCATATTTTATATAAATATAATGTAGTCTTTAAATTATAAACTATATAAATATAAGTATATATATTATGCATTAAATTATTTAAATAACCAAAATTGTTTTTTTATTCCAGGCTGTGCAATATGGAGATTAATTTTCATAAATTTTTTTATGAACATATATATGTATACATATAACCAATCAAAATTGTGAAAATAAATCTTCATATTCGAATCATCACCTAACTAACAATATTAAAGCACAGATCGTTGGATTTAGTACATGTAAATAAGCATGAGCATTATCAGAGATTGATAGAAATCTGAACTCGCAACGGAAACAATAATAGGATAAGAATACTGACTATGACTATTACCTTGGAATTAATAGTATTCCTTGGATAACAGATTGTCACATCAGCATCGAGCATGAGAGAAAGAAGTCTTCTCCAACAATAAAGCACATCCAGCTCCAGTGACCTATTTCCCCTAAATTCTATCCTATGGGTTATAATGAGGAGTGGGGTCAGAACAACGTTTTGATGGCTGGAAAATATATAAACTGTTCATAACATAAATTTATACCGATTTTTTTCCATTTAATAGTTATGTCCACCAAGGTTAGTGCATTGCACACACGATAACTTACTTACCTCTTCCCAAGGTACAAAATACCGATGAAGCCTTATCAACCACCCAATACTTCCAAACTCATTTGCCACTTAATACTTCTAAATATGAAGCGGGCTTTTATAATACTTTAAAAAAGAGAAATAGACAGACTTTTCCATTTAAGACCTTAATCAAGGTAGACCCTGTCATTTAAGACCTATTCTCAAGGTTGTTTCCTAATAACGTGGTCAATGGTTGGTGGGTCCTAGCTACAAGATCTCTAACCATTATTTAAGGTTCCGACATTTAATGTCCACCTATTACCGCATCTATCACCGATAAAATTGTATTCATGTAATAAATAGTACCCAAGGCACTTAATACCTTTTATTGGAAAATATGCAAACTCTGGTCATTCAAGACCTTAATTAAAGCAGACCACATCATTTAAAACCCATTCCCAAGGCATTTAATAACTCATTAATAAGGACGAGGGAGACCCATGACCATTTAACACCTATTTATAGGTAAGCCTTTGTCATTTAATTCCTGACCCCAAGGCGGACTCCTTACTGGTACTATCCGACTGACATTGCTTGGAAATCTCATTATGCTACTTAGTACCTCTTTTATAGGAAAGAGACAAACCTTCAGTTACTTAATACCCCAAACCTGAAGCAAACCCTTCTCGAGATGTCAACTGTCACTCTTTAATGATAAATATGGCATCTCATTAGGTTACTTCTTTCAGTAGGGAGGCAGACCCTACAGCCACTTAAGACATCAACACTGAAGTAAACCCTTTTTAGAAACATCCTTATTTATTTATTTATTTATAATCTCACTAGGTTACCTAATACTACCATTTAGGAGAGAGGCAGACCCTTCAGCGACTTAAGACTTGCAACCAAAAGCAAACCTCTATGCGGATATCCCTCACCACTCCTAATTTTATATTTGGATCATTTAATACTTTCCAATAAAGAAAGCAGGCCCAATCTCTCACTTCGTCAAGGTTCTAGGATTAGTGATATCTCACATCAGTAGTAAGTACACCCGACTGTTGGTAGCCTCAAAGTGAAGGGCAGTCTTCCATCGAGTGACTCTACTGACCTCGCATCACTAACCTACTAAGTTCAATTAACCATCCTAAATTTTTACTTATATCATCTTAGATAGACATGGACTTAGCTTACTAATTCCCTTTTTATTTAAGGCTACAAGGTTTACCTTAAATACTTATCTGCCCATAAATCCCGTTTAATGCTCATAAATGTCAGTTTGATCATAAAATCCTAATGGGCATTTCCTAAGACATCCATGTAAGATTACTAATTTCAAATTAGTAACCTTTTATATCTATTCCATTTTTATCAGTCTCATTAATCCATTTACCCTATCAAATTATTGCAACTCCCATATTTATTACCATTTATTCCCCATTTATTGGAGTTACAACCTTTCAAATTCTTTTCCCATTGGTTAATTATCCTAAACGCGAATATTACGTGCAAGCGTCGCTATTAGCTTTTTTATTTAATTATTGTAAGCGTAGTAAATTACATACAAATATTTAAATTTATCAAATATATTCTAGTTATATACCTTCACTAGAGTATTCTTTTCCGTGTTAAATTGTTGGAATCATACTAAAAAGATTATCCGCTATAATTTCCATAAATTAGTCCAAAACAAAAGATTTAACTTTAAAAGATTACATTGTTTGAATTATAAGGAATAATCTTTTATTTTTATTACTGAAATAGACAGTGTAAACTACAATGAGTTTATATTTTACATATCTCTTTCTCTTTCTATTTGCATCTATTACTTGTTAGATCAAACGTTGTATTTTTCTAAAAGGGAAAGAAATCAAACTAGTTTACAAATATTAAACGTGTCTAAATTCCAAAACTTCCAAACATAGAAAAGTTTACATTCCAACAAGATTATGGTAATAAACCAAATTTATAACATTATTATACAACCTATTTTAGATCTGGATTAAATTTCATTCAAATTAATATTCTAAATTCATACTTTTGGAACTGATTTCCAGATCAGGTTGTACACAATTCTAAATCAATTCATAAACAAGAATATGTAGGTGAAATTTATTATATTCATATTATATTTAATTTGTTGCCTATAACTCTTATACAATTTCCAATTAGGCATAAAAATCACATAAACACCAACGGTATAGTTTTCATATTATAACAGTCTATAAAATTTTCCACTCACCTTTTAAAAGCGATCCAAATCTCCATATTTGAAGCAGAAACTTTGATTCATCTCCAAATCCTTTTTAATCCAAGATATATGTATAAAAGGGTATATATACATTAAAATTACAAATCTGAGAAGAGATTTTGGATGGGGAGAGAAAATAGATACAAATATATCAATTACCTAAAATACGTATATGGTTGATTATCTTCTCTTCTCCTTTTTATTAGATTCTACTCTTCTCCTATCTGTATGAATATAGATACAAATATCTTATCTTTATAATTTAGAAAGAAAGTGGAGAAGAAGAAATGGTAGAGCTTTGCTACTACCTCCATAAAAATATGAGAAGAGAAGGGATGGCTAGGCCTGAATTTATAGGCGCTAGAATCAATCAGAACCGTATGATTTAAAATATGAAATCCGAGTCGTTGTGGCCTAGGCTAACCCTAGCCGTCTGAAGGTGACTGGTCGACCACCCATAAAGCACCGGTCGACCGTTCGGGGTTCACCGGTCCCAATGACAGGTCGGCCTGTAAGCCCGGGCGACTAATTAATAAATGTTAATTTTTCTTGTTTAATTATTTTCGTCTCGAATTCGTTTTTCTATCCGTAACTACTTCGTTTAGACTTCGATCGTAAAACTCCAATTATGGAAGCTGCTTAGAATTTTTCCACGAACGCAATGGTGCAAGTTTCATGGTCAATTCCATCTTTGCAAAAATTCAATTTTCGGATCCTAATTAATTAACTTACTAACTAATTAAATAACTAATGCCAAATTACGGGGTGCTACATTCTTCCCCCTTGAAAAGAATTTCTACCTCGAAATTTCACCAATGACTAAGTCAAAGTTTTGGCTCCTAACTATCCTAAGCTACACAACAAATGAGTGTATAACACATTTTGCAACCAAGTGTGCACAAGTGCATAGTGTATTACTATATCACTACACAGAAAATATGTATGCAGAATGATTCTAAATCAGATCCTTATATATGAATGCATTTCTTTTGAAAACATTTTTGGAAACATGATGAAAACAACCTACATATATATGGGTAGTTCTATATGTATGCAGTTCTTTTGAAAAACCTTTTCAATAAAAACCCCCATACTCCTACATATAGAAGCACTAAGCAATCAATTTTGCATCCACTTCCTACCATTCGATAATCTTACGCATCGAAAAATAGCTTTCTAAACTTTACTCCAATGCCAAAAAAGGAATTTAGGCAGAGAATTTAACATTTTTACCACACTATAATCTTCCTATTCCCGTAGTACAGTGGAATTTTCTTCGCTGTCTCATATTTACTCTAATTTTTTCACATACAAAACGCATAAGGAGACTTATTTTCAAGCTCTAAAATGGAATTAAGTCTAAAAATAGACTTGCGCACATTGTCGACAAGTATGGGAAAAGAAATTCCAAGGCTAAAACAGTTTTTCCTTCGTTATTGCTTGCATTTATCGCATCGTCGACCCTAATGCATCGCTTAATTCGCAAATTCTAACTCTATTTGCCTTCCCTACACCTAACCCGTAGCCTTCAAAATCAAAGTTTTTACAAAAATCTTTCTCACTTTTCAAATTTGTAAGTCATTTGGAAAATAAATTCCAAAATACTTAGACGCGCATTTTCCCTTGAATCAAATTTTGAACAGAAACTCTGAAAATGATTTAAGAGCCAAAATAATTAAAACACAAAACTTTTTCTTACTTTTTTTCTTTTTTTCAAAAGGAAACTTTTCAAAGCAAGGGGAAATTTTCCAAAATAATTTTCTTCTCAAAAATTTTGATAAATTAAGCCACAATTTACCCGTAGTCAGAAGTCGGTTATGCACTAAACGCATAAACCAAATTTCAAAATTCTACAACTAACCTTTATCCAAAAATTTGACATTTTATTTAGAAATATCAACACATCCATTATTAAAAAAATTTAGCTTTTAAGGAACATTTGTAATGACCCGTGATATCAAAACAACTTCATCATGTCCTTCGCTAAAATTTCCAACTATTCTAAACTTCCCGTCTTATATTGCTTTTACCATTAGTTAAATTTATTTATGATATTCCTATATTCGTATTACTTCTCTACTATGCATATATATAAGAGCGGTTTGCATATCCAGAAACAATAACACAGAAAATGAATAGAAACTCATAATATCGTGCGTGCCTTTTATAAGAGATAACTAGCAGTTTTACAACCCAACAACCCAAAAGAAAAGAACAAAGCTGGAAGTAAAATGATACAACATTCCGAAATAAAACACCACCTACGAACTGTGAGAAGGAGTCACTCCGTGGCTAGAGCTCGAGCCATTTCGGTGACCGTGGAATGGTCGTGGCATGGTGGCTATGCACCCAATCTTACGCCCCCGGTGCTGCTGCTCCACCCTAATCTCTCGGAGCTCTGCCTAAACCTTATAGATAGCAACAAGCTCAGGACTCAAGTATCCCTTGGCGCCCTATGCTATCCCCTACTGCTGGTGCTACGGCTCTGGTGCTGTACAGGTGGTGTGAAAGGAGGTAAAGGAATATTAATCCTCTTAATAGTGGTCCGATCGATAGCGGGAGGGACCTTCCTCACTACTGGCTCTCCACTCGAATTTATCTTGTAATGCCTAAACACTCGAGTGAGCAAGTGGAAAATTGAAAAGTGGTTCCTCGTGTTACAAAACTCCTTGATCGACCATATGGAGCATCAAAACACGAGCCCAATTAACGGCTATCCATCAATTATAGCATTGGTGGCTTTCTGCAATGAGGTATAGATCTGGTCGAGGCTTCCAGTCTTTAAAATGATGTTGGGCTGAATGATGCGCACGATGATACGGGTAACCGGTCATAGATTGTGGGTCCTCCAATCACCGACATTTCCAAAAAAGATCCGCTGTAGAATCTCGAGATCGGGTATTTCTATGTCATCCAAATCTTTGCCTACTATAGATATCTCCAGAATCCCGGCGAGATCATCATCTATCATCTCGATCCGAGCTCCCTTCACCTCAGACTCAATATAGCTATTGCCATCATCAAAATTCTATGCCATCTGTGCATCGAATAGACGGACGCAGCATGGGTAATATTCCCGCTCATAAGTCTCAAAGCGGAGGATTGGTGCAAGTCCTACCGCGATGAAAAGCTCTTCAAGCCCAAGAGCGGTGATGGAAAAATCAAAGTCCGCCGTTTTGAGAAAAGTGGAGATCTTCCGCTTGCTCCGGTCAAGCCAAGCGGCTTCTTGAGGAGTGAGGCTGGGATGATGAGAGGAAGAGCTACCGGTGCATGGCAGTGCCATGGGCTTAGAGGTGGTTAGAAAAAGGGAGAAAAGGGTTCAAATCTGGAGTAGTGGTGGGGAAAGATCAGACGCGGAAGAATTTTGAAGTCAGTTGGTGGCGGAATGGAGGAGAGAGGCTTTGGTTAAGTGAAGGAAAGGGGAGGTGGAAATGGTTTTGGTTGTAAATGGAGAGGAGGAAGAGAGTGGGGGGGCTGCGGTTGCTGATGGTTTAGACGTGACTTATGTCACCAGTTCGGGATTTTTCATATATAAATGTAACTAATGTATCTCCTTCAGAAAGGGTTTCTCCGTAATGTTCGTGAATAGTCGCTCCTGGAGTAGCCAAATACGGCTTAGCTGATCTTATAACTAAGGAATCAACATGAACAATTAAAATTTGACCAGATTTTTTATATGTATCCCATATTTAACTAGACATAGATTATCACAAATAAATCGTCTAATGCTAATTATTGTGGATGTTTCTTCATGATAATTGTAATGTAAAAAGCACCAGTTCAATTAGTTAACATTCTAACGACCATTCCGCACACCATCTTCAATTTAACCTATCCAGAAAAATCCTACCTTCCACATGACGGTATCCACCTTACCGTGTAGACCCTCCCTTGGCAAGATTGTGATAGCCTCAACAAAATTGTTTCAACTAACAACACTTCCAAAAACCCAAAAATATTACAGCTGCTATTTCCTGCCTACTTTGCACGAAAATATTTCTTCTAATAGCTGGTGGGTACAACAACACTTCAAACTGCATACCCTAATAAAATTGAATGTCATTCCAGTTTTGTTCGTACCTTAAAGAGAGAAAATATAAAAACCTCAGTTTTATAAACCAAAAAATCACCGAGCTAAATATATTCTCCTTTATACTTGTTTCTAAATGATATAAACTACTTCATACCAAAACTTTCCTTAAAGGTCAAACTTATATATATATATATATGAATATTTCAAGGTTTCTCAAAACCTTCTTTTTTTGTTAAAACACAATTTCCCAAATTAGAAAACTATTTTCTTGCCAAAAATCAAAATCTAGCCTTTACTAATACATATAAATATTTAAGGATTTCAAAAATTAATCTTATATAAACTAAGAATTTCTTAGCACGGTTAGTGGTATACGCATTTCTTTGAAAATTAAAATTTCAAAACTTTCCCGAAACAAAATTTCCAAAATAAATCCTTTGGAAAAGAAATCATTTGAAAACCCCTTTTTTCAAAATCTAAGGCATTCTCAAAACATACTTATAAAACTTCTCTTACAGGTTTTAGACTAAGGAATTGACATTAGTTATTCAAATAAAAATCTGGTTCACCATCCGAGAGGTGACCAATGAATGCACCCTAGCTCAAACTTGCTTCTGGACAATTGTGAAATACAGACTCTATTTTTCCACCCATTTGGAATAAACGTGTATCTCCGAATGGAACTCAAAATCCAAAATCACAAGGTAGCTAGAATCTCAACTGCCAAGTCGAACACCTCCAGTCTCCGGGATTCTGCCATATGTCATACTCATGCTCTTCATTAACAGCGTAACGCCTTACGCATCGCCAGGACTTCATGGGGTATTCGGAGTAGACGTGAAAATCTTAGCTCTAAGATATTTCCAACCCATAGTTGCTTTGTCCATTTCTTCGGAGTGGAACTACAACTACTTCTATAGTCAGAACTCTTACATTCTAGCGTGAAAATATAATATTACTAGATAGGAAAGTACAAATACATTCTCTCAGTTTATCTTAATCCTCTGATTTACTAACCTAAGCTCCAATACCAAATGCAACAACCCGTACCTCCATGGGCCTAAATTTCGACAAAAATCGAAACCCATGTCCATCAAAGCATAGATCGTTGGATTCGGTACCTACAAATATGCATGAGCATTATCAGAGATTGAAATAAATCTAAACTCACAACAAAAACAATAATAGGATAAGAATACTGAATATGACTACTACCTCAGAATTAATAGTTTTCCTTAGATAGCAGATTGTCACATCAGCCTCAAGCATGAGAGAAAGAAGACTTCTCCAATAACAAAGCACATCCAGCTCTAGTGACTTGTTTCCCCTAAATTATATCCAGTAGGTTGTAATGAGGAAAGGGGGTTAGAACAACGTTCTGGTGATTGGAAATATATATAAATTGTTCATAACATAAATTTATACTGATTGGTTTCCATTTAATAGTTATGTCCATCAAGGTTAGCAATTCTAATCTAACCTTGCATTTCACACATGATTACTTACCTACCCCTTCTAAAGGTACAAAATACTGATGAACCCTTATCAACCACCCAATAATTCCAAACTCATTTGCCACTTAATACTTCTAAATATGAAGCGGGCTTTTATAATACTTCTAAAAAGATAAGTAGGCAGACTTTGCCATTTATGACCTTAATCAAGGTAGACCCCATCATTTAAGACCTATGCTCAAGGTGGTTTCCTAACAATGTTGTCAATGGTCGGTGGGTCCTAGCTACAAGACCTCTAACCACTATTTAAGGCTTTCGACATTTAATGTCTAACTATTACTGCATCTATCACTGATAAAATCGATGTCTAACTATTACTGCATCTATCACTGATAAAATCGTAGCCATGTAATCAATAGTACCCAAGCCACTTAATATCTTTTATTGAAAAATAGATAGACTCTGGTCATTTAAGACCTTAATTAAGGCAGACCCCATCATTTAAGACCTATTCCCAAGGCATGCTCCTCAATGGTACTATTGTTATTACAAGCCTTACCAATGTGAGAGGTTTTAGACAAGCCACTTAATACCTCATTAATAAGGACTAGGCAGAACCCTGACCAGTTAACCCCTATTTATAGGTAGGCCTTTGTCATTTAATACCTAACCCGAAGGCGGACTCCTCACCGGTACTATCTGGCTGACATTGCTTGGAAATCTCACCGGGCTACTTAATACTTCTTTTATAGAAAAGAGGCGAAGGCTTCAGTTACTTAAGACCCTAAACTTGAAGCGAACCCTTACCGATATATCCACTATCACTCCTTAATTATAAATATGGCATCTCATTAGGTTACTTCTTTCAGTAGGGAGGCGGACACTATAGCCACTTAATACCTCAACACTGAAGTAAACACTTTTTAGAGACATCCTTATTTATTCATTTGGAATCTCACTAGGTTACTTAATACCTCCATTTAGGAAAGAGGCGGACCCTTCAGCCACTTAAGACCCCAAACCAGAAGCGAACCCCTATGCAGATATCCCTCACCGCTCCTAATTCTAAATTTGGACATTTAATACTTCCAATAAAGAAAGCAGGCCCAATATCTCACGTTGTCATGGGTCTTAAGATTAATGATATCTCACATCAGTAATAACTACACCTGATTTCTGGTAGACTCAAAGTGAAGGGCAGTCTTCCATCGAGTGACTCTACTGACCTCACATTACTAATCTACTAGTCCAATTAACCATCCTAAGTCTTTACTTATAATATCTTAGGTAGACATTGGACCTAGCTTACAATTCCCTTTTTATTTAAGGCAATAAGATTTACCTTGAATATTTGTCTACCCATAAATCCACGTTTAATGCTCATAAATGTCAATTTGTCCATAAAATCCTAACAGACATTTTTTAAGGCATTTATGTATGATTACTAATTTCAAATTAGTAACCTTTTATATCTATTCCATTTCTATATGTCTCATTAATCCATTTACCCTATCAAATTATTTCAACTCTCATATTTATTACCATTTATTCCCCATTTATGGGAGTTATAATCTTTTATATTCTTTTCCCATTGGTTAATTATCCTAAACGTGAATATTACATGCAGGCATGGTTTTAAATCTCCTATATATCGCCCGAGATCTCCTTTTCACACTTAAACAAGACGAAACATCAAATCTCCTCCATATCTACCTCGACACTCATCTCGTCCGAGATATTCTAATCTCACCTGAAATATGGATCAAAATCTCAATCCGAGATCTCACCCAAAATTATACATTTTTCTTATTTTCCATAATATTTTTTATTTTCATATTGATTCAAAAGAAACTACTCGATCCAATTATAATTTACCAACTTCTTGAACATATTCTTTACTTTTTATCTTAGTGAGTCATAGCGAAAGGTTTCACTTCTTTATTATGGTCAAATAAAAGGATATTATTCAATCATTACCAAATCAATTAAGCTAATCAAGCTACTACTCTTCTAAAAATATCCCTTTTTCCATGTAAATCAAGTATGTTACCATTTTTATTTTTACTAAGAAAGTTATAACCGTTAAATAAATTTTTGACACATCAATTTTAGACACATAAGTACATCCGAGATATTCCCGAGATGCATTATAAGACCCGAGATGTCAATCCAAGATGTACACCCGATATGTACTCATCTCGTCCGAGATCTCCCCCGATACGAGATAACTTATGTAAAAATTCCGAGACGAAACGTGACCGAAATCCGATATTTAAAACCATGCTTGCAGGCGCTATTATTAGCTTTTTTATTTAATTATTGTAAGTGCAGTACATATAAATATTTACTTTTATCAAATATATTCTAGTTATATCTTCTCTAGAATATTCTTTTCCTTGTTAAATTGTTGGAATCATACCTAAAAAGATTTTCCGCTATAATTTCCATAAATTAGTCCAAAACAAAAGGTTTAACTTTAAAAGATTACATTATTTGAAATTACAAGGAATAATCATTTCTTTTTATTACTGAAATAAACAGTGCAAACTACAATGAATTCATACTTTACACATCTCTTTCTCTTTCTATTTGCACATATTCCTTGTTAGATCAAACATTGTATTTTTCTAAAAAGGAAAGAAATCAAACTAATTTACAAATATTAAACGGATCTAAATTCTAACAATTCCAAACATTGAAAAGTTTACATTCCAACAAGATTAGGGTAATAATCCAAATTTATAACATTATTATACAACCTATTTCAGATCTGGAATAAATTTCATTCAAATCAATATCTAAAATTCATACTTTTTGGGACTAATTTCCAAATCTGGTTGTAAACAATTCTAAATCAATTCATAAACAAGAATATGTTGGCGATATTTATTATATTCAAATTATATTCAATTTGTTGCCTACAACTCATATACAATTATCCAATTAGCTATAAAAATTAAATAAACACCAACGGGATAATTTTCGTATTATAACAATATATAAAATTTCTCACTCACCTTTTAAAAGCGATCCAAATCTTTAGATCTAAAGTAGAACCTTTGATTCATCTCCAAATCCTTTTTAATCTAAGAGAGATATATATAAAATGGTATGTACATACATTAGAATTACACTGAGAAGAGATTTGGGATAGGAAGAGAAAATAGATACAAATATGTAAATATATAAATTTCCTCAAATACGCATATGCTTGATTCTCTTCTCATTTTTATTAGATTTTTAATCTTCTCTGATTTGTGTGAATATAAATACATATATCTTATCTTTATGATTTAGAAAGAAAATGAAGAAGAAGAAATGACAGAGCTTCGTTGCTGCTTCCATAAAAATATGAGAAGAGAAGGGAGGGCTAGGCCTCAATTTATAGGCGCTAAAGAATCAACCAGAACCGTACGATCTAAAATATTAAATCTGGGTCGTTGTGTCCTAGGCTAACCCTAGCCACCTAAAGGCGTCCGGTCGACTGCTAGGGGTTGACCAGTCCCAATGACAGGTCAGCCTGTGGGCCCAGACGATTAATTAATAAACGTTAATTTTTCTTATTTAATTATTTTCGTCCCAAATTCGTTTTTCGTCCGTAACTTCTTTGTTTGGACTCCGATCGCAAAACTCCAAATATGAAAGTTACTCAAAATTTCACCACAAATGCAATGATCTAAGTTTCATGGTCAAATTCCATTGTTTGCACAAATTCCATTTTTAGAGCCTAATTAATTACCTTACTAACTAATTAAATAACTAATGCCAAATTACGGGGTATTACAGAACTATTAACCACTAGCTATTGAATAATAGTTGAATTGATTTGATTTGAACTTAAGAAAGATGGAGAGGAGAGAGAGAAATTTCAGCCAACAATCTATAAGTGTGGAGCTCAAAAAAGGTGATATCATACGGAGGAAGAGATGTTTAAATAAAGGAAGGAAAGGAGAGAATTTTGGATCATATCTTTTACTCAACCTCCTTCCATCTCAGCCATCCATTTTCACTTCTCTCTAGCTCATATTGTAGCCGTCTCTAACCCCTTTTAGCCGAAATGACCAACCACCGTTATAGGCCTTAAACGTATTTAGAGCTTGAATAATATTTTGCATTTAAATCCAATTTGAAAGTGTATCGATATCATATATCGATTAATATATTTATCACTATTTTAAATACATTTAATAACCCTAGTCCAAAAGCAACTTACAAATTCGAACTCCTATCGAGGCAAGGCACTAGGCATTCATAATGTTATACCCCTATTACGAACGCAATGGAAAAGGTTTCGAGTCCTAACTCGATCGTATGGAGAAGATAGCTTTTTGGACTCAGTTATTATATTGAATTCGATATAAATTTTCAGTGCGTTTATATGTCGTATGCTCACACAACAACTCCAATCACTACAAAAATTGAAATCCGATAATAATACAATATTATGGATCCAATGGAACTAGTTTCGTCGAATTCCGAGACCGTGCCTCGGAAAGCTATTTTTAAATTCAATTTAAACGATAAAATTTGAGAACTGAACGAACCACTTTTAAATTCAATTTTAAAAGTTCTATCACCCTCAGTATTATTAATATGAATTTTCCAAGCCTTCAAACTATTTTTAACAGGCTTAAAACTCCAGATTCAACATTTTACCCAACTCCAAATCATTTAATTTAATAATTAAATTACCAAATAAATAGTGATATTTGAAATTCAAGTAAAAGTTTACTTTTTGAATATTTAAAATCAATTAAATATTCCAATTTCAAATGTCCAAAATTCCGGGTCGTCACAAGTCGACTAATCGACTATTTGGTACAAGATTTATGTTTGTAAATGGAAACCAAGTTTAGTGTACTTTCCATAAATAGAAGAGCATACGAAACACTAACAAGTCACACAAAGTATGATTAAGTTACTTAAGAAACTATTAATCCCTTCCATTTAATTAATCTTTTTTATTTACTAAAACTCCTTTATCAGTAAACTTCTTTTATCTAATATACATCTACTTTTCTATCCATTTCGAAAAGATTCCATTGCTTATTATTTCCTTCAAAATATCCATTTTAAGGATCTAAGTACTTTCGTAAATGCATTCAAAGGGGTTTAAGACTAATATTACTTAAACATTCTTAGAACAAACCCAAGACCATTTTTCTTATGCTTATCTTTAAATCATTCCTCTAAAGATCTATTTACATTCCTAAGTATAATCAAAATGGGTTAAAGACGAATGTTGTTAACGCATTGTCACAACAAAACCAAAACAATTCTCATACTTGTTTCTATCTTTGAAAACATTTGTTTTAAAGATTCAAGTTCATATTCGATAAGTTCAATATTTGACTAGTTAACTATCATGTTCAAAAGACGATTACTTAAAGAAATCACGATTTGTATGCCTAACTCATTTTCGATATTCCAATTTAACCATTCCTCATTCAAGAGTGAAACCAAGTAAGTTAGAGCACCGGTTGCATCAAAGCCTTGCCCAGACACTTCATTCTTAAATCTCACAAATGGATAAGTCTACCTCGTCGGTTTTTAGTGCTAAGTATGGTATTAATGATTTCCATAAACAATAAGAAATCAACACGATTAACACAATTCCTACATTTTTCAACATACCATTCCTCGGTCAAGAGGGAAGCCTAATAGGTTAGAGCTCTATTACTCCATTCCTACACGACATCAGTCTTAACTCTCACAAATAGATAAGCCCTACTTCATCGGCTTTTAGTGTTAAGCATGGTTAATTACTTTTTAAATAAATAATTAAACAATTAACCATTTGGTCATTTAGCAATTCTAACCCCTTTCTAACCTTTGTTTGTACTTTCAAACCCTATTAAAAATGATATATATATATATATAGTAACTTGTTTACCAAAACTTGATATTAAATAAACCATTTCAAAAGATATTTTATTCCATAAGATATAAAATAGTTAACATATTTTATAAAAACTATGTATATTTAAAAATCCTTTATAATACTTATAACAGACTTTTAAAATACTTACTCAAAATATTATTTGAAAATAACAAGTTTATAAAATCCTTAAAACCTTGAAAACGAAATGTTTTCTATATATTTTAACAAAATATCTTTTCTTTAAAAATTCACTACAAATTCTTAAAAATTCATAAAGATATCAAACCAGTTTTAAAATACTCTAACAAGAGTTACTAAACCTTTAAAAAGAATGAAACAAAATACTTAAATATCTTTTCAAACCATTTAAAGTCCAAAAATCACGTCTAAACGGGGTAGTTTTGCACCAGTGATGTTTTGGCCACTTTTGGAGATGTTACTTCACTTTTTACTATTCAAGCTTTTACTATAAACAAACATACATACAAATCATTATAAATATGGTGAGATACCCCTAAGGATCTCTCTACAAAGTTCCATAGCAATCGCCAAAAACAAGGTAATTTACAACTGCAACAATAGCGATTATCGCTATAAGTGCACTTTCAAATCCAAGTACGATCTAAACCAAAGTCCATCTATAAGCTATGTGCTTCGTTAAATGTCTTGTCACAAGCCATACCAAGTCTGTTCAAGTCCATATACATGGATCACATATGTCATTTACTTTTAAAGTAAGGATTCAAACCAATGTTTTAACATATGTCAACAACAATTCAAATAACATAAACACAGTCGAACATGACATATATATGTTATATTTTCCATTCAAAGTGAGGTGTTAACTCACTTTGATCCACACAAACTATTAAGATCCAAGAACCCAAGCCAAAACCCATCCTTGCAACCACCTCCTTTCTCCTCCTCTTCGCCTTACACTTGCTCATTTGCCTCCACTTCCCATATAATGCTCACAGCCTAATCTTCCTTTGGGAGTTTGGCTTCACTTCTTTAAATTTTAACATGGTAGAAGGTTTTCTAATATTATAATAAGCCTTGTGGAAAAGTTTGAATTATTTTGAAGTTGATTTGCGACTATTTCATTTAGAACATTTAGTGAAGAAAGAGATAAAGAAGCCATTAGAAAATCTTGGATTTGTTTTGTGAATTTGTAACTATACTCTAAGGGTGTGCCCCTCCTTTCTTATGCTCAAGATGGTTCTTTTTACCCTTGCACTTACCCCCCCACCACGCCATGGAAGCTTCTCCTCCCATCACCTCTCATATAAGTCACTTCTCGTTTATGTTAATTATCATTTTACCCCTCTCATGATAATATCTCTTATACTAATAGAAACTTCTAGAACATTCCAAGCTTTATGAAGAGGAGTGTATGTTAATTAGTTGCTAATGTGTTCATTTGATCATTATTCAAATGCACAAGAGTTTGAACAACTTATATCGATCAAAAAGATGTTTACCGATAAACCGATTTTCAGTCACATTATAGATTTTACTTCGAAGAATATATCTTTGTAAAAAAATTTCAAAACCAAGTTTTTTATCATTAGTTATGATTTAAAAGAGGGTTAAAAAGCATATTAAATCATTTTAATAACATTTAATCCAAGATTCAAATATTTAAATACGAAGTGTTCGAAATTCTTCGTCATCATAAGGTATGTATGGATGCAAAAGAGAAAAGAATGCCAAACCTAATCGGGTACATATGGATGTAAAAGCCTACCAAATGCCAAACCTAATCGGGTACGTATGTGTAATGACCTGCAGATTTATCACTTTGATAAATTATATTTATTTTTAAAATTATTCAAATAAAAGGTTGATAATAAAATAATATTGTTTTGAGTGATAATAAGTAATAATAATCTTATTTTGAATACATATTTACAAAAATATTTTCCTCGAAATTTAAATCGATAAAATGGCCGAAACTTGTTTTATCTATAACCAGCTCTATAATAGTAAAACGTCGCGCATGCAGCTGGATACATACACTTATTTTTATAATTGAACAAGAATATGAAATAAAATTAATTATTTTATTTTTGGAAATTAAATGTATTTATGTCATCACCAATAATGGCATCATATTTAAATATAGATTTATTTCTTTTAAATTGAAATTTAATGATTTAATAATTATTTTAATTATTCAAATAATTATTTTAGATGATTATAATTCATTTTGAATAGTTATAAAGTGATAATAAATCATTTATAATAGTTTTATAAAGATATATATTTGATTTAAAAATATAAGGAAAAATCGATATCGCTTTATTGGTATAATAGCAATTATTGTAAATAATTTTTAATATTAATCTATATGGTTTTATAATTCAAATGCGATCGTTTAATTCATTTAAAATGATAAGAAATTTGATTCCAAATTTTGTTTACAAATATACGTATATTACCTAAAAAGTAAAAATATGACCAGTACCCGGTTTCCCAATTTTCAACAGTTTGACGCATGTAAGTTGTGTAACGTTGTTTGTATGACTTGAACACCTATATGACATACACATACCTATATTAAGGCATGCATATACATGCACAAATATGTCATGTGCACACGTGAATGAAACCATATGTATATACATATAACATACTTAAGATATTTGTAAAAGCTAAATACTTGAGCTAACCTAAAGTTAACCAAGTACATGGCACATGGCCTTGTCCATGCATGAAGCGACTTGGGCCATCCTAAAAGGTGTAGGAGGGAGGTAGGGTGGCGTGTGAAGTGATGGATGGTGAAGGGTGCACATGGGTGATGGATATGATGTGGGATATTTTGTATAAACTTAAGGCTATAAATACTTCTCCATTCTTTTTTTTCATCCACTTCACCCAGCCATAAATTTCTCTTTCCTACTCCAAATCATAAAATTCTTTTTTTCAAACCATTCAAAATTTCAGTGGCTACAGTTTTCTAGTTCACTACTTCATCCCATTCTAAGTTTACCTATGCTCAAAACTCCATTCTCTCCAAAGCATTTTCGAGCCCGGTTTTAAAGGCGGAAAATACCTTTTTTCATTCGAGTATAACTCCTCAAAAACAGATCCAAATAAGGAAATCCTTTTCTTCAAACCATGTAAAATTCTAGTGGCAACAACTTTTATGCTTAGAACTTCTTCTAGTTTTGAGCTTAACTATGTCAAAATTCTACCTTTTTACAGTGCATTTTCGGGCTTTATTTTTATGAATCCGAGAATACCCTCTCTTCTTTTGATCATAACTTTATCAAAACAAATCGAAATCGAGTGTTTCTTTAATTTTGACCATAGAGAAAAGAATTTTCTACAACTTTTATGTTGACCACATTTTCAAATTCATAGAGTAGAATGTCCAAAAACTCAAGAGAAAATGACTTATTTTTAGGTCTAGTTTTTGGTAAATTTAGTAATAATCCAAAATCCTACACTTCATTCCCCATGCTTGGCCAAAAACCACTTTTGGCATGGAATGGCCGAGCATACTAGGAGACAAGATGTTGGGATTCGTGAGCTCGGATCGCAAGTTAGTGAAGCTATAGCCTTTTTCCAACAGAAAATCATGTGAGAAACTCTTACTTATATTATATTCTTGGATGATAATATGATGTTTGAAATGGGTGTTTAATATGCTTTGATCATCAAGTTTTTTGTTTAAAATTGTTGTTGAATACACACACACACACCAAAGTCACATTTAAATACACGTCGATGAGCACAAAGGAAATCACTTTCCTTTGTTGAATGAATTGGTGTATATGGAATGTTAAACCTCTTTAAAATGGTTAAAAGAAGAGTTCGAAATGTTTTATAAACATATGAAAGTGTTTTGGGGAAGTTTGAAAGGTAATTGAAAATTTAGTCAAAAATAGGTGTGTCGCGTAACGGCAGTTCGCGATTTCGCGCTATAAAAGTAAAACGAGTATATAGAATGGAATATAGCTCGGAATTCTTCGAGATAAGAATTTCTGAACTAATATATCCATATTTTTCAAATAAAGAAAGAAAACTGAGATTTCGATCAGTAGATTTTGAAATATGAGTAAAACAAGTTTTTGGAAAAATCGCGGTTTTGCAATTCGGAATCCATAAAAAGATTTCTTTGAAATGATATTTTAAAATTGTTTAAAAATATAAAATAAATTCTAAAAATCTTTTAAAATGGTTTAGAAGTAAATTGAGTTATAAAAATGAGTTTCTAAATGATAAAAAGTCATTTTGATCAATATAGCTTAAAAAGCACTTTCCGCAGCACTTTTTCGCAACACTTTTCTATAACGTTTGAAATATAGTTTTAAACGCAACCGTTCTTTTCCAAATCTTTTGTAAATATTTTCAAATGATTAATAAATTATTTTAAAGATGATTTGAAGGATTTATGGAATGGTTAAATGTTAAATAATTTAGAGTCGATCAAATTACTTGACCGCCTTTTGGGTGTCAAAGAGATAGTGTCTAGGTTTGGATTTGGAAAACCAGTTTCCTTCTCTCCCTGGCTATCCGGACTGGCCTGATGGGTGAGATAGTAAATTTTATTTACTCGGATAAAAAATTTCCAAAATATAAAGGATATAGTTTTCCAAATATAAATAACTTGGATTTTATGGGGATAATCTTCTTTTACTCGGTGTTAAAGCCCGAAGAGGGAACTCGTACTATTCGTGGAATTTAAAAAGTGATTTTACCATGATATTGAGTAGAATTAGATGAATTATATAGATTCTGCTCATTTGATATTTACTCGTTTTGGATTAACATCCTAGATAACATGGTTTTAACTAAATGAAATTTCGAGTTTTGAATTAAGAAATATTTGTTAAGATTTAAATGAAATGATTTGGAAATATTTTCCTAAGTGAAAAAATGAAGTGATTTAGAATTATTCCAAAGTTTTAAAAAAGGTTTTAAGTAATCAAAGGGTTGATAAGCGAGGTTTAATGATTCCGTATATACCAGAAAGAAGTTTTTAAAGTTATATATCTCTAAAAGATATTTTTTAATAAAAAGAATGAATAAATCAAATATTATTCACCTATCTACTTTACCACTTTTATCGATGATTGGTTCGAAGTAACCGGGGTCAGATTTGGGCAATTCCTATCCGAAGACCACTTCGAACCAACTTACGTATTCAAGGTGAAGATATGGATATGATTTGGAAGATGGAATGTAGAACTGCTTGTCACTAACCCTTGGAGAAAATTTCCCATATCATATTATGTAGCAGTAGTTCTTCATTTAAGATCTTCAATGTAAGGACTTCTCGCTACTAATCCTAGGGGTAACTCCTGACATGATGTGGTAGGAGAGTGCCTTTGGTTTGTCCCGTTCCTGCACAACTTGTATGGATGAATGTTTGACGTTACATTTCAAGTTACATAAATTGATCTCTATGAACATATCATCTGTTTGGTGGTGGAGAAGGCAACTTCTCTTAGCTTAACACCCTTTCCTGAGACGTACGAGCTTAGGATTTATACATTTGTAGAAATCAATTGTGTGATTATGGAATGGTAATGCGGTATTCAAAGAGGAAATATGATGTGCTATGTGAAAGGTAATCGTTACCTCAGGCCTCACACCGGGAAATGACCAAAACAGGGTAGATGCGACAAGGCTATGTGGTTCGCAACCATTAGGGTATGATCATCCCCTTATAGATATATTTCTACTCGGTATGACGTTCGAGTTTAAATTAATGTGGTGTATGGTAAACGAGCGCTCGGATAGGTCGGAAAAGATCGGGGTGATGACATATGTAATACTATCTAGGGAGAGGTAGGTCGGCCTTGTGTTGGTAGAGGTGCAGATGTTCTATAGCCTAGGTACATTCCTTTAGATTTGTACTGCCGAAAGGTAGTCCCTTCACCTGGTCATTTGTATGGAAATCCATTCTCCAATAAGTGCTTTCCATTTTTTTGTAGAACCCACTTTGTGGCTAATATGTTGGAATTCAATCAATGTAACAATTTTGGCTAAGATTAATAAGTTTACTTGCAAATGTTTTCAAAGGAAAGTCGTTAAAAATAATATCAAATGTTTATTTTTGCATAGCAAATGTTTGGTTATCATAAGGTAAAAACCCATTCCGTGTTTATGTGCGGCGTGGTCTTATGAGATACCCTTTTGTTTTCAAACATCGTATTTTGAGTTCTCACACCAGTCCCATGACTGACCCAGGGTTTATTTTTCGTTTCCTTAAACTTTGGATGCCCTAATTTTCCCAGGAAGCCTAGTAGTCTGGTTTAGTTTAGAAGAAATCTGGAGGAAGCTCAAAGCATGGAGTCAGAAGATTTTTTTAAAGCTTTTTATCTATTTTCACCATACTCTTGTGCTATAGTATTCCACATTTGTTAGGATAGAAATTTATCTGTCCATATTTAACTCTGATAAATGTATTTAAATTTCCACTGTAAAGTTTATGTTGAAATAAAATATGTGAGATTATGTTCTATCTTTATTTTATTTCTTACCCTTGAGGATCCATTTCTCTGGCACTTGGATTTGCGACACGTGAATACTGAGGATGTATTAGTGTCGATTTCCGAGAGTCGAAGAAATAAATCATCACAAAATGGATGTAAAAGCCTACTGAATGCCAAACCTAATTAGATACATATATAAACAATCTACACCCAAGGTATATTGTTTAACCGAGCAAACCATGGAATACAAATGCCAACCGAATGCCAAACCTAATCAGGTATGTATGAATGCAAAAGCTAACCAAATGCCAAACCTAATCGGGTACGTATGGATGCAAAAGCCAACCGAATACCAAACCTAATCGGGTATGTATGGATGCAAAATCCAGCCGAATGCCAAACCTACTTGACTACATGTGAAAATGATTTATACCCAAGATATATTGTTTAACCGAGCAAACCATAGAATGCAAAAGCAGACCAAAAGCCAAACTTATTCAAGTATATTTGGATGGAAAAGCTAACTGAATGTCAAACCTAATCAGGTATGTATGGATGTAAAAGCCCATCGAAATTCAAACCTAATAGGGTATATATCAAAATTGATCTATACCCAAGATATATTGTTTAACCCAGCAAACCATGAAAAGCAAATACCAATTGAATGGCAAAACTAATCGGGTATGTATGGAATGCAATAACAAACCAACTATTTGTTAAGCAAACAATTGAATGCCAAATAATTTTTGGGCAAATATTTGTCATGCTAATATTTGATGGAAAAAATTTTGCCTGACAAATATTTGCCAGCTAACATATGCCTGGTGCGGAACGTAATAAGAATCATTTGAATGCAAAACATAACAAGATAAAAACCATAATCATATTCTTATGGATGCAAAAGTTTATAGATGAATTCCAATGTTTAACAATACACAACACACATCCAATCACTAGCGATTATTAGCTTGATAAATATTTTCCAAGCAAATATTTGCCGGACTTTTAATTGCCAAATTGTTACTAACCAAACAAAGTAAATTACACTGCTAACCAAACAAATAAGTAAAATAACAAAACAACATTTAATTCAAAAAAACAAAGCATGAAATCACATTAATAATCTTCACAAAGAAAAGACAATAATGTATAAAAATTACACATTATTTCTTAACATACAAGATTTTTTATTATGACCCAATTTCTTACACAAACTACAACGTTTATACTTATTCACCTCATCGGCTGAATTAATCCGTTCACAAGAAAGAGGCCTTTCTGCACCATGTCTCTCTTAGGAAGATGAACTTCAACATCTTTGGGTAACACATCTTTCGTTTGAAAATTAACAAGTGGATGAATCAGATGAGAATAAGATGCTCAGAAAAAGGACACTTTGAAACAATCCCCAATATAGGAATAAAGATCTAAATCAAAAGCAAGAATGCATCTAATAGCATGAGCATATGGAAACTCATAAGTTACAATTACGTCACCGAACGCTCAAATCTACACAATAAGATTGAATTTACTGAACTTCATAAACATCAATATTAGATCTACTAACTTTCTGTTAAACGCCCTCAAGGTATAAATCCCTTAACCGCTTCTCCATAACAGGGCACAATTGACTGTTCCAAGTTTTATTTAACTCACGTTGATCAGACATAAGTTTGATGAGCTTCAAATGAATTCTATATAAACATGCAGTGATAAGTAAATATATTTCCTCTAAAATCCATCGATTAAAACTTTTCGAATTAGAACTCAGTTCCCCATATGATTAATAGTAAAAAAAACATTAGAAAACTTTTCAAAAGGCAAACCATGCAAGAAAACTTCTACCCCACTAGCACTTTTAAACTCAGGCAAAGCCTGATTAAATACATCTACTTTAGCAGAATTTGCAACTCGATAAAACAATGAAATAATCCATTTCTTTTTACCTTAAGGACACTTTTTGTTTAAAAAAAATCTTCAAATTATTCTTCAAATAATAGTAAAAAGAACCATGAGCTGGGTCTGGAAAAAAACTTGAGGAACATCAAGCGAACGACCAGGATGCCGATGAGATATAAAAGTGGAATAACTATCATCATTACATAACATTTCCCGAAGCTTCGTCAAAAACCAATACCAGTTAGGTTCATCTTCACCAGATACAATCCCAAAAGCCAGTGGAAAAAAACCTAAAAGAGATAAAAAAAAACTGTTTTGTCACATGATCAAAATAAAAAATAAATGCACAAAATATAAAAATTGAAACATCAACGGTATGTCAAACATTTATCATAAGAATATGGCAAATATTTGACATTGCAATATTTAACAACATAAATCATCTAATACAATAAAAAGGTTAACCATTCATAAAGGGTTGGCCAAGTAAATAAAATAGCATATATAATACTAATTTAACAAACAAAATAACAATAAAACAAACATATCGAGTAAAATGAAACAACGCAGGTATGTTAAATATTTTCCATAAAAACACGACAAATATTTGATAGGAAAATATTTTCCATAAAGACATGGCAATATTTGACAGATAAATATTTGCCATGAAAATATGACAAACATTTGACATATAACATTTAACAAAATTAAAGATAAATAAATAATATTATAATTTTCGGAACTGAATAATACCTTGATTACCATTTTTAGCCTTAGCAGACATAATACAGCCTTGGCCTATACCTTTCATAAAAGTTCCATCCAAAAAAATCAAAGGACGACAATAATCAAACCCATATTTTCATGCTTCAAACCCAATGAAAACCCTCTCAAATTCATGACCAACTGAATCACCTTGAAGTTCAATAGTACTGCCAGGATTACACTCAACCACAGCTTCACAAAGAGATTTCAAATGATGATATGAAAGCAAACCATTGCCGTGTATTTCTTCTAAAGCCAAACTTTTCCCCGTAGAAGAAAAATAGTAATTTAACAAAATATTGTACTTAGTCTGAAATAAATGAACAGTATCTTTTGTTTTAATAAGAGGATTTGAACGAACAAAATCAATAACAAACTTCTTAACTAATTTGCTAGAAATAGGTGGATGGTTAACATCTACAATGCCATCTCCACATGAATGATTAGGCTGCATAGTTTTGATGACAAAAAAACCTGGTGGGTTAAACATGCGAGAAGCATGAATGCGAAAAGCACAATCTTTCCATGAACAAACAGCTGTAACTCGCACCCTATCATTTTTAACAACGTAAACTTTATAACTATTCTTAATATAGCATATCATAAGATACAATCAGAACTCCTCAATGCCACCCACAAATCTTTAACCAACACTAGTAAATACTGGATTGCTAAAATCATTTTTAACAACCGTTTCAAAGTAAAAAACTATAATCAACCAAAGAACAAACCATCGAAGAAGAAGATGAGTCATTCTCATCAAAAATGAAGAGCTATAAGAACCAACATCAGCCGAAATACTTTTACACGGCTTAGATATGACCGTAACAAGTAGAAAATCATCATGGCGATGTGCAATAAGCAACAATATACTATGCAAATCAGAATTAGTTTCAATAACTCTTTTGTTTTCATCTCTTTCATAAACAAATTCAATAGAACCAGGTGTTAACTCAGGCCAATGTTCTCAAATATCATTCTCAATCTCAACACAGATCACTCAAACTAAGATGCCTACAATAAGTATGGAAAAACGATAATAACATCAATAGGATCAGACCCGAAAAAATAGATACAATGTTAGAATAAAAGTACAATAACATAACAAATAGTAAAAACTACAGTAACAATTATTTAATAAACACATGTTGTTGTGGCAAATTTCTGCTTGGTAAATATTTGCCGAGCAAATATTTTCCACAACAACAATTTAGTGCATTAAAATACACTGCCACGTCCCATTACTATCATATAATTCAACAACAATACACATGAACCATAATAATAACAACAGAAGGATTGCAACCATTTACACTGAATATAATAACAAACACGGTAAATTCAACAAACACAAATGTATGTCATATCACCAATTGCCTCAATATCATAAATAACAACAACTTTAATAATAAATTGCAGTTACAACAAAATCTAACTCGACATAATCGGAGAACAAAATTTAAATAAACAAAAGTAACTATGAACTTTTTTTCACCTCAAACACATATTTTGACGCAAAGCAAAAGAAGATGAAAACCTATACCAGATCGATTCGTAGTAAAAACTAATTGAGATGTAGCAAAAACTGATGGAGATATAACAACAACCGGTCAAATCGTTATCGAGCATGATACACACAATATCTATACGAGATACAACACAAGATCCATACGAGAAGAGTTGAAGGTCGAATAAAACGAGCTATAACAAGAGTCGGCACCTAAATTCCATCAAAATAAGAAGTCGAAATTTTCAGCAAAAAATTTGGAAGTTGTCGTTCGAAAGTAGATATTAGGTATATGGAAGGGTAAAAGAGTAAACATGAACGTGAAAAAAAAAAGACGGACGTAAAACATAAGTCAAAATTAGGAGGGATATATTTTATAAAATAAATAAAAATAAGGATGTATAGCAAATTTCCACTTTATAAAACTTGGTTAAATTTTACAAACTTAGTTAACTTAGTTAAATGTTTATGCAACATAGTTAACTTTTATGAAACTTTGTTAAATTTTAAAAACTTATTTAATATTATGAACTTAGCTAATCTTTTTAAACTTAATTAGCTTTTATAAATTTTTCATTTTTATAAACTTATTTAACTTTTATAAAACTTAGTTAGCTTGGTTAATTTTTATAAAAATTAGTTAATTTTTTAAAATTTAGTCAACCTGGTTAAATTTTTATAATACTTAGTTAATTTTTATAAAAACTTAAATTTTATAAAACTTAGTTAACTTGGATAATTTTTATAAAACTTAGTTTACTCAGTTAATTTTGATAAAATAATTCTATAAAACTCTATTGATTTTTTGAAACTTATTTACTTTTTATCTTGGATAACTTAGTTAATTTTTATAAAACCTAGTTAACTTGGTTAATTTTCATAAACTTAGTCAACTTAGTTATATTTTTATACAGCTTAATTAATTTTTATAAACTTGGTTCTTTTTTATAAAACTCGGTTAATTTAGTTAAATTAAAACTTAGTTAACTTTTATAAACTTATTTAATTTTTATAAAACTTAGTTCACATAGTTACCTTTTTTGTAAAAATTTGTTAATTTCTATAAACTTGGTTAATTTTTATAAAATTTCATCAACTTAGTTAAATTTTATAAAAATTAGTTAATTGTTATAAAAACTTGGTTAACTTGGTTAAATTTTTATAAAACTTAGTTACTATATAGTAACTATATATGCATATGCCACAAATATATTTTTATTTATCAGAGTAACATTTTGTTAGTTGTTTATTAATAGCGTAATGTATGCACTTATGGTTTTCTATCCAACAAAAGATATGAATCTAGCGTAGCCAGTTAATGAAATTGTGGAAGGAAATAAAACAATCACGGGAAAAAAAATTAAAGTGCAGTAGAACAACATTTCAGATGAAAAACAAAATTATAATCAAACATGATGAATAGATTCATACCTTGAGATTGAAATTTGCTAAAAATTTCATAATATTGTTCCCAACAAATTAAAGTAATTGTCAAGAAGAAACATTTAACCTCACTTTCATTTTCCATAACCGTACCCCACGTTATAACGTATAGGAAGCAATAAGATGTCACAACATATATTACTTACTTTGTTATATATAAATGTTTACTGGAATTTAATATTACCAGATCTCGAAAAAATCTGAAAGCACCTTCTTTATGCGGTAAGTGCTTCTCGCACACCCGCAGTTCAATATACACATGCGCGCATGTGATTAAAACATGATTGGATTCATATCATATATTACAATATATGCTCTATAGCGTATTATATATAATTATATTAAAATATAATGTGTACGTCACCTAGCATGCATGTTTAAAAGCATAAAAACACAAATTTTATCAGGAAGTTTTAATGAGCAATCTTCCATGTAGCAAAGCACTTGTTTTATGTACCTATATCACAAAGCAAAGGAAATAACTAGAGGCAATTCTATAAAAGAGCTATGTAATTAAGTATAGAGTTAAAAATCTACTATAAAACTTAATTCATTTTTAAAATTTAGTTAATTTTCATAAAACTTATTTTTTTACGGTATTTTATATATATTGTGCAATGACCGTCTTTCCTTGCACTGAAAGACGAGCCATTAAGGGTAGAAGAAAGAGAATGATAAGAAGAAAACTACACAATCATAGAATCTCACCACGAATTAGAATAATCATATAATATATAACATAGGATATTACATAGTCATTTCCATATAAATTATACATCAGAGTCATTACAGTACAGCCTTCAACTGGGCAGTTATAACTACCTGCCCATACAAAAATACATAGGTCATACATAAAACACAGCGGAATAAGATAATAATTAGCTAACGGTGAAACCACCTGTTCCAGCTCCTTCAAAATGCTTCCATAAGAAACCTGGATCACTTGGCTAGTCATACAAATTTGAGTACCCAAGAGTTTTAGGGAAAGAAAATAAAACTTTGGGTCAGACAGGGGTCTGGTGTGAGTAAACTCAAACAACTTAATTTTTACTTTTGTAAAACATTTTTTAAATCAAAGGTATCTCGTAATACCATGCCGCACATAAACACGGACGGGTTTTTACCTTAGGGTAACCAAAGCACTTTATAGAAATCCGGTGATATTATGATAATGTCTAGGGTTTTCAAGTAAAATAGAACATAGCTGAAATGCTTGCATCTCACATTTCAACATATTTGGGTACAACTAAATTCGTATGACACTTATTGGAAAATGGATTCCATACAATTGTGAGAAATGCGGATTACGGATCTTAAGGCTAGAATTAACACTAGAGGGGGGGTGAATAGTGTTTTAAGGAATTACTAATTCTTTTTGAGTTTATCTTAATTTGAACACAAATGTATGCAATATTCAGACACATATATGATCACAGAATCAAACACAGATGCAGATATAAAGTAAAATAAACAAAGGAAAGAACACACCGGATTTTATACTGGTTCGGAGTTACCCTACATCCAGTCCCACAACATAAGTACGGATTTCCTTTCAAAATCAATTCTTATAATTACACCTTCGATTTCAAGGCCACGAGGTACACCGCTCCAAATTCACAATCCTCTGGGTAGAGATACTTGATTTTACGGGCAACAAGTTCACCCGATTGATTTTCCAGGCTATAATCACACCTTTTCTCGCTCGATTGAATACAAAGAAATCTACAACTCTGAATAGCACTGAGATCTTGTTGAGATAGTGATAGAGAATCAAACCAAAGATGATCTAGTTAGATTCAATGGTGATTTCGGCAGAGTAATGGTAAAAATGTATATAAAGAAATGTGGAAGAAGAAGAGGAGTGAAATCAGAGAAAATATGATTATAAATTCGTTTAAAACAGCCCCTATTTATAGTAGAACAACAGCCATGTACATTCGTGAAAGGATATGACGAATAGACACTTCGTTTGAAATTCAAACTTTTGAAATCAACTGTCACCTTGTCGACAAGGGTTCCTTGGGGTTGTCGACAAGCTTAAGTTATTTTTGGTAATTTGTTTTTCTTTGAAAATAACTTCTATCTTGTATTAAAACTATTTTAAACTTTATAAATATACTTAACTATAGTTAAAATACATTGGTATATATAAAATTTTACTATAATTTTATATTTAAATCTAAGTATAAATATTAAAAGTTAAATATATTATAATTAAAAGATAGTTTAAAACCAAGGATAATTTGATATTGAAAATAAAGATTATTTTGAGGCTAAAAATATTTTAAAACTAGGATAGATGTTTTTTATTTAAAAAGGAAGATTTTGATATCATTTTGAAAACAAGATATAATTTTGTAAAACATTTGAATAAAAGTTAGTGGATACAAAATAATGTTCCACTAGATTTTTCGTAGGTTCCATCCTACTTAGGGTTCCATCCCTCTAACGGGCTCGAAGTGGATTCCATTCCACGAATAAAATGGATTTTAAGATGTCAGTGCTTTTCTAGGAGTTTTAAAAAAATTCCTAACTAAATTACTAATCTTGAAATCTTGAACTCTTGATAATCTTGATACTCATGAGTCTTGAATCTTGATATCTTCGATATTGAGTTCATCAGTTCTTGAATCTCTATACTGTACAGTCTTCATTCTTTGGTACCTATATATATCCTGCATATACATATATATCTAAACAATAATGTTAGTATTTATATTTTATAATCTTATTCTAAGGTTGTTGTCATCAAAACCAACTTCTCAGGGACTAACAATCTCCCCCTTTTTGATGATGACAACCTTTGTTTATAAAATATTACTTCTATCCTAATAACTCCCCCTAAAACTAATAATTCCCCCTTAATCTATGCCTAACTATCCTATTTTATACTTCTCCCCCTTTGTCATCAACAAAAACAAAGTTTAAATCTATACAACTCCCCCTTAATCTAATACTATATTACATGTGATTATAATGATAGTGTTATCATAAATAACCAACACTTAATTCTGAAACTAAAACTTAGCCCTTAATAACTAACTCTCCTAACTAAGAATCCATATATGATAATATTTATAATAATGATAATGTGAGAATTCAAATATGAGAACACAAATCATTTATTAATTATATAATGTTATATTTACATTTGCGTAGAAAACGTAAGTAAGATCATATACAAATAACGATAAGAAAGAGAGCAAAGAAACTAATGTGTATCCTTGACAATGGGAGATCTATGAACCAAGCAATTTGGGTAGTGGAAACAGAAATTTCCACGTTGTTCGACTAGATTTCCATCCTTTTCAAAGCACACTTCACCAACGCAAACAACTTTGTCGTCATCTTCAACGTGCTCTTTTTCCATAGGGGCTTCTTCTTCTTCTTCTTCCTCGCTGTCCTCTTGCACTTGAACACTTGAGGATTCTTCATCGATCAAGATGGGATTGGCGTGATTGTCCATTAGAAACTTTTGCAAGTTTCTAAGGATTTTGCCTTGCCGTTCTTGTTCTTTGGCCATTCTGATTTGCACCACTTGAATTTCAGTCATAAGTTGCAGTGCATCCTTCAAGGAAACCTCCATTTTCATCACTCGTGCAAGCGTAGTTCATTGAAATGGTCCGGTAGAAGGAGAAGGGAACGAAAATGTTGAATTTTTGTTTAATTTGGAGGAGGAGGCCATTGTTTTAATGTTTTCAGAAGTTAGAACACAGAAAGAACGGAAAGAATGAACAAAATTTCAAAATAAGAAGAATATATAACCACCCATTTGAATTTTGGTGGGAAAAATTCAAAAGAAAAAAATTCGTTATATGTCGACAGGGGTAAAGGAGGGTTGTCGACAAGGTACTTATATTTTTGCTATTTGATTTATTTTAATTTAATTTTAATTATACTTGTTATATATTTATATTCTATATTTCAGTTATTGAACAAATACCTAATTCTCTTCTTAATTTAGTAAATATAGATTCATTTAAGGGGTTTGTTAAGATATCAGCAATTTGATTCTCGGAATTGATATAATCGAGAGTAATTACTTCCTTACTTATATTATCTCTGAGAAAATGATGTCTGATATCAATATGTTTAGTTCGAGCATGATGAGTAGGATTTTTGGATAAATTTATTGCACTAGTATTATCACAATAAATTGGTGATTTTGAGATATTTAAACCAAAATCTTTTAAAGTTTGTTGCATATATATTACTTGAGAACAAGCCAAAGCAGCAGAAATATACTCTGCTTCGGTTGTTGATAAAGAAACTGTGTTTTGCTTTTTACTAAACCAGGAAACCAAAGAATGCCCCAAAAAGTGACAAGTTCCACTTGTACTTTTTCGGTCTGATTTACAACCAGCATAGTCAGCATCACAGTAAGATATTAATTCAAAAGAATCATTTTTAGGATAAAATAGGCCATAATCAAAGGTGTGTTTAACATATCTTATGATACGTTTTACTGCTTTTAAGTGGGTCTCTTTAGGTTGGGATTGATATCTTGCACAGAGACAAACACTATGCATGATATCAGGTCTACTAGTAGTGATATAGAGTAGTGATCCAATCATTCCTCTATATAATTTTTGATCTACATCTTTCGAGAGATCTTCTTTACTTAGGTACTCATTGATTGCCATGGGAGTGGGTTTTCCACTTGCAGTAATCAAACCAAATTTACTAACTAGGTCTTTAGCATATTTTTCTTGACTGATAAAGATACCATTATCTAATTGTTTTATTTGCAATCCTAGAAAGAAGTTTAATTCACCCATATGACTCATCTCAAACTCTTTTTTTATTATTTTAGAAAATTCTTTATTCATTTCAAAATTAGTTGATCCGAAAATGATATCAACTACGTAAACTTGTACTAGTTGAATATCATTTTTATTTCTTTTAGTGAAAAGAGTATTATCTACTTTACCAATTTCAAAGTTTGATTGTAATAAGTAAGATCTTAGTATATCATACCAAGCTCTAGGAGCTTGTTTTAGACCATATAGAGCTTTCTTATGTTTGTAAACATGATTTGGTAATTTTTCATCTTCAAAAAGTGGTGGTTGTTCAACATATACTTCCTCTTTTACAAATCCATTTAAAAGGGCACTTTTAACATCCATTTAAAATAATTTAAAATTATTATGATTTGCGAAAGCAAGTAGAATCCTAATGGCTTCTAATCTTGCTACGGGAGCAAACGTTTCATCACAATCTATTCATTCTTCTTGACAATTATCTTGAGAGACTAACCGGGCTTTATTTCTAACGACCTCACCTTGTTCATTCATTTTATTTTTATAAACCCATTAAGTTCCAATTATAGTTTTATTTTTAGGTCTAGGAACAAGTACCCAAACATCATTTCTAGTGAATTGATTTAGTTCTTCTTGCATAGCCAAAATCCATGAATCATCAGTTGATGCTTCTTTTGGATTTTTGGGTTCAACAGTTGATATAAAGGATACATTGCTCATTTTACATAGTTGATTTCTAGTTGTAACAACAGATTGCATATCTCCTAGTATATTTTCTATAGGATGATCTTTTAAAAGTTTAATCTTTTTATTAGGATGATTAATTTCATTATTAGTTTCAGTTGACTCCTGATTTTGGGTAATTAAATCCTCTTCATCATTTGTATCTTCAAAAATTTTGAGATTTTCATCGAATGAAACATGCATTGTTTCTTCGATGGTCTTAGTTCTTAAATTAAACACTCTGTATGCTTCACTTCTATTAGAATATCCGATAAAGATACCTTTGTTGGATTTAGGATCAAATTTATCTAAGTTATATTTTGTATTTAAAATAAAACATTTACTTCCAAAAATTCTAAAATAAGATACCTTAGGTTTCTTTCCATGAAGAAGTTCATAAGATGTCTTATCAGTTAAAGGTCTAATTAAAATTCTATTTAAAATATAACAGGCGGTAGCAACTGCTTCTGCCCAAAAATGTTTTGGTAATTTACTATCTGAAAGCATAGTTCTCGCACACTCTTGAATCGTCCTATTTTTACATTCTACTACTCCATTTTGTTGTGGAGTTCTTGGAAATGAAAAATTGTGAGTTATTCCCTTTTTATTGCAGAATTCCTCAAACTTTTCATTTTCAAATTCACCACCGTGATCACTACGGATGGTTATAATTTTTACAGAAAGTTGATTTTGAATCCATTTTGTAAAGTTCTTAAAACTTTCAAAAGTATCACTTTTATGTTTCAAAAATATTGTCCATGTAAATCTAGAATAAGCATCTACAATTACAAAAACATATTTACTGTGATTTATTGACTGAATTTGAGATGGACCAAATAAATCAAGATGAAGTAATTCAAGAGGTTTTGAAGTTGAAATCATATCATTTAATTTAAAGGAACTTTTTCTAAGTTTTCCAAATTGACATGCATCACATAAACTATCTACTTTAAAATTCATTTTAGGGAGACCTCTTACTAGATCATGTTTTGACAGTCTAGATAAGAGTTTGAAGTTCAAATGCCCAAATCTCTTATGCCAAATCCAAGGGTCACTTGTATTTGCCAAAAGACACAGGTTATCATTTGAAACTTTCATACTAAGAATATAAATATTCTTTTTCCTAATTCCCTCAAATATTATGGTTGAATTATTATCTTCAATGTGACACTTATCTTTTTCAAATTTAATTTTATATCCTTTATCGCAAAGTTGACTAATACTTAGCAGATTATGTTTCAGATTCTTAACTAGCAAAACATTAGTAATAATAGGAGTTTCAGAGTTACCGACATTGCCAATGCCAATCACATATCCTTTTGAGTTGTCTCCAAAGTTAACCAGTCCTCCGTCTTTGTATATTATATCATTCAGCATATCCGGATTACCAGTCATGTGTCTAGAGCATCCACTATCGAGTATCCATTTATTCTTTTTGATCTGCACAATTTGTCCATTGTGGATTGATTCCTCAACACCCATAAAACATGTTTCCTGCACATCATACAATTTTGGTAGACAACTTGAATTTGAATATCGATTATATGCAGACTCATGAGACAGTGATGATCTGAATATTTCTAAACTAGTATTAACAAGTTTTTCAAACATAGCCATTTTAAAAGCTTTTTCAAAATTCATATCATGAAACTTTGAAAACCTTGCTCCGATACCAAATGTGATAAATGCGGATTACGGATCTTAAGGCTAGAATTAACACTAGAGGGGGGTGAATAGTGTTTTAAGGAATTACTAATTCTTTTTGAGTTTATCTTAATTTGAACACAAATGTATGCAATATTCAGACACAGATATGATCACAGAATCAAACACAGATGTAGATATAAAGTAAAAGCAATAAAGGAAAGAACACACCGGATTTTATACTGGTTCGGAGTTACCCTACATCCAGTCCCGCAACACAAGTACGGATTTCCTTTCAAAATCAATTCTTACAATTACACCCTCGATTTCAAGGCCACGAGGTACACCGCTCTAGATTCACAATCCTCTGGGTAGAGATACTTGATTTTATGAGCAACAAGTTCACTCGATTGATTTTCCAGGCTACAATCACACCTTTTCTCGCTTGATTGGATACAAAAAAATCTATAACTCTAAATAGCACTGGGATCTTGTTGAGATAGCGATAGAGAATCAAACCAGAGATGATCTAGTTAGATTCAATGGTGATTTCGGCAGAGTAATGGTAAAAATGTATATAAAGAAATGTGGAAGAAGAAGAGGAGTGAAATCAGAGAAAATATGATTATAAATTCGTTTAAAACAGCCCCTATTTATAGTAGAACAACTGCCATGTCCATTCGTGAAAGGATATGACGAATAGACACTTCCTTTGAAATTCAAACTTTTGAAATCAACTGTCACCTTATCGACAAGGGTTCCTTGGGGTTGTCGACAAGCTTATGTTATTTTTGGTAATTTGTTTTTCTTTGAAAATAACTTCTATCTTGTATTAAAACTATTTTAAACTTTATAAATATACTTAACTATAGTTAAAATACATTGGTATATATAAAATTTTACTATAATTTTATATTTAAATCTAAGTATAAATATTAAAAGTTAAATATATTATAATTAAAAGATAGTTTAAAACCAAGGATAATTTGATATTGAAAATAAAGATTATTTTGAGGCTAAAAATATTTTAAAACTAGGATAGATGTTTTTTATTTAAAAAGGAAGATTTTGATATCATTTTGAAAACAAGATATAATTTTGTAAAACATTTGAATAAAAGTTAGTGGATACAAAATAATGTTCCACTAGATTTTTCGTAGGTTCCATCCTACTTAGGGTTCCATCCCTCTAACGGGCTCGAAGTGGATTCCATTCCACGAATAAAATGGATTTTAAGATGTCAGTGCTTTTCTAGGAGTTTTAAAAAAATTCCTAACTAAATTACTAATCTTGAAATCTTGAACTCTTGATAATCTTGATACTCATGAGTCTTGAATCTTGATATCTTCGATCTTGAGTTCATCAGTTCTTGAATCTCTATACTATACAGTCTTCATTCTTTGGTACCTGTATATATATCCTGCATATACATTTATATCTAAACAATAATGTTAGTATTTATATTTTATAATCTTATTCTAAGGTTGTTGTCATCAAAACCAACTTCTCAGGGACTAACAACTGTACTGAAGCATAAATGAGTTAATAGTAGGGACTCTAAATGGAGATGACCTTACCCTCATAGGAGCGGCCCACCTAGCATTTCTGCATAAGGCTGTAAATTTTGTACGAGTGTCCGATGTCCGTTCATATCTGTAACCGAAATACGTCCGTCCGAGTCCATTCGATTTTCATTTAGGACACGAGCAGACAAGAAAATTTGTACGAGAAAAAATATTGTCCGGTCCGAGTTCGTTCGAATTCGGCCGAATTTCTTATAGTTTAGTATATCTGAAGGAAATTCTATTAAACAACATAAAATTTGATGTAAATAGCATTGTCTGTCCGTGTCCGTTCGGGTCCGTGTCCGAAAAATGTATGTACGAGTCCATCCGATTTCATTTAGGACACGAGCTAGGACAACAAATTAAATTTGTACGAACATAAATCTCGTCCGGTCCATGTCTGGTCCGATTTTATTTAGGACATAAACTGAACACACCTCCGTCCGGTCCGACCGATTTACACCCCTATTTCTGCATCTCCCATGTTATAGTCATTCCCCATTGATGAGGCCCGAGGCTACGTTTACCTTTATTTTAGCATTGCCACTTGGAATGCTAACATCACCTTCCATATGTTGCCACAATGTCAGAACTCATTCATACAAGTCGTTTAGGAGATGAACGAACCGAAGGCACGATCTCCACTACACCCGTTTTGGAATAACCCTCAGGGTTAGTAGCAAATAGCCCTTGCGCTTCAAAATCTTTACCTTGGACCTTGCCTTTAAAATTTCCAATTCGAACGTTTACATTAGTTCGAAGTGGTTTTCGGATAACAACTAATATCCAATCCCGGTGTCTTCAAACCAACATTCGATAATTTAAAAGGTCAAGTTGTTTTTAGTGGACTATTCCACTATCAGGGTGTAAAGACGTACATATGGGCATACGTTCCATATGCTTAGATTATTATGACCTGCTTACCAAAATTAACCCCCTCGTATCCATCACGTTTTCGAAGTGTAGTATTTGTGATAAGTACAAGTCAACTTACTTTCAATAAAATGTTTCAACGTCTTATTACAACTACTTTAATTCATTTGGATACTTAATAGCATGGACAATAGGTCCTTAGTTTTAAAACAATTCACTTAAACAAGAAAATTGGTTAAAAATAAATAACCGCTGGAGTTCTAAAAGAAACTTTAAATAAATAACCCATTATTAAATCATAAGTTTAAAACTCAATTAAAACTCAATTAATCTTAATTAAATCAAAATTAAATAATTAATAATCCTAATTTTATCTATAATTAATCTCTAATTAAACTTTAATTAAATAATATTTATTTAAGAATTAAACCCAAATTGAGTGGATAATTAACCTTTTATTAAACAATAATTAATTAAATAATTAACTCTAATGAAAAATAAATAAACTTGATTAAATAAAAAATTAATTTTCTTTTACTTAATTAATCATTATTTAAAACTTACTTAATTAAAAATAATTAACCGATTAGTAATTTCTTAAACTCTAATTACTTAGCCTAACTACTAAATTAATTAAATAATTAATGATTTCCCTAATTAATAAATTAAATAATTAAAACTTGGAATTTTTGACTTACTTAATTTTATTTTGAAATGAATTTTCAAAAAAATCCAAAAGAAAAACACATAAAACTTGAAGTCGTGAAAATTTCCGAACTACATCCATAGCGACTATCGCTATGAGCGCAGTTCGCTAGAATTGATTTCTAGGTGACAAATTCACTTTAACTCTAGCTATAACATGTTTGAAAACACAAATGGAAAGGTTTTGAAACTTAAAGCAAAGCTGAAAGCTTGGAAAACACTTTCAAAATACAAAACTAGAAAGAAAAAAAGCTTTTCGTTTTCAATCGGATCTTATGTCCTTTGCGACTATTCAAGGTGCTAATATCACAACAATTCATCACATACACTTGGTTTTGGTTTCATAACCACACTACCATCATATCATAGCCAATTATTTACATATTCATAGCCAACAAATTATTTAACAACCAAATTACATATCCAAACTCAAACTTAAACATATAATCATATGATATCCAACATACATGATAATTCAGCATAACAACCACCATATTTTCACAACATATAGTCCATCAAAATCAAGTTAATTTCTTTTCCAAAAACTAAAGTTTAACTAATCGAAACTTTTCTAAATCAAAGCAAACTTTTTCCCAAAACTTGAAAAAACTTTAGAAACTTTGCAAAAATTGAACTTTTGGTTGCTCGAACACTTGAAATGGCTCGCCAAATGGACTTTAGGCTCGGCCTAGTGATGTTTGGGCTCGACCATCATGGGTTTGGCTCGGCCATGGTGTGTGGGGGGTTCGTTTGCTTATGTTTTTGAAGAGAAGGTGTTGTAGGAGATGTAGAAGTGATTTTGCGAACTAAAGGACGAATTTTTGCATAAAGAAGCGATTTTTTTCTATTTTCAAATTTATGAAGAGGAAGCCATGGAAGTATTTACCCAAGCTCTTAGGAATTTCCAAGAGGAAAAAGAGATTGTAAAATGAAACGAATGAAAGTTAGGGGTATTTATAGGCTTAGAAAATTAATTAAAAATTATATTAGTGTTTATATTTAATTATATATGTAGGCGTGCACCATCCCCCTCCCCGTCCAATTTCGTCCACTTCAAGGAACCCCATCCTCTCCTTGCACTATTCATGTCATGCTCTTGTCCTTTGTGTTGAAAACGTTGTTTTTATACGTATATATATACACACTTTTTATTATAATATTTTTTCTTTTATTCTTATATGTTAATATGCTTGAGGAAACATGTACATGCATATGTACATGTACACAACATGTTTAAGATAGTTTGTAATGAGTGCATGTGTGTTTAACAAAGTGTTATAACCTTTTGAATAACTTATAACGAATGAAAATTTGATATTTCAAAAAATAACTTCCGATCACATTTTATATTTTTCTATGAACTATATATATTGGTAAACAAATTTTGAAAATGATTTTATCATCATTGGTTATTATTTAAAATAGTTTTATTTGTTAATAAAAATCCATTTATTAATTATTTAAAAATATAATTAAATATTCATTTAAATAGTGGTTAAATTCTGGGTCGTTACACTCTCCTCCCTTAAAAGAATTTCGTCCTGAAATTGGCAATCAAGGAGATAATTAAAACTACGAAAAAGCTATATATTCGTATCATAAAACACATACAAATACATTCACTATGCATCCATGGCAAACAAACATACACTATACGTACAACCTACGACTAGCTATTTTAACATCAACTCGGCGTAGGCTTCTCTCATACGATCCACTGTCTCCCAAGTGCAGTCTATAGGATCCTCGCTCCATTGAATCTTAACTAGTTGCACCACCTTGTTGTGCAACCTCTTTTCATCCTGATCCATAACATAAACTGGATGCCTAACTACTGTCAGGTTCGGTTCTATTTCCAATTCCTCTTGAACCGATGGCTCCACAATCAAAGATGGGTTATGAACATACTTCCTCAAATGAGACACGTGGAACACATTGTGAACTATCGCCAATCTCTCTGGCAACTTGACCCTATAAGCAAGCAATCCAATCCTCTCAAGGAAACAGAAAGGTCCAACATACCTAGGAGCTAACTTTTCTGCCTTTCCAAATCTAACAGCTCCTCTTTAAGGAGAAATCTTTACAAACACTAAGTCTCCAACTACAAATTCCAAATCCCATCGCCTTCTATCAGCATAACTCTTTTGGCGATCTTGAGCCTCCTTCATTCTTTTATTAATCACTACAACTTTCTCTGTAGCCTCCCGGATCATGTCCGATCCAAGAACTAATCTATCTCCCATCTCAACCCAACATGCTGGCGACTTGCAAGGTCTTCCATATAGGGCCTCATACGGTGCCATTTTGATGCTCGCTTGGAAGCTATTGTTGTAGAAGAACTCAGCCAAATGCAAATGTTCCTTCCATGATCCACCAAAATCCAAAATACATGCTCTTAAGAGATCTTCTAGAATCCGAGTCACCCGCTCCGTCTGTCCATCTGTTTGGGGGTGATATGATATGCTTAAGCTCAACTTTGTTCCAAGGGTTATTTGCATTGCTTTCCAAAATTGACTGATAAATATGGGGTCTCGATCACTAACAATACTCATAGGAACTCCATGCAACCTAACTATCTCTCTTATAAAAATTTCAACTAAAGAAGTAGCGGTCCTTATTGGTTTCACTAGAATAAAATGTGCACTCTTCGTTAGACGATCCACGATAACCCATACTCCTTCATTTCCTTTTCTGGTTCTGGGTAAACCTGTAACGACCCGAAATTTTCGAAGCCGAAAATTCCAGATAGTTAGGAAAAGAAGAAAGAGGTAGAAGAAGAAGAAGAGAAACATCAACATCTCACAATCGCAGCGGATAAAATATAATAGCAAATAATAACAGTTTACAAGAATACTGTCTCTGTAAATTACATTTTAATACATCAGAGTTTACATATATTTAGTCACTGAAATACATTCAATTTTCATGTCACAGATACACAAAAATATACTGCAGCAGAAATACTCTATAAGTTCCTGCCATCCAGCTCGACTCCTGAGCTCCAGAACGTCCGTACCTGAAATCTGTAATACTCGGTCTGACCCGAGCATTACATCAAAGTAACACCCGGGTCAGGATGGAAACCAGCGTGAGTAAACTCAACCAACATAGAATACCAAAGCAAACATCTTATTTTAGCCCGGGTAACTTATATCAATTTAACAAATTCACAGTTTGCTATAAACAACACTTATTCAACCCATCAATTTCTATGTACCCCACTTAGATAAAATAATCCAATTTACTTAAATAATTTCCTTCCAGCCTATTGACTTCACAAGACAATCTAAAATTTTGAAGTGGTTTCGGGTATCCCGAATACCCGACCCCGGTCTCTTCGAAACTCATGTTATCTTATCCCAAATTATTTAAATGGAATACACAACATTTCATATCAGAGATATCAACACCTTCAAAACATCCAATACCATTCAATTATCCAACACATGCCAAATAATTCAATGGTTCTAATTTAATTTCTAACCACATTCGTTTAGATTTCTTCAGTAAATATTAGTAAATTCCAAAATCAAATAATTAGTCAACCCTTCATTATCCATCTTAATTAATCAATCCTGATTAATTACTTTTCTATCACATTCAAGTAATTACCTTAAATTAACTTCACGATATTAATTAGTCTCAACTAAGATCATTGAATGATCTTAATTGCTTAATAAATAAATTAATTATTAATTTACATTCATCCTTAATTACTTATACCGATTAACTTCCCATAAGTCGGTTGTTACTGATTAATTCATCTTAATTAATTCATTCAACCCTTAGTAACTAAAAATGGAAACATTTCTTTATTTATGTTGAAGTTTAAAACAACTTAAAATTCCCAATACTACGAGTTAAGCAACAATTAACTCGAGAACCCTTCAAAACAAAATCACCAGATCATCAATTCATAGAGCATATCAAATCAATTCAATCATTCAACCAAACATTTAAATTTAATCATTCAAATTTAAATAGAAATCCACCAAAGTGAGATTTACTCACCTTGGTTTTCTGATTTAAATTTGACTTACCAATAAATCATTTTAATCTAAAATTTAATTTATCTAGTGATTAAAATTTTAAAATTAACTTTGTATAGGTGCTTCGATATCTAAACTCCTATTTCTGTTTTACATGTTCTGTAGGGTTAAAGTTTGATTGTTGAGTGATCAGTTGTGACACTTGCTAAATATTATGGAATGCATTAAATTTTTACAATGCTATTAACAGATCGTTAAATATTGAAATCAGGCACTTCAGCAATCCATACCAGGACAAAATGTAGAAACAAAATATTCATACTTGAATGCCAAATCAAGTATCAACTAAAGAATACTCATAGTTTTGCCGACCATGAGGCTATATCGCCTCGCGTTCCCTGATTTGATCGCAACCCCAATCCTTCAACAACTGTCTTTCAAATCAAAGTCGAACCCAGCCACGGCCTCGACACTCGTGTCGCCATCTGCCGCTGTCAAACCCCATTCGCTGACCATCGCCGCCTCTACCCTAATCGAAGTCGACAACGAACCTCACTTCCCATCGCGAATCCCTGCCTCGCATCTACCACTTCACCATGCGACCTAAACCCTAATTCGTATTCGAGCTCCTGACTCCCTTTGACAGTGCAAAAACTCACGAGGCCCCCTCCCCCTCTTTTTCGCAAACTCGAGCCGAGCGTCTCGTCATCCACCACGATCTTCACTGAGTTGATGGCCACGGCGATCTCAGTTTCTATTCTACGGTGAGGAGGGTGAGGCGATTTGATTATTAGGATGGAGGCGCTTTCGTTCTCTTCGGCCATATATTATTTTTATTTTTTTAGCGATTTGATTTCCAAAAATGAAGGGAGGAACTCCCTTCCTTCTAGATATGAACGAACAGAAAAAATATCTACCCCTTAATTTATTTTATCAACGAAGGAGCGTATGATGGAAGCCAAGGAAACGTATTAAAAATTCAGAGTGGCTTCTTAAGCACGATTGATATTTGGGGAAAGAGTAGCGTATGGGAGAAGCTAGAACTCTATATTAAAATTCAATATTTAACAATAAAATTCAACAATTTTAATTACCAATGAAATATTGATATTTCGAATTCAAGTAAACATCAATTTTTTAAATGTTTAAAATCAGTTTATTATTCCAAGTTAAATTGTTAGAAATTCCGGGTCGTCACATTCCTCCCCCCTTAAAAGAATTTCGTCCCCGAAATTACCAATTAGGAAGAATGATCCCTAACCCTTTAACTATTTCCTCAACCCAAATAGTTTCCATCAATTTACTAAACAAACTTTTTATCAAAGTCACTCTAACCCTCTTTCTAACTTTCCAAACTTATTCATAAATTCAACAAATTTTACTTACTTAACAATTCAAATTTAAATTTAAATTCAAATTTTAAATTATTAAAAAATTTCCCAAAATTTTTCTAACTCTCTAAATTTCCGAAAATTTTTGCTAGCGTCTCCTTTGCGCGGCTAGCTCGGTACTACTACAAAAGGCCTCTACAGGCTCCCAAATTCTCAAAAAGAAACAAAAGCCAAGTGGCTATATCAAAAACCCAATCCAATTTCATACAGGTATTTAAATACATACCTTTTTGTCGGGCAATTCAAATTTATCCTTTGGAATAAAATCCAATTTCCTTTTCTCTTTTATACCTGCATATCTTATTTAGCAACAATCTCCAATCATAACCTTTTAAATCATTTTATCTTTCTTATACAGGTTTTCATATTTACTTCTATTCAATTTATTTCTAATTTTGAATATTAATTTATCTTTCGTTTATCACTGGTTCGTAGCGTTATTTAAATTTGTTTCATTTACTAATTTACTTCAATTTCCCAATTTGAAATCGTTCTGTCATTAACAAAAAATTTCAAAAATTTTCTAACTCCAAAATTTACGGAAAATTTTGGCAGAGTCTCCTCTGTACGGAGGGACTTCTGCGATATCGCAGGATGCACAAATATATACATCGGCCTCAGGCCGGAAATCACAATACATATCAATATATGCAGTTCATATCTCCTATTTTGAATTCTTTTATGTAGGCGTACCCTTTTTTTTAGCAATTTAAGCAAGCAACTTATTTATTTTAGCAAATAGCGCAACCAAATCCAGTCAAACGGCCTTCAGGTACCTGTACTATCTCAATTTAAACGTATAAGCACTATATATATGAAGTTTACAACATTTCTCTTACTAAAACAACTATAACACTTCAATTCTAAAGAAATGTATTCTAAATAACTTCCACGAGCAATTGATATGATTTCAACACGATTTCATTTCCTTCAACCAATTCATATACCATTTTGTTCAAATTTTAAAAACAAGAAGGATCATAAGACATTTTAATCGGCTAATGCATGAATATATAGCTACACTTAGTTGAAGACTAAACTGATACTTATCTTGGTTTACAATTTAAGTCTCTCCTTATATACTTTAAATCTAAACTTATAAATATAAGTATATGTGTTTTTAAACTAAGGTAAAATCTAGTTTTAACAAAATGTAATATGTTTTGCAGTTAAGTTATCGTTATACATTAGAAAGCATATCACCTATTCATTTAAAGGCTGCTAATAAAACATGCACTAGGTCAAGTCATATATATTAAAGACCTGAACAGACCTGATCAGTACATCCTTTATATGAAAGGAAAATAGGCAACTTAAATAAAGTCCAAGTCAAAAGGAAAAAATCACATATGGTACTATGCTATTACTTAAAAATGCCAGGCTATTAGTTTACACATAATCACAAACGAGGCTTTATTACACATACAAAAGTATGGACAACACACTTCCTTTTTAAGTATTTGAGAAATGTAGGTTGCTAATAATAATATGTACTAAGTCAATGTATATGTATACTTTGTTGTTATTTTATTTTATAGGCACTGTCAGGTCAAGATCTAGATCATGCAACATTTCAAAACTCGTATATACACTTTTTGGAATTATAACTTAAGATTATTATACTGTCCCAAACACTTATGTGAGCAAACATAGTTTCAAATTAGAACTTCAAGTGTACAGACTAAATTACTAGTTCGAGCGTAGGGCAATGGTCAAATCAAAACAATCTATTAGCCTAAAAAAATAAGACCCAACTCCAAATAAAGCCCTGATTAATTTTTTTTTTTATATTTATATTCAACCTGACTTCATCCATTTATTATTTAATTCAATTAACCTATTTACTCATTCCATTTTAAATTTTTAATTCACCTACTTACTTTATTTCCAAATTTATTTTATTAATACAAGCCATTCTCAATTAAATTTTTTTTTTAATCACCTTTGAATTGTATTGGTAATTCAAACCATCACTTTTTCAACCCAACTCCACTTTAGTTTTACAACATCTCCACTTATTTAATTCATTATCAAATCCCAGTCGAATTTCTATTTACAATTCAAATTCATTCCCAAACTCCATTATTAACGTACAATCCATTTTATTTAACCGAGCTAATCTTTATTAACATACTCTAGCAATTTATTATTTAGTTAATTAGCTTACTTCCAACTTTTAAATCGAGATTCGATTTTATTACAAAAATCACTTCATTAAATTTTCCTGGGTTCAAAGTTTATAAATTCAGTTTGGATTTCCTTTCATTTTCCAAAATTCCAACACTTTTATTTTAAAATTTAGAAATGCTTTTAAATTCAAATAATATTATTAAAATAGCTTTTTATAAAAATACTTTTTATAACTCGATGTCTCAACCAGTCCATCCTTGTTCTCACAGAAATTCAGTCATACGTTGATCAGACGTAGGACTGAAAATCTATAAGTACTTAGCAGACTCATTTTCGACATCTAGTGAAAATACTTCGAAAGTAATTTTACTTGAAAATATCGAAAATAGTTTTTGAAAACAGTTTACTGAAAATATCTTTGGTGAGAATGCTCTGGAAATCATCACACCCATCTATGGGCACAGTTACATCCAGGGTTACGTTGCCGTCGCAGCAAAAGTCCATGTAACTGATTACACCATAGAACCCACGACAGATCGCAGTTACATCCAGGGTTACGTTGCCGTCGCAGCAAAAGTCCATGTAACTGCAGGCTCTCAGCGGCCTCACGATTACGCTGTCGAAATGAAACTTCTCCACTCCTACATAGGTCGCAGTCTACCGATGTAAAATCAAACATAGACTGTTAGCTCTCAGCGGCACACACGACTTTCGCTATGTTACCATAGTGTCACAGTCTACCGATATAAAATCAAACGCAGACTGCTGGCTCTCAGCGGCACACACGACTTTCGCTATGGTACACTACTCATAATCCTCAGGAACTAGTTTTGTCTGGACTCCTCACAGGATCAACTTTAGAACCTCCCCTTAGAGGCTCAAGGCAGTACCACCCAGTGGCACTCCTGAGAAGCTCATTTCAAGGGAGCGCCTTTTTCCCCAGAGCCAATCTCAAAACACTTTATACTATACACATATAGTATTTTCAAATCATACACCTAGTATGAATTTCACATAGGTACCTTTACACAAAATCGACTCCCAAAAATCGATAATTCACAAATCAGGCTTTTCCAAATTCCAATATTGATTTTACCCAAAAATCAAAAGCCCTTTCAAATCCAAAGGTTCCCAAAACCTTATTCCAAAATTCTCATAAGATCCTTTATATATATATACATATATATATAATTTTTAAAACTTTGGATCATTTTCAAGCTTGTATAAAACTCCTTTTATACTTCAAACACTTTCAAAAATCCTTTTCTATTTACATTCACTTGAATTTCCATTCACATACTCACAATTGCTTTAATTTCATGGGATTATCACTTCAATCCTTATCTCAATTGAGTATTTAACCAATAACAGTTTGAACTCCGACCGGTTTATATTTAGAAAATAGCTTGAAATTTTTAAAACAGATAAGTAATTGAAAATAATTATTAGTTTGTAAAATAGCCATAAAATAATTAACTAGTTGCAAAATAATTAGAAAATAGTTAAATAGTTATAGAAATTTTAGATAATTGCAAAATAGTCGTAAAATAGTAATTAATTTATAAACTAGTTGAAAAATAGTAATTAGTTTAGAAACATTTGAAAAATGGTTAAATAGCTCCAAAAATATATAAAATAATTTGCCTTAAGGAAGGAAGGATGTATATATTTAATAGCTTGGAAAAATGAATTTATATTAAAACAATTTATACTGAAGATAGTCCAGAGTCAAAACTGTCCACTTTCCCATCAATTCAATTTAAATTTTCACTTCCATTTAAATTGACCCAATTCCAATTTAAATACTCCAATTTCCATTGGACTTGATTCATTCCCAATTCAACTTTAATTAATTTTCAAATTTCTTTCAAATTTCAAATCAAATTCCATTTGATTTTTACTTACTCGACTTTATTTATAACTTCTATTTTACAACTTCTATTTATAATCAATTTCATTCACATTTTACTTTTAACTCGGAATTATACATTTTATTTAACCATTATATATTATTATTCCATAAACATTTTAATCAAGATTCTAGAGTTTAACAAATTTCCAAAATTTCAGTATCACCTTAGAATTCAACTATATCCAAAATGCTTTGGAAAATTTAATTATCTCTTTGAATTTCAAAACCAAACCCAGTTCACAAGCAATTCCAATTTAAAACAATTTGGTAGCAATTTCTCTTCTAGAAACTCGAAAATGAACATCGATGATGCTGCAGTCATTACCGATGTTATTTTCCAGTGACCGAAAGAGTTCAATGCTTTTATCTTATTAAAAACATTTCCAAATATTTTTAATTTCAAATCTCCCAGATTTCAGATTCAACACAAAAATATTTTTGAAATAATACTATTATTTCTCTAAAACCTTGGGAAACCACTTACAATCCAAAGGAATTTTAAATTTTCCCAAAAATTCCAAATTTTCAACCATTCCATTTCATATTTAAACATTACTCTGGAATTTTCATCTTACTTTGTTTCAAATATTCCCTGGAATTCTATTTCAAATTATAATCCCATTTATTTCAATTTATAAATTACATTTACTATCTATATTTCAAATTCCAATCAATTTGGACTGATACCACCCACTTCAGTTCCAATCACTTCAATTTAATCCAATTCAAATTGTCCATTTGAATTTTTAAACTTATCCATCGTTAATCACAAATCCAATTAATTCCAACCGGATTCAATTTAAATGAATTCAATTCCAACTTCAAATTTTAACCATCTCGAATTATATAAATTCGAGTTAAATTCTCAAAGATTGGTTTAACTTCTTTTAAACCAAATTAACCTTTATTTAAAGTTTTTATACAATTTAATTTCTGAGTTCAAATTCTAGAATTTCATTTTCAATCAATCTAAATTTTTTAATTGATTCAAACCAATTTTAACTTGTACTAATTTAATTCAAAATTTCAAATTCAAATCATCTCGAATTATATAAATTCGAGTTAAAATTTTAAATGTTGACCTAATTCTTTTTAGATCAAATTAACTTAGCTCTTTATACCATTTAATTCTGAATTCATTTCAACCTTATCTTCATTGAATTTTAATTTAGTTGTACTTCTAGTTTCACTTAATTTAATTCCAATACAAGATCTCAGTTTGGTTGTATTTTTGTTACCATTTAATTCGTTTCTAATTTGGTTGTATCATATTACTTCTTAACATTTGATTTCCATAATTTAACAACCAATCACCTTAACATTTATTAACAGGAAATATTTCTTTATATATCAAAACATACTTTTATATAAAATCATTTAAAATCCTTATATAAGAAAATAACAAGTACGCTCTCATATATATATATACTCGACTCATTCTAGAGTACTTCGGATTCTATTAAATGAGTAATCCCCACCAGAGCCAAGGTTCTCGCTTAACCTTTCAGCTCTGATACCAACTGTAACGACCCGAAATTTTCGAAGCCGAAAATTCCAGATAGTTAGGAAAAGAAGAAAGAGGTAGAAGAAGAAGAAGAGAAACATCAACATCTCACAATCGCAGCGGATAAAATATAATAGCAAATAATAACAGTTTACAAGAATACTGTATCTGTAAATTACATTTTAATACATCAGAGTTTACATATATTTAGTCACTGAAATACATTCAATTTTCATGTCACAGATACACAAAAATATACTGCAGCAGAAATACTCTATACGTTCCTGCCATCCAGCTCGACTCCTGAGCTCCAGAACGTCCGTACCTGAAATCTGTAATACTCGGTCTGACCCGAGCATTACATCAAAGTAACACCCGGGTCAGGCTGGAAACCAGCGTGAGTAAACTCAACCAACATAGAATACCAAAGCAAACATCTTATTTTAGCCCGGGTAACTTATATCAATTTAACAAATTCACAGTTTGCTATAAACAACACTTATTCAACCCATCAATTTCTATGTACCCCACTTAGATAAAATAATCCAATTTACTTAAATAATTTCCTTCCAGCCTATTGACTTCACAAGACAATCTAAAATTTTGAAGTGGTTTCGGGTATCCCGAATACCCGACCCCAGTCTCTTCGAAACTCATGTTATCTTATCCCAAATTATTTAAATGGAATACACAACATTTCATATCAGAGATATCAACACCTTCAAAACATCCAATACCATTCAATTATCCAACACATGCCAAATAATTCAATGGTTCTAATTTAATTTCTAACCACATTCGTTTAGATTTCTTCATTAAATATTAGTAAATTCCAAAATCAAATAATTAGTCAACCCTTCATTATCCATCTTAATTAATCAATCCTGATTAATTACTTTTCTATCACATTCAAGTAATTACCTTAAATTAACTTCACGATATTAATTAGTCTCAACTAAGATCATTGAATGATCTTAATTGCTTAATAAATAAATTAATTATTAATTTACATTCATCCTTAATTACTTATACCGATTAACTTCCCATAAGTCGGTTGTTACTGATTAATTCATCTTAATTAATTCATTCAACCCTTAGTAACTAAAAATGGAAACATTTCTTTATTTATGTTGAAGTTTAAAACAACTTAAAATTCCCAATACTACGAGTTAAGCAACAATTAACTCGAGAACCCTTCAAAACAAAATCACCAGATCATCAATTCATAGAGCATATCAAATCAATTCAATCATTCAACCAAACATTTAAATTTAATCATTCAAATTTAAATAGAAATCCACCAAAGTGAGATTTACTCACCTTGGTTTTCTGATTTAAATTTGACTTACCAATAAATCATTTTAATCTAAAATTTAATTTATCTAGTGATTAAAATTTTAAAATTAACTTTGTATAGGTGCTTCGATATCTAAACTCCTATTTCTGTTTTACATGTTCTGTAGGGTTAAAGTTTGATTGTTGAGTGATCAGTTGTGACACTTGCTAAATATTATGGAATGCATTAAATTTTTACAATGCTATTAACAGATCGTTAAATATTGAAATCAGGCACTTCAGCAATCCATACCAGGACAAAATGTAGAAACAAAATATTCATACTTGAATGCCAAATCAAGTATCAACTAAAGAATACTCACAGTTTTGCCGACCATGAGGCTATATCGCCTCGCGTTCCCTGATTTGATCGCAACCCCAATCCTTCAACAACTGTCTTTCAAATCAAAGTCGAACCCAGCCACGGCCTCGACACTCGCGTCGCCATCTGCCGCTGTCAAACCCCATTCGCTGACCATCGCCGCCTCTACCCTAATCGAAGTCGACAACGAACCTCACTTCCCATCGCGAATCCCTGCCTCGCATCTACCACTTCACCATGCGACCTAAACCCTAATTCGTATTCGAGCTCCTGACTCCCTTTGACAGCGCAAAAACTCACGAGGCCCCCTCCCCCTCTTTTTCGCAAACTCGAGCCGAGCGTCTCGTCATCCACCACGATCTTCACTGAGTTGATGGCCACGGCGATCTCAGTTTCTATTCTACCGTGAGGAGGGTGAGGCGATTTGATTATTAGGATGGAGGCGCTTTCGTTCTCTTCGGCCATATATTATTTTTATTTTTTTAGCGATTTGATTTCCAAAAATGAAGGGAGGAACTCCCTTCCTTCTAGATATGAACGAACAGAAAAATATCTACCCCTTAATTTATTTTATCAACGAAGGAGCGTATGATGGAAGCCAAGGAAACGTATTAAAAATTCAGAGTGGCTTCTTAAGCACGATTGATATTTGGGGAAAGAGTAGCGTATGGGAGAAGCTAGAACTCTATATAAAAATTCAATATTTAACAATAAAATTCAACAATTTTAATTACCAATGAAATATTGATATTTCGAATTCAAGTCAACATCAATTTTTTAAATGTTTAAAATCAGTTTATTATTCCAAGTTAAATTGTTAGAAATTCCGGGTCGTCACAAAACCATTGATAAAATCCATTGATATCATTTCTCATTTCCAACTGGGAATCTCCAAAGGTTGTAATAATCCGGCTGTCTTCCGACGATCGCCCTTGTTGACAGCACGAACACCTGGTAACATAGACTGAAATGTCCCTTTTCATTCCTGGCCACCAAAATACTCTTTTCATGTCCTTATACATTTTATGGACTCCTAGATGAATACTTAATCTTGATTTCTAGCATTCATACAAAACTTCCTACTGCAGCCCATCCACATCTAGAACACACAATCGTCCGTTCATCCTTAAAGTGCCTCGACTATCCATCTCAAAATCCAAACATCTACATCCTTTAACCCCTTGAATTAATCCTTCTAGTATCTCATCCTTCCTCTGATTTCTTGTAATCCTTTCCTGAAGTGTCGGGGTAACTTCCAAAAGAGTCAAAACAGCATTCCTGCTGAATGCATCTGCCACTACATTAGCCTTATCTGGCGTATAAAGAATATCCAAGTCATAAGACGCCAGAATCTCTAACCACCTCTGTTGCCTCAGGTTTAGATCCTTCTGAGTAAAAATATACTTCAGGGATTTATGATTTATGAAGAGCTCGAATTTTCCTCCTAATTTAAGAAAGAAACTTACTCCTAAATCTCTAAAAATTAGAAAGAAACTAAGAGGGATAGAAGGATCCTTATCCAGCAAGTAGTGCATCCAAATTTTCAATGCAAAGACAACAGCTGGCAACTCCAGGTCATGCATAGAATAGTTATTCTCGTGAGGCTTCAACTACCTGCTTGCATACGCAATCACCCTATCATGATACATCAGAACAGCACCAAGTCCCACTCCACATGCATCTGTGTAAACCATGAACCCACTATTTCCATCTGGAACAGCCAAAACAGGTGCAGTGGTCAATCTCTTCTTCATTTCCAGAAATGCCTCTTCCCACTTAGGAGTCCATACAAACTTCTCCTCCATCTTAGTCAGCTTAGTCAAATGGGATGAAATCTTGGAATAATCTTGAATAAACCTATTATAGTATCCAGCCAAACCTAAGAAACTACGAACCTCGGTTTGAGTCTGTGGTTGGTTCCATTCCTGAACAGCTTCCACCTTCGCTAGATCAACTGAAATACCTTCTCTAGTCACGATATGTCCTAATAATCTTACCTCCGATTTCTAAAAATGGCACTTAGAAAATTTCGCCTTCAGGACATCTCCCCTCAATTCTCCAACACCATTTCCAAATATGTTTACGCTCCTCCTCAGATTTGGAGTAGAAAAGAATGTCATCGATGAAAACTAATATAAACTTATTAAGAACATCTCAGAAAACACGGTTCATGAGATCTACAAATTACGCAGGTGCATTGGTCAGCCCGAAGGGCATAACCAACCACTCAAAGAAACAATCAGGGCCTCTTAATGTAGTTAAGGGTATACTACCTTCAACAACCCTCAATTGATGGAATCTAGTAGCTAGATCCATCTGAGAAAATACCGTAGCCCCATTAAGTTGATCAAAAAGATCATCGATATGGGGTAAGGGATACTTATTCCTAACAGTCAGCTTCTTCAATCCCTATAATCCACGCACAACCTTAAAGATCCATCAGACTTAGACGCAAACACCACAGCAGAACCCCAACTCGAACGATTGGGTCTAATCAATCCTCTCCTTAATAGGTCCTGGGTTTGACTTACCAACTCCTCTCTCTACCTCGGAGCCATCCTTCACTTAAGTTGAACAACAGGTCTAGCATCAGGGACCAAATCAATACGAAACTCTATCTCTCGGTGCGGGTGTAAGTTATTGACTTCGTCAAACACATCGGGAAAATTCTTAATAACTTCAATCGACCTTAGATTTTCTTGGGATGCCTCCAGGGCGTACAAGAAACTACACATATGAATACCGAGTTCCTTACATGATACCTTGGCAATTCCTCCTAAATTGGTTGCTGTTTGCACAAAAAATGGACAAACACCTCAAAGTTGTATGAGGTATCTCCTGACTCGAGGGTGAGAACGAGAATCGAATCGATTGAATCACAAAGATCTATTCACTTATTTGAAGCAGCATCGGAAAAGAAGCGGATGGTTCATGTAGCAGTGGAAGAGGCAGTCGCCTTTAGCCGTCTTTCTAGTATGATCGCAGAGCTAGAGTCGGCTCACCAATTCATTTCTGGGGAAGGGGCCTTGTGCCTCAATTTAGTAGATCTTATGTTATTCTTAGTAATTTGAGCGACTTATGCAAATACGTAAAAAACAGGGGTTAAACTGTAAAAAGACACGCAGATTTATAGTGGTTCAGCCAGAATGTGCCTACGTCCACTTTATATGTTATTTCTCTTGTACTGTTATGATTACAAGTACAAAGCTTTGGTACAAGTAAAAGAAAGTTGTTTGAAGAGTTCCTTCCGTGCTTGAGCTCTCAAACTTGTCCCCATTGTTGTACCCCTGCCCCTCTATTTATAGAGTGAGGTTGGGAGCAGGGGTCTTGGATGTATATAGCTGCTGGTGGGCCTGGGCTGACGTGATCTGGCCTGGCACGTCTTGGTCCGGTAGCGTTTGGTCCGGTGGTAGGAGGTTGGTTCGGCGGTCTCGAAAGAGGGTTGGTTCGGCAGTCTGGAATAGGGTTGGTTCGGCAGTCTCGAAAGAGGGTTGGTTCGGCAGTCTCGAGAGAGAGTTGGTTCGGCAGTCTCGAGAGAGAGTTGGTTCGGCAGTCTCGAGAGAGAGTTGGTTCGGCAGTCTCGAGAGAGAGTTGGTTCGGCAGTCTCGAGAGAGAGTTGGTTCGGCAGTCTCGAGAGAGAGTTGGTTCGGCAGTCTGGAATACCGGATGGAACTTAGGCGAGTGTGAATGAATCAGCTTCTTGCTGTTGAGCTCTTCTGGGTGAGAACACGCCCAACATTTGCCCCCCAAAGTGGGGCATATGCCGGCATGTGCCATGCTTTGTTTTGTCTCGAGTGACCGTATTCGGTACCTGAGCCGAACCGGATGGTCCGGTCATTCATTCTTCCCTTATAAATAGGGGGCTTAGGCCATCGCTTTTCCTATCTATCGAATTATAGTGTTAGCCGGACCAAGTTATTAACCGAATCAAGTTATCAAATAAATCAAGCATTCTAGCCGGACCAAGTAATTTAGCCGAACCAGGTACGATTATTTCTGCCGAATGAACTATTGAGTTGTACTACCGAATGAACCATCGAGTTGTGCCACCGAATGACCTATTGAGTTGTATGCTTTGGACTTTAAGTGAAATTCCAGACTACATTGTTTGTACGCTCTAATGATATACTTTCCCTGTGTTTGCAGATAATGTCTCAAAGAGTGGAAACCCGATCAGGTAAAAGGAAGTCCGGGGGCGAAGGAGAGTCCTCGGCCGTGCCCCCAGCTCAATCAGGATCGGAGCGTCATGGGCCCGCCCCAAGGTCATTAGTGGATGGACATGGTCCCCAGGAGCTGCTGGATTCCCCGCCTGACTGCTTTCCTAGCTCTCTCAAAGAGGAGCAGCTCGATGTTATATCTCGTTCCTTTGGGATCGATAGAGCCCTCATGCTGTTGCCGGGCCCAGGAGTCATGCCATACAATCCTCCCGAAGGGTACTTTGCTTATAGTAGGTACCATTGTATGTGTGGTGCTATCCCGCCTCTCAATGCTTGGGTAGTCAGCTTCCTCACGTATCTAAAGGTGGCCCCATTCCAGCTTCAGCCCAACTCCTATGCTATCCTGGTGAGCCTCTTCGTCATTTTCCAAAGGAAGTATGGTCGTGCTCCTTCCAACCGGGAGATCCGGTACTTGTATAATTTGAGGGGCTATAAGAAGGGGTCCCCATACATTAGCTTGGAGTCAGCCGTGACCTTCAAACCGGTCTTGGACCTGTACTCTAAATTCAGCATGTTCAAGAAAGAGTGGTTCTTTGTTAGGGACGACTCCGTTTCAATCCGGCGCTTTACCTCTGGATGTAAGTTGATGCTTTTACTTATAATTTCTATTCCGATTGCGATGCTTCTTCTCATACTTTCTCATTTTTGCTAGCGACAGGTGGCTTTCCGGTTGTGGAGACTGACCGCCTGGTTCAGACGGCGGTTGAGATAGAAGCCATTCTTGGGAAATATAGATCATCTGCCTTCTTGATTAGAAATGCGATTCTTCTGGAATATAACTTAATCCTTCCGCAGTAGTCTGTAGTTAAGCTGAGGGAAACGGCGGAGGAGAGGGCGGCTGCTCAGACCAAGGAAGGTGTTACGGCAGAGAGTAGCAAGAGGAAACCTTTCACAAAACCTCCAGCTGTCGGAGGTAAGAAACTCAAGAAATCGGACGGTCCCTCCCCCAGCAATTGTCCACTTACCCGGGAGGAGGAAGACATAGAGGAGGAAAGAGGCGAGGGTGGAGATGGTCGGGATGGTGACAAAGGTGGCGATGGCATCGGGGCCCTACTTCCTGGGCAAGCGGGCGAGATTCAGGAGTGGACGGATGATGCGTTCCACCAGGCTTTTGAGGGGTTGGATGAGGATCCGGCTTTGGCAGAGAAGACCGGGAAGGCGGACAAAGCCGGGACTGGTGCAAGTGAGTCTTCTCCGACCATTCCAGCCAAGGTGGCTCCGACGACTCAAGGTGAACTCTTGACTCCTGCATGCTTCATTAATGATAGGGACTTAGGAATATTTTATGACCCGCTCCCGTCCTGGAATGAAATCCAGGACTTATTGCAGTATCCCACTCCTCCCCAGGGTTTGTACAACCACAGCTGTGTTTCTTTTCCTTTTTTAACTTGTAATTTACCGCGTTTCTCGAATCGTATAGTAATGTAAGTTTGTGACACTTGTTCTTTATATCAGGAGCAGGCAAGACGTCCAAAGCTTCAGACCTTCGACACAGGCTTGAGCAATATAAACTTTCCAAAATTTCTGCTAAGCCAAAGCCCTCAACCCAACACTCCGGGGATGTAGTCGGCTACCGTCCTCTTCTTAGGGTCATCGAAGAGGGAATTCAGCAGAGGAAGAGGAGTCATCCTTTATCCGAAACTTCGCCCGGTCCTCAGCCTCCGGCTCAGCCTCTTCATGATATTACTGAGGAGGGTAGCGAGTTTGCACCTTCTCCGCACCCGTCCGGAAACCCTTCTGTTATTCATATCGACCGTCCCGACTTGGCTCGTAATCCATTTGCGGGTCATCCTGATCTGGATCCAAGCTCTCATGATATTACTTTTGACGAAGTCACTGGTGAACACCTTCTCCCCCGTAACCCCATGGTACGAGTACTTGATGAAGCCAAGTCCTTAGATCTCGATTTACTCACTACTCGTATAGTCACTGTGGGAGATGAGGCCAAGGCTAATATTGATCGGGTGGCAGAGGAGACCAAGAGGCTGATGGGGCATCATGCTCGGCTGGTTAAGGCCGGAGAGGAGATTGGGAGCGCCAATATCCGACTTCGATTGGTGGTTTCGGATCAGGCCAAACAGCTTGCGGATCAGGCTATTCAGATTTCTCAGCATGAGGCTGCTACTGGGCGACTAAGGAAAACCATGGAAGAGGCCAGTCGGGCCGAATTGCGGAAAATGGAAGCTACTTGCAAAGAGCGGATTGACATGGCTATTGCCACGGTGGATGAGGTTCGGAAAGCGGATCTCGAGCAGGTGGAGGAATTGTCCGAGAAACTTGAGGCTGCAGAGCTTGCTCAAGCTAAGTTGAGGGAAGAGATGGAGGTGATGCGGAGGTGCCTTCAGGCTGATTGCTCGAGATACAGATTGGAGAGAGATGCTGCCGTCGAAAGGTTGTCGGCTTCCGAGGCCCGGATGAGGGAGTTTGAGGAGAATGAGGGAATGATGGATGACATGCTCCAGGACATGTATTTCCGAACTTGGAAGCAGGGCAATCTCTCTTGGATGGATGATTATCCCAGGGTCATGGCTAAGATCTATCTTCGGGCTTTGGAAGAGGCCAAGGTCGACGCGGATAAAGATGGTGGCGTGGCCTTCAGCATGGATGCGGTCACTGCCCAGTTTGCCAAGGGGGAGAAGGCGACAGTGAAGGAGGGTATGCGGTTGCTCGCTGTTGAGGAGGCAGGGGTGCAAGTGGATGATGACGACCAGAGTGGCCAGTAAGCTTATGCTGGTAAGTTTTCCTTTTCAGCTTCCCGATTAACTTGGTTGCTTATTACTAATGAATCCTTTTTATGACCGGACAGGCGGGCAACAGAGCAAGGACAAGACTCCGACGCAACCGGCTCCCTGATTAGACCTGGAAAATTCTTTTTGTAGGCTTGGCATGGTTGTATATGTTAGTCTTAAGACAGTAGAGTAACTTCTAAGTTGTAATTCTTGCTACTTGTAATAATCAACATTATTCTTGACGTGTAATTTTTTTTTAACTTAAGCTGATTTTGTCGTTTCTTGAATATTTGTTGCTATTTCGACATATCGTATGAGAAATGTAGCTATGTATATTCTTGTAATTAAATTGTGTTTGATGTTAGACTCTGGTTCTAAACCATAATTTTATGACTTGCAATATTAGCGTGTGGTGTGAACAAATTATAGTCATGTATTTGTACATAAAAGAAGAAAATACCGCCTTTCATGTTTTAATCGTAGATGGCAGTCTTGAATATCTTGTAGGACCGAGCATGGAATGTAGTCGAATGTCCTGCCACTGTGAGTCCCTACACCCATTGGCGAGTATCTCCTACTCTGTATCATGTACTTTAGGGATTGTTATAGGGGATAGGAAAAAAAAGCTTTTTACGTAAAATTGAAATACGTGAAATAGTAAAACTTCCAATCACGGAAGGCCTTCGATGTGCTTAAGTTCGTGGCAAACGGGTTTTGTAGTCACTTTCCCTAGCTGTGGGTCTTGGAGACATTCGTCACCCATCTTACGCCTCCGCGGGGAGTTAATTCTTTTTTACCACAGCCGCACTTAAGACACATCGGAGCCGAGATCGCGCACAGTAACTACCCGGGCCATTATGACCCGTAATCGTGGGTATTATTCGATTTACTATGGCCGGCTAGCGTGGGTGCCGATCATCAACTGTGAACTGCCCCTGGCTGGCCACACCTTATGTTGGGGCTTATAGTCGGTTCACAGTTGCCGGCGAGCCTAACGCCGTAATGAGCTGCCTCGGCTATAGTCGGCCTTCTCGATGGCTTATAATCGGCTCATTACAGTTGGCTTTAAGGGCCGTCGCGAGCAACGAGTTAACCCGCAGCAGAGGGATGCTGGAGCGAAAGTGTCTCATTGGCGAGGGCATAGATTCGCATAGTACCTGTTGGGTTTTGTCCACGTGAAGTTGCATTGTGGAGTGCTTTGAATAGAAATGCTATATACTCAGGATTTTGTTCAACAGAAAAGGATAAAGTTAACAAGCAGCCAAGATACAAAGGAACAAGTTAAAAAAGAGACAAGGTTTTTTAAAGTGGTTCAGCACGAAAATGCCTACGTCCACTGATTCTCTTTGTTAATTCACTTCATATGGGCAATACAAGTTAAGAAAAGTATCGACGGAGGTGTTGGATGTTCCATGCCCTCTGGAACACCTCTCCGTCCACTGTTGACAAAATATAGGCTCCGTTGTGGAGATCTTTATGAATTACATATGGTCCATCCCAGATTGGGTCTAGTGCTCCGGGGCGAGGGAAGATTCGCTTGAGGACAAGATCCCCTTCCTGCAAGGTACGATGCTTGACTTTGGAGTTGTATTGTGCTGCCACTTTTTGCTTGTGGGTTGCTGTTTTGAGGATTGCATCGTTTCTTCTCTCCTCGATTAGATCCAAAGACATGTGAAGGGTTATAGTGGATCCGACGGTAGGAAGGCACAATAGTTTCAACTGGGAGCATAGCCTCCGATCCGTATGCCAAAGAGAAAGGAGTGTGCCCTGTCGATGTTCTGAAAGATGTGCGATAGGCCCATAGTGCCGTAGGAAGTTCATCCACCCAAGCGCCCTTTGACTTTTCGAGCTTCTTTTTTATTAGAGTTTTCAGAATTTTGTTGACTGCTTCGACTTGTCAGTTTGCCTGGGGATATGCTACGGATGAGAAGCTTTTATGAATTCTGTGTTCTTGGCACCAGTTGGCGAATTCCTCGCTGTCAAATTGAAGTCCATTGTCTGATATGATTTTGAGTGGGACTCCGTACCTACATAGAACATTTTTGATCAAGAAGTTAATAACTTTTGCTGAAGATACTTTATTTAGAGGTTCCGCTTCCACCCATTTGGTGAAATAATCAACTGCCACTATAGCATATTTGGCCCCGCCTCGGCCCATTGGTAGCTCGCCGATTAAGTCAATTCCCTATATCGCGAAGGGCCAAGGGCTGGTCATCTGAGTAATCTCGGTTGTTGGCAGCCGAGGGATCTTAGCAAATTTTTGGCATCTGTCACACCTCTTGATGAAATCTAAGGCGTCCTTGCTTAAGGTGGGCCAGAAATATCCGTATCGGAGTATCTTTTTTGCTAATGTTTGCCCCCCGGTGTGATCTCCACAGCTCCCCTGATGGATGTTGGATAAGATTTCCTTGGCTTCCCTTCCGGCGACACACCTTAATAATGGGTTAGAGAAACCGCGCCGATAGAGGATGTCTTCTTGTATTGTATAGCGGGACGCTTTCCTCAAGATTTTCTTGACTTCATTACGCCCGTTGGGTAGTGTGCCACTTTGTAGGTAGTCTCGGATGGGAGTCATCCAAGTTGCTTCTTCGGCTGCGGCTATCAGATTCACTTGCTCAAAGCTTGGGACCGTTTGCTTTGAGATGGTTACTGCCCCGAAGATGGCGATGTCTCTCACACTCGCTTGCTTTGCCAATTCGTCGGCCTCTTGGTTCTCTTCCCGAGGGATGTGTTTGACTAAGTACTGATCCAATCGGCTGAGAAGCAACTTGGTCTTCTTTAGATATGCTATGAGTCGTTCCTCTCGAGCTTGGAATTCTCCTAGTATTTGATTAACAATAAGTTGAGAATCGCTGTGAAGACACAAAGAATTGGCTCCGATTTCTATGGCAATTTCTAGTCCAGCTATCACTGCTTCATATTCTGCATCGTTGTTGGTGGCAGCGAACTCCAACCTTATAGCATAGTGCAGCTTATTTCCCTTGGGAGTGATTATTACCACACCTGCCCCCGAGCCTTGTTCGTTAGATGCACCGTCCACAAAGAGATTCCACTTGATATCTTCTGTTATTTCTAGTTGCTCCTTATCCTCGTTGGTAGTGAACTCTGCAATGAAATCAGCCATGGCTTGTCCCTTGATGGAGGTGCGAGGGTGATAGGTGATATCATATTGACTCAGCTCAATACACCATTTAAGTAGTCGCCCGGAAGTGTCGGGACGATGGAGTACCTGCCTCAGTGGTTGATCGGTCAGAACTTTGATGGAATGGGATTGGAAGTAGTGACGTAGTTTTCGTGAAGTGACTAGTAAACTGTATGCTAACTTTTCAAGTTTAGGATATCTGACTTCTGCCCCAGTAAACCTTTTACTGACGAAGTAAACTGGTCGTTGCGTGCGGTTGTCTTCCCTTACCAAGGCAGCGCTTAAAGCGTGAGATGACACAGCAAGGTATAGGTATAATTCTTCGCCTTCGCTTGGGGTCGAGAGTACCGGTGGTTTCTGGAGGTGTTTGATTAGGTTAAGGAAAGCGGTTAAGCATTCGTCCGTCCATTCGAACTTTCCTTTATCTTTCTTTAGAGCTTCGAAAAAGGGGACGCACTTGTCCGTTGCTTTGGAGATGAATCGGCTTAGGGCGGCCACTTTTCCATTTAGGCTTTGCATTTCCTTTCGGCTGGAAGGTATCTTGATGTCCCTTAATGCTCAGACTTGTTCAGGGTTTGCTTCAATCCCTCGGGCATGGACGATGAACCCTAAGAATTTTCCCGATGACACTCCGAAGGAGCACTTTAGTGGATTCAACTTCATTCCATACTGTCGAAGTACCTGGAACATTTCGCCTAGGTGGCTTACGTGATCTTCGGCTTTCCGTGATTTCACCAGCATGTCGTCTACATATACTTCCATAGTTTGTCCTATTAGCCCTGCAAACATCTTGTTGACGAGGCGCTGGTAGGTGGCTCCTGCATTTTTAAGTCCGAAGGGCATCACTTTGTAGCAGTATAAACCCCGGTCGGTGATGAAACTAGTGTGGTCTTGGTCGGGAGCATGCATAGGAATTTGGTTATATCCTGAGTATGCATCCATAAAAGATAGGAGTTCGTGCCCGGCTGTGCTGTCTACAAGTTGGTCGATTCTGGGAAGCGAGAAGCAATCCTTTGGGCAGGCGTCGTTTAGGTTGGAGAAGTCAATGCAGGTCCGCCACTTCCCATTAGCCTTCTTTACTAGTACCGGGTTGGCGATCCATTCTCGGGGGGTGATAGCAATTTCGATATTGCGGGCAAAAGGGCTGGTTACCCTAGCGCCTATCCCTCGATCTCTTTGCTCCCATTGGACACACTCTCTGAATAAGCGTGCCATCCTTTCATCAGAACTTGGAGCAGATAGAAATGAGTTTGGTTCTGTTCTGTGGGATTGATTCCGTCCAGACGACCTGTAGGGATGGTATCGTCTATCATTCCTCATATTTTCCAGTGGCTGCCTTTGATCTTCTGGGAGCATGCTTGGGTCAGCCACAGTCGGCCCTTGCCTTGATCTTCCCCTGTTGGGTTCTGATCTAAGCACTTCCTCGGGTCCAACTTCGGGCTGAACTCTAGCTCGGCCCCGTTCACTGGTGTTTCTGTGGTTAGGCAGCATGACAGGCTCAGCTATAGTTGACCTTCGCCCGGTACCTTCCCCGTTGGGTTCGGTACCAAACGTTTCCTCAGGCCTAACTTCGGGCTGTGCTCGGTCTCGGCTCCTACCACGGCTACTTCTGCCGTTAGCTCCTTCGAAGAAGGAAGACCTTTGCTGTCTCTGAGATCCTCCAGACTGGGACTCGCCCATGATTCAGTGTTGCGGTTGGATTCTTCAGCGTCCCTCAAGCGTGACATGAGATGGTCCACCAAGGCTTCCTGCTGGGACGTGAAGCGGTTAGTTACTTCAACAACAACCCTGTCCAAATCTGCCCTAGTAATTGCTGCAGGCTGTTCTGTGGCAGGAGTGGTTGGGTTAGCCTGTCCTTCATTTGTTACCGTTGCTGGAGGAGGACGATTTACTTGATTCGTGACAGCTGGATCTGGAAGACTGCTGGATGCGATGTTTTTTCCTTTGTTAACATCTTTTCTCTGTTTGGGAGGCATGTTTTCCAAGTGGCGGACGAGGCTGTTAGGAAAACTTGTTAAGCGGATGAAGCTGAAGCTTCGAGCTTCTAGCTCTCAATGAAAGCACCAAAAATGTTTGCACAAAAAATGGACAAACACCTCAAAGTTGTATGATTTAGTAGATCTTATGTTATTCTTAGTAATTTGAGCGACTTATGCAAATACGTAAAAAACAGGGGTTAAACTGTAAAAAGACACGCAGATTTATAGTGGTTCAGCCAGAATGTGCCTACGTCCACTTTATATGTTATTTCTCTTGTACTGTTATGATTACAAGTACAAAGCTTTGGTACAAGTAAAAGAAAGTTGTTTGAAGAGTTCCTTCCGTGCTTGAGCTCTCAAATTTGTCCCCATTGTTGTACCCCTGCCCCTCTATTTATAGAGTGAGGTTGGGAGCAGGGGTCTTGGATGTATATAGCTGCTGGTGGGCCTGGGCTGACGTGATCTGGCCTGGCACGTCTTGGTCCGGTAGCGTTTGGTCCGGTGGTAGGAGGTTGGTTCGGCGGTCTCGAAAGAGGGTTGGTTCGGCAGTCTGGAATAGGGTTGGTTCGGCAGTCTCGAAAGAGGGTTGGTTCGGCAGTCTCGAGAGAGAGTTGGTTCGGCAGTCTCGAGAGAGAGTTGGTTCGGCAGTCTCGAGAGAGAGTTGGTTCGGCAGTCTCGAGAGAGAGTTGGTTCGGCAGTCTGGAATACCGGATGGAACTTAGGCGAGTGTGAATGAATCAGCTTCTTGCTGTTGAGCTCTTCTGGGTGAGAACACACCCAACAGTTGCTAATGATACAGTTCTTTCATTACAATATAAAATAGCTCCATATTTTGATAACCAATCCATACCCAGAATAATATCAAATCCTTTAAAGTCCAAGACATATGGGTTGCAAGAAAAGTGATGAGAAAGGTAGGAAATTGGCACATATTCACAAATCATATTCAAATGGGTTACACCACCTATGGGGTTTGACACACACATAGGGTTTTCTATAAAACTAGGAATAATATGAAATTTACCTACTGATTCACAAAAGATAAAACTATGAGAGGCACTAGTATCAAATAATGCTCGAAAAAATACCATTAATCAGTGAGGTACCTTTAAGGTCGCCTTTTCACTTTACATCCGTAGAAGTAGACGGTTCATTCTTAATGGCGTACACCTTGGGCTGCTGCTCCTTCTCATGAGTGGGCAGTCCTTAATCATATGACCCGACTAATGACAATTGAAACAAAGCGACTTCAGGACCATCTTAGAGATGGGTCCACTTTGCTGCTTCGGAGCTTCACAGTTCGGACAAAACCTTGAAATGTGACCGCTCTGCTTGCAAAGGTAACAACTAATATTCCTGAACTTGCCTCCTTGACCTTCTCCCTGTTTCCATTTTTCTTGATTCTTCTAATTTGGGTTGAACTTCCTCTTGTAAGAACCACCTCCATTGGTATTTCCATCGGTTGGTGCTACTAGAATAGGCTTCTTCTTTTCCAAGGTCTCGTACCTTACAGCCATATCAACTAAATCCACAAAAGTACCTTTAACATGAGCAGTCATTTTCTTATGGTATAGTTCCCTCATACCCAAAACAAACATTTCGTTCTTCTTTAACAGAGTATTGATCAATTCTGGCCCAAAACAAGATAGCTCTTTGAACTTCGTCTCATACTCTTCTACCGACAGATTCCCCTACTTCTAGTCCATGAAGTTGTGGTACATCCTCGTCCTTCCTGCTATTGGCAAGAATTGATCCTCAAAAACAACCTTAAATCAGGCCCACGAAAACTCTTCTTCAGGAATATTTGCAGTAAGGGAATCCCACCAAGCTGCTGCTCCCTCTTGCAGTTGCCATGCTGCTAAGAATCTTTTATGTTCATCAGATAAACCGAGACCTTTAAAATCTTTTCGCAAGACTGCAACCAAGCTTGCACTTCCATGATAGACTCGGTTCCTTTAAATGGTTTCCCTTTGACGTTAGTGTAATCCTTACATAAGGTTGCGAAATTCACTCTTAGCTGCTCTAGTGCTGCCTCTAGTCCTACTCTCCTACCTCGTCTGCCTTTGTTACTCATGTCTTACTACCTGGATATAGTAAGATAATCATAGAATACTTGGACAAGATAAATCTTGAAAGAAGGGTACTATTCAAACCTATCAAGCTAATCCATCTATCAGATATATATATATATATATATATATATATATATATATATACACGAATAAAAATTACAAATATGCACTCTCGAAGTTGACCCCAGAATTTTGGACCATTCGCATCCATTATAAGTGTATAGGTAGACACTCATGCCGGGGTTGAATTGCTCAAAATACCGCGTTGTTAATTTAAATTTGGCAAAACTGAACATATACAGTAAATAAATAATCACAGATCACAGACACAGAGTAATAAGTGCAGCGGAAATAAAAGAGATAGTAGTTCATGAAGCTACTATATGAATATATAAGATACATCAAAGTTTACAACAGAAGAGTAATACAATACATCAGATACAAATCAGAATACATCACTGGAATCATCGAATGCTGAAGGCAGAATAGATGGCTGGATCTTGTAGCAAAGCTCCAACTTCAAAGGTGAGTCTCGAATACTGGTACACTCAGTCTGACCCGAGCGTAAAGCAAGACACAAAACACTCGAGTCAGGATTAACATTCTTATATTAATAAATCTAACTCAAGTGAAATAGCAATTTGAAATACAAGTAACTCAAAGGATGTTTGGAATAACCATCCTTTAAGGATCCGTTAAACTATCTACTAGGTAGTAATATACGCTAAGTAGATAATGTCTATCAGTAATATAAGGTATTAAAATAGCGTTAAGTCATGGCCCATTCCACCCTTAACACATTTTTATTTCCAAAAGCATATACAAGACCGTAGTTTCCCCAAAACCGGAAGTCACCAGAGGGCAATCCATATACTAAAGGTACAAATCAAAATCGTAGTGGTCACGTATAAATGGAATACAAGTATGACAAGGCACATGAGGCAATACCCAAGGTAGTGATACTACCGTTCGCCTAATCCGGACTGGTGAGAACGCAACGCCGCAGCGCCCGCAACACCGTGAAACAACACTCCCAAAATCAAGGGTGCACCAATCGACAACAAGTATAAGTAGTTCGAAGAAGTGTGTCCACTTGAGGTAGCTAATCCTCCATTGGCCCGGCACAGCTCCTGTTTTAGTCATTTCCAATTTGACACAAGTGTCAAGGCTATCCATTATCGTTCTCTTTCTTCAGTCATCACGTACATCATTCCAACCACTTCATTCTGGATCACCACTCCGCGTATAGTTATTAAAGTGGTTTTCAGTTTAGACAGAGAGTATGTCCATAACCGATTCCGGTCTCTTTAATAACTTTCGTAATTATTACACCGATTGGTCGTTTATTTATTTCAAAACCAAATCAATTTCAATTTCAAATAGAATTCGTAAATCAACATTTCATTTGTCTTTCAAAACCAATTTCCAATAATTTACGTTTCAAAACTTCCAAATTATCATTTCAAAATCTTATAATTCAATTTCAATCTTTATTTAAAACCATTCAAATATTGATTCAAGTTCGTATATAAGTTTCATTTCGAAAACATTTAAATTAATTTAATTTAACATTCAAATCAAATTTAAATTCATTTATCGATTCATTCAATATTCATTAAGTAAATTTTCCATTCAAAACAATTTCTATTAAATTTCCAATTCATTAAACCCATTATTTAAATTCAACTTCATTATATCAAAACTTACAAATTTGAATTAAATTAAATTCATCAAATCAAATTCTTTAAATTTCAAATCTTACATTAATTTCAATAAATCACATTTTATTTCTTGTTAAAGAAATTCAATTTCACTTATTTACTTACTTAAATAATTTTCCAAACTTAATTAATAAAGAAACTCAATTTCAATGATTTACGAAGTAAAATTCACTTATTCACAAATTCAATTTAATTAAATCATTAAATAATTCAATCTTATTTAATTACTAAATAATTCAAAACTTAATTATTAAATAATTTCAAAGTTTAATAATTTCAAACTTACTTATAATTTCAAACTTAATTCAATCATTTCTCAAATTTAACAACATTCTTTTATCAATTACATTGTTAATATTTTGTTTCAGATTATTACATATTAACATTTTCCTTTCATAAAAATTCAAATTTCAACTTCATTTCAAAACCATATTATTTATTCAAATAAAATCTTCGTTTATTTTCAAATCAATTTATTGACCAATCGGGTTTTTGTTTAATTTCCTATCCTAGGTCAAAGTTCAATTTGGGTATTTATCATTTCAACCCGATTCCAATTCAATTCAAAAATCAAAGCATAACAAAGGGAACTTGCAGTATGATAACTGGGATGGTGTCAAAATAAATAAACAAGCAATAACAACAATCAATATCAATCCAATAATCAATTCAAATAATCCCGAAATAACCGTATTAATTCGCATTGTTATTTGTACGAATTAATATAATTATTTCTAGAATCTACACTATCATTTCATGTAGATTAAAGATTATTACATTACGGTTTTCACTTGTCATTCAATTTCAAATTTTTACACTACAACAATTAATCCAATATACGTCGATGGTTCAAAGTGTAATTATCGCTATTCTATATGTCAATTAATTTAACAAATTAAAAGGGGTCATATTCACTAATCAAATTTAACATATATGTCAATTCAAATTTTAATTATCCTACGTCAAATTTATTTGCATACAATTTATCACTTTATACATTACAATTTTAACGTCCAATTGTAAACCTCAAACAATCAATCATTTAACAACCAAACTGGATTATCATTGCATATATAACAGATAATGGCGTCAGATGTCACAGGTGAACTGATACAGGTAATAGCCTATATAACAGTGTAAATAGCTAACAACAGTATATTTCAATTTTTATTTCAATTGAAATCAAATTTAATAAATAAAAGAACGTTAATCGTGAGTGAGTGCTCACCTTTCGAGGCTAGAGATGATCGAGAAGACGACACGGATACGCATACTGAAATTGAATTGCGAATCCAAGCAACGAATTTGAATGCAAAGCAAGATTGGAACGAGTAAGATGGACAAAGCTGATAAATTGGGAAACAATAACCAAAATTAGTTTGATAAAATAGCAATTATATATATTATTATTATTTCCATAAAATCAATATTTATAAAAACGTATATATATAAAATAAAAAAAATAAAAAAAAATAAAATAAAATCATTGTTTTAATTAAGTACACGTATATATATAAACTCATCCAAAATTCTGAAATACAATTATACAACTTTTATAAAATGTATAACACGTATATATATATACTAATATGCTATCAGCTAACCATATTTACTGACAGACTAAGGACTAATAAAATTTAACATGGTAAAGGATGCAACTTATACCAATATATGTATATAAATATGCAGACTCAAAACCAAAAGCGAAAATCCACCGTATAAATAGTACATGTTTCCCACATACATACGCGACCAACAAAAGTAACCGTACAACTTACAATATATATATTTAAATCACCGTTATGACAATCTTTATAAATATACCTATGGGTCCTATTAACAGAGAAAGTGTAACCAGGAATATAACGTATTATATACCTTAAACTTATCCTACTTTAGATATGTGAGCTAATGCATATACTTATTTAAACATGACAGCATGCAGATCACAAACTTGCACAACAACCAAATATAAATGACATCATATCTATGTGTATAAATATGTAGACAGTAGAAAATTTGGACAAGCCGAACTTAACTTTATACAAACTATTATAATTATATACACTAAACTCGGCAATCCATATAAACTAATATATATATACATAAATCTTGTAAAGCTTTAAATAAAAATTTATCTACAAACAATAACTGTAAACATAAAATTATAAGCAAAACTAATCTTTGAAATATTTAAAATTGTAAATAGCAACTGTGAATAAACAACTATAAACAGTAACTTGTAAAACTGTAAACACTATGTATAACTTTGCATTGTAACTATCAAATCAATTTATAACAATGGATATGCAACTGTATATGTGATAATATATAAACACATAACTTAATATATATACATACTAACGTAGGTAAGATAATAGATATAAAAGTATACTCACGCCATAACATAAGATACGTATATATTTACATATATATCCTCAAACATAATTTCACATACCAACAGGCGAGAGATGGACCGAGATAAGCAAGAGGTGGAGCCGAGGGTACAGACGTGGCCAGCGTGAGCAAGGTGGAGGAGGCTTCGGGATGGTGGTGCCCGGTTGTATCAATTTTTTTTTCTCAATTGAAGAAGACAGAGCACGGTGGAAGGAAGGAGGTGCCTGCGGTGTTCGAGGCAAGGGTGGGATTGGCACTTGCTGGGTGTAGGGTGATGGTCGGTGAGGTGGACGGAATGAGAAGGTCGAGGCACTGGCGGGGCTGGTCGCGTGGCTTTGACGCTGGGTAGCGGGGTTGTCGAGCACAAGGTGTTGGAGGCAAGAGATCGGGCTTGGCAGTGGAAGGCTACAGGGCTGCGTCCCTGGGTGGTTCAGGCTTCTCCGAGGTTGATGTAAGTTCGTGCATGGATGCTTGGCGCGTGCTGTGCTCGGCAGTGGTTGTCGAAGTTTCAGTAGCTGCTGTCGCGAGGAGGTTGTGGGCTGAGGCCGCTGTCATGGAGTTTTGGAGGGACGAGTTGGCTCGGTGGAAAACTATTGGGAGGGAGAGAGGAGGACGAGGCTAGGGAAGACGATGTAGCCCAGGAAGAAAATAGAGAAGGGAAGGGAAGAGTACGAACAGACTCAAGCAAAAGAAGAAAAAGGCAAAAGTTTGAATCCAGAAACCAAAAGCAGAACTGCTTTTGTAAATAAAAAAAATATTGGTTTGTGAAGAGATAGAACAAATGAGAATAAGTGAACCGGGATTGAAGTGACGCAAAGGTTATATTGAGAAACGGAATCATTAAAGTCGCGGCTACTGGGAATGTGGAAGAAAATGTCAGGTGTGGGGAAGATGGAAGTTCTTTTGGTACACTTGAATATAAAGTGTTTTTATGTTAAACAAAATTTGTTCGACATGCAGAGAAATGAACTGTGAAAAGTTACAACTGGCATATAACGTCTAGGGAATAACAAAGGTCACAAATGCAAATTCAGGAATTATGAAGAAAAGGCTGACTGATATCAATAGTGAAATAAATTAAATTGAATACCGGTATAGTTAAATTGTTCTGTATATTTATCCGTCTTTCGGGCTTTGAAATACACAAACTAATATACCGTAGAGATCAACACGACGGGACGATCAAGACGATATATAGATATCAGTGGTATGATTGAATTATAAAAATTCGAATTTTCCTACTGGCGGAAAATGCAAGAAAAACGCTAAAAAATAAGATCGACGGAGCCAAAGATGTCCGAATTTGGAAAAATGGCAAACTGAGAACTTGCTCAGAAGATGTTTTAGAATTTTTCTATGTAAAAATATTTAGGTTTCGAAAATATTTTATTTTCATCGCTTTTAACTGATTAAATTGAAGTAAATTTACGCGCGAAATAAACCTTCATATATTCGGACGAAAATTTATCAGTTGCTATGTTTAACTAAACGCATTTCAAATATCAAATTTATATTTCAAAATTTTGTCGTTTAAAATTTCACAGAATTTCAACTAATTACGTTATTAAAACAGTTGAAATTTACGGGTCGTTACATGCTCCCTCTTGCAGTTGCCATGCTGCTAAGAATCTTTTATGTTCATCAGATAAACCGAGACCTTTAAAATCTTTTCGCAAGACTGCAACCAAGCTTGCACTTCCATGATAGACTCGGTTCCTTTAAATGGTTTCCCTCTGACGTTAGTGTAATCCTTACATAAGGTTGCGAAATTCACTCTTAGCTGCTCTAGTGCTGCCTCTAGTCCTACTCTCCTACCTCGTCTGCCTTTGTTACTCATGTCTTACTACCTGGATATAGTAAGATAATCATAGAATACTTGGACAAGATAAATCTTGAAAGAAGGGTACTATTCAAACCTATCAAGCTAATCCATCTATCAGATATATATATATATATATATATATATATATATATATATATATATATATATATATACGAATAAAAATTACAAATACGCACTCTCGAAGTTGACCCCAACCCAAAGCCTAAATGTTCGCTTAGCATAGGCTCTGTTTCCAAAATTGTAATGACCGCCTTTCCTTGCACCGAAAGACGAGCCATTAAGGGTAGAAGAAAACGAAAGATAAGAAGAAAACTACATAATCACAGAATCTCAGCACAAATCAAAAACTATCATATAATTGATAGCATTGGGTATTACACAGTCATTTCCATATAAATAATACATCAGAGTCATTACATTACAATCTTCAACTGGGCAATTATAACTACCCACCTATACAAAAATACATAGGTCATACATAAAACACAACGGAATAAGATAATAATTAGCTAACGGTAAAATGCTTCCATAAGAAACCTGGTTGGCTACTCATACAAATTTGAGTATCCAAGAGTTTTAGGAAAAGAAAATAAAACTCCGAGTCAGACATGAGTCTGGTGTGAGTAAACTCAAACAACATAATTTTTAATTTTGTAAAACATTTTGTAAATCAAAGGTATCTCGTAAGACCATGCTACACATAAACACAGACGGGTTTTTACCTTACGATAACCAAAACACTTTATATAGAAATCCAGTGATATTATAATAATATCTAGGGTTTTCAAGTAAAACATAACATAGCTGAAATGCTTGCATATCATATTTCAACATATTTTGGTACAACTAAATCCGTACGACACTTATTGGAGAATGGATTCCATACAATGACTGGGCTACTGGGGTACCGCCCATCACGGTGTATCTCTAGATAAAATAACACCGAGGTCGTACTTATCGACCCTTGCCAACACAAGACCGGCTTACTGGATAGTACCGAATAAGATCACCCCTCGGTTGGGCCAGCAACTGTACTGAAGCATAAATGAGTTAATAGTAGGGACTCTAGATAGGGATAACCTTACCCTCATGGGAGCGGCCCACCTAGCCTTGTTGCATCTCCCTTGTTTAAGTTATTCCTCGTTGATAAGGCCTTGAGGATACATTTACCTTTATTTTAGCATTGCCACTTGGAATGCAAACATTGCCTTCCATATGTTTCCATAATGTCAACACTCATCCATACAAGTCGTTCAGAAGATGAACGAACCGAAGGCACTATCTCCACTACACCCATTTTGGAATCATCCTCAGGGTTAGTAGCAAATAACCATTGCGCTTCAAAGTCTTCACCTTGGACCTTGCCTTTACTATTTCCAATTCGAACGTTTACGTTAGTTTGAAGTGTTTTTTGGATAACAACTAATATCCAATCCCGGTCTCTTCAAACCAATGTTCAATAATTTAAAAGGTCAAGTTGTTTATACTGGACTATTCCACTATCGGGGTGTAAAGATTAACATATGGGCATACGTTCCATATGCTTAGATTATTATGACCTGCTTATCAAAATTAACCCCCTCATATCCATCACGTTCCCGAAGTGCGGTATTTGTGATAAGTACAAGTCGACTTACTTTCAATAAAACGTGTCAACGTCTTATTACAACTACTTTAATTCATTTAGCTACTTAATAGCATGGACAAGAGATCCTTGGTTTTAAAATAATTCACTTAAACAAGAAAATTGGTTAAAATAAATAACCGATAGAGTTTTAAAAGAAACTTTAAAATAAATAACCCTTGATTAAATCATAAGTTTAAAACTCAATTAAATCATTAATAATCCTAATTTTATCTATAATTAATCTCTAATTAAATTTTAATTAAACAGTATTTATTTAAGAATTAAACCCAAATTAAGTAGATAATTAACCTTTTATTAAACAATAATTAATTAAATAATTAACTCTAATTAAAATAAATAAACTCGATTAAATAAAAATTAATTTTCTTTTATCTTAATTAATCATTGTTTAAAACTTACTTAATTAAAAATAATTAACTTGATTAATAATTTCTTAAACTCTAATTACTTAACCTAATTACTTAATTAACTAACTAATTAATAATTTCACTAATTAATAAATTAAATAAATAAGTTATTATATAATTAAAACTTGGACTTTTTGACTTACTTAATTTTATTTGGAAATGAGTTTTCAAAAAAAAATCCAAAAGAAAACACTTAAAACTTGAAGTTGTGAAAATTTCAGAGATACATCCATAGCGACTATCGCTATAAGCGCAGTTCGCTAAAATTGATTTCTAGGTGAAGAAATCACTTTAACTCTAGCTATAACATGTTTGAAAACACAAATGGAATGGTTTTGAAAACTTAAAACAAAGGTGAATACTTGGAAAACACTTTCAAAATACAAAACTAGAAGAAGAAAAAAGCTTTTAGTTTTCAATCGGATCTCAAGTCTTTTACGACTATTTAAGGTGCTAATTTCACAACAATTCATCACATACACTTGGTTTTTGTTTCATAACCACACTGCCATCATATCATAGCTAATTATTTACATAATCATACCCAACAAATTATTTAACAACCAAATCCCAACTCAAACATAAACATATAATCATATGTTATCCAACATAACATGATAATTCAACATAACAACCACTATATTTTCACAACATATAGTCCATCGAAATCAAGTTAATTTCTTTTCCAAAAATAAAGTTTTAACTCACCGAAACTTTTCTAAATCAAAGCGAAATTTTTCCCAAAACTTGAAAGCACTTTAGAGACTTTGCAAAAATTGAACTTTTGGTTGCTCGAACACTTGAAATGGCTTGCCAAGTGGACTTTGGGCTCGGCCTAGTGATATTTGGGCTCAGTCATCATGGCTTTTGGCTCGACCATGGTGTATGAGGGTTTGTTTGCTTGAGTTTTGGAAGAGAAGGTGTCGTAGGAGATGTAGAAGTGGTTTTGTGAACTAAAGGAGGAATTTATGCATAAAGAAGTGATTTTTTTCTATTTTCAAATTTATGAAAAGGAAGCCATGGAAGCATTTACCCTAGCTCTTAGGAATTTCAAAGTGGAGGAAGAGATTGTAATGAAACGAATGAAAGATAGGGGGTATTTATAGGCTTAGAAAATTAATTAAAAATTATATTAGTTATTATATTTTATTTTATATATATATATATATATATGCATGCACCATCCCCCTCCCCCCTTCAATTCTGTCCACTTCAAGGACCCCTACCCTCTACTTGCACTATTTATGTCATGCTCTTGTCCTTTGGGTTGAAAATGTTATTTTTATATGTATACACACACACACACACTTTTTCTTATAATATATTTTCTTTTATTATTTTATGTTAATATGCTTAAGGAGGAAACATGTACATGCATATGTACATGTACACAACATGTATAAGATAATTTGTAATGTGTGCATGTGTGTTTAACATAGTGCTACAACCTTTTGAATAACTTTTAACGAATGAAAAATCGATATTTCGAAAAATAACTTCCGGTCACATTTTATATTTCTTTATGAACTATATATATTGGTAAACAAATTTTGAAAACAATTTTATCATTAGTTATTATTTAAAATAGTTTTATTTGTTAATAAAAATCCATTTATTAATTATTTAAAAATATAATTAAATATTCATTTAAATAGCCATTAAATTCTGGGTGGTTACGCATTGTGAAACAGAAAATATAAATTATTGTCTTCTAAATAAGGGAAGATATAGAACACTCTATAAAAAAAAGTGTGCTGCTTTTGGCACCTCATTTTCCTCTTCTGACCACCTTTAGAAATTTAATAGAAATGACTATTTTGTCGCACTTATGGCCGCCACATTATATCCTTTCATTCAGTCTTTTATGGACCTAATTTCTCTTCTCTAAATAGCACGTACTTCTCTAAAAATTCAAACCCTGAACCATAAAAAAAAGGAGATACTCTCTTTTGCCTAATAGATGATGGAAGGGGAAGATCAAAAAGAGGTTAGTTTCTTTCTTATGTTGTTTAGGGTTTTCTATTGCTTGTTAGGAAATGTTTTCTAGGGTTTTTTATTGCTTAGGGTTTTCTATTGCTTTTAAGGATATTTCTTCTGATCCGTTGCTAATTCAAACTTGGAGGACATTACATTTGGTGACGTTGTAATAGGGAATGCCAATGTAAGTTGTTGATTTTTAGGGTTTTTTTATCGTACAAGTTATATGTCATGTTTTACAAATAGATTACATTAAATTTGTTTTTTCATCGCGTAAATGGAGAATTTGAACGATAACAAAAATGAGTGCCCTTATTGTTTCGGATGACAAATATGTTGATGATACAAATATGATGCAAGATGATCGATCAAATGATTGAAAGGACATAAAAATTGACTTGACAAATCATTTTATAATCAATCAAGTAAGTGTTCATTAAGTAATTTACGATATCTAATGTGGTTATAAAAATGAACTGTGTTAATTTTTTTGTTATGTGATTTCAAGTATTTGATTCACATAACACATTGATTCAATGATGTAAAACAACAGGAAAAAAGATGAACATCATTGTCATAATTCTAAAGTCCGATAATTAGAGCCTAAAAGAAAACCAAGATTGCAATTGAGATGTGAAAGGGCTGGAGTTTATCATAGCCATCGTCAAAGTCAATGAAAAAGGAAAACAATGTAAAATGATCCAAACCTAGACCACTAGAAAATGCAAATGTACATTCCTATTGAAGGGCATGTATCTTACCGAAGATAAATGGAAAATATCTATAACCAATGGAGTACATAATCATGAACTTCCTTATTCCTTAGAAGGACATCCATATGTGGCTTGGTTGATTGACGAGAAAAAAAAATTTAGAAGACATGACTGTTGCAGAGGTGCCTCTAAGAGAAGTATTAGTAACCAATAAGAAGTCGTTTTCGAAAAATACCTCAACTTTAAAGACTATCTACAATGCAGAATATAAATGCAATTATCAGCGATGTAGTGTAGATCAACAATGCAACAGTTAATGAAATTGCTTGTAGAGAAGCATTACGTGTACTTTTGAGTAGGCTGATGTGAAAACCGGTCATTTGATAGGTATAATGTGGTCTCGTTCGTAGTTGTCTGTATTGTGTAAGTGTTTTCCATCGATTCTTTTGCTTGATTGTACATAAGAAATGCCTTTTACGGGCCGAACATTTTGTATTGCTCATGCATTTCTAGCACATGAGAGGGAGGAGAATTACGAATAGGTGCTACTCAAGCTAAAATATTTTTATTTGCCCGACAAACTACTGAAAGTTATAGTTAACGATAGAGAATGCGCACTGATAAATGGAATTAAGAAAAAATTTCCACATGCAAAGTTGATGATGTGTTGGCATATAGGAAATAATGTCATTACGAATTGCAAACCAGAGTTTAAAACAAATGAAGTTCTGGAGGTGTTTTTGCAAAGTTGGAAGAAGGTGGTCCACGCATCGATCGAAGATGAATTTTGGATATATTGCAACGATTTTCAAAAAGATTGGATAGATTATCCCGAAAGCTTGAAGTATATTCGTGATCATTGTTCGGCATACAAAGAGTATTTTGCTTATGCGTGGACAAATAAAATTATACACTGTGATAATATGACAACAACTAGAGCTAAGTCTTCACATGCTCAAATGAAAAAACATCTTGGTACGTTTAGAGCAACATTTGATATAGTATGGTCGAAAATGAATAATATGTTGTGTCTACAACATACGAAAATAAAAGCTATCTTTGAAAGAAGTTTAGAAGCTGTACGGATTGCATATCGAGTTCCGTTGTTAAAGCAGTTGCGATGTAAGACTTCTTTTTATGCATTGGATTTGATTGCGAAAGAAATGGCAAAAATTAGTTGTGTTGCTTTAGATGCATTCATTGGTGACTATTTGAACCAATTAATGTATGGTATTCCATGCACACATGAAATATACAAATATCACATTAAAGGTCTTCCACTGTCGATTGAACGTTGATGAACATTGAAGACAATTAAATTATATTCAACAAGTTGAAAAGTCACTCGAGTTTATCCATACATCTGAGTTTGCATACATTAAAAAATTATTTGATTCGGGCACTGCTCAAGAGAAAAAAGTTTTACTATTGAAGTTAAGAGAAATTGGTTTACCAGCCACCATATCTGCATTGGAACTGAAAATAGAGAAACACAAAGGTAGACCAATTGGTAGTAAGAACAAATCAACTAGATAATAAGTCAAACATCAAAAATCTACAAAATGAGACCCTTCTGCTTTTGAGAATGCAAAAACTGTTAATGAAATTCTTTCTCAATCTAGTGTGAATAAGAAACTGCCTCCAAAATGGAAAAAAACCTGATGTGAAGTTTGATATGACTGATGTAAATAGAACAAATTCAGGTTTTAAATACTTAGCTTATCTACTGGCTTTTCTACACCAATATATTATTAACATTGAAGATGTTGTGGGAGATGGTAATTGTGATTTCATTGCATAGCTGAACAAGTTGATGAATTAGATTCCAATTGGAGAGAAGCAAGAAAGTTGATATTAGCAGAATTGATGAAAAATTTGGATTTATATGTTAGGCATTTTGAAATAACAAACTGCGAAGCTTTAAAATTGACTACTAATTGCGACACTAGTCCTTGTTTAAAGATAATTGGATGATAATGCCTGAAAGTGGATACTTGGTTGCAAATGCATTCAATCGAATTGTGCTTTATATATCCAATTGTCAGAGTTTGACATTTTTTCCACATGAAAGAGGCCCAAATCTAGGAGATGAGCAATGATTCATTATTTTTGCACATATTCTAGACTACCACTTTATCAAATTGACGCTTAGGGAAAATACACCCATCCCACCGGTAGCTAGCTTTTGGTCTTGATTGGCAACTAAAGAAGCTAAATTATAGAGCGAACTATATGTAGATCGGCAAATTGAGTTTGTCAAACTATGCCCACCGGATATGGCCATAATGCATGCTCATTTTTAACTCTAATTGAAATGAAATGGTTCATATATAAATGAAAACTTGAAATTTTTTGTAACGCCCCACCCCAAGACCCACATTAATAAAGAGAATTACTAGGTAATTCTGTCTACTAATGCGGAGAATAGGGCTGGTTAGGAGCGACCATCTATAATATTGTCTTAAACATCTACTGAATACGTCGATAAATTTGTATAAAATGTTTATAATTGACTTAAGAAAATTTGATGAGAAAATTCTTAAGAGATAATTGGTATTGAAAAATATACTAAGAAATTAAGCAATGTGGATAATAATTGTGAATAATTGAATATAAATGAAATGAATGTGAATGAAAAGAATTTGGTGTAACTAAGAATCAATTGGAATAAATACGTAAGTGGTACGTATATTTTTTTCGCATAATGATTTGATCCAGATTCGAGCATAGAATTTCGAGATAATTTATATCGACTCGAGTTAGGATTTTCCCCTTGATTCTCGACGGCGAACACTAGATATGGAATTTTGATTTGATTCTGGGATTCTCTATCATAGTATATGGCTATGCAAAGAGAATAATGGTTTCTGATTAAGGGACCAGATCTGAGTCTGCACTAGAGAGTCATGTGAACGATACTAGTTCGGAAGTGAAATTGTGTGATCGAGTGAGCGATCAGATTTGATATAGCATACGGATCATATATGTACATCGTATGGGCTTGAGTGAAGCAAATATTGGAAATTGAAAATGCAAAATATAAAATGATTTTGAATAATGTGATTGGATATAATTAGTAAATTAGATACAGGTATATAAAAGCAAGAGCAAATTTGATGCCTCTGGTTTTTTTACTAAAATTTGGGTGGCTCGACAAAAGGGTACATGTTTAAATTATTGTTTGAAATTGATGGTTTTATGGGCCACTTGGCTTTTGTTTTCTTTCGTTGGTTTGGGCCCGCAGCGGCGTTTTGTAGTTGTTCCGATCTAGCCGCGCAAAGGAGACGCTGGCGAAATTTTTCAAAAATTTAGGAGTTAGAAAATTTTGGAGAAAATTTTTTATAACTGAAATTTGATTTTAAATTTAACTTGAAATGATTGAGTAAATAATATTATTTGGAATCTATGGATGAATTTGGAAATTAGTAAAAGTGATAATGTGGTTTCAACAAATTGATTTTGGGTAGTTGTTTCAACTAGTTGGTTTTGGGAAGTTAATGGGTTTTGGACCATTTTCTTACCTCGGCAATTTCGGGGATGAAATCCTTTTAAGGGGGGATGCAACGACCCAGAATTTTAGTGATTTGAAATTGGAGTATTTAATTGATTTTAAATATTTAAAAGTTAATTTTATAGATTTAATAATTTAAATTTCATATATAGTGGTTTGTTGGATAATTTAATTATTAAATTTAATACTTGAAATTGGTTAAATAATGAATTCTGAGTTTTAAGCTAGACAAAAATAATTTCAAAGCTTATTTAATTTCTATTTAGAAGAATGAAGATAATAAAAAAATTAATTGGATTTAAAAGCGGTTTACTCGATTTAAAAAAATAACTTGTTTAAATTGACATATAAAAATAGACTTCCAGGGAACAGTCTCAGAATTCAATGAAACCAGTTTCATTGGATCTGTAATAGTGTATTATTATTGGATTTCAAATTTCATAGCGTTTAGAGTTACCGTTTGTTCGTATAGATAGAAACGCGTCGAAATTAATATCAAAAATTTAATATTATAATTGGATTCAAAAAGCTATCTTCTTCATATGATCGAATTAGGTTCCGGAACAAGTTCTATTGCGTTTGGAATAGGGGTATAACATTATGAATGCCTGGTGGCACGCCTCGATTAGGATCCAAAATTTTCGGCTTGATATTTTGAAATATGTATTCTTGATTTTAACCACAGCCCACATTCTCTCACATCAGCCCACATACTTACCATCACAACCACCCTAGTGCCTACCTACTTCTTCAAAAAGCTTCCCTCTTCTTCTCATTTAAATAACACAGCAGAGCAACATAAGGAAAAAAAAGAAGATGAAACTTTTAAAAATTAAAATCTCATGAGATTCAAAACGAAAAAATACAAAACTTGTTTCAAAATTTTCCTTTTGATGAGTACTTCGATCTGGTATAGCATTGCCATCGAGATTTGATGATCTTGGTGGGTTATCGAACTGCAATTTGTAGCTAGGGTTCGATTTTTGTTTCGATTGGTGATGAGTTTGGGAAATTAGACGATGTAGTTGATTTCGGCATGGGGAATCGCACTTGAGGTAGGAATTTGGTGGCCTTCAACCACGTTTTGGGTGGTGCGACACTAAAGGGTCGCGTAAGGATAGTGATGAGTCGCGATGATGGTGGGCGTTTCGGTCGAGGTGGGGAGGTGCTAGACAGGTGCAGCTCATGGAGGGGGATACGGTGGTGAAGTCGTCGTGCAGCTTCGTGTAGTGGTTCGTGGTATCGTTGCGTGCTCGTGCATGGCTTGTATCTTGCGTGAGTATACAGGCAAAGGAATATAGGGGGAAGAAGAAGCAGGAGGCGGGTGGGCTTTGTTTGGGCCGAGATTTGTGAAAATGGGTATTATAATTTAATTAAAAATTTAAGTTATATAAATTTGTTTAAATTATATTCCAATTCTTATAAATTTAATAACTCGGTCGTTTTAGGTCAGAATCCAACGCGGTCAGTCGCATTGGGTTCGTATCGACAAGATCTTTGCTATGGAATCAAATTGGTTGGATTTAGGCTTGTAGAATTTTCAGTTAAACCAGAACGCGAAAGCAACAACAAAAATAAAAGGTGAGTTTTTTTAACGCTCACGACGTACTATAATATTTTTATGTTCGTTAAAATTGAATCATGAAGTTATCTAATTTTATTGACTGTTATTTGAAATGAAATTAACATATGAATTGACTGTAGATATTAAAATCGATAGTTAAATTTGAAATTGGGATTTAATTGCCAGTAAATTACCTGATATTGATAAGTATAAAATTGTTGCGAATTATTGGCTGGTTTGGATGTTGGTTGTGATGGATGTTATTGATTGCTGTTTTGGATGATTTGGATGTTTATTTATTTTTATATATCCTGTTATGATCCTGTATATTATTTACAGTATATAAAACTGTAAATTGAATTGTTTCGAATAAATTAAGAAATGGGTTGAAATCATATATACCTATGACATTTATTTTGGATTGAAATGATATATATCCATCCCTGAAATAAAAATAAAAATAACTGATTCACTTGGCCTTAGGATAGAAAATTAGATACGGACACCAGATTGGTTAAATTAAATAATTTTAAAAATTTTGATTTGAAATTTATTTAAATGATTTTGATTTAAAGAAATAAAAATCAAATTTATAGAAATCAAATTATTTTCAAACTTGAGCTCGGAATTGAATTATATTTAAATATTTGGATTTTAAATTGGATATTGAAGGAAAATTTGATTGAAGTATTTTAAATCGATATTCTGAAATCGAACTCGAATTTCTGCAAATCGAAGTGGTTTTAAATTGAGAATTGAATTGAAATTAATTCAAATTGGAACTGAATTGAAATTAATTGGAATTGAATTAATTTGGAATCAAAATTGAAACTTATTTGGATTAAAAGTGGAATTGAAGTTAGTTCGAATTGAAATTGGAATCGAATCGATTTAAATTGAAATGGAATGGAAGTTGATTTGAATGGGAAGATTTAGAATTGAATCAGACTTTGAAGCTATTTTCAAATAAAATTATTTAATATAAACTATTTAAAACCTATCTTTCAATTATTCAAATTATTTTGATTTTCCAAACAATTTTACTATATAAACCATTTTAATACTTAAACTATTTAATATCAAACTATTTTAACTATATAAACTATTTTTAACTATTTTAACTATTCAAAACTATTTCAAAATTCAAACTTTTTCAAGATGGAAATTGTTATATTTAAATCAAGGATTTAAATGCGAGTTTGGTTAAATTGAAATTATAACCTAAGTTGAAATTCGAAACGGGTTTTTGAAATGAATAAATGATTCTGTAACGAGGTCAATTTCGAAGTGGAAAGTGATTTTGAAATAGAATTGTTTTCGAGTGGAAAATATTTTTTTTTATATGAAATTGTTTTCGAAGCGAATATGATGATTTCGAAATGGATTTATTTTTTGAAGCGAATATGATATTTTGATATCAAGTAAGAACTGTTTTCAAAATGTAAAAGAACCAACCGATGTGTAAAACGACGTTTGGTTGTTAAAGAGACTGAGGCCTCTTATTGGCATACTCTCTGTCAATATTGGAACCACTTTAATAACTGTGTACGTGGAGTGATGGTCCAGAATGAAGTGGTTGGATTTGGCATCGTTTGCCGGATTTGAAGAAAGAGAATGATGATGGATTGGCCCGACACTTGTCAATTTGAAATGACTAAAACAGGAGCGGTACTGGTCAATAAGGCTAGCTACCTCTAGCGGACACACTTCTTCGTATTACCATCATTTACATTGTGATTGATTGGTGCGCACCCTCGGATTTTGGGAGTGTTGGACGCGGTGGGCGGTCATTGCTATGATGCGTTACCACCAGCTAGGAAGGGTAAACTGGTAGTATCCTACCTTGGGCATTGCCGCACGTGCCTTGTCATACTTTTATCCCTATATGAGACCCATACGATTTTCGTTTAGTGTTGTCGTATCACAGCGCATCCCTATCCACCGACGGTTTACTGGTGTTTTATATGCAGACTGTACGACAATGCTTAAAAATGCATTAAGGGGGATCAATGTAAAGCCTTAACGCTAAGAAAAATATTTATTTTACCGATTAGACATTATATATGTAGCGTATTCTACTACATATAAATATTTTGATGGATCCTTAAGGGATGGAAAATCCCGTAACATCTCTTGAGTTATTGCACGCACGTTATACACTGGATAGGAGATGTGAAACCCCGTAAACATCTCTGATGCCATGGCACTCATGTTATATGTGATATCGATTTGACTCGCATAAGAATATTTTAGTCCTGACTCGAGTGTTTTGTCTTTTTGTTACACTCGGGTCAGCCTTGAGTTTTCAGCTTATCGAAGATTATTCTTTGGAGGACGAACACGAAGATTTGGTATATTATTATTACTAATATTATTCCCAGCATTATGTTGTTCTATTGCATTATAATTTGTTCTGTTGTAGATGTATAACTCTGATAAATGTTGTATAAATTATAATCAAATGTATAGTAAACAGCTTAATGAACTGTTTATTTGATTATTATATTTTATCGTTCCGCTGTGAGAATTTATGTTAGTTTTCTTCTTCTTTTCTTATTTTTCTTAATTAACCCTAATGATTATCTATGTTTCAGATTGTTTAAGTTAGACATGGGTGGATTATTGTCGATTTAAACCTTCTGAAATGTGGGTCTTCACATTTATAGAAACCACTCGAATGTGATTACAATGTCATACAAACATCCATACAAGTTCGTTCTGGGACTGAACGAAACCAAAGGCACTCTCCTACTACCACTAGTAGTGAGTAGTCGTTGCAATCCGAAAAATCTCCACAACGAGGAGACCACTGCTATAAATAACTCTATAATGGGAGCAACCCAGAGCATGTCAACAAGCAGTCCTCATGCTATGAAGATCCTCGGTCTTCATATACCATCATCAATAACCTGCACTTCCGAATGCATTCATTGGTCTGGAGTGGTTTTCGGATAAATCTGATCCCGGTCTCTCTGCACCAATATCGAAAAGTGGCTCTTAACCTCATATAGAAACTAAGTCTCGTAAACTTATCACGATTCCAACTTTCAACTTGCTATCCTTCAGTCAAGAAAGAAGCTCGATAGATTGTAGTAATACTCCGCACTACATGAATCAACATCCTCAACACAAATGATAATCAAGCCTACATAATTGGCCACATGCTAAGTGCACGACTAATCAGTTTCCACATCAAGTCAAGGAACCGAAACTTTGCCAATAGGCATAATCTAGTACTAAAGCAATTATTAGGCCCTTTTATAATTCTTGTAAACCAAATCGCCTTTCAAATATATATATACATATATATATACATATACATATATATATATGCTCCAAAATATATATATATAAAGATACATACTCACAAACTTCACAAATATTCAATAATTGAAAAATATTTCCATATACTTATCTTAACGGAATAAGCATATTCATAAATCATTTAAACTCCATTTAAATATATTGCTAATACATATTTATTTTAAAGGATTATTCACTGTCCAAAATCGTGAATGTAATCCCTTTATAAAAAATTCAATTGAAAGGATTATTCACTGTCAAAAATTGTAAATGTAAAACATGCTCATAACTACATTCTTAACCTTACACCATTTATTATTGTCAAATAGCTTATAGTCAAATCGTGAAAATGAATTCACAAGGTATTTTTACTTCAAGTTTAATATCAAATAAATCCAATCAATCAATGATAATAAATAAAAATTATCTTTCCTTGATAAATATTTATAAATAGGCATTTCATTATCTTACCTAAATTTAATATCATGTTTCAACTAATTTCTCACTTATCAATTATTTTTATGAAACATCTAATAGTCAATCTATGCAATTCTAATCACAAGATGTTCATATATTCAAATTTTATTAATCTAGATTTCATAAATATTTATAAAACTATATTTACAAATATCAATTACTTAATTTATAAAAATGTTACTTTTATAAATCCTTAATATACAATTTACTTAAAAATCTAATTTACAAATATTACATAAAAACTGCAAATTTAAAACAATAAAAACCATACATTCCATTTTAATTCAAATAAACTCCTTTTCATAATTCATAAATAATTATAAAGCACAAATATTTCGAAATCATTAAAATCGCTTTTAAACCAAAATCACTTCCATAACATTTCAAAATATCGAAAATATGGCTCAATGCTGCTCAAGCATTAGATAAGGGGATAAACAATCAATTCAACAAATATGGCATCCAACACATCAAACATCATATGATACACATATATATATATATAACGATATGTGTATAACAAAATCAAACAATAGTGAGGAATCATGTTGGATTCCCCCAACCTGTCCCCCTACATCAAATATCACACGTTACAGCATATATATAAATAAATCTATAAATAAAATAAACAACAATGGTGAGGAATCCAGTTGGATCCCTCCAACCTGTAACCTGCATCAAATATGCATATGAGAATATATGTACAGTGTCTGCTTCGAGGCAGGCGTGCGTACAAACGGCCATCCGCTCATACACGGGAATGTATAGGGTCTCATCTTCTCCAATAGGTAGGATTATATCTAACTACTAACTACTATAGCATATCATCCAAACAATCATCAAACAACACAAAATAAATTTATTCTTACTTATATAAAAATACAAGCGAGATAGAGAGAGTGAGTTTTTACTCACTTTGCTTTCAATAGACGTTGCAGCGTTTTATTTCGAATAAAATTAAACCGACGTTTAATTTTACCCAAAATTCCTAACAGCTCCAAATCAATCCAATCTAGCTCTAAAATGAATTGCTCATCAATACGAACCCAACACAACTTGTTTCGTCCAATTTCGACCTCGTATGAAGAAGTTATGACAATTACAAGATTACACAATTTTTATATAATATAATTTATACTTTTTTATTTATTTAATAAACCTTAAATTAAAATCTGGCCGCACGTTTCTGCTATTCAAATCTGGGTCATGCCCTTCTTCTTCTTCCTAAGTTCGACTTCGTTCGTTTGAAACCCCATAAGCACGCGACAATTTTTTGATGGCTGCGCCTCCTATCGACGACCGGAAGTCGATCGAACAACGCCAATACGAAGAGCATCACGCCGCGCACCTCCACCCTCGACGACGATGAACTCGGCCCCACCATCTCCTTGAAATTCGTGCACGAATGCCGCGCCTACTAAGGCAAATCACCGCCAATCCTCTTCGCCTTAGACGATCTTGACCGTTGGATTTATAGTACTCGATGAGCTCTACGTTTTTCTAGTTGGAAGTTTTCAACAATTTTGCTTGGAGGAGTAGATAATCGAGGAAGAAGATTGAAAGTTTCTGGCCATTCATTAGAAAGCGGGGGCTAGGTTAAGGAAACCCTTGGCTTTGAGAAAAATGGGAAAAATAAGGTGCTTTTATAGAAAATTTTCGCGCACTATTCATCCGAAATATTTCCGAACTCCAAACGAAGCGTGCCGTCAGGCGTTTATAATGTTTTACCCCTATTTCGAACACAATGGAATATATATCGGGAGCCAATTCCATCGTATTTGGAAGATAGGTTTTTCAAATCGAATTATTATAATTAAATTTACTTAAATAAATTTCTACGCGTTTCAGCTTCGCACGACCAAACCGTAAGTCCGATTGACATGAGATTTGAGATCCTATAATAACTCACTATTACGGATCCAATGAAACTGGTTTCGTCGAAATCCGAGACAGCGTCAAAAATGACTATTTTTACACGTTAATTAAATATTAAAATTTCCAATTTCTATAAATTAACTTTTAATTCAATTTTAAAAGTTCCCTAACTCCATTCTAATTCAAATAGAATTTAAATCAAATTTATAAATCATTTTCATTCACATTAAATTCAAGATCCAATTATTTATGCAATTTCAAATATCAAATTAACAATTTAATTATCCAAATAAATTATTAAATTTCAAATATAAGTTATTCAACTTATAAAATTAACTTGTGAATATTTAAAATCAATTAAATATTCCAATTTCGAATGACTGAAATTCTGGATCGTTACATTCTCCCCTACTTAAAAGAATTTCGTCTCCGAAATTATCAAGTAAGAAAAAGCCACAAAATCCATTAACTTTTCAAAACAATTAGTTAATTTAGATTACCAAATCTCTTAAGTGTTTAACTTTCCAAAAAATCATTCAGTTAAACTTCTTATAAAAAAATTTCTAAGTTTTCACATTCAGAATTAACTTTTCAAAACCAACTAATATCGTTTAACTTTTAACTCAAAATCAAATTTTTTTAGTTATCAAATTATTTTTTCCAATTTTCCCAAAAATTTTCTAACGCCTTAAATTTTAAAAAAAAAATCGCCAATAGCCTCCTTTGCGCGGTTCGATCGGAAAAAAATCACAAAATATATAATATCACTAATATACATCTCATCTTCGAGAATGAGGCATCCTGTAGGGTAAAAACATAAAAGTACGATATGTAATCTGAGATATGTACCTTATATATTATTAGCGAGCATATACGGCTAATATAGTGCAAAAGCAAGCTCCAATGCAAAGCATACGCCATCCGCATCTACTAAACACTCAAAAAAAAAATAAGTACATGTATATATGGAAAGTAATATCAATATACAACATATACCAATATAACAACTATATATGCCAATATAGCAAATGCAATCAAAAGCAACAAATTCAACCATCAAACAACTATCATCCAATTAACACCCAACAAACCAATCTCTATTCAATCAATCCATAACCAATTCAATATACATTCATTTCTCATTAATATTCATTGAATTGGTTTTCAATTTAATCACATTTGATTCATTAACATTGGATTTTACTAACATTCATTTATTCATATTCTATTAGTTTACATTCACTAATTTACATTCAAGTTAGTTCACTTCCAATTCAAATCAAATTCAATTCTATTTAGATTCACTTACTTCCAATTTGAATTAAATTATTTTAGCTTTCAATTTCATTAACATTTAATGAATTTCTATACAATCAACTAACATCCATCTAACAACCAATGCATATCCAACATAACCAAATTTATATAATTTGCACTCAAAACAGTCATATTTACTTCATTTACCTTCAATTTGGTTTAACACTTTTAATTCTAATTGGTTGTTATCTAATTGACTTTCATTCAATTATTCAATTACCAATTTCATTAGCTTTTAATGAATTAACACTTACATCCATTATTCCATATCAATTCATTTACATTTGATTGATTAACATTCAATCCATATTTTATTTACTAATTTATTTCATTAGTTCAATTCAATTTATTTATTAATTCAATTGCTAATTCATTTTACAACCAAAGTTGAATTTCATTATATGACTCAAGTTCATATTCATTTAATTACTTCATTTCATTAATTCACTTTATTAATTCATTTTGATATCAAATTCAACTTCATTCAACATCACTTAAGTTATGTTTCATTTCATTCCCACTTACATTTACTTTCACTATACAACTTAAGTTTAGTTCTAATTTAATTCAAATTCTATTTTATTTAACTCATTTCATTAGCTCATTTCTTTTTCTTTACTTGAATTAAATTTCTTATCACTATTCAAATTCAGATTTTGTTTTTCTTAACAAAATTGTTTAATAATTTTAATATTTGGCTTTACTTACATTTTCTCACTTTATAAGCTATACAACTTATTTATTTATAATTCCATGAACATTTACTTAAGTTTACTTCCATTCACATTTTATAATTTCAATTCATGGTTATACAATCACTTTACAACTTAGGTTTATATTCACTTTAATAACCTATCTAATCCAATTCAAATCCAATTCACTTTATTTAACTTTCCTTTGGTCAAATTTCAAATCATATATTTTATTATGCTAACACAAATTTATTTAACTTTACCAAAGTAAAATTTATTATTTCATATTATAAGTCCAAAACTCATTTCCCTTATATTTATCCATTTCAAACTTGGATTATAAATTCAAATTTTTTTATTACAACAAAACTTAATTTTTCAATTTACTAATGGTAGCAAATCAATTGCACAGAAACTCAAAAATGATACTGATGATGCTACAGTCATCGCCCTTATTATTTTCCAGCAACGGTAGTGAATTCAGTTCTTTATATTCTTTTAAAATCCTTTTTTATATTTATAAATCACATTTATAAATTCTTACTTATATAATTTCACTATTTTACTTCACTTATATAAGATTCATTCCAAATTTATTTATCTTATTTAGATTATAATAATATAACCTCTTCAAACTTTGAAAAACAACTGTTAAAATCAACGGGATTCAAATTGTCAAATTCTTAGTTTAAATCCATTTTTATTTAAAACTCATATTTATAAATATACTCATGTAGTTTCATTTCTTATATATAAGATTATTTCACAATTTTATATCATATTAATTATAATTCCATACTTTATAATTCATTTGCTTATATAATTTATTCTTTTATGATTGTTGTTTTTATTTAGATTATTCAAACAACTTTTATTAAACATTTATTTAGATTAGCCACCATAGTTTTGTGTAAAAAATTTATTAAGTATGTCGATCCACTTGAGAAAGGTAAAAGAAAAAAAATTAGAGCACCCAATCGACGTATTCAATACTTGTTTAAGACAAATCTTACGGATAGTCGCTCCTAACCAGCCATATTCTCTGCATCTACCAACAGTATTACTCCGTAATGCTCTTTGTTAATGTGGGTCTCGGGGTGGGGCATCATAGCTTGGTATCAGAGCAGAGTTCAAAACAAAATATGATAAACACAGAACATAAAATATATTACAGTACATCAGAGTACAGTATAAGTGATAACATATTCCCTAGTCATGGTGTCCTTAATCTTTTCGTGTCCTTGGGATAGATATAAGTTGGAAATACGTCTAGGAATGCATTTTAATTCCGTAGTATTCCATAATTGAAATAATGATACCTTACCCTATGAATAATCCTTATCTTATCTTATACTTTCAGCCTATAGCTGGAAGAGGCAGAGGTCGCCATTCTGATGCCGTGTCGTCCAGTGGCTCACATCCAGACGGTGTTTACATGTCTGCTGATCAGTTCATGGAGTTATTCAGGAGCACTCGGCCTCCAACTCCTACTCCTTCATCCCCTCCATGAAATTCTTCTTTTGCGCATATGTACAATGATTTCTCTCATCTTGGAGGCAAGCCTTTCAAAGGCTCAGAGTCTGTTCTTGAGGTTCAGGCATGGCTTCATACATGCAAACGTATCTTTACTCGCATGGACCTTTCCGACCATCACCGAGTTCTTGTAGCATCGAGTATGTTGCAAGATCATGCACTTGATTGGTATGAGCTTCTTATTATTGAACTTGATAATTCTACTCTTACTTGGATCCAGTTTAGGGAGCGAGTCGAACTTAAGTTCGTTCCCGAGTTTGAGAAAGCCCTCTTAGCCCGTCGCTTTCTTGAGTTGAAGCAAGGGAAGTCTTCAGTTTACGAGTATGTTTCTTCATTCGAGGCCTTGTCCAAGTATGGTCTCAAGTATATTAGCACTTCTTATAAGAAGAATCTCAAGTTTGTTTCTAACTTCAAGAAGTATTTGAAGAAATCTTTGATGCTTCAGCTTAAGCTTTCATTTGAGGAGTTGGTTGACTCAGCGCTTCACCTTGAAGTAACCGAGAAGGAGAGAGATAGTAGTGATGAGACTGAGGTTCGTATGAACCCCAACAAGAAGAAGTTTCCTTTTCAGAAATCCAAGTCTTTTCCTCATAGCAAGAAGAAGAAGCCTGTTGGTTCTAGCTCTCAGCCCAGTGGAGCACCTCCTAGTCAGAAGGGGTATTTCAATTATGGCTCTTCTGATCATTTGATTCGAGATTGTCCCTAGCCTCGTGTGTGCCGTTATTGCAAGAAAGAGGGGCATTGGGTTTCATCTTGTCCCATTGCTCCTAGTAGTGTCAAGTCAGGCAAGCTTAATGTGGTGGATGCTTCTGGTGGTTCTTCTCATCCCAGAGGTACTTCTCCTTCTATTCTCGAAGGTTCTATATATGTCATGACCGTTCTATTCAAGTCCTCTTCGATACGAGTGCTTCACACTCATTCGTATCGAAGGTGCTTGTTGATGTTATACCATTGGATGTTTCTTGCCTGGTTACTTCTTTGAGGATTGCGAATCCTATTGGGGGATCTGCAACACTTAGCATGTTTTGTAGTGATGTTGAGATTATTCTTTGTGGTTTTTCTTTCCATGTGAATCTGCACGTTATTCACTATCTTGGATTTGATATGATTTTGGGGATGGATTGGCTTGCATGTTATCAAGCCTAAATCCTATGTTCTAAAAGGATCCTATATCTTAGGCATCCTGATTTGGTTGATCATTGTCTCTTGTTCTTCGGAATGTTGATGGTGATTCCAAAGCATCCTTATTTGCTCTTGAGTCTTGAGATGATGATGATGTATCTCGAATTCCAGTCGTTTGTGATTTTGTTGATGTATTTGAGCCTGTTTCGGGTTTGCCACCCAAGCGGGCAATTGAGTTCCGTATTGACCTCATTCCTGGTGCTCAGCCTGTTAGTCGTCCTCCCACGAGGATGTCCACTAAGGAAAATGAGGAACTCAAAAACCAATTGTTGGAGCTTGAAGCCAAGCAATTCATTCAGTCCAGTTCTTCACCTTGGAGTGTCGCGGTCATCTTTGTTAAGAAATCTGATGGTACTCTTAGGCTTTGCATCGACTACCGCAAGCTTAACGAGTTAACCATTAAGAACAAGTATCCATTGCCCAGGATCGATGACATGTTCGATCAGTTGAGTGGTGCTAAGGTCTTTTCTCAGCCCGACCTTGCCACCGGTTTTCATCAGCTGCGAGTTGCAGGGGACAACATTCCTCTTACCGCATTCCGCACTCGTTATGCTTCTTATGAGTGGCTCGTTATGCCATTCAGTTTGACAAACGCTCCAGCTTATTTCATCGATCTTATGAATCAAGTATTCTGGGAATATCTCGATAAGTTCGTCCTTGTATTCATTGATGATATTCTTGTCTACTCTAAATCCAAAGCCGATCATGCTCATCATTTGAGGATTATTTTGAGTACTATTCGTCAGCTCTAAATTCTCCAAGTCCCACTTTTGGGAGAATAAGGTGAAGTTCCTTGGCCATGTTGTATCTTCTAATGGTATTTATGTTGATTTATCAAAGATAGAAGTCATTTAGAATTGGGAAAGGCCAGAGATCATTTCTGAGATTCGTCGTTTCCTTGGATTGGCCGGTCATTACCGTCGGGTCATCAAGGATTTTTCCTGCATTGTTCTTCCTCTTACTAGCCTTACTAGAAAAGGTGTTTGATTTATTTGGTCTGATAAGTGTGAAGCTTCTTTTCAGAAATTGAAAGAACTTCTCACTAATTCTCTTATCCTTGTGGTTCCCAAAGGGAATCAAGATCTTGTTGTCTACACCGATGCTAGTCGATGTGGTCTCAGTGTCGTGCTTATGCAGAGAGATCGGGTAGTTGCCTATGCTTCTAGGCAATTGCGTCCGAGTGAGGTTCGCTATGCCACCCACGACTTAGAGTTGGCCGCCATAGTCTTTGCCTTGAAGATTTGATGTCATTATCTTTTGGGCGAGCGCTTCATTCTTTATACCGATCATAAATCATTAAAGTATCTGTTCACCCAGAAAGAGCTTAATATGCGGCAACAACATTGGTTCGAGTTCCTAGCCTCTTATGATTTTGATATCCAATACACTCCTAGAAAGGGGAACCGAGTTACAGATGCGCTAAGTCGCAAGCACTCAGCTGTTGTTTCTATGATGTTAGCCGAGTGGAATGTGTTGGAGACCTTATCCCTTTGTGATATTCGTGATCATGCTCCAACTTCATATTCTCCTATCTTATTATTTAGTTTGAAATCTCGTCCTAGCTTATTGGATCGTATTGCCAATGCTCAGCGGCAAGATCCAGATCTTGTGCGTCTTATTCAGCTTTGTAAGTCTGAATCCCAGGATGATAAGTTGGGGGATTTTAGCATTGATATTCATAGTTGTCTTCGTAAGAAGAATCGATTGATTGTGCCTTGTGTTTTTGATCTTAAGCGGGACATTCTTGATGATTGTCACCGTTCTAAGTATACTATTCATCCCGGTAGTAGCAAGATGTATGTCGATATGAGATGCTTGTATTATTGGGAAGGCATGAAGCATGATGTTGCAAGTTATGTGAGTAATTGCATGACTTGTCAAATCATTAAAGCCGAACATCAGCGTCCCAATGGTCTTCTTCAGCCTCTTGAGGTTCAATTGTGGAAATGGGATCAAATCTCAATGGACTTTATTGATGGCATACCTCGTTCGAGATCGGGCCATAATAGTGTTTGGGTTATTGTGGATCGCTTGACTATCCGCTCATTTTATTCCTATTAAATCTAATAGGACAGCTTCTCATCTATCTAAGATATATATTAAGGAGATCGTGAGACTTCACGGTGTTCCTAGTTCGATCATTTGTGATAGAGATCCACTTTTCACCAGTAATTTCTGGTAGAGTCTTCAGAAAGTTTTGGGTTCAAAGCTTAACTTCAGTACAGCTTATCATCCGCAGTCTGATGGACAGACTGAACGGGTGAATTGTATTCTTGAGGATCTACTTCGTGCATGCATTATTGATTTTGGTGGTAGTTGGGAAGACCACCTACCGCTTGTTGAGTTCTCTTATAACAACAGTTTTCAGTCCAGTATCGGTATGGCTCCTTTTGAAGCCCTATACGGAAAGCCATGTCGATCACCTTCTTGTTGGTTGGAATCCAAGGAAAAGCTAATTTTAGGCCCCGATTCTATTCGTGAAGCTTCAGAAAAGATCGATCTTATTCGTTAGAGAATGAAAGAGGCACAGAGTCATTAAAAATCCTACGCGGACAACCGTAGGAAGCCTCTTGAGTTCTCCATTGGTGATCTTGTTTATATTCGTGTATCTTCCTTGAAGAGGGTAATGCGTTTCAGTAGGACCAGGAAATTGGCTCCTCGATTCGTAGGTCCATTTCCTATTACTGAGTGTATTATCCCAGTTTCTTATAGAGTATCACATCCAACCAAGTTTTATGGTATTCATGACGTGTTTCACGTCTCTCTGCTTTGGAAGTGCCTTCATAATTCAGATTCTGTTATTGATCCTCCTATTTTGCAAGAGCTTGATATCTCACCTGATTTATCTATTGTGCAACATCATGTCCGTGTTCTTGCTCGGAGGTAAAACACCTTTGAAATAAGGATGTACCGCTCGTGAAGATTCAATGGTCCACTAATCCCAATGACTGTACATGGGAAACTAGAGAATTTATTAAGCGATCCTATCCTGGTTTTCTATCTTCTCATATTAAGGATGAGAATTTTTAAACTCAAGCTATCTATTTTCCTTTGCTTAATGAAACAAATTGTGTTGCATACAGCTCTTCTCTAGGAAATTACGAGGACATAATTTTTTATAAGGGGGGAGTTTGTAACAATCCTGGTTTTGGTGGTTGTCTATGAAATTAAATTATAACGATTATAATTTAATAATGGAGAAATAAAATATATTTGAGATGTAAAATTTGTTAAAATTGTTTATTTTAAATAAACAATGGATTTTTTGTAAAACAAAAGGGTATTAGGTTGGTTTGGTTGGTAATAAATTGAGATTTATGGAAATATGTTGTTTTGGTGATTAATAAATTAATTAAGTGAAGTAAAAGAATTTAATTCAAAATTATTTGTTGTAAATAAATAAATAATGTTGGAAATAAAGTTTTAGAAACTTTGTTATGAGAATTTGTGATAAAAATAAGCATTGGATGATTTTATTTTGATAAAATATAACAATTGTGGAAATAGTGATAAAATGTTGATTTTTGGAAGTATTAGAATTTAATATGGTAAATATTGTAAATATAAAGGTGGAGTTTTGTTCAAAAATAATATTTGGATGTAAAAATAATGTTAATATGGTTTGCTATGTTTGATTAGATAAGAAAAGGATTTTTTGGAAATTTTGGTGTTAAAAATATTGTTTTATGTAATTAATAGTGTAAATTGAAGTATTTAAATAGAAAGTAAGAATTTAATGATGGAAAATAGTTTTTAATGGCTGAACTAATTTTTGTATGTTGGAAAACATTTTTGTAAACATAGAAATATGTTGTATAAGTTTATTTAGTAAAGATGTGTAAATATGGTGAAATTATGTTAACATGATATAACATAACTAAAAATCAACTAAGTGTTGATACATAGGCTTATTGGGTAATGGGTTCAAACTCAAACCCATTCTCTAGAATGATCGAAAGAGGATGGTATTGAGTTGTATGTACATCTTCTTCTTTTCATTTTCTGGCTTCCTCTGTAAAATCTGAAAAGAGCAAAATGGCCTCCTCTCCAAACTCCCTAAATTAAAATCTCTCCAAATTAAAGTAAATCAAAGTGTGAAATTAAATAAATCCTAATCTAATACAGGTAATCTCACCAAAACTCTTTGTTTCATCCTCTATTATTTTATTTTGAGAAAGTCAGTGTATGTAACTTCAGTTTCCTGTTTGCATGTCTTCTTTCTTCTTTCTACACGTAATTGAAGCTTCTCCAAGGCCAAAAGACTACTGCTTGCTATTCAAAATCGCTAAAAATCTTATCAAGGTGAGTAGTAACTCACATTTATAGCCAAATCAAACTGTCTGTAAGAAATTTGTTTCAGTTTCTATTGTGTTTTTGATTTACTATAAACGTGAACTTTCTAGTTTATAGTAAAAATCTTGTCTGGATTCAACTTTGTGATCCTGTATCTCTTTAGTTTCATACCGGAATTGAGTGAAACCTTTTCGGGATCATAGACCATGTTTAGTAGTAGTTGCATGTCAAATTTCATAGCTTAATTCAATCTGGAAGTGCCTGAAATCAGTGCTCGAAGTTGTAGTATTCGCGACCATCAGGTCGACCCAGGCTCTCTGGGGGTCGACCCTAGGGTCGAGCTGAGCCATACATGGGTCGACCCATGCTTTCCTAAGATCGACCTGAGCAATATAAGGGTCGACCCTTGTTTCTTTTATGTGTCCAGGTCGTTCTTTTGTTCTTCCTATGCACTGTTTTGATTATTCTGCTTATTCCAGTGATTTTTGTGACCAATTCTTGTGATATTTTGAAGGGCTTAAACCTATCAATAGGTAAGCCAACATTATTGTTGGTCTATACTCCAGATTGACGTGTTTTTGAATAGTTTTCATATGCCGATTTTATGGCTTTTCAGTGATTTTGGTTGTTTTCATGCACGTGTTTTCTAAACCGATTTTGGAATGATTTTTATAATAAAATAGCTTTTGAAATAAATATTTTACAACATTTATAATTATTTTTGAAGCTATTTAAAATATATATTCTCTATAATAAAGAGAATTTCAAAGCCATAATTTCCAAACGATTTCGGAAAAATTATTTTAAAACTAGTTTTCTCGAAGCAAAGTATTTTCTGTATAAAATACATATTTTTGCACTCTTTGAGAGAACGAGGAAGTGATTTAAACGATTTAGTAAAACATGTGGTATGGGACACACGTGTTACTTTTTCGGTTGATTTCGGATTCGTTCTATTGAAGCTATACACATTTCATGGACCTTCGAGTTGTTTGCCAGTACTGGACCTTTAGGTCTTTTGGACTTTCTAACCGTCCTTCGGGTTGTTTGACCTTCGAGTTGTTTGGCCTTTGGGTCGTCTGGCCTTGGGTCATTTATATTAGGCGTCATATTTGTGATACAGTACTTGGCGGGCTTCGGCCATTTTATTGAGCATGTGCATCTTTTGTGATATTTCTTGATTTATTTGTGATTTCCAAATGTTTTCGCCATTTCGTGATTATTGTGCCTTTGAGCCGTTTAGGGATTTATTATATGGTGATTACATTTTGGAGTTTTAAACTCTCAACCGAGTTCTACATATTGTGATTTGCGGTTGCCATTCTTTGGCCTTTTTTAGATTTGTGATTTCCTATTTAGGAGTTATGGTTGATGGAAGCCATTATATTGGTTGTTGTGGATGCCGATGATATGAAGCGATTATTTATGACTATTTGATGTTATAGTTGATCTTGCCTCTTTCGAGAAACCCTCATATGCTATTTTGGTGGTTGATATATATATTTGGTGTTGCTTCTTCTCTTTCGAGAAGAAATATTATCGTTTATCCCTATACTTCATCTATCTTGTGCTAACCAGTTTATTTAAGCTAGACTGACCCGTGTATTTTACATACTCAGGTCAGACCGAGTTGTTTCAGGTTAGTCACCTGCTGTAGATTACTGCTATGCTGCTTCCGCTATGGAATATCTTGCTTCTTTTGGATGCTAATCATCTTTTGTATAGCCTTGTAGTTATTTTGTGTACTTTGATATGTACATATTCTTTTGACTCGATGTATATATTCTGGTCTATGTACCACCACTTGTGTATCACTATGTAGTGTACTATGATGTATCTGTATATGTGTATATATGTGTGACTACTGTTCTGTGATCTATTGTATTCATTGTTGCTATATTTTGTTCTGATGGATCCATTAGCCACCGTAGTTTTGTGTTAAACATTTATTGAGTATGTCGATCCACTTGAGAAAGGTAAAAGAAAATAATTAGAGCACCCAATCGACGTATTCAATACTTTTTTAAGACAAATCTTACGGATGGTCGCTCCTAACCAGCCCTATTCTCTGCATTAATAGATAGTATTACTCCGTAATGCTCTTTGTTAATGTGGGTCTCGGGGTGGGGCATCACATAAAATATACTCAGCTGACCCGAGCATTGAAAGGAAAGAATGCCCGGATCAGTCTGGTAAACCAGTGTGAGAAAACACACTCAATTGAATTTATTAAATTACTAAAACTTTTCTTTTCAAAACAAAAGTATCTCGTAAGACATGCCCACACATAAACACGGACGTGTTTTTACCTTATGATAACCAAAACACTTTATATCAAATCATTTTATATTATAATAGTGTCTATTTCACAAATAATAGCAAATATTCGAAATTGTTAGCATTTTTAAATTCCGAGCCTAATCATTTAAGGCTATACAAAACAAAATGGCAGGCACGTATTGGAATTCGATTTCCAACGTGATAGGAAACTAGTGGAAAGATCAATATGTATCCATGGCTTACGTCCAAGACTTAGACGCCGTTATACAATAACACAAATGGCTAAAAAGCGGATACAATCTGCGAATAACATCCAAGGACTCGGACTTCGCGCATCCCCGCCATAAGGCCCAGACGTATCTAGTACCTAGGGCTCAGAACATCCGATAACCCAAATCACTACTATCCGAAATGCGAGCATACATCTGACCACATAGTATCTCATTATAACCGGGGTGTGAGGCTCGCTAGGCTACGATTTACCTTTCACATATCACATATCACATCTCTGAATGCCACATTGTCATTCCACGTCACACAACTGATTTCTAGAAAAGTATAACTTCCTGAGCTCGTATGTCTTGGGAAAGGTGTTAAGCTAAGAGAAGTTGCCTTCTCCGCCACCGACTGATATACGTTTATAGAAACCACCCAAATGTAATTTAGAATACAATGTCAGACAAACGCCCATAAAAGTTCGTTCTGGGACTGAACGAAACTGAAGGCACTCTACTACTACCACTAGTAGCGAGTAGTCCTTGCAATTCGAAAAATCTCCACAACGAGGAGACCACTGTTATAAATAACTCTATAATGGGAGCGACCCAGAGCATGTCAACAAGTAGTCCTCACGCTATGAAGATCCTCGATCTTCATAAATCATCATCAATAACCTGCACTTCCGAACGCATTCATCGGTCCGGAGTGGTTTTTGGATAAATCTGATCCCGGTCTCTCTGCACCAATATCGAAAAATAGCTCTTAACCTCATATAGAAACTAAGTCCCATAGACTTATCACGGTTCCAACTTTCAACTTGCTATCCTTCGGCTAAGAAGGAAGCTCGATAGATTGGAGTAATACTCTGCACTACATGAATCAACATCCTCAACACAAATGATAATCAAGCCTGCACAATTGGCCATGTGCTAAGTGCATGACTAATCAATTTCCACAATTGGACATGTGCTAAGTGCACGAAACTTTGCCAATAGGCATAATCTAGTACTAAAGCAATTATTAGGCCCTTTTATAATTCTTATAAACAAAATCGCTTTTCAAATACACACACACACACTCCAAAATATCTATAAAAAGATACATACTCACAAACTTCACAAATATTCAATAATTGGAAAATATTTCCATATACTTATCTCAACGGAATAAGAATATTCATAAATCGTTTAAACTCCATTTAAATATATTGCTACTACACATTTATTTTAAAGGATTATTCACTGTCCAAAATCGTGAATGTAATCCCTTTATAAAAAATTCAATTGAAAGGATTATTCACTGTCCAAAATCATGAATGTAAAACATGCTCATAACTACACTTACACCATTTATTATTGTCAAAACCTTATAGTCAAATCGTGAAAATGAATTCACAAGGTATTTTTACTTCAAGTTTAATAGCAAATAAATCCAATCAATTAATGATAATAAATCAACATTATCTTTCCTTGATAAATATTTATAACAAGAAAATAGGCACAAGGACGAACTTAGAACAAAATTTAGGCTGAAGGACAACAAGTTTGTTTTTTAGGCTAAAGGTCAATGCTAGTTATAACTAGTGTAAAACTGAATATAATGCTAGATATAACTAGCATTTTTTATAGTGTAAAAGTTGAATATAATGCTAATTATAACTAGCATTTATCCTTCAGCCTAAAAATGAAACTTGGTGTCCTTCGGCCTAATTTTTTTCCAAAGTTTGTCCTTTTTCCTAATTCCTCCTATTTATAAATAGTCATTTGATTATCTTACCTAAATTTAATATCAGGTTTCAACTAATTTCTCACTTATCAATTATTTTTATGAAACATCTTATAGTCAAACTATGCAATTCTAATCACAAGATGTTCATATATTCAAATTTTATTAATCTAGATTTCATAAATATTTATAAAACTATATTTACAAATATCAATTGCTTAATTTATAAAAATGTACGTACAAATCTGTCTGTCTATTCCTGGCTCCTTTCTTCAATGGTAGAAACAAAACTCCAATTGCAAAACCCTAAATCCAATTTCAAAATCAACTTCAAATTTTAAACACTCCAAACTATATCGAATTATATACCAATTCAAAGCTCTCGGCGAGCGCAAGCTAGATCTGCAGTTCGATTTGGGTCTCTGTGTGTCCAGAATTTGAGGGATTATTCTCGGCCGTTCGTCACGCTTTGATCAACTTCAACGGATCGTTGATTGGATGGTATGGATGAGTGGAGATTGTCGCGCGGAGTTCATCGTTGCCTATCGTTTGACAAACCATCGGCCAGATTATCATCCAAAATTCGATTAGGGCTAGTTATTGGTGGCGGCGGCTGGCTTCTCCATGGCCGATGGGGTCGCGATCGATGACGTGCAGGTCGAGGGTGCTGGGGGAAGTGGTCTCGGCATTTCTGGTGATGGTCTGGGGCCGGGATGGCCAGCGGCGATGGTGGGGGCCACTTGATATCGCGAGATCGTGGTCATAGCAGGTTAGGGCTTGCGTATTGTCATGTTTTTCATGCTAACGTGGCCTATAGGTGAGAGAAGGTAATGTTTTATTTATCTTATTTTCAATTTTAAACCGTGTAATGTTCTAATTAACATATTTGTTACATATGAACTCGGATTTACGCGTGGTTTGCTCCACTGCGATCGTATCGGAATTTCGGACATTTTGGCACTGGTTTGGACGAATTCTGAGACTGTTGAATTTTTGGCCCTATTTTGGATTTCAAATCGATTTGAAATCAAAGGTGAGTGTTTTAACCCACTCACAACTACTAAATTTTCTTATGTTAGTTAAATTAAATTTATGATGTGATTAGAAATTGATTGGTTGATGTTTGGTATATTTAAACTGTCATGCCGGTTAAATCTGAATTTTATTGATTATTATTGCCATTTAATATTAGATTTTAATTCGTCAGTTATACTTGTTATTGATGATCAGTTAATTGTTGTTATTTATTGGTTGATTTGGATGATGATTGTGATGGATGTTTGATTATGGATATTGGATGACTGGACGTTATATTTTATATTGTTATAACACTACAAGTCCCTATGGGTTGAAATGATACATACCCGAACGATCATATAGAATAGGAGAAAATCGTTATGGGTTGAAATGATAAACCCAAGCGATTTTCATTGAAATAAATTTTGGGATTTCGGGTTGAAATGATATATACCCATAAAAATTTAAAATAATTGCGGATTGAAATGATAAATATCTGTATCACTTGACCATGGGGTAGAGAATTATATACGGACACCAGATTGGTTAAATTTAATGATTTTAAATCTTTAAACTTTGAATCCAGTTAAACGATAATTGAAAAAGAATTTGACTGATATAAATTGAATTGTTTTAAGTAATTATTTAAAGGATTTAAATTTGGAATTCTAATGTTGAATTTGAAGTATAAACGAAATTATCGAAATTGAGTTATTGAAATGTTGGAACTGTAACTTTGAAAATCTATTAAAATTGAAATAGTTAAATTTAATGTTAATTTCAAATTTACTATCTCGATATAAACGGTAAATGTTCTTTTAAATTCTAATTTTTAGATTTTCAACTATTAAAATAAGTTAATCTATTTTAAACCAACTTAATCAATTTAAACTATTTAATTTATTTTAATCTAATTTAACCTATTGTAAACTAATTAACCTATTTAATCTATCTTAATCTATTTTAATTTATTTTAAACTATTTTAATCTATTTTAAATCATTTAAACTTTATTAAACTATTTTAATTTATTTTTAACTATTTAGTCTATTTTAATTATATTTAATCTATTTTAAATTCATTTAATCTATTTTAAGTCTAATTAATCCATAATAAACCTATTTAATCTATTTTAAACCATTTAAACTATTTTAAAATCTATTTAAAGTATATTAATCTATTTTAAATTTATTTAATCTATTTTAAACCTATTTAACCTAATTTATATCTATTTTAAAACTATGTTAAACTAATTAAACTATTTATAATTATCTAAATTATTTTCTAAATTTCAGATGGTGTAGAGTGGAAATGTTTATAATTAAAGCCTTGATTTTAAAGCGGATAAGGTTTAAAAATGGTATAACATAAGTTAGGATTTGAAATGATATTTGCTGGTGAAACGACATATTTAAGTAAATATGATTTTGAAAGTAATTATGATTTCGAAAGTGATATGGTTTGAATTGAATATGATATTTTGATATCAATATGAAATGGTTTTGGAAATGTAAAAGAACCATCCGGTGTGTAATAAGTGGTTGGTTGTTAAAGAGACCGGGATTGGATATTGTCATACTCTCTGCCAATACCGAAAACCACTTTAACAACTTTGCACGTGGTAGAGATTCCAGAAATGAAGTAGGATGGTTTGGTGTACAATTCTGTATGAGGAATTTTTGTGACCCTGACTCCCGTGAGTCAGCTTAGATGCCACTAAAACAAGAGCCATGCCGGGCCAAGTGAGGTCGCACCTATGATCGGACACATTTCTTCGATGCCATATTTTGACTTTGTGATTGATTTGGTGGCCACCCCTTGATTTTGATTATGGGAGTGTGTTTCGAGGTGGGTGGTAGTAGCTGCTATGCGTTACCACCAGTCTGAATCCGCAAACGGTATATCTACCCTGGCATTGCCTCGCATGCCGTGTTCACATGCCCTATCACGCCTTCTACGAGTTTGTTTTGTACCATACCTATGGAGTGCCCGTTGGGTAAACCTCCAGTTTATGGTGGAGCGTACGGTATTGTATAGACTATGGGAATATATAAATGTGTTAAGGGGGATATGGGTAATGCCTTAATGCTATTTTAATACTATACTTTACTGTACACACTATAATAATAGTGTATTGTACTATGTATGTAGATAATTTAATGTATCCTTAAGAGATGGAAATCCCGAACATCTCTTAAGTTATTACACTCATGTTAGACACTGGATAGGAGATGTCAAAACCCGTAAATATCTCTGACGCCGTTACACTCATATTTATTTACCGTTGTTTAACTTACATATGATCTTTTAGTTCTGACTCGAGTGTTTTGTCTTTTCAATTCGCTCGGGTCAGTCTGAACTTTTCAGTTTATCGAAGACCGCTTTCTAGAGGATGAAGACGAAGATTTTGTACTATCATTATTTACTATATTTATTCCGCAGCATCATGTTGTTCCGCTGAATTTATTTATTCATTCTTGTTGTATGTAACTCTGATCTGTATTGTAAAAGTATAATCAAATGTTATTTGTAAAACTGCTTCATGAACTATTTATTTGATTATTATATTTTGTCATTCCGCTGTGAGATTTTGTGTTTGTTTTCTTTATTTCTGTGCTTTTTCTTATTTACCCCATAACAATCTGCCCTTTGAATGGTTTGAGTCGGCATGTGTGTCGATTTAAACCGTACAAAAAGGTCTGGTTGTTACAATATCTGTAAATAAAATAAACAATAGTGGTGAGGAATCCAGTTGGATTCCTCCAACCTGTAACCCGCATCAAATATGCGTATGAGAATATATGTACAATGTCTGCTTCGAGGCAAACGCGCGTACAAAGGGTCATCCGCTCATACACGGGAACGTATAGGGTCTCATCTGCTCCAATAGGCAGGAATATATCGAACTACTAACTACTATAGCATATCATCCAAACAATCATCAAAAACAGCACAAAATAAATTTATTCTCACATATAAAAATATAAGCGAGACAGAGAGAGTGATTTTTTACTCACTTTGCTTCCAATAGACGTTGTAGCATTTTATTTCGAATAAAATTAAACTAACGTTTAATTTTACCCAAAATTCCTAGCAACTCCAAATCAATCCAATCTAGCTCTAAAATGAAGTGCTCATCAAAATGAACCCAACGCAACTTGTTTTGTCCAATTTCGACCTCGTATGAAGAAGTTATGGCAATTATAAGATTACACGATTTTTATATAATATAATTTATAACTTTTTAATTTATTTAACAAACCTTAAATTAAAATCTGGCCGCACGTTTCTGCTATTCAAATCTACGCCATGCCCTTCTTCTTCTTCCCAGCTTCGACTTCGTTCGTTTGAAAACCCATAAGCACGCGACAATTTTTTGATGGTCGCGCCTCCTATCGACGACCAGAAGTCGATCGAACAACGCCAATACGAAGAGCATCACGCCATGCACCTCCACCCTCGACGACGACGAACTCGGCCCCACCATCTCCTCGAAATTCACGCACGAATGCCGCGCCTTCTAAGCCAAATCGCCGCCAATCCGCTTCGCCTTAGACGATCTTAACCGTTGGATTTAAAGTACTCGATGAGCTCTACGATATTCTAGTTGGAAGTTTTCGACAATTTTGTTTGGAGGAGGAGATAATCGAGGAGGAAGATTGAAAGTTTATGGCCATTCATTAGAAAGCGGCGACCAGGTTAAGGAAACCCTAGGCTTTGAAAAAAAAGGGATAAGGTGCTTTTATAGAAAACTTTCACGCACTATTCATCCGAAATATTTTTGAACTCCAAACGAAGCATGCCGCCATGCGTTTATAATGTTTTACCTCTATTCCGAACACAATGGAATATATATTGGGAGCTAATTCCATCGTATTTGGAAGATAGGTTTTTTGAATTGAATTATTTTAATTAAATTTACTAAAATAAATTTCTACGCGTTTCAGCTTCACACGACCAAACCGTAAGTCCGATTGACACAAAATTTGAAATCCTATAATAACTCACTATTACGGATCTAATGAAACTAGTTTTGTCAAAATCCGAGACAGTGTCAAAAATGACTATTTTTACACGTTAATTAAATATTAAAATTTCCAATTTCTATAAATTAACTTTTAATTCAATTTTAAAAGTTCCCTAACTCCATTCTAATTCAAATAGTATTTAAATCAACTTTATAAATCATTTTCATTCAGATTAAATTCAAGATCCAATTATTTCAGCAATTTCAAATATTAAATTAACAATTTAATTATCCAAATAAATTATTATATTAGAAATATAAGTTATTCAACTTATAGAATTAACTTATGAATATTTAAAATCAATTAAATATTCCAATTTTGAATGACTAAAATTTTAGGTCATTACATAAATATTCATTAGTACTTATATTGGGTTGATTGGTTGAATAAAAATAGAATCGACATACTGTCAACAATGTCAAGTAACCAGCCATCTGTTTTACATTCTGTCTTGAAGCCAAACCCGGTTGACGATATAAAAAGGCTAATGCTCCCATACCCCAAGCTTGTTCATTCAAATGATTTATATTCTCCAAACATCTTAAATAGTGCATTGAAACCTTCATGCCCGACTAATCACAGAATAAAGTGAAACCTAATAAATAAAGCAAATATGCACGGGCAACGATTACGTAATCATCTTCAGTTGCATCTTCGTTATTTTCCTTTTCCACAAATGTTTCCAATAAGAAGTTGAGCTTGACTGAATTAGAATCATTTAATTGTTCTCTCACTACAACCGCATCAACGCCAAGATAATCAACTAAAAGTTGAATCGAAGTACGATCATCCTCCTACGCATAAATACAACTACCTACGATAGAAATTTTCAAAATTTGGGTTACGTCATCCAATGTTATTGTTAGTTATCCAAAAGGCAAATAAAAAGAATTTTTTTTAGGATGCCATCACTTAATTAAAGATGAAATAGTCACGTAATCGACGTGCTTATATAAGAATTGTGCTAAAGTAAACAAACCAGAATTTTTTAATTTTTTGAGCAACTAGAGTTGGCATATCAACAACACTCCATTCTTTCAACTTCGCTGTATGGGAAATGTATTTTAGCGAACCTCGCTCCTACATAAATAAAAAAAGTCATAAATAGTCATACAATTTGAGATTTTATTCAATAAATTGCACAAAATAAAATCCAACTAACCTCGTGGTTATTACAAATAGCAAATGCAATGTGCGATTCGAAACTTTTTAATATGGATATATTAGCCAACATAGAATCAGTAGCTTTGCTAGAAGAAGGCACACTCAAAATATAAACATCTATTTACAATTCTACTTCTTCGTTACGCGAATCATCGTCATTTGATTCATCACCTGAACCACTTCTAGATCTGCCTTCACTAGAACCATCCACCGTACTATCTTTTCCAGAGCTATCTGTAGAATCATCTTGACTAGACTTGTCCCCCGAACCATCATGAGTAAACCTATTTGCATAAACTTCTTCACTTGGCTCATTTCCCAAACCACCATCGTTTCTAATTTCTTCTTCATTCCCACCTTCTAGTACAACATCCATCCTCCTCTTCTTCTCTAGTTCCTGGCCCTTTTGCGCCTTAACCAAGCAGTCATGGCTTGTCTATCTTTTCCTATAAACAATATAATGGAAGTTACAAATACAATGCATAATTTTATGTAGCAATAGCAATAAATTACAAAGACTTGTATAAATATATTTACTTATATAAATACAAAGTTTTATAAATTCAAATCAACAAAATTACTTATATAAATACAATTACTTATTATTGTGAATCTATGTTTTTGTATGTTTCCATCCATCAGTGAATTGTACGCCTAAATAAGGATTTTATACAAGTAATTCTCGAGCTCAATGGGCCATACACCACCGGCCTCAACCTAAATACATCAGCGTCCAACTGCCGTTCGAATTAAACATTAAAAAAACTAGGGAATAGATGAACTTGCAGTCTAAGGTTCAACAATTGCAACAATGTCAATGTTAGGAAGAATGAACTTACTTGATTGACTTGTAGAATTCGATTTATGGCTTGCTTGTGAAGTATGACCAGTTTTCCCCATTGTTGAAGTGGAGCTTTGAACGAGCAGAAGGAGAAAAGGGAAAAGACATGATTTTGAAATGATGCTTGGGTGACTGTTAATTTATTAAAAAAATCGGTGTTAGGAAGAGGGAAGGTTGTTATGTTGGGGTAGCCTCTAGTCTAGATGGCTAGAAGTGGAAATCGGTGTGCCAATAGCAGCACTCTTAAAAAAGACAATAATACAGGATTATAGGTATAAGGGACCAATAAAGACTTAATATAAGTCAGACTGCACCACACAAACAAAATGATGGACAATGCTCAAAATTCAATTCAATAATGCACCTCCAGCACATAATCCTGTCATAATTTATTCTAAGTGTGTAAAATCTTAAAAACAATATATGTGGCATGCTATGGCAAACAAACTACAAAAGACTTCAAATCTCTCTTATATAGCAAGATATAAGCATATTTGAAAAGGTGCGGTGTCAGTGGATCCTTCATTAAAGATTTAGCACAATCAAAAGCCATATTGAAGAAGGTACAATACTAAGTCGAAAGAGCTAAAATTTCAATCGGAAACAAGATTTAGCACAAATCAAAAGCCATGTTGAAGAAGAGACCATGCTAAATTGAAGGAATTCGAACTTCAAGCGAAAGCTAGATAAGTTTGTTAATCTCATAGTCTCTATCTTATCTTTTAATTTTCTCAATTAAATTTTTGCAATCTTGTTGAATGTGCATAACACAAAGATGAGGTGGCATTTTAATTCCTTTAAGGACAAATTTTTATTCTAAGCCTCTAAATTAAAAATTATTACAGGTTTAGACCCCATTCGAAAATTATTATAAAAATAGGTCTCCTTTTACATATACATGATTTTTGTACATGCGCATTTTTCTAAACTTGAAATCAGCTTTTTCTGAAGGCCTAAAATGAAAATTTGTCCTTCCTTTAAACATTCTCATATTTTGTTCCTCCCACACATGCCAAACAAGCATAGTAAAGTAAATATCCACAATATGTTTAAAGGTTTGATTTTTTCGATTGGGCAAACTGTTCAATGACTCAACAATTTCAGTAATGATATTGTCGTTGCAATGTATTTGTAGAAATTTTTGTAGCCATCTCCATAGATAATTAAAATAAGCATATTATTCTCATTATCATTGTTACATAATAAGAAAGTAGTATCCAGGCCAGGTCCAAGATAAATTTAGTCCCTTGGCAATTGAACAAAATTCAAAGTTATATGTATGGCTTGGGTATGCCTTTTGGAAAAAAGACTGGCTACAACTATTTAAAAAAACAACATAATTCAATAAAAAAAAGTTGGTAAGACTTGAACCTATATCACATAAATAATGAATTACAAGCTTTATCATTGATCTAGACTTTACTTTGCATTCATTTACTGAAGTAAATAAACTAGCTACTATTTTTGAAAAAAAAATTAAAAAATTTAGGCCTCATCTTCAAATTGGGCCTGGGCCATCACCCGACTAGCCCGGGTCTAGGGCCGGCCTTGGTAGTTACACAATTACTATTCCATTGAACTATTATGTCTTTGGTCTAAAGACGATTTTCAATCCCTAACACAGCACAAAACAAAAATTTTAATGTACATTTATTGTCCCGTATGAAATTAGTCCAGTTTTTAATAGCTTGATTAGTTCTTATTTTCTCCTAAGCAGATTTAAAACTGAACATCCCATTATTATCAGCTTCCCAGAACTAACAACTCTGCTAGAGTCTTGTCAATTGCATCATTTTTAATTTACCACATAATATATGTTGGAAATAAAAAGAGGTTACATCCCATTTGCAGTTTTGATGAGATTAGATACTCTCCCGTTGGGGCCACAAAGAAGATCAATAGAATCTGTAACCATAATATCAACTAATGAGCTACCACTGATCCAAGGATCGTAATATAAATCATTTTCATTTCCATCAACAACTGTTATATTAATTAATCCATGCACCATCTCCCTAGCTTTAAGTTTTACAAGTATTTGAAGCGTTATTATCAAATTTTACATTCTAGAAAGTCTTATTGTCAAAATATCTTGTTTCCATCCATTTTTCCTACACAGTATCTATCTGAAGAAACCTTCAAAGAAGTTTGATTAACATAGCTTTCATTATGTCATTTAAATCTCCATTTCTTAAATCACTCTTCTAATTTTTTTCATGCATACATCATCCCAAGCCATGTTGTGAGATTTCTTCTTCCAAAGGAAGTTAGCATACATAGAATTAATTTTGCACCATAGCTACCGGGATTTGACAAAACTGCATCCAAAACATGATAACTGAATAAATTACAGTTTTAACTAACTCCAACCTTCCACTCATATAGAGAAATCTAGTAGTCTATCTGCTTAATTTACCATTTATTTTATCCATAAGTAACCCAAAATTTCTGCTTTTAGGTTTACGAGGTGAAAGTGGAATGCTCAAATATGTAAGGGGAAAAAAATTTAAAGGAAAAATTATCCTAATATTTAAGCACAAGGACACGCACCATTTTTTTCCCACAAGGACTGGCTCAAAGTCCATTACGAAATAAATAGTTCTCCTTACTTTTCTATTTCCTTCCATTCGACACTCTCCTTCAATATTAAACTCACTCTCCGATTCGCTCTCAAAACTCATAATCACTGTAACAATAACACCTCAAACCAGAAGCAAATCAGCATCATCAAAAGAACCGTAAACTTCAATGCATGATGAACAACCATCAGAAATTCAACATTAATGTCCAATTTGAGAAACCGAAAACCTAGCTCAAAACGACCCAAAACCACAAATGATGAAAATGAAAGTTAGAAAGCTAAAGTTACAAAAACCGTCAATTGAACAAAAAGCACAGCAAACATTAGAAAAAAGAACAAAGAGAATAAACGAACAACCTGTAGAGAATTAAAAAAACAAGCACAAATGAATGAAAACATACTACATAAGGTAACTAATACTATTTAATCAACTATAGTTTAATATAGTTGTATTATAATGGCAATGAATTTTTTTTGACAGAATAATGATTACTAATGTCTGTTCGATTGGAGTTGACGCTTGGTTATTTTATATGTTACTTTGACTGCGACTTATAATAAAACTGATACCAAAATATTTGCAAAAATGATACCTAGATTTTCTTTGATAGAAGTTGAAGCTATTTAATTTTAGAAATTATTTTGACTGTCATGTATGACAAAACTGATACCAAATCAATGCAAAACTGATATTTAGTAGCTGTTCGATTGGATTTGATGCTTAGTAATTTTATAAATTATTTTGAATGTAATTTATAACAAAACTGATACCACAATATTTGCAAAAATGGTACCTAGTTTCTATTTGATAAAAGTTAATGATCTATAATTTTAGAAACTATTTTGACCATCATGTATGACAAAATTGATTCAAATTAGTGCAAAACTATTACATAGTAGTTGTTTGGTTGGAGTTGATGCTTAGTTATTTTATAAATTATTTTGACTATAATTTATAACAAAACCAATACAAATATTTGTAAAAATGATACCTAGTTTTTGTTTGATAGAAGTTGATGATTTGTAATTTTAGAAACTATTTTGAGCATCATGTATGACAAAACTGATACCAAATCAATGCAAAACTGATACTAATACTTTTCAATATGTACTGCCGCTATTTAGATGACCAATACTATTTATTACTTAATGTTGCTTCACCAATAACAAAAACCTACCACTTCCTATTGTTAATATAGATAATAGAATGGTATGTCTCAAAATGTGGGTTGGTAGAGCACAACTATGCAATGATGGTAACTAAAACTTTAATATGAAAGTACATAATAATTGCAACATACACTGAATTGTAACTAATTTCTATATTCAATAGAAAGACTAATCACTAATGTAGAAAGTATTAAAAGACATTTAGTCGTGCCTTTACTTGAAAAAATTGTGCAAGATAAATATGTTGATGCTTTGTATTTCCCTTTACATTGTGAGGACCATTGGACATTAGTAACATTGACATATCCAACAATGCAATGGTCTCACATAGATTCTTTACAGTCTAGAAGATCAAATGAAAGAAACAACCCAAGTCTAAAAGATGCAATGAAATTGGTATGATATTTTTTTTCAAAAAAATTAACTAATATAATTGAAGCAAAGTGGGCATTAACTAATTTTGTATTGTTTTGTCTTTACTCGAGAAAAGAAATTGAAGAAACCTTTCAAGAATGTGGAAAAACAACAATATACAAGATATGAAAGCGAAGCAAGATGAAATTCATCAAATTAAATGTGCACGGCAAGGAGAAGACATGTAAGTTATTTTCTGTTAAAAATGATACCTACTGACAACAAAATTGATACCAGAACTGAAACAAATAGTACTACTTAAATGACAGTTACATTATATTTTGAGCTTGTTATGTACTTGCATTATGGTCTTTAATATAAAGTACGTTACATCTTTATATGCCTAGTACATTGAATTGAATTTGATCGATACACAAGCTATTTTCTTTCAGTTCAGTAAACATTTGTTTCAGATCAAAACTAACATCTACAGGCACAGAAACCGATACATATAGACACAGAACCTGATACTAAAACTGTATATAATTAAAAAAGAAACAAAGCAATTATCATGAATTATAGAAATGATACCTACAGGCACAAAAACTGATACTAAAACTGATGCTAACGTTGATACTAAAACTGTTAATTATTTCATTTTAAAGCATATGACCTATTTGCACCATTATCTCTTAAATACAATGTTATATATTTGTTATATACCTGATACTACAAGTGATGCAAACTGATACTAACAATGTATTTTTCTTTAAACATGGTTGATTGTGGAATATATGTCATGATATTTATCATATCTTTGAACAAACGCCAAATTCCAATCAGGATAAAACCTAAACTTATGTTGCAAACCAAAGCAAGAATAGCGTTAGAGATATTGAAAAATAAGGATCACTGCTAGAATTTATCCAATTTCATGTCAAGTCTGGAAGAAAAAATATAAAGAAGTAAATTTGTTGTAAAAAATGCTATGATCTTCAATTTAGTTCAACTAATATACATTTGTGATGTTGTGTTAGAACTAATTGAATCTAGATTTGTTTTAATGTAGATATAAACACTTGTTGAAATTTTTTCAATTTGTTGTAAAAACAATGTTCTTATTTCCGATGTTGTAAACATTAGCTTTTTTAACTTTACCTACATATGATATTATGTTTATGACTATATTTTATTTCTAGTTATACCTGAAACCGATACTAATTTTATGCAAAAACTAATACTGCCCGGAGGAAGATGTGGAAAAGGTAGGGGTATATTGTTAGGGGCCCCGACTCATTCTTCAACAGGCCCTTGACTAGATTTTCGTGTACCTCAAACTGATATTATATCTTGTTATAATCGAAACTGATACTATATTTGGTCAAACCTGAAATTAATATTGATACTGATAGAATGAAAAAACCGATACCATATTTTGATATGCCTGTAACTTATACTGGTACTAATAGTATGCAAAAACTGATACCATATTTTGTTATATCTAAAACTGAAACTAATAGCATGCAAAAACCGATACCATACTTTATAACACTTGAAACTGATACTAATACCTGAAATCGATACTAATAGTATGCAAAAACCGATACTGAAACTGAAACTAAAAATGACACTATATAACTTACAAACAAATAAATATTAAAACTGATACTATTTAAACTACAAAACTGATACTGAAACTGAAACTACAAATGATACTATATAACCAATTTCAATTACAAAGATCAAATCAATATCAAATTAAAAATATTCTAAAACCAATATACTTTTATAACCAGGTTCAATTACAAAAGGTTGCTAAAAAAATCATATAACCAAGTATAAATCTGAACAAATTCATAACAATATGAAAAATAAATCATATCTTCTTAGAAGCTTGATAATTACGCTTATTGTAACCAAATTTCTTGCATACACCACATCTATTTTGTTTATTTTGAAAGTATGGGAATCCTCCTTTGCATTTGATAGAAGGTCTACCAGCACCATGTTTCTCCTTAGGTGGCTTGATAACATCTTTAACACTAGCATCAACAATAGGATTATCAAAATTAGGAATATAATTTATAGCATTAGCATAAGAAGAACGATAAGCATCAACGGTGAAATAATACTCAATAATATCATAAACAGATAATTTTGACTTTTTCATGCACTAAATAGTATGAGCATAAGGAAATCTTGCAACTTCCATCAATTGCAACTGTCCATTTTTTAAGATCAACAAAATGAGAGTTTGGCGATTTCACTTCAAAAACAAACTCCGAAGACTTGAATACATCCCATCCAAATCCTTCTTCAATCAGTTCACTTAAATGAAACTCAAAAGAAGGACAAAGGGTAGTATTCCACAAATGACACTCCTCTCTACTTCTAGTCATTTGTTTCATAACTTTATCACGAATTCCATCTAAACATGTAGTAATAGGCAAGGCTTGTTCATCCAAAATCCAACTATTAAAACTTTCAACAACATATGAACTATATTCATCGTAACGTTTTCCTTGAAAAAACAAATCAACCCACTTATCAAAGCTTATCCTTCAAAAATTTCACAACAACAATACCACCAATTACACAAAATTTAGAATGTATTTCTCCAAATTCATATATATTAAAAGCTCTAGAACATATTTTGAACAAATCAACAATATACAAATTCACATTTTTTTTTCCTTTATTGATGAAAGAAGGTTTTGTTCCATATGAAGATAGCAGTAACTATGATAGGCTGAAGGAAAAACTTCATGAACCCCTAAAATCAAACCTTGATAGCGGTCCGACATAAAAACCAAATCACGATCTTCTTGAAGCATCTATGTTGAATGATTAAAAAACCATTTTCGTCTAAAGAAACTATACCCATAGAAAAAGAAAAAAACCTGCAGATAAAAAAAATATTAAAACAAAATTTAATCAAATGTTAACTTATAAACTGATTCCTAAACTGATACCTATAAACTAATACCTAAATTCCGATACTACTCAGTATAACATTTTTTGATTCTGATACCAAAAACGGATACTATATAGTAATCTAATACACAACAATGTCAAAACTATGATAATATAGAATATTACCTTTTTAAATCCTAATATCAAATTCTGATTATAGTCGAGATTCTTAGAGTCTAGCATAAAAATAGCAATATATGGGAAAGTATGGATACATCTCTTAATTTATTCCGATTCCTCTAATCAACAAACCTAGGCTTTGATACCAAATGTAACAACCCGCACTTTAATGAGCCTAAATTTCAACAAAAATCAAAACCCAAGTCCATCAAAGAACGAATCGTTGGATTTGGTGCCTACAAATAAGCATGAGCGTATCAGAGATTGATAAAATCTAAACACACAACGGATATAATATTAGGATATAAATACTGGATATGGCTACTAAGTTGAAAGTAATGGTATTCCTTGGACATCAAATCGCCACATTAGTACCGAGCATGAGAGATAAGAAGACTTCTCCAACAACCAATCACGTCCAGCTCCAGTGACATGTTCCTCTAAATATATCCTATGGGATGTAATGAGGAGGAGGTCAGAACAACGTTCTGGTGACTGAAAAATCTATACAGTGTCCATAACGTAAATTTATACCGATTGGTTTTCATTTAATTGTTTTGTTTACTATTCTAAGGTTAACCAAATTTTACCTGATATTGCACACACGATATTTCTACCTATAATGATTCACCTACCTACCCTTCACAAGGTATAAAATACTGATGTAATTCAATTAGCCATTTAATACTTCCGAATAGAAACCGGCTCCTAGCATCGTCATCGTTGGTCTATTGGTCCTAGCTACAGAGACCTTTAACGGCTATTTATGGTTTTATAATACATAATAGCAATACTACTAACGCATCGATCGTCACTGAAGTCTTATCCTTATGAGAGACAGTACCCAAGCCACTTAATACCTTATTAATAAGGACTAGGCAGACCCCTGACGATTTAATACCTATATTCTAGGCAGGTCTTTGTCATTTAATACCCAACCCTAAAGGTAGACTCCTAACTAGTACTATCTAGCTGACATCGCGTGGAATCTCACTGGGACACTTTATACTTCTGTATAGGTGAGAGGCAGACCCTATATCAGTCACTTAATACCTAAAAACCCAAAGCTAACCCTTCCCGAGATATTCACTACCGCTCTAATCGTTAATTCAAACCATTTAATTCCTTTTAATTAGGAAAGAGGCGGGCCCTCAAACAACCATTTAATACATCTAATCACTAAGCAGATCCTATTATTCCCATAATCGTTTCCCATGGGTCCTATAATTGGTGATGTTCCACATCAGTAATAAGTGTACATAGCTGTTGGTAGTCTCTGAGTGAAGGGCAGACTTCCGTTATGTCACTTTATTGACCTCGCATCCCAGTCTTCTAGGCCCAATTAATTATGTTATGAGTCATATAGTTAAAGATGTCTCACATCAATAAAAATTGTACACAACTGCTGGTAGCCTCAAAATGAAGGGCAGAATTCCTTGTGTAATTCTACTGACCTCGCATCCCAACCTACTAGGTCTAATTAATCACTCTAGGCTTTACTAACTTAAGCCATATTATCCTAGGCTTTATTATTGCTAAGCTTTATCATCCTAAATTGGATATTGGACTTAGCTTACGAACCTCCTTTTATTTATTTAAGGCTATATAAATCACCTTAAATATTCAATTACCCATGAATCCTCTTTATTTGCCTTTTCCATAAATGTCAAATTTTCCATGATAAATAATATCATCCTAACAGACATTTCCTAAGACATTAATGTATATTTACTAATTTCCAATTAGTAACCTTTCCTAACTATTCCATAATTATTAACCTAACTTCTTTATTTATCAGTCCCATTAATCCAGTTACCTTGTTAATTACTTGTAACTCTCAAATCTGTTTCACAATTATTACCCATTAATTGGAGTTACAATCTTCCCAAACTTTCCTCTTATTTCCTATTTGTTATTCAACCCTATTTCTACGTATAACTAATATCCTAAGTGAGCATTACAAATACATCATTATTATTAGTTAAGTATTTATTAGCACATATAAATACATATAAATACCCGCCGTTCGTAGCTCGGTTGGTTTGGGAGCTGGGAGATGGGAACCAAAGGACTGCGTCCGGGCAGGTTCGAATCCCAGCGCCAAACCATCAGTGGGAGTTTCAACGTTAAGCATCCGTGTGCGATGACTAAATAAAAGCGGGGTAGACACACGGCGTGGTTTACTTAAGTGAGTATCAATGAATACCATGATCTTAAGGTTTCCCATGAACTCCAAAAAAAACATATAAATACCTACTCTTACCAAATATATTCTAGTCACAAATCTTTAACTAGAATATTCTTTTCCATATTTGATTTGCTAAAATTACATTTCTTAAGAAGATTCTCCTTTGTGATTTCCATAAATTAGTTTAAACCAAAAGATCAAAAATAAAATAAAAGATTTACCTCATTTGAAATTATAAGAAATGATTATTTTCTTTTTATTGGAATATACATTGTAAACACCCTTTGGATTTAATTATATAAATTCCAGGCCGTTTAGCCAAGGCAAACCCTAGTCGTCACTGTCCCAACCGGTCAATCGCTTCATGGCACCAATCGATCGCTACATGTCGATCGGTCACAGTGAGGTTGTTTGACCTGTGGGTCATGGTAATTATTATATAAACATTAACTTTTCTAATTTAATTATTTCCGTTTTGAATTCGTTTATCATCCGTTACTTCTTCATTTGGACTCCAATCATAAAACTCCAAATATGAAAGTTGCTCATAATTTCACTACGAACACAATGGTGCAAGTATCGTGGTCAAATTCCATCGTTTGCACAAATTCTATATTTGGCGCCTATTTAACTAATTAATTAATTAACTAATCATAAAATTTACGAGTTGTTGCATTCTTCTCTCCTTAAAGAATTTCATCCCCGAAATTATATCAATGACTAAGTCATGGTTCTAGCTCATAATTACCCTAACTACACAACCAATTAGTATGCAACCAATTTTGCAACTAATGTGCACAAGTGCATAATGTATCACAATATAGAAAACATGTATGCAGAATGATTTTAAATTGAGTCCTCCTGTATGAATGCTTTTCTTTTGAAAACATTTTTGAAAATATGGTGCATAGAACATATATATATAATGGCAGTTCTATACGTATTCAGATTTTGAAAAACCTTTTCACCAAAAATCCACATATTCCTATGAATAGAAGTATGGTGCAACTAATTAGCATCCAATTACTACCAACCAAAAATCTAATGCGTTGAAATCTCGCTTCATAAACGTTACTCCTATGCTGGAAAAGAGATTTAGGTGGAGAATTTTACATTCTTACCACTCCATAAGTTGTCCATTTCCAGTTGTACGATGGGAATTTCCTTGCTGTCCCAGATTTACTCCAAATTTTCCACGCATAAAACGTATAAGGAGTCTTGTTTCCAAGCTCTAAAATGGAATTGAGTTCAAAAATAGACTAATGTGTGTTGTAAACAAGGCATGGGAATAGAAATTCCAAGGCTAAAATAACTTTTTCCCTTAATCGCTTGTATTTATTGTGTCATCGATCCTAATGCACCGCTAAATTCGCATTTCTAATATATTTTCCTTCGCTATGCTTAGCTTGTGTCCTTCCAAATCAAAAACTTCATAAAACCTTTTTCTCTTTTCAAATTTGTACGTCACTTGAAAAATAAATTTTCAAAATATATAGATGCAAATTTTCCCTTGAAATAAAACTCAGGCAAAATTTCTAAATATTATTTGAGTGGCAAAAATAATTTAAAAATCAAAACTTATTTTTTCAAGCAAAACTTTTTAAATCAAAAGAAACTTCTCAAAATATTTTTCTTCTAAAAAATTTGACAATTCAAGCCACATTTTTAGTGTCAGCCGGAAGTTAGTTATGCGCTAAACGCATAAGTTCAATTCTAACATTCCAACTAACCTTGACCCATAAAGAAATGTCATCGTACTCATTTATTCAAAAAAAAATAGCTTTTGAGGAATAGGAACAATGGCCCATGATTCCAAAACAATTTAACATGTCCTTCGCTTGCTAAAATTTCTGTTTATTTAAAACTTCCAGTCTCATATTGCATTTTACTGTTAGTTAAGTGTCCTTATGAGATTTTCATATTTATTTTGTTTCTTCCAAACATATATATAAGGGCGGTTCACATATTTGGAAATAATAATAAAGTAAAATTGAAATACATCTCATAATATCATGTGCATCTTAAAAAGAGACAACTTACAGTTACAACCCAACAAACTAAAACGGAAAGAATAAATGCCGGAAGAAAACGATACAACAACACACTACAGAACCTAAATCACCACCTACAGACTATGGGATGGTCCTGATCCTCGACGGGAACTCGAGTCATTGCCTCGGCTTTGAAAAGTGTGAAGCATAGCAGATAAGCACCCAATCCCATGACTCTGGCACTGTACTTAGTCCTCATCTCTCGCTGGTTGGTGTGGATACCCTGGAGCTTAGTCTTGATTTGCCGAAGGTGACTAGCTCGGGACTATGATATCCCTCGGCGCCCTATCCCTACTCCGCCTCCTGCTGCCGCTGCTGTTCTACTACTTGCTCGGCTGCTGCGGCTAGTGGAAAAGGAATTCTGATCTTCCTAAGGAAGGCTCTATTAATGGCAGGCGGGACCTTTGTCTGTTAAGTCTCCCCACTAAGATTCACCCCATATCTTCTAAAAACGAGATTAAATAGGCGACAATACGAAAAGTAACTTATGGGATGCCAATTCCCATATCGGAAAAATGAATCATAAGAGTGCATGCCCAATTGACGGCAATACCACCCATAACTACATAGGTGGCCTTCCACACCCAAGGATAAATCTGATCATAGCTTCCTGTCTTGGGGATGATGTTGTGCTGAATAATATGCACAACAAGGGAGGCAGTTGGATGCAGATTTTCCGTCCTCTAAACATCAACATCTTGAGAAAATATTCGCTGCGAGGTCTCTGGGTCGGTCATCTCAATATCATCCAAATCCACGCCATCCATGGAAATATCCAAAATATCGCCAAAGTCATCGTCAGACATCTCAATCCTGACTCCTTTAACCTCCGATTGAATGAAACTATTGTCATCAGTACCAAATGAGCATCGAGGATACGAATGCAATGATGGGTAGCATTCCCGCTCAAAATTCTTGAAGCATAGGATTAGTGAAAGTCCTATCGCCTCAAAAAGCACTTCTAGCCCAAAAGTGGCAAAGTCTCCAAACTTAATCGGTCACCCCTCAAGGAATTTGAAATTAGTGGAGCTAAGGAAGGTGGAGATCTTCTAATCATTCTGGTCCAGCCACCCGATATTTTGAGGGGTAATACCAGGGTGGCGCGAGGAGGAACCAGCAGTGTGGGGAGGTGCCATGGGCTGAGAAGTGGATGAATAGGGTTTAGATCTGGAGTGGAGGTGGGGCAAGATCTAATGGGTGAAAATCAGTGCAAGGGGATGGTGAGGCTACTGCTCGTTGGAGACGGGGAGAAATGGTGTCGCTTGGAAGTGGGATGGATGAAGTGGGAGCTGATTTGGAGAAGGAGAAGGAGGAGGAGGTGGAGCTTTTTGGGTTCGGCTGCTATAGGATGGGGGAGCTTGAATGCGACTGGGAGGAAAATTAGATGCGACTTTATAGTTGCGTTCCAGGTTTGGTTTGAGTAAAAACACATTGACTGGTCGACCGCTCTAGGATTACCGGTCGACCGTTAGGTGGTCGACCACTATACGAGGATTTTGAGCAAGTTGAACCTAGACCATTTTGGACCGAGTTTGTAACGACCCGCTATTTTGAACCATTCAAATTGAAAATAAACCACACATGTCAAACTTGAATTGCTCAAAATAACATATTGTTATTTATATTTGGCAAAACTTAGCATATACAGTAAATAAATCAATCACAGAGTCATAGACACAGAGTAATACAACAATACGTAGCGGAATAGATAAATAGTATTTCATGAAGCTACTACATAAACATCAGAATCTAAAGCAAATACAACATAAGTCCAAATACAAAGAAGTCTACAATACATAAGCAAATGACAAGTCTGAACATAAACAACTGGAAATAACTGAAATAACTGAGATAACTGAAAAGATGAATAGATAAAAGATAGATCTCCAAGCAAAGCTCCAAGCTCCAAAGGTGAGTCACAAATGTTGTACTACTTAGGCTGAACCGAGCATAAAGCAAAACACAAAATACTCGAGTCAGGATTAATAATCTTATGCAAGTAAATCAACTCAAGTGAAATGTCCAAATGATGAAATATAACTTAAAGGATGTTTGGGATTCCATCCTTTAAGGATCCGTGGAACTATCTACATACATAATACAATACGCTACATAGATAATGTCTACAGTAAAGTAAAATATTAAAATAGCGTTAAGGCGTTACCCATATCTCCCTAACACATTTTTATATAAATGTCATAGTCTATATTGTACCGTAATTCCTCCGTAAACTGGAGGGCTATTAGAGGGCACTCTATAGTGTACGACACAAACCAAACTCGTAATGGGCGTGATAAGGCATATGACAAGGCACACAAGGCAATGCCCAGGGTAGGATACTACCGTTTTGCAGGATCGGGCTGGTGGTAACGCATAACAGCTACTACCGCCCACCACGAGACACACTCCTATAATCAAAGGTGCACCCAATCAAATCAAAAAGTAATAGATATGGTTTCGAAGATGCATGCTCGATCGGAGGTGCAACCTCACTTGGCCCAAGTATAGCTCCTGTTTTAGTCATATCAAGCTGACCCGAGGGGGTCAGGGCTGCATTCATACCTCATACAGAATCGTTCGCCAAACCATCCTACTTCGTTCTGGATTCTCCAACACGTGCACAGTTGTTAAAGTGGTTTTCGACATTGGCAGAGAGTATGACAATATCTGATCCCGGTCTCTTTAACAACCAAACGCTTATTTCACACCGTGGTCATTTTATAAAAATCACTTTTATAAACATTTAAATAAAATCTCAAATCACAATTTAAATCAGAATTAAAAAAAATAAATATCTAACTTCAATTATATTTAATTTGAAAATATTCACTTAATCGCTTTCAATAAACATTTAAATAAAATTTCAATTTACAAATTTAAATCAAAATTAAACATTCAATTTCAATTTTATTTAAATTTGAAAATATTCATTTAATAACCTTTAATCAAAATAAAGTTATCAAGTTACAAAATCATATATTTAAAATCTCAAAATCAATAAGTTCAATCAATTCTTATTTAAATTCAATTCTTAAACAAATTAAATTACAAATCAACTTTAATCTATCTTTCCAACTCTTATTTATTAAAGTTATTACAAAATCTATTTTCAAAATATTAATATAAATTTCAAATAAATAATTTAAAACATATATATATATATTAGTTAAATTAACTTTTTATTAAATTTTATTATATTAAATTTTATTAAAATAAATTTTATTATTAAATTTATTTTATATTAAATCTTATTTATATATTAAAAAATAATAAAATTATAAGTAAAATCTTAAAATTCACATTTTTCAAAAACTTAACTTATAATTTAAAATTTCCAAACATATAATTTAAAAATCTAAATTTTTACACATATTAAAATAAAATCCTTATATCATATTTTAAAATCAAAGCACATATGTTTTCTCCTTTCAAAATTTTGGAAATCATTTAAAAAACCCAACAGTGTCCGTATATAGTTTTGTAACCTATGGTCAAGTGATGCGGATATTTATCATTTCAATTCGCAATAATTTAAATTTACGGGTATATATCATTTCAACCCACAATCCCAAAATTCAAAATCAATAAAATCGATTGGGTTTATCATTTCAACCCATAACGATTTTCCCTAATCTATAAGATCCTTCGGGTATGTACCATTTCAACCCACAGTGATTTCCTAAAGCTAAGGGAACTTGCAACATGATTGCATAAATAAATAACATAACCATAACTTGCATAATGTATTACATAACATAGAACATAACTTACATATTACATAGAATAGCATATGACTTACATAACATATTACGTAACATAACATATGACTTACATAACATATTGCATAATATAGCATATAACTTACATAACTTATTACATAACATAGCACATATTCATATTTAACATAACATATGACATAAAATTTTCTTATCATAACATAGTATAATATGTAATCATTTCTAACATAACACTTATGTTATTCACTATGTTAAAAGCATATCATTTTCTTTTTTTTCTTTTTGTTTTTTTTCCATAACAGATATTTTATTCACATAACACAATAGTAACATATTTTAACATAACATGTGCGACAAAATTTAAATCAACATAACACTTTTTTTTTCAACATAACACTTAGGTGATTTCCCATATTACAAACATAACACATATATGGCATATCAAATTTTCTTCCCTTTTTTTCCTCTTTATTTTATAACACATTATTTTTTTCACATAGCACATAAGTGACATATTTTGACATATCATGTGTGTCCATAATACATAGCAAAATTCAATATAGCATGTGTAGCATATTCGTGGCATATTCTAACATAACATGCCTATCATCAATAATTATCACAAATCATAAATGAACACAAATGAATATTTAACATGTCAAAATCATATATGAAACTGTACAAAATCCTAACTATCAAAACATTCCATATGACATATCAAGTGATGTTTATTCACTTAACATAAGATTATCAACTGTGAGTGAATGGCTCACCTTTCGAGGTTAGAGAATTTTGACATCACAAAAGCTACGAATTTGAATCAGAATCTCAACAAGTGCTAACAATCCCAAACAAAAATTCCAAAGAAAAGCACGAACTTGAATTGATGAAACACAAAATATATAAATATATAATTTTTGTTTTTTTATAAAATAGAGGAAGAGAGGGCTAAGGGGGTGTTCGACCTTGAGAGGAAGGGGCACACCCTAGGGTTTTGGGTTGGGTTTGGGTGCGGCCAAGGTGGGTAAGGGAAGGGGATTGGGTGCGGCTAGGCTAGGGTGGAGGCTTGGGGTTGAATTGATGGAGTTTGGTGGTGATGGGTTCGGCTATGGCCTAGGGAAGAGGATGGGGTTTTCGACCTTGGAGTGGTGGATGGTGGCCAAGAGGAGGAGGGAAGGAGATGGCCTTGGAAGGTGGTGGAGAGCGACGACAATAGGAGAGAGGTGGAAGGGTTTTGAAGGAGGAAGGATGGAATTTGATTTGGGAATTTAGGAGTTTTGAGTTCTGTAGATTTGAGGAAGAAGAAGAAAGAGTACGCAGAAAGTTTCTCAAATGAGAGATTTCTATACGTACTTAGTTTTAGTCAGATAGGAAATAGAAGGTCAATTGGTGGGAAAAGGAATGGTCACATGACTCTTAGGATTACTACAGTCTCTTGATTTACTAAGGCCCATTAGACTAAAAAAACCAACAACACTTAACCAAACAAACACAAATAAACACTACAAATTTATGTCAATTTTTCACGGTAATTTAAATTTTTAGAGCAATAGGAATTTGATTTTGACGGAATGAGAGAGGAGATTAGAATTCAGTCTAGTATCATATAAAAAGAACAAAATTAAAAAATTCAAATTTAAAATTTTCCAACCAAAAGTCAAACTTTGACAAAGTTTGACCAAAATTTGAAATTTCGCAAAAAAAATTATTCTATTAAATTTGGTCAAATAAAACCCTCAACGTCACAAATTCAAATTTTTATTTATTTTTATTTTTCAGATTTAATTTTTATTTAAATTCAAAATACTTCCATTGTAAAGTTGTTAAAAGTTACGGATCGTTACACTTTATCTTAATTAAAAGATGTAATATCAATTAATGCAATATTAATTTGTTTCCCCTTATCATATTTAAAAAGGTTAAATGCCAATCAATTCAATATATTATTTCAAATTAAATGGTGGTTATAAATTTCCAATTTATTGTTACTAACATATTTGTAACTTTTATTGTCGTTATTAAACAGTTGTAACGTTCATTGCATTAGCAAAAGACATTTATCACTTACCAATTAATTGTTTTACCTCATTATGTTATTTGAAATCAACTTGGTATGTTACCATTTAAATCACGCATTTTATTTTCCTTAAATAAATATGCATTTTATCGTCGCTTACAATTTCCTTTATTATCCAATTCATGCCATTATCTACGCATCCAATTCTCATCCAATTACATTCAACCTATGTTATCATATTTATATAACTTATCGGAATTTGTTATTTAATAAATTTGTTCCAGTTCATATCAACAAATCACATAAATAAAACATCAAATTTTTACTCCCAATCAACTTCTATTCAACAATTATAATTAATATTTCTTTTTAAAAATTGTTCGAATTTACGAGTCATTACACTCACCCTCACTCAAAAACTTTTCGTCCTAGAAATGGAACGAAGATAGGAGAATAGAAGTAAAACAGAAACATAAGATAGATTCGAAATGCATAGTACCAAATACAACAATTAATTCAAAACCACATAAATTTCATTTTCGAGTGTTAACATTATACATTTTTATTACGAACAAATTTTCAAAAGAGACTGGTTTTTAAAAGTATTGGCATAAATAGGTTACTTTGGAAACTATTTGCAATTGTAGGCTAGTTTTGGCTAGCTCAGCGATGAGCTGGCCATTTTAAAAACAAATATGGGGCGCATTTGCGAAATGCGCCCCTTATAATTTACACTGGCGCATCTGTCAAATGCGCCAGTGTAAATCTCAGGTCCAAACCTGGACCGCAACCTACACAAAATCCAAATCCAAATGCACAATCTTAAATAATAGCAAACGTTTATCTACATAAAAGCCAACAAATAAAACTACCATTAAATAAATTCAAGCATAACATAAATTAAAATTCTATTACATTCGAATTAAAGTAGAAGTTATAGTTCGATTACAAAAGCAAACTAATAGTAAACTAAAAATAGGAATACTCATGGTTGAGTTGGATCGTCTTGAGTAGGTGGGGGTTGAGAAGGTCCAGCGGGTTGCGATTGGTGTGTATCCTGCCTTCTTTTAGTTCTTCGCTCTCTAGTCCGCATATCTTATTCGGAAGTGCTTGGGTGTGTTAATCGATTTCTAAAAAGGAGTGTGTCAATAAGTTTCTTCAAATCAAGACACCGTGGTTGGACTTCTCGTTCGGGTACTCCACCATGTCCGATATCATCCAACCCTCTTCCTACCGTCTCTAGTACATCGACCTACAATTTGTAGTTATTTATTCAAAATTAGAAACATAATTCAAGTGAATGAACTAAAAATATCACGATAATGTGAAGATTTACCACATCTCGTTCAAGCGGTGCACAAGCGGTGTATTGAGCTAGGGTTTGAGTTTAAACTAGATTTATACCTTCAAATTGATGCCAAATAGCTGATAGAAGTAATCCGACTAGTAATCCTTGTATATTTTGAGATTTTGAGGAGATTTTGATGAATTTTGAGGTGAATGGAAGAAAGGTACGAAATTTGGTTTTCTAGCTTGAATATGTTGTGAGAGAAATGAGTAAGTGCTGCTTTCAGTTTGTGTTAGGTTGAAAATTTTACACTGGCGTATTTGGCAGATGCACCAGTGTAAATTATAAGGGGCGCATTTTGCAAATGCGCTCTGTATTATTATTTTTTTTAAAATGGCCAGCTCATCGCTGAGCTGGCCAAAACTAGCCTACAATTGCAAATAGTTTACAAAGTAGCCTATCTATGCCAATACTTTCGAAAACCGGTCTCTTTTGAAAATTTGTCCTTTTTATTACTTATTAACATCCATTTATTATTATCATTCTAATTAACTCACTTTCAATTAATTTACATTCATATCCAATTTATTTGCATTCACCTTATTTACTTTTTAATTGATTAACATTCACTTATTATTATTCATCTTGTTAATCATTCAATGGATTTATATTCAATTCATTCGATTTTAATTGATTTACATTCAACTAATTTGGTTTCAATCCATTTTTATTCAATCAATCAATATTCATTGCATTCACATTTGATTGATTCCAATTTAATGTATTTACATTCAATTGATTTTTTTCAATTATTTACATTTGTTTCATCCACATTTAATTGGTTTCATTCACTTGATTTACTTTCAATTTATTAGCATTCGGTACAAATTTTTTTTCCATGCTTACTTATTCATATTCAATGAATTCTCATTCCATTAATTTTTGTTCTATTATGTCAATTAACTTACATTCAATTATTAACGTTCATTATGTTCACCCTATTTATTTACATTCATTGACAATCATATTTGTTATTCTCTTTCACATTCAAATTTATTTATGAACGTTTATTTTATTTCATTGACATAGTATATTTCCTTTAATGTCAATATCACTTAATTAACCATTCTACAAATTTACTTAAGTTTAACATCAACATTCCATATTTTCTTTTGCCTATCCAAAATGTTTAACCACATTATTATTTTGGTTTTTACTACCTATTTTCTCAAGTTTCAAGTTATATAACTTATATATATTCCAAATTTCTTATATCTCTACTTAATTAACTTTCATTCGTAATTTATTTACATTCACTTTATCTTAAGTTCATTTATTTTTTTATTTCGAAACAAATCCTATTTTATTTAACTCATTTCATTTATTTAATCCACTTGACTTCACTTAAGTTAATTCCACTTCATAATTCTATTTCAACCATTCTTTGTAATTTACCTTTGTATCACAAACAGTTTACAAAATATAAATTTATTTATTACTTGTTTAGTTTATTAAGTTCATATTCATTTGCTTAAATAGCATTCCCATTTTATTATTCAATCTATTTCACTTAACATTTCTTATAACATAGATTAAGTGTATAAACATTCATTATAACAACTCAATTTTTATTTATAACTTTCCTTAACAGATTCCATTTTGGACATCTTATTACTTACATTTTATATTGTATACTATTCAATTACATGTTCTCATTAACATTCAAACTTTTTCCTGGTAAATTTTTATTAATGTTTCATAATGTAATTGAGCACTATACAATTTACCTTTTATTTACAATATTTTTATTAAGCAAAAATTTAGTTTGAAGATTTTTTTTTATTACTTAAGTTTCCTCTTATAGACCCTTCAATTACATATTCATGTTAACATTTCAACTTTTTAAATATTTCAGGTAAGTTATCTATGTTTTAGAATGCAATTGAGTATTATACAAATTAAATTTATCCTAGTTCAACTGTTTTAAGTTGTTTCAATTTCATTTCTCATTTTAGACACTCCAATTATTCAGAAATTTTACTTCATTTCAATAATTGAAAACCATTACTTAACATAAACTTAAGAGTTTAATTTCCGATTTAACTTCAAACCATTTTGAAATAAATATATGCATATATATTTTTGTATATCAAATCATACTTAAGAAATTCAAATCAAAATCCAATTTCCAAAACAAAAGTGTAGTAAAGTTACTAAGTGGTCTCCCCCACTTTGAGACTCGAAAATGAATGTCGATGATACTGCAGTTATCATCAAAATTATTTTCCAACGACATAAGAGGAGAGTATTGACTTGCTTCTTTTAAATTCTTTTGAAATAATTTCTACTCAAAAATACTTTCAAATAATATTAATATTGTTTTTATTTTTTTTCAAAATTTTGAAAACCAAATTTTGAAAAGCACCGAAAATTAAATTCAAAAAATCCACAATTTAATTTTTATCTCATTTGCAAATCAGGTTTATAAACCATGTTTATAAAATTTCATCTCCTTATTATCGTTTCTAATAACTAATTCATATAACTACCTAATTTCAGAAAATTATACTTTTATATATAAATATAATCATACTTAACAAAATAAATAATACGATATAAAACAATTTTATAACACTAACAAATACGCTCTCTCATAGGATGATTCAAGAATGGATTTTAGGACAAAGATAGAGATTCAAATTTAGAGGAACCCTAATCAAAGAGAATCCTAACTAAGAAGATAGGCTCGAAAGGAAGCATGATTCCGTAATTGATTCTACTCATTCTATGGTATTGCTACTTTATTTCTAATGAGTTTTTACTCCATAAGCTAAGTTTTGCCTAAACGTGGCTCTGATACCAACTGTAACGACCCGCTATTTTGAACCATTCAAATCGACAATAAACCACACATGTCAAACTTGAATTGCTCAAAATAACAGATTGTTATTTATATTTGGAAAAACTTAGCATATACAGTAAATAAATCAATCACAGAATCACAGACAAAGAGTAATACAACAATATGCAGCGGAATAGATAAATAGTAGTTCATGAAGCTACTACAGAAACATCAGAATCTAAAGCAAATACAAGCTAAGTCCAAATACAAAGAAGTCTCTAATACATAAGAAAATGACAAGTCTGAACATAGACAACTGGAAATAACTGAGATAACTGAAAAGTTGAATAGATAAAAGATAGATCTCCAAGCAAAGCTCCACGCTCCAAAGGTAAGTCTCAAATGATGTAATACTCAGGCTGACCCGAGCATAAAGCAAAAAACAAAACACTCGAGTCAGGATTAACAATCTTATGCAAGTAAATCAACTCAAGTGAAATGTCCAAATGAAATGCAATATAACTTAAATGATGTTTGGGATTCCATCCTTTAAGGATCCGTGAAACTATCGACATACATAATACAATACGCTACATAGATAATGTCAACAGTAAAAGTAAAATATTAAAATAGCGTTAGGGCGTTACCCATATCCCCCTTAACACATTTTTATGTCGTAGTCTATATATAGTACCGTAATTCATCCGTAAACTGGAGGGCTATCAGAGGGCACTCCATAGTGTACGACACAAACCAAACTCGTAATGGGCGCGATAAGCCATATGACAAGGCATGCGAGGAAATGCCCAAGGTAGGATACTACCGTTTTGTAGAACCGGGCTGGTGGTAACACATAGCAGCTACTATCGCCTACCTTGAGACACACTCCCATAATCAAAGGTGCACCCAATCAAATCACAAAGTAATAGACATGGTTTCGAAGAAGCATGCTCGATCAGAGGTACGACCTCACTTGGCCCAGGTATAGCTCCTGTTTTAGTCATATCAAGCTGACCCGAGGAGATCAGGGCTGCGTTCATATCTCATACAGAATCGTTCGCCAAACAATCCTACTTCGTTCTGGATTCTCCAACACGTGCACAGTTGTTAAAGTGGTTTTCGGTATTGGCAAAGAGTATGACAATATCCGATCCTGGTCTCTTTAACAACCAAATGCTTATTTCACACCATGGTTATTTTATAAAAATCACTTTTATAAACATTTAAAATAAAATCTCAAATCACAATTTAAATCAGAATTAAAAAAATTAAATATCTAACTTCAATTATATTTAATTTGAAAATATTCACTTAATCACTTTTAATAAACATTTAAATAAAATTTCAATTTACAAATTTAAATCAAAATTAAACATTCAATATTAATTTTATTTAAATTTGGAAATATTCATTTAATCACCTTTAATCAAAATCAATTTATCAAGTTGCAAAATTATATCTTTAAAATCTCAAAATCAATAAGTTCAATCAATTTTTAAACAAATTAAATTACAAAACAACTTTAATCTATCTTTTCAACTCTTATTTATTAAAGTTATTACAAAATCTATTTTCAAAATATTAATATAAATTTCAAATAAATAGTTTAAAACATATATATATACACACACACACACTAGTTAAATTAACTTTTTATTAAATTTTATTATATTAAATTATATTAAATTAAATCTTATTATTAAATTTATTTTATATTAAATCTTATTTTATATATTAAAAATAATAAAATTATAAGTAAAATCTTAAAATTTACATTTTTCAAAAACTTAACTTATAATTTAAAATTTCCAAACATATAATTTAAAAATCAAAAATTTTCACACATATTAAAATAAAATCTTTATATTAATTTTAAAATCAAAACACATATATTTTATCTTTTCAAAAATTTGGAAATCATTTTAAAATACCCAACGCTGTCCATATACAGTTTTCTAACCTATGATCAAGTGATACGGATATTTATCATTTTAATCCGCAATAATTTAAATTTACGGGTATATATCATTTTAACCCGCAATCTCAAAATTCAAAACCAATAAAATCGCTTGGGTTTATCATTTCAACCCATAACGATTTTCCCTAATCTATAAGATCCTTCGGGTATGTATCATTTCAACCCACAGTGATTTCCTAAAGCTAAGGGAACTTGCAGCATGATTGCATAAATAAATAACGTAACACATAACTTGCATAATGTATTACATAACATAGCACATAACTTACATAACATATTACATAACATAGCATATGACTTACATAACATATTACATAACATATTACATGACATAGCATATGACTTACATAAAATATTACATAACATAGGATATGACTTACATAACTTATTGCATAACATAGCATATAACTTACATAACTTATTACAAAACATAGCACATATTCATATTTAACATAACATATGACATAAAATTTTCTTATCATAACATAGTATAATATGTAATCGTTTCTAATATAACACTTATGTTATTCACTATGTTAAAAGCATATCATTTTCTTTTTTATTTCTTTTTTTTCATAACACATATTTTATTCACATAACACAATAGTAACATATTTTAACATAACATGTGCGCAAAATTTAAATCAACATAACACTCTTTTTTTTCAACATAGCAGTTAGGTGATTTCCCATATTACAAACATAACACATATATGGCATATCAAATTTTCTTCCCCTTTTTTTCTTTTTATTTTATAACACATTATTCTTTTTTTCACATAGCACATAAGTGACATATTTTGACATAACATGTGTGTCCATAATACATAGCAAAATTCAATATAGCATATGTGGCATATTTATGGCATATTCTAACGTAACATGCCTATCACCAATAATTATCACAAATCATAAATGAACATAAATGAATATTTAACATGTTAAAATCATATACGAAACTGTACAAAATCCTAACTATCACAACATTCCATATGACATATCAAGTAATGTTTATTCACTTAACATAAGATTATCTGTAACAACCCGCATATTCTACGATTGAATATTTAAATATTTTATTTAAATATAGAATCGTTAATCGGATTGATGTCCGAAAAGCTACTTTTTGCAAACAGTCGAATTAGAACTCGAGACCACTTCCATTGAGTTCGAAATGACGTTTGCGACCTTTTTAAGTATAAACTTCGATATGTTTGGAGTTCGTAGAATTTTGCTACGTTTTCTATTGGTTTTTGGGTTTGGGTTCAGCCCACTAGCTTAACTAATACCCTAGCTCAGCCCATCTCCTTCCATTCACTCATTTTCATTCCTCAAACACTTAAGCTCAACTGAAAATGGTGGGAGAGATTGGAAATTAGAAATTCCAAACCCTAGTTCCTCTTGCAAACTCTAGTTCTTGCTCCAAATTCGAAGAGAAGCTATTGGTAAGCATCTCCTTCTTCTTCTCCAACTCATTCTCCTTTCGATTTCAGAAATTCCTAAACCTAACTTTAGGAAATAATTCTCTTTTAAGCTTAGATTCAAGCTTGTTGAGTTGGAATTGAAGAGTGATTTCCTTGCCTTGCTCTATAGCTTCCTCTTCATTTGTTTTGTGTCAAAGGTGAGATTTTTATCTCGCATCTTAAACTATATTTATCTTCGATTGTTAGGTATGAATTCCTAACACTTATTCTTGTGCAATTGCACTTGGTTTGGATTGATTTGGTGAATATTCCAATTTTTAGTGTTTTGAGTTCAATTCTTTAAAAATCCAACCTTTGATCTTTGATCATGATTTTTGTGATGCATTGAAGAGCTTATAAGGCCGGGTTGTCGTTAGGCTTAAATCCTTAGTGTCGTTGCTCGTGAAAATGCAATTTGGTCGAGATTTGGCCAATGAACTTGATAAGTTGGGCAGTGCTGGAAACAGGTCCGGTCGACCGAGCTCTGTAGTCAGTCGACCGACCTGCTTCCAAAAGTGCTAAGCACTTCTCTGTTTGGGTTTGGTCGACCGGCTGCAGAGCTCAGTCGACCGACCTGCTTCCCGAACTATTTTTCAGAACAGGGTCCGGTCGACCGATCCCTGAAGCCGGCCGACCGACCTGATGCTGTTTGCCTATTTCGCCTAATTTGTGTGATTTCCAACTTTAATCGATTCATGTGGTTTCCCTTTTGTGGTTATCATTTATTATCGACTTTAATGACATTTTATTTGGGAATTATTGGAAATATCCATTTTGATGGATTTGATATCGATTTCTTTGGATTTTATTCACGTCTTCGAATGTGAATTTTGATGATTGATTGTTTCTACAATCATTTTGTAACTTGCCTTCACTTAGGTCATACCGTTTTGACGGGGCGCTGCCCCCTGGACCCCCGCGACCTGACCGGGCATGTCGAACCCCGTACCCCCCTTCGTAGGGGATCTTATCTGAAAAACATTCATCAGAATTTCTACTATGTTGGTTTTGGGATTGATTTCTTTGGACTTTACTCATGTCTTTGAACGTGAATTGATGTGATTCGATTTGTTTCAACGATCGTTTTGTGATTTGTCACTTCAAAAACTTAAAGGTTTCAATACTAGTAGTAAATATCAAAAACTCTTTCATTAAAACGATTTCAACTCTATTTTCAATATCAAAGCTCGTTTCTTAAAACCGTTTTCCAATCTATTAGTATATACAAACCTTTACCTCATTCGTATGAGAAAATCTAATTAAATGGCTTAGCAAAACAAGTGGTATGAAACGCTTGCGTTTACTTCGTCGGTTAATTTATGGACTTGTTCGATTGAAACTCTTGTGACAATTTCCTAGTGGAGATCTACAGTTTGTTCGTAAATATTTAAGTTAAGCTAGTGGTTATGGGACATGAAGCTAAACTCATATATGTACTGGCTTAGTGTAATTGACACTTCCTTATGATCATGACGATCATTCTTGTGATTTAGACTAGCAATGTGCGATGTCTCTTTATCCGTGTGTTCGGAAAATTAAATGGATAGCTTCCCATCCGTGTGTTCGGAAAATTAAATGGAAGTTAAACTCTTATATTTACTAGCTTGGTGTAATCGACACTTCCTTATGATCATGACGATCATTTTTATGGTTTAGACTAGCAATGTGCGATGTCTCTTTGTCAGTGTGTCAAAGGCCTTCGGGCCATCCGTGTGTTCGGAAAATTAAATGGATAGCTTCCCATCCGTGTGTTCGGAAAATTAAATGGATAGCTTCCATGAGATAGCTTCTCATCCGTGTGTTCGGAAAATTAAATGGATAGCTTCCATGAGATTGCTTCTCGTCCGTGTGCTCGGACTTCCCCCTTTTAATGATTTCTGGATTTCGTGTGTTGAATTCTGAAATTTGTTCTGGATTTCGTGTGTTGAATTCTGAGATTTGTTCTGGATTTCGTGTGTTGATTTCTGGATTTAATGTTTCACCAACTTTTACAATTGGCATTAATATGTATGTCATTTATTGTTGCTTGGTTAATTAAATAAAGAATATGACATTCTTTTTATGTTATGAGATTCGTGAGATATTTGTATGATTTTCCTTTGTTGATTTTCTAATGTATACTTGTCGAGGTATGACCTTTTTGGTTATCATACGTTTTTATTATATCTCTTCTTATATCTCATTTTATCTGATAATTATAGCTAGACTGATCCGTTTATTATTTTCTTCTTAAATAATACTCGGGTCAGACTGAGATTTTACAGGTGCTTCTTCATGACTTCCTATCTGGAACCATCATCTGACTTTTGGCTAACTACTCTAGTTTAGTAGTTTTTGTTGTATACATTTGAGATTAGACTCCTTGATGTATACATATTCTTTTGGCTAGCTCTTGTATCTATTCTTTCGTGTTATTGTGGATCTTATTTGACCACTACTCTGATGTACACTTTCATGTGTTATATTCATATCTATTTCCGCCTTTGTGATATGAATTGCCTGTGACTGATTTATGTTATGCTTATTTCTATATTTGTTTCCGAAGATATTATAGCCACCGTATAGTAGCTTTGAGTTTGTATCGGTATGTCGGATTTCCTCTTGAAATAAAAATGCATGTTATACTATCTGACATATCGGTGCTCGCACAAAGCAATTACACGGATGGTCGCTCCTCAACAGCCTTATTCTCCGTGCTAGTTGACGACATTACCTCGTAGTGTCCTTGGCTAGCGTGGGTATAGAGGTGGGGCGTCACATTATCAATCATGAGTGAATGGCTCACCTTTCGAGATTAGAGAATTTTGACAACACAAAAGCTACGAATTTGAATCCCAATCTCAACAAGCACTAACAATCCCAAACAAAAATTCCAAAGCAAAGCACAAACTTGAATTGATGAAACACAAAATATATAAATATATAACTTTTGTTTTTTTACAAAATAGAGGAAGAGAGGGCTAAGGGGGTGTTCGGCCTTGGGAGGAAGGGGCACGGCCTAGGGTTTTGGGTTGGGTTTGGGTGCGGCCAAGGTGGGCAAGGGAAGGGGATTGGGTGCGGCTAGGCTAGGGTGGAGGCTTAGGGTTCAATTGATGGAGTTTGGTGGTGATGGGTTCGTCTATGGCCTAGGGAAGAGGATGGGGTTTTCGGCCTTGGAGTGGTGGATGGTGGCCAGGAGGAGGGAAGGGGATGCCCTTGGATGGTGGTGGACGGCGGCGCCAATAGGAGAGAGGTAGAAGGGTTTTGAAGGAGGAAGGATGGAATTTGATTTGGGAATTGAGGAGTTTTGGAGTTTTGAGTTCTGTAGATTTGAGGAAGAAGAAGGAAGAGCACGCAGAAAGTTTCTCAAATGAGAAATTTCTATACGTACTTGGTTTTAGTCAGATAGGAAATAGAAGGTCAATAGGTGGGAAAAGGAATGGTCATATGACTCTTAGGATTACTAGAGTCTCTTGGTTTACTAAGGCTCATTAGACTAAAAAAACCCAACAACACTTAGCCAAACAAACACAAATAAACACTACAAATTTATGTCAATTTTTCACAGTAATTTAAATTTTTAGAGCAATAGGAATTTTATTTTAACGGAACGAAAAATGGAGAGGAGATTAGAATTCAGTCTAGTATCATATAAAAAGAATAAAATTTAAAAATTCACATTTAAATTTTCCAACCAAAAGTCAAACTTTGACTAAGTTAGACCAAAATTTGAAATTTCGCAAAAATAATTATTCTATTAAATTTGGTCAAATAAAACACTTACAATACAAATTCAAATTTTTATTTTTATTTTTCAAGTTTAATTTTTATTTAAATTCAAAATACTGCCATTTTAAAGTTGTTAAAAGTTACGGGTCGTTACACTTTATCTTAATTAAAAGATGTAATATCAATTAATGCAATATTAATTTGTTTCCCTTATCATATTTAAAAAGGTTAAATTCCAATCAATTCAATATATATATATATATTTCAAATTAAATGGTGGTTATAAATTTCCAATTTATTGTTACTTACATATTTGTAACTTTTATTGTCATTATTAAACAGTTGTAACGTTCATTGCATTAACAAAAGACATTCATCACTTACCAATTAATTGTTTTACCTCATTCCGTTATTTGAAATCAACTTGGTATGTTACCATTTAAATCACGCATTTTATTTTCCTTAAATAAATATGCATTTTATCGTCGCTTACAATTTCCTTTATTATCCAATTCATGCCATTAACTACGCATCCAATTCTCATCCAATTACATTCAACCTATGTTATCATCTCTTTATAACTTATTGGAATTTGTTATTTAATAAATTTGTTCCAGTTCATATCAACAAATCACATATATAAAACATCAAATTTTTATTCCTAACCAAATTCTATTCAACAATTATAATTAATATTTCTTTTTAAAAATTGTTCGAATTTACGAGTCATTACAGGGTTAATTTATAACGCTAATAACAATAACGATAATAGTTTCGCGTGGTCTCCTTCAACTCGATACGATCCGAAAAATCCATACCTTCTTCACGACGGTGCCTAAGCTAACCATCTAGCTTTCTGAATCATTCCTCCGGTATTCCACAGTACTTCTAACCTATACTTCTTCAACCATCAACAATTCCCATAACCCGATAATATTCTAACTACTATTCACCGCATATTTCATACGGAAATACTTCTTTTAATAGCTGGCGAGTACAACAACACTTCTAACTTTATACCTCTATAAAATTAAATGTCATTTTTATTTCACCCATCCCTTAAAAGAGAGAAAACATTAAAAACTTCAACTTTTATAAACAGGAAAATCATTGGACTAAATATTCACCCTTTGGAACTCATTTCTAAATTGAAAAACTATTTTCTTGCCAAAAATCAAAATTAAACTTTTACTTTCAATATCGTTTTCTTTTTAAACCAAAACTTCTTAACATGACCAAACTTAGTGGTATACGTGTTTCTAGAAAATTAAATTTCAAAACTTCCCAAAACAAAATTTCCGAAATAATTCCTTGGGAAACGAAATCGTCTTAAAATCCTTTTTCCAAAATCTAAGGCATTTCCAAATTATACTTTATCAAAAATTCTCTTGCGGGTTTAGACTAAGGAATTGACTTCAGTTCTTCAAATAGAAATCCGATTTGCCGTTTAAAGGTGGTTGGTGGACATTCCCTTGCCAAAACTGGCTTTCGGATATTTGTGACATACCAAATTCTATTTCCCACTTATCTTTAATAATTATTTATCTTCGACTTCAAGTCATCATCAAAATCCAAAATCACAAATTAGCTAGAATCTCAACCATCAAGTCGAACATCCTCCAGTCTCCGGGATTCTGCCTTATGTCGTACTCATGCTCTTCTCCATCAACGACTTACGCATCACCAACACTCCGTGGGGTAATTCGGAGTCGGCCTAAAAATCTTAACTCTAAGATATTTACAATCCATAGTTGCTTTGCCCATTCCTTTAGAGTGGAACTACAACTACTTCTATAGTCAAGATTCTTAGAGTCTAGCATAAAAATAATAATAGATAGGAAAGTACGAATACATTCTCTCAATTTATCCTAATTGCTCTGATCAACTAATCTAGGCTCTGATACCAAATGAAACAACCGCACTTTAATGAGCCCAAATTTGAAAGAAATCGAAACCCAAGTCCATCAAAGCACGGATCGTTGGATTTGGTACCTACAAATAAGCATGAACATATCAGAGATTGATAACATCTAAACTCACAGCGGAAATAATAATAGGATATAAATACTGACTATGGCTACTACCTTGGAAATGATTATATTCCTTGGATATCAAATCGCCACATCAGTATTATGCATGAGAGATAAGAAGACTTCTCCAACAACCAATCACATCCAACTTCAGTGACTTGTTACTCTAAATCTATCATGTGGGTTGTAATGAGGAGTGGGTCAGAACAACATTCTGGTGACTTGAAGATCTATATAGTGTCCATATAATAAAAATTTTATCGATTGGTTTCTATTTAATTGTTATGTTTACTATTCTAAGGTAAACCAAATTAACCCAATATTGCACACACGATATTTCTACCTAGCATGATTTACTTACCTACCCTCTCCAATGTATAAAATACTGGTGTAAGTCTATCAACCACTTAATACTTCTGAATATGAAGTGGGCTCCCAACATCGTTATCGTTGGTCTATTTGTCCTAGCTACAGAGACATTTGACCACTATTTATAGCTTTATAATACATAATAACTGTACTACTAATGCATCTATCGTTATTAAAGTCTTATCCATGTGAGAGACAATACCCATGCAATTTAAGATCTTATTAATAAGGACTAGGCAGACCAATGACCAATTAATACCAATATTCTAGGTAGGCCTTTGTCATTTAATACCTATCCCTTAAAGGTGGGTTCCTAACTAGTACTATCTAGCTGACATTGCTTGGAATGTCACTGGGACCCCTAATACTTCTTTATAGGAAAGAGACAAACCCCATATCAGTCACTTAATACCTCAAATAACTCAAAGCGGACCCTTTTCAAGATATCCACTGCCGCTCCTAATCGTTAATTCAAACCATTTAATACCAATATTCTAAGCAGGCTTTTGTCATTTAATACATATCCCTAAAGGCGGGCTCCTAACTAGTACTATCTAACCGACATCGCTTGAAATCTCACTGGGACACCTAATACTTCTTTATAGGAGAGAGACAGACCCTATACCAATCACTTAATACCTCAAATAACTCAAAGCCAACCCTTTTCGAAATATTCACTACCGCTCCTAATCGTTAATTCAAACCATTTAATACTTTTTAATTAGGAAAAAGGCGGCCCTAAAACAACCACTTAATACCTCTAATCCCTAAGCAGATCCTATTATTTCCATAATCATTTCCCATGGGTCATATGATTAGTGATCTCCCACATCAGTAATAGGTGTATACAACTGCCGGTAACCTCTGAGTGAAGGGCAGACTTCTGTTGTGTCACTTTACTGATCTCGCATCCCAATCTTTTAAGCCCAAATAATTATTCTACAGGTCCTATAGTTAAAGGTGTCTCACATCAATAGAAAATGTACACGACTACTGGTAGATTACAGGTAAAGGGAAAACTTCCATTTTGTAACGCTATTGACCTCACATCACAATCTATTAAATCTAATTAATTATTCTAGGCTTTACTAACTTAAGCCATGTTATCTTAGGCTTTATTATTGCTAAGCTTTATCATCCTAAAGTGGATATTGGACTTAGCTTACTAACCTCCTTTTATTTATTTAAGGTTATATAAATCAACTTAACTATTCAATTACTCATAAATCCACTTTATTTGCCTCTTCCGTAGATTTCAATTTGTCTATGATAAAGAATATCATCCTAACGGACATTTCCTAAGGAATTTATGTATATTTACTATTTTCCAATTAGTAACTTTTCCTATCTATTCCATAGTTATTAACCTAACTTCTTTATTTATTTGTCCCATTAGTCTATTTACCCAATTAATTACTTGTAACAGTCAAATCCACTTCACAATTAGTACCCATTAATTAGAGTTACAGCCTTTCCAAACTTTCCTCCTATTTCCTATTCGTTATTCGACCCTATTTTTACGTATAACTAATATCCTAAGCGAGCATTATGCATAAATCATCATTATTAGTTAAGTATTTATTAGCGCTTAAATATAAATACCTTCTTCTACAAAATATATTATAGTCACAAATCTTTAACTAGAATATTCTTTTCCATATTTAATTTCCTGAAATTACATTTCTTAGGAAGATTCTCTATTGTGATTTCCATAAATTAGTTTAAAACAAAAGATCAAGAATAAAAGGAAAGCTTTGCCTCATTTGAAATTACAAGGAATGATTATTTTCTTTTTATTAGAATATACAGTGTAAACTACGAAGAATAAATCTGTACTTTATGCATCTCTTCCTTTTCATTTGCATATAGTCCTTGTTAAATCAAACGTTGCACTTTCCACGCAATTTGGAAACACAAAATTTTTTAAAGAAAATCAAATGAACGTTCTTCCCAAAAATTAAACGATGGAAAATCTCCAATTCAACATAATTAGGGTAATAACCAAAATCATACTAATAATCTACAATCCAATTTTAGATTTGGAATAAATTTCATATTTAATATATATTCATATCTATAACTTTTGGGACTGATTTTCAGATTAGGGTGTAACAATAATTCCAATCAGATCTCCTAAGAATATGTAGGCGGTGTTTAATACAATCAATTTTAGCCTATAATTCAAATATATTTATTCGTTTAGGCACAAAAATCAAACTTATGCCAAAGAAATATATTCAATATCATAAATAATTTATAAATTTCCCACTCGCCTTCTAAAAGCATTCCAAATCTCCAAATTTGAAGTAAATCCTTTGATTCAACTCCATTTCCTTCTAATTCTAAGAAATATGTATAAAAAGGGTATATGCATATATTAGAACTATAGATCTGAGAAGAGATTTGGGGTTGAAGCGAAATATAAACGTATACATACAAATATATATATATATGTGTGTGTGTGTGTGTGTGTGTCTATATGTATGTATATTACTTCGTTATCACATAATGTTGATTCGCTTCTCTTCTTCTCTTGTTTGATTTCCATTCTTTCCCAATTTTTGTGTATACAAATATAAATATTTTACTTTATAATTTAGAAAATAATGGAGAAGAGAAAATGGCAGAGCTTCGCTGCTGCTTTCATAAAAATATGAGAAGAGAAGAGAGGGTTAGGCCTTAATTTAGGCACTCGAATCAACCATAGCCATTAGATTTAATTATATATAATCCGAGCCGTTTGGCCAAGGCAAACCTTAGCCGTCGCTTCCCAAACCGGTCGACCACTTCATGGCACTGATTGACCGCTACATATAGATTGGTCGTAATGAGGCTTTTGAACTATGGGTTACAGTAATTATTATATAAATGTTAACTTTTCTAATTTAATTATTTCTGTTCCGAATTCGTTTATCGTCCGTAATTTCTTCTTTTGCACTCCGATCGCAAAACTCTAAATATAAAAGTTGCTCTGAATTTCACCACGAACATAATAGTGCAAGTTTCGTGGTCAAATTCCATAGTTTGCACAAATTCCATTTATTAAGCATAATTAACTAACTAATTAATTAAACAACTAATCATAAAATTTATGGGATGTTATAGTTATCCCTAATATAAAGGCTCGAATTGATTTTCGCCTTTGGGCTAATTTTAAAAATATGTTTTGAAGTTATAAATAATATTTTAAATTTATCAGGTTAAGTTTAAAATATATAAGAGATTTTTTAATGTTATATAATATATTTTTTAAATTTTTTTTAAAAATATTTATTTATTTTCAAAATTTTCAATAATAATAAATTGTATTAGTTAAATAAATAATTAATTAAAAGTTAATTAGTTAAATTAAGAAAATATTTAACGATACATGTAAATTTATCTTAAAGTATTTAAGGTAATTAATAAATAATTTAGAAAATTAACTAAAATTGTTTTAATTAAATAAATTAAATAAATGTTAATTAATAAATAAAATTATATTCATGTATTTAAGAATATTTTTTAGATAGGTTTCACCTAGTTAAACTCTAGAGATGTCCTCTTGATGGTGTTATTGGATAGGTTTTGCATTGGCGATGAGATTGAAGATAAGTTCTCTATTTGTAAGGTTGTTGGTCTTCCACGGATTGTTTTTAGATGATTGTCTGATTTTCCTTTCTTGTGATAATCTTAGCAGTATTCAAAAGAAAAATTTGAAAAGATGTGGTTATTAGAAAATAACTTTACGAATATATTTACAAATAAATGGATTTCCTTGAGTTTTTATAATGTTAGATTTTTGGGTAATATAGCTAAGATATATGTAAGAAAACTTAGCGTTTTAAGATTCTTTCTTAAAAACGGAGCAAGGATACTTTCGGGAATGTTAGACTCAAAAAGATAATTTACTTTATGAAATCATAAATTTAAATAATATAGAAGAAACTAGAGCCTTGAACTTATCAGAGAAGAATGTCCTTTCAAACCTAAAGGAGGAACTGGATAAAACTTAACTCAGGAGGAAATTATGTAGTAACAAAGAGCTAGAATTCAGTAGATGGACAAGGGTTATACGAATACCAAAAATTTTCATAAAGCAGCTAATGGTAGAAAGCATAATAACGCAATTAACTCTATTATTATTAATGAGCTAGACATTTTTGATCAAAATGAATTTACTAGGGCTTTTACCAAATATTTTAAAGATATTTTTGGAACTAGGATAAGCCATAGCATTCCAGTTAATTGGGATAATCTATGTCCAGTTGATACCCTGATTGATTTAGATGGTTTGTATTCCCCATATCTTAAGGAGGAAATTTTTACGGATATTAATGATATGCCATGCAACAAGGCACCAAGTCCCGATGCCTTTATCAAGGGTAAAAATATCACTAATGGGGTTGTTGTTGTTTAAGAGTTTCTATTGTAAAAATAATATTTCTTGTGTGCTTTTAAAAATAGACTTCACGAAAGCTTTTGATTCTTTGGATTGGATGTTCCTTAGTGAGTTGTTATTGGCAAGAGGTTTTAGCACAAAATAGGTAGGATGGATTATGGCTTTACTTAAGACTGGTAATTCTAGTATTATGGTAAATGGTATTTTAGGCAGTAAAATTCAATCAAAATGCAGGCTTAGGCAAGGCAATCCTTTGTCACCTCTTTTGTTTAACTTAGCGACTGGCGTTTTTATCGAAATTATTTAGCTAGCTACAAATAATGGGATTTTATGTAGGGTTGGAAATGAGGTTACGAATCATGGTCTCTCCGTTCTCTAGTACACAAATGACACCATGCTCTTTACTTCACCTTTGCATTTTCATATTATAGCCCTTAAGTTTATTTTGTGCCACTTCGAGTTACTATCTGGTCTAAAAAATAATTTTGATAAAAGTTCGGTTTTAGTGCTACATGACATTTGTAACTTAGAGAGTTAGGTTGCTACCACTTTAAACTGTAACATAATGAACTTTCCCATTGATTACTTATGGTTCTTAATAAGACCAACTAAATTTAGGCACAATGACTGGTTATCTATCATCGATATAATTAGCAAATGACTAAGTAAGTGGAATGGTAAGTTTTTGTCAAGGGCAAGTAGGGTAGTTCCAATCAAAAAAAAATTATCATCACTACCCATTTATTGGATGTCATTTTATGGGTGGGGATGATCCCAGTAGTAGTTCAAAGTGTCTCGTCGGTTGGAATTTGGTTTGTAAACTGAAAGAGGAGGGAGGGTTAGGGATAATTAATCTTCATAACCTCAACATTTCTCCACTACGGAAATGGATATGGAAGTTCAATGCTAATAATGAAAACTTAATTTAGAAAGGAATAATTTAAAATCAATTTTACGATGGCGCTCATAACTTGCACCAATTAATGTCTAACAAGCATAATAACTTGTCATACTTTTGGAGATCAATTTTGGATATTTTTAAACTAGGTATTGGTAACATAGTGCATTCGGGGAATAATACATCGTTCTAGCATGATTGTTGGATCTATCCTATTCCTCTTAAAGTAGAACTTACGAAACTCTATGATATTTGTAATTTTAAAATTGTACTCATTTGGAAGTTTATAGACCTAATTTAACTTTTCTTAGGAGTTCGACTTTAATCATGCACTAAAAGGAACTACTTTCTACCAGTTTGCTCTTCTATATGCCAAATTAGAACTATATAATATAGATAATAATGATGGTATCAAAATTTGGTGACTAACAACTACTCATCTAATTCATTTTACAAATTTCTAAATTTCTCAGGAATTAAATCTAACCTTTTTAAATTTCTGTGGAAAGCGAATGCATTCCCTAAATTCAAGTTACATATGTGGTTAATATTAACTACATTACATGGGAAACTTAATACTATCGAACTTTTAAAAAAGAAGAATGTGCATATTGATAAAAAAAAGGTATTTTCTGCAATATGAACCTGGAAACAACTATACACTTGTACTATGAGTGTTAGTTTACTAGATTTATGCTTTTGCACATTCTTAGAATTTTTGGTTTTAATATGTAACCAACGGGAATTTTCGATCCTCGAAAATCGACACTAATACATCCACTGTATTGCGTGCCGAGCATTCAAGTGCCGGAAAGATCGATCGTAGTGGAAAGAAAGAAGATAGAAGATAAGAAGAAACTAAACAATCATAGAATCTCACAATGCAATGGAATAACATATATTAATCAACATAATTATTTGCAAAGTCATTTCCAAAATGATACATCAAAGTCATACTAATACAAATTCTACCCTAGGACAGTTATAACAGCCTGTCCCTACCTAACTGGTACAATATACATATAAATAGCAGAAATAAGATAATAACTAGCTATGATGAAGTCTCCTACTCCAAGCTCCTTCAAGATGCATCCGGGGAAAACCTGAACTACTTGGCTACCCATAAAAATTTGAGTAACAGCGTTTGATAAACGCTGTAATATGATACAACAGCGTTATTACAAACGCTGTATAACGACATGCTGTCGTATATACATAACTTACAACAGCTTTTCTATAAACGCTGTTGAAACATCTCTTTGACAGCGTTTATTACGAGCTGTCAATAATCTTTTTACAGCGTTTTCAAACATGCTGTATTATGTTTCAACAGCGTTTATAATTTAGTTGTCGAAGATGTTCAAATTCTACTTTAACTGTTTACAACAGCTTTTTCTAAACGCTGTTATTGAATCATCAACAATTTCGACAGCATGTTAAAAACGCTGTGATTGAATCATCAACTATTTCGACAGCATGTAATAAACGCTGTTATTGACAGTTTCAAGATAATTACAGCACGAATTAAACGCTGTTGTTTCTTCATTGACAGCATTAATTAAACGCTGTCTTCTATTTATATAACAGCTTTAATATTCCACTCTATTTTTGAATATTCCAAAACTATATTTTAAGCATATTCAAGCAACTAGTATATATAACAGGTTCTAATAACTATTAATTGGTTACATAAACTAGTTAAGAGAATATTAATAAACAAAAGACATCCATAAACCAAGTTTCAATAATATCCATAAACAAAAATAACAAATTAAACCAAGTTGCCACAAATTCTGTTAAACAAAGACACGTTATATGTTAAGTATCGGAGAAGTGATCTTCAAAGCTGCTTGACCAGTGCTTTGGAGTACAGGTAGAGCGACATCTGCTGCCGGTTTCAGGGTATCATAAACTACTTTGATCACTTGCTGGTTCAGACCTAAAGTTTTCGAGGCACCATCTCCCACCAAGTCTATTATGTCTTCCACCTATAACATTTACTCTTTGATTTCAAACTGATACATATATTTATTATCATGTTCTGATGTTTTGATCTGTTTTGTTTTTACTTGCGATGAGTACTATCGAATATTACTTCCATTCACATTTTTTCCCTCAGATCTCCCTTCATTTGAGTGTGTACATGAATACATTATGTTAAGACTTCTTATCACATATAAAGAGGAGGAATTATGTTTACATTGAAAAGATATTCTAAACATGTTCTTATAAAAACAAAAAAGAAGAGAAACAGCAGCAGATCAAAAGGAAAATACTGACAGTAGAAATACGATAATTAATTGGTTTAAAAGTTGATCAAAAATTTCAAGACAGATTAAACTTGGTAAACACCTTGCATATGCACATAAAAACCAGGAAGGGAACAAGAGTTGACCTTTGTAGATAAAAAACGAACAAAGACGTGAAGAGGTTCCAGATCAGTTTTGTTACTTCTTATATACAGCAGTCATTTTCATCATTGACTTGTGCAAATTAAACAAAAGTTAAAAAACAAAAGGAAAAAAAGCAACGAGGTAAATTGTCTTGTACTTCTAATATCTTTTCCTACGACAATTCGCTGTGGAAACAAGAAAAATAAGAACCACTGCATATAATTTCATGGCTATAACTGAACCATGATGAAAAAATGAACTTTTAACAAGAAATGAACTTAATAGTTATGCTATATATGTACTTATTATACTTGAGATAAATATCTAACCATTTGGATGTGATTTGTATGCAGGCATCAATTTCATGGCTATGGTTCAAAATATAGTCAGATGGACACATGTAGTTATTTATTTACGTAAGTCTTATGCAAAGCTACATCATTATTGTTTGCTTTTATGTTCTGCTATCAACAAACGATGAACACATGGGTGACGTGAAGAGAGAAGTAAAAACAAAGATGGTAACATGTTTTCTAAGCAAATAGTAAGAAGATGAATTAGTAATAAATTCTAATCAAATGAGAATTGAAGGGTCGGAAAAGATTGTATACCAATTTGGTATTAATACTTTATATAGGAAAATCAAAAAATAAATAATAAAAAGACCCTTGTTGGAAGTGCAATGGAGAGGAAATTTTTAAGCTAGAATTCAATTTCAATTTAACAGCACAGGGAAAAATGAATTGATAATCAAATTATATTTTGTCCAACAAATGAATCAAGCATACCAAATAGTGGAAATGATGCCAACAAAATCCAAGCAATCAGATGCCAGTAAGATACATCCATCTAATATGATTCTGAACTGTAAAAAAAGAAGAAGAAAAAAGAAAAAGAAAAAAAAGGCAAACACAACTTAACAACCAAAAATAATCAACTGGATTGTTCTTTATACTTAAAATTGCAATTTATAAGAGTGAGCATGAAAAACCTGATGGGGATTACAGTCAACTGGATTGTTCTTTAAACTTTAGCTTGCACTGAGTATTCACGATTTCTGGAACCAAATTCAAATCTGCAATTCCACATTTCTTTTCTTCTCCAATTGAGGAATTCATTTTACTACTACCATCTTTCATTTTTAGTTCAACTTCAATAGCACAATCATTCATTTTATTACTATGTGCTTTATGTCCACCTAATGCATGATGCTTCCCAAAAACCCTCTTGCAATCAGAGCATTGATTCATGTTTTTGCTACTCCCACCCTCGTCGTTATTTCTTGATTTAAAATTACTGGGAGCACTCAGTTGAACACGCTTGGTTCTCTTTCTTTTGATAGTAGTATACCACATCTTCTTCCTACTCTCATTTAAAGGTTCAGCAGAAATCATCTCAACATCGTTAAAGTAATCATCTGTGTCAGATTCAGAATCATATAACTTCAATTTCCCGATATCATTCTCATCATCAATCAAATTTTGATCTTCTTCATGATCATCAGACTCATCGAGATGATGTAATTCATTGCTGCTAAAACAGACTGCTTTTACTGATAGCAACAGTAGACTCTCAACAGCATCGTTACTTTCTTTACTAAAAACTGAAGGGTGCATATGGGAAAAAGGTCTTGACGATCTGACATGCCCATTTTCTTCTTCTTCATTGTGAATCACCATTTTATCTTTCTCCGAATGACGCTTTCCATGATATAGTATAGCTTTCCAAGACTCCATTTTTTCACCGCAAACACTGCATCTAAGATTACGGTTGTGATCGGTATAACTCTGCATAGTAGGAATTTTCTTCATTTCTGGATTGTTTCTTGTTCCATTGTCATCCATTATTGGTTGATCAGAACACACAATGATTTTATCAAGAATCGAGATTTTGGTAAAGAAATGAAATTAGTAATATATGGTTGAGAAGTAAATATCTGTGTTTAGATTAGAAGGAGCAAAGTGAAGCAAAGCTGTGCTCAAGTGAAAGACAGAAAACTACGACTTCAGAAATTGTCCTAGAGTCTTTTACTGAACCATTATAATAGGGTGAGCGTTCATGTTGCAAAGATCAAGCTAATGCTCTGGATTTCCTTAACAAAGACCTGCCAACAGAAATTAGAAGGTAAAAAATATATTACTGCCAATCATCAAATCGAAATTAGAAGGTAAAAATCAAATATTAAAACACCAAAATAAAAAATATCAGCATTTGTGTGATAAATAAAAGGATTGTTTGATTGATAGTGATGATAGAGGATTATTTGATTGGAAGTGGTGAATGGTACTAAATTAAAAGCATAACCTACTGTAACAAATAAACTAAAAAATGAAATCAATATTTGCTTTGTATAAAGCAATTTTTCATATCATTTAATCAAAAGTGATGAGTGATGCTCACATAATTCAAATTAGAATGACTTATATTTTACAATACATAGCAATATAGCATATTCGGATAGTTTTGAGGTTTCGAATTATTTATAGCAGAATGATATTGTAATTAACCAAATGATTAGTAGTCTACTCACCCAAGCCTAAAGCATGATGAGCACTATTATGTCAAAAAGCAGGAGATGAGCATATTATGTCAAAAAGCAGGAACTGGAGTAGGCTATGTATCAGTGTATTTATCCTGAATCCAGATTCTCTGTAAAACCTGAAATTGCAAAAACACTCAAAATTAGGGATTTTGAATATAGTTTGCATTGGTACATGAACTTGCAGGGGAAAATCGAACATGGGATTAGGTCAATCCAAATGAGGTTAAAATTTATAAAATAAGTTGAAGGAGGATAAGAAGAACAGTAAATAAAACAATGGAACAATACGTGAATCAAAGTAAATAACAAAAAATTAAGTAAGCAAAGAGTACAAATATTTAAAATATGTGAATGTCAAGTGCCTTTAGATTTATGATCATTATCATGTCTAACTTTTTTTGTGAAATTACAGCGTAAATTATCCATTTTGTTAGTAGCTTTCTTATTTTTAGCCAAACAAACCAAAGATGGCTGTTAGGTGTTGAGGAGTTTGATCACTTCACTCATCTTGAAATCATTGTTAGCTCCTCGTATATTCCATACAAATAAACTCATTTACCTTTTGTTGAGCTCCTAATATATCTTTTAGGGGGAGCTTTTGTTTTGTTTTTGTCTTGTTTTTCTTGCTTTTTTGATTGAATTTCTGCACTATATTCAGGATATCTTCTATGTAGGTTGACACGTTTTGCTGATTTGTTTCAAGTTCTTATATGATACTATCAACTATTTGTGCTGCAACATTACCCATAATTAATAACATCATTTGAAAAGGTTTCAAAAGCAGATACAAAATTTTGGGAACTATCAGTTTCGTTTAAGCTTCTATAGTAGCTATAAATCCAGTCTCTGTTTTTCTAAGGTTTATAGAAATTATATAGGATTTGTGATCTTTGTGATGTGCTGATCAGTAGATTCAGTTTCATTTAAACTGCCAGATGTAAATTTTATTTTTTGTTTCCTCAGGGACATAACATCTTCATGCTCTACTTGCTTTTCTTGTGCATTTAGATCTATGGTCATTATTATGTTTAAGTTATGCATAATATGTAAAATATTTAAAATGCATTTGATAGTCGATTACAAAGAATTGTTTCAGCTTTCAACAAAAAATAATAATATGATGGCAACAAATTCTATGATTTTGTCTTAGCAACAACACAGAAAACAGTTTCAAAATATAAAGAAAATGATCACAAATAGCAATATAGGCTCTTAATTGTACCTGCCACAACAAAATAGTGCACAAAGGAACTATGCAGTCAGTTGCCTTGACCAACTCCTCCACTTGCTGATCTGGATCTGGTATTTTTCTCTTCTTCTGATAATTTGTGATACTGTATAACTCATAAAATAGATTTGCTGCTAGCCTACTATGTGATAACTTACTCTTAGTTGATAGTTGATGTTGTAAGTTAATCAGAATTTGTGATAGTTCAAGTAAAGTAAGTTAACTAATTTTAATTTATATAAGAATTTGAGAACTTTAAAGTAAATAAGTTATTTTTTTAAAACTGATTATACTAATTTTATGCTGATTTTAATTTTTTTAAACTATTGTTCTTTTTTAAATTGTGTCAAGGACAGACCTTTGGCTTTAAAGTAAATGCATATTTTTCTTTTATTATTTATTGGTTTTATAATCTGTATTAAATCAAGGTACTGTTAATATGTTCATTTTTATGTAGACAATATACCAGATACCTGGTACGTTAATCAAGCCATTAATTCTTGACCAAGTTGACGTGATTCACTGATTGTCCGTTTGGTTTATTAGTATCTTTATATCCAAAGGAATTTAATATGTCCATATACATCCCAACAAACGTATATAGACGACTTTCAACTTAAGGAACAATGCATAATCTTGTTCTACTGTAAGTTTTTTCCATCAAAATAAAATCCAAATGGATATTTAATGAAGATCTTTTTTTTATCATACAGATGGACACTTGCAAACAGCAAGAGCATGTGGCTATTAATTGTATCCAGGTAATACAGTCGGTACATGCACGTGCAAGTGATAGCTTAAAGGTTCAGAACAAAATGGAATTGCTTGTGACTGATAGTGAGACTAAACAAATTCTGTATGCAGACAAGTTTGAGGAATGCGGAGGTCTAATCCTAAAGATTGGCAACAAACATACTGTGGTATTTCTAATATGTCGCATATTCTTTCAGTCCTGCAAAGCAAATTCTTCAAGTATATTAGCATAGTTTAATATAACTCAGTAACCAACTAAACGATCAGGAATCCCCTTAAATCTTGATAAGACCTTTAAAATTTTATAGTGCGTCAACTGATAATATTACTTTCACCAGTAAAATTTGTTTCAATGTCAAAGTCATGTAACCACACAATTCTACAAATATCATATTCATGTTTTTTTTCAAGTCCAATGTTTTGTGCTTTCAATTGGTTGAACTTTTAGGAAGCATTGTGCAAAATGATTACTTTATAACTGACAAATATATCAAAAAAATGAATCACATATTATGTAGAAATCATTTTGATAACTGAATTAGATAACTGAAAATAATTTACTATCTATTTCCAAAAATACTTAATAGAATACCGAAGACAATTTACTCAAATAATACTTCCAATCTTAAATAAAAATCATTTGGAAATTTACTATCTATTTCCAAAAATACTTCGCTTTCAATAAAATTTTCTATTTTAATTTATTCCCCTTTCGATTAGTTTATAATGTGATCTCATCACAACAACAGTCGACCAAAAATATGTGATCTTATCGCAATTAAAATCAATCAAAGACGTGCAATAAAATTTCATCTAAATCAATCCACACCATTAAAATTTATCATCAAACAATCGACAACAACCTTTAAAAATGAGATCTATATAGTGGCGAGTTATCAAAATATAACTCGTCCAAACAATGCAAGTAAACGTAATGTCACCCGATTCAGTTTATATCATATCAATCCATTCACACAATATTCAATTTATAGCAAATAAAAATGGATTTTATACTAGCACATAGTTGTGAGTAAATAAATTTACTCACCTCAAATGATGCTTAAGCCTGAAATCAGCGACTATCCTTAGCTTAGCGCAAATGTTGCCATCGCCAATCACTGGAATGCCAGCCCTTCCATCACAAGCCTACCAATCAGTTCAAGCTCCAACACCCTCAGAAAACTAGCCCTATTTGCAGCCATCACCAAATCGCTAGTCACCTCCAGCCACACGCCCAGTATAATCGCGCACACCTTCTCTCACGCTGCTCCAGTCAAAGATCTTCATCGTCATCCCCATCGCGACTAAGCTCCAAGCGATGTGATTGGCTGACTTAATGAATGATTTCTCTCCGATACAAGCATAGCCAAGCATCCACGACTTTGTGAGCAACGGTCATGATAGAGAGGAGTAGTTTTAAAGAATTTGTTGAGCAGAGAAAATTAAGATTTGGAGAGGAGTCATTTAAAAATTTTTGCAGAGAGGAAGCGATTAAGATTTGAAGGCATTGGTGATTTAGGGTTGCTTATTTTTAGCAGAAGAGGGAAATTAATTATACGCGGCAATGAAATTTTCAGAGGGAACGACATTTCGCAATTTTCTGAAAAAAATCTCAGCGGTTTCCTACGTTGTCTTCAGATTTTCCTACCTATAAAAGGTTGCACAACAGCAATCAACGTATAAACGCTGTTCTCCATTGCCGTTAAAAGCAATTTTTCTTGTAGTGGAACCCAAGAGTTTTAGGGAAAGAAAATAAAACTCCAGGTCAGACAGGTCTGGTGTGAGTAAACTCAAACGACAGAATTATTCTGTTTAAAACCCTTTTAAAATCAAAGGTATCTCGTAAGACCACGCCGCACATAAACACGGATAGGTTTGTACCTTACGATAACCAAAACACTTTTTATAGAAAATCTAGTAATATTATAATAATGTCTAAGCATTCAAAAAAAATATTTGAAAATAGCCAAAATTGTTACCATTATTAAATTCCAACATACTAGGCTCTATAATCAAAATCGTATAGGCACGTATTGGAGATTAGATTCCATACTAGGACAAGGCACCGAGGTACCACCTATCACGGTACATGTCTAGAAATGTGCCAAGGACCTCGCTAGGATCCCCTGCCAACACAAGACCAGCCTACCCCTTACTGGATAGAACCGAATATGTCATCATCCTGATTGCTTTGCAACCCTTTTTATTGAGATCTCATGTACAACCAATCCATAAATACGTAGATGTATCTAGAAAGGTGATGACACACCCTAATAGGAGTGCCTATTTAGCCTTGCTGCATCTCCCCTGATTTTAGTCATTCTCGATTGATGAGGCTTGAGGCTATGCTTACCTTTTGAATAGCAATCCCACTTGGAATGCTAACACTTCCTTCCAAGCAGTAATGCAGTGCCATCATTCACTCATACAAGTTGTCCAGGATAAGGACAAACTGAAGACACTACTTCTACTACATCCAATTTGGAATCACCCTCAGGTTTAGTGGCAAGCAGCCATTGCACTTCAATGCTCCATCTTCAATTATATATTCTTTAAGATGTCTTCAGTTCGAAACGCTTGAGTTGGATCGAAGTGGTTTTTGGATAGCATATATGATCCAGCTCTCTTCAAAACAACTGTCGATAGTTCCCAGTAACTCAACCCCGGTTCTTTAGGAAATAGACAAAGATAAGAGCGGAGTTCACCTTCTAACTGTTTATGGATGGATTTCCTTATTATTTATCTTAGAAGAACGAAACGAGATTTATACGTATAGTACAACATCATTGGGGATGTAACGATCCGCCTTTTAGACCATTGAAAGTCGACACCGAACACTACCACTGCGTTCCAATGTCGTGCATCCAATCGATAAAAAGGCAGATTGTTAGGGTAAATAAAAAGAAAAGAACAGAGAACAGAGAAAAACAAAATCTCACAGTGGAATCGACAATATATAATATAACAAAGATAGTGCAAACTGTCACCCCAAAATACGGAGTATATCAGAGTTAAAAACAAACCTTATTAGTTGGACAGTAAAAAATCTTGAGCATACAAATGCTGATAAGAATACTACATAATACAGCATAAAATAAAATACTACGATAGGTGAACCTACAGCTCCCCTTCAAGACCTCCATAACACCAAGGACAACCTGGGAAAATGCTTATTTTGACCCGAGCATTAAAATAAAATAACACCCGGATCAATCTGGAAATACCAGCGTGAGATAACACAAATAATGGGGAATGTATAAAAGTTCTATGAGATCACGCCGCTAACGCAGAACAAGTTTTTTTTTACCCCACAAGAATAACATCCATACAGGCAAGAGCAGAAATAAATATCAGGTAACAAATCCAAGTATGAATGGGCATAATTAATATTAAAACCAGATTTGAAAGAATGGAAATAATCCGAGTCAAATCCAAACTGGACAGAATGGATAAAACAAGGAAACGGTCCAAATTCGATTGAATGAACAAAATAAGTTGACGGTCCAAACTTAATAGAATGGGCTAAATAAAGTAACAGTCCAACTTGATAGAATGGACTAAATTAATACTTAAATGCCGTAAAGAGGAGTTGGCTCTACTCGTGGCAATTTAAAGATAAACGGATTCAAGGTTTTCGAATCAAATAAGGAGAGGAAATTTTCCAACAAATGACTAGGAAGGTGCACCCCCCTTGGAATATACCTCTAGTAATATACTCTTGAGAAGCTCATATACTCCGTGAAACTTCTCGGACAATACCAAGCAGGACCCCGTCGGACATTTCTGACAAAGTATAACAACTCTCAACGGAGCAATAAATCGTCTTAGAATGACGATACTAAAGTAGCTGAAGTAACCAGTAGCTGAGATACCAACTATCAAGGATATAAAATGATCGTATATGAAAATTAAGTCTTGTATACTTACCACCACTCATCGAATTCAAACTGATACTATTTCTAGATTAACAGTAATACCAGACAAGTAAAGGTAGTGTTACCTCAAAGTCATGTCTCACGATTATTCTTAACTTTTGAAATAGCGACAAGTCTACTTCTTCGATGTTTAGTGCTAATTATACAAATAAATCGTTTCCATATAAGTGATTCTCTTCACAGAAATAATTTATTTCCATAAACGAATCAAACTTTTTCTTTTAAAAACGAACTGAACTTGTGCTTGATTTCTATATTAAAGTATTAGTAAAAAAAATTTAGAAATACTCTTTCAAACCGTTCTTTTATAAGACAAATTTTATAATTCTAAGTATATTGAACAAGGGTCAAAACAAATGTCATTAAACCATTGTTTACTATAAACCCAAAAAAATTACACTTAGCTTTATTTATAAATAATCCCTTTTAAAGGATTTCCTCATTTATAAATCATTATTTATAAATTTAAAACAATATTTATTATCCCAAAAGATAATAAAACAATTTAAATATCTTTATAAAGTTAAAACAATATTAATTATCCCAAAAAATAACTAATCACATTTATAAATCCCTTTTAAGTAAACGAATCCATTATCTTTAATAAAATAGTTAATTATTTCTAAACACTTTTATATCATCAGCCAATTACTTTAAAATCTTTATTAAATCAGTTTATTAACTTTAAGTCGGTTAATTAACTTAAAGCGCTTTTATTGTGTTGTAGTAACTTTTATTAAATCAATTAATTAACTTTAAATATCAATAATTAAATAGGTTTATTAAATTCAAATAATCATTAATTAAATGAATAATTAATCTCAAACATCATTAATTAAAATGATTAAATAATTTTAAATGCCATTAATTAAGCAATTAATTAAGTTCAATAAATTAATTAAATTAACTAAATTCAAACATCATTAGTTAAAATGATTAATTAAAATATCATTTGTCAAAATGATTTAATTAACTATATAACATCATTAATTAAAATGATTTAACTAAATTATAAATATCATTAGTTAAAACAATTAATTAAATTTAAAACAATAATTAATTAAAATGATTAACTAAATTCCAAATATCATTAGTTAAAACAATTAATTAAATTTAAAACAATCATTAATTAAAATGATTGACTAAATTCCAAATAGCATTAATTAAAACAATTAGTTAAATTTAAAACAATCATTAATTAAATGATAATTAAATTCAAATATCATTATTTAAAATGATTAATTACTTTTAAATATCATTAATTAAAAATGATTATTAATTTCAATTATCATTAATTAAAATAATTAATTAAACTCAAGAAATCATTAGTTAAAATGTTTAATTACATCTTATCTCATTTAAATCAAAGATAAACCAATTTTATAAACATCATTTATTAAATTGGTTAATTAATCTCAAAATTATTAGTTAAAATGGTTAATTATTTTAAATTATCATTAATCAAAATGATCAATGAATTTTAATATTCTGTTTAGCGGAAACACAAGCTCAAGTTCATATGACAGGGTATTGGGGATGAAATTGAATAAATGACGATATAGCGAAATTGCTATGACGACACTTAACAAATTAAATGGAATATCAGGATTTATTCTCAATTAATCATCAATATAACAACATAATGATGTAAATAACTGATTATTGGCGAGAAACCCCTCAGGGTCTCTCTATAAATTTTCCCTGCAAAACAATGGTTATGGATAATATATATATAATCATATGGGTCCATAACAATCAACCTAATATGTCATCCATTTTCCAAACGAAAATTAAACCAAACAATTTAACTAACATCCAAGTAATACGTAAACATTTATAACATCATTAATATGATATAATAAAATCGAATGCGATTTAAACTCATAATGATTCTCATTTCCCTCAAAAAGTTCCGATTTTGGACAAAGTCGTCCAATTTTTAGCCTAAATTCCAACAACCTTCAATCTCGTCCAATCTAATACCATAGTGTCGCCTTCGTCGATACAGTCGCAATGCAACTCGTCGCGTTCAATTTGGACCTCGTACGAGTTAGATATGGATTAACGAACTTTTGAAATTATTTAAATTTTAGATTAACATAATTAAGTTAAAAGCTTAACTACCTTCTCTCTCATCACGTGAACAACCTAGGTCGTGAAACAACCCAACTCAACCGTGTTTGCTTGCTGCCACCGCCGTCTCCACGTCGCCAGAGGTCGATATGATGCCGCCGTCATCTTCGCCATCACGAGGCGCACCTACACCCACCACCTAGCCGAGCTCGGTCGCCTAAATTGCTTCCCACGGCATGTCCTAGGTCGCATGAACGTAGCCAATTATTGCTTCCATTCGTCGGCGATTCGATGATCCAACCATTGATTGTGTAGAGCTCGTCGAGCTCTTCATCTTCTTAGTTGAAGTCGAAGGCTAAAAGTGCGTGGATGGAGAGAAGTCGAGGGAGAAAGGCAAGCTATTTTCGGCCATTAAAGTTAAAGGAGGTGGCTGAAAGAAGAGCTAGGGTTTGAATGCAAAAATAAAATTTTCAAGTCCTTATATAGAAAATTTTGCGGCACTATTCATCCGTGAAAATTTCAAACTCCAAACGAAGCATGCCGCCTAACGTTCTATATGTTATACCCCTATTCTGAACACAATGGAACTAGTCTCAAGACCTAATTCGATCATATGCAGAAGATAGCTTTTCAAACCCAACTATTATATTAAATTGCCGAAATTAATTTCTACACGTTTTGATTTCGCACGACCAAACGATACATCTGATCACCATGAAATTCGACACCATATTATAATTCACTATTACGGATCCAACAAAACTGGTTTCGTCGAAATCCGAGACAATGCCCCGGGATGACAATTTCACAAATTTAAATGTCGTTTTATATTTAATTCTCAATATTTTCTGATCTATTTATATTTGTAAATAAATTTACAAATTGAATCCACCAATATTATTTATTAATCTAAAGGAATTGAATAAAATTATTAAGTCCATTTATTTAACATTTATTTATTCACAATTCACATATCTTAAGCATGCCCTATATTTCAATTATAAGTTATAAAATTCCAAAATCCAATTATTTAAATATTTAAAATTAATTAAAGATTTAAAATTAAATGACCAGAATTTTGGGTTGTTACCGGGGATGACTGTGTCGTATAACTCACGTGTTTCTCCTAGATATTTCTAAAGTTATGTTTATGTCCAGATTTGATAGTCGGTTATATAACTATCAAATAAACAATCGTTCAAAATTAATCTGATTCCATATGGAATCCACTAAGCCTTTATTAATTAATCTTTAATTAATTAAAATCACTTTATAAACATTCGATCAAAAGACCTTTACAAAACACTATTCCCAAACCTCTTACATCCCTTTTATACTAGGAAAACATTTATACTTATCTTAGGGGTATAAGTATATTATCAAAACATTTGGAAAATTCCTCCTTTTAAATTCCTTTTTGAAAACATTACTTACTATAAACCGATCGACTTATCCTTTATAAAAAGTTCTCTTTTAAAAGCTCACTTCACGTTTAAATACATTTATAAATTTTCAAAATCAATTTATAAAACACTTTTATAAGTCTACAAGTCAATTTACAAAACCTCATTACAAACCTCTAAAAATCATTTATAAAACATTTCCTATTAAAACTCCTTTGATAAATCTCTTTAAGAAAAATCCTTTACAAAATATCCTTTGCAACTCATCCTTTTAAATCACTTTAAATAAGCCTTTTTACTTAGTAAAACCCATTTTTATAAACAAGTTATTATTTATAAACACCTTTATAAAATAATAATATAACTTGAAAAATCATTTATAAACCTTAAACCCCAAAATTGATTAAAGAATTGAAGTAAATTCAAAACCATACTTTATAATGTCAAAAGGAGCTTAGCAATCCCAATGGTAGTAATTTAAGTTATCATTTAACATCAATTTCACTTCCAAGTCACTTAACCATTTATTTACATAAGTCAACATATATGTAAATGCAATTCATATCCAAATCAGTGAATAACATATCAATACAACTCAACTAGCATATAAATGTCTAAATAACATAATAGCAGGATGGTGATTTGTCCTGCTAAATAGGTGTCCAACAATCAAACAATTAACTTATAGCAGAACGAGGATTTATTCTGTTGATACATATGTCCATACAACCAATCTACAACAGAATGGGGATTTATTCTGCTAACACATATCTACACAATCAAACCATTTACATAACTCATTTACAATTGTTTGTCTACTTAACGGTATCGACACTTGAATCCCTTGTGTTCAAAACCATCTTTGAAAAAGAAGTACCTTTAAAACAATTTGGTTTTCGAAACAAAGGGTTTAAAACTTCCTTTTAAAATGATTAATTTCAAGTTAAACTCTTTATTTAATCATAATTAATCTTTATTAAATTTGAACTTAATTTAATTATAAATAAATAAACCTTTAATAAATAATTTATTTATAAATTAAACCCTTAATAAATAATTATTTAAATTAAAACCTTAATTAATTTATCATTAAAAATAATTAACAATTGATTTATTAAATAAATAAATAATTAACTTTATATTTGATTAATAATTAATTAAAAATAAATCATGTATTTAACTCGTAATTAGTTAAAAATTAATCTTACTTTAAAAGATAATTAATTAGTACTAATCTTTAATTAATTAAAATTAACAAACCTTGTTTAGTACTTAGTTGATTATTAATTATCAAAACTAATTAATTATTAAATTCTTAATCAAATTTTCTTAATCATTATTATTAAGATTTTAAAACATTTCAAAACACTTTAAAATGTAAACATTAACTTTTCAAAAATTGGACTTTTTATCGAATTGCATCAATAGCGACTATCGCTATGGATGCCATAACTTCCAAACTTGACTAACATCTCAAATAGTCTTTTAAAACACTTACTTTTTAATTTTAATTTACTTTATGAACTTAATACAAAGTTTTGGAAGAAAAACAAAAGGTTAGAAACTTTAGAAATTTTTTTGTTTAACACAAAGTAAGTAATCAAATTTAAAAACTCAAAGGATTGCTATGTCAAACACAAACACCTTTCAAATGCTCACCTTGCTTACTAACTTTTTAATTTACTAACTTTCCTTACTAGCTTTCCATATCATTTCCAATCACAAGACAAAGATCACAACTTTATAACCAAAAACATCACTTTAACATTCGATTCACAAATCTACGCTAAAGCATAAACTAGCAACATATGTACATCCAAACTATATGGTAATTCAACCATCCAAATAATATATTCTACAACCAAATAGGAAACATAATAGAGGTTGATTCTTTCCACAAAAATTTAGAAGTTTACTCATCAAAATTTTGCAAAAATCTTTTGAAAACTTGAAATACTTAGAACTTGCAAAGCTTGGAAAACCACAAGAAGCAACTCGAAAATGGGTCATTTTCCCCTCGACTTTTCACCATGTTCCTCTCGTAATTTTGGAAAGTGGTCAAAAGAATAGTTGTTGGAAATTATTTTTCCTATCATTTCAAAAGAAGAATCTCTTAATTTGGATTTGTTTTTAGGGAGATATGTCAAAAGAAGAAGATGTATTTTCGGACTTGAAAATATGGGTCCGAAAATGGGTCTGAAAGAAATGAGATTTAGGCGTAACAAAGCTCAAAATTGGAAGAACTCGTACAAATAAAAGTTGTATCCACTGAAATTTTACATGGTCTAAAAAAAGAAAATCTATGTTTGGCGGAGATGAGGAAAATACGATAGGAGGAATAGGGGTAAAATTTGAAGAAGTGGAAGGCTATTTATAAGCAATAGGAAAGGTAAACTACTAAACTACCCTTGTACTTCTACCCTCCACATTGTTTTTCCACCTCAACACCATCCACCACACATGCCATTTCAGCCTCCACCTTGTCCTTCCCCCCTCATTATGTCAAAGAAAATATGTTTAAACATGTTTATACTCGAGTCACCAAAGTGTCAAATCATGTCTCTTAAGGCATCTTTTAATAAATACATGTATATACTTAAGTATATATACCTATGTATATACCAATATATACTAACTAATTTACATTCTTAACCATTTAAATGTTGTTTGAAATATAAAAAAGGCTCATAATATTTCAAATAACTTTTATATGATGAAACATCAAAAATTCAGAAAACGGTTTTCGGTCACATTTTTTGTTTTTCATTGAACTAAATATTTTGTAAACAAAATTTGAAAATGATATCACTATCATTAATTATTATTTAAAAGAGTTTTATTTTCATTATAAAACCTATTATTTGAATATTTAAAATTAAATAAATATTCGCAAATCAAAGTAGTGAAATTCCGGGTCGTTGCATTCTTCCCCCCTTAAAATAATTTTATCTCCGAAATTGCACCTCAACCTAACCCAGAAAACACTTTGCACTATACATAAGTTCGTATGATATACATATATCATTCATATACAAAGTCAGATTCGATCACTACTCGAATACATAACTTCACTTCCGAACTAGTATCGCTCACCTGATTTTCTAGTGCGGACTCTGATCAGGTTTAACAACCTGGATTTTTAGTCGTTTGATTTTGAACATCTAAATGGTTTAAATATTGATTTTGGAATATAAATTTATTTTGAATATGAAGATTTCGGTTGAAATTACAGAATGAATTTAAAATTTCAAATATAGCAATTTATCGAAATACGGAAACGATGAATAATTGAAATTTGAATTGAATATGAATCGAAATGATTTCTAATGTTGATATAAATTCTAATTGAATTAGAATTTAGTTAATAATTTTTAAAACTGAGATTTCATGCGATTTCGCAAATTTTTGAAATCGTCGATTAAATCGACAGGTTTAAATAGCAATCCGGGGCACAGTCTTGGAATTCGACGAAACCAATTCCATTGGATCCATAATAGTGTATTATTATCGGATTTCAAATTTCATAGCATTTGGGTTTACCGTTTGGTCGTGCGATCTGAAAACGCCTAGAAATAATTTAATTGAATTTAATTTAAATAGTCGATTTGAAAAGTTATCTTCCACATACTATCGAATTAGGCCACGAGACTTGTTCCATTGAGTTCGGAATAGTGGTATAACATTAGAAACACCAAGCAATATGCTTTGATTAGGGTTCAGAATAAATATTTAGATATTTTAGAATTTTATATAAATATATTATTTTCAAATTTCACATCAGCCGCACATTCAAACCCTATCTCTGCACACGCCACCCTAGCTCTGAATTCGCCACCCCTAATTCTCTTCGTCCATACGCTACCTTTCCTTTAAAAAAACGAAGACAGTTGAAATGAAAAAAAAGATAAATCGCAATCGTATTGATACCGCGAGCAAGAAAACGATGGTGTGGGCGCGCGATCGAAAAGGGGCAGGAAGCGGCGAATGAAGTCAAGGGGGAGGGTCGCGCGATTGCCAGATGCGAGGCGTAGGTTTCGAGCTCGAGCTCGACGCCGGAAGAGAAGAGGCATGATGATGGTTGGAGGGGATCCGCGATTTGGGCAGGCGACGTTGTTTGTTGCGATGGTCGCGTGGACCTGGGAGGTGATGGCGATGCTCGTACGCGCGATGGTCGATGATCGGAGATGGTAAGGTGATGAGGTGAAGTTGTATCGCGATCTGGTATTCGAATTTTGAGAAGCTGATTAGGGTAATTTACTGTTAATTTTTTTAATTAATTCAAATAATCATATTATTACATTCGAATGCTTATAAAATGTATATCTCATTCGTACGAGGTCCAAAATGAACGAAACTAGTTGCGTTGCGCTCGTGACATCGAATATCACACAATAAAATTGGTTTGGGATTTTTCGGAGTCAGCTGAGATTTTAGCCAATTTAAAATCCTGATATTTGGCAAATTAAAAATCAAGGTGAGTACATCTCACTCGATTTGGTTAACTGGTTTAAATTTATAGGAATTAAAATTTATTGATTGGATGAATTGATATATTTATCAGTTGGATGTTATATTATATATATAGTAGTAGTAGTATATATTAGTTGTTGGATATATTTCCTGCCTATTGGAGCGAATGAGACCCTATGCACCTCGCATAATAGTGGATGACCCTATATTACTGTGATATCCCGCCTCGAAGCGGGATTGGTATTTTATTGTTATCTAACATCTGTGGATGCAGAGAAATAGATTGGAGGGATCCAACTAGATTCCTCAAATTTATATTGATTGTTTGTCATAGTATATGATGTGTTAGAATAATCTGTTAGAGATTATTGTTGTGATTTGAATTATTGGATGCTATGGTAGCACTGGCATGAATTTTTGGTATTTTAAATACCATAAATATTATTATTGGAATTTGACAGGATTTAAATGAGATTTTGGATATAAAAATCTTTATATCGAAATTTGGATTTTTTTTAAAGAAATTGATTTGGATAAAACAATAATTGATTTTGGGTTATACTTAACTATTTATAAAAATATTTTAAATAGAGATTTTAAATAATTTATATAAAGGATTTTAAACGATGGATTTTTAAATGATATTTTTGAAAAAAATATGAAAAGGAGTTGAAATCGATATTTTAAATAGATGTGTGAAATAAATTGAATTTATTAAGAAATGGATTTATAAAATGTGATTAGTTTTATAAACAAGTGAAACTTAAAGGAGTTATAAGTTTATAAATGATGTTTATAAATAAAGGAATGAAATTAATTGATAAATTGGAATATAAATTCATAGTGTGAATTTATATCGAGATGTGAAAATAGATTTTGGAAAAAATAGTAGATTGTATTTTGGAAAATGAGAATGGTTAGGGAATCAGAATGGAATTGATGTGTTGTGAATCGAGGGGATTTATAAATTAAATTGGTTATTGGGATTTTTAAAGAAAAAAAATATTTTTATTAAGAAACTAAGTTTTGTCCTAAAAGGAAATTTTATTTATTAAACTATGTAATTAAAAGCTAGTTATTATTGAAATATTTCAGAAGTGCATTTTTCAAATACCGAATATTAATTGAAATAAAATTCTAATTTTTATAATCAGCTTTGTAAACCGATTAGTTTATATTAAAATGAGTTGGAAGTGAGTTTTGATGTTTTATTTAAACTGTTTTGATATTTAAATAATTGCTTAAGCGTATTTTGAAAATAAATTACTATTCTTTAAAAATATTTATTTAATATATGCATAGAGATTGGGAAGCGATTGGAATTGATTTATAAATGCTCTCGAGACTGTGAATGGGATTTTAATAAATGAATGTGATTTTATAAGAGAAATCTTACAATGGAATTCTGGAAACTTAAGAAAATTTTCAAAATGTTAGAAAACAAGAACTTCGAAATTGAATCTGAATTCATAAAGAAGTTATAAATGGATAGACGAGATTATAAGTAAGTATAATAAATTTTGGAAAATTTAAAAGGAATTAATATAAATTCTGGAAATGTAGGAGATAAGATATGAAATAATTCCTAAGTATTGATATTTGAAATGATTTCGGAAATGGATTTATAATATTTTCCTAAGTGTGGAAATGAAAGTTTTTTGGAAATATTTAGCGATGAAGGATTTATATCGAGATATTTTTCTAAGTAGTGGATTATAAATCGAACTTGGAAATATTTCACTAAGTGTTGAAGTAAGATATGGGTTGAAATATCCTGTTATGGAAATAAATATTTGAAATTGTTTTCGAATATTGAAATGTTGAAAAGGATGAATATATATCTTTGTAAAGATATTTTGAAATGAATGTGTTTTGAAAGGTTTATAAAATAAGGCCTAGTGACTGCTTATGGATGTTATTTGATAGTTAAATAACCGACTATCAAATTTGGCCAAATTCGTTGATCGTTTTGAAGGGACCGGGATCAGATTTAATATCCGAAAACCACTTCGATCTGATTTGTGCAATACGAATTGTGATATAGTGAAGCTAATAATGATGGCGATTTTGGAGATTCGGTTTGTCCAGAGCCAGGACGGCTTATATGGATGAATTTTATCATTGCATCGTTGCCGGGAAGGCGATGTTAGCATTCCAAGTATAAATGCTATTCTAAAGGTAAAACGTAGCCTCAAGTCTCATCAACCAGGAATGACTAAAACATGGGAGATGCAGCAGGGCTAAGTGGGTCGCACCCAAGTAGGGTATGTTATCACCTTTCTAGATACCCTCGGAAATATATATTATAAATTATGGATATGGTTGTGCATGAAAAAGAGAGCTCTCGATTAAGGTGGGAACACCCGGAGTGATAACATATTCGGTACTATCCAGCTTAGGGGTAGGCTGGTCCTGTGTTGGCAGGAATCCTTGGGTACGATCTTGGTACATTTTTCTAGAGATGTACTATAAGGGGCGGTACCCCGGTATCCCAGTAATTGTATGGAATCCAATATCCACTACGAGCATGTACGGTTTTGATTGTAAACCAAATATTGCTGAAACGTGAGATGCAAGCATTTCAGCTATTTTCTAATTTACATTCTTTAGACCCTATTATAATACCAGATGATTTTGATATAAAATGTTTTGGTTATCGTAAGGTAAAAACCCATCGTGTTTATGTGTGACGTGGTCTTACGAGATACCTTTATTTTTCAAAGGATTTTGAAGATAGTAATAATTCGAATTGAGTGTGTTTTCTCACACTAGTTTTCCAGACTAACTCGGGTGTTATTTTATTATAATGCTCGGGTCAGACCGAGTATTATAGATTCAGGTTAGGATGCTATGGAGCTCAGGAGATAAGTTGGAGGATTTCAGACATATATTACGTACTTGTTTATATTCTGCTGTGTGTATAGACTAAATAGTCAGCACTAGTGAGGACAAGTTATAATAACTGTCCACATTGATGTATTGATTGTTGTACTCTGATGATTGCATGTATATTAACAGATACAGTTTCTTTTGTATTAAAATATGTTATTATATATTATATTTTGTTCCGCCGCGGTTGTGAGATTCTGCGTTGTTGTTTCTGTTTTTCTTTTATCTCTTTCTTCTTTACCTTTAATGATCTGGTATTTCCAGCACTCGATTGCTCGGCATGCTATATAGTGAACGTATTGATGTCGATTTTCGAGGGTTGAAAATCCCGGGCTGTTACATCAGGCTCCTTGATTTAGAACCTCTGTTCCCCTTACATAACTGTAACTATGACATAAAACATTTGTCCCATATCAAAAACCCTCATCAAATCTTCATCGTCAAAAATCGATTAATAGATCCTTGTTCAGAATGGTGTGAATCACCTCAAACTCATGTACTCGAATCCTAGATCAAAACTATATGGAAACGAGAGATGATCTACGTCCAACCTATGCACTTCTTTAATTATTTCCCCCTAATACCAATTCTATTTCCACTAAATTATTTATGAAACATTTCATAAAACTAAACTTAGGTTCACTTGGATACTACTCCACTACATCCTAAGGGTATATACCCTTATTTGATTCAACTATTACAATTTTCATTTATTTCCCTAAGAAAACTCAAGAGCCAAATACCCGATCTTATTTCAAAAACTTTTTAAAATGAAACTTTTATATACATTAATCATAGAATATATATTTATATGTATATAAATATCCCGAGTAACTCCAAAATGATACTAAGGAACTCGGTACTACCAAACAGTGTCATATATTTTCTTACCAAGAAGGTAATACTCAAGAGAAGTGCTTACCATCCAAACACATCTCTTTCCCAATTTTAAGTTATTTCCGAGCCATTCGAACTAGTTAACTTAAAAATATTACTTTTATTTCAAAATCCCATTTTTGAAACAATACTTTTCATTTTTCCAGCAAAATATTTATTGCCAACTCGCTTTTGGTTCGTTCGGGGTTTGAACTTGTTTCAATTGTACAATGATAGAGAGAATAATTTACTAAGTGCACCATAACGTTCGCCTAGGCAAACATCTGATCGTCACTTAGAAGATTATTCAGATCATAAAACAATCAAGACTCATTCCCCCTAACCAATCCAAAGAAACCATTTCTTACTTAACATTTTCACTCCCAAAATTTTATTCTTAAACCAAAATTGCTTTCAAATAATACTACTATTTTATTCCAAAACCTTGAAACATTTTCCAAAAGCCCCAGGATTTAAGTTCTTAAGTTTTAAAATTAAATTCTTTTTAATCCAAGACACATTCCTATAAATCCATTTTATAAATCAACTTTTATAAAACATTTTCCAAATATTTATTTCAAATATTCCAGCTTTTAATAACATCTTTTATTAAATCAAATTTAACCCCATATTATCAATCGAATGCCTTATAGTCAAATTGTGAAACTTAATTCATAAGGTGTTCGCATCAATGTTATCCTTATTTCTACTTACCCAGCCCAAATCCTAAAAAGGGAAGCTACCTACACACACTAACAATAGTCAATGCTCAACAGGACAAGCATGACTAACAAAATCCTAATTGATAATAATAGAATATTATTATATCCTAACAACAATACCTCAAAATACTATACTATTTTTGAAATCAATTTTTATATATAAAATATATTTCTAGGTAAAATTATTTCACTCATCCAATTTCAAAACAATACTGTGTCAGTTTTCCTTGTTCAAGTGTTTAGGAACCCTTATCGATACCGTGGTGTCCCACGTCTCGACCAGAGTTCTTAAGCCACTCAACAGATAAATCAACACAGTATAAACATTTTATGTCACTAACAAATACGCGCTCTTATATATAATACACTCATACTCATTTTAGGGTCTCACTTACTCGATCTCAAATGAGTTTACCCCACCAAGGCCAACGTTCTCGGTAAACCTTGCACTCTGATACCACGTTGTAACGACCTGCCATTTCAAACCCCAGAAGTCGACACAAATACACCCACCGTATTCATGTGTCAAACAACTAACTGCCGGAAAGAAAGATCGTTAGTGGAAAGAAAGAAGATGTATGATAAGAAGAAACTAAACAATCACAGAATCTCATAACGCAATAGAATAACATATATTAATCAACATAATTTTTTACAAAGTCATTTCCAAAATGATACATCAGAGTCATACTAATACAAATTCTACTCTAGGATAGTTATAAAAGCCTGTCCCTACCTAACTGATACAATATACATATAAACAGTGGAAATAAGATAATAACAAGCTATCGATAAAGTCTTCTGCTCCAAGCTCCTTCAAGATGCATTAGGGGAAAACCTGAACTACTTGGCTGCCCATAAAAATTTGAGCACCCAAGAGTTCTAGGGAAAGAAAATAAAACTCCAGGTCAGACATGGGTCTGGTGTGAGTAAAACTCAAATAACTAAATTATTATGTTTAAAACCCTACTAAAATCAATGGTATCTCGTAAGACCACGCCACACATAAACACGGACGGATTTTTACCTTATGATAACCAAAACACTTTTTATAGAAAATCCAGTAGTATTATAATAATGTTTAAGCGTTCAAAATAAATATATAAAAATAGCCGAAATTATTAACAATATTAAATTCCAGCATACTAGGCTCTACAATCAAAACTGTAAAGGCACGTATTGGAGATTGGATTCCATACTATGACAAGGAACCGGGGTACCACCTATCACAGTACACGTCTAGAAAATATACCGAGGACCTCACCAGGATCCCCTGCTAACACAAGACCGGCCTTCCCCTTACTGGATAGTACCAGATATGTCGTCACCCCGGTTGCTTTGCAACCATTTTTATTGAGATCGCATGCATAACCAATCCATAAATATATAGATGTATCAAGAAAGGTGGTGACACACCCTAATGGGAGCGACCACTTAGCCTTGCTACATCTCCCCTAATTTTAGTCATTCCCGGTTGATGAGGCTTGAGGCTATGCTTACCTTTTGAATAGAAATCCCACTTGGAATGCTAACACTGCCTTTCAGGCAGTAATGTAGTGTCAGGATTCATCCATACAAGTTGTCCAGGATAAGGACAAACCGAAGGCACTACTTCTACTACATCCATTTTGGAATCACCCTCAAGACTAGTAGCAAGCAGCCCTTACACTTCAATGCTCCGTCTTCGATTCTATATTCTTCAAGATGTCTTTAGTTCAAAATGCTTGAGTTGGATCGAAGCGGTTTTCGGATAACATATGTGATCCAGGTCTCTTCGAAACAACTTTCGATAGTTCTCGGTAAACTCATCCCCAGTTCTTTAGGAAATAAACAGACAAAGATAAGAGCAGAGTTCACCTCCTAATCGTTTTTGGATGGATTTTCTTATAATTTATCCTAGAAGAACGAAACGAGATTTATACGCATAGTACGATATTATTTGGGATGACTGTGCTATATAACTCACGCGTTTCTCCTAGATATTTCCAAAGTTATGTTTAGGTCCAGGTTTGATAGTCGATTATTTAACTATCAAATAAACAATCATTCAACATTGATTTGATTCCATATGGGATCCACTAAGCCTTTATTAATTAATCTTTAATTAACTAAAATCACTTTATAACATTCGATCAAAAGATCTTTTCAAAACACTATTCTCAAACCCCTTACATCCCTTTTATACTTGGAAAACATTTATACTTATCTTAGGGGTATAAGTATATTATCAAAACATTTGGAAAATTCCTCCTTTCAAATTCCTTTTTGAAAATATTACTTACTATAAACCGATCCACTTATCCTTTACAAAAAGTTCCCTTTTAAAAGCTCATTTCACATTTAAATACCTTTATAAATTTCCAAAATCAATTTATAAATTGTACAAGTCTACAAATCAATTTACAAAACCTCGTTACAAACCTCTAAAATCATTTATAAAACATTTCCTATTTAAAACTTCTTTGATAAATCTCTTTAAGAAAAATCCTTTACAAAATATCCTTTGCAACTCACCCTTTTAAATCACTTTAAATAAACCTTTTTACTTTGTAAAACCCATTTTTATAAATAACTTATTATTTATAAATACCTTTATAAAATAATAATAATATAACTTGAAAAATCATTTATAAACCTTAAACCCCAAAATTGATTAAAGAATTGAAGTTAATTCAAAACCATACTTTATAATTTTAAAAAGAGCTTAGCAATCCCAATGGTAGTAATTTAAGTTACTATTTAACATCAATTTCACTTCCAAGTCACTTAACCATTTATTTACATAAGTCAACATATTTGTAAATGCAATTCATATCCAAATCAGGGAATAACATGTCAATACAACACAACTAGCATATACATGTCCTATTAACATAATAGCAGGATGGTGTCCTACCAAATAGGTGTCCAACAATCAAATAATTAACTTATAGCAGAATGAGGATTTACTCTACTGATACATATGTACATACAATCAAACAACCAATCTATAGCAGAATGGAGATTTATTCTGCTAACACATATCTACACAATCAAACCATTTACATAACTCATTCACAATTGTTTGACTACTTAATGGTATCGATACTTGAATCCCTTGTGTTCAAAACCACCTTTGAAAGAAGTACTTCTAAAACAATTTGGTTCTCGAAATAAAGGATTTAAAACTTAAAACTCATTTTAAAATGATCAATTAAAAATTAAACTCTTTATTTAATCATAATTAATCTTTATTAAATTTGAACTTAATTTAATTATAAATTAATAAATAATTAAACCTTTAATAAATAATTTATTTATAAATTAAAGCCTTAATTAATCCTTTATTAATTATTAAATTATAATTTAAAACTTTTACTAATAATTAATTATGAATTAATCTTAATTAATCAATTAAATAATCTTTTAATTCAAACTTAAATAATAAATTAAACCTATAATAAATAATTATTTAAATTAAAACCTTAATTAATTTATGATTAAAAATAATTAACAAATTGATTTATAATAAAAAAAAATTGACCTTATGTTTGACTAATAATTAATTTAAAAAAATCATGTACTTAACTCACAATTAATTTAAAATTAATCTTACTTTTAAAAGATAATTAATTAGTACTAATCTTTAATTAATTAAAATTAACAAACCTTATTTAGTACTTAGTTGATTATTAATTACCAAAATTAATTAATTAATTATTAATTATTAAATTTTTAATTAACTTTTCTTAATCTTTATTATTAAGTTTTTAAAACATTTCAAAACACTTTAAAATACAAACATTAACTTTTCAAAAATTGGACTTTTTATCGAACTGCATCCATAGCGACTATCGCTATGAATGCCATAACTTCCAAACTTGACTAACATCTCAAATAGTCTTTTAAAAATACTTTTTAACTTTAACTTACTTTATGAACTTAATATAAAGTTTTGGAAGCAAAACAAATTGTTAGAAACTTTAGAAAACTTTTTGTTTAAAACAATGTAAGTAATCAAATTTAAAACTCAAAAGATTGCTATGTCGAACACAAACACCTTTCAAATGCTAACCTTACTCACTAACTTTTCCATTTACTAACTTTCCATATCACTTCCAATCACAAGACAAAGATCACAACTTTATAACCAAAAACATCACTTTAACATTTGATTCACAAATCTACGCTAAACCATAAACTACCAACATATGTACATCCAAACCATATGATAATTCAACCATCCAAACAATATATTCTACAACTAAATAGGGAACATAATAAAGGTTGAATCTTTCCACAAAAATTTAGAAGTACGCACCAAAATTTTGCAAAACTCTTTTGAAAACTTGAAATACTTAGAACTTGCAAAGCTCGAAAAACCACAAAAAGCAACTCGAAAATGAGTCATTTTTCGCCATGTTCCTCTCGTAATTTTGGAAAGTGGTGAAAAGAAAAGCTGTTGGAAATTATTTTTTCTATCATTTTAAAAAACGAATCACTCCATTTGGATTTGTTTTAAGGGAGACATAGTCAAAATAAGAAGAGGTATTTTCGAACTTGAAAATTGTAGAGTTCGAAAATGGGTCTGAAAGAAATGAGATTTGGGCATAGCAAAGCTTAAAATTTGAAGAAGTCATACAAATAAAAGTTGTAACCATAGAAATTTTACACGGTTTAAAAAAAGAAAATCTCCATTTGGTTTGGAGATGAGGAAAATATGTTAGAAGGAAAAGGAGGAAAATTTAAAGTGGAAGGCTATTTATAAGCAACAGAAAAGGTAAACTACTAAACTGCCCTTGTACTTCTACCTTCCACGTTGTTTTGCCAACTCAACACCCTCCACCACATATGCCATTTCAGCCTCCACCTTCCCCCCTTATTATGTCAAAGAAAACATGTTTAAACATGTTTGTACTCCAGTCGCCAAAGTGTCAAATCATGTCTCTTAAAGCATCTTTTAGTATATACATGTATATACTTAAGTATATATACCTATGTATATACTAATATATACTAACTAATTTACATTCTTAACCATTTAAGTGTTGTTTCAAATGTAAATAAGGCTCACAACATTTCAAACAACTTTTATACGATGAAACGTCGAAAATTCGGAAAATGGTTTTCGGTCATATTTTCTACTTTTCATTGAACTAAATATTTTTGTAAACAAAATTTGAAAATAATTTCACGATCATTAATTATTATTTAAAAAAATTATTTTTATTATAAAACCTATTATTTGAATATGTAAAATTAATTAAAAATTCGCAAATCAAAGTAGTGAAATTCCGGGTCGTTACATAATATTGCCTTAAATATTCTTAATTGTGGGCGTTATTGGTTTAGGTTGAGATTTTGTTTTGCTCGTGGTCATCGATTCTTATTAGACATTATTTTCACTATCATAGCTTGGTATTCTCGGTTTGATAGAAAATCGCTTTTCAATGATAATAATACTTCTACAACAGATAATTTGACTTATATAACTGCTTAATTTTATTTCAACTGGATTTCGAATAAAAACTATAAATTAGTTATTAGCAACGGCTTTCAGGAGTTCCTTAAAAGAGTAAAATCCTATATCAATTTCTTATGGGAGACAATCATTGTTAATAACAGAAATAATAATGTCGTAACTATCATCCTATTAGAGGAAAACGCACACAATCTTCCTGACTCGCTCTATTGTTAGGTAACTAATTTATGTGGTGTTATTTTCATTTATCTGCTTACCACAGCAACGTTAGTTTATCTCATTTATATTTCATCGTCTCCTCTTGCATATATATATATATATATATATGTATATGTATAAGTATGTATGTATGTATAGCGACCCTGAAATTCGAACACTTCATCTTCAAATATCAAAATGTTTGAATTATAGTTAAGTGTTATAAATACGATTTTATAATCTTGTTAGACATCATTTAACTAATTAATAATGATAAGAATCTTTTTTTTGAAAATTATTTACAAAAATATATTCTTCGAAGGAAAATCGATAATGTGATCGAAAATTGGTTTATTGGTAAACAGCTTTTCGATCGATATAAGTTGTTCGAACTCTTGTACACTTGTCTAATAATCAAATGAACACATTAGCAACTAATTAACACACAGCTCTTCATAAAGCATGGAAGGTTCTAGAAGCTTCCATATGGATAAGAGATATAATCATGAGAGGGGTATAATGCTGATTTGCATAAAGGAGAAGTGACTAAAGGAGAAGTGATGGGAGGTGAGTCTTCCATAGCATGAAGGGGTGAAGGCAAGCTTAAAGAGCACCATCCTAAGCCTATAAAAGGAGGGGCATACCCTTAGGAATCACAAATTTCCTAAGAAAAAACCATGTTGTTTGATGGCTTCATCTTCTTCTTCCTCTCTTATGTTCTAAATGAAATAATTGTAAATCAACTCCAAATCACTTCAAACTTTGCCATAAGCCTTAGTGCAATATTAGAACACCTTCCACCATGCTAAAAGTTGAAAAAATGAAGCCACAGTCCTGCTATCTCTAATGGCCATGAGCACTTTGTAGAGGAGAAAGGCAAAAGAGCAAGTGAAAGGCAAGAAGGAGGAGGAAGAAGTTGGTTGCAAGGTTGGGTTTGGACTTGGGTTATTGAATCTTAGTTTTTAATGAGGTTAAAGTTGAGTTAAAACCTCACTTTGAACGAAAATATAACACATATGTTTGTGTTTGATTGTTTTTAAGTTGTTTGAATTGTTGTTGACATATGTTTAAACACTAGTTTGAATTCTTGCTTTGAAAGTAAGTGACACATGTATATGGATTTGAACGAACTTGGAATGGACTTGAATGGACTTATATGACATATGACTAGACCTTGAACAAAGCACATAGGTTATAAATGGACTTTTGTTTCGATTGGACTCGGATTTGGAAGTGCATCTATAGTGATAGTCGTTATAGATGCGGTGGTGAATTGCCTTGTTTTTGGCGATTTCTGTGGGATTTTGTAGAGAGATCCTTAGGAGTTTCTTGCTATATTTACGATGTTTTATATGTATGTTTGTTGCTAATAAAAGCTTGAATATTAAAAAGTTACGTAACATCTCGAAAAGTGGAAAAACTTCACTTGTGCAAAATTGCCTCGTTTAGACTTGATTTTTGGACTTTAAAGGTTTGAAAGAAATTTAAATTTAAGTATTTTATTTCATTCTTTTTACAAGTGTTTACTAACTATTATTAGAGTATTTTAAAAGTGGTTTACGATCTTTAGGAATTTTTTTCACGGCTCGTATTTTCGATGCTCGAAAATCGACATCAATACGTTCACTGTATTACATGCTGAGCAATCAAATGCCGGAAATACCAGATCATTAGGGAAAAAAAGAAAGAGGTAGAAGAAGAAACAGGAACAACAACACAGAATCTCACAATCGCAGCGGAACAATATACAACAAATAATAACATGTCTTTATACAAAAAGAACTATAACTGTTATTTACACATTACACCATCAGAGTACAACAAATCAATAACACAATACTGGATAGTTATAATAACTTGTCCTTACAAGTGCTGAATATACAGCCTACAATACACAGCAGAATATAAATCAGATACGTGTAATACGTCTTCGCCATCTAGCTCGTCTCCTGAGCTCCATAGCATCCTATCCTGAATCTGTAATACTCGGTCTGACCCGAGCATTATAATAAAATAACACCCGAGTCCGTCTGGAAAACCAGCATGAGAAAACACACTCAATTTGAATTATTAAAGTTATCAAAATCCTTTGAAAATCAAAGGTATCTCGTAAGACCACGCTACACATAAACACGATGGGTTTTTACCTTACGATAACCAAAACGTTTTATATCAAAATCATCTGATATTATAGAAATGTCTAAGTACAAATACTTATTCAAATAGCTAAAATTGTCACATTAATTAAATTCCAGCATACTAGGCTCTACAACCAAAACTGCAAAGGCACGTATTAGAGAATGGATTCCATACGAATGACAAGGCACTGGGGTACCACCTACTACAGTACACGTCTAGAATAATGTACCGAGGACCATGCCGGAATCCCCTGCAACATAAGACCGGACTACCCCTAACCTGGATAGACCGAATATGCTATCACCCCGAGTGTTCCCACCCTTTCCGAGCTCTTCCGCGCACCATAGTAATAATAATATCCGAGGGTATCTAGAAAGGTGATAGACATACCCTAATAGGGTGCGACCCACTTAGCCTTGCTGCATTCCCCTGCTTTTCAGTCATCCCCGTTGATGAGGTTAGAGGCTACGATTATGTTTTTAAGGCATTTCCACATAGAATGCTCATTGTCCTCCAATGACAATGTACCGATAGCATTCATCCATACAAGTCCGTTCTGGGTCCAAACGGAACCGAAGGCACTATTCCTACTACATCCGTTTTGGAAAAATCCTCAGGATTAGTAGCGATTATCCCTTTCACTTCACTGCTCCATCTTCGATTCCATGTGTAACAACCTGCATATTTTACAATTTTATATTTAAATATAACGTCGTTAGTCGGATTAAAGTCTGATAAGCTACTTTTTGCAAACGGTCGAATTGGGACTCGAGACCACTTCCATTGAGTCCAAAATGGCGTTTGCGACTTTTTTGAGTATAAGCTTTGATATGTTTGGAGTGAGTTGAATTTTGCTATTTTCTGTTGGGCTTTTGGGTTTGGGTTTCACCCAACTCATCATATACCCTAACTCAGCCCCCTCTTCATCCATTTACTTATTTCTTTTTGCAAACACTCAAGCTCAACTGAAATGGGGGAAGAGAAAGGGAAATAGAAACTACAAGCCCTAGTTTTCATTTGCAAATTCAAGATTCTAACTCCAACATCAAAGAAAAGCTTAGGTAAGCTCCCTCTTCATCTTCTACATCTCTTCTCCTCTTTAATTTCAGAAATTTCCTAAACCTAACTTAGGAAATGTTCTTCTTTTGAGCTTAGATTCAAGCTTCTAGAGTTGGAGTTGAAGTGTAGTTGATCTTCCTTTGCTTTCAAGCTTCTCCTTCATCGTTTTTGGGTTTAAAGGTGAGATTTTTATCTCACATCTATGTCTATAACTATCCTTGATTGTTAGGTATGAATTCCTAACATCTTTACATGTTTATTTGATTTTGATTTGGATTGATTTGGTGAACATTTTAATTTTTGGTGTCTTGAAGTCTAAAACTCTAAAAATCTTAGCTTTGATGTTTGATCAAGCTTTTGGTGGTGTATCGAAGAGCCTATAGGGCTGGGTTGTCGATTGGCATAAACCCCTAGCGCCCATTGCTCGTCCGATCGCAATTTGGAAGAGTTTGCTCTTCATTTGGATAGGCTGGAAAACATTCCCAGTGCTAGTCAGTCGACTGACCTCTGAAGTCAGTCGATTGGCTGTAGAATCCGAGCATGTCTGAGACTGTCTGCAGAAACAAAGAGTCTCTGTTTTCTGCAGTCAGTCGACTGGCCCTCTGCAGTCAGTCGACTGACTGCAGGAAATGAAACTTTCTAGTTTCTGGTTCAGTCGACTCGCCCTCTACAGTCAGTCGACTGACCTGCTTGATTTTGCATATTTTGCCTATTTATCTTGAGGTTCCAATTTTTATCGATTCGTGATTATCCGATTTATTGTTATCATTTATTATTGATTTTGATGACTTCTTTTTCGGGATTTTTGAGAATATCCATTTTGATGGATTCGGTATCGATTTCTTTGGATTTGATTCACGTCTTCATATGTGGATTTTTGTGATTGATTGTTTCTACAATTATTTTGTGATTTGTCACTTCTAAATACAAAGGTTTCTATACTAGTAGTAAATATTCAAACTCTTTCACAAAGATGATTTCAACTCTATTTTTAATACAAAGCTCATTTATAAAACCATTTTCCAATCTATTAGTATATACAAACCTTTACCTCATTCGTGTGAGAAATCTAATTAAACGGCTTAGTAAAACAAGTGGTATGAAACGCTTGCGTTTACTTCGTCGGTTAATTTTTGGACTTGTTCGATTGAAACTCTTGTGACAATTTTCGAGTGGAAATCTACAATCAATTCGTAAATATTTGAGTTAAGCAAGTGGTTATGGGGCATGAAGCTAAACTCTTATATTTACTAGCTTAGTGTAATCGACACTTCTTGATGATCGATGATGATCATTTTGTGATTTAGACTAGCATTGTGCAATGTCTCTTTGTCCACGTGGGGGACTATACCCCGTTTCTGTTGAGCTTCGCCTCATTTGTATGGGCTAGCGACCCATAGTCTTTGGACCGTTCGTGGAGCAATCGGCTCATTAAGTCGGTGCATGGGGTGTATCTTTCTAGGTGCATCGATGTTCGACTGTGCATGGGGTGTATCTTTTTAGGTGCATCGATGTTAGTTTATACATGGGGCGTATCTTTTCAGGTGCGTCGATGTTCGACTGTGCATGGGGCGTATCTTTCTAGGTGCGTCGATGTTCAGTTTATGGTTAGCGACCATGGAATAGCGTTCCGTTTGTGATACACGTGCTGGTGAGTTTTCATGTTCCCGTTTGTGATAGGCCTCCCCCTTTGTGATTTCTGGATTTCTAGTTGATGATTTCTAGAATTTGTGTTTCACCTCTTTTTGTGATTGGAAATGATATGATTGTCAATATATTTGTCGTTTGGTGAATAAAATAAAGAATATGACATTCTTTTTGGTGCTTTGAGATTTTGGAGATATTGTATGATTTTTGTCGTTATTCGATGCATACTTGACACGGTATGACATTTATGTTATCATACATTTTTGCTCATATCTCTTATCCTATATAATTTTATCTGATATTTATAGCTAGACTGATCCGTTTATTATTTTCTTCTTAAATAATACTCGGGTCAGACCGAGGTATTTCAGGTGCTCCTGCTTGACTTCTTATCAGGGATTATCATCTGATTCTTTTGGCTAACTACTTTAGATTAGTATTTTTGTTATTATACATTTGAGATATGGACTCTTTGATGTATAATTATTCTTTAGCCTTGCACTTGTATCTACTTTCTTGTGATGTAGTGGATCTTGTTTTACCACTACTTTGATGTGTTTCCTGGAGATTTGACCAGGCAACTAGTACTCGGCATCAGATAGTACTCGGCATCAGGTAGTACTCGGCAACAGGAGTACTCGGCATCCAGTGGAACTCGGCAACAGGAGTACTCGGCATCCAGTGGAACTCGGCAACAGGAGTACTCGGCATCCAATAGCACTCGGCGTCCAGAAGCACTCGGCATCTAGGAGTACTCGGCGTAGTACTCGACACGGCAGTATCGTTTGGCCAAAGGGATCGTTCGGCTAAAAAGCATCGTTCGGCCAAAAGGCACGTTAGGCCAAGGAGGATCGTTCGGCCAAAGGTATCATTTGGCCAGAATGCATCGTTCGGCCAGAGAGCATTGTTCGGTCAAGCGCTTCGGACAGAGGCACGTTCGGCTTCGACTGACAACTATTCTGCACTTCCCACACATCAAACATACCGTTTGGCATAGGAAGGGTGGTTCGGCATCATTGTGTTCGGCCTACCTGGTTCGGCATGCAGCGACCACTATACTTGGGCTAGAGTGTTCGGCTACCGAGCCCATCTGGGAAGTCCAGCCCATCTTTGTCTATAAATAGAGGGGCAGGGTCACAGTGAAAAGGGACCTTTCTTTTGGGAGAACACTGGGGAGACTCTGCCATTTTTCAGACTCATCTTCTTTACTTAACAACTTCATTCAAGCATTTGATCTACGAATTGTATTTGTAATCAATCATTAAGAAGATCAATAAAGTTTAACCTCAAAGTGGACGTAGGCAATTACGCTGAACCACTATAAATTTGGTGTTCTTACTTTCTGCATTTAGATAAGCATTGTCTTCTCTGTTTAATTTACCTTCATCACTTATTTCTCTACATAATCTTTCTCTACGAGGTTAGTGACCAATTTTGGTGCTAACACTTTGGTGCTTTCACTGAGAATTGAATTCTCAGACCTCAAGGATCTGCTTTAAAGCTACTGGATTGAACAAATCCCCCAAAGAAGATCCGACTCATTGATAGGACATCCGTTGATTCTACTCAGAGTTCCTACCAATAACTCTACAATGGCAAGACCACGTACCAGGTCAGCTTCTCATAATGCGGATGCCCATGAGACTGCTAGCGTGCAACAAGCAGGACCTAGCAATCAGCCAGCAATTCCGGGTGTAGGAATTGCCGCCCAAGACCAGACTCCAGTTGTCACTAGAATAGAGTTCAATGATTTGATGAGAGAACTCAGGGAAAGCAGGAGACAACTAAGAGAGCAGATGCAAGCTAACACCAACCTGATGGCACAACTCACTCAACAGCAGCAACAGAATGCTGGGGGCAATCCCGCTCCCTATTCCTCATCCGACAGCTCAACTTCTTCTGATGAACCTCCCAGGCGCAGACGCCGTAAGACTGAAGCTGCATGGACGGGTGTTGCTGCTCAAACAGTTGGAAACCGTGACCAAGTCGGAGCTGGAAACTTAGGAACTGGAGTACAGACGGAGGCTGGAGGCCCAGACCATAAAAACGCTAATGATGTCGAACCTCAAGACGCACGATTGGCAGATCACCAGGAGAGGAGGCATCAACATGGACAGTCACATAGAACAGACTCTAACCTCCCACCTTCCATACAGACACCGGACCTGACAGCCATGGTCAGGCAATTGATGAAAGAAAATCAGGGCTTGTCGAATGACGATTGGGGAGTATCAAGGAGTCACACTCCATTCACAGATGTTGTGTTACAGGCGGCGTACCCCAGAAAGTTTAGTATGCCAACTATCCCTGCGTACGAGGGAAAGACTGACCCCAGACAGCATGTCATGAGGTACGAATGGATGATGGATTCAGCTAGAGCAAATGATGCCACCAAGTGTAGATGCTTTCCAATTACTCTATCTGGGATCGCTACTATGTGGTTTACCCGACTTCCTCCGCGGTCTGTATCCAATTTCGAGGAGTTGGCAAAGAAGTTTATTGAGCAGTTCAGGATACACACTACTCGTCCAAAGGACGTAATGTCTCTGTCAAGTGTAATCCAAAGTCCCGGGGAGTCATTGAAGGAATATTTACAAAGATTCCATGTTGCGGCAACTGAAGTCAGTAATCCCAATGATCATGCAATTCTAATGGCTGTAATGAGAGGTGTGGATCCAAAGTCTGAATTTGGAGACTGGTTGGCAGGGAAACCTCCGACCACACTAGAACGTTTTTACTCTAAGGCACATCAGTTCATAAGAAGAGAGGAAGCTAGGTGGGTAAGGAGAGATAAGGCACCAGGACCTGTCCAAGAGTCCGTGAAAAGCAACATTGCTGTGAAGCAGTCCGGAGACAACACAGGAAAGGTTCAAGTCAATGTCCAGAACAAGTCTGGGCAGCCTAAGGAGTCCGGAGGAAGAAACCAAGGAAAAAAGAGAGAGGCGGGGAAGTGGAAGTCGAGAATTCCAAGCTACAACGAGTATACCCCGCTGAATGCGTCTCTCAAGAATATTTACCTCTCAACCTACAATACCTTTCAATACAGAAAGCCACGTCCAAAAGAGTCAACCGAGGAACAGAAATGGACTGGAAAATATTATCGCTTCCATGAGACTTATGGGCACAATACGGAAGAATGCAGACACCTACACAACGCAATAGAGAAGTTGATCAGGCAGAAAAAGCTACAGGAATTTGTGAAGGATCCTCAGGAAGGAGGGCAAGGAACATCCAACCCAGGTCGTGCTCCACCTTCGCGTCATCCCGATGAACCTACCCGGACTGTGGGTAGGCTAGTCATAAACACGATCATCGGCGGGCCTCACCCCACGGATAAGAATTAGCAGGAGATGGAGCGGTATGCTAGTGCCCTGAAGCATGAAGATTTCGAATGTTGTTCGAACACGGAGGATGGGACCCCTGCTAAGCAACAGCGCGTAATGACAGACGATATAGTGTTCAGAAACAGAGATGCTGACCAAGTGGAGGCTCCAACCGTCGACCCGATGGTCATATCTGCAACGATCGGACCAGCATATGTGAAAAGAATTTTGATTGATTGTGGAAGTTCTGTCAACATCATCTTCAAGAAGGCTTATGACCAGATGAAAATGGAAACAAAGGACTTGAAACCGTCCAAAGCTCGCATACACGGCTTTAATGGCGCAGCGACCGATGCAGTGGGCTATGTTGAGTTACCAGTTGAACTGGGACAAGGCGAACGTCGGAGGGTGCGAATCCTACCCTTCGTAGTCTTGGATGTGGATTCTCCCTATAATGTTTTCTTGGGCCGACCAGCCCTGGCTGAGTTTAGGGCAGCATTAGCCCCGTGGTGTTTAACTTTGAAGTTCCCAACTGACAAAGGAGTAGGAGTTGTTCATGGCGACCAAGCGGCTGGTCGTGCCTGTTATGTGGCTGAGCTCCGAGAGGCCCACCGGAGGGAGAAGGGAAAGGGTGCAGACAATCCAGTTCGCATCCTTAATATGGATAATTGACAAGTAGTGCCCGAGCCCTGGCTCGGGCATAATTCTCAGATCTTCAGAGACATAGATCCGAGAGACGACGACGAGAAACCCAGAGGAGAAAAGGCAGCGCCGGTCGAATTAACAATTGACATTTCAGTCAGCCGAGACGACCCATCGCGAATACTGAAGATTGGATCACAACTTGGCCCCGCAATGACTGAAGACCTTAGTGATTTCCTCCGGGCGAATCTTGATGTTTTTTCCTGGACGCATTCTAATATGTGTGGGATTTCCCCTGCCATTACGAGTCATATGTTGAACATAGACCCGAAATATGTCCCAGTTAAACAGAAAAGGAGAGGGATGGACCCAGAGAGGTCCGCTGCTCTCAGAGAGGAGGTGGACAAACTCAAAACCAATGGGTTCGTCCGCGACGCCCTCTACCCTGAATGGGTATCGAACCCTGTGCTGGTGAAAAAGGCAAATGGGAAATGGAGAACTTGCGTAGACTATTCCGATTTGAACAAAGCATGCCCCAAGGACAATTTCCCATTGCCTAGGATTGATCAGTTGGTCTACTCCACCGCAGGACATGAGCTGTTATCATTCATGGATGCATACTCAGGATACAACCAAATCCCGATGCATATTCTGGACCAAGATCACACCAGCTTCGTTACAGATGTTGGGCTATATTGCTATGTAGTAATGCCCTTCGGATTAAAGAACGCAGGGGCGACTTATCAGCGTTTGGTGAATCGAATGTTCAAGGACCAGCTTGGTAGGACTATGGAAGTCTATGTGGATGACATGCTCGTGAAGTCACGACAGTCAAACGACCACATTCGAGACTTGGCTGAAATGTTCGACATACTCAGGTATTACGGGATGAAGATCAACCCTTTGAAGTGTTCCTTCGGCGTTGCGTCGGGGAAGTTTTTGGGATTCATCGTCAATGCTAGGGGAATTGAAGCTAACCCCGAAAAGATCCAAGCTATTCGAGATGTGCAAGTACCCAGGACTATAAAGCAGGTACAGAGCTTAAATGGAAAAGTAGCTGCGCTAAGTCGATTCATATCCAGGGCGACTGACAAGTGCATCCCTTTCTTTGATGTAATAAAGAAAGGGAAGAGGAACTTCGAATGGACGTCTAGTTGTGAGGAAGCATTCCGGGATCTGGTGAGGCATCTGGAGAGTCCACCAGTGCTATCAAAACCAGTAGACCATGAGATGCTGTACATATACTTGGCTGTATCCCCCCATGCGATAAGTGTGGCTCTGGTTCGTGAGGAGGACCGAATCCAAAAGCCGGTGTACTACGTTAGCAAGCGTTTAACGGGGGCAGAAAGAAATCACCCCAAAATCTAGAAATTGGCCTATTGCTTGGTGATTGCATCACGTAAGCTACGCCCATATTTTCAAGCACACTCAATCAGTGTTTATACCGATCAACCCCTGCGGCAGGTACTCCAACGACCAGAAACTTCCGGAAGATTGCTAAAATGGAACATCGAGTTGAGCCAGTTCGATATCGCCTACTCGCCACGGAGGGCCATACAAGGGCAAGCATTAGCAGATTTCATCGCTGAGTTTACCATACCCATAGAACCAGATAATCATGACGTCATTCCCCCCGTTCGTTGGAAATTATACACTGATGGGGCATCAAACGACCATTGCTCCGGCGCGGGTGTAGTTCTTATAACTCCGGAAAATCGGTCAATCTGTTATGCTTTGAAGCTTGATTTCCCAGCTACAAATAACGAAGCAGAATATGAAGCACTGATCGCTGGCTTGAAGCTCATCGGAGAACTCGGGATCAAATCAGTTGAAATCTTTTATGACTCACAGTTGGTGGTTTACCAAGTGCGGGGAGATTACCAATCAAAGGGACAGAAGCTGGCTCCGTACCTTGTCCAGATCCAAGAACTACCGTCAAATCTTGAGCGTTATGACATTTGACATGTCCCGCGCGAACAGAATAAAGAAGCCGACTTGTTGGCTAAGTTTGCGAGCACAGGCGACGCGCAGCAAATGGGATTGTATCCCGTTGAGGCCTTGCATGCCCCGAGCATAGACGAGATGAAAGTTGACCGTGTGTTGGAAACAGAAACCGAAAAGGAGTCGTGGATCACCCCGTTCAAACTGTACCTGACAACTGGGGCTTTACCAGAAAAAAGGAGCGAAAGACGGCAGGTCCTTCGAAAGGCCGCGCGATACGTGATGCAGGATGGAATAATGTATCGAAAAGGGTTCTCAGTCCCCTTATTACGGTGCATCGCTCATAACGATACAGAGAGGGTCTTAAGAGAGGTTCACAAAGGGGAATGTGGCGACCATACCGGGGGGCAGACGCTAGCAAAAAAGATCCTCCGCTATGGATACTACTGGCCGACCGTGAATCGGGACGCTGCAGACTACGCAAGGAAATGTGACAAGTGTCAAAGATATGCGAAAATCCCGAGAACTCCATCAACGGAACTCACACAAATGGTTAGTCCCTGGCCATTTGCAATATGGGGAATCGACATAATCGGCTCTTTGCCTATATCCAAAGGTGGTGCGAAATACGCGATAGTTGCAGTCGACTATTTCACAAAATGGGCTGAGGCAGAACCCTTGGCCACCATCACCTCTAAGAAGGTCGTTAACTTCGTTGTACGAAACATCATATGCCGCTTTGGCCTTCCTCGCACCATCATTATGGACAACGGGACGCAATTTGAAAGCAGAGAGTTCAAAGAGTTCTGTTTAAAGTATGGCATCGAGAAGAAGTTCACCGCCGTTGCACACCCAAAAGCTAACGGACAAGTCGAGGCCGTTAACAAAATAATCAAGTCAATACTGAAGAAGCGTTTGGAGAAAGTCGGAGGCAAGTGGGTAGATGAGCTCCCGACAGCATTGTGGGCTTATAGAACTACCCACAAGTCTGCGACCGGCCACACTCCATTCGCATTGGCATACGGCTCGAAAGCCGTTATACCCGTGGAACTTGAAGTTCCATCGCATCGAGTGACATATTACGATCCCAAGACAAATAAGGACCTCTTGTTGGAATCACTGGACTGCATCGATGAAAAACGAGAAGAGGCCGAATTAAGGGCGGCAGCGCATAGACACCGAGTCAAGCGTTACTACGACGGCAGAGTCCGCCCAAGGACTTTTGATGTGGGTGATCTCGTTCTGAAACGAGTTTTCCCGGTACCATCACGTATGAATCCCAGCTGGGAAGGTCCGTACATCATTGAACGGAAGCTTGGAGAGGGAACGTTCAAGCTAGCGACCGTTGATGGCACGACACTCCCCCGAGCGTGGAACAGTGAACATTTACGGCATGATTACATTTAGCATGTTTTCTTTCTTGTTTTAGGCACTGTTATTTCCTATATGTTTTCATTCAATTGCAACTTAGTTTCTTTTTAACTATGTAATCAAGCAGTTTAGTTGTTTTTCATTAATAAAGGCTTGAAGCCGTAATTTCCACGAATTACTGATGTTTCTATATTTCATAGTCGGATGATGAATTACTAGAACTACATTATCCTGTACGGTGTACGAACTCGTATAAACGATTTCAAATCTCCGAATCCCCAGAGCGCAGATCGGAGTACTCTAAGTCCCCAGAGCACGGACTAGAGTATAAACGATTTCAAATCTCCGAATCCCCAAAGCGCGGATCGGAGTACTCTAAGTCCCCAGAGCGCGGACTAGAGTATAAACGATTTCGAATCTCCGAATCTCCAAAGCGCGGATCGGAGTACTCTAAGTCCCTAGAGCATGGACTAGAGTATAAACGATTTCAAATCTCTGAATCCCCAGAGCGCGGATCGGAGTACTCTAAGTCCCCAGAGCACGGACTAGAGTATAAACGATTTCAAATCTCCGAATCCCCAGAGCGCGGATCGGAGTACTCTAAGTCCCTAGAGCGCGGACTAGAGTATAAACGATTTCAAATCTCCGAATCCCCAGGCGCAGATCGGAGTACTCTAAGTCCCCAGAGAGTGGACTAGAGTATAAACGATTTCAAATCTCCGAATCCCTAGAGCACGGATTGGAGTATTCTAAGTCCCCAGAGCGCGGACTAGAGTATAAACGATTTCAAATCTCCGAATCCCCAAAGCGTGGATCGGAGTACTCTAAGTCCCCAGAGTGTGGACTAGAGTATAAACGATTTCAAATCTTCGAATCCCCAGAGCGCGGATCGGAGTACTCTAAGTCCCCAGAGCGCGGACTAGAGTATAAACGATTTCAAATCTCTGAATCCCCAGAGCGCGGATCGGAGTATTCTAAGTCCCCAGAGCGCGGATCGGAGTACTCTAAGTCCCCGGAGCGAGGACAAGAGTATAAACGTTACGAACCTCCGAATCCCTCGAACGCGGATCAACTTACTCTAAATCCCTAGAGCACGAATTTAGAAAAAAAGTCCAAGTACTCAAGAAATGTGAGACAAGAAGTATGCCACATCTGGAAATGTTCGAACAACACGAGAATGGACTGGGAAATAATGCAACTCCTAAAAAATTGAGTTATGACTACAGTTAGTCAGCGAACCAAAGAAAAGCCAGAGAATCATTCAAACAAAAAAGAAGCTAAACTTCATTCAATAGTTCAAAATGGGGTTACACGGTTACTCCTACAAAACTCAGAGTTAAGAACCTATCTATACAAACTACAAGCTACAAAAGATAAAAGCAACTACAAGACTTAAGCAAGAAGCTCGTTGAACGAGTGTACCGATCATTTCTTCGGTTTCTTCTTCTTGTCTTCCTTTGTTTTTTCCGACGACTCCTCTCCCTCGCGCTTTTTCTTGAATTTCTTGCTCACTAAAGAAGCAGAGTCAGGAGTAGGAGACGGAACATCCAGTGGTTTAAACCTGCCCGGGAGAATCATTTTCAGAGGTCTGTTCCGCGGGTCGGTAAGTTCGAGTATTTCAGGTTCGACTTTGACCTCGACCTTTTTCTTCACCTCTTCGGCGAGGCGTTCCTTCATGCTCATCTTTGAGGTATGCTCAGAGGCGCCAGTGATCTCGATTTCATCACTCCCTTCGGCAGGAGACAAAGTGTCAAGCTTGTCATCATCTAGCGCCCCGATCACTTGAGCGTCAGGGCCAGGAGTTACTCCCGCGTGAACAACATCGCTTGTTTTCTCTGCCTCCCCCTTGGCGTCATCGCTCCTCGGAGTTGGCTCGGGATCAGAGCAGCCTGCATGAAAACATAAAGAATGAACATTAGAACGAATAACCAATGCTGGAGAATAGCAAGATCTTTCGACTTCTAGAAAAGAAGAGTTTCCTACCGGGTTCTGGTTGGCTATCGGTTGCGCATGGGGTTTCACCCTCCAGAATAGGAGATAGCACGTGAACGCCAAGCCCGGGATCTTCAGGATTATAGCCGGCATGCTGCTCGAACGGGTCAAGCAGCGGGAGGAGCAGCAATATGAGGAGCCCTAGTCTCAGCCCCAAACGGGCTAGCTTCATCACTTTTCTCTTTTGGAAAGGGAGAGCCTTTGTTATAAAGCGCCAAAGCTGCGGATAAATCTGCTGGCTCATTCCCCCTAAGAAACTCCTTCACCAAGGCATCCTCATCGACCTCTTCAGAGCCCGACTCGATTTTCCTAATCTTCACCAAAGTTTCCCAGGCCTCAGCTAGGGATTCAAGATAGCCATCGCCCAAGAATGTCAAGTCGCGGTGCATAAGGACGCGGACTCCATACTCAGCAATCAACGGGTCAAACATGCACTTGACCTCTTCCCTGCCGGCTTCTGCGGCCGCCTCGAGGCGAGAATCAATCTCCTCCGCAGCTTTTCTTTTGCCCTCCTCACGGGCTTCGTCCTTCATTTTTTCGACCCCAGCAAGTTCGTCATCAAGCTTCGTTTTCAAGAGTCGAGTAGCAACGATTTCATCACAGTATCGTTGTGACTCTTCTTGAGCAGCTACTTTGTCCTCTTTCTCCTTGGAAAGTAATTCCTTCAACTCTTTGACTTGTATAGCGAGCGCGTCCCTTTCTTTTTGGATGGAATCTTTTTCTAGGGCAAGGGCACCGCTACGCTGGACTGCTTCATCAAGTTCCTTCTTGTGAGCCACCTCTAAACGAGCGACTGGCTCAGCAGTATCTTTTGCGCTTTGCTCAGCGACTTCCAGCTTCGACTTGTACGAAGCGAGCTCCTCATCTTGGTGCTTGATGATGTTCTTGTCACAGCCAGCCTCCAGTTTCAGACGATCAATCTCATATTGTCGCTCAACAGACACCTCCGAGATCTTTTCAACCAAGTGAACAAACGCATCATGTTGAACATAGACGTCGTTGTTACAGGCAATGGCGCTCTGCTTCACGTGTCCAGGAATATGATGGATAGCTGGGAGGAATTTCAGACCATCAAAGCAAATTTTTGGAAATTTGGCCTTGAGATCGACCATCTTTTCTGCTACAGTTGGGTCAACCGCGGGAGTAGGGGGAGGAGGCCTTGGAAGTTCTGCTCTTTTTCGTTGCTCCCGAATTTGCCTCGTACTTGACGAACCAGAGTGTTGTTCTCGAGGATGGGACCCCTTCTGTAAAGACTTCTCTCTATCCGGCTCAGTTGGAGGAAGAGGATCACGGGACTGAGAAGATTGGGAATATGCCTTCTTACGATGAGACGAATCGCGGGGACGGTTGTCTCTATCTTCATAATCGTCTCTGTCCCTGCGTCTGCCCGAACCTGAATCCCGTCCGGAATGATGAAATATGGAAGAGCCATGAAGGCGATCAAATCCGTGAGAGCGCCCCATGTCACCTACAAAGGATAGAGATAACAACGAGTTAAGAAAGATCCGGGAAACAAGAAAAACCTTGAAGTGTATGATGGAATGCGTATGTGCGTGTGTGTCCTAGTGTTCCCCCGACGGACCAGTTCTTTTATCTTTACTAATCGGGGTATTGTCTCCCTGGACTGGGAGTTGAACTCCCGCATTGCCTCTAGCGGGCGAAGAAAACTTGAAGGCTTCAGGATCGTCAAACCCATAATTAAGTATATCGTCGGGGATGGAAAGATTCGACAAACCCCTTAGAGAACTCTCCAGGTGCTGTGAGGAAGCCTCTTTCTCTGGCGGGATAGGCATATCTTTTGAAGTGCCGCCGACTTTATCCTTCCGAATATTGTATTTTAACCTCTTCTTTCCCTTCGAAGGGGAGGATGACGTTTCAATGTCATGAACTTCAACCGCCGGATTCCAAGCGGGGCCCACATTCTCGCCTTGGGTCTCAGGAGCTTCGTCCTCTTTGCGCTCACCTCCTTCGTGCGTATCGGGAGTGCGGCGTGATGACGATCCTGCCTGTTTTTTCCCTTTACCGGATGCTGGCTTGGGAATGGAGACGCCCTCCGGGAGGCTAATCCGACGACCTGGGGCTAGCAAGCTGAACCTTGACAATGATTCATTCGAAATGATGGTTCGGATGTCGCGTTCCTCGGTAGGAAGAGCTCTAATGGCCTCAACGGCCTCAGAATATCCTCGGCCCTCCGGATGCGGGTTGATACCTGAAAAGATGGAACGAGAAGTTAGAAAAAGCACGACTCCAATTAAACGCGAACGATGGCTCAGCAAAGAGACTTACTGCCTTCAACCCATCTCCTCGCAAAACCAGGGGGGCAACGCACGTAGAACCATTCCTGTTTGTACAGGGCGAATTTACTGCATGCTCCTGTCAGGATTTGGCATTTGTGGTACGGCTCGAGGAACATGAAGGAAGGGCTATCTTTCCGTTTCTTGATCATATAGATGTATCTGATGTCGCCAGAGGTTGGAGGTCTAGAGAAGACGGCCATGAAGAGTAGATAGGTCCCATATAGAAACGCGTGACCGTTCGGATGCAGCTGCGACGGAGCAATGTCGATGTACTGCAACACGTCCCGGAGGAATAAATTAAACGGAGGCACGCTGCCCATCCAACACATGAACTTGTTGCAGGTGGTATATCCGACTGGGGGCAGGTGAGGACGATCGTGTCGCGAAGGGACCAACACATCGACGAAAGGAATCCCGTGAATGGAGCATATCCGTCGAAGTGCGGCTTCATTAATCTTCGAAGCTTGTGAATCGATCGGATTGTCTAAAAGAATTGTTGCCTCCAGGGCATCGGGTGCTAAGTTATGGGCAGGGGAAGTCGACGGATTTGAAGCATCAGCGGCTTCTTGCCTTGATGATGGCCCAGGCCTGTCAGATATGGTGGCGGAGCTAGACTTCATAAACATCCCCAATAAATAATGAATCTGGCTAAGTGCCTGAGAAAACTATACTTAAAAAACGTTGAACGTTAGAATTAACAACACGAGTTTTCCCCCCACGTGATGTGTGAACTAGTGCAAGCAATCGTGTACAAGCAATAAGAATCTAGAGATTTCAAAGATATAAAAATGAGCTTCGAATCGTCGCCTTCGAAGACCGTCATCGTTGACCGTCTCAAAAAGCCCGCCTTGGGGTGATTACAGTTTCAAATTCAGAAAACGAATGTTAATCTAAGTTCAGATTTATGTCTACTAAAGCTAAGGAGTTAATGATCCGGGTCAGTTTCATGTGATAGTGTGCTTAGGTCCTGGTCCTTGTTTTGCTATATGAATAGGCAAGGTTAATAAGTGTTCGGCCTAGTTCCTGCTCGGCTAAAGGTATCGTTCGGCATGTTCGGTTAAGTTTTGTTCGGCCAAAACAGGTTTCAGCATTCACAAACGTTCGGCATTCATGTGGTTCGGCATCTGTGTTGTTCGGCGTTTGTATTGGTCGGCATTTATATTGTTCGGCGTTTATGGTGTTCGGCGTTTGTATTGTTAGGCATTTATGTTGTTCGGCATTTATACTGTTCGGCACCCATGGTGATTCGGCATTTGTGACTGTTCGGAAAAGCATCATTCGGCCAAAATCTTGTTCGGTCGGGACAACATTCGACGTCCTATTTGGCTCATACTCCCTCCACATCCTTCCATTGCACTACCCGGCATATGACGAATCGTGTCGAGCCAAGGTTACGCCGAGCGCCAACGCTCGACACACCATCCTCTACAGCGACCTCATTCCCCCTTTTTCTTCCTCCATCCACACCGAACCACGAGGACGAATCGTTCGGTAAGTCGCACCGAACCATCCTGTTCGACATTCTAACCAACTCCTACCTTCATCCACATCATCTGGCCCTAAAAATCCACGCAACACCTATCAATTTATGAACTCGAGCTTCATGTTGAAACCCCTTTGTGGATTTAGTTAGAGGGATTGTTACCTAGTTAGTAGAGCACGACTTGGAGAAATTTGGAGTTGAGGCCGCGGTTTTGATTAGCGCCGAATAGGTTAGGAAGAGTTGTTAAGTCTTTGAAGGTTGTTAACAGGCGAGTTTCTCGAAAACAAGATAGGAGAAGTGAGCGTAAAAAGAGAAGGAGGGAGAAGGTATCGACTTTTATAGGACAGAAGGAGAAGTCGAAAAGGCTATATCCGGTGGAACCGGTCAAAGCCACAGTGTTCGGCATCGGAATACAAAGTCGTTCGGCATGAGGAGCGTTCGGTTTCGACTGCTTCGTTCGGCATCTATACCACGCTCGTCATGCACCTCCACCACTGATATTCTCAAGAAAGCATCTCCAAGGAGAGTTAACCTAGATTCGAAGCGAAGTACGGGGGATATGCAATTCAAAGCGTATCACGATTCAGTCACGTAATACACTTTGGGGGGCAAGTGTTTCCTGGAGATTTGACCAGGCAACTAGTACTCGGCATCAGATAGTACTCGGCATCAGGTAGTACTCGGCACCCAGTGGAACTCGGCAATAGGAGTACTCGGCATCCAGTGGAACTCGGCAACAGGAGTACTCAGCATCCAGTGGAACTCGGCAACAGGAGTACTCAGCATCCAGTGGAACTTGGCAACAAGAGTACTTGGCATCCAGTGGAACTCGGCAACAGGAGTACTCGACATCTAATAGCACTCGGCGTCCAGAAGCACTCGGCATCTAGGAGTACTCGGCATAGTACTCGGCATCCAATAGCACTCGGCCTCCAGAAGCACTCGGCATCTAGGAGTACTCGGCGTAGTACTCGACACGGCAGTATCGTTCGGCCAAAGGGATCGTTCGGCTAAAAAGCGTCGTTCGGCCAGAGGCACGTTAGGCCAAGGAGGATCGTTCGGCCAGAGATCATTGTTCGGTCAAGCGCTTCGGACAGAGGCACGTTCGGCTTCGACTGATAACTATTCTGCACTTCCCACACATCAAACATACCGTTCGGCATAGGAAGGGTGGTTTGGCATCATTGTGTTCGGCCTACCTGGTTCGGCATGCAGCGACCACTATACTTGAGCTAGAGTGTTCGGCTACCGAGCCCATCTGGGAAGTGCAGCCCATCTTTGTCTATAAATAGAGGGGCAGGGTCATAGTGAAAAGGGACCTTTCTTTTGGGAGAACACTGGGGAGACTCTGCCATTTTTCAGACTCATCTTCTTTACTTAACAACTTCATTCAAGCATTTGATCTACGAATTGTATTTGTAATCAATCATTAAGAAGATCAATAAAGTTTAACCTCAAAGTGGACGTAGGCAATTACGCTGAACCACTATAAATTTGGTGTTCTTACTTTCTGCATTTAGATAAGCATTGTCTTCTCTGTTTAATTTAACTTCATCACTTATTTCTCTACATAATCTTTCTCTACGAGGTTAGTAACCAATTTTGGTGCTAACATGATGTACACTCCTTTGTGTTATATTCATATATGTTTCCGCCTTTGTGATATGAATGTCTGTGACTGATTTGTGTTATGTTTATTTCTACGTTTGTTTCCGAAGTCTTCTTAGCCACTGTGTGGTAGCTTTGCGTTTGTATTAGATATGTCGGATTTCCTCCAGAAAGGAAATGTAAGTCATATTTTCTGACATATCGGTACTCGCACAAAGCAATTACACAGATGGTCGCTCCTCAACAGCCTTATTCTTCGTGCTAGTCGATGGCATTACTTAGTAGTGTCCTTGGCTAGCGTGAGTATAGAGGTGGGGCGTCACACCATGCTCTTGTTTTCACTTCGAAAATGTACTCGTTGGATCTAAGTGGTTTTCGGATAACTTATCCGATCTCGGTCTCTTCGAAATAACGTTCGATATTTCCGGTAAACTCAACCCTAGTTCTTTAGGAAATAAATAGACGGAAATAAGACCGGAGATCACCTCCTAACTGTTAGTGGACGGATTTCCTTATAAACATCCTAGAAGAACGAAACGAGTTTATACGTATAGTATAGCACCTCAAACGGTAACTGTACCATATAATTCCCGGGTTTCCTCTAGATATTCCCAAAGTTATGTTTTTGGGTCCAGATTTGATAGTCGGTTATTTAACTATCAAATAAACAATCATCCTATCAAAGATTCCATTTTAACTGAATTCACTAAGTCTTATTCAATTTAAATTTCAATCACTTAAAATCTCTTCATCCAAAATATATACTTATCTTACCGAATTTAGTCTATTCTCAAACTATCCTTTTTTTTAAATATATGAAAATCCTTTAAGATAATAAGGAAAGTACCACTGTGGTATCAACCATGGATTCATAGCTCAATGGTTACGTCTCTATCCTAGAGAAATCCAAAACTTAACTACAGTCACTCACTGCATCTGATTTCACCATGAAAGTATACCATTACTTTCCGAAACTTTATTTAATAATTTTTTTCAAAATAATACTTATAAAATTCCTATATAAATTTCCAAGTTCATTTCAGGCAAATACTCTTTTATAAAGGTTATTATATAAAATAATATCAATATTGAATAATTTATCCTTTTAAAATAATAATACTGATTAATTCTTAAATAATAATTGACTTAATATAAACTAACTTAATTAATAATTAAATATACTTAAAAAAATTTAAACAACTAAATAATTAATTTTCTGAAATATTCTTAAACACTTTTTAAATTACCTAGTTAATAATTAATAGTCCTTTTTAAAACAAACTTAACTTCTTAGAAAAATATATTTTTCAATTCCAATATAGCCAGTCTAATATTTATAAATCCCTCTCAATTTATCATCAATTGATTTACGCCCTAATTTCGTAAATCCCCTTTTCACATTTCTAAAAAAAATCTATCATTTATTTTTAAGTCGATTTACCCATCTCCTTATAAATCCTCACCGTGAATTTATAACTTCAATTTATCCACTGATAATCACTTCACCTTATTTATAAACCTTGTTTATAAACCCCATAGTCTCATTTCCCATTTATACGGTTTCACAATACTTAATCGATTACAAATTTATTTCTAAATTAAATTCCATTTTTAAATCAATTTCCCAAATAACCCAACTATATTCCAAATCCCAACTAAATTCAGATTCCACTTCCTTTTCATAATTTAAATCTTATTTAAAATCTAGTATAACAATTTCATATTTTATTTTCAAATTTCTTTTTTTATTTTTCCCAAACTATTTTAAATCTCGATTTTAAAATCTTTTTACACTTAAACAAATATCACTTAAGTTTTATTATTTAAAATCCTTTTATTTACATTATTCCAAAATCTCTTTTTACAATATTCCAAAATCTCTTTTTACAATATTCCAAAATCTCTATTTACAATATTCAGACATTATTAAATACAAATTTAAAATCAAACTATGTATTTTTTCCAAATTTATCCCTTTTTAATTAATCCAATTTTCACTATAAATAATTTTACTTCCAATTCCCTTTTTTTTCTTTCCAAATTTCAAATATTTATTATTGGTATTTAAAAATACCAAAATCTAGGCCAAAACTACCCTAGCATCCAATAAATTCAAATCACATTATAATCTACCACATATTATTTTAACAGTTCATATATCAATATGTATGAAATTAAATTCAATATTTTTGAGGAATCCAGTTGGATCCCTCCAACCTATTTCCCTGCATCCACAGATGTTAGCACAATATAAAAATACCAATCTCACTACAAGGGGATATCGTGGTAATAGGATCATCTGCTATTATGCGGGGGCGCATAGGGTCTCATCCGCTAAAATATGCAGGAATAATCATTCCAATTACTAATATATACTACTATATATAATAATAACATTCAAACTGATAACAATTATCAAATTCAACTAATCAACCAATAATTAATTTTAACTATTTAAAATTAACTAGTAATCCAAAAATGAGTGAGATTAACTCACTTTTATTTCCTGTCGCTTTCGCGTTCTGGTTCCGATTTATTTCGGACACGTTTTGAATTTATCTGAAAATTTCAGAAGCTCCAATTTCGTCCAAAACATTTCCTATGCGTAAATGATGACACTACGTTTCCAATCCGACCTCGCATATGAGAGTTATACATTTTTAAGTTGTCGATAATTTAAATTAACACTAACATATATTTATTTTTATTAAAAAGAACAAGCCCATACCCTTACGGTTCAAAACCCGGCCCAAGAGAAGCTCCTTCTTCCTCGCTTCCAACCGCCCACTTCTTGTGCCTGCACATGAACAAAACCCTGGCCGTGCACGAGAATCGTGACACCACGAATCCGCTGTCGTTCGTCGAACTGACTCCACCTACGAACTCCATATCTACTCCTCTTTGCAACAGCACCCTTCGCCTGACCTCCGGCCTCTCTTATCAAAAAGCGACATCTCCTTTCCATTCGAAAAGCATCAGGTCACGACCGATCCTCCGATATCGCCCCAAAACGCGCACGCAGGTCCCCACATCAGACTTCGAGTTTAAGGAAACCCCATCTCCCTTGCTCCGCCCGCGTCAGCTAGTCGCGGTCATCGTCCTAATCACCAACATGCAAATTGATCCATCGCTCGTTGCCTACTTCCACCGTTCGAATCCACGTGCGTTGCTCCCTCTCCTTTTTTTCGATTTGGGAATGAAGCACGAAATGATTTTGGAGGAGGAGGTTATGGGATTTTGATTGAAGTGATTTGGTAATAAAGGAGGTCACTGTGAATGATCGGGTGTGAGTTTTAAAGGAAGGAGAAGTTGCGTGTTTGAAAATGTTTGCGTGTTTGAATGGGTTGAGTCAAAGTCCAAGGTTGTAGAGAAAAGAGAGAGCTTTGAATAAAATATATAAATATATATTAATTAAATTAAAAATGTCTCGATTTACACAACTCAAAATTTTGAATCCCTATCGAGGCATGCCGCTAGGCGTTCATAATGTTATACCCCTATTTCAAACGCAATGGAAAAGGTTTCGAGTCTTAGTTCGATCGTACGGAGAAGGTAGCTTTTTGAACCTAATTATTATATTGAATTTTCGATATAAATTTCAGTGCGTTTATATCTCGTATGACCAAACGATAACTCCAAATGTTACATAATTTGAGATCCGATAATAATACATTATTACGGATCCAATGGAACTTGTTTCGTCGAATTCCAAGACTATGCCTCGGAAGGCTATTTTTATACGTTAATTTAAATGATATATTTTTAAAACTGAACAAATCACTTTTAAATTCAATTTAAACAGTTTTATTATCTTCATTATTATAAATATAAATTTTATAACCCTTTAAATTATTTTTATCAAGCTTAAAACTCCAGATTCAATATTTTAATCAATTTTCAATTATAAAATTCAATAATTAAATTATCCAATAAATCGTTATATTTGAAATTTAAGTTAAAAATTAACTTTTAAATATTTAAAATCAATTTAATATTCCAATTTCAAATACCCAAAATTATGGTCGTTACAATTTTTAGGAATTAGTTGTGGATTTTTAAAGAACAGATATTTTGTTAAAATATATAGAAAACATGTTCTTTTCGAGTTTTAAAGAATTTTATAAACTTGTTATTATAAAGTAATATTCTCGATAAATGTCTTAAAACCGATTATAGTATTTTCAAGTATTTACAAATGTTTTCAAAAATGGGTTAAAAATTGCTCAGTAGCCAAATGGTTAATTGTTTAATTGCTTGTTTGAAAAGTAATTAACTATGCTTAATACTAAAAGCTGACAAAGTAGGCTTATCTATCTATGAGGATTAAGATTGATGTTCTAGTAGGGATATGAGCAATAAAGCTCTAACCTACCAGCTTCCTACTTGGCCGAGGAATAGTTATGTTGAAAAATATTGGAATATGTTAATCGTATTGATTTCTTACTTGTTTATGGAAATCATTAATACTATACTTAACACTAAAAGTCGACGAGGTAGACTTATCTATTTGTGAGCTTCAAGAATGAAGTGTCTAGGCAAGCCTTTGATGCAACCGGTGCTCTAACTTACCTGGCTTCACTCTTGGACGAGGTATAGTTAAGTTCGAATGTCGAAAACGAGTTAAGCGTATGAATATTGATTTGTATAAGCAATTGTTTTGACTATATAATCGATTATCGAAATTGACCAAATATTGACTTAAGAAGTTATCAAAAGGCTTCACGATTTCATACTAATGAGAACCCCCAGGAGGAGTATTGGTACGAAATGTCTCTAGCTTTCGCTTACTTCTGAGAGAACCAGAATTGAGTTAACCAAAAATTCATCGATCGTTTTTCGAGAGTCCTATAAGCAGGAAGAGTGTACTTATATCAAATGACTTAAATGCGTAATCACTTCAAAACCATATATGCGATCTATGTTTTGGAAGCGGTTGTGAGGTGGAATGTGATAGAGTTGAACTATCCATCCTAAGGTTAAGTCCGAGGAAAAGGTCGGCGTTAACATTTCAAATGATGCCATCGTATGGGACTGTCTATCTTGAGAAGTATTCCAAGAGAGAGGGCAATGTTAGAATTTATTGGAGGACTTACGTAGGGAACCTGTATGGAGGTTTGAGATCTTTTCAAGATGCTCGAATCCATGTAATGATTTATGATCTGTTTGAGATGATGGAATCCGTTTGGGGATTCGTATTCTGTTCGAATGATAAAGACTAATATGAAAAATGCCGAACATAGCATCGACATCAGGAAAATGATATAAAGTAGAGGAGGGACATGGATTGGGGTTTTTAGCAAACCTCTAGGGTATATCAACTCAATATCTAGAGATGCTTATCGATTGTTGCTAGCGGGAGTTGATATGGCTCGGTTTACATACCAAGGTTGGTCCAGTTATGTTTACTTTAGAATATATCATATCCAGAGATATACGATGCTCGGAAGGTAGTTTCTGATCCTTGTCATAGAGTTTGGATCCGAGAGATCTCTATGGAAAATCCATTAAGCGAACGCGCCTTAGCGGTATTAATTGTACACCTGTTATTGTTGTGGCATTCACATAGAAGCTATTTAATATGATTTATGTGCTACACTCTAGACATTATCTATCATATCACTATATATTAAACTAAATGAATAGTTGGTTTCAATTGAAGGGAAAACCGTTACAATAATCCATACGATCTCAAAAAGGTGATATTATACGTCACTCTTATTTCTTGAGTTTCTCACACTGGTTTACCAGACTGATCCGGGTGTTATTTTCTTATAATGCTCAAGTCAGCCCCGTGAATGTTTCCAGATTTAACTTTGGACGCTTGGAGCTTACGGAAAAGAGCTGGATGATTATCTTTCATAGTATTCTGATTTCCGCTGCGTTTCTATATTGTATATATTAGCATTGTGAGGATTTATAACTGTCTAGGCCGATGATAGTACTTAGGTTTTAGTAACTTCGATATTTATGTATTCAGAGTAACCCTTTGTACTATTCCTTTGATATTATATATTACCGTTCCATTGTGAGATTCTGATATTATGCTCTTCTTTTCTTGTTTAATTCCTTTTATTTTATCCTAACTTTCTGTCTTTTCGGCACTTGGATGTTCGACACATGAATAACGTGGATGTATTTAGTGTCAACGTTCAAAGGTTGAAAAGTCAGGTGGTTACAATATATAATTGACTTATATACATACATATATATATATGTGTGTGTGTGTGTGTGTGTTTAAGCCTCATATTGTCTACTGAGTATTTGCAGTTCTAGCTATTAAGGTAGGCAGTTCGGGTCAGGCGTCCCTATTCACTAGACAAGCTGAGTATCGATATGCTACTGGGACTTTTGCATCTTCTTTGAACCTTCTTGGCAGTTATTTATATGGCTTACTCCCCCTATGGGGATTTGACAAGGCCTTCTCATGGCCTCATCTTTGATGTTGCATTTGATTTGTTTTCTTTTTTCATTTTCTTTTTCATGCACTTAAGTATTTTCCTATGTTTTTTTGAAAGGGCTTTTTTCTATTTTCCATGTACAAGTTCATGGGTAAGAGCCACTCAATAGGCATGTTGGTAACTTCATTTTTAAGTGTAGAATAAAATTACATGAGTACTCTCCTTTCATTGAAGATCACTCATTCCTCTTAAAAAAAGTATTTATGTATTATGATACATGAGTATCGGTATAAATTTTATGGTATATGCATTCAATTTTGAAATGTTTAAAACAAATAAAATAAAACTAATAAAAATATTAAACAATTAATTAAATAATATTTAATTAATAAAATTAATGTAATATTATACATAAGAATATTATATAAGTTAATTAAAACTATAAATTGTTATATATGAATTAAGTTTGTATAATTTGAATGTGTAATTAAAGGTGGAGCTGCAATAAACCAAAATTAGGTTTTAGGAATAAATACATACGTATAATACGTATACCGGGATTTCAAATGTGTCTGACACTTGAACCCTAAGGGTATTTCATAAGAAATATTACTTCATAGTCGATATCACTCAAACAAATATACTAAAGATTATAAATCATTAATATAGGTATTGTCCTTTGCTATTTATATATATTAATATTTTACTTGCATACCCTTTGGTTTTTGAGCAAACCCAAGATAAAGATATTATGTGTAGTATTATTAATATAGCGATAAACATGGTAAGATATATGTATGAATTTGTTGAGTAAACTCAAGGTACGTACATTTATACTTAGGTCGTCGCAAAATGGTAGGTACAAATAAATAGTCTATTTATATTTGTTATGAAAACTCAAGGACAAAATGAGATTAGGACAAAGACTATGAGTTAGGAGTTGTATATGACACAATCGATAAAGTGTTATCCATCGCTTGTTGGTTTATGATTTATTGAGCAAACTTAAGGTCAGAATCCCAAAGGAATCGAGTGCTAACACTCCTTAGATTAGTCGTAAGATTTCTATATTTCTCTTCGAGTTTAGAGAAATAAAAAAAATTGGTGCTAGCTTATTAGTAAAATGAAATTAAATATTTAACCTTGCTAATAATATAAGAACATCTACTATGTATAAATTAAACTAATCTACTTCGATAAATTTATGCAATTTATATGATTGGTAAAATGTTTATCAATTAAAATATATAAATAAACGGAATTAAGATTGACAAATAGAAATATAAAATATACTTACCATTAAATTTTTGCATGTTGTCAATTCAAGACCCATGCAAGTGCCTGATTACACAACTACTAAATACGTTCATAATTTGTTCACTTGCATGTTTATTTTCACGAGATATGCATTGCCTATGAGTTTCAAACTCTAAAACAATACAAGAATATGGATATTTGATCCATACCCAATAACATATAAATTTTATATAGTGAACGATCGTAGTTCGTAATTTGCAAAACCTCGATTAATGTAGTTCATTTGAAATAAGCAAGTAAACCATATTGTGAGATCATGTATCAATATGATTGATTACATTAAAGATCTTGATGTATTAAATGTAGCACTAGACTAAGAGCTACAACATGGATCTATGAATTCAATCACTGAAATATCAGCTTACGAAAGCACACCTAATTGATATTCTTAAATGTTAAGGATGACCAAATTCATTTTTGTAAACTGTTAGTTATGATCTTGTAGCACGAGTTCTTTTTCAATGGTTCAACCATTTGGAAAGTAAAGCAAATGTATGAAAATGGATGTAACTTAAGGAACGGTTGGGATGAAGAGAGTGAACGGTCACTTTGGCTTCATAAAGAGACATTGGAAACGAGAATTGTATAAAATAATAACAGATACTTAACAAGGAATGAGAAAAATGATTTCTGTTCCAAAATGTATTTTTATACAGAAAGTTGTTTTCTATGGACTTATTTCTTTGAGTTAAAGATACTTGATCTGAAACTCTCTACTATAAACTAGTTATGGTGTATGAAATAATTTTTTTTAATAAATGGTTGAATGGAGCTTCATATTTCATATGCTATTGTAGTAATGGTAGATATTATGGGAGTATACCATATAACACTTCTTAGTAGTCACATCAAGTTATGAATTTTTTTTTGTAAATATACCAAATATTATTTGTGAAATAATAATTAATTAGTATTAATTGAAAATAGACAGTTTTATTTTAATACGAATATTATGAATGTTTGATATAAGATAAAACTATAATAATTGTATTGTTTCCATAAAAAATGATGCATTAGAAATACAGAAATATCTAAAAATTTACAATTAATTTGAAATTATGGACTAAGCTTCGGTTTTGAGAAATAATTCTTTAATCGTATGATTATGAATCATATGGTACTGATGAATTGTATCTCAAACGATTAAGGGCAAAGCAATAATTTAGTGGGAACAACAAAAGAGTTGGAGAACCCTTTGGATTAAAACATATAGATGTATGCAGTCGTAAGTCTACTAATACCAAAATGGTTCTACATACTTGGTTGAAATTTACTGATGAATTATCAAAGAAATAAGCATATGTATTTGACATACATGTAGTATGTCTATAATAAGTTCAGAGAATATAAAAGGAAGTAAGTAATGTAACCTACAAAAGGAAATAAAAGATTTTGATTTGATCGAATAGGTGAGTATATTGGATAAGGATTCCATACCTAAAAGAATAAGATTCTATCTCAAAAGTAACTCCTCCTTACGATACATAACAATGTATCGATAAGGAGTAATCGAACTTTGTTGTATAAAGTCGACTAAAGATAAGTGGAGTTGAGCTAAATTCTTTCTATAAGGTAGTGTACATAAGAATAAGCACTTAAGGTTAAAATTAATTTAATCTAAAGCAAGTTTACAAGATCATACAAGGTAAGAGTTTATATGAAACCCACTTATATCCTAGGTTAATGAGTTGACAGGTTGTGTGAGTCAAGAGACTGCATGTAAAACTTGTTCATGAGGGACCTTATGTGGAGTACCCCAAAAGGAGTTTCGGATCGATCTGCATTAGATGAAAAATTTATGTTTTAAACATAAGTTTCGTAAACTAAAACCAAATTAGTTTTATATATGTAAGGTAATTCATGAAATGTTTATGAATACCTATTCCACTGCACTAAGAAACAATTGTTGTTATCAAGAAACATCAAACTCGTAGCAAAGGAATTTCTTTTAGAAATTATTGATTGTAAAATGGATTTGGATACAATCCAAAGATAAAACTAAATATAAGAGATGAAATGAAATTAACTAAACCTAATTGGACACAGTACACTAAAATGTCTAATAAGTTTCCTCGCACATTAAACTATGAGTTTTTTATCAGTGTTGAGAATAGATATTCCTCGGTTGTCAATAAAACCATAAACAGTATTGACTCTGCCATATGGTATGATGGTAATTCTGAATAGATTCCAAGTACAGTATCGAAATATTTTGATAGTTGTATCAAAAGGGATATGATCCATCGGCTGCAAATGTGTTTTCCAGAAGAAGACTAATGCAATTGGAATATAGTGAGCAATGTTGATCATAATAACATGTAAATTTCAATTGTTGAAATTAGCATAACAAATTTTTCATTCAACATGCTTAAGTTAATTCAGATTTCACTCACAAAATTATCTCGTGATATGACTTTGAGTTTTGGTACATATGTGTTGAAACAAAAAATTCTAAATAACGGTTTAGAATAGACCGTTTGCACATAACAATCAAAGTGTCTCGAAGTCAGTAGGAGCGATATTGAGTTTGTAGGTTTTCGGATATGGTCCAAGAACTAATATGATGGTATCGTACGATAATCATCAGAGTAAACAAATTATTTTGATAGAAATAGCAAATAGTTTGATTTTTGATCAAAATACAAAGGAAGCATGTGTTTGTAAGAAAGAACTACAAAGGTACTTGAATATTTCTAAAAGGTAAACAACAAACTTACAATTATTAATGATGTACCCAAGTTAAAATCATTATAGATTGGTAGTTTAATACTCGACAATGGATTTGTAAAAAATATCTTTTATAGTTGGTATAAGTGAATGGTGGGATTGTTCCCTAATGGTACGCACACCATATTAAAATGTTTAATATGGAGCATGTAAGATGGATTCCTTATGCATTAGCAAGAGGAATTATCATACATACTGTATTATTTACATTATTGCATTTATCTTATGTATTTGATATATAAAGCAAATTTCAAATCTGAACTAAGATCACTAAAATGATAGTTTATAGTATTCTTGAGTATTTAAAAAATATTAGAGAGTTGTTTATAGAAACAATGAACCTCTTATGAAGGGGTATTCAGGCTCAAACTCCATAAGTGATATCAAGTATGGTATATCAATCCTAAGTTCTTGTTCATTCTTTGTTAAGAAGCTTTAAGTTAGAAACGTTCCAAACAAAAGGTTGTGGTTGATTCAATCAAAAAGCCGAGTATATCGCCTTGAATAGCGCCACATTAAAAGCAATGTATGTGCGCGCGTGCAAATTTATAATTGACCATGAGTGATTCCAAGTATTAAGAATCCTACATATATATATATATATATATAAGTATATTTATAATATCCAAATATATATATGTATATATATGTATGTGTGTATTAATTATGTAACACACACACACACACACACACATATATATATATATATAATTTCAATAGTTTGGGGCGATATACGTGCAAAATCAGATATTGTTAACTGGTATCCTCTTATTTGGAGCAAAGCAAGTGCTAAAAAGATGTCAATCTGTGCATATAAAGCAATACTTAAGAGATTACAAACTACCGAGCATCTGTCCAGTTGGGGATTGCAACTTGACAGACGATGTTACCTCTACTCGTAGTGTGAAGAATCTCACGACCACTTGTTCTTCGATTGTGACTATTCTAGATCTATACTTTACCATTTTAGGAGCAAACTGAATATTCCTCTACAACTGATCAGCAACTTTGAAGACAAAATCAGGCTTTTCTGTTCCTTGTTCTCTTATCAGGGCATCATACAATGGCTTGCTTATACTACTCTTGTTACACTAGTGTTTCATATCTGGATGGAACGAAATAGGAGGATTTTTAAGCAACGAAAGCGAGTGAGCAATCATCAGATGAAGATTATCGAAAAAGAAATTATCTTTCAGGTGATAAGAAGTAAAGATCGACGCCATTATAGTGAAGAGGAAGCTACTGTTTTAGCTCCTTGGGGAGTTGACTTGAACGATTGCGGTTGGGTTTTGATGGTCTTTTATTATCTTCAGTGTTTGTTATTTTGGTTAGATGGGCTATTGGGCTTGTATTGAGAAGATGTGTTGTAATTCTTTGTTGCGTTGTGTTGGACTGTATATCATCTGGATGTCGTACTCTTTTTCCTTACTACTCTGGTAAGGTTTTGTAAGGAGGCGAATTTAGCGATGTTCTTTATATGTCACTAAATAAAGAACCCCTTTTCAAAAAAAATATTTAAACCACTCCAAATCAAAATGCACTGCAAAGAAAAATTACTTATATTTATTTCATTAAACAACGTATATACATATATATATATATTAATTATTCAAATTATAATAAAATAGTAATAATAAATAATTTCATGTTATAATATTCGAATTTTAAATTTTTAGAAAATCAACCATGATATTTTAAAGTTACAAAAAAATTTCCAAAATTTTTCAATTTAAAATAATATTTTTAATTAGTTAATTGATTTTTGTCATTTATTAAATTAATTTTATAAAAATATAAAATATAATTGTTAAATTTTGATTTTCTGGCTGAGAGTTTATATGATGATAACAAAAAATTAAAAATTCAATTTCTGTAATATATTTAATTTTATATGATTTATTTAATTAGTATATTTATTTAAATAATATTAATAATAGTAAATAAATATTAAAAATTAATTTGCAGCCACCAAAAAATATAATCTATGTAGACATGCATTTATAAAATATAGGTTCAACTACTAACATGATATGATGATATAACTAAATACAAGTCATATAACTAAAATTAGGTAGTATATTAATCAATATACATATACATACATACATACATATATATATTACTAAAATGATAATAATTAAAATAAAATTTATTTGGTTGTGCACTTCAAATCTATCTATAAAAAATGTGTTTTTTAAATAAATTAAAACATATATATAACCAATCTATTATATGACAACAATGATGATACATATAAGAATCTCACCTAACTAACAATATAAAAATAATATATATATATATATATATATATTAGAATAATATAATGTTATCTAGAAATTATAAATAATATAGTATAGTCAATACATACCTAATACTAATGTCTTAGTGCACACCTGGTAATGATGAATTCTTCCTCTTTGAAATCTTCTTGATTCGGCAAATTGCTAATCCTTGAACCTTAGACCTTTAGTTATCCAATAGTTATTGCCTTTTGAATAGATTTGAGATGAATTTGTTGGAGCTCCTTGTTGACAAGGTCATCCAGCAATGATGGAGAATTGGCAGCCCAAAAATTCCTTTTTGCATTAGGGTTAAGTTCCATTTATAGTGAAAGAAATAGAGAGAAATATAGATCACATCTCATACCATTTCTCATCAAATCTCAACCATTCATCTCCAAACCCCTCTGGCCTTTTTAGCCCCTCCTACAAGCCTTATTGCTACCGAAATAACATCTTAACATCATGGGCTAACAGTCCATTTAAGCCTAAATAAATATGATTAATTAAATCTAATTTAATTGCTTGTTGATATCGCATATCGATCGATATATTTATAACTATTATAAATATATGCAATAGTATTAATTCCTCAAATAATATTCAAAATTTTATAATTAATATTTCAGAAATATAAATTAATTTAATTAATTTATAACAATTATAAACTAACTAAATTGTTTGGTCTAAAGAGAATTTATTATTCCGGATGTCTGACTCGTCAGGTGTAAATTCGGTTAGTGATTAACATCGAACTATTCGAATGTCAATGTTCACACGTCACTTAGCAGGTGGTATGACATTTTGGCTAAATTTATCGCTCTCTTAGTTGCGGTAAAATCCAGTTTTTTTATTAAGCGTTACCCGGTTGTGACATTTATTTACACCAATCCTCTTCGTCAAAACTATATCACTTTGGACTTATGGAATTTGGTAATGGTCAAAATTCCAATGTCATCCATATCCAACTCTATAGTCAAAATACAAAGTCATTGGTTCAATAATAACAATTATTATAAACCGAACTGCTTTGGCTAGAGACTTTGACTTTGAGTTAACTTGAGTTGACCGTGATACTAACCCCATAAAACTAAGGAGACGAATCCTCACTTAAATAGTGTTTCACTTCCAATACTTCCACTCGACCCAACTATAGTTACTCAATGGATTCCATGCCATGATTTGATTATAATTAAAGTGGAGCTTTCATAATGAAGACCCATCATAACATCCCCCACTTGGAGACCCAAATCTAATGGCCATGGATGCTGCAGCCATCTGTCACGACCCGACTTCCTACGCCCAGGAAATCGCATCGTTTTGAAGAAAAGAAAGAGGTGAGAAAATAGAAAAGATAGAAAGAAGAAGAAACAACATCAGAATCTCAACAGCGGAATGAATAAAATATAATATATCACATAAATATCATATACATCAGAGTACACAGATAATACATCACATACTAGACAGTTATAAACACCTGTCTAGTTAATACAACTCAACATCACAGAGATACAACACAGCGGAATATACAGAGTAACACTGACACAGCGGAACCAATATATATATATATCTACACGCTGAAGCCTCCTGCTCCAATGCTCCTCCAGAATTCGTCAAAGCTAAACCTGAATCCCTTGACTACCCGTAAAAATTTGGGTACCCGAGAGTTTATGAAAAACAGAAATAAACTTCGGGTCAGACATGGGTCTGGTATGAGTAACAGGTTAAAGTTGCTTAACTTTGAAAATCATTTGAAACAAAGGAATCACGTAAGACTCCCCACAAATAAACATGGGTAAGTTTTTACCTTACGCTAACCAAAACATTTGATAGAAAATCTAGTGATATTATAATAGTGTCTAGGGTTTTCAAGTAAAATAGAAAATAGCCGAAATTGTTACATTCATTAAATTCCAGCATACTAGGTATACAATCAAAACCGAGGGCGCTTATTGGATTTTGGATTCCATACAATGGCTGGGCTACTGGGGTACCGCCCGTCACAGTACGTGGCCTAGATCACCGTACCGAGGACCCACCCTAAGTCCCCTGCAACACAAAGCCGGACCCGTTCCTTACTGAACAGTTCCAAACGAGACAACCCCGGCAGTTGGACGTCTCCACTGCCCACACAATCGAAATAAAAAGGGACATCTAGACAGGAGAAAATCTCGCTCTCAAGTGGGGGCTACCCACGAAGCTTTGCTGCACCTCCCCTGTTTTAGCCATTCCCGGTTGATGAGGCTTGAGGTCACGATTACCTGAATAGGACTCATCACTTAGAATGCTCATCGTCCACCTGACGATGTGCTGAAAGCATTCAATCCATACAAGTTCGTTCCGGGTTCGAACGAAACCGAAGGCATTATCTCGTTACACTCATTTTGGAATCACCCTCAGAGTTAATGACGATAACCCTTGCATTCTGAATCACCATCTCGAATCTATAAGTACTATTTCCGTCAAACTCATTACGGAATCACCCACAGAGTTATACTGACGAATAGTTCTTATACCTCGAGTCTTCACTTGCTCCATTTGGACTTACGACCTAACGTTAATTTGGATCGATGTGGTTTTCGGGTCTCCAGACCTGGAATCCCGGTATACGGAAACCCGATCCCGGTCTCATCGAAATCCAAACCGTGTCTTTTAAGGCCAAGTTGTTTAAAGGTTTAAAACAATTCAATTAAATATATCCATATCAACACAGATAGATAAATCACAATATCACAGATAAATAATCACATATCAGCATAAATGGATAATCTATGATATCACACTTAAATCAGAGCATCCAAATCACAACAGAGATTACTCATCACATAACTGAGTTTTCAATCAATCAATGGGAATTCATATCATCCATTCATAAGCAAAGATAATAATTTCATCGTTGGTAATTAATTTAAAACGAATTAAATCAATTACCCTACCTTTAATTAATTTAAAATTAATTAAATTAATTACTTCATCATTATTAAACTTGCCTATATTAATTAATTATCAATCAATTAATAAATCATCATCCCATTATTCCTTTTTATTAATCATCCCTGATTAATTTTCTTTAATTACATTTAAGTAAATTCCTTGAGTTACTTCTCAGATTAATTACTTAATCAAATATAGAAATTAACCCTTTCATAACTTCATTTATTAATTAACTAAAGTTAATTACATTACATAATTAATTATATTAATAAATTTCTTCATTTATTAATTTATCCAAATACATTTATTCCAAATTCCAACATTAATTATAATAATTAATGATCTCGAACTAAATTTACAATTTGATTAAATCAAAGTAATTAATCCTAAATTTAACCCACAATATAAATCACCCTTGATTAATCAAATCAGTAATTAACTCCTTTAATTACTCTATAGATAATTATCTCCAATTAATCCCTTGATTAATTATAAAAAATAATCATACTCAGATTACCTTATTTACAAAACATCATTCCCTTAATTACATCTTGTAATTACTGACCAATTACTTCTCCGAGTAATCATACATATCACATCACCAATTTGATTAATTCAAATTAATTAAAATAAATTAATTAACTCAAATAAATCAAATTACTCAAGTAATTAATTCCTTAATTACTTCCCAATATGTAATTACACTTACACAGTTACAATGTTGATCATTCAATTAATAAATCCAATTAACTATTTTAAAAATCAATTATATTGATTAATTATAAAATAGTCTAGTTAATGACCTTCATTTACACTTATTAATTACTATTCTAAGATAATTAACTTACATTAATTATTAATAATTATAAGTTCAATCTATCATTCAATAAATTAATTAGAGTCTAATCTATGATTTCTTAATAACATATTAATTTCATATTCCATTTTTAAAACTTTAATTAATTTCTTAGAACTTATAATTACAAATTAATTACTGAATTTATTTTTAAACCCTTAATTAGTTCATTTAAACTTCAATTTTTATTTCTTAAAGTAAACACATTTTCATTTCTCGATTTTATTTTCAATTTCAAATAGGGTTGAAAACATTTATTTCCCTTTTCCTTTTTAACTTCCATTTTAAATTTCAAGTTAAAACGAACATGAATTGAATTTTAAATCTCTTTATAAACTAACCTTTAAAAATCTTTAAATTAAACAAAACTTAGTTATGGAAGATTTTAAATCAAATTCCCTACCATTTCCAAATCTCTATTTATTTAAATATTTAAATTTATTAAAAGTATTTAAATTTTAAACTTTCCTTTATTTCAGAAATCTGGATTTTTAAACATTTAATTAACTCAGTTTAACATTGATTACTACTTTAAACTTTAAACTAAGAAAAACTGTTAACTGTGCACTGTTTAAAACTTCAAAACCAACTGACCCGAGACCATCATATTTTACTTCGAGAAAAAGCATGGAATTACGCGAGCCAGGATGGGATTTACCCGAGTATGTACTCGAGTGAAACTGGGTATTGTCAAAACTGAAAAACAGACCTACCCGAGACTCCTATATTTTACTTCGAGAAATTTATCATTTTACCCGAGCCAAACAAAGAATTACTCGACTAATTCTTGAGTCCACCCAGACCAGACCCAACAGCAAACATAGATACTCTGGTGCACGTGCCACCATCGATGATCAACTTTGATCATCTACGCGACGCCGAGCAAGTCGACCACGTCGCCCTACCCACTCCAGATCGCCAGCATCACCTATCTCCTAGCAAATCGAAATCGAGTTCGATTTTGCAACCTGGAACACAGACCAAAACTTCATTGATTCCTGGAAACTTCGCCGTGCTTCCATCTCCGATCACCAGAGGCCACCAAACTCCGGCTATAGACTCGACCACCTTACCTCTATCCAACTCCAGAAGCTCGAAACACTCGATCAATCCATGGTTTCGAACGAGACGAAACATCACCGCACTCAAAAACCAGGTCACCAGATTTTAAACGCTTCTCGCCGCCACCACGTTGACCTGCCGACCAGTCCACTATTTTTCCCGGTTTCCCCCATCGCTCCTCTACCTCTCGACCAAACCACGGCGTCTCCGGTCAACCATATCGACCACGGCAACCCAATATGTTCAAAACAGTGAAGTAAAAACTGCTCTTCACTCCCTTGCTTAAAAATTCTAAATCTTGCTTTAAAAATCATGGTTTAGTATGTATTTTTACTTGATACATCTGGATTCTTAAAACAAGAAGTTCGATTTTTAAACTTATTGAAGTTAAGCTTTGTTCTTTGGTTTCCAGGGACACATACCTGTTAGTTTAACTTATATAAATTTTAATATTTAGATTTCAACTAAACAATCAGTTTTTGTTTACATCTTAAGTTCTAACAAAGGTTAGATCATGAAATGGAGATTTGTTTCTATCTACTTCAAAGCAACAGGTAACAGAGTGTAAATAAACGAACATGCCCAGACTTGCACAATCATACACATACAAGAATATGTATCATCTCAGAGAAAAAGAAACATGCTTTATCTAAACTTAGGTTATGTTTTAAAATATATGTTACTCACCAGACATGGAAATGAGAACAGAGATGTTTGCATCAGTTTGAACTTGAAAAACTGGAAAGTATTTTCCACTTTGAATCTTCCTGCCAACCCCTACTTCTCTGTTGAATTAAGTTGTAGAATCTGGTTTTGATTTTAAATGGAGTCTTGTTTTAAGTTTTTAAATGAAGTAGTTTTGCAGTTTGTATCTAGCTCGACTGGAATGAAAATGATAAAAGAAAGATAGCTTACTGGTGGTGTTTTAAAACATTTACAGGGTATAATTTTTATATAAAATAGTGTATAAGTTGTACAAATTTTTCAGAGATTTTTCCCTGGTTTGGTGGCCGAGATTTTCATCTTTGTGAGCTAGAGCAGATGTATGCATGACTAGTATTTAATGCTTCTTGTACTTGGTTGTTTCATTTTTATACTTATCTTATATTTTATATACTTGCCTGTGACTTCATTTGCAAGCTACCAGCATCTCATATTTTGCTTTGTATGTTTTCATTTCTTTTACTTTGTAACTTCAAGTCTGCATGTCATACACATATTCGAACCATCTACTTGTTTTTATGCTGCCTTGTACAACTCTAGTTATATTTTCTTGGTTCAATTGACTCTTCAGATCTGTCTTACTTTTTAACAATTAAGATGTTTCTCTAGTATATTTATGAAGTGTAATAGATATTGTGTAAGTAAGATGTTATTGTAATATACTATTTGATTTTAAAATGTGGTGGATGCTATTTGATTAAGTTGTTAGATTGTTTAGTGATTGTTTTATCATTTACAAAACGATAAAGTTTAACTCACATATTATTTTATTGTTATCCTAATATATTGCTTGATTATGAATTGTAATGTTGTTCCAGTGTATTGTTTAATTATTTAGTATGTTTGTTTTACAAAACAAAATGAATGTTATTTAAATATGTTGTTGTATTATATTAATGTGTATTTGTTATGCGTATTATCGTATTGTATTTCTATTGAATATTTTATTTATTTATATTATAAAAGTTCACTTATCAAATTTAAAAATAATTTAAACAAAGAAATTATTCTTTTATTCCCATTTCTTATTTTATAATACATACTAGAATATCATTTGACAAAAATTGAATTTATAACATATATACATTTTAAATTATTTTTAACAAGCAATACTTTTATTTAAAAAGAAAATAGAACAAAACCCTTTTGTTAATAAATATAAATTTAAACCAAAGTCAGAAATAGTTCTAGACAATTTAAACATTTATCTAAAATATTTAAAACAATATATTTATGAATTTAATAGCTTTGAAAAACTTACTTTGAAATAAATAATAATTTCCAAACCACTAGAATATACATATTAGAAATTTAAAACAAAATTTATCGATTGAATTTAAAACAGAACTTCCCTATCTACAATATATATATAAAATAGATAGAAAATAATTCACAATACGATATTAATTAAGTGAAAAGTACCAATTCAAATGTTATAATCCAAAGATATTTCAAATCAATTAAATATTTATCAGAAGAAAAATATTAATTCAGATCTTATAATCCAATAATATATCAATTCAATTTAATATTCATCACAGATTATTAAATTGATATTGCTCGAAATTCCGGGATGTCACATTCCTCCCCCCTTAAAAGAATTTCGTCCCCGAAATTAAAAACAAAGGTAATTTAATAATCTATTAGAGATTTTATATTATAAAACACTAGCATATATTATTAAACAGCCATAACATCCAATTCATCCAACCAAACAAAACTAACTATCCAGACAAAAATTCCGAATAGAATTCTCTCGAGTTTCCCCGAGTATAAATATCGGGTTACTCGCTCTATAGAATCCAAGCCATCAACACTACTAAACTACAGAGCTTCAACTCATCTAGATCCACCCAACTAGACAGGATACCAGACTGTAGACAAGTCTGACTCAACAACCAAAACTCCCTGAACTGCTGGTTCCAAAATCCGAAACAGAATCTTACACGTACTCCCTCAGAGACACGTGAAACACAATGAATCACAGCTATCCAAACTGGCAATTCACACTCCAGAAGATCAAACACTAACTTCTCCAGAACACAGAGAAAATCCAGAACATCTCGGAACTAAATTCCCGATCTCACCAAACTATACAGCTCCTTCGATCCGAGAAAACTTCAACAACAACGAAGTCTCTAACTTCGAATTCCAAATTCCTCCGTCTCTTATTTACCAAACCCTTCGGACGATCCAAGGCTGCTCTCATCACTACCAATCAGCTAAATCTCCGCTGATGCCTTCCAGAACAGTCTGAATTCAAAACAATCCAGTAAAATTGATCTTCTCGCGATCAACTCAAAATCAAGAACACAATCCTTACCATCATCCGTAGAAAACAACTTCTCTTCTCCAGAGAAGAAAAGTAGACACACTCCAACTGCTTCCGCTGCACAACTCTGATATGGGTAGATAAAAATATAGATGATGTACACAAACACAACTTTTCCATTGATACCCAATTGTGACGGACCTAGGCTTTGCAACCATCAGTCAGCAATCACAACTGGTAAGCCTCTCAACTATTCCGAAAATATGGTTCTACAGATCCACAAAGAGAAAACCCAGAAGTTCCTCCAAAACCTGAGCCGCTTCACTACAAATCTTCCTCCAAAAACCATCCTACTACTAAGCTGAACCGTCGGTATCACTCTTGGAATATGGTCGATACCAAACTCAATCTCCAGATACTGACAACTCTGATTTTCTGAAGTCACCCAGAAAGAAGAATCTCTAAACACAAGAGAACGCTCAAATAATCGCAAGTCACTTTTGCGACCATCCCAGACTAATTCAAAGAAAAACTGTTCCCCTTTACCCAACATAACAGCCTACGCTCACTAATCAATCCATCGAAGAAATGGATCCACACTGCTGCTTCTGAACTCACTGCTAAGCCAGAAAGCTTCTTTACCAACACAGAAAACTCTGAGCTGCACTGCTGACACTAATGCCAAGGAATTTCTAATCTAAAGTTCTTCGAGAAATTCGGACCCCGAATCAAACAGATACATTCTGCTGAACACAGCCACAACACCTAAGCAGACTTACTTCCCTAACTCGTTCCAAATAAATATCTTCGGAGACATCCACAGTCACTACGTCTCATCACACAGCTACTACATCTCGAGAGATCAAAATATCATCTCTCTTCTGCCCAACCGACAGACCAAACTATACTCATCCAAACTCTCGAAAATCCGCTCACACGAGCGCGATCATCTTACACTTAAAGGCTGGACTCCGAATCCTTAACAGATTTCCTTTAGAAACTCAAAGAAATTCTTACACCACAATTTCATTCGAGACGAACTGTAGACCCAATATCGTCTTGGTCGATACACTTCCAACCTCAACAAATTCAACCATTGGTAGTCGTGTTACACACACCACCACCCCATTTACCTTTATACTTATATTGGGATACCCGAACAGGTAACCCCACCGATAGGTAGAATTAAATAAATATATATATATCAAAAATACAAATACGCTCTCTCAAGGAAGAAATCACTTAAGAGCCTAGGTATTCGCTCAACCTAGTGCTCTGATACCAACTGTCACGACCCGACTTCCTACGCCCAGGAAATCGCATCGTTTTGAAGAAAAGAAAGAGGTGAGAAAATAGAAAAGATAGAAAGAAGAAGAAACAACATCAGAATCTCAACAGCGGAATGAATAAAATATAATATATCACATAAATATCATATACATCAGAGTACACAGATAATACATCACATACTAGACAGTTATAAACACCTGTCTAGTTAATACAACTCAACATCACAGAGATACAACACAGCGGAATATACAGAGTAACACTGACACAGCGGAACCAATATATATATATATATCTACACGCTGAAGCCTCCTGCTCCAATGCTCCTCCAGAATTCGTCAAAGCTAAACCTGAATCCCTTGACTACCCGTAAAAATTTGGGTACCCGAGAGTTTATGAAAAACAGAAATAAACTTCGGGTCAGACATGGGTCTGGTATGAGTAACAGGTTAAAGTTGCTTAACTTTGAAAATCATTTGAAACAAAGGAATCACGTAAGACTCCCCACAAATAAACATGGGTAAGTTTTTACCTTACGCTAACCAAAACATTTGATAGAAAATCTAGTGATATTATAATAGTGTCTAGGGTTTTCAAGTAAAATAGAAAATAGCCGAAATTGTTACATTCATTAAATTCCAGCATACTAGGTATACAATCAAAACCGAGGGCGCTTATTGGATTTTGGATTCCATACAATGGCTGGGCTACTGGGGTACCGCCCGTCACAGTACGTGGCCTAGATCACCGTACCGAGGACCCACCCTAAGTCCCCTGCAACACAAAGCCGGACCCGTTCCTTACTGAACAGTTCCAAACGAGACAACCCCGGCAGTTGGACGTCTCCACTGCCCACACAATCGAAATAAAAAGGAACATCTAGACAGGAGAAAATCTGGCTCTCAAGTGGGGGCTACCCACGAAGCTTTGCTGCACCTCCCCTGTTTTAGCCATTCCCGGTTGATGAGGCTTGAGGTCACGATTACCTGAATAGGACTCATCACTTAGAATGCTCATCATCCACCTGACGATGTGCTGAAAGCATTCAATCCATACAAGTTCGTTCCGGGTTCGAACGAAACCGAAGGCATTATCTCGTTACACTCATTTTGGAATCACCCTCAGAGTTAATGACGATAACCCTTGCATTCTGAATCACCATCTCGAATCTATAAGTACTATTTCCGTCAAACTCATTACGGAATCACCCACAGAGTTATACTGACGAATAGTTCTTATACCTCGAGTCTTCACTTGCTCCATTTGGACTTACGACCTAACGTTAATTTGGATCGATGTGGTTTTCGGGTCTCCAGACCTGGAATCCCGGTATACGGAAACCCGATCCCGGTCTCATCGAAATCCAAACCGTGTCTTTTAAGGCCAAGTTGTTTAAAGGTTTAAAACAATTCAATTAAATATATCCATATCAACACAGATAGATAAATCACAATATCACAGATAAATAATCACATATCAGCATAAATGGATAATCTATGATATCACACTTAAATCAGAGCATCCAAATCACAACAGAGATTACTCATCACATAACTGAGTTTTCAATCAATCAATGGGAATTCATATCATCCATTCATAAGCAAAGATAATAATTTCATCGTTGGTAATTAATTTAAAACGAATTAAATCAATTACCCTACCTTTAATTAATTTAAAATTAATTAAATTAATTACTTCATCGTTATTAAACTTGCCTATATTAATTAATTATCAATCAATTAATAAATCATCATCCCATTATTCCTTTTTATTAATCATCCCTGATTAATTTTCTTTAATTACATTTAAGTAAATTCCTTGAGTTACTTCTCAGATTAATTACTTAACCAAATATAGAAATTAACCCTTTCATAACTTCATTTATTAATTAACTAAAGTTAATTACATTACATAATTAATTATATTAATAAATTTCTTCATTTATTAATTTATCCAAATACATTTATTCCAAATTCCAACATTAATTATAATAATTAATGATCTCGAACTAAATTTACAATTTGATTAAATCAAAGTAATTAATCCTAAATTTAACCCACAATATAAATCACCCTTGATTAATCAAATCAGTAATTAACTCCTTTAATTACTCTATAGATAATTATCTCCAATTAATCCCTTGATTAATTATAAAAAATAATCATACTCAGATTACCTTATTTACAAAACATCATTCCCTTAATTACATCTTGTAATTACTGACCAATTACTTCTCCGAGTAATCATACATATCACATCACCAATTTGATTAATTCAAATTAATTAAAATAAATTAATTAACTCAAATAAATCAAATTACTCAAGTAATTAATTCCTTAATTACTTCCCAATATGTAATTACACTTACACAGTTACAATGTTGATCATTCAATTAATAAATCCAATTAACTATTTTAAAAATCAATTATATTGATTAATTATAAAATAGTCTAGTTAATGACCTTCATTTACACTTATTAATTACTATTCTAAGATAATTAACTTACATTAATTATTAATAATTATAAGTTCAATCTATCATTCAATAAATTAATTAGAGTCTAATCTATGATTTCTTAATAACATATTAATTTCATATTCCATTTTTAAAACTTTAATTAATTTCTTAGAACTTATAATTACAAATTAATTACTGAATTTATTTTTAAACCCTTAATTAGTTCATTTAAACTTCAATTTTTATTTCTTAAAGTAAACACATTTTCATTTCTCGATTTTATTTTCAATTTCAAATAGGGTTGAAAACATTTATTTCCCTTTTCCTTTTTAACTTCCATTTTAAATTTCAAGTTAAAACGAACATGAATTGAATTTTAAATCTCTTTATAAACTAACCTTTAAAAATCTTTAAATTAAACAAAACTTAGTTATGGAAGATTTTAAATCAAATTCCCTACCATTTCCAAATCTCTATTTATTTAAATATTTAAATTTATTAAAAGTATTTAAATTTTAAACTTTCCTTTATTTCAGAAATCTGGATTTTTAAACATTTAATTAACTCAGTTTAACATTGATTACTACTTTAAACTTTAAACTAAGAAAAACTGTTAACTGTGCACTGTTTAAAACTTCAAAACCAACTGACCCGAGACCATCATATTTTACTTCGAGAAAAAGCATGGAATTACGCGAGCCAGGATGGGATTTACCCGAGTATGTACTCGAGTGAAACTGGGTATTGTCAAAACTGAAAAACAGACCTACCCGAGACTCCTATATTTTACTTCGAGAAATTTATCATTTTACCCGAGCCAAACAAAGAATTACTCGACTAATTCTCGAGTCCACCCAGACCAGACCCAACAGCAAACATAGATACTCTGGTGCACGTGCACACCATCGATGATCAACTTTGATCATCTACGCGACGCCGAGCAAGTCGACCACGTCGCCCTACCCACTCCAGATCGCCAGCATCACCTATCTCCTAGCAAATCGAAATCGAGTTCGATTTTGCAACCTGGAACACAGACCAAAACTTCATTGATTCCTGGAAACTTCGCCGTGCTTCCATCTCCGATCACCAGAGGCCACCAAACTCCGGCTATAGACTCGACCACCTTACCTCTATCCAACTCCAGAAGCTCGAAACACTCGATCAATCCATGGTTTCGAACGAGACGAAACATCACCGCACTCAAAAACCAGGTCACCAGATTTTAAACGCTTCTCACCGCCACCACGTTGACCTGCCGACCAGTCCACTATTTTTCCCGGTTTCCCCCATCGCTCCTCTACCTCTCGACCAAACCACGGCGTCTCCGGTCAACCATATCGACCACGGCAACCCAATATGTTCAAAACAGTGAAGTAAAAACTGCTCTTCACTCCCTTGCTTAAAAATTCTAAATCTTGCTTTAAAAATCATGGTTTAGTATGTATTTTTACTTGATACATCTGGATTCTTAAAACAAGAAGTTCGATTTTTAAACTTATTGAAGTTAAGCTTTGTTCTTTGGTTTCCAGGGACACATACCTGTTAGTTTAACTTATATAAATTTTAATATTTAGATTTCAACTAAACAATCAGTTTTTGTTTACATCTTAAGTTCTAACAAAGGTTAGATCATGAAATGGAGATTTGTTTCTATCTACTTCAAAGCAACAGGTAACAGAGTGTAAATAAACGAACATGCCCAGACTTGCACAATCATACACATACAAGAATATGTATCATCTCAGAGAAAAAGAAACATGCTTTATCTAAACTTAGGTTATGTTTTAAAATATATGTTACTCACCAGACATGGAAATGAGAACAGAGATGTTTGCATCAGTTTGAACTTGAAAAACTGGAAAGTATTTTCCACTTTGAATCTTCCTGCCAACCCCTACTTCTCTGTTGAATTAAGTTGTAGAATCTGGTTTTGATTTTAAATGGAGTCTTGTTTTAAGTTTTTAAATGAAGTAGTTTTGCAGTTTGTATCTAGCTCGACTGGAATGAAAATGATAAAAGAAAGATAGCTTACTGGTGGTGTTTTAAAACATTTACAGGGTATAATTTTTATATAAAATAGTGTACAAGTTGTACAAATTTTTCAGAGATTTTTCCCTGGTTTGGTGGCCGAGATTTTCATCTTTGTGAGCTAGAGCAGATGTATGCATGACTAGTATTTAATGCTTCTTGTACTTGGTTGTTTCATTTTTATACTTATCTTATATTTTATATACTTGCCTGTGACTTCATTTGCAAGCTACCAGCATCTCATATTTTGCTTTGTATGTTTTCATTTCTTTTACTTTGTAACTTCAAGTCTGCATGTCATACACATATTCGAACCATCTACTTGTTTTTATGCTGCCTTGTACAACTCTAGTTATATTTTCTTGGTTCAATTGACTCTTCAGATCTGTCTTACTTTTTAACAATTAAGATGTTTCTCTAGTATATTTATGAAGTGTAATAGATATTGTGTAAGTAAGATGTTATTGTAATATACTATTTGATTTTAAAATGTGGTGGATGCTATTTGATTAAGTTGTTAGATTGTTTAGTGATTGTTTTATCATTTACAAAACGATAAAGTTTAACTCACATATTATTTTATTGTTATCCTAATATATTGCTTGATTATGAATTGTAATGTTGTTCCAGTGTATTGTTTAATTATTTAGTATGTTTGTTTTACAAAACAAAATGAATGTTATTTAAATATGTTGTTGTATTATATTAATGTGTATTTGTTATGCGTATTATCGTATTGTATTTCTATTGAATATTTTATTTATTTATATTATAAAAGTTCACTTATCAAATTTAAAAATAATTTAAACAAAGAAATTATTCTTTTATTCCCATTTCTTATTTTATAATACATACTAGAATATCATTTGACAAAAATTGAATTTATAACATATATACATTTTAAATTATTTTTAACAAGCAATACTTTTATTTAAAAAGAAAATAGAACAAAACCCTTTTGTTAATAAATATAAATTTAAACCAAAGTCAGAAATAGTTCTAGACAATTTAAACATTTATCTAAAATATTTAAAACAATATATTTATGAATTTAATAGCTTTGAAAAACTTACTTTGAAATAAATAATAATTTCCAAACCACTAGAATATACATATTAGAAATTTAAAACAAAATTTATCGATTGAATTTAAAACAGAACTTCCCTATCTACAATATATATATATAATAGATAGAAAATAATTCACAATACGATATTAATTAAGTGAAAAGTACCAATTCAAATGTTATAATCCAAAGATATTTCAAATCAATTAAATATTTATCAGAAGAAAAATATTAATTCAGATCTTATAATCCAATAATATATCAATTCAATTTAATATTCATCACAGATTATTAAATTGATATTGCTCGAAATTCCGGGATGTCACACCATCCATAGTTGTTAATCCTCGGCGACCAAATACGGTAATGTTAGATACATTGATATAAAAGAAACACATGGATATGGAATGTTTTTAAAATTAATAACAACTTTCACATTCCATTGCAAAACATTTCAAATTCATTACATAATCACATGTTCGATAACCACGTTCAGAGAAAATATAATTATTACAACATACGCCAAGAGTGACTTATGAAGATGCCCCCTTGGATGATCAGAGTATTTAACTAGGCAATTAAACAACTTTGCTTTTACAACAAAACACAACGGAATCAAAATAGAAAAGAACTCTAAATAGTTATCGTGTCTCCTGCACATCTCCGAAAGCTTATTCGTCCAAAGAGGTACCTGAAAAACCTCAACTCTCAAACTACTCAAAGTTAATTGAGCACCCGAGAGTTTAAGGGGAAAACATAAACTTCGAGTCGGACATAAAGCCTGGTATGAATAAAAATCTACTATCTCAAACCATTTAGATATCTAGTGAGACCACACCACTTAGCGGAACGGGTTTTCCCCTCACTAGTATCTTATCCAAAACTTTATAAAACCATATACTGTGCTCCTGCATCCACAATGGTTAAAATATAACAATTCAAAATATTATGATGATATGCAAACAAGTAAATCAATTCTGGATTACCCATCCTCATTCATTTTGACTATCTGTCTCAGTTGTAGTTTCTAGGGTCACTATTAACCTATTAGTTTTCATGGGCTTACTAATAACCTGTTTAAAACTTATGGACCCCCTGTCCGGTTTCATAGTTTTCATGGGATCACTAAGAACCTATTGGCCCCTGCCAATAACTTCATTGTTTTATAGGTTCTCCCTGAACCTATTGGTATCTCCAATAACTTCCCTCATATCCTAGTTTTCATGGGTTGACTAGGAACCTATTGACTTTTGTCAATAACTTAATCCGGATATAGTTTTCATGGGTTCACTGCAAACCTATTGGCCCCTGCCAATAACTTTTTCTAATCATAGGTTTCATGGGTTTACTATAAACCTATTGGCTCCTGCCAATAATTTTTCCTAAGCATAGTTTTCATGGTTTACTATGGACCTGTCCATCTGACAACTTCTTTAATCAGTATCTAGGCATCCTAAATTCTGGTCTATCGGACCTCCTAGATGCAATTATACTCATTCAGGAGTTAACTCAATTTATATTCACTACTGGATCAACCTAGTTGGTTATTCTGCCCTTTCTCCCCAAAATACAGTTATGGGTCCATGTTAAAGTTAATATGTATGTTAGAAGAAGCAAACATAATAACACCAACATTTATGGTTTAATATCCTTGAAATCATTTTCATACGAAACATGGTTAATCCATTTAACCTATTATTTTATGAAGGAAAGCTTCTTCAAAAACTCCATACTTACAAGCCATTTTAAAAATCCTTTACTTTTGCCATGGGTTTCCTTTAAAATGAGATTGGGTTCTTTGTTTTGAAAAATAAGGCTTTCGAAACCTTTAACTATTACTTTCGAAACCATTGGATAACCTCCTTCGAAAGCATTCAAATCTTCTTCTCAAAACACTAAGCATATGCCTTTCGAAACACTTTAAATCATCTCTTTCGAAACTTTTGAAACATACCTGTTGAAAGTATTAAAGCATTACTTATTAACCCCTAGAAGCATAGCTTCGAAACCATTGAAAGTACCCCTTTCAAAACCATTAGGTTTATCTTTAAAAATATCTTTTGAGTTAAAGTGAATATAAACAAAAGTACCCCTTTCGAAACCATTGGAAAGTATCCATTTCGAAACCATGAACCTTCATATAAAAGAGTTTAGGGAAAACTGATGGCTTCGGAACCATCCTTTTAAAAGAAATTATCATTTAAGTAAAACATTTGAAGGTTAGCTTCGAAACCCCTTTCGAAGCCATTTCCTTCGAAACCATTAACCCTTTCTACAGCCATCAAGATAAAATAAAAATTATTTAGGTACTACCAAATTATCAAATTCTAAGGTGATCAACAAACAAATGATATACATATAAACAAATCCAATTAGTTGCCCAATGAAATTGCTAATTGTTGACCGAAATGAAGGAAATGATAAGTATTGTAATCTTCTGATTTAGCATTTCTTTGAGAGCAAAAACAATTAATTCAAAAACTATTTACTTGATACATAGACAACTAATTTTGATCTATAAAAATATCTACACCGTATAAATTTAGTATACAAAACATTTAAAGGAAACATTTTTTTCAAACTAAAAAATTAAAGCTATTGCTCATAGATAGTAATCATAAATAATCTCAGATAACATACTAATCATATTCTTACTCTTACCTGTGTTACATGAAACAACATTAGGCAACGATTTTACATTATCACAAATAATAAGATCTGAAAAAAAATCAATGAAATATACCTTACCTTTTTAATAATTAAATATATTTTAAAAGTAATTACAAAAGCAAATAGATAAAAAAAATGTAAGTAAATCTATACGAACAACAATAACAATAACAATATTTGAAAAAAATCAATGAAATATACCTTACCTTTTTAACAATTAAATATATTTTTAAAGGTATTTCCAAAGATAAAGAAAATGTAAGTAAATATATAGGAACAACAATAACAATGACGACGACAATAATGATAATAGGGAATTAATCATTAAACATCACACCTTCAAATGGTCATATTATGAAACAAATTTAAATATCTGACCAATTATTCTAAATAATAAGACAACATGAAATTTAGTGATTAACATCAACAGAAATCTAATATTGTTACTTGCTTTCAACGTAGACACTATATGAACTGATTAATGGTTAACACCGAACTCAATGCACAAAATTATATATCTAAACTATATATATCACAATAAATTACTAATTTATCATGATAATTAAGTACTTATGTGTAAAATGAAAATTGATAAGAGATTGAAAATCAATATTATGTGTATAACGAAAATTGATAGAAGATTGAAAATCAGTATTAATGTGAAAATCTAAGAACAACACAGAAGATAACACCTTCAATCGAGTCGATGGGTTTTAAGCTCCTAACATAAAATTTGTGTGAGTCTAAACCTCCTCCTTCTTGGTTTGATTAAAGAATTGCAAAATCATCCTTTAATTTCGCATGAATTTTCACCATGTTTTCCAAGGTTTGTTTGGGATACGGGAGAAAGGCAGTTGTTTGAGAAAACGAGAGAAAGGGATAGGTGACGCATCTTTAGGTGTTATTGTTTTTAGGTGCGAAATTACTATTTTACCCTTAAGGTTTCCTTCTAGATTTTAACGTTTGAGACTTGGGCACTGCTGTAATTTACGATCAAGTTTTGTGAGCTTATTTTTGGTTCAATTATGCCTTGGCTATGCAAATGATTTTCGTGGGCTTTTAACTATTTATTGAATTTCAAATAAGATTAACCTTTCAAATATTTTCTCCATTCTATTTCCTTTGAATTTCAAAAGTTGTATTAATTAGCCTTCTTTCTATACTATTAAATTTCACTTGAATTTCAAAAGTTCTATTAATTAACTTTCCTTTTGTACTATTAAATTTATGGTAATTCATTAACGCTAGCTAATAAAAAAATCAAATACGAAACCAACCACTAAATATGTCAATTTCAAGAGCTGTGGAACTCATATTTCAAGAGCTATGGTAACTCATTTAAGAGTTTCATTTTATTATACTATAAAATTATGGTAATTCATTAACACAAATCAACTTAAGAAATCAATCACAAGCTATCCATCCATCTATTAATTAATAACAAAGCTAGGATTTTTCTCAACTCTTCTTGATTTTCTTTAAATATTTTATCGATATTTTATTTTAAAGTCCTAATACGATTTATGATTTTTAAAATTATTTACGATTTTTTACCGAATCTCTATCATTTTAACCTACATTTTCTTATTTCTGCTATTACTTTCAAATTTTTCCTTAATTTCACATATAAATTACATTTAAGGCCATATGTTTAAATTAATTAGATAATATTAAATATATATTTTTTAAATAACTTAATTAACTAATATTTATTAATTCGATTAATAAATCCTAAAAATAACAATGTTGTACACCAGACTCATAATAACAAAAATGATAAAAACAAACATTTTATTCATATATATATATATATATATCATATAACAAAAATTGTATACGTAAACAATAACAACAACTTTAATGCATAATCATTCACCTTAATAAATTATCACTTAAATAGAAATGTTAGAAATTACAAGCCAATTCTAGACCCATTCACCACACTTTTCAATTATCTTTGACCTTTATTTTTCAAAACCCCGTAAGTTATCATCTTACTGTTATCCAAAATGTTGGTAAATTCTCTCCATGGTTTTACATTCTTATACCATATTTATAAGGATAAATTTTCAAACCAGACTGCTTTTCAAAACTATTTGCATGAATAGACTGGTTTCAAAACTATTTGCAGTTATAGGCTACATTTTGCCAGCTCAGCGATGAGCTGGCCATTTAAAAAAAAAAATACGGGGCGCATTTCTGAAATGCGCCCCTTTTAATTTACACTGGCGCATCTGCCAAATGCGCCAGTGTAAATCTCAGGTCCAAACCTGGACAGCAAGCTTCACCAAACAATTCAAATCCAAATACACAAAATCCAAATCCAAATGCATGATCTTAAATGATAGCAAACGTTTATCTACATTAAAACCAATAAATAAAACTACCATTAAATAAATTTTAGCATAACATAATTAAAAGTCGATTACATTCGAATTAAAGTAGTTATAGTTAAATTACAGAAGCGAACTAATAGTAAACTAAAAATAGGAATACTCATGGTTGAGTCGGATCGTCTTGAGTAGGTGGGGGTTGAGAAGGTCCAGCGGGTTGCGATTGGTGTGTATCTTGCCTTCTTTTAGTTCTTCGCTCTCTAGTCCACATAGCTTGTTCGGAAGAGCTTGGCCGTGTTAATCGATTTCTAAAAAGGAGTGTGTCAATAAGTTTCTTCAAATCAAGGCACCGTAGTTGGACTTCTCGTTCGGGTACTCTACCATGCCCGATATCGTCCAACCCTCTTCCTACCATCTCTAGTACATCGACCTACAAGTTGTAGTTATTTATTCAAAATTAGAAACATAATTCAAGTGAACGAACTAAAAATATCACGATAATGTGAAGATTTACCACATCTCGCTCAAGCGGTGCACGAGCGGTGTATGCTCGTTCGTGAGAAGTCCGATCCGCAACAATGAATCTTCGAGTAATCGACCAGTACCAAGTCATGTATCTCGAAATAGGAATGGTAGGAAACTGTTGGTGTACGATACGGTTATGTCTATCGTTCCACTGGACGATAGCAAACTCCAAATCCGGTTTTGGTTCGCATGGATCGGGTATGTATTGTTGAAGACCAAACTGTCGCATCACTCGATCAGGATTATACATTTCTACATCTCACATGCATATGATAGGTGTCTTACAAAGCCAACTGTGCATCCCACTTAGACATATCTACGGAAGATCGACTAGCACATCCTGTGTGTACGGATTCCATATAACAGCTTCATCATTGTTAACCTCTCTAGCATTTGAAGGAACGGAGTGTAAAAATTGATCATTTGCCAATCTAGAGCTTGAACCACCCGGATGCACCGTAGAATTGTGAAAAAAAGAGTATGAGATCAAAACACTATAAATTTCAACTACTCGAATGTAAATACTTTAACAAATTACTTACTTTGTATTCACACAAGTAGAAAATACTGGACTTGGATTGCTCTGATAAGGATAACTCGGAATAGTACCAAGAATTTGAGTAGAATGTTGGTTCAAATTAGTGGTAATTGTGTCTTCAAAATGTCTCAACTCCTCTTTTATTACAAATAATTCGACCACTTTCATATTAACGGAAGTAATCCTTGTAATCCTTGTATATTTTAAGATTTTGAGTAGATTTTAATGAATTTTTGAGCTGAATGGAATAAAGGTACGAAATTGGATTTTATAGGTGGAATATGTTTTGTTTTGGGTAGAAAACAAATAACTGGCTTATGACTTCTGGTTTCTGTTTTGTGCAGAAAAATTTATACTGGCGCATTTGGCAGATGCGCCAGTGTAAATTATAAGGGGCGTATTTCTGAAATGCGCCCCGTATTACTTTTTTTTAAAAATGGTCAGCTCATAGCTGAGCTGGCAAAATATAGCCTATAACTGCAAATAGTTTTGAAACCAGCTTATTCATGCAAATAGTTTTGAAAAGCAGCCTCTTTTGAAAATTTGTCATATTTATAATTTATACAATTATTTACAAAATTCTTATTTCTTCTCTCATTATTTTACCTTCAAATCCATATTTTTACACCAAACAAACACGGTAAGTTTAATTATTTAAATAAATTCAATAACTAATATCCATTAATTTATAAAATAGTTTTTGGGAAAAATGACAATTTCAACTCGTATACCACATTGTATTAACATAATGTTAAAACAATTTTTTTATTTAAATATATAAATCACTTAACAAAAATTATATGCATAAACAATAATAAAATGATTAAATTATGGTTGATATACCATACATTGCATAAAACACTTAAAGAGTAAATACTATGTTTTTACAACGTTTCGTGTGCAACGCATATATTGTAATTTTTTTTTTTTTAAATAACGTCTAGGTAAAGTAACTTTGTACAGATAAATTCTGCCGTAAAAATGATGTGTGATAGAAATAAAATTGCCATATTTTAAAACAACCCAGGTAAGTACTACGTTTCAATGGAGAATGACGATCTTTGGTTTTCCTTTGACAAATACGAGCATATAATTGCATGTTTCATGATTACAATATTTGTCTCCTTAGTCTGCCGCCGCTGCCGTTTTCCTCTGATACGCCGCCGGTGTGCCGTTATCGGATCCATCGCCGCTCTTCTCGCTGGTGCCACCAAGGAGATTGCCGACGAATTCGGGTTTTACTGGCAGTCTTCGGGTGGATCCGTCAAGGATGCAGTTGCCGATTTTGTTGGAATTGTTGTCGCGAATTTGTTTTTGGTTAGATTTGGATTTTGGAGGCGGCAGGTAGATCTTAATCGTCGGCCTTTGGATTTGGATTCCATGGTTTAGAGCCAATAAGAGGTAATTCGTTGTTTTGAATGTTAGAAATTAATGTCATTTGAACCCCGTTTACCAAGCATACCTGCATTTTTTTTCCAGTGGCGAAAATATTTATTTCACATGTTTATCTTATAACAAGTATATTGACTTGTGTTGATGTGCTATACATGTGCACAAATGTATTTAGAAAAAAGGAAAAAATAAAGAGCAATAATAGAGGGAGGGGGGGGGGGGGGGGGGTTTCGGGTGGGCGTGGAGGAAGGAGCAAGTACAAGTACTTTTATCACATGGTTCATGTTGGGCCGACCTATACTGTCATTATACATCAAATTTTATTAGAGCATCTATAGCAGTTTGCCCATTTGAAGGGTGGGAGCCAAAAGCAACAACTACGCAATTATTCCCAAAAAAGTTGGGATCGGAAGGGTGGAAGCCAAAAAAAGACGTCAATTCCTTTCTCTCTTCCAACATCGAGTATGAGAAAATTGGTTGTTTTCTTAAAACAAACATAAATGGTTTTAGAAAACCTTTTATAGTGCTAAACGGTTTTTAGAAAAAATGTTTATTGTGCTAAACGGTTCTCAGAAGACCGTTTAGCATATAAACGGCTTTCTGGAAATCTTTTAGACTCTAAACAGTTTTCAGAGTATCCATGCTAAAAAAAGGTGAGAGTTCGTCCCACTTTTTCCCCATTACTCACGCTCAAATTCACACAGTTAGAGCGTAAGGAAGAGAAAAAAAGTGGGGATTCTTTGCATTTTAACAAAAATCAACATTGATGGAGATGCTCTTGCAAAGCTTGGTCTACAGGATCAAATATAAGTTGATCTGATTTTTAATCAATTTAATTACAAAGCTACAAATGCACAAAAATATTTATACTGGCAAAGGTTATAAGATTTTTACGAAATGCATTGTTAAAACGATCTTAGGAAATTATATTACAAACAAAATATAAACTAAAAATTATTATGAATAATCATGAAATATATAAATGAGTTAAAGTCATAAAAATATTTTTGAATGAATCAATTTGACTTATGATTTTCTTTTTGAGAACTCAATTTAAAAAGTAAATGTTTTCAAAAATTAAGGTTAGATAAAATCAACATAAAGAGTGTCTATTATATCAAAATATATGTATATTATAACACTACGAAAAGTACATTGAGCTAAAATAATCAAAATCAGTTTCCACGGACAATATTTTCTCTTAATAATGATGTGAGAAACACATAGCTCGAAGTAATTTCAAATTTCGTTAAATTCAGTGTTTTCAAAACTGCATAACTAACATTAGAATTTTTAAAATTTCAAGATGGCAAAAGAAACATAAATATTTTATAGATAATTTTCATAATGTGAAACAATTGATTGAAAATAAATATCTAGCTTGAAGTGACTTTTCAACCTCTTTTTTTTAAACAAAAAATTGAAGTAAAACATGCATTAAAATTCTATTTTAAAAATTTAGCACTTAACCATAAATAGTTTTTAATAATAGAATTATTATTCACGATAAAGAGTTAAATAAGTTGAAAATTAATATGCAAAACAATTCGGTGAAGATTAAACATTTTAGAAAACCATCTAATGATATCATGAATGTAAAACACAAACAAATAATAAAAAAGGAAAAAAATATAGTTCTTGTCAGAGTTGGGAATCAAAATTGTGACATTATATATATATATATAGAAATATGTATGTATCTGTGTGTGTGAGCTAGGATCAATAGTCCCCCTTTATTTAACATCATTTTGTAGTTCTGATATCGGCCATAAGTTTCTATTTAAATATTTGTTATTTCTCTCACCAGTCACATACCAAATATTTAAATATAAACTTATATCTGATGTCGGAGGCTACAAATAGTGCTAAATAAAGGGGACTATTGTTCATATGTGTGTATTAAAGAGAATGCATAACCTTGAAAGCTCTAAAATTCAACCTTTTGTCGTCTATGTCTTGAAATGTGAGGAAGAGAACAAAATTGATTGTACTACACGAAAGACAACTTTAATCGTTTATTTTTGATCAAAAATGATTCTTAAAATGGAAAAATAAATCATGTTTGTACTGTAGGTTTCTATTTATGGTCATTATCTGCTATGTATAACAAACAACATAGTTATGTCTGTCAATGGATACACGAGATTTATCTGCATCCATATCCGTAAAGCGGATAAATATCCGATATCCGGAAATATAGATGCGGATGCGGATACGAAGGTATCCGCATTCGAAAATTATCCATCCGATTTTTGTCAATATTATAGTTAATATTTTGTGTATTTTAGTGCAATGATAGACGTGTTTAATTTTTTATTAAGCTAATAGTTTGTATTATATAAATTTAATACATATTAATTATTCAAAACTATTTATTATCATTCTATTTGTTTATTTTTCGCACTTTTATAATCAATGAGATTGAATAAAATTTATGCTAAACCAAACTTTTCTTTTTATATTTCTCGATTTATCTATCGTTAACAGATAAATAATTATTCGATATTCGTCCGTATCCGCGAATGCAGATATTCGATATCCGAAAACGATTTCAGATGCGATGCAGATATAACACTATCCATGTTCGAAAGTATCCGTTTAGAGGCTTACAGTCCTTCTGGTAAATGAAAAGTTATAAAGCATATGCTATGCGGTGATCTTTCATGTCCACGTTGCTACAGTACGTGGTACATTATGTATAAATCTATTGCAAGGTGGGAAAAGGAAAAACGAGTAAGAATGGCAGTGATGGAATTGCTTGTAGGACCATCCCTCGGTTATTTTGGCCATGGAAAAAATAAATTCCGATTTGAGGCCATCCATATAGTTGCTAATGTAAATATAATTTTAAACAAATAACAAATCATTTCTTTATTTAAGCCACCATAAAATACTGAGAAGAAAATAAGCTGCAAATTTTCAATCATAGAGCTATAGGTGTAAATTTTTTATACATTAATATCGAATTATAACTCATGTAACGACACAATTCCTAGTTCACGTCTTAATTTAACAAAAACATTTTCATTTAAGGGTTTAGTAAATAGTAAATACATCGACTATTTGATTTTCTGATGGTGTAAAATCTAGTGAAATATTTCCTTTTTCTATATTATCGCGAAGAAATGATGTCTAATATCAATATGTTTAGTTCTAGAGTGATTTATAGGATTTTTCGATAAATTTATAGCGCTTGTATTATCACTATAAGTTGTTGATTTAGAAAGATTTATTCCAAAATCTTGTAGTTTTTGCTGCATGTATATTATTTGAGCACATGCCAAAGCAGCAGAAATATATTCTGCTTCACACGTCGAAAGTGAAACACAATTTTGTTTCTTACTAAACCAAGATACTAAAGATCGTCTAATGAAATGACAAGTACCACTTGTACTCTTTTGATCCGTTCGATATCCTTCAAAATCAGCCTCACTGTAAGATACTAACTCAACATGACATTTTTTTGGATAAAAGAGACCATAGTCTTTAGTTTTGCTTAAGTAAAGCAAAGTTCGTTTCACTGTCCGCAAATGTGATTCTTTGGGATTTGCTTGAAATCGTGCACACAAGCATACACTCATCATTAAATCTGATCGACTAACAGTTAAATAAAGTAATGGTCCAATCATACTCCGACATAGTTTTTGGTCAGCAAAAAAAAGAGCTGATGGCACTCGAACTCTGCACCCATGGGAGGAAGTTGCATGATTTTCCAATGTTTTAATATGTTTCTTGAAATTAAGACCATACATAACTTTAATTTTACTTGCAGCCATAATATGTTACATTTTCTAACCTTTCATATTTCCTTGGCTGTAAATTTCTTAAGATTTTTAACCTTAAAAACAAATAATCTGAAATAGTTAGGTAACTCAGTATATATATACGTAATCAAATTTTTTAAAAACTCATATACAAACTTTTCACATAAATTAATCCTCAAATAATATACAAACTTTACAATGTCGTCACAAGAAAAAGCTCAAACCAATTCTCAATCGTGTTTAGCACTCCTACCTCGGATTCTTCAAACAATTCTACTCGGGTATATATTCCAGTAAAGATTACTTCTTCCTCGAATCATCACACTGGACATATACACCGAAAGGAAAGCGAGTTAAGAGAAACTTAGGTTTTGGTTCTCCATCAACCAAAGAAAAAATTGACGACATCTATCATTATCAACGAGAGACGTTAGAATTACAACGTGAAATGTACTATAAACAAAAAGTCAATGGAAAACGATTAAATTTTCTAGAACAATTTGCTCTCAAATTCTGCGGATCATCTCCCAAGCAAAGTGTGTACCAACCGTCTTCGCAACGTCCTCAAGTATCTCTGAACTCTTGGGAACGAGGTGTTCAAAGTAATGCTTGGTCTCCTATCCATCCATTACATGAAATCACCAAGGTTGAACCGCGCTCAGTTGATTCTAAAAATTCGGGAAACTAATTTTTTTTTGTTTATAAAATTTTAATATTGTAATATGAGTAAGTATTGTGTTTGTTGAAATAATAGTTATATATTTGTTTCTAACATCAGAATAAAACTCAAAATCATATATATACATACATATATATATATATAATTTATAACTAAATAAAGGATAAGCTAAAAGAAAGGCCAATGTCAGACCAAACAACAGTTTCAGCCGATTGAATACATAGAATCAGCCGATTGGAATTTCAAAGCACTCAAATTTTTTCACTAACTTCAACCGACTGAAGGCATCTCACCAGTCAACTGAATTACCTCAAAAATACACTATATATATGCGGGAATTTTTTTTGCATATCAGTCGACTGAATGCTCACAGCGGTCGACTGACTATTCAACATTTTTAAATTTTAACTCATCAAACAGTCGACTGAGCCCCATTTTCCAATCGACTGAATATTGGCTTTTTACATTACAAAGTTGCGGGTTTCAAATTTTTGCATATCAACTGATTGCTCACCTAAATTCAGTCGACTGCCCCGATAATTTTCAGTTTTTTAAAATAGATCTGCACTCTTTCCAATACAACTATTCAATCAAACAATACTTAACTCCCATCTATTCTTCATACTCCACTTACCTAAACCCTTTTACTCACAAAGAAACCCAACTCAAACCCTAGCCTCCTCATAAAAACTCTATTTTTTCCTTCAAACTTCTTCAATCAAATGGCACCAAAATCCAAACGTGCTCGTGAATCAACTACCGGCCCATCCGAGAGCCAAATTCGTGCTTGGCTCCACAATGAAACGGCGGTAAATAGGTTCAACTCAATGAAAAATTCAAGGATTTTTGAAGGTGCTTTCGTGAAATTCGCTGATTTCAACGGCTATGCTATAAGAGAACTTGCCGAAGCTAATGGTCTTGATCGTCTCATAGGGTATGGTTCCAACAACGTTAAAATATACCCTCTTTTAATAAAGCTATTTTGCAAACATGAATTTAGACCACCAAGATCCCCGTAATAAAGACGATTGCATTTGGACCTTGGTACGTGGAGTGAAAATTTATCTACATCTCCAACGAATTGGCCACATACTACGATGTACATCCAAAGGGTTGGATATTGATGATGTAGAGGCAGATATGTATAATCGAGACGAAGTTTCACATCTTTTTTTATCGGATAATTTGACAATTTTGAAATCTAGTGCTTTACGTCCGAAGGCACGAATTATTCACGGAGCACTCATTCGATCATTGCAACCTCGGACCGGTAGTTATGAAAAGGTCTATAAGAGAGATTATCAAGCCCTCTATGCTATTTACTCATCCCAAAGAGTAAATTGGGCAAAAATTATTTTGGATGAGTTTCTCACAGTCAATCAAAAGAAAAACTACAGAACAATCCACTATGGAGCCTATATCATGCGTATTCTACAAAACTTCGGAGTTCCTTTACCCCATTCGGATTTCACGACCATTGGCGAGCTTAACTCGAAGACTCTAAGTCTAATGAGCCTTCTTAAACGCCTCGGACATCAACAATTTATAAGCTTCCAACAATGGGCCGCTAATCGCGAACAATGAATTCCTCAGCCAAGAGACACAAATGTCGCCTCTTCATCCTCTCAACTTCCTCGACAAGAAGAAGAAGACGACGACGATGAGATTCAAGAACTCCATGGTGATAACTCCGAAACAAGCTCTTGTCACATTGTCTCGAAATCAAAGCAAGTTTGGACGACGTTTGGCTACCGTCGAGAAAAATGTGTCTAAAACAAATAAAAAGCTAAACTCAATAAAAGGCTTTTTAAACAAAATTTGAGAAAAAATCTCCTGTACCGGCTCATTCCTACCGGTGTTGTTGAGAATCCGGCCCCATTCACTTGGTCAACTTCGGAAGAAGAAGTCCACGACAATGAGGATTTCTAGTTTTTTTATTTTTTCATTCATGGTCATCTTATCGTATAATTTGTAAGACATTCTCTTATGTGCTTATTGTATCTTGATGTTGTTATTTAACATTGTCCTTTATTTCTCGTATTTACATGCTCATGTTTGTTTGTTTGCTATCTATGATGATAAGTTTATTTGCTTTCCTAAACTATATACCTATTTGTGTGCTTATATGTTTATATTTTCCATATTAATTATTTGTTCCTTTTTGTTGATGACAAAGGGAAGAATATGATTGATAGGAGGAAAACTCATTCAGAGTGAGTAAATTGCTTTCATAAATTTACAAACTTACATAGTTGTCGTCATCAAAAATGGAAGAATGTTAGAACCTACTTTTGATGTTTTGATTTTGACAACTATATAAGTAAATATTATGCGAACTAACCATATTTGCAGAAAAAGATTTTATTTTACTCAATAAATAATCTACCAGATTACAGACCAGATTTCAGATAGAAGCTTCAGTAATATATTATCTATGGTCTAAGTCTAGTAGTTAATTCTTGTTAAAATCTCTTCAAAGTGGTATATGCACGCGCACGTACTTAAAAATCTTTCAAATCATAGTTCATATGTCAAGATTTTTATTTAACTTGTTCACACACAAAAGCATTTTTGAAAAATCTTTAATATGGCAGAAAACAGGTAATTCAACCGACTGAAATGCATAGATCAGTCGACTGAATTCCTGTGCACGTGCACAATTTTATTTGAATGTTCAGTCGACTGAACCCTATGATTCAACCGACTGAATTAACTGTCTTTTGCACTATTTCCTTTCTGATTTGAATTTCAATCGTTTCAGCTGGCTAAATTATTTCATTCAGTCGACTGAAACTTTATAACAACTATATTTCTGAAAAAGTCACTTCACTTCAGCGAACAGGAACAACTCTTGATTCAAGAGTTGCTTCCGTATCTTTTGATCGCTACTTTTCACGATAAGTTGCAACACTTAGGGCTGTCAACGATACTTTCAGATACGGATAATGTCATATCCGTATCTGTATCCGCTTAATTTTCGGATATCGGATACCTATATCCGCTTAATTTTCGGATACAGACGGATATCAGATATTTATCCGCTCTGCCCATATCAATAAATTTAAAAGTATAAATAAAAAAGTTTGGATCAACATAAAACAGTTTTTACACTAATGTTCATAAAAAAACCAAGGAATCAAAAATATGATGATAAAACATTGTTTTATACTAATTTCTGTATGCGTATACAAAATTATTCAAAAATTAAACACTAAAACTGTCTGTTTTCACTAAAAATGAGCAAAAAATCATATCGTAGTAACATCCAATGGTTAGGAAATAGTTGGAAAATCATATATTAATTAAATATAATTTTAATTAAATATATATATATGTATCAGTTAATCGGACGTATATTTTTCGGATACGGATACCACAACAACCATATCCGTATCCGGAAAGCTTTTCAGATATCGGATATCCGTATCCGCTTTTCGGATAACGGATATTTTTCATATTTTCGGATACGGATTCAGACGGATATCGTATTTTTCGGGTACTCATTGACAGCCCTAGCAACACTTAAACATTATATATAGCCAAAAAATAATTGTTTTAATCACTTAATTTCGATTCTATTTTCACATTCTTATTGTCTAAACAACCTTGCCATTTGCATTCAAATACTTTCGATTCTAATCACTTGTTCATTCAAACAAATCTCATTAGTGATTAAATAAACTTCCTATTTTCACGAATCACACTATATACCATAAATGAGAAGATTATAGGAAGTGTGTACGTTATTGACTTATCAGTGCTACTCGAGAGCATACTCAGTCAGAAGCAATTTTACTGTTTGTATTAGAAGTCATGTTCGGTTGCTCAGGCGGTTGAAGTCCTATTCTGTTGCTTAGGTGGTAGAAGTCATGTTCGGTTGCTTAGGCGGTGTAATACCTGTTCCTCTGAGTTAAGAGAGAGTTGATAGTTAAATTACAGAAGAAGTCTGGGGCTGGACGTAGAACGGGAAGTTCGAACCAGTATAAAGATCTCTGTTGTTATTTACTTTACTATTTACTTTTATATTCATATTTCGCACCAGTAGATAACTTTGATAATATTCCATATTACGATTCTTAGTTACCTTCAATAGGAAAACAAGTTACTAATGTTTGGATCTCATGTTTCAATTTTAATGTTTTCTAAACAAGATAAATATGGAAAAGAAGGGGAAAAAAATCGAGTTTTAGGTTTAGATGTGGAGGTTTAGACATCAGAATCAATTTCTAAGTGTGTACAAATCTTAGAACATGAAATTTTTGAATTTACGACTTGCGATTTAAAATCCATTTCGATATTAAATTTTGAAGTTTACAATTTATTTAAATCTCGTTTTGAAAACCTTGGAAGAACCATTTATTTACTTATTTATTGGATTTTGGTTAATTTGATGATATTTGAGATTATTGTAATGATCTAAATGTTAAAAGTTTCAAATTAGGAAACTTGGTGTTGGTTTATAAGCAACAACAACTAAGCCATTATTTCAAAACAAGTTGGGGTCGGTTAGAGATGGAACGCAAAACTGAATAACAAAGTCAATTTAAAAGTAATAATAACAACAACAATAATAAAAGCATGATAATAATAATAAAATAAAGTTAAATAAGTAAACAAATGATAATAATAATAATAAATAAGTAAACAAATGATAATAATAATAAATAAGTAAAATAAAGTGGAAATTAGCCACAAGGGCTTCTTTAGCAAGTGGAATTAGTTTCTAGGACACACAATTGAAATAATTACTTTCAAGGACAAAACGTAAAATAGTTAGTTTCTAAGGCCTAAAAACCTATGAAATTATATCCTTGAAAGTAATTGGACTGCTGACTTTGTCCTTGAAAGTAATTATTCTGCTGAATTTGGCCTTGAAAGTAATTTCTTTGAATGTGTGTCCTAGAAACTAACTGGACTGCAAAATTTGTCCTTCTGGTGAAATGCCCCTAAAATAAAAATAAAAATATATAAGGAATTTTTTTAAAAATAAAATAGAATAAAATAAACCATGGTAATAATAATAGTGATACAAATCTTTATTAATAGTTGTAATACCTTTGGTGTCATACTTTTTTGGTGTCAGCGTGAACTACCAAAAATGCCTCTTTAATATCACTTAAAAATATGATCTAATAATTACACTTTCTTTACAAATTCTAACCGTCTTTCAACAAATATTACTCAATATTAATATCACTTAAAAATATGATCTAAAAACTACACTTCCTTTACAAATTCAAACCATCTTTCAACAAATATTAACAAATCTTAATATCACTTAAAATAGAATCTAACAAATAAACTAGCATTATAAAATCGTTATTTATTCATTAATAATATAAATAAAAATTAAAACTAATAAAAAATTAGGTATTACAACCTTAAAATAAAATTTCAAACTAATTAAACATGATTCAACGTAAAAATATTAGTAAATATTCGTGCAAATCATTTTCTCTTGAATATGTTAAATATATACGGTTTTTAGAAAAACAATTCGCGCGCGAAGTACGTGCCATGATTACGCGCGAAGGGCGTGACGTTACGCTCGTAGTAATAATGGTACCAATAGTAGTATGGACCGGTGACCAAACACTACATCTTAGGCTTCTATTCGCTGGTCCTATAATCTAAAACTTATAACACCACCCCTAAATCAACCCTAAGCAAAAAAAAACTCATAGCTCATGGTTCTGGCACATGGATCGCTAACTTTCACGCGCTCCCGTCGACACCAACTCTACGGATATATTTCAATCATTCAAGTCCATTTTTACTACTTTCTCCCATGTCAACCTTAGTCGACCTCCACCTCTCTTTAAGCATTCGATATGGTCTATAATTCCAACGCGCACAGGTGCCTCGGGAGGCCTCGGTTGGAGATGTACAAATCATTTTAAGCGGTGTTGGACTAGCTTCTCCTCAATTGGTGCTACTTCAAGTTTGTCACGTATATCATCATTTCTAATTCGGTCTCGTCTTGTATGACCGCAACTCCATCGCAGCATACACATCTTTGCTACACTTATATTTTGAAAGCGTTGTCTTTTAGTAGGTCAACATTCTGCATCATACAACATCGCATGCCTGATTGCCGTTCTGTAGAACTTTCCTTAAAGCTTTTGTGGGACTTTCCTGTCATAGGGAATGTCAGACGCTAGTCGTCATTTCATCCATCCCACTTGAATACTAAAACTAACATCAAATCAGAATCATGAGTAGAAAACCTTTAAAAGAAGTATTTTATCGCATGTAATCATGAATGTGTTCGTAAGCATGAGTATTGAATCGATATATATACACATTGCAAAAAAAAAAACGTTTTTTACAACATTAAAAATTGTTGTAATAGGGTGTTTTACAACGTTTTACCGAATGTCATTTTAGGCCAAGTGGGGAGTAGGATCGACACCTTTCACAAACTTTCATAAACGTAATAAGGTTTATTACAACGTTGGATCGGCAGTCGTAGATTATACCACAATGTTTTTGAATCGTTGCGAAATACATTTGTTACAGCTATTTTAAAGTTGCGAAATATGTACTACAACATTTTTGAAAAAGTTGCATAGTAAGTTTCAGTTGTTTTTAACCTACAGCTGCACCTTCAATATTATTATCACAACAATATAATTTTCAGAAATTCAAATACATAATTCATCAATAGACCTATCAAACAAATCGATCTATTTTGTGACCCAAACCTTTTGATATATTTGTTAAAAGGGAAAACATAATACAACCCACTACATTGATGACCATATATAATATAAAATATACTGCGGACATACAAATCTCAAAGATCCATAATTTGAATACTCTTTAATGGAAAATAAATCATCTATAGAGCTTATAATTTGTGTATGGCACAGTACTTTATAATTTTTATATAGAATAAATCATCAATTATAGACCACTTTCATCATAGACCATTTTCTGATACTGTCTCCGTAGACGAGAAGACTCGTCTCCCGCTTTCAGCATAGACCACTTTCTGCCAAACTCCCTTTCAGCATCACCACTTTCAGCAGGCAGATCAAGTTTGCTTCAGATGAAATTCAGGCAAATCAAGTTCGCTTCAGTTCATTCATCTCAGCCAGTCTATCATCTCAAGTCTTGCAGTTCTAGTTGGCCCTATCGACACATGCAACTCCTTACTTCAGATTTGAGCATCAGTCCTCCATGCTTCAATGCAGCAGTTTATTCAGCATCAGTCCAGTTGTTTACTCAGCTTCAGAGCAGCAGTTTATTCAGCATCGGCCTCTGTTCACTATTTATATTCAATGTATTGTTGTTCCGGATGTTCCATTCCAGCCAGTAAGCTAATCCATGCTTCAGACCACTGATAATAGCTTTTTGTCGTCAACAACGCGCGAGAGACTTAGTTCAGCGCAATGTTACCTGCCTCTGCTACAGTAATAGTAGAATTCTGCGTTTCAGAAAACTCATGCACGCCTTAAATCATCACTTCATATCATGCAATATCAATCAAATTATGCCTAGTAGTCCACCTTCTTCAGTGCTTGTATTAACCCATCAGCTCAACCACATTCCCTTCAGAAGAAAGCCAGTTCAAATATGCTTTAGTGCCCTCTCAATTCCACCTGCTCCCCCAAACCTCATCATTTCACTTAACTCGATGCCCAATAAAGGGACATTTCATAGTTTTCTATCTATATATTTAGAAGTACAACTCCTTGGTTAATACTAGCATATTAGTGTTGTAACTTTGGTTTAGTTTAATATATAATATTCAGTGCTCTCCTCAATTAGAGGATCACTCCTGCAAAAAAAAGGGGTGTGAAACAGTCTATGTATATTTATATGTATAGTGCTTCAGAAGTGTCAGGACAAACAACCTTGAGCTCCTTTTGGTGCTTTAATTTTTGCACCCAATATTAAGTCTGAAACTCAATAATCATCCAAATAAATTATAAACAAAACTCACGTTGAAGACAACGAAAAAATGGCACAGAATAGCATAGACTCATGTGTATGTCGTATGTACTAATGTAAAAACAACTATTCAGTTTAAAATATTCATTCATATCAAAAGTTTAGTTGTATACATACTATCTCATGCATTTAAGATGACACACTGTTTTGGTCATTAGTACATTTATTCTAAAGAACCTGTTAACATAACAATAGTCAGCTAACTACATCCAAGATCTAAAGCTATATATAGTAATATTTTTAGCGTTTCAGTCACCACTCACATTTAACAAGCTCTTTTTAGGTTTTAATCACAAATAATATCATATGTACTCTATCATTTTGGTCTTCAACCTCGTCGTCATATGGTGACTCAAATCTTATAAAATATTTAATTCTAAATTTTATCTTTTTGCATATAAATATTTTTTCCAAAGTTGAACATCTAGACTTCTATAAGAAAAGGTCTTTATATTATTTTGTATGACCTTTTAAATTCAGTACTTCATTTCATATTGCAGAAGGAATTTTTTATACTTATTCATGTAACAATCAACTTATATCGGTGAATAAGGGATAATATGAACAGAGATGTATATTTGCAAAAAGTTTTTGGGCCACAAACTATGAAACCTAAAAACAATCTTCTATTTTGCATAATAAGTATCATATAACTATTCAAAGCTGGTATATGCTGATGAAGAAATGAATATCTTTTTTATACAGTAAACATATTTCAACATATTTGATGCTTATAAAAGCAGTATTAAACAATCAAAATAATCAGTATTAACATGAGAATCCCTTATAGGATGTGCAAATGGGTACAATATGTGTCAAATACATAAATAACATGTATGCAGCAAATCACTTTTCAAGTTGTTCCTTTACATAAGTTTGAGAAGAAAAAAAACATTTCACTAACATCATGTATTTGATGATGTCAATGATTAGAAACAAATCAAATACACTGATAATATGATCTAACAATTGACCATGCAGACTGCTTGTGAATCATTGAAATATAAATGTATACATAAAGAAACAAATATTGATATGAAAACAAATGTTTTGGCTACTCGGTAAAAGAAATTATAAAAACAAATGTTCTGGTGGCTGCTAATGATATGAACAGGTTACAGAAAAGGTTATGGAGTTGTGGATTATTGTATTCAAAACGCAACCTGTATGGCATGGACATCTCCTACAGCTTATTAACCATCAATTCTCCTACAACTTTAACTTCTCTTTCAATATTTTCCATTTCCTTTATCAAATTCTCCATTCCTTCCTTCTACTCAAATGACACACACAGAAGCACATATAAAACTAAACCCTAAATGGATATTATTGCTTAGCATAAACAATACACATAAAACAACTAATCAACATGCAACAATTAATAGTAACAAGTCAATCTGAGTAAACCCGTTCTAATTTTGTTCCAAATAAAATCATAACATGTAATTTTGGTTTATAAGCAAATTAAGAATTTCATTATGTTCAAAGATTTTGATGGTATCACAAGAATTATTATTTTTTCACTCGTTGAGTTTAAAAACTATAGTTAGACTCAAAAATGAATTGGGTTTAATGAAAAAACATCAAGTTATATTAATTTGATTTTGATGCAAGGGGAAAGAAGAAGATGATTGCATTTGGGAAAATTAATTATTCAATAAATGATATATATATATATATATATATATATGAAAAAACATCAAGTTGTATTTATTTGATTTTGATGCAAGGGGAAAGTAGAAGATGATTACATTTGGTAAAATTAATTATTCAGTAAATTATATATATATATATATATATATATAAGTTTGGTCCTTTGATTCGGTTTTGTTAGTTATTTTGATGGATTTGGTTTTTTTTACTGTTTTCGGTTTTCTGGTCTGTTTCGGTTATCAGTATTTGAAAATCGAATCAACCAGTTAAACCGAATCTAAAATTTAAATTGTTGTTACACCAAATAAGGATATTTACTCGCAGATCAACCAAACCAAACCAATTTTTTCGATCCGGTTGGTTTTGAAAATTATCGATTTGGTTTGGTTTGGTTTTTGTTTGTTGAATGATTAATTTGATTTTAATATTTTTTGTCAATTTCAAACCAAACCAACAATTTGCTCATTCTTATACATACACCCCCCTTTATTACATGCCAAAGTTGTATAAAGTGCGTATTAAAAACACGAAGAAAGTTATATAATATACATCGACTAAAACATCTTTAATAATAGTTGTAATAGCTTTGGTGTCATACTTTTTTGGTATCAACGTGAACTGCCAAAAACGCCCATATGTATATTATCATATCTTAATCACTTAAAACTAAGATCTAATATCAAATTTCTTTTACATATTCAAACGTTCTAAAAAGTAGGATCTAACAATTAAATATGTTTTACAAATTCAAAACGCTACTAAAAACATGGTCTAAAATAAAACTTACTTTACAAATTCAAAATACTTTTTTTACAAATATACAAATCTTAATATCATTTTAAAATAAAAAATTAATTTTTTTGACTGATTTAAACATATACAATTTATAAGGGAAACAATTCACGTGCGAAGCGCGTGCTGTAACACTCGTATTAAAAATGCTGAAAACTTTGGTCGTCAATACCGAGAACTCACTGGCAAACAATGTATATACGGTGCATAATGAGTAAATTTTAATAAATTGTGTGAGTAGTTTTTATTTGTGGAAATTAGAATTCGTCCCTTATTTTCAAATTTAATACCCGAAACCCATCTAAAAACAAGTTTCACAAAACACTACTGGCAAAGTTTCCAGCAAAAATATGCTCTTTAAACTGCATATATTTGCAGTTTGAATAACAAATATTTATAGTTTAAAATGCAAATATTTGCATTTTTAGCTGCACATTTTTGTAAAACAAAAATTTGTAATGTTAACTGCAAATAATTGTAGAACACTCTTGCACTGTGGACTGCAAATTTTTTATTTTACAAAAATATACAGGTAGGACTGTAAATATTTACAGTGTAGAATACAAATATATGCAGTTTTGGTTGCAAATATATGCAGTTTAAACTGCGTATTCCTTGGAAAATTTGACAGGAGTGTTTCGTGAATGTTATTTTGAAATGATGCAAAAGTGAATTGTGAAACTTGTTTTGAGTGCTTGAAAAAATGTCACTTCTTATTTTAGAGCGGAAGAAAAGAAAAAAGAGAAAGAGGAGATGTGAGGATAGTCTTACATCTTATAATAGAAGAAAATATATCTGTTTAAATATACTTTCCACAAGAGAAAAAGTGAGCCCTTTGAGGATTCAATTACTTTCTCTTGGGTTGAAAAGGAAGGCCATGCATGTTAAGACGCGCGTGCCGCCACCATCCGACCGTCGGGTCGGGGTTGAATCCAACTATACTTTTGGATAGAATTTGTTCTATAAATGGGTGACAAGCCCAAAAATTTAAACAATGAATTGGTGAGAAATTTCAAATTTTGAAAATTAAAGCAGGCGGGAAAGGTGGGTCAAACAGTCAGTTTCTTTGATAAGGGACGTTTCTGTTCAAATAGGCATTTCTTTTCGCAGACAAACACATCCCTTCAACGCATATATATAGGAAGTCTCTTCTCCAGAAAACATATTCAGAAAATCCCGAATTTTATCTTTCTTTTCCTCTTTCTCTTCGTCTTTGTTTTGCCTTTTGCTTTAAAAACATACCGGGTGCGTGGTATTGTAGATCACAAACTCGAAACTCTTGTTCGCTAGAGTCATTTTAAAGGATACGTTGAATCGATTTCGGTAATGAAACCGCAGTGGATTAAAAAAAACAAACATCTTGACTCCATTATATATTGAAAAACGATTCGTTGTTAATCCAAGTACACATTCGATTGTTTAATCGAATGAAGAGGGTAAATATCTAAGGAAAACGCTAGAGTGATCTCTACAGACTTTATTACTCCTGCTGTTGTGCCATTTCACTGGGATCAAGAAATCCATCATTGTTGTCAAAAATCTTAAAATCTTACGATTTAAATTCCGATTCAGATCGGATCCCACCTTTTACGATTCGATTTACATTCCGATTCAAACTTTTAGTTAAAAGCACAGTAAAAAAACACATCCAACTCATATTAACATATTTAATATACATATTTAGATCCACAATTCCCATTATAATGTTTTTAAAACAAAATAAAAATGGAATTAGAGAGAAAATTCAATATTAAGTTTAATTGTAGACGTTCAGACATCAAAATCAACTTCAAAGTGCATACAAACATTAAAATATGGATATTTTAAATCTACGATTTAAATCCCGTTTCGATTTAAAATTTTAACATTGCGATTTACGATTTAAATCCCATTTTGAAAACCTTGATCCACCCCAACACATAATTATTTACAGGGTCAGAAAAATACAAGAAAAGTTTTCGCTCTAATTTTTTTCTTGAATTTTTGCAGCAAATTTCCGTGCTTGCGGTGAATACGTACACCTCGGGGCATCCGCTTTGATACATTCTAGAAGTTCTAGAAAATGCCTCAAATACATTCTGGAAGTTCTTCCTCCAGATCAACAACGATGATAGCAAAAACTTCCAGTTCATTACTGTATCGATATTTACATGAATGGTATGTACGTTGAAAACTAAAAGGAGACGTTAAAAGAGAGTTCACAGGTATTGTGCCTTTTGAGATTGCACACATCAAACAATGGACAGGGCATGGTGAAACTCCCATTGGGCTGTTAACGGGTATTGCAGATTTTTTTCAGGTTACAAGCCAGGTATGAACCCGCTAATTGTTGTGAGGCGGGTGATGGATCCAAATGGTATGACGGGTACGATGTGACTGCTAACTTTCCTGATTACTTGGAAGGGTAGGTTTGCGGAGCTAATCTTAATAACTAGGTTGGGTTTGGATTTAGAGTTGATGCCTTTTATCAGTTAAAAACTTGAGTATTTGCTGTGATGTAGAAATAAAGTTGTAGGAATTTTTAATGTATAGGGTCCTGGATGTAATATGCTCTCTGTTTAGTTGTTAATGTTTTCCTTTTCTTTTTGTTTACATCTCAATAAAGTAGGGAATGAATTATTTCCACAATCTGATTAGATAAATTATGAAATATGTTAATTAGAAAAACCCATTTGTGAATTTAGGCATTCAAGCATTTATGTAATGCCCCTGTGTTTTATATTTATTTTTTATTTGTGTATATTCGAAAAATACGCATGTTTCGGGTTCTTGATGTATAACAGAATTTTGTAGATTCTTGTTAATAAATATCTTATTTAGAATAAAAATGGTCTGGAAACGAGAGATCGATTATGAAATGAGTTAATCACAAAAGCAGAACTGCTTAAACTACCTATTTTACGCGGATGTATTGTGAAACTGCTTGGTATTTTTCTTTTTTCTTTTTGTAATTTGTACTCGTGTGTTTCATAAATTTTCATATTGAAAATGTACTAGCAGTAAGGTATGAAGCAGAGTAAATTTTACAATACTTTTTTTCAAGGAAGATGCTAGTATGTCCGAACAATTTTTTGTCATAAACTGCGGAACAGTTGAAATTGGAGAAATTCAGAGAGGGCAAAATAGTCATTTGATGCGGGTTCCACGACCTTTTCAGTCTCTGTGCATGTTTTAACAAAATTATACCGGGGCAAATAAGCATTTTGGAGCATGTTTAGAAAATGAACGGATTAACCAATGATTTTGTGCAATAGTCAAATGTATGACATTAGTTTTGTTTTAAAAATATAATAAGCTTTAGTCATATGCATATGTAAGAATTTGATGAAGATTATGTTTTGTTATGTGATTCCTGATTGAATTGATGTTGAAAACAGAAAAGAGAATGAAAACAAATTGGTATTCTCTGTTTTATTGATGAAGAATGAATAATAGTTACAGATATGTATTGTATCGTATATATACAGATTTATTACACATATGGGTTGAATACAATACAAATGGGCTGAGACCCGCATTCTTATTGCTTTACTAAAATAAGCTTCTGCGATATGGCTGTACTTCATTTCCTTATACTCCCCCTCAAACCAATGTTAGGGTTTCCATGGCGTCTTCACCCTCTTACGCCGTCACAAAGAAAATTGTGGGTTCTACACTGATTTAGAGCAATGCTCACTCAGATCCAAGTGATTTCATCATCATACTGTGTTTATGAGTGATGCCTCTGTCATGTGAAGCTCGTTCCATACTTCTGTCTCCCTTGGTGTCAATTTCGTTGACAGATCTGTTGTTCTTTGTGCTAAAGCTCTCGACTTTTCTCCATTGAGGCTCTGAAGCTTCTTCTGATTCACTTGAATCGATTAGAATTGCAACTACTTTTAATTCGCTTCTGAATCTGATGAAGTTTTGCTTCGATAATGCCTTGGTAAGTGTGTCAGCTCTTTGGTAGGCAGATGGTAAGTGATTAATATGTAAATTTCCCTTCTGTACTTGTTCTCTGACGAAATAGAGATCTATCTCGATATGTTTAGTTCTCGAATGTAATATTGGATTAGCCGACATGTACACCGTGCTTTGATTATCACACCATAACGTTGGTTTGACTTGTAATTTGATGTTTAATTCATATAGTAAGTACTGTATCCACATAATCTCAGCAGTTGCACTTGCGACACTCCTGTACTCCGCCTCTGTGCTGGATCTGGAGATGACTGATTGTTTCTTTGAACACCATGACACTGGATTGTCTCCTATATATATACAGTACTCTGTAGTTGATCTTTGATCATCTGGGTCTGTTCCCCAATCAGCATCAGTATATCCAGTTATATTTAGATGACTGCTTTTCTTCATATACAGTCCATAGTTTGTTGTTCCCTTTAAGTATCTCAAAATTCTCTTTACTGCTTTCGAGTGATCATCCCTTGGTTCCTGCATAAATTGACAAACTTTGTTAACGCTAAAAGAGATGTCTGGCCTTGTAATAGTTAAATATTGTAAAGCACCAACAACACTTCTGTATTGTTTGGTGTTTGTTATGTATTCTCCCCTGTTTTTAGATAAGTATTGGTGGCTTATCATTGGAGTAGGTTGGGCTTGGCACTGTCCATTTTAGTTTTAGCCAGTAGCTCCAGAATGTATTTCCTCTGACAGAGAAAAATTTCTGATTTTGATTTTCTTTTGACTTCTATGCCTAAAAAATAGTTCAGTGAGCCCAAGTCTTTGATTGAGAAATTCGTGTCTAGATATTGAGCAAGACATTTGATTTCATCCTCATCATTTCCTGTAATGACAAGATCATCAACATATATTAGAATATAGATACTTGTCTTATTGTTAATTTTAATGAATAAGGAGTTGTCTGATTTGGTAGACTAATAGCCAAGTTGAATCAATGTGGCTTTCAGTTTATCAAACCAGACTCTTGGAGCCTGTTTAAGGCCATATATAGCCTTTTTTAGTTTGCACACTTGACTTGAGTTCTGCATGTATCCTTGTGGCTGCTCCATATATATTTCTTCTTGTAATGTTCCATTCAAGAAAGCATTATTGACATCATACTGTTTAATATTCCACTGATTATATAGAGCAATACTCAAAATAATTCTTATAGTAGTTGGTTTAACCACTGGAGAAAAGGTTTCATTAAAATCAAACCCATATTGCTGTGTGTAGCCTTTTGCTACTAGTCTTGCTTTGTATCTAGACACTGTTCCATCTGGATTCCTTTTTTGCCTGTATGTCCACCTGCACCCTATGATATTCTTATTATCTGGTGGGTGTACAAGGTCCAATGTATTGTTCTTTATTAAAGCATTGTATTCTTCATCCATTGCTGCCTTCTAGTGTTTGTCCCTTGCAGCTTGCTCAAAGGTTTCTCGCTCCTCTAGATTTGATGCAGCTGTATATAATTTTGGCTTAAAGATTCCATTTTTTTTATCTTGTAATCATTGGATGACCTGTTCTAACCTGTGGTGATTTTTCTACACTTGTTTGACCATTGTCATTTTCTGATTGTACTTGTGAGTTTGCTAACTCTCTTTCATTGACTGACTGTGTTGAATGCTTTGAATGTACATGAGTTTGATTGAGATAGCTAGGTGAGCTCAGTGATTCATGACCTGGTTGATCAGACACTGTGAGTTGTGGATCATGAGCCTCAACAGTCCTTTCAATCACCTCAGGATAAAGAACATCACTGTAAATAGGTATACTAGGAATAGAATTCTTTGGATTATATACTTTTTGAGTTGTTTTAATACTTTTGTTGCTAAAAGGAAAAACATGTTCATTGAATACAACATGTCTACTAATTATGACTTTCCCATTTTCATCAAGACATTTGTATCCTTTTTGATTTGTTCCATATCCTATAAAAGTACATGGTTTTGCCTTGAAACACAACTTGTTGTTATTGTATGGTCTTATATGGGGAAAGCACAGACATCCAAACATTTTCAGATTTTGATAGTCTGGCTTAACACCTAGTAGTTTCTCTACTGGACTGATTCCATTATGAATTTTTGTGGGAAGTCTATTAATTAAATAAACAGCAGTGTTAAAGGATTTAGGCCAGAATTTTAGTGGTAATGATGCTTGAGCAAGAAGTGTTAGCCCAGTCTCAACAATGTGTCTGTGCTTTCTCTCTATTAGACCATTTTGTTCTGATGTGTAAGGACATGTAATTCTGTGTACAATTCCTTTCTTAGCAAAGTAATTGCTAAGTGTTTTGTACTCAGTATCACCATCTGACTGAATGATTTTAACTTGGTTGCCAGTTTGTTTTTCAGCTAATAGTATAAAATGTATCACTGCATTATAAGTTTCTGATTTGGTTTTCAGAAAATATATCCATGTATATCTAGAATATGCATCAATGAAAGATATGTAATACCTATAACCATAGTCAGAGTAAATTGGGGGCAGTTCCCCATAAGTCAGTTGCAACCAATTCTAAAGGTTTTGAATACTTGGTTAGTGAATCATTAAAAGGTAATTTATGACTTTTACCCATTTAACAATATGTACACACGTATGGTAAAGAAATATCATCAAACATGATTTTATTTTTCTCAAGCACTTGTTTCACAACATTTTTGTTTGGGTGACCAAGTTTATAGTGCCATAAATCAAACACACTTCTATTCACTTCTGACTGACCAATTTCACCTAAGTTACAACACTTCTGATTTCTCTCAAATTTGCTACTGTTTTTAAGATTGAATCTGTATAATCCTTTCACTGCTTCACCCTGCAAAAGATTTTCATTAGTCAGTATGTCTTTAACTAAGCAATAATCTGGATAAAATTCAAAATACACATTATTATCTTTTGCAAACTGTGACACACTCATGAGATTTTTCTTTATTTTGGGCACTCTCAATAAGTTATTCAAATATAATTGTCTTTTGCTATCAATACTAGTTTTGCCAATATGAGTAATATTGACTGACTCACCATTCCCCATGCATATTGACTGTTTACCTCTATATTCCTTGTTGCCAAGATTTAAGTTGTCAAGGTTATTTGTTATGTGATTGGTTGCTCCTGAATCTGGGTACTAGCTTTCATCATGTATGTGTTCTGATGTTGTTATAGTGCTTTGATTGACTTCACCACTGCTATTGTTGTCAGACTGTATTTGAACCATGTTGGCACTGGCTTTTCCATTTCCTTGATTGTTTTGATTCTGGTTTGGCACATAATTAGCATTAAATCTGAAGTAACACTTCATTGCTGTGTGACCAACTTTTTCACAAATTTGACACTTAGGTCTGTTGTTGTTGTTGTTGTTGTTCCACTTGCCTCTGCCTCTAGATCTGTTTGAACTGCCTCCTCTTTGATGTGTTTGACCTTGCTTATTTTGATTCTGTCCTTTGTTTCTTGAGTTGAAGGTATAATTGACTGACATATCTGTATCTTGAGGTTTCTTGTGATCTATTCTTGCCTCATGTGCAAGAAGTGTTGCATGAACAAACTGTACAGATGGCAGAGTTGGTTGAGATGACACAACTGCAACAACTGCTTCATATTCTTCACTGAGCCCATTCAAGATGCTCAGTACTTGTTCTGTTTCAGACACTTTGTGTCCTGCTGCTTCTAACATATTGTAGATATTATTGACTTGTGACAAATAATCTCTCATTGGTTGATTCCCTTTAGTAATATTTTGAAATTGTCGTTTATAGTGCATAACCTTAGCTGCAGACTGAGTATTGAATATTCTTTCAACAGTAACCCATATATCATTTGCTGACTTGCAACCTATAACTTATGACAGTAATTTTGTATCAATTGATGATAAGAGCCAAGAACTTATTAGTCTATCTTGCCTGTAGAATTTTGTGTATTCCTCATTGCTAATCATTTTGTTTTGTGAATCAGTGATGAATCTTGGAGGAATTGGAATTGACCCAAGAATAAAACCTTCTAGCCCATATCCTTGCATTGCTGTTTCAACTTGTAACTTCCACAAGATATAGTTGTCCTCTTCAAGATGCACAGTGATTAGCTGGCTTTGAGGACTGATAACAGTTTTGATTAGTCTCTCTGTTGCATCAGTAATAGTTTGTTGCAGTGGGTTATTAGTATTATTTGATGTAGCTGAAGCATTATCTCCTTCAGCCATGATTACAGAATTCTGGGCAGATGCTTGAGCCTGAAGATTCAGAGAGTTTAGCAATTCAAGATTACTCTAACTATGGCAAGAACAGGTTAGTTGCAGCCAAGATTCAAGTGATGAATTTGTTCTGATGATTCTTGGCGAGGCAATTACTTTCTTTTGTCTTTGACTGTTTTCTTGAATTGGTTTTCTGGTTTTCTGAATTTTCTTGCTATGAATTTGCTTTAATCTTTTGATGAAAAACTTGTTGTAATCAGAAATCTATCTGATTTCTTGGTATGTACCTGTTTTTCAAATAAGAACAGCAAATTCTATAACTAACCCAAATGATGAGATTTCACCTGATGGGTTAAAAGCTTTCAAATGATGATATCTTTTCTGATGAAGCTGCCGTTAGGCTTGAATCGCTCTGATACCATGTAAGAATTTGGTGAAGATTATGATTTGTTATGTGATTCCTGATTGAATTGATGTTGAAAACAGAAAAGAGAATGAAAACAAATTGATATTCTCTGTTTTATTGATGAAGAATGAATAATAGTTACAGATATGTATTGTATCGTATATATACAGATTTATTACACATATGGGCTGAATACAATACAAATGGGCTGAGACCCGCATTCTTATTGCTTTACTAAAATAAGCTTCTGCGATATGGCTGTACTTCATTTCCTAATAGCATAAGATCAAAAGAATAAGATTTGGCGTCATTACCATATTCTAAACTACCGCTCCTTTTCATTTTAGAACTTAATACTCAAACATATGACTTCCATTTGGGGACTAGTTTTTGACAAGGGAAAAACGCTTCAAATCGCAAGGTTTGCATACCCGTCGAGTAGGGGAATGCAACAACTGATCATGTTAAACTTTTCTTTCATTTTACTTGTTAAAGTCGCACAAAGTCCCAAGACCATAGTATAATATCACCATATCAATATGGTCGCCAAAATGATAAAGTCATGGACTCACATGTTCAAACACCTAACATTTATTACAAAAATTACATACTTAGATCACATAGTACAAAGTATATAGGGATGTTTTGTTAAACACTATTTATAAATTTCAAAATTCACTTCCATCACTTTTCAAACTTTTCAAAAACGTGTTTTATAGAAAACCCCTGTAACAATTTGCAGTAAAAATATCCCGTCTATATTGCAAATATTTACAGTCTCCACCGTAAATATTTATTTTACAAAAAATTATGTATAGATCGTAAATCGCAAATATTTACAATGTAGGCTGTTTTTGTTGAAAATAATTACGTGGATGTTTCGTGAAGTTTGTTTTTGAAACTGTGATTAAGTTTGAAAACAATGTTAGGTTAAATCACAATCATGTCACATATATCCACATTTTGGGCAAATACCTAAATGTCAGGTTACCAAATCTCGTATATCATTTATTTTAGGCAGAATACCTTGAAGTTAAGTCATATAACTAACCATATTTTATGATATCCACATTAACCATCTGGTTGCTTATTCATGCTTAAGATATAACAACCGCCCGCTCACAACTTATGTCATATCACACTTGCCATTCTCGCTTATTGCCTACTAAGTTACAAAGCCCACTTTATATATTGAGGCCCTGAAGGTTCTCTCACCACACACTATTTAACTTTCATATACACATATGGCCCGCCTACCAAATGCAAAGTTGACCACTAGTCAATAACATATAGGGATGTCCCCTTTTGCTTCTATCTCACATTTTGGGTAACGCCCTCCTAAAGTGATTATAATTTATTTGTCCCGATCTTTCACCGCGAGAGTATAAGGTCACCTCATCTATACTCATTGCAGATTTGTTCATATGCAATTTCTAAAATGTAGAATTACCTCATCCATGTTAATACTAGCTAATCTCATCTTCACCCAAACTTTGGATGACCCATCTTTCACACTCGTCTCCTATTGTTAGTAAACAATACTCATATTTTCTTAAGCATTATCGTCTGAGGAGTCCTCCCAACCCCAGTAGCCTCCTATCACACGTCTACACATTATTCGATGCATACTACTCAAATATGTATACACACATACAAACAAGTAACAACTCACGCTTTTATGTAATAAAATATGCTTTACATAACCAAATAAACTTAACTAGAGCCAAAATTTTGGAAAACAGCACAATTTGATATTTTTGGACTTCAGACTAAAATATTTACATTTTTGGAGCTAAAATCTTGTAAATGCCATAAATTTTTAAAGGAGTCGAATTACGGTTTGATCGTTGTTTCATATGAAAAATTAACGGTTCCCTTTTCGTAGAGTGATAATGATAACAGTTCGACCCATCTGTTTGAAAGCCATGATAGTTATAAATTTTCAGTATGAATAGGAAGATGTGGACATTTTATGTTTTAGCCCAAGACTCGTATCTTTGGCATTTTTGTTAATTTCAAGATTTCGGGGCAATTAAATGTTAGAGCAGTCATCATATCACTTTGTTTCGGATCTAAAAACATCATTAAACTCCCATTAATAATTTTTAATCCAAAATCACATAAATACCTTACTATTCAAAGAGAAATCAATAGATTAAGAGGCTAAAGCTTATAGGCATCATTAGGGATCAACTGATCAACATTTTTTGGAGGAAAATTAGTTGCTTTTACTATCTGGTTTGAATTTACCTTAATTTGGAGCTTATTTGGTGATGGAATCATCATCATTTAGTGAGTGGTTTATAACCTCTTACTCCTATAAGTTGTAATATGTGGTTTAAAAATATTTTACATCCACTTTTCAACGTAATAACCCTATTTTGGTTTCTAATCTGATTTTAAATCGAGTTTTAAACGATGTTCTAATGGTCTAAATGGATTTAAACATATGTTTGAATGATGTGGCTTATAAGTGTAGTCTAGGTGTATGTTGAAATGCTTGATGATATGTTATGTTGGTTTGATGTTGTGTTTCGTATGTTGCAATTACATGAATGTTCGAATGGATGATTGCATGAGATTTGAGGGATTTGAGGCGATGGAGTTGGTTGTATGGATGGAGGGCTCTTGAAAGTTTATGGAGTGGACCATATTAAGAGGTTCTTTATACAAAAGAATGGAGTATGAATCACAGAGCAATTGGATATATTGACTTTGGAGTTTGGAGTTAATCGATGCAGTTTTCGAGTTTGCACGTAAATCGAAATAACGAAAGAGATGGATCGATACAGAAAATGGAGTAGGAGAACGTAGTGAAGATTTTAATAGAGTTAGGGGTATGCCCTAGGGGAAATTATATAATTTGTTACATATATTTAACTCAATAACCAATTTTATTTAAATTAAAAGGTATTTTCTTTCTATTATATACTTATTATGTTACGATATAATTAATTAAGTAATTAATTTAAAGTATATTAAATAGAAAATCCTTAAATGATATGTTATGTGATAGTAATTACAATGTGTTGCAATTAGGAGAAATTTATCACATTAAAAATAACATATTATTTTAAATATTCCTAGTTAAGATGTTTTAAGATGGGATATCAATACATCCGTTGAGACTAGAGTACGTAATACTCTCCAAATATTGACAGTGTATTACTCAAGGCTGTTGGGGCACCAAAGGGTTACGTACTGATAGTTATTGGATAAACTCACTCGAGAGTTTTATATTGGTTAATATAACTAAGGTCAAACAAAGAATCTCGAAGTGGCGATGTTACGCAGTTCCCTCGACTTGAGAATACCATGGAACATCAACGTGGATACTCCACTTTGATTAAAGTTTCATGGCATGACGTCCATCGAACAACTATAGTCGGGTCTAAGTTGAAGCACTGAAAGTGAAACATTATTCAATGGAGAATTGTCTCCTTGGTTATATGTGATTCGTATCATGGTCAGCTATAGCCAATTGAAAGTCAAAATCTCTTTCCAGAGTAGTACAATTAATAAAAAATGTTAATTTTATACCAAGGACTTTGTTATTGGACTACAAAGTTAAATGTGAACGATATTGGAATTTTGATCAAAACCAAATTCCATAAGTCCTAATGTGATATAGTTTTGATGAAGAGAAGTAAATAATTATTACTACAAAAGACCACTTATAATATGTAAAATTGGATTTTACCGAAATTTGTGTAAGTCATAAATTCATCCAAAATGTCACACCATTAGCTAAGATGACATGTCGACTTTAATATTTGAATTGTTCAACATTAATCGATGACGGAATTTACAACTTTGAGGCACACAACCGAAATGATGAATATTCCGAATGAACCATACGATTTAATTTATTTTTAATCATTGAAAATTAATTAAATTAACTGATATTTATGGAATATTAATTATTAAATTCTATTTGATTTGTTTAATAACCATTAATATTTAAAAAGGCGCATATATAAAAGTTATAAATGCACGTATCGATATGCGATGTCGGTAGAATATTTAAATTCGATTTAAATAGAATAAATACTAAAAATGGCTTTAAATAATTTAAATTAATTAATATTTATGAAATACTAATTATTAAAATTTATTTGATTTTTTTGAATACCATTAGCATTTAATAAAGTGTGTATATAAAAGTTATAAACACGCGTATCAGTATACGATATCGATAGAAAATTTAAATTGGATTTAAATGGAATTATTACCAATTGGGTTTTGGAATTGTTTGCAGCCTAAAAAATCCATGTCATGGAAAACCATGCTTTGTGGGATAGAAGAAGTCTTTTGATTTTGAAATGAAAAGGAAAATCTTAATTAAAGGAAGGTGAGTCATCATATCATTAATGACATCTTTATTTCATCCTTTGTTTTTCATTTGCCTTTGTCATTTGCTCTATTTGCTACAACCAACTAGGGCTAAAAATTCATGATGGCTAGGGTTCTAAAACTCTAAAACAAAAATCAAACATTAATAAAATAAATAGGTGGTTATCTCTCGATTGTTGCAAGGTCTAGAGATTGATTTATTGAATCTAGAAACCATTTCATCATTCAAGGTGTTTCACTTGGCTGCATTTCAAAGGTAATCTTCTATTTTATTTATATATAAATTCATTATGTCTATATGCTTTTAATCCTCCACCTCTTCTATCTATTTCACCTGTATGAATTTCGGAGTATGATTTGAATATCTAATTTCTTGCCTTAAATCAGTTGTATTCTCATCATGTTTATATGTTTTAACATCTCCTTTTTCTTTTATCTGTTAGTCATATGTTATCAATGATAATAATTTTGGATTCATTACTGCTTTTGTTTGTTCGTCCATATTATGTATTTAATTTAGATCTGAATCTCATTATCACAAATTTATATATGTCTAAGTCGTCTAGTTCATTTTTGTTTTAGAAATTATTATTTAAATAAAATTTTGAAACAATTTTGTTAATAAATTAAGTTTCATATTATAAAGGTTGACAATTGAATGCGTTTACTACAAGTTGTTTTGAAACAATATTGGTTATTGTTTACATGAGAAAATTAAGCGAATTTAAAATCATAAGTTGTTTCCAAAAATAAAACTTTAAAACTTTTAATTTACTTTTTAATTAACAATAGGATCTAAGCTAGATTAATTTTATTGTTTGAAGAAATGTCTTTTAAATAACAAATTAGTTGAATTTAATTTTTTATGTTGTTTTGTTTCAAAACATTAATTTAATTTGTGTATATACATATAGATGAATGTATTTAACTCAAGGTTTACAAAATAGTCTTTTATGTAAAATATTGTAATTTTATTTTTAAACTATCTTTTAGTTAGAACTAAATTGTCTACTTTAACTTTAATACATTATACAAACAAGTCTATTCTAATGTAAAAACTATACATATTTATGTGTGTATACATATATTTACATATGTGTATGTGTGTATATATGTATATATATACTAAATAAATCTTATTTTAAAAAAATATTTTGGACGGCAAAAATATATAAATTATAAAGGGAAAATGGATTCGTTGTGGTGTTAATCCCAGCACCTAAACAACATTCACATTAACTATGTACAATTTCCATATGTTGCACTTGCATTTTCACACATATGCGCATTTGGTGCGCTCATTTAACATACATAAACTTAAAATTAAACTAAAACTAATTTTAAACAAAGGAAATAAAATGAAGATTTTATTCAAATTTTAGATTAGATCTCAGGCTTTATAGGCTCAACTAAGATCAAAACGGATTTTTTTTAAATTCAGTCATTTAACCCACTTCCAACTGGCACGGTTCCAACAGATTTCACTAAGTGTTAGGTCGGTGCCAATCCATATCTATCGATACCGAATCATACAAATTTATGAAAAGCTTGGCATAAGGATCTGGAGAGAAGGTATCGACTACAAGCTATGATGGAGAGAAAGTATCAACTAAGTGTATGGATTAGTAGTGGTACGATTGGATGCAAGGGGAATAAGCATAAATAGTTGAAGAGAAGAGATTTGACTAAGAGGATCGATTAGTATCGAACCATCATGGATTGGTATCGATCGATACTGATGTTGAGAAGTGGAAGATGACTGCTATGAGAAGTTGAGGTTGTTACAGGAGGCTAGTTCCATCTATGAAGGACTTGTAGAGACGAACAACATGCGAGTGCTATTACCGACATCATGTGAGGAGAGGTTTGATGTGGAAGCCTCAAGGAGGGTACCGTAGGAGACATTTTACCATGTAAGGACGCTTACCGGGAGTGGCTACTAGTTGCACACATGAGTGTGTCATTAGTAGGGTTGATCTGACCTTTATCAGGTAAGGACGCTTACCATAAGCGGTTGCTAGCAGCATAATTGAGTGTCTAGTTAGTAGGGTGAGTTTTCATGCATGGTACTTATAATGGGCCAAGGAGAGCCATCACATCCCTAAGTCACTATAGGTATGATTGGAGTTTGATTAATGATTATTATGGTTGTCTATACTGATGATAAGTATTATCGAGTCTAATATCCCCACACCCTAGTATATGCCAACATAGAATGGCATATCCCTTACTTGTAGTGATTTAGCATGATATGTTTTATATGTGATAAATTATTGGATGCAGGACCGTGTGTGTTATGACTTTCCATACTATATTGCTCTTACTTTACGGTGTATTGAGTTTATATCCACTTTTTTAGGCTTATAAATCAGTCATACCAAATCATTGACAAGTTAAGGTTATTTGTATTTGTGTTTCTTATAACTCTTAGGTACTCTTTATGGGTAGACCGAGAGTCAGTTATAGTAATAGCCATAGAGCTATTTGAAGGTCAAGCAATAGGCTTACGCTTTACTCAAATTACTATATATGGAGCTATTATATAATCCATTATGTATTGATGTGGATTTATCAGCACAATGTATATAATAGAGATAGTTTACTTTTTGCAGTCATGACGTACTTAGGAAGTATTGGCTTATATATGTGTGTTTATGATATATGACCTCATGAACTGTTGTAACGATCCACCATTCATGGCACCCGTAATCCGTGCGCAAACGCACTTGGATTCCATAAGTATAATAGATAACGGTTTGTAAGGTAGTATTTAAAACAAACGGAGTGTACCTATTACAATATATTTCTAATCACCTTACAACAAGAATAATAAATATAATAACAATATAAACATGTAACATACTAAATGCATATCATATAGGCGAGCCATAAGATTCAATATCAAGGTAAATCATGTTCCAAACAAATGGAGTCTAAATAGTACATCAAATCCATGTTTACAATGTCTTACAATACATAATAGTTTAACATGTCAATTACCCAATACTGGATGGATATGATAATAGAGAAGATAGCTATAACTCTAAAGCTCGACTAGAGCTAGTAGAATCCCTCCTCCAAGTCAGCCTATTCAAGGAATAGATAACAAAAGAGAAAACATAGAGAGTGTCAGACATAAAACATGATGGAAAGGAAATATCAACCTACATGATTACAAATACGCTAATATACCATGTTTAGTACCAAATAGTACAATATGAGGTAATGGAACCATACATCTTCACCTTCGTCCAACAGGTTAGCATATTTCTACTACAGTGCTATGTAATAAGTGATAAATCTATATACTACAAAATATAATGGCAACTAAAAGTGTCTTAACGTCACACACTATGCTAGTGGGCCCAGTGTCCCTCGGTAAGGCCAAGACCAGCTATGTAACAACCCACCCTTTCAAACCCATATCCAACGCACGAACCGACATCGACAACCCAAGAGCCGAAAGGATGAGTCATTGGGGTAAGATAAAATAATATCAGATACATTACATACATTACTAACTAACATCTTTCAAAGTCTCACAGTGGAAGGAAATAAAATATAATACATCAATAATAATCATAGTCACATTACTGTAACATGTCTACAATGTCAAATACATATGTCTAAATAATACAACTACAACCTGATCCAGATCAATAGTCAAATCTAGGTTGTCACTTATTTACATCATACACAATATATACAATTGAGTCTTTGTCTCTAATACCATCTCGTCTCCAAACTCCATCAACATATACATACAAATATACACATATACATACATACATACATATGTATGTATGTATATGTATACAAAGGGGAAAAATAGGAGGGGTCAGACATTGGTCTGGTGAGCGAGCCATACTTTACTCTATATATACTATAAAAAATAATACTATAACGTGATATGAGTCTATCGCTCGGTTACCTCATGTTCAGCCATCACATCACTTAACTAATGTACACATCTAGTCGTACTCCATCACCACTATATGGACTCACTTTCCTAGACCGGCCTCATGCCTTACAGGGGGTTCGTTTGTTGCCCATCGTCACATAAAGTGTGTATATGACTCACTTCCCTAGACCGCTCGAAGCCTACAGGAAAGCCTGTTGTCCTTGTACTAACTGGACTCATGCCCTGGTCCGCTTGTAACCTATAGGGTCGCTTAACATCCACCTTCTCCACTTGACCCGCTAAAGCACTGTAGGGAGCAATGTAATACCCAAACTACATACTTGTATCACAGATCTGTATTCGCATTTGTATCCATATCCATATCCATACCTGTAACGACCCAGAATTTCTGTCATTTGAAATTCATATATTTAATTAGTTTAAATATTAAATAGTAAGATTTATAAGTCGAATTTATTTAATTTCGATATAGTAATTTAATTGGGCGATTAAATTATTAATTTAATACTTGAAATTGGGTAAATAATTGAAATCTGAATTAAATGTGATTAAAAATGATTTATAAAGTTATAATAAATCATATTGGAGTTATAATGATGTTTGTAAACTTTTAAAATCGAATTAAAAGTTAATTTGTGAAAATTGAATATTTTAATATTTAATTGACGAGTAAAAATGACCATTTTCAAACAGTCTCGGATTTCGACGATACCAGTTTCATCGGATCCGTAATGTGAAATTATTGTATGGTTTTAAATTTCGTGTCAATCGGATTTACGGTTTGTCCGGGGCAAGCCAAAACACATCGAAATCGTTTTAATCGATTTAATTTAAATTTGATCGTTTATTTCCGTAACTCTCACATATGATCAAATTAGCTCCCGAAACACGTTCCATTGTGTTCGGAACGTGGGTAAAACCTTATGAACGCCAGGCGGCACGTGTGATTTGGAGATCGTTTGAAAACGTCGTTTTAAAGTGAATTTAATATTAATTTAATACGTATATATATATACGTTTGCACAAACCCTAGAGACAGTCTCGTGGCTGCCACTTATGCTGTTAATGGCCGAAAACGTTCGAATTTCTTCCCCATTTTTCTTCAAATCCACAAATCAATTCAAGAAATTGTCAACTACAATATTGTAGGGCTCGTTGAAATCTACAGATCCAACGGCTATGATCGAAAATCTCGTGATAGATCGAGGGCAAAGCAAGCTGGAACGTTCGACGTTCGAACGCGATTTTCGAGATGGAGATGGGCTCGAGTTCGATCGGGTTCTCGGCGTGGGTAGAGCTCGATTCTGGCTTCGACGTGAAGGTCGTTGATCGTTGTAGAAATGAACGAGGAGGGAGCGACTTCAAGCCCTAGATGGCGGCAATGGTTTCACGCGTTCGAACGCGACCTGGGGGAGAAGATAAAGCGCGCGCGGCCATGATTTCAGTTTTCAAATTCTACGGCTGTGATAAAAAAAGGTTAAAATAAAAAAAAATGAAATTGATTTATATATAAATTCGTATAACGTTTAAAACGCCATATCTTTTTGATACGAGGTCAGAATCAAGCGAAACTGGCGGCGTCGGAATCGCAGCGACGAGCAGCTCGCTGTGGTGCACACGTGGAATCATTTTGAGCAAGTGAAAATATTGCGTTAAATCGAACGTGTTCGATTTAATGTAAAAATGAACGCTCGACATTTTAAAAGCAAGGTGAGAACTCCTCACTCAATCGAATAATTGTTTCGATTTAAAATTTTAAATAGTTAGATTTAAAATTTATTGATATTGTTAATTGTGTGAATTGAATGATGACTGCTATCTATTGTGTTAAATAGACCCTATACGCCGTATATTAAGCGGAGGTTATTTATTAAAAACATATACCGCGATAATTCCACCGTGAAGTGGAATTGGTATTATATATGTATTTGGAGTTGATTTCCCGCATTATATAGCGGATGAGACCCTATTGCGCCGCATAATAGCGGATAATATTTATAAATCCCATATACCGCGATATTCCACATTGAAGTGGAATTGGTATTGTGCTAACATCTGTTGATGCAGGGAAACAGGTTGGAGGGATTCAACTGGATTCCTCAAACATTTGAATTTATTTCAATGTTGTGTGTTGATTTATTTATAATCACCGTGTGATTATATTGTGATTGAAATTGTTGTCGGCTATAATTTAGCCGAATATATTTTTGGTATCGATGGATAACAGAAACAAGTAAAATTGGATTTTTGAAAATATAAGTTGAAAATTTATCGAAAAATTTATTTTTGATAATTGGATAAATTTAAAAGGAGTTTTATAAGATAAAAGTTTTATTTTTGAATTATATTGGATTTAATTTCAAATTTTGGATAAAGGGCTTAATAAATGGATTTTTGAAATATTTTCTATAAATTGAAGAATTTATCTAAATTTGGGATTTTTAAATAGATTTGAAGAGATAAAGAAATTTATTTTAAAAGGGAAATCTTTTGGAAATGTTTGGAAATTTGATTTGGTGTTTTGAAATAAATTTGAAAATCAATTTGAAATTTATTGATTATTAATTTACTATAACTAGTAAAATTGATTTATAGAAATTTATCTGATTTGAATTAATCAGATAATCAAATTAATCCTACTTATGGATGTTTGGATTATATTGGATGTTGAATTGTTTGACATCTTTGATGTGTGATGCTTTGTGATATATCCTGATTTGTGTTGTGATCTGTGAATTGTTTATCTGTGATATATATATCTGTGATCTGTGAATGATAGATAAGCATTATCGTTTATACCGCTTATCAATTATATTGTTATATTTGATCTGTGATGGTTGAATGTTGTTGCACTATTGTGTTAAACCCGTGGACTACACAATACACACACAAATGTGGATTTCACGTGGAAATCGGTTAAGTCACAGTTTTTCTCAATTTTGAAAATTGAAGTTTGGAATCCAAAATAGTTTTGGAATTGGAATTGGATGTTTTTGAAATGAGTTTCAGAAATAAAAGTTATTTTAAATAACTTAATAGAATTGGAATTTAAATCACTTGATTTAAGTTTGAATTCAATATTTTGAAATTGAATTCAATAATTTGGGAATTTTGGTTTAAAAGATTGTATAAATTATAAAAGGTGTTTATATGGGTTTTTAACCATTTAAAAATATGGTTTTGGAAATTTAAATGTAAATTTAAGTTTTATACTTGAATGGTTTTAAACTGTGTAATTGTAACCAGTTTTTCCCAAAACGAAAACTATCTGTTTCAAATGATAATAGCTTTCAGAAAGTGAAAAGATTTCCAATTTGTGTCAAAACAATTTAAATTGAAATGAGATTGTAAATAGTTTAGAAAAACTATGAATTAACCTTTGTAAAGATGATTAAACTTTATTTTGAAAATCAAAGAGTATTTTAAAAGGTGTATCTTTTATATTATAAAAGACTTGAATTGTGAATAGTTTTGAAAGCTATAAATTAAATCTTAATTTAAGATTTAATGGGTTAATCAAATTGAAATGGAAATTGATTTGGAAATCTGTGAATGAATCTTTGTGAAACTGGGTAAACTTTGTGAAGTAAATCTTTGTGTTTAAAGATTTAAAATGGTAATTTGTTTAAACCATTTAAAGGAAAGGATTTGGGTAATAAGTTGTGACTTAATTGAAATCCCAATATCCATATGTTTTTAAATATTGTGCTCACTATTCAGGTTAGCCGGGAAAAGACCTTTGTGTCATATAACCCATTCCGAATTAGTGATACGACGATATGGATCGCATTTGCTACATTACAGCATGATAGGGGGTTCTCGCTTCGCAGTTTGGTGGCGAACAGGAGACTCTTACCCCTACATGTCCCTGAGTGGGAGGGGTTGGTTGTGACAGTCGAGAGGCTGGCCGTAAAAGTAAATGCGAGGTACCAGTGTATGCCACGGTGGGTCTGGGATGGTTGCAAAGCCTACCGGTCGCCACTGCCTGGTGAGGGTCTTTACATTTGGTATCAGAGCATATGGTTAAGCGATAACTTTGGCTCTGTTGGGAATTACTCATTAGAGATAGAGTCAGTAGTACTCTAGAATGAGTGTGAGTGTAATAATAGATATGAGTGCGTATTTGTTAGTGAATATGAAATTGTTTTATATTGTGTTTGCTTATCCGTTGAGCTGTTTATGAATTCTGGTCGGTATGTGGGACGCCATATTATCGATAGGGGTTTCTAAACACTTAAACGAGGCAAGTCGACATAGTATCATTTTAAAATTGGGTGAATGAAATAATTTTACCTCGATTATATTTTGTATATAAAGGAAATAATTTTTCAGAAATTATTAAAGTGTATATAAATTGATTGTTTGGTTGTTGAAAATGTAAGAATATATATGAGTTAATAAAAGTTGTTTGAAAAATCTAAATAAAAGCAACAATTGTTAAAGAATGAAGTATATAAGCAAATGAATTATAAGTATGGAATTATAATTAATGTGACTTACAATTGTAAAACTATCTTGTATAAGTAAAGTTAAATAGTGAAATTATATGAGAAAGGATTTATAAATGTGATTTATAAAGAAAAGGGAAATTTTTTTGAAAGAATATTAAGCACTGGATTCACTACTGTTGCTGGGAAATAATAAGGGTGATGACTGTAGCATCATCAGTATCATTTTCGAGTTTCTGTGTGATTGATTTGCTACCATAGTAAATTGAAATTTTGAAGTTTTGTTGTGATAAACAAAAATTTAAATTTAAATCCAAGTTTTAATTGATAATTATAAGAGAAATGAGTTTTATACTTATAATATGATTTGGGAAATTAAATAAATAAGTTGTGTAACTTATAAAATGGAAAGAGGTAAGTGAAACCAATTATTAAAGTGGTTAAACAATTTTGTTAAAGATATGAATTTGAATAATTGATGAAATTTGACTTTGGTAAAAGTTAAATAGAATTTACTTTAGAATTGAAATCTGAATTGGAACTTAAGTAAAAGTTGAATAAAATAGAAGTTGATTTTGATATCGAAGTAAAATAATAAAGTGAATTAAATGAATGTGAACTTGAGTTATATAAAGGAAATTCCACTTTATTTGTAAAATGAATTAGCAATTGAATTAATAGATGGATTGAATGTTAATCAATCTAATGTAAATAAATTGATATGGAATAATGAATGTAAGTGTTAATTCATTAAAGCTAATTAAATGTGTTGAACCAAATTAAATGTAAAGTGAAGTAAAGTGAATGAATTTGGTTGTCTTGATTATAACATTGGTTGCTAGATGATTGTTGGTTGATTGTATATAGTAAATTCATTAAGTGTTAATGAAATTGAATTAGTGAAATTGAAATTCAAGTTGAAATTTTATTGTGAAAGTGAACCAACCTGAATTTAAATTAGTGAATGTAAACTAATTGAAAATGAATAAATGAACGTCATTGGATATGAATTGGTTGTAAACAATTACAAATAGTGTCGAAATTATTTGATTGCATTGCTTATGAAAACTTTGTATTTGTTGTTGAAAATTAATGAAATGTAAATGAATTTCCTATATATGTCACTTACATGTTTAAACTGAGTAAGTACAGGTGCCGTGGCTGCCGTTCGGTTGATTTGGTTGCGCTAAAATGCTAAATAAATAACTGCTTTGCTTAAAAATGCTAAAAAGGTACGCCTACGCAATAAAATTAGGAAATATGAACTGTTTTTCTGCTTTTCCAACCGTGTGGGTCGATGTATATATATTTATGTCTATTGTGATCCTACTACGATTGGACCGCGCAAAGGAGACGCTGGCGAATTTTTCTGAAAAATTAAGGCGTTAGAAAAAATTTTGGGAAATTTTGGAAAATTTGTGAAAACTAAATTTTTGATTTGGAGTTAAAGGTTAAACGATATTGGTTGGTTTTTAAAAGTATAACTAAGTGAAAATTTGGAAGAACTTGGTAAAGTTTTTGAAAGAGTTTAACTATTGGATTTTGGGAAAGTTGAATATAAAATTTTCACGAAGTGGATTTTTGAAAAGTTAATGGATTTTGTGACTTTTTCCTACTTTGCAATTTCGAGGACGAAATTCTTTTAAGGGGGGAAGTTTGTAACGACCCAGAATTTCTGTCATTTGAAATTCGTATATTTAATTAATTTAAATATTAAATAGTAAGATTTATAAGTCGAATTTATTTAATTTCGATATAGTAATTAATTGGGCGATTAAATTATTAATTTAATACTTGAAATTGGGTAAATAATTGAAATCTGAATTAAATGTGATTAAAAATGATTTATAAAGTTATAATAAATCATATTGGAGTTATAATGATGTTTGTAAACTTTTAAAATCGAATTAAAAGTTAATTTGTGAAAATTGAATATTTTAATATTTAATTGACGAGTAAAAATGACCATTTTTCAAAAAGTCTCGGATTTCGACGAAACCAGTTTCATCGGATCCGTAATGTGAAATTATTGTGTGGTTTCAAATTTCGTGTCAATCGGATTTACGGTTTGTCCGAGGCAAGCCAAAACGCATCGAAATCGTTTTAATCGATTTAATTTAAATTTGATCGTTTATTTCCGTAACTCTCACATATGATCAAATTAGCTCCCGAAACACGTTCCATTGTGTTCGTAACGCGGCTAAAACCTTATGAACGCCAGAAGGCACGTGTGATTTGGAGATCGTTTGAAAACGTCGTTTTAAAGTGAATTTAATATTAATTTAATACGTATATATATACGTTTGCACAAACCCTAGAGACAGTCTCGTGGCCGCCACTTATGCTGTTAATGGCCGAAAACGTTCGAATTTCTTCCCCATTTTTCTTCAAATCCACAAATCAATTCAAGAAATTGTCAACTACAATATTGTAGGGCTCGTTGAGATCTACAGATCCAACGGCTATGATCGAAAATCTCGTGATAGATCGAGTGCAAAGCAAGCTGGAACGTTCGACGTTCGAACGCGATTTTCGAGATGGAGATGGGCTCGAGTTCGACCGGGTTCTCGGCGTGGGTAGAGCTCGATTCTGGCTTCGACGTGAAGGTCGTTGATCGTTGTAGAAATGAACGAGGAGGGAGCGACTTCAAGCCCTAGATGGCGGCAATGGTTTCACGCGTTCGAACGCGACCTGGGGGAGAAGATAAAGCGCGCGCGGCCATGATTTCAGTTTTCAAATTCTACGGCTGTGATAAAAAAGGTTAAAATAAAAAAAAATGAAATTGATTTATATATAAATTCGTATAACATTTAAAACGCCATATCTTTTTGATACGAGGTCGGAATCAAGCGAAACTGGCGGCGCCGGAATCGCAGCGACGAGCAGCTCGCTGTGGTGCACACGCGGAATCATTTTGAGCAAGTGAAAATATTGCGTTAAATCGAACGTGTTCGATTTAATGTAAAAATGAACGCTCGACATTTTAAAAGCAAGGTGAGAACTCCTCACTCAATCGAATAATTGTTTCGATTTAAAATTTTAAATAGTTAGATTTAAAATTTGTTGATAGTGTTAATTGTGTGAATTGAATGATGACTGCTATCTATTGTGTTAAATAGACCCTATACGCCGTATATTAAGCGGAGGTTATTTATTAAAAACATATACCACGATAATTCCACCGTGAAGTGGAATTGGTATTATATATGTATTTGGAGTTGATTTCCCGCATTATATAGCGGATGAGACCCTATTGCGCCGCATAATAGCGGATAATATTTATAGATCCCATATACCACGATATTCCACATTGAAGTGGAATTGGTATTGTGCTAACATCTGTGGATGCAGGGAAACAGGTTGGAGGGATCTAACTGGATTCCTCAAACATTTGAATTTATTTCAATGTTGTGTGTTGATTTATTTATAATCGACGTGTGATTATATTGTGATTGAAATTGTTGTCGGCTATAATTTAGCCGAATATATTTTTGGTATCGATGGATACCAGAAATAAGTAAAATTGGATTTTTGAAAATATAAGTTGAAAATTTATCGAAAAATTTATTTTTGATAATTGGATAAATTTAAAAGGAGTTTTATAAGATAAAAGTTTTATTTTGAATTATATTGGATTTAATTTCAAATTTGGGATAAAGGGCTTAATAAATGGATATTTGAAATATTTTCTATAAACTGAAGAATTTATCTAAATTTGGGATTTTTAAATAGATTTGAAGAGATAAAGAAATTTATTTTAAAAGGGAAATCTTTTGGAAATGTTTGGAAATTTGATTTGGTGTTTTGAAATAAATTTGAAAATAAATTTGAAATTTATTGATTATTAATTTACTATAACTAGTAAAATTGATTTATAGAAATTTATCTGATTTGAATTAATCAGATAATCAAATTAATCCTACTTATGGATGTTTGGATTATATTGGATGTTGAATTGTTTGACATTTTTGATGTGTGATTCTTTGTGATATATCCTGATTTGTGTTGTGATCTGTGAATTGTTTATCTGTGATATATATATATATATCTATGATCTGTGAATGATAGATAAGCGTTATCGTTTATACAGCTTATCAATTATATTGTTATATTTGATCTGTGATGAATGTTGTTGCACTATTGTGTTAAACCCGTGGACTACACAATACACACACAAATGTGGATTTCACGTGGAAATCGGTTAAGTCACAGTTTTTATCAATTTTGAAAATTGAAGTTTTGAATCCAAAATAGTTTTGGAATTGGAATTGGAATTGGAAGTTTTTGAAATGAGTTTCAGAAATAAAAGTTATTTTAAATAACTTAATAGAATTGGAATTTAAATCACTTGATTTAAGTTTGAATTCAATATTTTGAAATTGAATTCAACAATTTGGGAATTTTGGTTTAAAAGATTGTATAAATTATAAAAGGTGTTTATATGGGTTTTTAACCATTTAAAAATATGGTTTTGGAAATTTAAATGTAAATTCAAGTTTTATACTTGAATGGTTTTAAACTGTGTAATTGTAACCAGTTTTTCCCAAAACGAAAACTATCTGTTTCAAATGATAATAGCTTTCAGAAAGTGAAAAGATTTCCAATTTGTGTCAAAACAATTTAAATTGAAATGAGATTGTAAATAGTTTAGAAAAACTATGAATTAACCTTTGTGAAGATGATTAAACTTTATTTTGAAAATCAAAGAGTATTTTAAAAGGTGTATCTTTTATATTATAAAAGACTTGAATTGTGAATAGTTTTGAAAGCTATAAATTAAATCTTAATTTAAGATTTAATGGGTTAATTAAATTGAAATGGAAATTGATTTGGAAATCTGTGAATGAATCTTTGTGAAACTGGGTAAACTTTGTGACGTAAATCTTTGTGTTTAAAGATTTAAAATGGTAATTTGTTTAAACCATTTAAAGGAAAGGATTTGGGTAATAAGTTGTGACTTAATTGAAATCCCAATATCCATATGTTTTTAAATATTGTGCTCACTATTCGGGTTAGCCGGGAAAAGACCTTTGTGTCATATAACCCATTCCGAATTAGTGATACGACGATATGGATCGCATTTGCTATATTACATCATGATAGGGGGTTCTCGCTTCGCAGTTTGGTGGCGAACGGGAGACTCTTACCCCTACATGTCCCTGAGTGGGAGGGGTTGGTTGTGACAGTCGAGAGGCTGGCCGTAAAAGTAAATGCGAGGTACCAGTGTATGCCACGGTGGGTCTAGGATGGTTGCAAAGCCTACCGGTCGCCACTGCCTAGTGAGGGTCTTTACATTTGGTATCAGAGCATATGGTTAAGTGATAACTTTGGCTCTGTTGGGAATTACTCATTAGAGATAGAGTCAGTAGTACTCTAGAATGAGTGTGAGTGTAATAATAGATATGAGCGCGTATTTGTTAGTGAATATGAAATTGTTTTATATTGTGTTTGCTTATCCGTTGAGCTGTTTATGAATTCTGGTCAGTATTTGGGACGCCATATTATCGATAGGGTTTCTAAACACTTAAATGAGGCAAGTCGACATAGTATCATTTTAAAATTGGGTGAATGAAATAATTTTACCTCGATTATATTTTGTATATAAAGGAAATAATTTTTCAGAAATTATTAAAGTGTATATAAATTGATTGTTTGGTTGTTGAAAATGTAAGAATATATATGAGTTAATAAAAGTTGTTTGAATAATCTAAATAAAAGCAACAATTGTAAAAGAATGAAGTATATAAGCAAATGAATTATAAGTATGGAATTATAATTAATGTGACTTACAATTGTAAAACTATCTTGTATAAGTAAAGTTAAATAGTGAAATTATATGAGAAAGGATTTATAAATGTGATTTATAAATAAAAGGGAATTTTTTTTGAAAGAATATTAAGCACTGGATTCACTACTGTTGCTGGGAAATAATAAGGGTGATGACTGCAGCATCATCAGTATCATTTTCGAGTTTCTGTGTGATTGATTTGCTACCATAGTAAATTGAAATTTTGAAGTTTTGTTGTGATAAACAAAAATTTAAATTTAAATCCAAGTTTTAATTGATAATTATAAGAGAAATGAGTTTTATACTTATAATATGATTTGGGAAATTAAATAAGTTGTGTAACTTATAAAATGGAAAGAGGTAAGTGAAACCAATTATTAAAGTGGTTAAACAATTTTGTTAAAGATATGAATTTGAATAATTGATGAAATTTGACTTTGGTAAAAGTTAAATAGAATTTACTTTAGAATTGAAATCTGAATTGGAACTTAAGTAAAAGTTGAATAAAATAGAAGTTGATTTTGATATCGAAGTAAAATAATAAAGTGAATTAAATGAATGTGAACTTGAGTTATATAAAGGAAATTCCACTTTATTTGTAAAATGAATTAGCAATTGAATTAATAGATGGATTGAATGTTAATCAATCTAATGTAAATAAATTGATATGGAATAATGAATGTAAGTGTTAATTCATTAAAGCTAATTAAATGTGTTGAACCAAATTAAATGTAAAGTGAAGTAAAGTGAATGAATTTGGTTGTCTTGATTATAACAATGGTTGCTAGATGATTGTTGGTTGATTGTATATAGTAAATTCATTAAGTGTTAATGAAATTGAATTAGTGAAATTGAAATTCAAGTTGAAATTTTATTGTGAAAGTGAACCAACCTGAATTTAAATTAGTGAATGTAAACTAATTGAAAATGAATAAATGAACGTCATTGTATATGAATTGGTTGTAAACAATTACAAATAGTGTCGAAATTATTTGATTGCATTGCTTATGAAAACTTTGTATTTGTTGTTGAAAATTAATGAAATGTAAATGAATTTCCTATATATGTCACTTACATGTTTAAACTGAGTAAGTACAGGTGCCGTGGCTGCCGTTCGGTTGATTTGGTTGCGCTAAAATGCTAAATAAATAACTGCTTTGCTTAAAAATGCTAAAAATGTACGCATACGCAATAAAAATAGGAAATATGAACTGTTTTTCTGGTTTTCCGACCGTGTGGGTCGATGTATATATATTTATGTCTATTGTGATCCTACTACGATTGAACCATGCAAAGGAGACGCTGGTGAATTTTTCTGAAAAATTAAGGCGTTAGAAAAATTTTCGGGAAATTTTGGAAAATTTGTGAAAACTAAAATTTTGATTTGGAGTTAAAGGTTAAACGATATTGGTTGGTTTTGAAAAGTATAACTAAGTGAAAATTTGGAAGAACTTGGTAAAGTTTTTGAAAGAGTTTAACTATTGGATTTTGGGAAAGTTGAATATAAAATTTTCACGAAGTGGATTTTTGAAAAGTTAATGGATTTTGTGACTTTTTCCTACTTTGCAATTTCGAGGACGAAATTCTTTTAAGGGGGGAAGTTTGTAACGACCCAGAATTTCTGTCATTTGAAATTCGTATATTTAATTAATTTAAATATTAAATAGTAAGATTTATAAGTCGAATTTATTTAATTTCGATATAGTAATTAATTGGGCGATTAAATTATTAATTTAATACTTGAAATTGGGTAAATAATTGAAATCTGAATTAAATGTGATTAAAAATGATTTATAAAGTTATAATAAATCATATTGGAGTTATAATGATGTTTGTAAACTTTTAAAATCGAATTGAAAGTTAATTTGTGAAAATTGAATATTTTAATATTTAATTGACGAGTAAAAATGACCATTTTTCAAAAAGTCTCGGATTTCGACGAAACCAGTTTCATCGGATCCGTAATGTGAAATTATTGTGTGGTTTCAAATTTCGTGTCAATCGGATTTACGGTTTGTCCGAGGCAAGCCAAAACGCATCGAAATCGTTTTAATCGATTTAATTTAAATTTGATCGTTTATTTCCGTAACTCTCACATATGATCAAATTAGCTCCCGAAACACGTTCCATTGTGTTCGTAACGCGGCTAAAACCTTATGAACGCCAGAAGGCACGTGTGATTTGGAGATCGTTTGAAAACGTCGTTTTAAAGTGAATTTAATATTAATTTAATACGTATATATATACGTTTGCACAAACCCTAGAGACAGTCTCGTGGCCGCCACTTATGCTGTTAATGGCCGAAAACGTTCGAATTTCTTCCCCATTTTTCTTCAAATCCACAAATCAATTCAAGAAATTGTCAACTACAATATTGTAGGGCTCGTTGAGATCTACAGATCCAACGGCTATGATCGAAAATCTCGTGATAGATCGAGTGCAAAGCAAGCTGGAACGTTCGACGTTCGAACGCGATTTTCGAGATGGAGATGGGCTCGAGTTCGACCGGGTTCTCGGCGTGGGTAGAGCTCGATTCTGGCTTCGACGTGAAGGTCGTTGATCGTTGTAGAAATGAACGAGGAGGGAGCGACTTCAAGCCCTAGATGGCGGCAATGGTTTCACGCGTTCGAACGCGACCTGGGGGAGAAGATAAAGCGCGCGCGGCCATGATTTCAGTTTTCAAATTCTACGGCTGTGATAAAAAAGGTTAAAATAAAAAAAAATGAAATTGATTTATATATAAATTCGTATAACATTTAAAACGCCATATCTTTTTGATACGAGGTCGGAATCAAGCGAAACTGGCGGCGCCGGAATCGCAGCGACGAGCAGCTCGCTGTGGTGCACACGCGGAATCATTTTGAGCAAGTGAAAATATTGCGTTAAATCGAACGTGTTCGATTTAATGTAAAAATGAACGCTCGACATTTTAAAAGCAAGGTGAGAACTCCTCACTCAATCGAATAATTGTTTCGATTTAAAATTTTAAATAGTTAGATTTAAAATTTGTTGATAGTGTTAATTGTGTGAATTGAATGATGACTGCTATCTATTGTGTTAAATAGACCCTATACGCCGTATATTAAGCGGAGGTTATTTATTAAAAACATATACCACGATAATTCCACCGTGAAGTGGAATTGGTATTATATATGTATTTGGAGTTGATTTCCCGCATTATATAGCGGATGAGACCCTATTGCGCCGCATAATAGCGGATAATATTTATAGATCCCATATACCGCGATATTCCACATTGAAGTGGAATTGGTATTGTGCTAACATCTGTGGATGCAGGGAAACAGGTTGGAGGGATCTAACTGGATTCCTCAAACATTTGAATTTATTTCAATGTTGTGTGTTGATTTATTTATAATCGACGTGTGATTATATTGTGATTGAAATTGTTGTCGGCTATAATTTAGCCGAATATATTTTTGGTATCGATGGATACCAGAAATAAGTAAAATTGGATTTTTGAAAATATAAGTTGAAAATTTATCGAAAAATTTATTTTTGATAATTGGATAAATTTAAAAGGAGTTTTATAAGATAAAAGTTTTATTTTGAATTATATTGGATTTAATTTCAAATTTGGGATAAAGGGCTTAATAAATGGATTTTTGAAATATTTTCTATAAACTGAAGAATTTATCTAAATTTGGGATTTTTAAATAGATTTGAAGAGATAAAGAAATTTATTTTAAAAGGGAAATCTTTTGGAAATGTTTGGAAATTTGATTTGGTGTTTTGAAATAAATTTGAAAATAAATTTGAAATTTATTGATTATTAATTTACTATAACTAGTAAAATTGATTTATAGAAATTTATCTGATTTGAATTAATCAGATAATCAAATTAATCCTACTTATGGATGTTTGGATTATATTGGATGTTGAATTGTTTGACATCTTTGATGTGTGATTCTTTGTGATGTATCCTGATTTGTGTTGTGATCTGTGAATTGTTTATCTGTGATATATATATATATATATATCTGTGATCTGTGAATGATAGATAAGCGTTATCGTTTATACAGCTTATCAATTATATTGTTATATTTGATCTGTGATGGTTGAATGTTGTTGCACTATTGTGTTAAACCCGTGGACTACACAATACACACACAAATTTGGATTTCACGTGGAAATCGGTTAAGTCACAGTTTTTATCAATTTTGAAAATTGAAGTTTTGAATCCAAAATAGTTTTGGAATTGGAATTGGAATTGGAAGTTTTTGAAATGAGTTTCAGAAATAAAAGTTATTTTAAATAACTTAATAGAATTGGAATTTAAATCACTTGATTTAAGTTTGAATTCAATAATTTGGGAATTTTGGTTTAAAAGATTGTATAAATTATAAAAGGTGTTTATATGTGTTTTTAACCATTTAAAAATATGATTTTGGAAATTTAAATGTAAATTCAAGTTTTATACTTGAATGGTTTTAAACTGTGTAATTGTAACCAGTTTTTCCCAAAACGAAAACTATCTGTTTCAAATGATAATAGCTTTCAGAAAGTGAAAAGATTTCCAATTTGTGTCAAAACAATTTAAATTGAAATGAGATTGTAAATAGTTTAGAAAAACTATGAATTAACCTTTGTGAAGATGATTAAACTTTATTTTGAAAATCAAAGAGTATTTTAAAAGGTGTATCTTTTATATTATAAAAGACTTGAATTGTGAATAGTTTTGAAAGCTATAAATTAAATCTTAATTTAAGATTTAATGGGTTAATCAAATTGAAATGGAAACTGATTTGGAAATCTGTGAATGAATCTTTGTGAAACTGGGTAAACTTTGTGAAGTAAATCTTTGTGTTTAAATATTTAAAATGGTAATTTGTTTAAACCATTTAAAGGAAAGGATTTGGGTAATAAGTTGTGACTTAATTGAAATCCCAATATCCATATGTTTTTAAATATTGTGCTCACTATTCGGGTTAGCCGGGAAAAGATCTTTGTGTCATATAACCCATTCCGAATTAGTGATACGACGATATGGATCTTATTGAAGACCGGTGGTGAAGACCGGATATTTTCGAAAATGAAAGGACAACCTGTCGAATGTCTCTGCACCGAGTTGCTCCGGTATAGAGATTTATATCACTCTTCTTGTGATGGGAAGTCCGGACGTGATTAGTGAATACCCGGTTTGCAAGGGCTTCTTTGGAAGTGCCTTCGGTTTTGTTCGAACCCGAAACAGACTTGTATGGTTGTATGTCTGACATTACACTTTGAAATATAAAGCTGATTTCTTTCAAATACATTTCTGTTGGTGGCGGAGAATTTATTCTCTTAGCTTAACACCCTTCTCTGAGACGTACGAGCTCAGAGGTTTGTAGTTGATGGTTACTAGTGATACATTCCCAATTTGGTAATGTGGCATACGAAGTGTTGTTGATCAATTGTTGATCAAAGCGTGGCTTTGTGAAAAAGCGTGGCTTTGTGAAAAAGCGTGGCTTTGTGAAAAAGCGTGGCTTTGTGAAAAAAGCGTGGCTTTGTGAAAAAGCGTAGCTTTGTGGACGACAATTCGTCGAGCCTCACAACCCGGTAATGGTCGAAACAGGAATGTTGCGGCAAAGTTTTTAGGGGTCGCGCCCCTAGGGTATGTCATTTCCTTCTGGATAAAAGGTGATATCATGGTATGGAGCCCAGATATTTTACCTATGTTGATGCTGCAACTTTATTATATTTTGTGGTTGTTGCTTTGTGGTTGAGGATCCTCGGATAAAGGTCGGTAACGACAGGGGGATGGCATAGCTCGTGTGTTAGCTACCTAGTTACAGCTGTACAGCGTGAGGTAGCGTCGGCCTTGTGTTTGTAGAGAGCAGGTTGACTCTCAGGGCGTCTTTCCAGAGGCGTTTCCATTTTGGTGTAAGGAAGTTCCTTTGCCTGACCATTTGTTGGAAATCCAAAGAAACAATACGAACCTTGTACGGTTTTAGTTGTAGAACCTTCCATTTACTTATGGTGGTCACCACTGTTTAGATGGTAGCTATAGTAGGCATACAGTAATGGTTGTATGTTGGCTAAGATTGATATTATACTTTTGAAATGTTTTCTGCACTATGCACTAATAATAATAATATCAAATGATTTTGCGTAGTAAGCATCTTTGACTATCATAAGAAGAAATCTCCTCCAATTCTGCGTTTGCATTGTGTGTGTGGCGGGAGGTCTTATGGTAGTTTCATTTTCCAAAAGCATTGCGAATGTCTTTTACTTCCTTTGTTGTTGTTGTTGTTGTTGTTTTAAAGATAAAAACTGTTTTAAGTTCTCACACCAGTCACCATTACTGACCTGGAGTTTATTGTTTCCTTCCTAAACTCTGGGTGCCCATAATTTTCCACACGGGCAGTCTAGAGTCAGGTTATCAGGTCATTCTGGATTCAGGCGATGCTATGGAGCTCAGTGGCGAGCTGGATGGCGAGACGTATCACTTGTATATGATATTATTATTCCGCTGTGTATTCTGCATGAGGACAAGTTTATATAACTGTCCAGTTGTGTTGTATATTGTTGTTGTAAACTCTGATGATGTAATGTATAAAATGATATAGTTCTTTGATTTAAAGATTATTCATTTATCTATTATATGTTATTCCGCTGCGATATGTGAGATTCTGATATTGTTCTGTGTTCTTCTGTTGTTTCTTCTTTCTTTTTCTTCTGTCTTCTTCTACCTCTTCTTTTTCTCCATAACAATTCGGTTTTCCGGCATTCGATTGCTCGGCAGTTGATACAGTGGACGTATTAATGTCGATTTTCGAGCGCCGAAAGTCGCGGTCGTTACAATACCCATACCCATATCCACATCCATATCCATACTTGTATCCATGTCCACATGAATCTCCATATTCATATCCCGTGATGTCTACCCGCACCACAGACTCATTCACGTTCATCATTGTATCACATTTCCTTATCACAATAACATACATATCTATTTCAAATAATAACCAATCATCATATACATTCACTCAGTTCGTAACACCGTAGTTTGCCTCATAAGTAGCCTCCAATCGCCTTTGGGAAAACAATAGGAACTTGATCTGAATCGATGACTATTGTTTTATATAGGCCCTTAAGGGTCCAGATTCAACTTGACCTAAATTATAGTGCACCGTTGGACCGGTTGCGGTGACTGATGCATCGATGTACACGTTTGCCAATGCAGTTGCTAGGTTCAGAAATCGATGGTTTTCGTCATCATTTCTGCCTTTAGTTGACTCTATTGTGCCTCTAGTCACCTGAGAACATTCATCGTACCTAGCCCCACGTATCTAAATCTGGTTTAACATATTATTATATTAGTTTATGCATATATTCATTAGATTCTGAAAATTAGTGGAAACCAAACTCTAAACCACCGTTTATAACTAAATCCCTCCTAAACCTGCATTTAATCTAATTTTAGATGTTTATAAGTTTTATTCTACACTATTATAGCCAGCATATCATAATTATAGCGCCATGGTTGCATTATATAAGGAGAAAAGGATGAATCACTCATAATATTGTTATCCACTGCCTAGATCCTCAATGTCCGACCTTCTGTGTCTCCGTTGTTTAGAATTTCATCTCAAACTCACTGCTAGTATGTAGTCCTCTTCGATAGCTTCGTAACGTTTCTGGCTTCGTGAAATTCGTTGAGTTTTGGGAGAGATTTTGTATTTTGATTTTGGTATGTTAAGAGGAAGAAGAGAGGAGGAGTAGTCAATTGGTTTTCTGAAAAAACTAAAGTAAGCGAATTGTTTAAATGGTAGGAGGGAAACCGTTCTTTTAAAAATTTAAATTTCAAACTTCACATATTGGCGCCCATTCAATCCGATGCCATTTCACCAATAATTCTTCCATACGGAATCCAAACGAGGAAAACTAAAATATTATGCAAATCAAAAAAACGAGACAGTTGCAGTGACGCTGTTTCTGTTTCAAAGTCCAAAGTTGAAAAATAACCGTTTTACCCCTTATTTTTAGTTTATTTTATTAACACACTAAATTTAATTAATTTCATATTATTATATTATAAATATTTAATTAAAATATTTACCAATTTTTAGGGGTATTAAATTCTCCCTGTCAAAAGAATTTCATCCTGAAATTCTTAAAGAACAAATAATGTAATATAACGCTCACTCATCAAACAGATATCAACCAAGTTAGCAAACATATCATCCAATTTATTCAAACAACATATGGATACAAATGATATAGATAACATATAGGTATGAATAATGCCATGTACTTGCAGTCTCTACACTTATGTGTAGAAATGCAGCTAATGCAATGCATAACATCCTAATATAAGCGCGTGCACACACACCACATATAGTTGTATATAAATGCAAATCCAACAATATAAAATCTAACAACCAAAGCATCCAAAGTATCCAAATATTAATCCTAGAATAATTTAAACTAAGGAAATCAAACCAAATCAGGAAACATACCAGAAAAGAGTTAAGGATGAGTAACCCTCATCTTCTCTTTAGGCTTCTATGTACTCTCCACAAGGTTGTTCTTCCAGTGTACACTAACCGATTTCACAATTGTGTTTCTAAGTCATTTTACCCCACGTTCCACAATATGGGTTGGACCACAGGATAAGCTCGGTTCAAAATCTAACTATATTTCCTCCAATTAACTATGTGTAATCGTAGTAGTCATATCATGTACACATTTCCATAAATGTGACACATGAAACACGTTATGGACTCCCATTATCTTCTCCGAAAGCTCCACTCTATACGCCACTCCCTATCCTCTCTAGTACTGGAAATGGGCCAACAAATCTAGGTGCCAACTTCACCGAACTTCCGAACCTTACCACACTCTTCAATGGAGAAACTTTAACGAAAACCAAACCTGCCACTTTGAATTCCAAATCTTTCCTTTTCCTATCAACATATGACTTATGTCGGTCATGTGCGGCTTTCATCTTCTTCCTTAAACGCTCCACTTTCTCTACAATATGTCTAACCATATGGACCCACAATAATCTTATCTGTGGACTCCCACCAATACGAAGGTGACTTACATGACCTTCCATATAATGCTTCAAACAATGTCATTCCTATACTCGCTTGGTACCTGTTATTATATTATGAAAATTCCACAAGAGATAGATGATCTTCCCAAGATCCTCTAAAATTCAAAATACAAGCCCTCAGTAATCCTCTAACACCATGTTCACCCTCTTCGTCTATCTATCGGTCGACGGGTGATATGTCGTGCTCAAATTCAGCTCAGTCCCTCATGCCTCCTATAGACTCCTCTAGAATTCACTCGTGAAAAGTGAATCTCGGTCACTCACCGTATTGGTCAGAACTCCATGTAGTCTAATCACTTCTTTAAAATACTGCATCGCCAATGTCGCTTCCGTTATCATGCTCTTCACTTGAATAAAGTGCACACTCTTCGTGAGATGATCTACTATAACCCATATACTCTCATTTTCTCTTCTACTCTAGGGTAATCCATCCATAAAATCCATAGATACGCATTTCTGCTTCCATTGTGGCATGTCTAACAGAAGTACTAGCTAACCTGGTTTCTTCTACTCCACCTTCACTATTTGGTACATCGTACACTTCACTACGTATTCAGTTACCCGTCCCTTCTTCTTGGCCAATAAAATATCTTCTTCACATCCTGATACATCTTATCTCCTTCTGGATGAATAATCATCCTAGAATGGTGACCTTCACCTAGTACTTCCTTTATCAACTCCATAACGTGCGGTACACATGGCCTTCCATCTCTTTGCAAACAACCCTTCTAATATTTGGAGTAATGATCCAAATGTCTCGATCATTTATCCCATCCTAACTGCTCCTTAATGCTAACTAACAATGCCTCTTTCCCTTGACTCAGCCGATACGATCCATTAGTGCAAGTCTGGCATCCATCGTCGTTAATAATTCAAGTGTATACTCCAATCGAGGTCAGAAATCAAACTCAGATATAAACTCCAAACTCCTCCTAACGACATGACACTCACTTCAGTATGCCTCCTTCTAAAGCGACTTCAATTACATAACCCTTCCCTGGAGTATAAGAAATCCCAAAATCATATGATGATAAAATTTCCAACTATCTTAGATTCAAATCTTTCTATGAAAACAGGTACTTGATAGATTTATAGTCCGTAAATAACTCGAATATCTTGCCAAAAAATAATGCCTCCACGACTTCAATGCAAATACAATAGCAGCTAACTCCAAGTCATGCGTTGAATAATTCTTCCCTTGATTCTTCAACTGTCGACTCGCATACGCTACTACTTTCCCTTCTGGCATAAGGACATCATAGAGACCAGTACTGCATGCATCGGTATACATAATGAAAGGTTTGGTATCATCGGGATTCACTAAAACTAGAGCACTCATCAATAATTCTTTTAATTTAACGAATGCCGCTTCATACTCCAAACTCCTAGTATACATCAGGTTCTTTTTCAATAAACGGGTAAGAGGCGTCGATGTCTTTGCAAATTCCTTGATAAACTTTTGATACAATCCAACTAAACTAAGAAAACTACAAATCCCTGAAGCGTTCTTCGGCGTCTTCCAATCCCTAACTATAGCCTCTTTCCTTGGGTCTATTACCAACCCGTTAACTGATACTACGTGCCCAAGGAAATGAACTTCTTTCCTTTAGAAGTAACATCTAAAGAACTTAGCCTTCAATCGATTTTTACTCGAAACATCCATCACTTCTCTCAAATGAATCTCACGCTCTTTCTCACTTCTAGAATAGATAAGAATGTCATCCACGAAGACCACAATGAACTTGCTCAACTGCTCCTAGAATACCATACTCACCAAATCCACAAAATAAGCCAAAGTATTAGTCAAATCAAACGGCATGACCAACCACTCAAAAAATCCATCATGTGTACGAAAAGAGGATTTCCGAATGCTTTCTTTAGCCATTCTCAACAGTGAAACCTAGTTGCCAAATCAAGCTAAGAGAAAACCTTCTCCTCGACTAATTGATCGAAGAGGTCGTTGATGTGAGACATTTGATAGCAGTTTTTCTTCGTTAGCTTATTTAATTGACGATAGTTGATGCATAACCTTAGAGAACCGTCTTCCTTAGTAGCAAAAACGACAAACGCTCTCCATTTTGAGATACTTCTCCAAATAAAACTTTTCTGAAACAATTTTGAAACTTGCTTATCCAATTCTCTTCTTTCCTTCAGAGTCATATGCCTAAGAGGCATCACTACCGGCCTTGCGTCTTTCTTAAGACCAATATGAAATTCGATATCTCTTCGTGGAGGGAGACTGGAAACTTCCTCAAATACATCTGGATAATCCTTCACTATGAGTATACACGATAGCTCTTCATATGATAGGCTGAGTGAATATGAATACATCCCCATAATAGGATTATCGGGCTCACAACGTTGAATCGAATCATGTTATTTTCCCTTCCTAAATCAAACCATCCTCCTATAAGAATCCAATATTACCTTATAGCTAGACATCCATTCCACTCCTAGAATCGACCTATACCCCTAAAAAGTTCAGTACATATGCATCACGAGGGAACTTCGCACCATGGATAACCAACTTTAAATTATGATATAGCATCGATAGATGGGTTGATCCCCTGATAAGATTTGACACTAAAATGGATTCGTGCACGATGTCAGGTTTAAGGGATAAACTATCGACTAATGCACTTGTCCTGAATGAATGAGATGCACCAGTGTCAAATAAAGTATGAATGGGAGAATCAGATAACATCAACACACCTTCCATCACAATCTATTTCCTATTCTCCTGAGCCGACAGTGGTACTTTACTAGTTGTTGGAATGACATCCAGAGCGTATGCTTTCACAATCCGATCTTCACTCTTCAAAGCTGGGCAATCCCTCTTTATACTTTCGAACTAATCACAATTATAACACTTCACTTTCTTTTAAGCGAGGCTGCCTTCCAATACTTCGTTATATGTTCCACTTGGTTGCAATTATAACATTTGCCTTTCGAGAGATTTGTCCTATAGTTCTTGGGTATGTGTCCTACTTTTTGACATCTATGATAAGTAATCACCTACTTTTTCCCTCGTGCTCCTTATGGTCCATTTCCTTTGCGTTTACCTTATTAATAGCCCTCTTCTTCCTTAGCCTAATCCTTAGCCTAAATTTCATTCAAAGAATTCAACTATCCTTAATCAGTCCCTCAAACATCGCTCCATATGGAATCCGATTCAATGCTAGTTCCCTCAGGGGTGAATTCAAACCTTTCGCAAACTACAACACCTTCTTGTCTTCATTATTCACTAACTTGAATCCAAATCTAGCAAATTCATTGAACTTACTTGCATACTCTTCGATTTCCATTTCTCCTTGCTTCAAATGAATAAACCTTTCTAATAACAAATCCCTCTTAGCATCGGAAAGCAACTTAATCTCAAACCTTGTCTTAGACATCCTCCAAGTCATAGTATTCTCATCTACTTTAGGTCTCACCACCTCCCACCAACACGTTGCCTCACCTTTTAAATGCCAAGTGGCCAACTATCTCTTGGTAGCATCACCAAGTCCTAACAGGTTGAAAACCTTTTCCTAATCATTCAGCTATGCCCGAGCCATTGAGTACGATTCTATCCCACGAAAAGGCTTCCCACCTAGGCTAGAGAAATCCTTACATAGCTTAGGAAAGTCAACGTTGGTGGTGTTGGGGCTAAAATCGCACCTTAGTTAGCAGAGGTGGCGGCGGCTATAGGTTTAGTGGGGTTGGCACTAACTTGGTTCGTCGCTTAGTCTGAACCATACTGGAATATTAATTCTAAGGATATCCAGTACATCTACTCGTGTGTTAGTCCCTGCCCTGGTTTCCATCCTACCAGCATTGGCTATGTTAGTCTCTATTCCAATTTTGACTGAATTACTCATTTCAATTATATATAAAAAAGGGATTCATTATCAACTTCCCAATAGATAGTAAACAAAATTGGAACAATAATTGGTGTATGCATATGTACTTAATTCTTATATATATTGTATATGTGTGTGTATATAATAAAAAAATACAAATACACTCTCTCAACACGTTCCTACTTTCCACCCTAGTTCTCAACCTAAGCTTGATATCAAATGTAACAACCCATCCTTTCAACCCCAGATCCAGTGCCCGAACTGACCTTGACAACCCGAGAACTAAAAGGACGAGCCATTGGGGGTGAGAAAATAATATAAGATACAATCACATACAATACTAACTAACATCTTTCAAAGTTTCATAGCGAAAGGAAATAAAATATAATACATTAATAATAACCATAGTCACATCACTATAATATGTCTACAATGTCGAATACATATGTTTGAACAATACAACTATAACCCAATGCCTATCAATAGTTAAATCCGGGTTGCAACACTTATTTACATCATACATAATATATATATAGAAATGATTCTTTGTCTCCGATACCATATATTCTCCAAACTCCATTAACCTGGATATACATATGTATATATAAAAGGGAAAAATGGGAGGGTCGGACATAAGTTTGGTGAGTGAGCCATACTTTTACTCTACATATACTACAAAAATAATACTATAACGTAATATGAGTATATTTCTCGATCACCCAACGTCCTACCATCACATCACTTAACTATCGCACACATCTAGTTGTGTCACATCATCACTATATGAACTTAATTCCCTAGATCAACCTCATGCCCTACATGGTCGCATATTGCCCATTGTCATGTAAATCGCATATAGGACTCACTTCCTTGAATCTCCCAAAGCCTACAGGAAAACCTGTTGTCCTCGTGCTAATTGGACTCACGCCCTGGTCCAACCGTAGTCTACAAGGTTGCTTAACAACCACCTCCTCCGTTTGGCCCACCGAAGCACTATAGGGGAGCAACATAATACCTGGCCTACCTACTTATGTCACAGGTCTATATCCGCATCTGTATCCAAATCTGTAACCATATCTGTATCCACATCCGTATCCATATCCTTATTCATGTACCGTGATGTTTACTTATGCCACAAACCCATTCATGTTCACATTCATCATCATATCCCATTTCTGTATCATAATACATGCATATCTATTTCAAATAGCAATCAATCATTACACACAATCACTCAATTTGTAATAGCATAGTTTTCCTCGTCAATAGCCTTTAATAACCCTAAGGAAACAATAGGAACTTGATTTGAATCAATAACTATTATTTTATATCGGCACATATGGGTCCAGGTTCAATTTTCCCTAATTTATAGTGCATCGATGGACATGTTGGGATGATGGGTGCACCGGCATACACATTTTAGTAGCAGTTGTTAGGTTTCGAAAATTAGTGGTTTTTGTAGTTATTTCTACCTCTATCTACCTACTCTCCGCCTATGGTTACTATGAACATTCCTAGTATCTAGCCCTACATCTCTAGGTCCAGTTTAACATATTTCTATGTCTGTTTATGCATATATTCATCAAGTTTCTCAAATTAGTGTAAACCTAGCTCTAACTCACTATTTACAACTAAATCCCTCCCAAATCCCCATTTAATCCAATGTTGGATGTTTATAAGTGTTATTCTACACTACTATAGCCAACATATCATAATTAGAGTATCATGATTACAATATATAAGGAGAAAAGGACAAATCACTCACAATATTGCTCTTGTTGGAATTGGACCAGCCCGCTGCGGTAGTGGTGGGTGCATTTTAATTTTTTTTATCCTATTGGATCTTTATTGGGCCTATGAAGTCTAATTCATTTAAAACAATTCTAAATTTGTTTTAAATAAAATCATGTATTTTATTTAAATTTAAGTATTTTGTAATGTAAAGTTAATCTGAATGATTTAATATATATATATACACACACATGTATTATATACATTTACATATGTATGTGCATGTGTAACATAATAATCCGTGAATGGTATAACATGCCCATATATAGATGTTGGGATTTACATTGCAACGGACATATTAGCTCATTTTGTATGTATTGTATGTTGTTTAAATATGTGCATAAATCTATAATGCAAAGTATATTTATATAAATACGTATACATATATTTAAAATATATTTTGTAACTAAAAGTCTCAAAATTAAATATATATATAATTTAAAACATTTGTATAAATATATAAACAAAATTAAATATATAAAATTACACATACGTATATTTAATAATTAAAATTATATATATATATATATATATATATATATATATATATATAAGAATAAATAAAATGTATATATATGAATAATTAATTACATTCAAATACTTAAAATATAATTATATATATGTTAAAATTATTTCTTGATCGAAATTAGCATAAAAAACATAAAAAAATAATTTTATAATTTTATTATTATTATTATATATTTATAATAAATAGTTTTGATCATAATAATTAAAACTATTAGGAATAAATATTAAAAAAATCAAATTTTAAAATTTACGAAAATTCAGGATCATAAAATTCAGCTTCAACATTTTTTTCATGATTTTGTGAAATAAATATTATTTTTAATAAATAAAAGAATTGTTCAACCGAAGTAATTTAATTATTAAAAATATTAAATATTAACAAAAAAATTTGAAATTTTTTCCGTGGGTTACTGCATAGATGTGGTAATTTTAGAAAATATAAAATCGAATTTTTAGTGCAATAATTATTTTAGATATAATAAACAATTCAAATAATCAATAAAAGATAATTTAAAATTATTTATATATATAAAAAATTTATTTTCAAATTTGATAATTCATATTATGTATAAATAGGTGTAAGGAAAAATTCTAAGCTATTTATACATTATAAATATACATATATGTAATTATATGTTTAAAATATACATTAGTCTATATTTAAATTAATATATAAATATACATCAAATAATTAATAATGAAATTTTTTAATTATTTACAGAAAATTAGATTTGTTTATACATAAATTATAACATATAATAATATAACCATGCACATAACCAAACTAATTTGTGACAACTACATATACCTACAAAAATCTCACCTAACTAGATGTACAACATTAATATATATGCAGATTTGGAATCAATCAATATTAAATCATAAAATATGATATGATTACAGTAATATGTAAATAAAATACCAATTAATGATGCCTTTGAGTCCACTTGAATTAATGAATTCCCTTCTCTAGTCATGCTCGATCCGTCAGATTGCAAGTTTGGAATCGTCGACCTTTTCTATCAAATAGTGCTTTTACTTAACTTGAATTGATTTGAAATTTTTAAAACTAATATGGGGATTAATATCAGCTAGCAAACTTGATAATTATTGCAGCCAAAAGTTGTATTTGATTAAGGGTGTAGAGATCCATATATATAACCTTGTACAAGAGAGATATTAGGACAATCTCGTTACCTATTCTCTCTTAATCTTAGCTATCCATCTCTAGGTCTAATCCTAAGTTTTAGCCACCTCCAATAACATGTCAGAACCAAAATTTGCAGCCCTAATGATGGGCTTTAAACCCATTTAAGCCCAAGCCAAAATGCTATGCAATTAAATCTAATTTAATCGCTTATCGATATCGTATGTCGACTGGTACATTTATAACTATTATAAATATATAACAATTTTTATTTCTCAAACCATATTCAAATTTTATAATTAATATTTCATAAATATTAATTAATTTAATTTATTTATAATAATTATAAACTAATTAAATCATTCGGTCTTATCATTTCAGTTGTGTAACTCTTGGGTGTAAATTTGGTCAGCATTAAAACCGAACTATTCGAATGTTAACGTTCACACGCAACTTAGCAAATGGTGTGACATTATGGCCAAATTTATTGCTTTTCATTTTTTGTAAAATCTTATTTAATTTAATAAGCATTACCCGTTAGTGACATTTATATACATTCTCTTCGTCAAAACTGTATCACTTTGGACTTATGGAATTTGGTAATGGTCAAAATTCCAACCTCATCCACATTAAACTTTATAGTCCAAATACAAATTCCTTAGTTCAATAATAACAATTATTATTAACCAAAATGCTCTGGCCAGAGACTTTGACTTTGAGTTAACTGTGATACTAACCACATATAACTGAGGAGACGAATCCTCTCTTGAATAGTGCTTCACTTCCAATACTTCCACTCGACCCAACTATAGTCACTCGATGGACGCCATGCCATGATTTGGCTATAATCAAAGCAGAGCTTTCATATTGAAGATCCATAATATTCTCAAGTCGAGAGAACTGTGTAAATCAGGCACATCGATATTTTCTGTTTGACCTTAGTTATATTAACTAACAGAAAACTATCGAGTGAGTCGTTCCATAGTTATCCAATAACTATTAGTACGTAACCCCTAGGTGCCCCCAGCAGTCATGAGTAATACACTGCCCAACATTTGGAGAGCGTTACATACTCCAATCTCAATAGATACATCGTTATGCAGTCTCGATGCATCTTGACTAAGAACATTTAAAATGGTATATTTGTTTCGTTGTGATAATTTACTCACGGTTACAACACTTTGTAACTACTATCACAAAATATACCATTTATGGATTTTTCTATTAAATATACTTTTAATTAAGTTAATTAATTAATATAACCACATTATATCAAGTATATAATAGGAAGAAAATACCTTTTATTTCGAACAAGATTGGTCAACGAGTTAGATATATGTAACAAACTACATAATTGCCCCTAGGGCATACCCCTAACTCTATCAATCTCCCACTTGCACTTGGGTTCAATTATGGAATCTAATTCCAACTTCTCCAATCGGTTTTCTCAAAACCAATTAGGTCAGTCCCTTAATGAATGGGTATGCTATTATGTTTTAATTATCTACTTTGTCGATTAACTCTCTCTGACACTGATAAACTGCCTTTATCATATGGAACGATTCGAAGTACGTCTTTCGACTTCGAGTGAGCTTTAAGTTCTATCATGACCAATTTCATGACATTGTTATCTTATAACAACATTATGGAATTCTCAACATTTGGAATCACCTTTGGCTCAATTATAAATTTGTGCATTTATATTTATATACATTAGTTTATTGTAGCGTTATTCAAGTTAATGTTCTCAACATTTCGTTGAATCGACCACAATCACTTTTATTTTGAAACATTTTCAAATTAAAGATTTTAACTTGAATTTTATCATTGACATGTTATTCTCAGTATCACTTATAAAAGTTTGTGTCCAAACGTTCCATCATAACGAGTTCATTGTTTCTATAAACAATTCTCTAGTATTTCATAAATACACGAGAACACCTCAAACAGCCATTTAGTGATATCAATTTGGATTTTATATTTTCTCCATGTATCAAATACATAAACAAAACACAATATCATACACAACATTATCTGTATAATAATTCCTATTGCTAATGCATAAGGAATTCAACTTACATGTTCTCTTTTTAACAGGGTTCTCTTGTATATCGTTTTGGGACAATCCCTATATCTTTTATACTCACCATAAAAGACATCATTTATAATCCAAAATTGAGTATTAAAACAACTAAAGTTGATTTTAATACAAGCATTTAAAATCAACAATGCGTTGTTTACTTATAGTTTAGAAATATCAATGTACTTTTTAACCTTCTTTTTTATGAACACATGCTTCCTCTGCACTTTGATTAAAAATCAAACTATTTGATATTTCTATCAAAATAATTATTCAATCTTGATGCTTATAAAATGATACATTCGTATCATTTCTTGGATCATATCCAAAGACTCACAAACCTAATATCGCTCCCTCTGACTTCGAGGCATTTTTGGTTAATATGTGTAAACGGCTTACTCTAAATCATTATTTAGAATTTTCTATTTCAATACATAAGTACCAAACACTAAGTCTTATCGAGCGATAATTTTGTGAGTAAATCCGAATTAACTTGAGCATGTTGAATACCAAATATGTTATGCTAATTTCAACAATTGAAATTTGCGATATTATTCTTATCAACATTGCTCATTTAATTCCAACCACATTAGTCTTTCCAATAAAGTCACAATCTCGGCCGATGGAGCACATCTCTTTGGTTACGACCACCAAAATCATATTTTGATAACGTACTTGGAATTCTTTCAGATTTGCGCATCATACCATATAGAGTCAACAGTCTTAATGGTTTAATTGAACAACCGAGGGTAATGTATATTTTCGACATTAATAAGAAACTCATAGTTTCTCTTCGATGTACGAGAATACTTATTAGACATTCTAATGCTATGTGTTCATTTAGGTTAGTTAATTTCACTTCATCTCATATAATTAGTTTTATATTTGGATCGGATCCAATTCCATTTAACTACCAAAAATTTCTCAAAGAAATTCCTTCACAATGAAGTTGATATATCTTGAAACAACAATTGTTTCTTAGTGCAAATAGAATAAGGATTCATAAACGTTTTATGAACCTTTTTATTTATAAAAGTGATTTTAGTTTACAAAAATTATGTTTAAAACATAAATATGTCATTTGATGACAGACCTTTCCAAAAAACTTTTTGGAGATTCATACAAGATCCCTCATGAACAATTATTACATGCAATCTTTCGACTCGCACAACCTGCCAACTCCTTGGCCTAGGATATGTTGGGATTTCTTACAAACCCTTATCTTGTATGATTTTGTAAATTGTTATTTAGATGAAATAATATCAACCTTGTGTACTACTCTTAAGTACATGACCTTATAGAAAGAAACTAACTCAACTTCACTTACAATTAATCGTAAATTGTCCAACAATGTGTGATTACTCCTTATCGATGCATCATTATGTATTACATGGAGGAGTGAATTATGATATTGAATCTATATTCATTTTTAGGTACATTTAGAACTCTTTCCAATATACTCACTTATTCAACCAAATCAAATCATTTTATTCTATTGCATGTTATTTTATTTACTTTTCTTTTATATTCTATGATTTTATCTTAAACTTACTACATGTGTATCTAATACACATGTTCATGTTGATAATAAATCATCGATGAATATAACAAAGTATGTGGAACCCTTTGGTATTAATAGACTTGTGATTACATACATCAATATGTATTAATTCAAAGAGTTCATCAACTCTTATGATGTTCAGACTGAATGGGTGCATAGCCATTAATTGTTTGAGATATAATTAACCTATACCATATGATTCATAACCATATAGTAAAATTATTTCTCAAAACTACGACTTAGTCTAGAATTCCAAAACAACTGTAAATAATATTAGACACATATGTAATTTGTTGCATCACTTTTACTATGAAAAAAAATTCCATAATATAGTTCTATTTCATAATGAATATTCATAATACTCATATTGAAATATAGTTCTGTTTATTTTTTAGTCCATACAAAAAATAAACATTATTTCACAAGTAATGTTCGGTACATTTTAAAACAATTTTCGCAATTTGATGCAATCATTAGGTGTTATATGCCATGCTCCCACTATTTCCGCCATTACTATTATAGCGTACTAAATTTAGAGGTCCGCCATTCACTTAATATTGTTAATATTGTTTACTTATTTCATATGCTGCAACTAGTTTACAGTGGAGAGTTCTTTGATCAAATATCTTGAACTCAAAGAAATAAATGTTATAGAAAACAATTTTCTATATGAAAATACATTTTGGAATAAAAATCATATTTCATATTCCAATATTAAGTATCAATTATTATTACAATTCTTGTTTCCAATGTTTCTCTATGAAGCAGAAGTAACTATTCATTCTCTTCATTCCAACTTTACCTTAAATTACATCTATTCTTATACATTCGTTTTTCTTTCAATTGGTCAAACTATTCAAAAGAAAACCTTATTACAATATCATAACAAACTTTTTACAAAAGTGCATTCGATTATTCTTAACATTTAAGACATAAAAAATGTTGCACTTTATGTAAACCGATCAAGATGACATTTCAACGATTTTAGCCAGAAATGAATGCTTAAATAAAATAATTTATATTAATGATTATTTCCATTATATAGTTATTCAGGTTTTATAGACATATACTGCTGAATGTCTATGCTAGTATTATAATAGAATCTTTAATTATCTAGAATTCAACTTTTGCAGTAATTTCATTTGTTGCTGCTTTAGGATTCTTGATATATGGAGGATGGTATATTTTGAAGACTTTCTATAGGATGACCATAACATCATTGGGAGTCTATATTGGCACGAAAGACTACATACGGTTTAATTATTGTCATTGCTCATGTTGTTGAATGTAATATACATGATATATATGCAAGTTCACCATTTAAGTCTACCGATCTTGTAATAAACCATCATTTGATGGTTTGTTTTTCAGCACGTACAATTCCCAAAATTTTCAAATTGGATTTTTTCTCAATATAAAATTTGATGGTTTACTTATGTCTTAAAATAAAATGTTTATACATGGTTTAATGATGTATTTGTGCATGAAAGTACTAATAAACATATTGAAAATTTACTAGGCGCCTAACAAGAAATTGAGTGGCGTTCAAATTAACATTTATCACCTTAATTCATAGCAACTTTGAGCACTAATAACATGTCAACTTCTATTTTTCATCGTGTAATGAGTGGTAGTTTTGAGTGATTAGACTGCATGATTACTCAATGGTAAATTATGTTTGCTTCTGTTTTTACATCGAGAGAAGCATACTAACATAGTAGTTTAGGAAACTAAGTATTCTCTATTATGAAAAAAAAGTAGTAATTCACATCCTAGATACTAAGCCAAAATTAGATATAATGTAGTCTTTCCATAGCTAGTTTTTTCTAATCTGCTTATTTTCCTTGTCCAAGGATTTCCATTCTGCACTAAATTTACTTTGCTGATCGATGAATTGGATCATGATCTTAATATATAGAATTGGCATAAATGAATACATTAACATTCATTTCATTTGGTTCCAAAATATGGAAATTTGTAATTTGTTGTAAACTATTGATGGTTGTTTACACTATCTTAATATGGAACCATTTACAATCACTTCAAATATAATCACTACAAGAAAAATACCTTTTTATAGCGTTTAAAAAACGCTGTAAAAGGATACGATGGCGTTTTTATAAACGATGTATATCAACAAGTTGTAATATGTCAGGGATCTATAATAGCAACCTCAGAATCGCTATAAAAATCATGCTATAAATGACGTTACTTATAGCGTTTCTGAATTGCTATTAAATGGACGATTGATGACATACAAGTACCTTTCTATAGCGTTTTGGTGCTTGCTATAGAACTTTTACGCAGAGTTATGGTTTATGATGCTAATATTTATGACGTCATTTATTTGCTATTATAAATGCTATAGAAATATCATTGCCTGATTATTATAGCAACTATAAATGCTGTAAAAACGTTATAGAATGTTTACTTTAGTCTTTCATAGCATTATTTACTTGCCATGAAAACTGTTTAATCGTTGTAGAATATTTTTATTGCACTAGCATAATGCTATAATATGTATAGCCATGATAATTTTTTTTCCTAGCATTAATATAAAAAGGATGTAATATACGGTATTTCACATAGTATTAACAATTAAGCAAAAAAAATATGAATAAAAGCATTTCATGCACAATATTAAGCATATAAATATTAGTAACAATTCATACAATCGTAGCTAACCAAAACAATACATAATAAAAGTAACAATCCATACAACCATAGCTAACCAAAACGATAGATAGTAAAAGTAAAGATGTAAGAACATCGACACAAAATACATTTGAAGGAGAATGAGTGCGGCAACATATTTTTTCATGCCTTCCACCATAGCGTAAACCGAGAGCATCATACACCACCTGTCAAAAAGCACATACGTCTATTAGTCATAAAAAGTAAACATAAATTATCATGAATATCGAAATATGGAAGAAAATATGTGCGGCAAACAAAGAAAATACTCAAAATTAACAGCTAAATCATTCTATGCGCTGATTTTACGTAAACAGCAACTGTATACCTTTGCTGTTCTTGCTGTTTACGGTCCCAGATTTCAAACAACTTCTTTTGGTTTGGGACTTACTGTAAGCATAGTAGTATCACTATTATGCAAAAATTGTCCCTGACATAGTAGTTTGGAGCACTGAACAACGCACGTATAATTAACACTGTACTATTATGCAAAAATTGGTGCCATATCACTATAAAAGCAATAGTAGTTTGGAGCACTGAACACCGCACGTTCTTTCTTACACAATAAAGTACTTGGTTATGGGTTTATTCAAAAATGTTACTATCAAACTCAGAAGTTTTTAAGTACTGGTAATTATTTAGTTTATTATTGAATGAAAATCTGGTTAATGTAAACAGTAAAGTACAAACTAGAGTTGTTTAATAGTTACTTATATTACTAAATACGCATTTGACAAATCAACTAACCTTTTAGTAAAGTATTTATGGTGCTTTAATGCGGTCAATTCCTTGAATTTTATCAAAGTGATATTGTTTCATACATTCAGAAATTTGAAGTGATATAAGCAGAAATTTGAAGTGATATTGTTTCATACATTCAGAAATTTGAAGTGATATTGTTTCATATATAAACAGAAATTCAATGCCAAATAGACTACATATATTGTTTCATACATTCAGAAAGCTGATGCATATATTGTTTCAGAAAGCTGATGTACATATATTTGAAGTGAAACCTGGAAGTATATATGAAATACATATTCGTTAAACATATTCTTGCAAATATATATAAGTAGAAATTCTTCTCCAAAAGTTTGTTACTTTTAAAGCCGTGCAAATCATTTATATTTTCAGAAAGCTGATGCATATAAGCTGCTTTATAAAGTTGATGCATAGCCTTAAAGTCCACTGAGTTAAATGTTTTGTCACTCGGTTTTAATTGCCATTGTCATTCTAATAAACAGATTTATATTTTAATACATGTTCAAGATTTTCCTTCTCATTCGGATTTTTCTAATGTTATCAACACAAATGATTTAAACATTAAGAAAACAATAACCCTTAAAGTTTCAGCTTATTTCAAAGTTCGGCCGATGATGGTGTTTTAAAATAATGATGAATTGTGAAGGTTATAAACGAGAACATATTATCAATGGATTATCATGGTTTAACATCGGAGATCCAAATAGTGGATGCCCAAGAAAAATGCTATTCATGTTTTATTGCAGTGATGAGAGTTGCAGATAATGCTATTCTCATTCACTAGTGTCTACATGATATTCAGATAATGCTATTCATTTTAAGTACAATATTTCAATATTACTCCAATCATGTTAGTGTAGCATTATCTGAGTGCTACATGTAAATAGCATTATCTGTAATAAAACATGTTTGCAGATAATGCTATTTACAGATAATACTCCACCGTCAGTTTCTATGAATGAAAAGAAGATTAAGTAGACTAATTTTACAAGTTAAAACTTAAAACACCTGTCTATATGCAAATCAGCATATATATAAAAGAATTAAAACACCTGTCTAAAAAGGAGAGCCAACAAGAAAATACGAAAGGAATACCTGAAAGACTTCCAGACTGTAGCTAGAATGAGATAAATGAGAGGATGACGAGAGGAGTAGAGAAATAAGAAAGCAGCAATCATTGACTTCATCTCTGTTCGTATATTAGTATACATCTGTCACATGGGACTTGATCGTCCCATGTTGACTTTCTTTATTTATCTTCTGTTCCCATGTTATTCTCTCTTTAGACCGCAGTTTCCACGATTCTTGGTTAGATTTGAAATTTTGAGTACGGTTGTACTTCCGACCTACCAATTGGACATATCTTTGAAAACATAAATGGCCGCAAGGTTAAGCAGAGATATTAAAAACTGACAGTCATGCTCTATACTCTAGTTTCTATTGCATCAAAGTAGGGGAGTTGTTACCTAGTTCGGTAAAACCAGGTTCTATTTTTGCTTGATATAGAAGAGTATCGACCACCTCTTTCTGGTTCATATACAACTGAAGACAGCGCTCTATGAGATTTTGTACCTGAAACAAAGAGATGTACAAGCACTTTTCAGGTACAGATTTGTGTAACAGCAAGTTATGATAAGCAATTTCGCTTGGAACATAATATTTCATGTCAAGGATGTACACTGATGAGATCCTAAACCAATTTTGTCAAATGGCAACTTATCATATTTGCATTGACACAAATAATCAGATAAACCCATTAACATAAATGGATCCTTGCAAGCTGAATATCTTGTCTCATGTGTACAAAATGAACATATATGAATAGCATTAATAATGAACACCATATAAACTTTTGATGGATCCTTACCTTTCTCATTTCTCCACCTGACATCTTCTGTTTTCTAGATTTTAGATCGGTAAAAATTTGATATATTTTCAAACCTTACACCGCCAATCACAATATCAGTATATGATCCAAATGTATATAGCTACAAACCAACCAGTTGAATTCTACAGTAAAACATATAATACAATTGGAATCCAAAATCAATTATACAAAGTTAATCCAATGAAAAAATAACATAAGAAATTACCCACAAGCAAATAATTATCAACCAGATATCATATAAAAGACCCAAAACTTATCAGGCTGACATATAGTTAATAGGCTAGGGCTAGCTTCCAACACAAGCAGTGAACTAAATTTGTTTTAGTTTGTATAAATTTTTAATTTTTATTTCCTCAAATTAGGGTCCAGTCCTAAATTGATTAAACCTAATCTCTACGCCTGATAACAACATAATTAGTTCAAATTAGTAAAAATAAAGAATTCAAACTTACAACTTCAAACTGAAAAAATCCAATAAACAATTATGTCGAAAAGATTCTAGCTCAATTAAAGCCAATTTTTAGAGGTGAGAATGCAAGGGGAATATAAGGAGGAGAGAAACAAAGGTAATCCACAAAAGCAAAACTAAAAGTCGGGAACAAAAGGAAATTGATCAGAGATCATGAATCAGGAGAAAGGAACCTAAAGCAACATTAAAGGTAAACAATTTGGACTTTTTTGGATAATGATGATGGATGATAGTGGAAAATTGACTAGGTGACGAGATTCTTTATCCAAAACAGCGGTGTCTTGTATTCTTGTTCTATATTCGATGAGGCTTCTAGAAAGGAGAACTGGATCTCGGTTTCTGCTTCAATCATCTGCAAGAAGTATGGTTAACTAATTTCACTGGAATCGAATTTGAGCTTAAGTTCATCAAGTTTCTTCTTGCTACTGCACCACCCCTTAAGACAATGGAGATCTATTTTCAACTAATTGAAACATACAATTTCAGAAGTAACATGTTAGCTATACTTACCTAACAATGCATAGCTAACAACAAGAAATCCCTGTAATATTGAAGGAGGGCAACAATAATAGAAATGAATTTTTATTCTGTTTGTAAAAGCCAACTTCGTCTAAGAACAAAGATTTCAATTAATTTATTTTTTAGAAAAGAAACACACCAACCCATAACCAATAACAAGTGTGGTAGTTGGTTTTATATCTTCAAGTATTGCCTTGGCTTCCTGCATTAAAGTTACAGTGTTTCGAAGTTACAAGCATAAACAACAAGCGGTAAAGTAATCCGAATTCGAACTATATTTTCATAAGGGTAAGTTAGATTCCATCTTTTCTGCCTTCTACTGTTCAAATGTATGATAGTGTATCTTACAACTTTAAGCTAATAAAAAAAGGTAGCATGCTGTAAACATAGCATGAATAGCCCAAAAACTATACCAGTTACAATTACATAACATTTAGGTTGACATGCCGTTTTACTGATATTACAAAGAAACCTAACTTTCAGTCAATGAGTTAGCAGTATCTTTTTTTATAAAGCAACTTCAACAATAAGGAGTTTGAAAAACTGAAAGATGCAGTTAAAGAACAGAGTTTGTAAAGTTGTAGTTTATAGCATGATACAGGTACTTTTTTTGTTTTTTTTTGTTTTTTTGTTTTTTTTTATTTAAAATGAAAGTATTATTATAAAAAGGAGAAACAAGCCTTTCTCCAACGGCACACAAAACACGGCAAGACATACAAAATATGCCTCCCACAATTCGAAAAAAACAGAAGAAAACACAGATGAAAAAGAACAAGCTAAGCTAATAGCAGCACCATAAGACGATGCTGAAGAAGAAGTAACTAACAACCGCTCAACCATCATCCCCGCTACACCAAAAAAGGTGTAGGCCAGACCACCAGATAGAAAACCACCCGCCAACCGAGTAAGATAATACCAGTAAAGATCCGCAAGCCTAAATACTGTAATCCTAGAGACCAAGAGCAAGCGGCCAACAAGCAAACCCAACCATCCAAACAGCAAGACCCAATGAGCTCCGAATTCCTACAGCCGAAAAGTAGATCGGCACACTGTAGTGCAATCGAAGGAAACAACCCCAGCCAAAGATAACGACCAAAACTCCTTACAAAACCTGAACCTGAAAAAACTAGCAATCACATCAAAACCAAAAAGGGGGGGGGGTTGAGAGAGTCAAGAACGTCGGATGAGTACCAACGCTCCGATGCTCCGATTGGATCAAACACTCAACCAACGCCAGTTCTAGCGGAACTCTGCGCACAAGTAATAGACAAGAGACCCACTAGATGATGGCTACCGGGGCTCAAGCGCCCCCTGAAAGGCCGACCTCGGAAAGCAAGGAATACGTCATTCCTGACGCGCCGAATAATGACCACGGGATCCATAGGAGAACTGTCGAAGATAGCCTTGTTCCGAGCACACCAAATGTGCCAGCATAGGAGACAAGGAATCAATCGATGGATGATCGAACGAAGAGATTTCCTGGAGTTCCCAGACCACCAGGTTGATGGAAGATCGTTAACAGATCTGGTAATACCTCGAACACCTACCAAATTTCCGAAGAAGTTCCAGCAAGATCTGGCTGTGGAACCAGCGAAGAATAAATGGTTCAAGGATTCAGAATCCCCACTGTCGCAGCAACTGCAACGGGAAACTAAGGGGATGCCTATCCGTTGGAGATTCTCGTCTAATGGAAGGCCATCATGGAGGATACGCCACATCAGGGTCGATACTTTTGGGGGAGAGCGAGAATCCCAGATGAAGGAAAACAAAGGACGGATGGGGGAATGAATTCTAATCGAAGTCCAAGCTCTGAGGATGGAAAACGGGGCACCGTCCCAGCCTAAAAGACCGCCATGGGAATCAGATAAAGATTTCACTGACTGCATATGCTTCCAAGTCTCACTAGCGTAGGACGGACAACCCGAATAATTAGAGCCCGCTAGCCTACGGTACTTAGCGTGAAGGAACAAGGACCATAAAGAGTCGTTAGTACCAAATCTGTACCACAGTTTGCAAGCGAATGCAGAGCAAATATCCTTGGGGTTGCGCAGCCCCAATCCGCCCTCGTTCTTGGGGCGACAAACCGTGTCCCACGAGATCCAGTGATGGCGACGATCGTCTACCTTGTTGCCCCAAAAAAAGGAAGAGGCCAAGGAACGATACGTCCGAAAGAAAGAGGAGGTTGGGGTCATAGTCGCGAAGATATGTGTTCCCATCGAATCTAACACAGACTTGATGAGAACCAGTCTGCCAGCCTGAGAAAGAAGAGCCGCATTCCAACGAATGACCTTACCCCTCACCTTGTCAGCTAAAGGGTCGAAATAAGCGTTAAGCTTCCTACCACGGTACAGAACGATACCCAGGTAGGGTAAAGGAAGCGTGGCTTCGATGAAACCAGAAGTTGTCTCAATCCAGGATGATCGAGAGGTGGAACAATCCTTCGCACGGACGAAACAACTTTTAGAAGCGTTAACGAGCTGACCGGAGGATCTCTCGTATAGATGGATGAAACTAAGTAGTCTTCGAATAGAGGAGCGACTACCGTTAGAGAAGATTACAATGTCATCAGCAAACGACAGAGACGAAATGAGAGGACAGCCCCTAGGAATACCAAAACGCTGAATTTGATTGTAAATCGTTAAGGTATGTAGGCCGCGGATGAAAGCCTCAGCCGCAATCACAAAAAGCGAAGGCGATAGCGGGTCTCCTTGGCGCAGACCTCGCCCAGCCCTGAAATACCCATTTGCCGAACCGTTGATGAGCACAGAGAACCAGCAGTTGGAGATAAGCCTCCAAACAAGGTCAATGAAGGTTTCCGGGAAACCGAAAGTTCTCAAAACCTTTATGACGAAAAACCACGACATACGATCGTAGGCCTTAGCCATGTCCAGTTTGAAGACAACATTAGAGCCTCGCACTTTCCGGTCAATCTGGGAAATAAGTTCCTGAGCCAACAGGACATTGTCGGAAATTAAGCGCCCTTTAACAAAACCTGCTTGAGACGAAGAGATAATACGCTCAAGGAAAGGGGCCAAACGGCTAGCCAAAATCTTGGAAATAACCTTATTTGAGAAGTTGCAAAGGCTGATGGGTCGAAAGTCGCCACAGGAACGCGGCAGGTCGCATTTAGGGATGAGAAAAAGGTTGGTGGATGACCAGCTAGAGGGGAGGGAACTACCGGCGAAAAAAGACTGGACAGCAAGACAGAAGTCAGCCTGGATAATTGGCCAACAACAACGGTAAAAGGTACCGTTGAAACCGTCGGGGCCGCTAGCACTATCCTTACTAAGAGCGAAAACGCAAGCTCGGATTTCCTCCGGCATTGGGAATTCCGCAAGGATATCACTTTCTGGCGTGAGAACCAACCTGGGGATGAAAGCTAGAAGAGAAGGGTCGGTTTCGGCCACTGACGGCGATCCTAAGAAGGATTGGAAGTGAGTCACAATTGTATCTTTGACTTCCTCAGGCGAGGATGCCAATGATAGATCAGGGCGCAAGATCTCCCGAATGGAAAGAAGGTTGTTTTTCTTCCGAATAAGAGAGTGGAAGAACTTGGAGTTCGCGTCGCCCTCTACCACCCACTTGACCCTCGCCTTTTGGCGAAGGAAGTCATTCTCAATACGAAGTTCCGATGCAAAGAAGGCTTGAGCCGAAGCCCAAGCCTCCTTGTTGGATAAAGACGGAGACTCGTCTACCAAAGATTCAGCAATGATAAGAGATTCTTCGGCATCCCGAACACGATCGAAAATGTTCTTGAAAACGTTCGTGTTCCAAGCCTTAAGACTGCACTTGAGGCGCTTCAGCTTGCGACTGAAAACAGAACAGGGAGGACCAACGATGGGAACGGACCAAGAATCAACTACCACTTGATGAAAAGTATGGTGAGATTTCCACATACTTTGGAAGCGAAAAGAAGAGGGCCCCGACAGAGAGAAAGGAGAGCATCGAACTAACAGAGGAGCATGGTCAGAGAAGGTCCGATGAAGATGAACAACCGAGAAGTTGAAAGGTAAGCGAAACCAATCCTCCGAGCCGAAAACCCGATCTAGCCTGGATAGGATACGACTAGGTCCAACCTGGTTATTAGACCAGGTGAACGCCGATCCCACGAACGGGAGTTCGGAGAGACCAGATCCGACAATGAACGAGTTAAAATCCGCCATCGCAAGACGGTTGATGGCTGCTCCGCCCCGTTTCTCTGCCTGGCATGCGACGATATTGAAATCGCCGCCTACCACGGAGGAAGAAAAGCCCAGTGAACCAAGACCTAAAATGTCCGTCCAAAGAGATAGCCTCTCCGAACGGACACATTTGGCATACACAGCCGAAAACAGAAAAGGTGAAGCAAAATAAGAAGAAGAGCAGACTACTGAGAAAAGTTGAGACGAGTCAAAAATAGGGTGGACCGAGTAAGATTTGGACCATAAAATCCAAATCTTACCCGAGACGTTGGCAGACCCCCCGCCAAAACCTAAAGATAACACGGTACTGTTTATGCCCACCGGATCTAGAAAAGGTTCCAGAATAGCAAGCAAACCCACCGAATGTTTCCGGACAAGGCGTTTAAGTCTAGCCAAAGATGCATCATTGCCAATACCGCGAACGTTCCAGAAGAGAAAGTTCGACATGTCGAAAATAGCAGAAAAGGAAAAAGCAGACCACAACAAGCAGGATGACCGATGTAGCTCAGACAAGATACAGAGAGTGTCGAGTAGATCTGTCGACCTGCTCGGACGCCGCTATAGAGCGTGTACGGATGGTGCGAGGCGTAGAATGGACTCTACGAAATCTGCGACGGGACGGACGAGCAGAAGAAACCGAGGGCTCAGGTACTTTTTTTGTTTATTCACGTCTTAGTGACAATGATCACTGATTTATTGTAATGAAGAACATTGATATTGATGAACAAATGAATATAATACTACCTCATTCAAGACAGTCAATGATGTCTCAGGTTTGAGCTCTTTAACACACATACCTTTGCTTACCCATGATTTTGTATCCACCATAAACTAAGTATGAATTCTACAAGCAAGAGATTTAGTGTAATTAAAAATAGAAAATAAATCTAACATATATGAAAGAAAATTAAAAAAAAAAAAAAAGCATTACCCGTTAGTGACATTTATATACATTCTCTTCGTCAAAACTGTATCACTTTGGACTTATGGAATTTGGTAATGGTCAAAATTCCAACCTCATCCACATTAAACTTTATAGTCCAAATACAAATTCCTTAGTTCAATAATAACAATTATTATTAACCAAAATGCTCTGGCCAGAGACTTTGACTTTGAGTTAACTGTGATACTAACCACATATAACTGAGGAGACGAATCCTCTCTTGAATAGTGCTTCACTTCCAATACTTCCACTCGACCCAACTATAGTCACTCGATGGACGCCATGCCATGATTTGGCTATAATCAAAGCAGAGCTTTCATATTGAAGATCCATAATATTCTCAAGTCGAGAGAACTGTGTAAATCAGGCACATCGATATTTTCTGTTTGACCTTAGTTATATTAACTAACAGAAAACTATCGAGTGAGTCGTTCCATAGTTATCCAATAACTATTAGTACGTAACCCCTAGGTGCCCCCAGCAGTCATGAGTAATACACTGCCCAACATTTGGAGAGCGTTACATACTCCAATCTCAATAGATACATCGTTATGCAGTCTCGATGCATCTTGACTAAGAACATTTAAAATGGTATATTTGTTTCGTTGTGATAATTTACTCACGGTTACAACACTTTGTAACTACTATCACAAAATATACCATTTATGGATTTTTCTATTAAATATACTTTTAATTAAGTTAATTAATTAATATAACCACATTATATCAAGTATATAATAGGAAGAAAATACCTTTTATTTCGAACAAGATTGGTCAACGAGTTAGATATATGTAACAAACTACATAATTGCCCCTAGGGCATACCCCTAACTCTATCAATCTCCCACTTGCACTTGGGTTCAATTATGGAATCTAATTCCAACTTCTCCAATCGGTTTTCTCAAAACCAATTAGGTCAGTCCCTTAATGAATGGGTATGCTATTATGTTTTAATTATCTACTTTGTCGATTAACTCTCTCTGACACTGATAAACTGCCTTTATCATATGGAACGATTCGAAGTACGTCTTTCGACTTCGAGTGAGCTTTAAGTTCTATCATGACCAATTTCATGACATTGTTATCTTATAACAACATTATGGAATTCTCAACATTTGGAATCACCTTTGGCTCAATTATAAATTTGTGCATTTATATTTATATACATTAGTTTATTGTAGCGTTATTCAAGTTAATGTTCTCAACATTTCGTTGAATCGACCACAATCACTTTTATTTTGAAACATTTTCAAATTAAAGATTTTAACTTGAATTTTATCATTGACATGTTATTCTCAGTATCACTTATAAAAGTTTGTGTCCAAACGTTCCATCATAACGAGTTCATTGTTTCTATAAACAATTCTCTAGTATTTCATAAATACACGAGAACACCTCAAACAGCCATTTAGTGATATCAATTTGGATTTTATATTTTCTCCATGTATCAAATACATAAACAAAACACAATATCATACACAACATTATCTGTATAATAATTCCTATTGCTAATGCATAAGGAATTCAACTTACATGTTCTCTTTTTAACAGGGTTCTCTTGTATATCGTTTTGGGACAATCCCTATATCTTTTATACTCACCATAAAAGACATCATTTATAATCCAAAATTGAGTATTAAAACAACTAAAGTTGATTTTAATACAAGCATTTAAAATCAACAATGCGTTGTTTACTTATAGTTTAGAAATATCAATGTACTTTTTAACCTTCTTTTTTATGAACACATGCTTCCTCTGCACTTTGATTAAAAATCAAACTATTTGATATTTCTATCAAAATAATTATTCAATCTTGATGCTTATAAAATGATACATTCGTATCATTTCTTGGATCATATCCAAAGACTCACAAACCTAATATCGCTCCCTCTGACTTCGAGGCATTTTTGGTTAATATGTGTAAACGGCTTACTCTAAATCATTATTTAGAATTTTCTATTTCAATACATAAGTACCAAACACTAAGTCTTATCGAGCGATAATTTTGTGAGTAAATCCGAATTAACTTGAGCATGTTGAATACCAAATATGTTATGCTAATTTCAACAATTGAAATTTGCGATATTATTCTTATCAACATTGCTCATTTAATTCCAACCACATTAGTCTTTCCAATAAAGTCACAATCTCGGCCGATGGAGCACATCTCTTTGGTTACGACCACCAAAATCATATTTTGATAACGTACTTGGAATTCTTTCAGATTTGCGCATCATACCATATAGAGTCAACAGTCTTAATGGTTTAATTGAACAACCGAGGGTAATGTATATTTTCGACATTAATAAGAAACTCATAGTTTCTCTTCGATGTACGAGAATACTTATTAGACATTCTAATGCTATGTGTTCATTTAGGTTAGTTAATTTCACTTCATCTCATATAATCAGTTTTATATTTGGATCGGATCCAATTCCATTTAACTACCAAAAATTTCTCAAAGAAATTCCTTCACAATGAAGTTGATATATCTTGAAACAACAATTGTTTCTTAGTGCAAATAGAATAAGGATTCATAAACGTTTTATGAACCTTTTTATTTATAAAAGTGATTTTAGTTTACAAAAATTATGTTTAAAACATAAATATGTCATTTGATGACAGACCTTTCCAAAAAACTTTTTGGAGATTCATACAAGATCCCTCATGAACAATTATTACATGCAATCTTTCGACTCGCACAACCTGCCAACTCCTTGGCCTAGGATATGTTGGGATTTCTTACAAACCCTTATCTTGTATGATTTTGTAAATTGTTATTTAGATGAAATAATATCAACCTTGTGTACTACTCTTAAGTACATGACCTTATAGAAAGAAACTAACTCAACTTCACTTACAATTAATCGTAAATTGTCCAACAATGTGTGATTACTCCTTATCGATGCATCATTATGTATTACATGGAGGAGTGAATTATGATATTGAATCTATATTCATTTTTAGGTACATTTAGAACTCTTTCCAATATACTCACTTATTCAACCAAATCAAATCATTTTATTCTATTGCATGTTATTTTATTTACTTTTCTTTTATATTCTATGATTTTATCTTAAACTTACTACATGTGTATCTAATACACATGTTCATGTTGATAATAAATCATCGATGAATATAACAAAGTATGTGGAACCCTTTGGTATTAATAGACTTGTGATTACATACATCAATATGTATTAATTCAAAGAGTTCATCAACTCTTATGATGTTCAGACTGAATGGGTGCATAGCCATTAATTGTTTGAGATATAATTAACCTATACCATATGATTCATAACCATATAGTAAAATTATTTCTCAAAACTACGACTTAGTCTAGAATTCCAAAACAACTGTAAATAATATTAGACACATATGTAATTTGTTGCATCACTTTTACTATGAAAAAAAATTCCATAATATAGTTCTATTTCATAATGAATATTCATAATACTCATATTGAAATATAGTTCTGTTTATTTTTTAGTCCATACAAAAAATAAACATTATTTCACAAGTAATGTTCGGTACATTTTAAAACAATTTTCGCAATTTGATGCAATCATTAGGTGTTATATGCCATGCTCCCACTATTTCCGCCATTACTATTATAGCGTACTAAATTTAGAGGTCCGCCATTCACTTAATATTGTTAATATTGTTTACTTATTTCATATGCTGCAACTAGTTTACAGTGGAGAGTTCTTTGATCAAATATCTTGAACTCAAAGAAATAAATGTTATAGAAAACAATTTTCTATATGAAAATACATTTTGGAATATTGCTTTTCATTTTTTGTAAAATCTTATTTAATTTAATAAGCATTACCCGTTAGTGACATTTATATACATTCTCTTCGTCAAAACTGTATCACTTTGGACTTATGGAATTTGGTAATGGTCAAAATTCCAACCTCATCCACATTAAACTTTATAGTCCAAATACAAATTCCTTAGTTCAATAATAACAATTATTATTAACCAAAATGCTCTGGCCAGAGACTTTGACTTTGAGTTAACTGTGATACTAACCACATATAACTGAGGAGACGAATCCTCTCTTGAATAGTGCTTCACTTCCAATACTTCCACTCGACCCAACTATAGTCACTCGATGGACGCCATGCCATGATTTGGCTATAATCAAAGCAGAGCTTTCATATTGAAGATCCATAATATTCTCAAGTCGAGAGAACTGTGTAAATCAGGCACATCGATATTTTCTGTTTGACCTTAGTTATATTAACTAACAGAAAACTATCGAGTGAGTCGTTCCATAGTTATCCAATAACTATTAGTACGTAACCCCTAGGTGCCCCCAGCAGTCATGAGTAATACACTGCCCAACATTTGGAGAGCGTTACATACTCCAATCTCAATAGATACATCGTTATGCAGTCTCGATGCATCTTGACTAAGAACATTTAAAATGGTATATTTGTTGGGCAACCGCTCAACCATCATCCCCGCTACACCAAAAAAGGTGTAGGCCAGACCACCAGATAGAAAACCACCCGCCAACCGAGTAAGATAATACCAGTAAAGATCCGCAAGCCTAAATACTGTAATCCTAGAGACCAAGAGCAAGCGGCCAACAAGCAAACCCAACCATCCAAACAGCAAGACCCAATGAGCTCTGAATTCCTACAGCCGAAAAGTAGATCGGCACACTGTAGTGCAATCGAAGGAAACAACCCCAGCCAAAGATAACGACCAAAACTCCTTACAAAACCTGAACCTGAAAAAACTAGCAATCACATCAAAACCAAAAAGGGGGGGGGTTGAGAGAGTCAAGAACGTCGGATGAGTACCAACGCTCCGATGCTCCGATTGGATCAAACACTCAACCAACGCCAGTTCTAGCGGAACTCTGCGCACAAGTAATAGACAAGAGACCCACTAGATGATGGCTACCGGGGCTCAAGCGCCCCCTGAAAGGCCGACCTCGGAAAGCAAGGAATACGTCATTCCTGACGCGCCGAATAATGACCACGGGATCCATAGGAGAACTGTCGAAGATAGCCTTGTTCCGAGCACACCAAATGTGCCAGCATAGGAGACAAGGAATCAATCGATGGATGATCGAACGAAGAGATTTCCTGGAGTTCCCAGACCACCAGGTTGATGGAAGATCGTTAACAGATCTGGTAATACCTCGAACACCTACCAAATTTCCGAAGAAGTTCCAGCAAGATCTGGCTGTGGAACCAGCGAAGAATAAATGGTTCAAGGATTCAGAATCCCCACTGTCGCAGCAACTGCAACGGGAAACTAAGGGGATGCCTATCCGTTGGAGATTCTCGTCTAATGGAAGGCCATCATGGAGGATACGCCACATCAGGGTCGATACTTTTGGGGGAGAGCGAGAATCCCAGATGAAGGAAAACAAAGGACGGATGGGGGAATGAATTCTAATCGAAGTCCAAGCTCTGAGGATGGAAAACGGGGCACCGTCCCAGCCTAAAAGACCGCCATGGGAATCAGATAAAGATTTCACTGACTGCATATGCTTCCAAGTCTCACTAGCGTAGGACGGACAACCCGAATAATTAGAGCCCGCTAGCCTACGGTACTTAGCGTGAAGGAACAAGGACCATAAAGAGTCGTTAGTACCAAATCTGTACCACAGTTTGCAAGCGAATGCAGAGCAAATATCCTTGGGGTTGCGCAGCCCCAATCCGCCCTCGTTCTTGGGGCGACAAACCGTGTCCCACGAGATCCAGTGATGGCGACGATCGTCTACCTTGTTGCCCCAAAAAAAGGAAGAGGCCAAGGAACGATACGTCCGAAAGAAAGAGGAGGTTGGGGTCATAGTCGCGAAGACATGAGTTCCCATCGAATCTAACACAGACTTGATGAGAACCAGTCTGCCAGCCTGAGAAAGAAGAGCCGCATTCCAACGAATGACCTTACCCCTCACCTTGTCAGCTAAAGGGTCGAAATAAGCGTTAAGCTTCCTACCACGGTACAGAACGATACCCAGGTAGGGTAAAGGAAGCGTGGCTTCGATGAAACCAGAAGTTGTCTCAATCCAGGATGATCGAGAGGTGGAACAATCCTTCGCACGGACGAAACAACTTTTAGAAGCGTTAACGAGCTGACCGGAGGATCTCTCGTATAGATGGATGAAACTAAGTAGTCTTCGAATAGAGGAGCGACTACCGTTAGAGAAGATTACAATGTCATCAGCAAACGACAGAGACGAAATGAGAGGACAGCCCCTAGGAATACCAAAACGCTGAATTTGATTGTAAATCGTTAAGGTATGTAGGCCGCGGATGAAAGCCTCAGCCGCAATCACAAAAAGCGAAGGCGATAGCGGGTCTCCTTGGCGCAGACCTCGCCCAGCCCTGAAATACCCATTTGCCGAACCGTTGATGAGCACAGAGAACCAGCAGTTGGAGATAAGCCTCCAAACAAGGTCAATGAAGGTTTCCGGGAAACCGAAAGTTCTCAAAACCTTTATGACGAAAAACCACGACATACGATCGTAGGCCTTAGCCATGTCCAGTTTGAAGACAACATTAGAGCCTCGCACTTTCCGGTCAATCTGGGAAATAAGTTCCTGAGCCAACAGGACATTGTCGGAAATTAAGCGCCCTTTAACAAAACCTGCTTGAGACGAAGAGATAATACGCTCAAGGAAAGGGGCCAAACGGCTAGCCAAAATCTTGGAAATAACCTTATTTGAGAAGTTGCAAAGGCTGATGGGTCGAAAGTCGCCACAGGAACGCGGCAGGTCGCATTTAGGGATGAGAAAAAGGTTGGTGGATGACCAGCTAGAGGGGAGGGAACTACCGGCGAAAAAAGACTGGACAGCAAGACAGAAGTCAGCCTGGATAATTGGCCAACAACAACGGTAAAAGGTACCGTTGAAACCGTCGGGGCCGCTAGCACTATCCTTACTAAGAGCGAAAACGCAAGCTCGGATTTCCTCCGGCATTGGGAATTCCGCAAGGATATCACTTTCTGGCGTGAGAACCAACCTGGGGATGAAAGCTAGAAGAGAAGGGTCGGTTTCGGCCACCGACGGCGATCCTAAGAAGGATTGGAAGTGAGTCACAATTGTATCTTTGACTTCCTCAGGCGAGGATGCCAATGATAGATCAGCGCGCAAGATCTCCCGAATGGAAAGAAGGTTGTTTTTCTTCCGAATAAGAGAGTGGAAGAACTTGGAGTTCGCGTCGCCCTCTACCACCCACTTGACCCTCGCCTTTTGGCGAAGGAAGTCATTCTCAATACGAAGTTCCGATGCAAAGAAGGCTTGAGCCGAAGCCCAAGCCTCCTTGTTGGATAAAGACGGAGACTCGTCTACCAAAGATTCAGCAATGATAAGAGATTCTTCGGCAGCCCGAACACGATCGAAAATGTTCTTGAAAACGTTCGTGTTCCAAGCCTTAAGATTGCACTTGAGGCGCTTCAGCTTGCGACTGAAAACAGAACAGGGAGGACCAACGATGGGAACGGACCAAGAATCAACTACCACTTGATGAAAAGTATGGTGAGATTTCCACATACTTTGGAAGCGAAAAGAAGAGGGCCCCGACAGAGAGAAAGGAGAGCATCGAACTAACAGAGGAGCATGGTCAGAGAAGGTCCGATGAAGATGAACAACCGAGAAGGAGAAAGGTAAGCGAAACCAATCCTCCGAGCCGAAAACCCGATCTAGCCTGGATAGGATACGACTAGGTCCAACCTGGTTATTAGACCAAGTGAATGCCGATCCCACGAACGGGAGTTCGGAGAGACCAGATCCGACAATGAACGAGTTAAAATCCGCCATCGCAAGACGGTTGATGGCTGCTCCGCCCCGTTTCTCTGCCTGGCATGCGACGATATTGAAATCGCCGCCTACCACGGAGGAAGAAAAGCCCAGTGAACCAAGACCTAAAATGTCCGTCCAAAGAGATAGCCTCTCCGAACGGACACATTTGGCATACACAGCCGAAAACAGAAAAGGTGAAGCAAAATAAGAAGAAGAGCAGACTACTGAGAAAAGTTGAGACGAGTCAAAAATAGGGTGGACCGAGTAAGATTTGGACCATAAAATCCAAATCTTACCCGAGACGTTGGCAGACCCCCCGCCAAAACCTAAAGATAACACGGTACTGTTTATGCCCACCGGATCTAGAAAAGGTTCCAGAATAGCAAGCAAACCCACCGAATGTTTCCGGACAAGGCGTTTAAGTCTAGCCAAAGATGCATCATTGCCAATACCGCGAACGTTCCAGAAGAGAAAGTTCGACATGTCGAAAATAGCAGAAAAGGAAAAAGCAGACCACAACAAGCAGGATGACCGATGTAGCTCAGACAAGATACAGAGAGTGTCGAGTAGATCTGTCGACCTGCTCGGACGCCGCTATAGAGCGTGTACGGATGGTGCGAGGCGTAGAATGGACTCTACGAAATCTGCGACGGGACGGACGAGCAGAAGAAACCGAGGGCTCAGGTACTTTTTTTGTTTATTCACGTCTTAGTGACAATGATCACTGATTTATTGTAATGAAGAACATTGATATTGATGAACAAATGAATATAATACTACCTCATTCAAGACAGTCAATGATGTCTCAGGTTTGAGCTCTTTAACACACATACCTTTGCTTACCCATGATTTTGTATCCACCATAAACTAAGTATGAATTCTACAAGCAAGAGATTTAGTGTAATTAAAAATAGAAAATAAATCTAACATATATGAAAGAAAATTAAAAAAGACATTGCACCTTCACACCGAGTTTCTTCAAAGATCTTGCGATAGCTTTAGACCGCTCACCACCAGAGTCCATAAAAATTACTTTAAAACCATTCTATATCACCAAGAAATAAAAATACAAATGTCAACTAGCAATTGTTTGCTTTCTAGTTGGTGCTTAACTATTTGTATAGCTTACTTTCATGTGTTTTAAATTTCGGATAACAACTGCAACTAAAGCATTATCAATATCTTTGCCACCCTTTAGCCGCTTTCTCAATGTTGCATCAAGCTGTGTAGCATTTACACATATAAACAAAAATATATAGTCCAGATCATATTATGTAATGCAACTCCTTCAAGAAAATTTGTAAAAGTTTAAGCCTTGATCTTTAATCAAGATTCTCTACCAACTCCAATAAATAGTGGTAGCGTATACATTCTTAAATTTTCATTAATTTAGAGGGATTTAGTAACTGAAGGAAAACCACAAACCTCAGGAAGTGTGATAGATGCATACTTAGACCTAACTGCTCGACGAATATCAGGAACTCCATCCCTCTCCCTTACATCCCTAACACAATGAAAAAGTTTGTTAAGAGCCTAACCTACAATACGTACTGATTTTCTAAAATGAATTACTAGAAATAATGGTTTTTTTTTAAAGGAAAATCAATGACATGTGTGGAAATAGCTCGAAATACTACTTTGAAGGCTAAGTTAATATATAGTCTCTTGCCTCAGGCCGGACGTCGATAAGAAGTGCATCTGTCTCATTTTTCAGCAATTCAAGAGCTGTTTCAAGATCCAAATCTCCGGGGTAACCACCATGCATGAATGACCAGTAATATATTCTATAACACAACCAGTTAATCTAAATCTGAGTGGGCACTATTTCATTGATATAGCTCTGTAAAAGGAACCTACAAAATATACACCAGCGGGAAAAAGTTACCCCAAAGTGGTTGAATTTTCCAAGGTAAGCAAGAAAGGGACAACTGGGCCACTGGGATCCAAGCTAGGTTTTTTTCTCAAACCCTTCAATTATTATGTATAACTCCATGAAGAAATTTTGTTCAAATGTAAGATAATTTGTCAAGATAAAAAATAATAGTGTTACTGCTAAAAGTGTACATTGAAAAGCATTTTGAGCTGAAAGAAAATGGAACTGCTGTTTCAACTTAAAAATTTCACACAACTGATAAAGGAGCAAAACTCAATGCATAAGACTCTCTTCTATTCAAGTTTCTGAAAGAATTCATGTGGGTTTAGAATAATTTTTCTTATTTTGTACTCCCTCTATGCAATAATCTAGGAAGAGTAGCTATTGTGAACATCTTCTTCAAAAATAAAATATTTTAAGATTCACTTTGGGAGACCAAATTCACGAGCAATGCTAATCAAAACTTCATGTGTCAAGTAGATTTTGTTATAGTGAATTTTCTAACTGTAAAACATTTTTCTAGCTACTTGTTGACAACTTAGCCATTATGATACATAATGAGTAGCATCCCTAACTGGATTCAAAATCCGACTAATTTTCACTTCGGATAGATTTATCGCATCCTTAACGTCAGATGGGAGTAATGACTTTAAGGATCCATAAGAATAACCAACTAATGTGGTAGCATCGGACAAAGTATCCTCCACCATCAAAATTACACTCCTTAATATACCTGTAGCTACACTTCCAGTTTTGAAAATATTTTCTTTTAGTTTAACTGATAAGCCTGTAATCTCATTTACTAAGTTCAAGAAAATTATAACCCTCTTCGAAGAAGCAGTTCAGATATTAAAGAAAACCAAAATATAAATTTTCATGTTTGAAGTATATAAGCAAAATACGATAATGTTATTTCTCAAGGTTACTTAAATGAAGATATCGTACTACTCTTTATATATGGAAAAAAACTACAAGTGCAGAAAATGCAATGAAAAATATCAAATGACATAAACATGTCAATTTTTTATGGTGTGCAAATAAGAAAATATGTTTAAAAATTAGAAAATGTTGGTATCACTAATAACTTTCTAAGTTATGATACTAAAATTATAACTATATAACACAAAATAAAACATTACTTTTTTCAGCTTTCTAAATATTTGCTTAAACTTGTTTCACGAGAGAAAGCAAGGTTTGATTCATAATTATTTCTTACCTTCACACATGTATTCCTACTGACAATAATCCTTCCTTACTGACAATAGCTTCCTTAACCTGATGTATGCTAGCTTCATAAGTCTTAGTATTATTCAAGTCTCGTCTGCCATCTATCCTTTCATGAGCTTCATCTTCTCATTCTCAATATTCATCATTTTGTATAACATAACCATGAATAGTAAGTAGAAATGTTCAAACAACTCAAAAAATAATTGCAATAAAAAATAGACAAGATGTACAGATGGAACTAACAAGTAATAACTACAATTGAATTAGGGCTTTTCTAAATGATCGTTATGCACTTGCTTATTACAAATAAATCCTAAATTAATAAATAAAACTTTAAATCCCAAAATCACTGATTAAATTGTGCAAATAAATCAAATAGAAAAAAATGATTAGAAAAACATGAAAAATAGATACAAGGCATTCACTAAATAACGCATCTACAGTTGCCCGCAATAGGTTGTCATTGGATCTAGAGGTTAGATCAATGAAGAAAGGAGATGCAAGAAGCCACCACATGCCGAAGACAGTGAAGCCCTGATTATCTAGAAGCTTGATCGGTGAAGAAAGGAGCCTTTTCTTAAGAAGTCGTAAAGTGGGATTTGTGGGTAGAAAGGCGGAATAAGAAATGAGAGGGATATAAAATGTTTTGCCGCTTTAGTTCTGAATTCTCTTTTATTTTTATTGGAGGGATTCGATATGACAGCAGAGGCACGCTATTTATTCAAAACCCTAATCGTGAAATATAACAACATGGGTTCCAACGCTGTTGCCACTTGCAATTAAAAGCTAATTTTGTTGTAGTGAATCAACCATAGATTTAGAAATAATATTAGCATATATCGAAATATATATAATTCTAATTTTATATATAAAATGATTTTCCAAATAAAATCAGTATAATTCATAATTTACATAGAAAACGATTTCTATCTGACTAAAATGTTTTTTTTCTTCAAATAATTGAAAGAAAATGGAATGCAAACGATTTCTATCTGACTAAAATGTTTTTTTTTCCTTCAAATAATTGAAAGAAAATGGAAGTGTCAGAATCAAAATAATAGATAATTCTATGATTTGTTATGTCAATTTTCAGTGGTAAATATATCACAATATTAGCTATAGAGAGCTTATGGTATGTTTTCATGCAATAATAATGGAGCATGTCCAATTTTTAGGAGCGGTAATTAATACATTATTATTTCTAATTGCTAACTAATCTTTATTACTTATTTTAATAATTCTATTTCCAAAAGGATATGTTTTGTATGCTTCTTTTTTACTATTTTCCAAGTCGGTTATTTTGACGATGACATCCAGTTTTGATGACCTAATGTCATTATATTTAAATAAATATCTATTTACTGTGCATTAACATGAATATACTCCTATCTTTTGGGTTATGCTCTGTACTGGTTGCTCACCTTCAAAATCAAGTATTAAGGCGGATCATGGTTTGAATGTTAGGGTGTTCGTAGTATATCATACAAAATTTAATTTCGGTTGGATATGGTAGTTAGACTACTGTTTTGTAAAGCATAATTGTTTGTAAGTTTCAGGAGAAAATAATTTGTTGTTCATCTCAATGAAAGGAAGTTCCATTTTTTGTTATATTTAATTTTAGCTTTGGTGAAAATTTTAATTGCAGGGTATGCAAATATCTTGTTGGATGTCCTTCCAATATACAATAGGTCCAAGCTCAAATCTTTTTTAATTTGGCATTGCTTCTTCTATGATTTCATTGAATATTGATGCAAACACTGGAGATCCCCCGATTGGTATTATCAGTATAACCGAACTACCATTTTTCATTGACCTCTGTGATTAATAATTTGAAAAACTGACATTTGTAATTGTTATATATTATAGGATGGGATAGCGATCAGTTCCTTACCGGTGTAAGTGAGGCCTCCTTAATTATGTTAAGTGTGATCCGCAATGTATTCTCTATTGTCATATTACTGTCCACATAATACACAAGTATCTTGATAATCGATAGCTCAAGAATGGAGTCTATTAATAGTTGATAATCTATTTGATATAGCTCGATAGGTTGTAAACAAGATTTCTCTTCAGTTAAGAGTATGCGAAATGATTTCAACTAAATATTATGGTTTAGAGTTCGAGCATGACAATATAAGCGTAAGAGTAGTGAAAAATATAGAACAAACTGAAGGTTCAAATTTGCATTTTGAACTATTACATGGGATACTAATTTATTGAAGTACTTCTAGCTTGCTTTCTATATTATTTATTGGAGCAGCACACGATTAAAAGCATATATAATAATCTGTTTTTGAACATTCATTTTAAGCAAGTCCTTCTATTTGCATTAGACTAGGACACATAGATAAATAATTTATATATTCATTATTGGATTTGATTTGTCAGCATGTTGTTCTTTTTATGAAATTGATATTGACAATATTTTGTGCAATAGTCAATATATTTGCTGTCCTTTACCCTCAATTCCGAGTCAGTACTTTGGATACCCTATTTTTGCTACTAATTATACCCGATCATTTGAAATCCTTCCACTCATGCATACCATTTTCCATATAAAGAGGAAATATTTATAACATTGGGGTTTTTTAACTATTTTATTGTGCACAGTTTAGCTGTCTACAATATATTTACTGAAATTCAGTACGTAGTGCTGCATTTGCTTGGGTACAAGTCCACCAGTGTCCAATTTCCACCACATGTGAGATGGTATTTTATCCGAGAAATGAATTTTTGATAATAAAATATATAGCTTCTGTCAGGGAGCAATACCCAGTCATAATTATCTGTCTTAAATTTCTCTAAACAGGGGTGGAATTTGCAGAAAAAACATTCTCTTGTAGATGATTGTTTGTTGGAAATTTGAATCTATCAACTGCCCATTGCAACTTTTACATGCAGTACAAATTTTGAGTTCTATGTTGTTTAAGACTGAAATGGGATCACCCATTCTTTAATTTGTAAAGTAAGGTTTACTGAGTATATTACACAATTTCTATCCTACACAATTAACACTGATATTACATTGTTACGCCTATTTCACATTTAATTTTGGTGTTAGTCAAATTGGGTGAAAATGGTTATGCTGTTCTTATGTGCACTGGATCAAAGAAGGTAAACAAATTATAAATTGTTAATATTACCTTTCATAACCTACAAATTTTCACATATGCATGATTTAGTTTATTTTATTCTCATTTTTTTGGTGAAACTAGTAGGTTTTCTTCAAGAGAAGAAGTAAATAAATTAGGATCTGGAGGATTTGTAGACATGAACATGAAGAATGATGGAAAATATCATTGAGAACCATCATAAGCTTATGTCAAATATAAGACATAGGAAGTGATGATCAACTCTTGTCTCGGGTTTGTTTTTTCATTCATGTCTCTCTTTTTTCTTTTCATTTGGAATTATAATTCTTCATTGTTTCTATTTTCTTTTTTACGAAGATAGAAGGTTCTTTTCTTGAAAGTGCTCCCATCTCTTAGCATGGAAATCCAACATTTTGACTTTTGTTTGCTTTCTTGTGCCAATATATATCATATCACTTATATTCATAGGCATGCTGATTGTCATATCAGTTAGAAGCTTTTTGACGAACTCATGAAGGCAGTCACTCTATGCGCTGTCATGGACATTCTCATCATTGAAATTACTTTACTGGCTTTATAATTATTACACCTTTTCTCTTTGCACAGTTCTTTGCAGATCCAAGAGTTGCTAGCGGGTCATTCACTAACGTTGTACTTTTCTTCTCAGAGGTTATGGGAATGTACTTTGTTTCACCGTCCTTCTAATAAGAAAGAGTTTAGCTACCAGATACAGGTAGGTTTTAACTACTTTAAGAGATGCTTATCAATGTTAATGACGATATAACCTTGAATATGACCATGATGCATAATCTATTTAACCATGATGAAACATGGTTAATTTTTGACATATGTGTTGAATAAAAAAACAAATAAATTTATATAAAAAATTAACGCCCGTTTAGTCAGCATTCAAATCAGCTAATAAAGAGTTAGAGATATGCACTTTCTTCCAATCCCTTCAATCAGGTAATTGCATCCCTTTGTTCTTCTACCAGTTTATGAAAGAATTTAAATTCTCATTATTTTTCTCATTTTGATTTTCTAAGTATTGTAGAGAGTGAGTCTATGCGAGTATAAATGTGCGCACGCGCACACGAAACATAATATTTCTATTTTCATTATGTAAGCTAAGGATAAAAATTGTACGAGCTGATAGTTCGAACTACAACATGATCGGTATAAAAATTAAACTAAATTAATTAAGTTTTATAATAATTAACTAAATTAACTATTTTTATAGAAATTAACTAAGTTTAATCAAACCTAACCAAGTTTTATAAAAATTATTTGAGGTTATGAAAATTAACCAAGTTTTATAAAAACTAAAGTAAGTTAACTAAGTTTCATAAAATTTAAAATAATTTTTTTTAACTCTTATAAAGATTAACTAAGTTTATAAAAATAACTAAGTTTATAAAAGTTAACTAAGTTTTATAAAAGTTTAAATAAGTTAACTAAGTTTTACAAAATTAGCTATGTTAGCCGAGTATTATAAAAATTTAACTAAGTTTATGAAAATTAACTAAATTTATAAAAAGATAATTAAGTTTATGTATGAAAATATATACTATTATAAATTATATTGCATAGATTATTATATCTTTGTAATTATGCACGTATTTATTATAAAAATTATATATATTAAATTATATATATATATATATATATATATTAAATTATGTATGAATTAATTATGCAATTTATGAATTATACTATGTGAATTACACATGAATTAATATAAATAATAATAATCATATATCATGATAAACTTATTAAACCATAGCATGTAAACTTATTATAGAAATGAATTATATATGAATTAATATATAATAAATCACAATATATATATATATATATAATAAGTATATGAATAAATATAAATTACATATTTATATGTAAGTCATATAAACTATATATTTCAATTGTATATACATATACATATACATATACATATGAGGAGCGTTCAATGGCACGTCAAACAGTGCATCACCCTAATTACCCCCCAATTTACACACCAAGCTCTTATTTAGATAATGGAGTTAGTGGAAAGAGAGATAAAGATGTGTTATTTAAATAGGAACTTGTGGTGGAAATCAGGGGCAATTGGGATACTGCACTGTTTGGTACCATTAAATGCTACTTTATACAAATACACACATACATATATAAACACATATATATTATAAATAGTAGTATTAATAAGAGAAGTATCTTAATACACTTAACAAATGCTTGAAAACTTATTATAGAATTATATGTATTGACTAATATAAATTATATATGAATTAATATATAAAAAAAATATAATAAGTATATGAATTAATACAAAATACGTATATAATAAATAAATATTATACAAACGATATATATATATATAAGTCGTATATACAAATAGTAACAGTAATAGGAGTAATTAGTAATAATGGTAATAATAAAAATGTCTTGATAAACTTATTAAACTAGAGATATAAATGTATCATAGAATTACATGTATGAAAATAATACAAAATTATAAATGAATAATAATATAATAAATTACAGTATGTGTATATGTGCGTGTAATATCATATAAATAACAATATCATTTCTCATTTGTTCCAGACTGTATTTCATTTTGCTGCTGCTCACATCAACTATGTGCCAGAATATATTCATTATATTTTTGATTTATTTTGCTAATTTTTGAACTTGTACTTTATAGGTAGATAGATATCTTTGATGCAGAAAAGTGTCGCAATAAGTTATGAGTTCAAAGTTATTGTTTATGCCAGAACTACATTTTGGTCTGTATGCGTGTGTATGCATTACTACTTTTGGTCATTAGTTACTACTTGTTCTATATTGTTTATGAAATATTATGGATGTATTATATATGTTTTATTATATATGTTTAGATGTAAGAATATTGCGTATTTTGATTATGTAAAGTTGCACGTTGAGTAGAGATATGTGATTAATATAATATGTTGATTATGAAATGTGCGTGTTGATTTTAATTGTGCTAGTACATAAATTGTGACTAATGTGTATAGAAATGGAACCCGTAGGGGGGAAGTGCAGAATTAATAAACAACAGCGTTTGTAAAATGCTGTGTAAACTTTTAATAGAGTTTTAAAAATGTTGTGGTACACTTCAATTATTTCAGAATTGTTATAAAAGGGGAAAAACGTGGTAAAAAGAGCATTCATAACAACATATAAAAGGATATAAATAAATGTCATGGCATTTGGTAAACGCCGTTAAATATATTTAATAGCAGAATTTGAACGCTTAGAAAAGTTTTTAGCTCATAAGCACAAACGTTATAAAATGTATTAAGACATTCATCAAACGCTATTAAAAAGGACTTTTTACAGCGTTTACTCTACTACTATGGTATGTTCCTGACCTATAATGGCGTGTTGTTACACAGCGTAGTTAAAACGCTGTTAAAGCCTTTTATAGACACTGTTAAATGTCCATTTTGTTGTAGTGAAAGTGTGTAATTTACTAGTCAACAGAATGTTGTTTCGACCTCTTCCTCATGACAACCCACATGACAGCTTTAAAGGGACAAGTACTGGTGCAAGGCGGGAAAGGTGAAAGTACAGATTTCCTTATGCATGCTCGAATTAACAAGGACACTAGATATCAGAAGTGTCAACCTTGGTCAGTAGCTATATGTTTTATTATACTTTTTACCGTGAGTTTATATCGATAGTGCTCTATGTGCATTTGTTTATTTGCAGGATACCAAAACCAACGATCTGGACTTTGGTGGACTTGGGTTTTCGATTTAGTGAAAATTCGGGCCCATTAAGGTGCGGGCTTTTACATTTGGTATCAAAGCTTAGGTTAGTCAATCTTAAGAATTATGATATGTTAAGTGAACATATTTGTATTTCTACCTATAATTATATATAATACGCCAAATCCTACAAATTTCTACTATATAAGTAGTTGCAACCATATTCTGCAAAGATAGACAATGCGACTATGAGTTGGAACAATATATGAAGTTGAAGATATACACCTATCCCGATCACCCTATAGGAAGTAGGTCGTATTGGAAGGCGTTGACTTAAGAAGGGCATATATGCAACACATAGAAGGGTCTCTGAAGCTGGATGGTACGTGACCCCCCTTGTTGGGCCTTGATTGCCCAACGGTAAAGGGACATGGCCAATCAGCCGGAAGGAACTCCTGAGAGCCTATTACTTGACTAAAGCCAGAACTTGATTGATAAGGGGCACTAACACAGATACGTTTTCTTGCTGGATGTGAAACAGATCACGAAACCGCGTGTTTTTGGCCTCAACCTGTTTTCTGCCCTATACATCACTACAGGATTGTCGATTGATGATGTATATTAGATCCAGATAAGGGTAAAGTAAGAATAAATATGTGAAGATATCGAGAAGTAAGAATTAAATAGGTTCTCGAAGGAAGGTATGCAGTAATCACACCAAGATGATAGCCGGATTTTCGATATATAAAAGTTTGAGAAAAATATATATAAACAATACGCTTAAAATGATTTTCAAAGGAATAATTTGAAGGTGGGAAAACTCTATTTTTGAAAAGTAAGTAAATATTAAAGTTCTGAAAATATAATATATCTACATTTTATTTAAATAAAAAGTTCTAGTAGAAACTAGAAATTGTAGAATTGAAAATTTCAGTAAATTGAATTTTATAAAAAGTTATAGTGTACATAGCTCATTGTTTTTCTGATATGAAAATTTTAAGCTGTAAAATTCTTTTTAGGGGTGGACAATAGGAGGTGGTACAGTTTAAAATAGGGTGAATATAATGGGAAAGAAGATTAAAACCCGGAACAAAGCGGTAGACGGATGTACCGCTATAGATAGATAGAAATTTGAGTGGGTACGAGTTTCTCAGAACAGTCAGAATGAAGATGAAGAAGACAGAGGAGAAACAAAACAATGTTATTATTAATGATTAAAATACGATCTGAAAGGGTCCAGGCTCAACCTGAACCAAATAGGCAAAAGCGGTCAACCACCTTGGGTATGACAGTTCGACCGCCACAAGGAATAGTAGTTGATTGGTTGCAGGTTCTGAGGCATAACCCAAACCTCGAGAGCGAGATATACACGCATCCAGATTCGAGCATCCTTCATTTTCACAAAACCCTTCCCCTTCTCAATTACGATAGCACCCCTTCCTCCTCTCTCCTCCTCAAACTCAGTCAATGACCACCCTAACACCCCGCGCCGAGGACGTCCATCCCCAACAGCACCCCTGGCAGTGAAGCAGCACCTCTACAGCCCAAAAATCAATCGATTTCTAAGCCCTAGATTCAGATCCAAACCCACTCCAAATCCAAGTTAGGGCCCCTCTATGCAGCAATCTCTCCGCCCGACACCCAGTGTAACGACCCCACCGCGATGCCTAGATTAGCGAAGAACAATATAAGTAACGTCGTCTTCTAATCCGGAGAATATGGCTTGTTAAGGGTGATCGAATGTGAATATATCTTTATAATAACACTGACACGTCATTTATACCTTTTCACTTAATATTTGAACTATATTTGACGTGTACAGTATTAATACACAGTAATAAACACACCGATTTCTCAAAATCAGAACAATATATCATATAAATAACACTCACAGATCACAGCGGAATAAATTTCAACTTACACATATACAAATTTTAAGTTTACAAAATGAAATACTAAACTCGATTGCTATACAAGTTTAACAATTTTCTAATCCCAATTGTACATCTTATAAACATATTCACAAATTTTCTAAATCAGATAAACTAAAAAGTCAAAAGTGTTTATCTCCTTGCCAACCCAAACATCCAAAGGTCAACTTGTCCTATAACCTGAAAAGTCTCGGCCTGACCCGAGCAAAATAACACCTGGGTCAGACTATCTCTAAATATCCAATAGGGTAAGAACATAATATAACACAAGAATAAACAACATATAAGTAAATACAGATGTCTAGGATATAACGAGTCACGGAAATTAATTTAACTTAGAGTTCATCACAAGGCACATGGTTATACATTTAAGTCACGAACACATATTAGTCACTAAACAATGAATTCACCGAACAAAACACAATATCTCTAAGCACGCAAATATCAACGATTAACTCAGAATAGGGTTATAAGTTTAAGTCACAAACAAAAACTGTCACTAAACACAAAATAATAGAATTAACTTCACATCCATCACAAGACACAAGAACATATATTTATTTCAAAAACACACAACACAAGAATATATATATATATCACGAACACAAGACACAAGAATATATATTTATTTCACGAACACAGAATAGTCACAGAATCTAAATATCCAGAATCCAAGAGATCTTAATCCAAACCGATCGTAATGATCGTCCAAAACAATCGCAATGATTGTACTCAAAACCCATGGCAAACAAACAAACAATTGGTATCACTCGAACCGATCCGATACCAAGGGTCGTACTCAGACCGGAAACACAAAATCATAAAATGATCTCAAGGATAGTCCATATCGATCATAGTGATCGTAGAAACCATGACTCGATAACTCTACATTTATTTAATATTAATATATTATTATATTCGAAAAGAAATCCATGAATAAACTTCTTAAGGATCTAGCAGCCACTTGCCGCACACCAAAAGTGAATAAACTCTAAAGTGTCAAATAATATCACCTTTAGTAATCACAGGAATTTAACCAATACGTCCCATACTGTATGGTGAAATCCAAGTATTTACTAAAAGCTAGTAAGTATCACTTATTACGGATACCACCAGAAAACCTGAACTACATTCTCTTAAGGATCTAGAAACCACTTGCTGCACACCAGAAGAGAATACAACTCTAAAGTGTAAAATAGTTCCTAATAGCAATCACACGAATTTAACCAAGGCATCCCATTCTACCCGATGAAATTCGAGTATTCACTAATGGGCTAGTAAGTTCCACTCAAACATTCTATTCAATGAGTTATACCTGTAGGATCGATTTCACCCTAGAGGTGGGTGAATAGGGTGTTCTAATAATAATAAAAAATAATGCGGAAATAAAAATAATAACAGAAAGTAATGCAGTAGAGATCACACACAAATTTACCCAGCTTCGGCAAAAACCTGCCTACGTGCAGCCCCCAAGGTTTCTACTAGAAATTAAGTAGTCAGACGCTTACAAACACACGTAAACTTGCGACACCGGCTAACTTGACTAACCTAACTCTAAGCTCAAAACCCTGCCACAACTCAGCCATTGAGTTGCGAATTCTCAAACTACGCCCCGTAGTTTGTATCTAGTTACACAACTAGATGATTACACAAATTTAAAAGGAAAGTTACAAATGAAAAATAAACAACTAATAAAACCCTAAATTTAAAAATAAGCCTAATATAGAATTAAAGATCGGCCCACAAAAATAACAGCGTGGTAAATAAGTCTGTTCCCTTTTCTTTTGTTAGTGGCCATTCCTTTTATCCTTCTTCTGTAATTAGGGCTTCGTTCGTTTTGAAGCCACCGCTTGGAAGTTGATCGATTGCCTATCGTTCCTCAATTTACTTTGTCGCTTCTTCGATCTTTGTTCTTTGTTTTGCTTCGGCTGCTTCAAATATGTCGAGGATTGGTATGTGATTTTCTCTTTTTCGATTTTGATTTTGCTCGACTTCGATTTGAGTTTCATGATTTATTTCAAGACTTAATCTGGTATTTGCTTGAACTCGAATGAGAATTTGCCGATGATGAAATTGGGTTAAATAGGGATAAATTCCCTAAATTTACGTTCGTATATTTTTGGTTTGAATGTTTCATTTTTTTATCGCTTGTGTTGCTTGGCCGTTCGATTATTGATTGAATGATAGTGATGACTTCTGACTTGTTCACTGTTACTCCATGAATTCGAATTTTCTTGAATTGGTTTGGTCGATTCCTTTCTATGCTCCTATGACTTCGACATTTTGAATTTTAAGATAATCTGGACTTACGAATTTTAACTTGTTCAATTCGTTTCCTCTGATTGATTTCACTGCAACATTTTTCTACTCCTTGACTGGTTCGAACTGCTGATGTTATTTACGATTTTTGAACACAGCCTTGATATAGAGAACTTGAATTTGAGATAGTGTTGACCTCCTGAAAAACTGACTGGTTCACCATGATTTGCTCAGCGACTTTATTCAACCTGCTGATAATTACCCATGGCTTGATTTTCTTTATTTCTATGCTTTTATACATGTATACATACATACGTGTATATGATATTTATGAATATATGTCTGGTGCACTTCAGTTTTTCGAACTGCTACTGTTTTTACATATTGTGTGTCACTCCATGAGTCTGCACTTGGTTGTTGCTTCTTTGTACACTGCTGTGTTGATAAACTTGGTTGAACATATTCAAGTGTTGTTCATGCCTGAGTTTATTCATGTTGAACTGCTTTCATGTGTGTTCATCATATGTACATTTCCTTGTATGCTGATCTAGTTTGGCTGCTGTATGTTCCAAATGCCTTTGAAAATTTTGAAGTCCGGTTGCTTTCATGTTATTGTAGTCATATTGGGTTGGACCTGAACTACGATAGTCTTATGGCATGTTGAACTGCTTGCATGCTCCAGTGTGTATTGTTTTGGTCTTATGTAGATTTGAGCCTTCATGTTTTCATGTGTTCATTTTGTTGAGTTGCAGTCCTTGTGTTTGCACATGTATCAGTGCATGTTTGTTTGCATTGTTCTGGTTGCTCCATGTCCAGTTGCTTGCACTCATACTGTGTGTGATTCTCTGAATTGTTATTCAAGTGCTTGTGTAGTTTCATTTGAACTGTAGACTGGTCTAGTGGAAGCTTTGCATTCATGTTATTTAAATTTGCATTTTGGCCTTGACATTTCATTGCTCTGATGCATTGTCATTTGAGGTCTGGTTCTGGTTCCATGTTTTCATATTGGTTTGTTTTGAATACTCTATCCAGTCTGGGTTCATTGATGACCTTGTCTGGTCTGGACTGGTTCACTTCAGTTTTCTATGGCTCTTTGGTATATTTGGTGTGTATTCTTGTAATATGGTTCCATGTACTTTGGTATTGTGGTCTTGTTTTGGTCGAGCATTTTCACTTGAGTTGAATCCAACTTTTGCTTAGGTTTGACCTTGTGCTCACCTGTCCCTAAGATTTTAATAAGCAAGTGTATATCGGTGTGCACGACCTTGTGGCATGTACAGTGATACACTGTGCATGTCGCAAGTTGTTCGTGTGAGATGAATTAAAAGAAATGACGATGAACAACCCAAATAACCGAGGCAAATATATTTTCAAACACACACTTCATTGTACGCTGCAAAATATTTCTTTTTCAATTTTACTGCGTCGGTGTTTATTTTACAAATAGTTCAGCTGCTGGATACAGGCTGGAACAAAGTTGAAGATCAAAATATGAGTGAAGAGTGAATATGTAGTGAGGTGAAAAATGTAAATTGAAATATGTGTTGTAATTGAAATTGTATTGAAAAATGTGTAAATGTAGTGAGAGCTCAAATTTGTACTATTTGAATTTGTAATTTGTAATAAAATATTTGATTGAATAAATATTTGTTTAAATATGAATTCTGAGTTATTTATTTTATTCAACAAATATTTACTTAATTATGTGAAAAATAAAATAGTACAACAACAAATACATTTAAACGAATATATATACGTTTATTATCATCAAACAAAAATCATACACTAGCATATTCTACAATACAATATTCGACGAAGCATTATTCGAAAGTATTTAAACCAATCAATGATACTAAGTCGATTATTAGTACTCCTCAAATTATAGAATTAAGGTTCTCAAAACATTTTTCTTTTCTTTTGAGTTTATTATTTAAAACACCTATTATAATATTCCATAAATCCATTCATTATTTAACTTTATAAAAATATTTACAGATTTGCTAAAATATTCCATAACGTCGAATTGTTCCAAGATTTTACATATATACACCAAGTTATCTCAAATTTTCATATTGTTGTATTATTCACAAAACTATACTTTAAAACCATATTTAATTACTCTTCTAAATCTATATTAAAATATAACCATTTTATTTAAAAATAAATTAGGTTTATACTTTTCAAAACTACATTTCCAAATTCCATGAATCCTATATTATTTATTTAATAAATCGTAATACTTATATTCCAAATCCATAATCACTTTTATGTAAAAAATAGATTAGATTTATATTTCAAAAGTCATATTTCCAGATTGATAAATATTTTACTAAACATGCTTAATATATAAAATAACTTGCTAAAAAAATTATTTATAATATTTATTAAATTAATTTAGAAATAATTCTAGATTTATAAATTAAAAATAGTTCTCTTTCGTAAAAGTAAAATTACTTGTATACGAAGCTTGTCTATTTACTTCGTTTAACTCAAATTTATGATTTAAAGATATGCAGTTTCTACTACCTAAATCTCATAATTTTATAAAACTTAAAACATGAAAGTTGCAGACAAAAGTCTCATCTTTCAAACAAGAAAAAGATCATCTAATTTGGATTTACGGTTTAAAAGTTATGATCAAAATAATTTTCAGATTTAAATCTCTGTCCTTCATTGACAGGGCAGCAACAAAGAAACGAATTTTTGACCATTTAAACTTCAAAATTATGCAAAACACAAAACAAGAAAGTTGTAGCATAAAGTCTATGTTTCCGGAACTTCAAAATTTAGCAAATTCCGATAAGTAACGAAAAAGTTATGCCTAAAATAATTTCTGTTTTTTTTTCAATGATAAGATTAAACACAGGACAGAGATGATACCTCTTCTTCAAACCTACATAACTCTTAGTAAAATACAGATTTACTAAATGTGATAAATATAAAAGTTGTTTCTTATAAAATAACGTTTTAATTGAAGAAAACCTCACTCAATTTTGACATACCAATCAATAGTTATGGTAATTTTAATATCAGGTTTCAACTTAAAGAAATTGCACAGGGCGGAGCTACACCATCGGTTTCAAACTCAATTTCGACCCTCTAAACTATAGAAATTCGAAAAGTGATTAAAAGTGAACTTGTAATTAACTGAAAGAACTTTCTACCACAAAATGCTTGAGTCAATTTGAAGCAATTTACACTAAGATATCAATGTTTTACTGCAGCGATTTACACAATTTATTTTCAGCAAGCAATCAAATAATCACTCAAATTCAAGCAATCAATTCACAATCAAAGTGAAAGCAATTCAATCAAAAAAATAATCTAATTCAATCCAAACAGCAACCAATAGATTACACATATGAATTAGAGATAGTAGAGTGAGTATTCAACTCACCTTTCACTAGAGATTGCAACCTATCTTCTCAAATATGCTAAGCAAATCACCTCCTTCTCCAAAACACCTAATTTTCTCTCCTAGCCAATAATTTCAGAAATTAAAACCTAACCAAAACCTCAAATTGATTGTATGATTAGGTAGAGAAGAGGCTATAGAACTCATACCTTATTTTCTTATAATTTATAGAATTTTCTTCGATCTTCTAAGATCAAAATTAGGGTTGAAATGAACTTTTCTTATTTTTGGTTTTTTAAGGAAGATAGGAACGTAAATGAATAATGAGAAGTTTTGTTTAGTGATCGGCTATGGAATTAGAGTATTAGGATAGGCTAATGAGTTAATGGGTTTGGAAATAAAAAGCCCAAACTAGATAATTAAATTCAGTTACCTTAAATCCTTACCTAGCCTAATAAAAAAAATGAATAACATAATACTCTCTTTAGTATAGATTTAATTAAATTAGCCCAACAAAGAAAATAAACCAATTAATCAAATTTTAGCCTAATAAAATGATTAAATCATTTTTAACAAATAATTCTCTAAACTAAATCAAATAAATCAATCTAAGTAAAATTCTTTTTTAGCTTAACTCTAACATTAGAGAAATTAAATTCTCAAACCAATTAAATTATGAATTTCCAAATTTCAGATGGCTAACTTAATTTATAAATATAAAAATCCAGTAATTGATTTAAACAATATTTCAAATAAATTGAAATCCACTTTTAAGAAATGATAACTCATTTCCTTTCATAAATTAAATGAATCATCCATAACTAAATTAAATTTCCCAATTAAATATCACAAATCCCTGATTTAAATTAATTAACACTAATTAACCATAATTAATTATATCATTAACAACAGGGTTGTTACAGACTTCTCCTCTTAAAGAAATTGCGTCCCCGCAATTTCCTTTATGAAAAAATCCATAATATGAATTTCTTCTTAAAACAATTATTTGCTTACAGGTTTCTAATTTCATTTCCAAAATCTCCCAATTAATATCAGTCCAAATTATAACACTAAACTCAACTTTTTAGTTATCAAAATTGTCAAAAAATTCTAACGCCTCAAATTTACGGAAAATTTCACCAGCGTCTCCTTTGCACGGCTAGCGGTTCAAAAATTTACAATACGAATATAATTACATAATATACATCTCATCTCAAGGATGAGGCATCCGTAGGGAAAAACACAAAATTGCATAATCCGAGATACGTACCTTATATTTGAAATATTAGCGAGTCCGCTAATATTCCTCAAGCAAAATAATTTATAATCTTTTAAACGATATTTCTTTAACTTGAAATACTTGCACCTATCTCAAAAATTCATATTAGTATTTAATCTCAAATTCATATCATATAGAAGATATTAACAATTCATGATTGCGTTTTAATTAGATTGACGTCATAATATTCCATAATGAAAGAAATCCGTACTGAAATTTCCAAGTTTCAGATTATTACTTATGTCAAAATGTCACGTTCGATGTTTAGGAACCCCTATTGATAACATGGCATCCCACATATCGATCAGAATCCTTAAACAATGTCCGGATAAGTCAACACAATAGATAATTACAAATTTAGATGCATTTATTTTATTGTCACTAACATCCATGCATCCAATTTAAGTAAATGCAACAAAGTAACTAATTCCTAGCAACCAATCAACCAATCAATCAAAACATATATAATCACTTACAGCGGAACAATTCAATGTATGAAATTCCGCTGCGCAACTCTGATTAATTCTAGACCATTTAACGCTTAAACTTATTTACTCAGATTTCTCTAATTCTCTTATTTAAAAGTAAAATTGTTTACTTTAAAATTAATCCATTCCAGTTTAATTCCAAAATTTTCTAAACTCTAAAAGATTTTACTCATTAATTTCCAAAAGTTTTAATGTCACAAATTCCAAGTTATCAATTAAATTTTTTTAAATCGATTTATGCCCCAAATGATTATCCCGATAATCATTTTATATTTCTATCCCTAATTAGATAATTAATATAGCTATCTACCACACACCCCAGGGGACAGGACTCTAAGTCATCTAGGTATCGGATCCGTAATATTATATGCTATAATGTTCTGACACCGCTCTGATACCAAGCTGTAACGACCCCACCGCGATGCCCAGATTAGCAAAGAATATTATAAGTAATGTCGTCTGCTAATCCGGAGAATACGGCCTGTTAAGGGCGATCGAATGTGAATATATCTTTATAATAACACTGACACGTCATTTATACCTTTTCACTTAATATCTGAACTGAAAATTTGACGTGTACAGTATTAATATACAGTTATAGACACACTGATTTATCAGAATCAGAATAATATATCATATAAATAACAGTCACAAATCATAGCGGAATAAATTACAACTTACACATATACAAATTTTGAGTTTACAAAATGAAATACTAAACTCGATTGTTATACAAGTTTAACAATTTTCTAATATCAATTGTACATCTTATAAACATATTCACAAATTTCCTAAATGAGATAAACTAAAAAGTCAAAAGTGTTTATCTCCTTGCTAGCCCAAACATCCAAATGTCAACTTGTCCTGTAACCTGAAAAGTCTCGGTCTGACCCGAGCAAAATATCACCTGGGTCAGACTATCTCTAAATATCCAATAGGGTGAGAACAGAATATAACACAAGAATAAACAACTTATAAGTAAATACAGATGTCCAGATATAACAAGTCACGGGAATTAATTTAAATTAGAGTTCATCACAAGACACATGGTTATACATTTAAGTCACGAACACATATTAGTCACTAAATACTGAATTCACAAAACAAAACACAATACCTCTAAGCATGCTAATATCAATGATTAACTCAGAACAAGGTTATAAGTTTAAGTCACAAACACGAACTAGTCACTAAACACAAAATAACAGAATTAACTTAACATCCATCACAAGGCACAAGAACATATATTTATTTCATAAACACACAACATAAGAATATATATTTATTTCACAAACACAAGACACAAGAATATATATTTATTTCACGAACACGGAATAGTCACATAATCCAAATATCCAGAATCCAAGAGATCTTAATCCAAACCGATTGTAATGATCATCCAAAACAATCGCAATGATTGTACTCAAAACCCGTGGCAAACAAACAAACAAATTGATATCACTCGAACCGATTCGATACCAAGGATCGTACTCAGACCGGGAACACAGAATCACAGAATGATCTCAAGGATAGTCCATACCGATTAAGGTGATCGTAGAAACCATGACTTGATAACTCTACATTTATTTAATATTATTATATTATTGTGTTCGAAAAGAAATCCATGAATAAACTTATTAAGGATCTAGCAGCCACTTGCCGCACACCAAAAGAGAGTAAACTCTAAAGTGCCAAATACTATCATCTTTATTAATCACAAGAATTTAATCAATACGTCTCATACCATATGGTGAAATCCAAGTATTTACTAAAAGCTAGTAAGTATCACTTATTACGGATACCACCGGAAAACCTGATGTAACGACCGGGTAGATTTTTGACCCCCGAAAATCGACACTAATACATTCACTGTATAGAGTGCTGAGCAATCGACTGCTGGAAATACCAGGTTGTTAGGGGTTAAGAAGAAAGGGATAGAAGAAGAAAATATAAATAACAACAACACAAAATCTCACAAACGAAGCGGAACAAAATATAATATACAATAACAGCTTTTTATACAAAAGAAAAACTGTAACTGTTAATATACACACAAATTATCAGAGTACAATAATCAACATATAAATCTGGACAGTTATAATAACTTGTCCTCAAAATGCTGAATATACAGCCTATAATACACAGCGGAATATAATCAAAATACGCGTAATACATCTCTGCCCTGAGCTCCAAAGCAACCTAACCTGAATCTGTAATACTCGGTCTGACCCGAGCATTACAATAAAGTAACACCCGAGTCAGGCTGGAAACCAGCGTGAGTAAACACACTAAAATTGAACTACTAAAGTTATCAAAATCCTTTGAAAAACCAAGGTAACCCATAAGGCCACGTCACACATAACCACGATGGGTTTTTATCTTACAATAACCAAAACACTTTTTCAGAAAATCCGGTAATATTATAATAGTGTCTAAGTACTATACTTATTAAAATAACCGAAAATTAATCAAAATCCAGCATATTAGGCTTTAAAAATAAAAACCGTAAAGGTTCGTGATGGTTATTGGATCGAAGTGGTCTCGGATAATGCTGATATCCGATCCCGGTCTCTTCGAACTCTAAACGATAAATTTTAAATGTCCAAGTCGTTTTAAACAAACAATTCATATTCAGCGTGTCAACATCCACATATGGAAACTTATTACATATGTTCATTTCAAATAAAACATGCTAATGTTTTATTCCAACATTTCAATTTGTTTGGCTACTTCATGGTACAGACAAGAACAACTGAAATAAATATACAAGAGCAATAAAGCCAAACATAGATCGTTAACTTAATTTGGCGATTAATAATTAATACCAAAACAATTCACAATCCAGATTTAATTAACTTTAATTAACTGAATCCGCTTATATTTTAAATCCAAATTAATTATAATTTAAAGAAATTACAAAAATAATTTATTATAAGTTAATTCAGATTATAGTACCGGGTAATAGGATCACAATGCAAAAATCTTCATGTTGATTGGATTTTAAATGAATGAGAATATATGTTTTTGAATTAAAGGATTTTAAAATATAAACATTTGTCAAATTCTTTTATTTTCAAAACAATTTTCCTAGCCCAACATACTATACCCGGCCCAAACCCGAAAGAAAAAAAAAAGAAACAAACTGCCAAAACTTTCTTCTCCCCCTCCCTGCTCCTTTACCTCTCTTCTTCAATCATTTGAACAACAAGGCTGTGCATGTACGTGTGCACATGCACACTTGCTCCGGTCGACGTCTATCGCCGCCGACCCTTCCTACAAATCGCCTTCGACCTCTACCTCACGTCCATTCTCCTGGAAGCCTCGGCAATCACCAGCTCGACTTTTCGAACTTCAAACCCAAAACACGAACGTAGACCAAACCACCCCATCGCCTCTCCACGCCACCATAATTGTTCGTACACCACCAAAATTTTCCCAAAGCTTCACCGTGACCTACTCTTCCTATTTTCCCCATACCGCACGCCTCCTTGTCCCTCTCATCGCCGCTATTGATCAAAACCCAAAGCCAAAACAAAGGCAACCTAAAACCCTAAATCGATCTCACCTGCCCCTTCCACTCGATTAAAAATCACCGTGTTATTTTTTCTACGTGCACCATTTCCCAACACTCCTCCACACCCAACGCCGAGCCCCCAAGTCGACCACATCGCCGTAATTTGATCACAAACAAAATTCCGGTCATCTTCACTTTTCTCCCTCAATACACAACTAAAAATCTCCAACTCACTTCCAAAAATCACCATTTTCGATAACAAATTCACTCATGTAATCAAAAGATTAAATTGTGATATTTGATTTTTAGTCATTTATAAGTAGTTTAGTGTAATTTGGGTTTTTCTACCTCCATGCTTATCGATAATCGATGAAATAATTTTTAAAACAAGCTATAATAAAAAACAAGCAACTTTCCTTTTGGAATCAAGATCTAAAATTAAGTGGTTGTTGAGATGTGGATTTTTGAAGTTGAAAACTTTTACTGTTTTACAAAATATACACACACAGAGCAACTTTTGGAAAAAAATACCGTGTTTCTTTGATGAGCCAATGGAACTTTTCAAGTCCAAACACATATACATACACATATAAACATGTATCCCAGATCAATGATTCATTTAAAAGCACAGTTGTATGTATGTGTATATTAATCAGTTTAAGATGCTAAGTGTTGTACTCACTATTAATAAAAGGGATGTACTGCTGCTCTTTATCTTCTCCCCTGCTTCAAGCTTTACACTTAACTTGATTTTTGTTGTTTAACGGCAGCAATTTACTTTGTTTCTTTCTTTTTATACGAAAACAAGCAACCCGTATAGCTCTACAAATTTATAGAAGAAGTAAAGAGATATTTAGGCAAAAAGGTGGCTGTGCTTTTCATGGTACAGGCTTTTGCATTTTATTCTTTTTATTTTTATTCTTCTTATTTTGATTTGAAAATATGACTTGATTTGAAAATAAGATTGACTTGAAAACTTGAGTGAAAGATTTGATTTATTATATTCTTGAGTTGATATGCATTTATCATAATGTTCCCTTGTATGCAAACATACATCATATATATATATATATATGTATGTATGTATGTATAAATTTCCTATAACTTAGACCATATGCACATGTTTTTGTTTACTAACATGTATATATAACATGCTAAAGTTTTCTACTTCTTTACATAAACACTATATTTATAACAAACACACATATATAGCCACTTACAAGATTTTTTTATTTTTATTTTGTAATATTTTATTTTATTTTATATCATAAGTTTTGCATGTATATATCTATATATAATTCCATATACACTATTTTTAAGCATATATACATACACATATACTTTCATATATTTGTCATCATACATATATATATATATATTTATATTTACATTTATACAAATTTCCATATTCATTACTTCATATGGGCATATATACATATATATATATATATATATATACACTTATATATATATAAACATCATAAAGCTTGTGTATATTTACATATATGGATATTCTGCCTTAAATTTTAATGGTGGAATTTATATACATATTTCTATAAAATTTATCATATTCAAAAATTTCATTTAAAATTTGAATATAGTTTTATCAATTTATACATTCAGATATTTTAAATATCAGAAAATTTATCTATCCGACTTATAAAAATTAATATTTCAAAAACTAAAATTAGTCAATTATTCTAATATCAAATGGCTAAAAATCTGGGTCGTTACATTCCTCCCCCCTTAGAACTTTTCGTCCTCGAAAAGGAACGAAGAAAGGACTAGAATTTTGATGTATATTACTAAATTAATCATCTTTTAAACATTTAAACCTCTTACTCCTTTATTTTACATTTAAAGATACATACACCTTAAATTACATAGTATTTCCAAGCTAGTTTTTATATTAAAACATTTTTCATAACTTGATGTCTTAACAAGTCCATCCTTGTTCTTACAGAAATTTAGTCATACGTTGATCAGGCGTAGGACTGAAAATCTCTAAGTACTTAGTAGACCCGTTTCAACACCCAGTGAAAATACCTGAAAAACATTTTCAAAAATGATATGGAAAGTATCATCCCCATTTTCCTTCTTTAACACCATGGATTGCAGTTAACACGATGATTGTGTCGCCATCCCGGCGAAATCATAAGTAAACTGTAGGCATCAACACCTCTCGACTTACGCATTGGGAACACAATAGTCCGCAGCTACACAAAGGTTGCGTTGCTATCACAGCAAAACCATAAGTAGTCTGTAGGCAATCTTTGCCCCCCGAATTATGCTATCAAATGAAACTGAACTACATAGATCGCAGCTACACAAAGGTTGTGTCACTATCCCAGTGAAACAAAACGTAGACTGTAGGCAATCCCTGCCTCCCGAATTACACTATATAACCAAACCACATAGATCGCAATCTACCGATGTTACATCGCTATCCCAGCAAAATCAAACGTAGATTGTAGGCAATCGCTGCCTCTTGAATTACGCTATGGAACCGAACCACATAGATCACAATCTACCGATGTTACGTCGCTATCACAGTGAAATCAAACGTACACTGTAGGCAATCTCTGCCTCCTGAATTACGCTATGGAACCACGATAGATCGCAGTTACACAAAGGTTACGTTGCTATCACAGCAAAACCAAACGTAACTGTAGGTATAATACCCCTCGATTTACGCTATACAAACAAATGATCACTAGGAATGCATGAGTTTTGTCCGGACGTCCTCTAGGATCCCAATTCTCTTTGAACCCACCCTATGGATTCCTAGGTAAAACCACCCAGTGGATCTCCTACTCCAAGTTTCGACTTTCGAGGGGGTGTCTTTCCATACTATTGGTTTCAAGACATATCATACTATATATATAGTAACTTCAAATCATACACTTCATGTGTATCACATATAAATTTTATCTATATAAACCGATAGTTTTTAAATTCGGTTTACCCAATTTCCAAATCGACTATTTTCCAAAGTCAAAAGTCTTTAAAAATCAATAGGTTCCAAAACTATTTCAACTTCATTCTCATATACATATAAGATCATTCTTTCCAACTCAAATAATTTAAGGATTAATAGTTTCTATGTCCGCTTCATACTTATATATACTCCATTTAGTATTTCAAATATCTTTCAAAGATCATTTCCCTTTGGTTATAAATTCAACAAGGGGAGTTTGAATATATAACTAACATATATAATCTCATTAGTGCCAATCAAAAATTTCCAAGTTCGATTACTTTACAAAGTTATTTGTAACATTTCTTACCTCTTATGTAAGTCTCAGTTATAGTAACTATTCAAAAATTATCATATTTACTCAAATTATACTATTTCACTTCAAAATCATTTTTGCCTTAATATCTCAATTTCGGTTCCAATTCAAAATTGCTTTGAATTTCCATTTAGGTTATAACTTCAATTTAACCCAATTTGTATTTAAATCCATGATTTAAATATAAACAGTTTCCACTCTGACCAGTTTGAATTTAGAAAATAGCTTGAATGGTTTTAAAATAGTTAAATAGTTAATATAAGATAGTTTGAGTTTTTTTTAAAATGGTTTATATAGTAAAATAGCTTGGAAAACCAAAATAATTTAAATATTTAAGAAAATGGATTTAAACAGTTTATATTAAAATAATTTATTTGAAAATAGTTTCAAAGTCAAACTAATTCAATTCCTAATCTACCAATTCAAATCAATTTCAATTTCCATTTCCATTTAAATTGATTCAATTCCGATTTCAATTCGAATTAACTTTGATTCCAATTTTAATTCAAATCGATTTCAATTTCGATTCCAAATTAATTCAATTTCGATTTCAATTCCAATTTGAATTAATTTCAATTCAATTACCCATTTTAAGCCATTTCGATTTATATAAATTCGAGTTCGATTTTCAAAATATCAATTTAAATCACTTAAATCAAATTAAGTTTCAATATTCAATTTAAAAATCCAAATCCATTAATAATAATTCAATTCCGAGCCCAAATTTTGAAATATCCATTTAAATTACTTTTACTTGGATTTATTTCAAGGTTCGTGTAAGAGTTCAAACCCTTTTAAAACAAATCAATTTCTGGAATTCAAGTGATTCCTCAATTATAACTTTAAAATTTCAAACCCGATTCTTTAAACAATTCCGGTTGACAAGTTCATTTTTAACATTTCAAACTCAAGTTTAAAAACGATTCCATTTCCATAAATTCGATTTTATTTCTTAAAATCAAAATCATTTAAATAATTTCAAATCAAAATGTTTTTTTAACCAATCTGGTGTTCGTATATAATTTTCTATCCTATGGCCAAGCGAATCCATATTCTCAATTTAATTTCAGGGATGGATATATACCATTTCAATCCAAAATAAATGTCATAGGTATATACCATTTCAACCTATTTCTTAATTTATTCGAAATAATTCGATTTACAGTTTTATATACTATAAATAATATACAGGATGATAACAGGATATTTCAAAATAAATAAACATCCAAATCATTTAAAACATCAATCAATAGCATCCATCAAAATTTTCAGAATTCGAAACCCGTTTTATTTCAAAAATCCTTTTGAAATCATTCATACATACATAACTTCTTTTGCACCTCTTATCAAATCTATACCTTTTCTTTTACAATTTAATTTATTTAACTTTCATAAGTTAAATTTTGATTTCACCTTGAAATTTCCAATTTCAGGTTATAAGTTGAAAACTTATTTAACTTGGCCTAAGTTAATTCCTAATTCGTTCAATCCATTTAAACTTACTCAATTTAAACTTTTACGTCCAAAAATTTAATTTGCACACTTCTTTTCTCATTAACATCGTTTCCCACTTATAAGTTCAAAAACTTATTTTCCTTTGGTTACACTTCTCATTTCAATGGGAATCCCAGAATTCAACACCCGGTATTTATTTCAAATCAACTTCGAAATCATACATATATACACACACACACATATACATATATATCCCATTTATATACCAAATCACACTTTTAAATTTTAAACCAACCTTGGTTTTTATCCAAAACAAATTCTTCAGAATTTTTAAAACAACCCTTGTTCTCAAAACAAAATTTTCATATAAAAAATAATCTAAATAATCTTACTTATTATTTCCTCAAACACTTTGAAACACATTTAAAAAATTTCCGAAACTTAGATTCAAAACTTCTCCATTTAAATTCATTTTAATTTATAAGTCACATTTATAAATTATGCTTATATAATTTCATTTCACACTGTTTTATCATTTTTTATTTTGTAATAAACATCCTCATTAAGACACAACACCCAATTTATGATAATATTCAATATTATCATACCTAGAAACCAAACACATTCCATATATTCCATAATAATTTCCTAAAAAATTATTTCTATATATAAAATATAATCAGGGTTAACTTCATTTCAAAACACTTTGAAAAACACTCCCAAAATTTCTGGGATTTAAATTCTAGTTTGAATCTATTTTTAGCTTAACCCACTTGTATAGTTCATCCTTATAAATTTCTATTTGGTTATATATACATATAACCACTTAATTTTATAATCTTATTTACAATAATAACAACCAATCACCTTGATATACTATAATAATTCAGAAAAAATATTTCTTTTTATATCAAAATATAATCTTATATAAAAATCGTTTATCCTTTTTAAAATTATTATATAAGAAAATAACAAGTACGCTCTCATATATAATACACTCAACTCATCCTAGGGTACTACAGACCCTATCTCTAATGAGCAGTTCCCACCAGAGCCAAGATTCTCGCTTAACCTTCAGCTCTAATACCACGTGTAATGAACAGGTAGATTTTCGACCCCCGAAAATCGAGTGTCGGAAATACTAGGTTGTTAGGGGTTAAGAAGAAAGAGATAGAAGAAGAAAACAGAAATAACAACAACATAGAATCTCACAAACTCAGCGGAACAAAATATAATATACAATAATAGCTTTTTATACAAAAGAAAAACTATAACTGTTAATATACATACAAATTATCAGAGTATAATCATCAACATATAAATTTGTATAGTTATAATAACTTGTCCTCAAAATGCTGAATATACAGCCTACAATACACAGCGGAATATAATCAAAATACGCGTAATACATCTCTGCCATCCAGCTCGTCTCCTAAGCTCCAAAGCAACCTAACCTGAATCTGTAATACTCGGTCATATCCGAGCATTACAATAAAGTAACACTCGAGTCAGGCTGGAAACCAACGTGAGTAAACACACTTAAATTGAACTACTAAAGTTATCAAATCCTTTGAAAAACCAAGGTAACCCGTAAGGTCACGTCACACATAACCACGACGGGTTTTTATCATACAATAACAAAAAACACTTTTTCAGAAAATCCGGTAATATTATAATAGTGTCTAAGTACCATACTTATTAAAATAACCGAAAATTAATTAAAATCCAGCATATTAGGCTTTAAAAATCAAAATCGTAAAGGTTCATGGTGGTTATTGGATCGAAGTGGTCTCGGATAATGCCAATATCCGATCCCGGTCTCTTCGAACTCAAAACGATAAATTTTAAATGTCCAAGTCGTTTTAAACAAACAATTCATATTCAGGGTGTCAACATCCACATATGGAAACTTATTACATATGTTCATTTCAAATAAAACGTGCTAACGTTTCATTCCAACATTTCAATTCATTTGGCTACTTCATGGTACAAACAAGAACAATTGAAATAAATATTCAAGAGCAATAAAGCCAAACATATATCGTTAACTTAATTTGGCGATTAATAATTAATACCAAAACAATTCACAATCCAGATTTAATTAACTTTAATTAACTAAATCCGCTTATATTTTAAATCCAAATTAATTATAATTTAAAGAAATTACAAAAACAATTTACTATTAGTTAATTAGAATTAAACAATCCATTTAATAACTAATTTATTAATTACATAAGGTTAAATCAAATAAGAATTTAATTTTAATTTTTTTACTTCAATTTTTATAAATAATTAAGTTTTTAAATTAAAGAAAATTTAACAACATAAATTCTTATTATAATACCAGGTAATAGGATCACAATGCAAAAATCTTTATGTTGATTGGATTTTAAATGAATGAGAATATATGTTTTTGAATTAAAGGATTTTAAAATATAAACATTTGTCAAATTCTTTTATTTTCAAAACAATTTTCCCAGCCCAACATACTATACCCGGCCCAAACCCAAAAGAAAAAAAAAGAAACGAACTGCCAAACCTTTCTTCTCCCCCTCCCTGCTCCTTTACCTCTCTTCTTCAATCATTTGAACAACAAGGCTATGCACGTACGTGTGCACATGCACACTTGCTCCGATCGACGTCTATCGCCGCCGACCCTTCCTCAAATCGCCTTCGACCTCTACCTCACGTCCAATCTCCTAGAAGCCTCGGCAATCACCGGTTTGACTTTTCGAACTTCAAACCCAAAACACAAACGCAGACCAAACCACCCCATCGCCTCTCCACTCCACAATAATCATTCGTACACCACCAAAATTTTCCCAAAGCTCCGCCACGACCTACTCTTCATATTTTCCCCCTACCGCACGCCTCCTTGTCCCTCTCATCACCGCCATTGATCAAAACCCGAAGCCAAAACAAAGGCAACCTAAAACCCTAAATCGAGCACAACCGCCCCTTCCACTCGATTAAAAATCACCCTGCTATTTTTCCCACGTGCACCATTTCCCAACACTCCTCCACACGCAACGCCGAGCCCCTAAATCGACCGCATCGCTGCAATTTGACCACAAACCAAATTCCGGTCATCTTCACTTTTCTCCCTCAATACACAACTAAAAATCTCCAACTCACTTCCAAAAATCACCATTTTTGATAACAAATACACTCATGTAATCAAAAGATTAAATTGTGATATTTGATTTTTAGTCATTTATAAGTAGTTTACTGTAATTTGGGTTTTTCTACCTCCATGCTTATCGATAATTGATGAAATAATTTTTAAAACAAGCTATACTTAAAACCGAGCAACTTTATTTTTGGAATCAAGATCTAAAATTAAGTGGTTGTTGAGATGTGGATTTTTGAAGTTGAAAACTTTTACTGTTTTACAAAATATACACACACAGAGCAGCTTTTGGAAAAAATACTGTGTTTCTTTGATGAGCCAGTGGAACTTTTCAAGTCCAAACACATATACATACACATATAAACATGTATCCCAGATCAATGATTCATTCAAAAGCACAGTTGTATGTATGTGTATATTAATCAGGTTACGATGCTAAGTGTTGTACTACTATTAACAAAAGGGATGTACTACTGCTCTTTATCTTCTCCCCTGCTTCAAGCTTTACACTTAACTTGATTTTTGTTGTTTAATGGCAGCACTTTACTTTGTTTCTTTCTTTCTTTTTATACGAGAACTAGCAACCCTTATAGCTCTACAAAATTATAGAAGAAGTAAAGCGATATTTAGGCAAAAAGGTGGTTGTGCTTCTCATGTTAAAGGCTTTTGCATTTTCTTCTTTTTATTTTTATTCTTCTTATTTTGATTTGAAAATCTGACTTGATTTGAAAATAAGATTGACTTGAAAACTTGAGTGAAAGATTTGATTTATTATATGCTTGAGTTGATATGCAATTATCATAATGTTCCCTTGTGTGCAAACATACATCATATATATATATATATATATATGTATGTATGTATAAACTTCCTATAACTTAGACCATAAGCACATGTTTTGTTTACTAACATGTATATATAACATGCTAAAGTTTTGTACTTCATTACATAAACACTATATTTATAACATAAACACATATATAGCCACTACCAAGAATTTTTTATATTTTTTTATAATATTTTATTTTATTTTATATCATAAGTTTTGCATGTATATATCCATATATAATTCCATATACACTATTCTTTAAGCATATATACATACACATATACTTACATATATTTGGCATCTATACTATATTATTATTAGTGAGTTTGGATTCCAGAGCGCACAGGCCTCCTCAAATTTTGCGAACTGAATCGTCTCCGTCTTTATTTCCTTCTCCACTCTCGATATTCTCCACTTCCTTCCTTTTCGTACAGTTGAGAATTTCTTTCTCACCAGCGCTAATCTCTTCTTCCCCATTCATCCGGCTGAAATCAATAAATTCCCGTTTCGCTAATCTCCTCTTCCCCCTTTTCCTCCTGAGGAAATCAATAAATTCTCTCCTATAGAACTGTACAATGAATAAAATCGAAATCCCTTAATTTGTTCTCGAATTATTCGCCTAATTAGGTTGAATTGCACCAACTTCCTCGCTTTCTTCTTCCGCGCGTAGAGTTCCAATTCAGGTAAGCACTAATCCCTAATCCCTAATCGTACACCCTTTTCTGATTTTGTATTTGTTTCCATTTAACCTTTTTCTGTCTCTTAGTTATTTTGCTACTGCAATTGAGTTGAAGATCTGAGCTTTTAATGTCTTCCGATTCAAGTACGTTGTTGTTCTCCCTATTTGATTTCTATTTTCATTGCTTTCGTTTTAAGTATCGTATTTCTCTTCTCCCTATTTTAATATTGTTTTCATTGCTTTCGTTCTGAACGATTACTGTTAGTGTTTCTTTAAATTCTGCAGCTGTATTTGTGGTTGCTAATTGAACATTCTACTATAGTTTATTGTTGGATCCTTTGTTATTAAACTACCAAAAAATCCATTCTTCTTTTTTCATTGCTTAATTTAAGGACGAAAATCATGAGCGAGTTAAGAAGCATATCGTATATCACATCAGCTCTTTTGAATAAGGGAAAATTTTAAAATTTAACATAGAAGATACTGTAATTTATTTATAATTATCAAAATATATTTATAAACTTTTCCCCTTCTAATTTACTGCATATATGTATTTAGGAATGATATTGTGGAAAGTTTTAATTATTTTCCTCTTGCTTACTGTGTAAACAACATCATATTGGCATCTAACTTTATAGTATTTAGTTGATGCATTTAATATGTTTACATTTTTCAGGAAGATAAATCTAATTTTGTGCAATATTCATATTAATGTCTCATTTTGAGTATCTTCTTCTTTTGCTTTTAGAAAAAATGAAACATACGAATCTACAGTAAATTGAATCATTTATATGCTGATGATATTTCACCTTTGACTTCACTCAATTACTTTTGCAAGTTACTTGAATTTTCATAGGTGGAGATTCTTATTATACCTTTACATGATGAAAATTTGTATTGAAGTGAACATCTTTTTTTTGAATATGTAGCAATACATATTTAACTTAGTAATCAAGGTACGCTTTCATCCTCTGCATAGCACAATTTTTTCATGCATTACTTCCTTTTTATAGGTTTTTTCCTTCAAAGATAAAGACAAAAGTACACTTATATTAAGTGGTTAAATGGTGTATGCCTTTCAGTTTGAGTTTTAGTTCAAGTTTGTTTGGTACTCCTGAATGCTATTATGTGGTCATTATAAAACTCATTATTTTCACATATATTATATTCTATCATTACAAAATGAATTGCATAGATATATGTGTGCACTGGAAGCATTTAGAAGGTGGAAGATCAACTATATACTGAGATTAACTGTATACTGAAACCATAGTGAGTATTGCAATGACCACAATAAGTATTTTATTGAAACCACAATATGTTCAATTTTGGGTTTCTTTATTGTTAAAGTGTCTAAAGCACAGTAAGTATTTTACTAAAACCATAATTTATACAGTTTGTGCAATCCTTTACTTATTACTGTTTAAAAGTTGCATATTTTGCCTTTGTTGAAAGTTTCTTTAGTCATGTTGGTATCTAAAGCAAGGAAACTAGATGTTTGTGCAGGTTTAATTCCCATCTTTTGCAATCCTTTATTTATTAACTAGGACCATTTTATTTTCCTTGCTTAAACTTAATTCATTGTCCATAGGCTATTAGCAACTTGGATCGGCTTTGATCAATGATATAACCCTATAAAGATAGTTTATATATGGTAGTGTTGTGCATGCATATTTTTCCGATTGTTGTATGAACTCTACATCTATTTTTTCTTACCTGGCTTATAAAATGGTCGTGCTTCGTGCTAATCAATATGGTGTTGATAATAATTAGTGATTGACTCATGAAGCAATTGCATTTCAGGTTAATGCACCTTTTTTCTGAAAAATAAATAAAGCAAACCTATTTGCTATTATATAGAAAGATGAATGCAGCATTGGCTCTAGAAAACTACGCACATGGCATATTATATAGTTTGATACATGGTTGATGCCACATGAAGCTTCTCCAAAGTATATGGTTAAACATGCATGGGTAGTAACTCATCCCTACAATAACGTAACCCTACATTTGTTGCCAATTTTCTTCATTTAAATATGTATTTCTTTTAGTGGTATCAGCACTAAATGCATGTAAAGTTTATATAATTTGTGAATATCTTCACCTTTTAATTTCTGTCTTGATTATTAGATTCTTCCATCCTTTTCTACTATTCATAAGAAATGCTCGAGTACTTTTAAAAAATTTCAATCATTATCTACCGATTTTCCTCTTTAACTATCGGAAAGAATGGATTATGTTGGCGAATAAAAATAATAATAGGTTGATTTTATTTTAAAATAGTGCATTGCTAAGTATCTATAAATTTTATTTTAGCGGTACATTAATAATGATGCATGATTGAGCTTTTATAATTTTTTGTAATTTGACATATAGTGTATGAGCAGTATACATATGAACTTCACTGAAAGATTGAGAGATATTCATTTATTCACTCTTTTACTAATATAATCTTATAATTTTTTAACATTTGATTTGCAGGTATTGTGCTTTGAACCATAAGAGAAATGAACAATAAAGCTTCTAATAGAGTATCAAATTGCCCTCATACAGCCAATTTGCATCATATATGATTCATCCTTTATTTTAAAAATCTCACACCTCCTCCCTTCAAGTTTTCTAATAGAGCTATCTGGTTTTTGTTGTTTTACTTTTTTTTCCTTCTGAAGTAGGTTCTTAGAAACTAATTAAAGAGATCTGATGTTGCTATTGAAGCCTTTGTTCAACCACATTAAAAAAGTCCTATATACAGGTATGTTGATAACATCTCTTGCATGTATAGATAATTGTAAAACTTTTTTATGTACAACAAATACATATTCATAATTAATTGATTTTGACCCACCCCCTAAAGCATTAATCTACTTTCATGCATGAATTTGTATTTCATTTCAGCATTCATCTTTTTAAGTCTGTAGGTTACCAAAGGTCACACAAAATAGCTTTATGGGAATGATCCGATCATGGTTTTATGGTGGTCTAATAAAAATTGTTCTTACAAGTAAATCTTTATATGAAATGTCTATATATTTATTATTACTTCTTAATCTTTAGATATAGGAATGATCTGATTATTACTTCTTACAAGTAAAGCAACATTGATTATAAATTAGAGATCTTTAGATAATGTTTGTCATTTAACATGATTACAGATGTTATTGCAAAACACTAATTTTTTTTAAAATACTCAAGCTAACCTGTCTTAACTTATGTTGTGTTCTTCTTATGTCATATAAAAAGCTAATTTAAACTGTACATGTTGAATTTAAGTTTAAAAGCCTCTTTGAGTCTTAATTGATTTTTTCGTAAATATTATTAGAATTTTTTTTGAAAAAAATTAATAATGAATCTACCAAAATGCTCCTGTTTATTCTTCATTTGCATCACTGATTATAAGTTTGAAGGGAAAAAGAACGACTCCACTTGCGACATTGATTATATTTTACAGCTCTTCATTCAATGTTTGTTTGTCACTTAAAATGATTACAAATGTTACTGGAAAACAGTGATTTTTTAAACATATATATTCAAAACAACATGTCTTATCGTGTTCTTCTTATGTCATATAACAAGTTAATTTATGTTGAATTTAAAATCAGATGCCGCTGAGTCTCATATTGATTTTTTCGAAAATACCATCAGAAATAATTTCGGGAAAAAAGTTTGAATCTACCAAAATGCTCCTGTTTATTCTTCATTTGCAATATTGATTATAAGTTTGAAAAATAAAGAATGACTCCAATTGCAACATGGATTATAAATTACATTTCTCAACTTAATGTTTGTTTGCATTTAAAATGATTACAAATGTTATTGGAAAACACCGCTTATTCTTTGTTCTTATCATTTAAAGATAAAAGGAGGCGGTGAAACACTCCCATTGGTTAAAATATTACATAGCTGTCATAACCACGTTTTCTAATCATTTTAATGAAGCGTGAACCATTGTAGAACGCCTCAATGTAATTTTGTGTCTGCTTAAAGAAACCAGCTGTACTCATATTTCTAATTTTTACTTTTTAATATATGTACTCTAACTGGCCCACTTAACTTATGTTGTTTTCTCTTTATGTCATATATAATAAGGTATTTTAAACTTTACATGTTGAATTTAAACTCAAAAGCCTCTTTACTCTCATATTGATTTTTTCGAAAATATATCTGCATTTGAATTTGTATTATACCAATTTGAGGTTCTAAACTCAAAAGAAGTGAAGGTCCAAAGTATAAAATCTTTATTTAATGTCATAAAAGATAAATGAATTTTATATATTAATCCACAGATAAACTCAACTATTTCAGTTTACTTTGTATGTTATTTTTGTTCATTATGCACTATTAGTTTGTAGCATATAAGTGAATTTTGTATAAATCTATAGATATACTCAACTAATTTGTACATCTTTTTGAAACTAAAATATCATTTGAATGGATGGAAAAGCCATTAAATGAAAATGTATAATTTTACTCTAACCATTTATTGGAGGTTGGATATGTTTCATGTGTACTAAAGGATATACCACATATCATCAATAATCAATAGTAGGTTGAAAGAGCAATGAGTAATTTGATAAACTAAGTTGGTTTTAATTTCACATTCTTTTTGCATTTTAACTATTCCTGGATTTGATTTATCCAAGTGTCTTATCTTTGATATCTTGATTTCCAATGCATTTAATATAAATGTCTTCATCGTTTTTGATTTCATCGGTTTTTTTATAATAGGCGTAGCCTAGGTATCAACTTAAAATTCCAAAAACTGTCTATCCCACATGTCCAGGTGGATTTTGCATGGATTAAAATGAAGATGAGAACACTAATTTTAATTTTTTGTACACAATTTTGAGTTTGGGAAGCTTGCTAAGTATCATACAAAGTCAAATGGATTTAGTGTGTATTAGCAAGCGATAATTGTGAGGACTGTTCTAAAAATGAGAGGATGTTGAAAATGAGGAGAGATGTGTTAGCTCTAACTGAAAGTTACCCAATGTCCAACTGTGTTAGTATAGGATCTATTTATCTTTGATCATTGTTCTTTACCTCTGTAGTTGGTACTTTTTCAACGCACTTATAATACAATCTACAGTTCAATTGGTTTCAAACTCCACTCAAAAATTGCCTTTTTCCTTGGCTATAACAAATATTATACCAACTAACTCTAGCTGATGGCTAGAGGGAGACGCATAAGATTTTTTTAGGATGACTATGAAAAGTAAGAGCCAAAAAGGAAAGTTGTATGATTACACGCATTACCCAAGTGACATTAGGAATGGTGATGGTACTGCTTACGCAATCAAAAGAATAATAAATAATAGGTATATAATTAATACACAAGTTCAAATTTAATTTATTACGCTCTATTACTTGCAGGAAGCACATTTAACTACAACAGACCATGTTTGGGTTTATCTATGTTTATATAAGTAAGCAATGAATTTTGGGCAAGTTAATATATTTCTGTGGTTGAATTATCTCAACTATTTTTCATGAATACCTGTCTTTTTGAAAAATGCAACATAAGTTCCATAAACAATCACTTTTGAAACCCAATGCACTGCTAAATTTTGTGACGTTCAGTTTTCTCCCAATGTGCACCAAGCCACACATAGCGGTGATCCTGGTGATTTCCCTCTTTAGTATCATTGTTGTATCTCTTTCTTTTACTTCCATGCAATCTAACATTGGAATATGGTATAATTGAAATACTGGAATATATTTAGTATTTTAATCATGCATGGAACATCATGAAACACCTCTTGAAACATAACATTTATCATAAATATTACTACCGTGTACAGTTTAAAAGACAAAGCATGCAGGGCCAAAAATTCATTGACCAAAATATGCTCCCCAAATAAATATTTCATGCCTTTTTACAATGATGTTTTAAATGCAGGTTAAATACTATTTTATATTTTCCTACCTTTGGAGAAGATCCAATAGCAATAGTGGCACCACATCATCACACGTTCAAGATAAACATAATGGTTCTTTTTATATGTAAAGTTAAACATAATGGTTGTTCTTTTTATATGTATTGTTATACTTTAGGCATTAATTATGTTGGTTGGTTTAATATGTATGCAAGTTCAATTTGCTGAGATTTAGCTGCTATGATAACTATAAGTGTTTTGTTGATATTTTAAGAGATTTTATGAAATGTATATTATTTCAGGTAAAAACTGTAATTAGAAGTAGTTATTCTGCATGTGGAAAACAGTAGGTAAAATAAAAACGTGCGCTTCTAATTATGACTTTTTTTCTTCCCTCTTTGTTAGTTAAAGTTAGAATTTATGTATTCTAGGTCAGTTAAAGATAGAAGTTCTAACTTGCACTTAAACAATTCTTTTCATTTTAGCGTTTGACTTTGCTGCTTTATGTCAGCACTTTAGAGTGTGTAGATGCCTGTGGTTTTTACATCACGTCAAAGGTGGACTCATCATTTTAATGTTATGATGAACTGAACAATTTGATATGTTGGTAGTTTAACAAATCTCATTTCTTATCTCTTTTAAATGCCCATTTCGTTTCATAAAAGAATCGCATCCTTGAAAAGAATAAAAGATCGGTATGAGGAATCAGAAGAACCATTTTGGTGGAACTAACCGCACATTTTCAGATATATTCTCAAAACTAAAATCAGTTTTTTTTCTACAGCCGTGTGCGTAGCACGGGTTCACACTAGTTATATATATATATATACATTTATACAAAGTTTCATATTCATTACTTCATATGGGCATATATACATATATATATACTTATATGTATATATATTTAAACATCATAACGCTTTGGTATATTTACATATATGGATATTCTGCCTTAAATTTTAATGGTGGAGTTTATATACTATAAAATTTATCATATCCAGAAATATCATTTTAAATTTGAATATAGTTTTATCAATTTATATATTCAGATATTTTAAATATCAGAAAATTTATCTATCCGACTTATAAAAATTAATATTTCAAAAATTAAAATTAGTCGATTATCCCAATATCAGATGGCAAAAAATCCAGGTCGTTACACCTGAACTACATTCTCTTAAGAATCTAGCAACCACTTGTTGCACACCAGAAGAGAATACAACTCTAAAGTATAAAATACTTCCTAATAGCAATCACACGAATTTAACCAAGGCATCCCATACTACCCTATGAAATTCGAGTTTTCGCTAGTGGGCTAGTAAGTTCCACTCAAACATTCTATTCAATGAGTTATACCATATTTGACGAAGCGTTATTCGAAAGCATTTAAACCAATCGATGACACTAAGTCGATTATTAGTAATCCTCAAATTATATAATTAAGGTTCTCAAAACATTTTTTTTCTTCTGAGTTTATTATGTAAAACACCTATTATAATTTTCCATAAATCCATTCGTTATTTAACTTTATAAAATTATTTACAGATTTGCTAAAATATTCCATAATGCCGAATTGTTCCAAAATTTAACCAAGTTATCTCAAATTTCCATATGGTCGTATTATTCACAAAACTATACTTTAAAACCATATTTAATTACTCTTCTAAATTCATATTAAAATATAACCTATTAAAAAATAAATTAAGTTTATACTTTTCAAAACTACATTTCCAAATTCCATGAATCCTATATTATTTATTTAATAAATCATATTACTTATATTCCAAATCCATAATCACTTTTATGTAAAAAATAGATTAGATTTGTATTTCAAAAGTCATATTTCCAGATCGGTAAATATTTTACTAAACATGCTTAATATATAAAATAACTTGCTAAAAAAATCATTTTTAATATTTATTAAGTTAATTTAGAAATAATTCTAAGATTTATAGATTAAAAATAGTTCTCTTTTGTAAACTTAAAACTCGAAAGTTGTAGACAAAAGTCTTAGCTTTCAAACAAGAAATGATCATCTAATTTTGATTTACGGTTTAAAAGTTATGACCGAAATAATTTTCAAATTTAAATTTATTAACTCTGTCCTTCATTGACAGGGCAGCGACAAAGAAACGAATTTTTGACCCTTTAAACTTCAAAATTATGCAAAACACAAAACAAGAAAGCTGTAGCATAAAGTATATGCTTTCCAAAAATTCCAAATTTATCAAATTCTGATAAGTAACGAAAAGGTTATGCCTAAAACAAATTTTTTTTTCAGTGCTAAGATTAAACATAGGACATAAATGATACCTCTTCTTCAAACCCACATAACTCTTAGTAAACTACGGATTTACAAAAAGTGGTAAACATAAAGTTTTTTCTTATAATAAAACCTTTCAAATGAAAAAAATCGCAGTCAATCTTGGTCTACCAATCAAAAGTTATGATAATTTTATTATCGGGTTTCAACTTATAGAAATTGCAGAGGGCAGAGCTACACCATCGGTTTAAAACTCATTTTCGACCCTCTAAACTATAAAATTTCGACAAGTGATTAAACAAAAACTTGTAATTAACTGAAAGAACTTTCTACCACAAAAAGTTTCAATCAATTTGAAGCAATTTACACCAAAATATCACTGTTTTACTGCAGCGATTTACACAATTTATTTTCAGCAAGCAATCAAATAATTACCCAAATTCAAGCAATCAATTCACAATCAAAGTAAAAGCAATTCAATTAAAAAAATCATCTAATTCAATCCAAACAGCAACTAATCGATTACACATATGAATTAGAGATAGTAGAGTGAGTATTCAACTCACCTTTCACTAGAGATTGCAACATATCTTCTCAAATATGTAAGCAAATCACCTCTGTGACGCCCCACCTCTATGCTCACACTAGCCAAGGACACTACTGAGTAATGCCGTCAACTAGCGCGAAGAATAAGGTTGTTGAGGAGCGACCATATGTGTAATTGCTTTGTGCGAGTACCGATATGTCAGAAAATATAACTTACACTTCATTTCAAGAGGAAATCCGACATATCAAATACAAACTCAAAGCTACCACACAGTGGCTAAGTGGACCTCGGAAACAAATATAGAAATAAACATAACACAAACCAGTCACAGACATTCATATCACAAAGGCGGAATCAGATATGAATATAACACATAAAAGTGTACATCAAAATAGTGCTCAACAGAACGGGGTATAGTCCCCCACGAGGACAAAGAGACATCGCACAATGCTAGTCTAAATCACAAAATGATCATCATCGATCATCAAGAAGTGTCGATTACACTAAGCTAGTAAATATAAGAGTTTAGCTTCATGTCCCATAACCACTTGCTTAACTCAAATATTTACAAACATATTGTAGATTTCCACTCGAAAATTGTCACAAAAGTTTCAATCGAACAAGTCCAAAAATTAACCGACGAAGTAAACGCAAGCGTTTCATACCACTTGTTTTACTAAGCCGTTTAATTAGATTTCTCATACGAATAAGGTAAAGGTTTGTATATACTAATAGATTGGAAAACGGTTTTATAAGCGAGCTTTGTATTAAAAATAGAGTTGAAATCATCTTTGTGAAAGAGTTTGAATATTTACTACTAGTATAGAAACCTTTGTATTTAGAAGTGACAAGTCACAAAAATGATTGTAGAAATAATCAATCATCAAAATCCACATTCGAAGACGTGAATTAAATCCAAAGAAATCGATACCAAATCCATCAAAATGGATATTCCCAAAAATCCCGAAGAAGAAGTCATCAAGGTCGATAAAAGCGATAACAACTAATCGGAGCAACTAAAATCGATAAACAATGGAACTCCACACAAAACAGCCTTAATAGGCAAAAATAAACATTTCCAGACGTCTGCTTTGGAATCCAGACGTCTGGATTTGTTTTTTGAAAAATTGTTCAGAAAGCCACCCAGACGTCTGGAATTATCAAAACAGACGTCTGAGCCATGTCCAGACGTCTGGTTTTGAATCCAGACGTCTGGTTTCGTTCTCTGGAAATTATCCAGAGAACTCCCAAACGTCTGAAACTTCAAGTCAGACGTCTGAGACTCATCCAGACGTCTGATCTTGAATTTCATACTTCTGGAAATAGTCTTTGACTTTTTTTTATATATTGCGTGCATACATTTTTGCTCCAGGTCCAAACCAGACGTTTGGACTTGGTCACCAAACGTCTGGTCACCTGGTCTGGGCAACATTTTGCCTAGGCCAAAGTGGCCAAAACGTATCGGAAGCGAACGGACGAGCAACGGCGACTAAGGATTTACGCCAAGCGACAACCTGGCCTTAAAGGCTCTTCGATACACCCCGAATATCAATGTCCAAATATCCATAGAAGGATTTTCATAAAATTGGACCAAAACACCAAACTTTGGAAAATTCACCAAATCAATTCAAATTAAAAGAAAATGAATATGCACAAATGTTAGGAATTCATACCTATTAACAATGATAGCTATAGACATAGATGTGAGTTAAAGAACTCACCTTTTCAATTCAAAACACAAGTGAGAAGCTACCGAGCAAGGCTAGAACAATCTATTTTCGATTATAACCCAAGAAGCTTCAATCTAAGCTCAAAAGAAAACTTTTCCTAAGTTAGGATTTAGAACATTTCAGAACTCGAAGAGAGATTGAGATGGAGAAGGTGGAAAGAAAGCTTACCTAAGCTTCACCTTGATTTTGGAGCAAGAAATGGAGTTTGCAATTGAATCTAGGGCTTGGAATTTCTAATTCCACTTCTCTTCCCCCATTTTCAGTTTAGCTTGAGAAAAAGAAATGAAATGAGGATGAGTGGATGAAGAGAAGGGCTGAGTTAGGTTATAGAATGAGTTGGGTGAAACCCAAACCCAAAAGCCCAAGTGAAAATAACAAAATTCAACTCACTCCAAACATATCGAAGCTTATACTCAAAAAAGTCGCAAAGGCCATTTTGGACTCAATGGAAGTGATCTCGAGTCCCAATTCGACTGTTTGCAAAAAGTAGCTTTTCGGACTTCAGCCCGATTAGATTAATGATTCTATATTTAAATATTCAATCGTAAAATATGCGGGTTGTTACAGACTCCCCTCCTTAAAGAAATTGCGTCCTCGCAATAATTAAGAGGAAAAATAAAAAGTAACAACCATAAAAGCATATGAACACAAAAGAAAAATTGAAATAAGAAGTTCAACATAAAGAGCACGAAAGGGTAAGTCCGGGTGTGTTTGCTCGATGAATTCTCAAGATTCCCAAGAGAAATCCTTAGGATTTGAGGACCATTGAACTTTCACAAGAAGAACATCTTTATTTCGAAGGCGTTCAACCTCCGAAGCAATGATATGAATAGAATGTTGCTCATAAGTCAAATTTGGTGAAACCTCAATTTCCTCAATAATACCGGACTCAAGAATAAAATCGAAATCCCTAAGGTATTTCCGTAGTTGAAAGACGTGGAAAACGTCATGAATAGCAGAAAATTGAGCCGGTAATAAAAAGCGATAAGCCACGGAACAAATACATTCGGTGATGGGAAATGGACCAAAATATCGAGGTGCTAACTTTCCCGATCAACAGAAATGCACAACACTCATCATAAGTGAAACACAAATGAACACCAATAAAATCTAGACTTAAAACCAGCTTCTCACCGGCTTTAAGCCAACTCGAAGGAGATTGGCACGGCCTTCCGTAGAGTGTCTTGAAAGGTGCCATACCAATACTAGATTGGAAGCTATTATTGGAAGAAAAATCAACAAGAGAAATATGATCTTCCCAACTTGCCCCAAAATCAAGAACACATGCACAAAAGAGATCTTCAAGAGTTTGATTCACACGCTCGGTTTGTCCATTGGACAAAGGATGATAAGCGGTGCTAAAATTAAGCTTTATTCCCAAAGCTTTTGAAGACCTTACCAAAATCCACTAGTAAAATAATGGATCACAATTGCTAACAATTAAAGTAAGAACTCCATGCATTTTAATTTGACATAGAGTTTAGCCAAAGGAGGTATAGTCCAAAGAGAAGGACGAACCTCAAGGCCACACAAAACAAGAGATGAACATAAATTGGATTCACGATCTCGAATCTCACAAGTGGATAAAGTCTCGAGATCATTCCATCCGGATATCATCATAGAAACAACTACTTGTTGCTTTCGGCTAAGGGCATCGGCAACACGATTACCCTTTCCCGGAGTATAAAGAATATCAAGATCATAAGATGCAAGGAACTCGAGCCAACGTTGTTGACGCAAATTAAGTTCCTTTTGAGAAAATAAATGCTTCAAATATTTATGATCGGTGTAGAGAACAAATTTCTCTCCCAAAAGATAATGATGCCAAATTCTAAAAGCGAAAACAATGGCCGCGAGAACTAGATCATGAATGGTATATCTAGTCTCGACAAGCCCTAATTGTCAAGAAGCATATGATAAAACACATTCCCATAGCAAGAAAATGGCACCCAAAACCAATACGACTAGTATCAGTACAACCAATAAAGTCTTGGTTCCCTTCGGGAACCGCAAGAATAAAAGCATTGGAAAAGAGTTCCTTTAATCGATTCTCTTTCCCAAAAAGCTAAGACTTTCAAAATTATAATTAACTTTATACATATTCATCTTTTTAGAAAAATTAACTTTTTACAAGAATTTACTGTGTTTGACTGTCTCATCAGAGCGTTTAGGAGATTCCTATCGATAACGTTGATCAAGCGCATCGACCAGAATTCTTAAAACACTCAATGGGAAAAACAACACAAAATCATTTCAGAAATTAAAAGCTCATACCAATCTATTGCTCTTTCTTGGAGCATGCTAGAAGCCACTTGGACTCGAAGTGAATCAATAAGATCCATGCGGGAAAAGGTGCGATCGCATGATCTAAGCCAAGCTTGGATTTCTATAACATTTTCGGATCCCTTGAATGGCCTTCCACCCAAAGCGGTATAATCTCTGCACAAGCATGCAAACCCGGATTTAGGGTGAGTAGGCGCGGGGACGGGTCCGGCAGCTCGGGCATTGTTCACAAGATCTAGAAGTTGTTGAGCAGACATAAATACTCCATCCTGGGGAGTAGCACTAGATTGACCGGCGCTGGGACGACCAGGTCTAACCATTTCTCTTCTCTAAGAAAGAAAGAAGAGGAAAAAGGTTATTCTCAAAATGAATATCAAACAACCTTGATTGATAAAACAAGGCATCACAAAAGAAAATAGGGTAGAACGGTACGAAGACTCGAATCAAATCCTATGGCACGATTCCTAAGAAAGACTTTGGACAATGATCCTTGCTAGATTATTCTACATTGTTCCGAAGTTTGGCTCTGATACCATGCTGTGACGCCCCACCTCTATGCTCACGCTAGCCAAGGACACTACCGAGTAATGCCATCAACTAGCCCGAAGAATAAGGCTATTGAAGGGCGATCATCTGTGTAATTGCTTTGTGCGAGTACCGATATGTCAGAAAATATAACTTACACTTCATTTCAAGAGGAAATCCGACATATCAAATACAAACTCAAAGCTACCACACAGTGGCTAAGTGGACCTCGGAAACAAATATAGAAATAAACATAACACAAATCAGTCACAGACATTCATATCACAAAGGCGGAATCAGATATGAATATAACACATAAAAGTGTACATCAAAATAGTGGTCAAAGAAGATCCACTACAACTCAAAAGAATAGATACATGTGCTAGACAAAAGAATAATTATACATCAAGGAGTCTATATCTCAAATGTATAATAACAAAAACTACTAATCTAAAGTAGTTAGCCAAAAATCAGATGATAATCCCTGAAAGGAAGTCAAGCGGAAGCACTTGTAATATCTCGGTCTGACCCGAGTATTATTTAAGAAGAAAATAATAAATGGATCAATCTAGCTATAAATATTAGATAAAATGAGATAGGATAAGAGATATGACCAAAAACGTACGATAACAAAGAAATGCCATACTGTGTCAAGTATACATCAAATAACAACCAAAAATCATACAATATCTCAAGAATCTCAAAGCACCAAAAAGAATGTCATATTCTTTATTTTATTCACCAAACCCCAATATTGACAAACATATCATTGCCAATCACAAAAAGAGGTGAAACAAAAATTCTAGAAATCCAGAAATCACAAAAGGGGGAGGCCTATCACAAACGGGAGCATGAAAACTCACCAACACGTGTATCACAAACGGAACGCTATTCCATGGTCGCTAACTATAAACCGAACATCGACGCACCTAAAAAGATACGCCCCATTCACAGTCGAACATCGATGCACCTGAAAAGATACGCCCCATGTATAAACTAACATCGATGCACCTAAAAAGATACACCCCATGCCTAGTCGAACATCGATGCACCTAAAAAGATACACCCCATGCACCGACTTATTGAGCCGATTGCTCCACGAACGGTCCAAAGACCATGGGTTGCTAGCCCACAAAAATGAGACGAAGCTCAACAGAACGGGGTATAGTCCCCCACGAGGACAAAGAGACATCGCACAATGCTAGTCTAAATCACAAAATGATCATCATCGATCATCAAGAAGTGTCGATTACACTAAGATAGTAAATATAAGAGTTTAGCTTCATGTCCCATAACCACTTGCTTAACTCAAATATTTACGAACATATTGTAGATTTCCACTCGAAAATTGTCACAAAAGTTTCAATCGAACAAGTCCAAAAATTAACCGACGAAGTAAATGCAAGCGTTTCATACCACTTGTTTTACTAAGCTGTTTAATTAGATTTCTCATACGAATGAGGTAAAGGTTTGTATATACTAATAGATTGGAAAACGGTTTTATAAACGAGCTTTGTATTAAAAATAGAGTTGAAATCATCTTTGTGAAAGAGTTTGAATATTTACTGCTAGTATAGAAACCTTTGTATTTAGAAGTGACAAGTCACAAAAATGATTGTAGTAACAATCAATCACCAAAATCCACATTCGAAGACGTGAATTAAATCCAAAGAAATCGATACCAAATCCATCAAAATGGATATTCCCAAAAATCCCGAAGAAGTCATCAAGGTCGATAAAAGTGATAACAACTAATCGGAGCAACTAAAATCGATAAACAATGGAACTCCACACAAAACAGCCTTAATAGGCAAAAATAAACATTTCCAGACGTCTGGTTTGGAATCCAGACGTCTGGATTTGTTTTCTGAAAAATAGTTCAGAAAGCCGCCCAGACGTCTGGAATTATCAAAACAGACGTCTGAGCCTTGTCCAGACGTCTGGCTTTGAATCCAGACGTCTGGTTTCGTTCTCTGGAAATTATCCAGAGAACCCCCAAACGTCTGAAACTTCAAGTCAGACGTTTGAGACTCATCCAGACGTCTGATCTTGAATTTCAGACGTCTAGAAATAGTCTCTGACTTTTTTTTATATAATTTTGCGTGCATACATTTTTGCTCCAGGTCCAAACCAGACGTCTGGACTAGGTCACCAGACGTCTGGTCACCTGGTCTGGGCAACATTTTGCCTAGGCCAAAGTGGCCAAAACGTATTGGAAGCGAACGGACGAGCAACGACGACTAAGGATTTACGCCAAGCAACAACCCGGCCTTAAAGGCTCTTCGATACACCCCGAATATCAATGTCCAAACATCCATAGAAGGATTTTCATAAAATTGGACCAAAACACCAAACTTTGGAAAATTCACCAAATCAATTTAAATTAAAAGCAAATGAATATGCACAAATGTTAGGAATTCATACCTAACAACATTGATAGCTATAGACATAGATGTGAGTTAAAGAACTCACCTTTTCAATTCAAAATACAAGTGAGAAGCTACCGAGCAAGGCTAGAACACTCTATCTTCGAGTATAACCCAAGAAGCTTCAATCTAAGCTCAAAAGAAAACATTTCCTAAGTTAGGGTTTAGAACATTTCAGAAATCGAAGAGAGATTGAGATGGAGAAGGTGGAAAGAAGGCTTAACTAAGCTTCACCTTGATTTTGGAGCAAGAAATGGAGTTTGCAATTGAATCTAGGGCTTGGAATTTCTAATTCCACTTCTCTTCCCCCATTTTCAGTTTAGCTTGAGAAAAAGAAATGAAACGAGGATGAGTGGATGAAGAGAAGGGCTGAGTTAGGTTATAGAATGAGTTGGGTGATACCCCAACCCAAAAGCCAAAGTGAAAATAGCAAAATTCAACTCACTCCAAACATATCGAAGCTAATACTCAAAAAAGTCGCAAATGCCATTTTGGACTCAATGGAAGTGGTCTTGAGTCCCAATTCGACTGTTTGCAAAAAGTAGCTTTTTGGACTTCAATCCGATTAACGATTCTATATTTAAATAAAATATTTAAATATTCAATCGTAAAATATGCGGGTTGTTACAACCTCCTTCTCCAAAACACCTAATTTCCTCTCCTAGCCAATAATTTTAGAAATTAAAACCTAACTAAAACCTCAAATTGATTATATGATTAGGTAGAGAAGAGGCTATAGAACTCATACCTTATTTTCTTATAATTTATAGAATTTTCTTTGATCTTCTAAGATCAAAATTAGGGCTGAAATGAACTTTTCTTATTTTTGGTTTTCTGAGGAAGATAGGAACGTGAATGAATAATGAGAAGTTTTATTTAGTGATCGGCTAATGAATTAGAGTATTAGGATAGGCTAATGGGTTAATGGGTTTGGAAATAAAAAGCCCAAACTAGATGATTAAATTCAATTATCTTAAATCCTTACTTAGCCTAATCAAAAAAATGAATAACATAATACTTTCTTTAGTATAAATTTAATTAAATTAGCCCAACAAAGAAAATAAACCAATTAATCAAATTTTAGCCTAATAAAATGATTAAATCATTTTTAACAAATAATTCTCTAAACCAAATCAATTAAATTAATCTATGTAAAATTCTTCTTTAGCTTAACTCTAACATTAGAGGAATTAAATTCTCAAACCAATTAAATTATGAATTTCAGATGGCTAACTTAATTTATAAATATAAAAATACAGTAATTGATTTAAAAAATATTTCAAATAAATTGAAATCCATTTTTAAGAAATGTTAACTCATTTCCTTTAATAAATTATATTAATTATCCGAAATTAGATTAAATTTCCCAATTAAATTTCAAAAATCCCTGATTTAAATTAATTAACACTAATTAACCATAATTAATTAGGCCATTAACAACAGGGTTGTTACACCCAGGTTTGACCCCACAAGAGATAATATGGCTTCAGAACGACGAGGTGAGGATTCAAGTATACGAAGAAGCGGTGGGATTTTCATTTCTTCAAAGGCGTCCGATGAAGTTCGGAGACTTTGCTGCCATTGATTTTGAGGATCTATTTGCGAGTATAAGATTACTACCAATCCTTAGCCATGACACATTCAAGTGGAAGTGTTACCCGATATGCATGCATCTGTTTGATGCTAATTTGGAGTATTTATTCAATGAAGAAGAAAGCAGCTTCACTTTCAAAGTTAAAGGAGTTTTGGTTCGGATGATGGATGAACAATTCGGTGGGATTCTACATATCTCCACAGTAGGAGAGGAATTGGAGGATATCGAGACTTCCGAGCCAGCCATTCTTCAGTAGATCTTTTACCTTTGGATACGCATCTGGCGGACAAAGAACATGCAAGACCAAGCTCGTCTGGTTACCTGCATTGTTCAGCACAACATTGTCCCCAAGACGGGGAGCTACGAGTGGATCTGCCCCCTCATTCAAAAGGCTACCTATGCCATCGTAGATGGTATTTAGGTAAATTGGGCCAAAGCCATCATGAACCATTATGTGATTTTAGGATTAGGGATGTAGAGGAACTATCAACCATACTGTCATCTTTTCACTCTTGTCCTTCGAAATTTTAGAGTTAGCTTCCGAGGGGAGCCGATACAAAAGAGGGTATTGGCACCATTGGATAGGTCCTCCCTTAGGAGGATGAAAATAGAGGAGGCGCCTTTGGATTTTGGAGTACCATAGTAGGAGGCGGGGCAGGCGCATATAGATTGGGTTCCTTGACTATTTTAGCTATGGAGTATGGAGCGATCCGAGATTCGCATATTCGAATTGAGACTGAGTTGTAGGAGATTAGGGTGCAACAATTAGAGATACAAGAGGAAACGAGGTGCTGGGATCGTGAGCTTGGGTGCGTAGCTTCCATGCTTCGATCATTCGATTATGACCTTGGTTCTAGCACTCACAGAGGACCATCTTCCTGCCCTTAGGTGGTAATAGTATTAGTAGCAGTAGTATTTCCTCCCAATAGTTGTTCTTCTTTTAGGTTTGGGTTGTAAGCACTAGTTTTTTCTATTTGTATAAAACGCGTATGATGTTAATAAGAAATGTTCCTTTTTTATTTGTTTTCTGTGGACCACGGTATTTATTGAAAAATGGTAAAATAGGGAAACTTCATAAAAGACACTTAACTAACGCAAAAGAAAAGAAAATAGGAAAAGACTAGAAGTTATAAAATAAATTAGGAAATTTATTTAATTTGCTACTAAAAGAAATTTAAGTTTGAGTCCCAAAATGTAGAAAAATTCTCGAAGATAAATTTTAGAAACGAGGGACAGAGAAAAGTTGTTGTGAAACTACGTGTGACGCCCCACCTCTATACCCAAGCTAGCCAAGGACACTACGGGGTAATGCCGTCAACTAGCATGGAGAATAAGGCTATTGAGGAGCGACCATCCGTGTAATTGCTTTGTGCGAGCACCGATATGTCAGATAAAATAACATGCTTTTCATCTCGAGAGGAAATCCGACACATCGACACAAACTCAAAGCTACCACACGGTGGCTATAATATCTTCGGAAACGAACATAGAAACAAACATAACACAAATCAGTCATAGAAGTTCATATCTCAAAGGCGGAAACAGATATGAATATTACACATAAAAGTGTACATCATAGTAGTGGTCAAATAAGATCCACAATAACACAAAAGAATAGATACAAGTGCGAGACAAAAGAATAGTTATATATCATGGAGTCTATATCACTAATGTATAATAACAAAAACTACAAATCTAATGTAGTTAGCCAAAAGTTAGATAATACTCACAGATGAGAATTCAAGCTGTTGCACCTGTAACATCTCGGTCTGACCCGAGTATTATTTAATAAGAAAATAATAAACGGATCAGTCTAACTATAAATATCAGGTGAAATGATATAGAAGTAGAGATATGACAAAAACAAAGGTATGATAACCATAAAGCCATACTATGATAAGTATGTAACTGAAAATCAACTAGGGATTAATCAATATCACAAGAATCTTCTCATAGATCAAAAAGAATGTCATACTCTATATTTTTATTCACCAAACCATAAATATTGATAAAGCTTATCAATTTAAATCACGAAAATTGGTGAAACACAAATTCAAGAAATCGTCAATTAGAAATCCAGAAAATCACAAAAAGGGAAAGAGGCCTGTCACTAGAACGGGAGCATAAAAACTCACCAACACGTGTATCACGAAACAGAACGCTATTCCATGGTTGCTAACCATTAATTTTGAGCCGAGGCTCCACTAAAATGGCCCGAAGACCATGAGCCGAAGCTCCACTAAAACGGCCCGAAGACCATGGGTCGCTACCCCACCAAGCCGAAGCTCCACTAAAAGCGGGGTTTAGTCTCCCTCGCAGACAAAGAGACATCGCACATTGCTAGTCTAAATCACAAATTGATCATCATTGATCGATAAGTGTAATTTACACTAAGCTAGTAAATAAATGAGTTTAGCTTCATGTCCCATAACCACTAGCTTAACTTAATTATTTACGAACAAATTGTAGACTTCCACTCGAGGTTAAGTGTCAATTACACTAAGCCAGTAAATACATGAGTTTAGCTTCATGTCCCATAACCACTAGCTTAACTTAAATATTTACGAACAAATTGTAGATCTCCACTAGAAAATTGTCACAAGAGATTCAATCGAACAAGTCCAAGAATTAACCGACGAAGTAAACGCAAGCGTTTCATACCACTTGTTTTACTAAACCGTTTAATTAGATTTCTCATACGAGTGAGGTAAAGATTTGTATATACTAATAGGTTGGAAAACGGTTTTATAAACGAGTTTGATATTGAAAATAGAGTTTAAATAATCTTTGATAAAGAGTTTGAATATTTACTACTAGTATAGAAAACCTTTATAATTTTAAAGTGACAAATCACAAAAACGATTGTAGAAACAATCAATCATCAAAATTCACATTCGAAGATGTGGATCAAATCCAATTAAACCGATAAAGAATCCATTGAAATGGATATTCAAAAATCACGAAAAAGGAGTCATCAAAGTCATAATAAATGATAACAACAAATAGGATCATCACGAATCGATTCAAATTGGAAATTCAATCCAAAAAGGCAAAGTGGGCTGAAACGACAAATTCAATTGACTGAACAGAGATTGACTGAATTCTGCCTGGAAACTTTCTGTTTCCAGGTTCAGTCGACTGAACAGAGATTTCAGTCGACTGAATCTTGCCTGGGAACTTTCTGTTTCCAGGTTCAGTCGACTGAACAGAGATTTCAGTCGACTAAATCATGCCTGGGCTGTTTTTTAGCCTATCCAAATGAAGAGCAAACTCTTTCGAAATGCAACCGGACGAACATTGGCGCTAAGGGTTTATGCCAATCGACAACCCGGCCCTATATGCTCCTCGATGCATCACCAAAAGCATGATCAAACATCCATAAAAGGATTTTCACACAAATTTGACTTAAAAACCCAAAAATTGGAATATTCACAAAACCAATCCAAATCAAGAGCAAATGCACATGAAGAGGTGTTAGGAATTCATATCTAACAACCAAAGATAATTATAGTCATAGATGTGAGATAAAAATCTCACCTTTATACCCAAAACAAATGAAGAAGAAGCTATAGAGCAATGGCAAGGACAGTCACTCTCCAATTCCAACTCAACAAGCTTGAATCTAAGCTTAAAAGAGTAACATTTCCTAAGTTAGGTTTAGGAATTTCTGAAATTGAAAGGAGAACGAGTTGGGGAATAAGAAGAGGAGGCTTACCAACGCTTCTTCTTGAATTTGGAGCTAGAACTTGGATTTGCAATGGAACTAGGGCTTAGGAATTTCCTAATTCTTTTTCTCTTCATCCATTTTTGATGAAGCTTGAGTGTTAGGAAATGAAAGTTAAGTAATGAAGAGGAGAGGGGGTGGAGTAATGATATAACCAGATTTGGGCAAGTGGGCTGAACCCAAACCCAAACCCAAAGCCCTAAGTGAAAAATGTCAAAATTCCACTCAGCTCCAAACATATCGAAGTTTATACTCAAAAAGGTCGCAAACATCATTTTGAACTCAATGGAAGGAGTCTCGAGTCCTAATTCGACTGTTTGCAAAAAGTAGTTTTTCGGACTAAAATCCGACGAACGATGAAATATTTTAATAAAATATTTAAATATACAAACGATAAATATGCGGGTTGTTACAGACTCTCCTCCTTAAAGAAATTGCATCCTCGTAATCTTAAGAAATAACTAAAAAGTAACAACCATAAAAGCATGTCATCACAAAAGGAAATTTGAAATAAGAAGTTCACCATAAAGTTGGTGAAACTTCAATTTCTTCAACAACACCGGGCTCAAGAATAAAATCGGAATCCCTAAGATATTTCCATAGTAGAGAGATGTGGAAAACGTCATAAATAGCAAAAGATTGAGCCGGTAATAAAAAGGCGATAAGCCATGGAACAAATACGTTCGGTGATGGGAAATGGACCAAAATATCGTGGTGCTAACTTTCTCGATCAACTGAAACGCACAACACCCATCATAGGTGAAACATGAATAAACACCAATAAGATCTGGACTTGAAACCAGCTTCTCACCGGCTTCAAGCCAACACAAAGAGAATCAGCATGGCCTTCCGTAGAGTGGTTCGAAAGGTACCATACCAATATAAGATTGGAAGCTATTATAGGAAGAAAACTCAACAAGAGAAATATGATCTTCCCAACTTCCACAAAAATCGAGAACACATGAACGAAAGAGATCTTCAAGAGTTGATTCACACGCTCGGTTTGTCCATCGGACAATGATGATAAGCGATGCTAAAATTTTAAGCTTTGTTCCTAAAGCTTTTGAAGACCTTACCAAAATCCACTAGTAAACAATGGATCACGATCACTAACAATAGAAGTAGGAACTCCATGCAATTTAACAATTTCTTTAATAAAGAGTTTGGCCAAAAGAGGAACGGTCCGATTAGACCGAACGAGAATAAAATGGGTAGATTTAGTAAGTCTATCAACAATCACCCATAAGCTATCAAGACCCGAACGAGAATGGGGAAGGCCGTCAATAAAATCGATGGAAATATGATCCCACTTCCACATTGGGATGTCTAAAGGTTGCAATAACCCACCGGGCCTTTGATGCTCGGCCTTAATGAGTTGGCAAGTCATGCAACGCTTAACAAAGTTAGCGATATCAAATTTCATTCCCTACCAATAATAAAGTCGCTTCATATCCGCGTACATTTTACTACTACCGGGATGAATGGTGAATTTCGAACGATGAAAATCTTCTAATATGTCTTTGCGAAGATCACTAATATTTGGCACGACAAGTCTACCAAATTTTCGAATACTGCCACGAGAATCAATATCAAAGTCTTTCATACCTACAATATCAATTGTATCCCTAAAATCTCGGCTAAGAAGAGCCATTCGGGATCTAGCTTTTGAGCTTCAAGGATGCGGTCAAAAGAGAAGGATGAGCCTCAAGGCTACATAAAACAAGAGATGAACATGAATTGGAATTCACGATCTCGAATCTCACAAGTGGAGGAAATCTCGAGATCATTCCATTCGGATATCATCAAAGAAATAACCGCTTGTTGCTTAAGACTAAGGGTATTGGCAACACGATTCTCCCATCCGGGAGAAAACAAAGAATATCAAGATCATAAGATGCAAGGAACTCGAGCCAACATTGTTGACACCAATTAAGTTCCTTATGAGAAAATAAATATTCCAAAGATTTATGATTAAGGTGGAGAACAAATTTCTCCCCCAAAAATGATGATGCCTAACTCTAAAAGCAAAAACAATAGCCGCAAGCACTAGATCATGAGTGGCATACCTAGTCTCGATCGGCTTTAATGATTTAGAAGCACAAATGATAGCACGTTCTCTTTTGCAAGAGAACGACATCCAAACCAATACGATTAGCATTGGTACAAAAGATAAAGTCTTGGTTCCCTTCGGGAATCACAAGAATAAGAGTATCAGAAAAGAGTTCTTTTAAATAATCTTCTTTCCCGAAAAGCTAAAACTTTCAAAATTACAATTATCTTTATGTAATAATCTTTTCAGAAAAATTTACATTTTACAAGTCAATTTACTGTGTCTGATTGTCTCATCATAGCATTTAGGAGATTCCTATCGATAACGTTGATCAAGCGCATCGACCAGAATTCTTAAAGCACTCAATGGGCAATACAATCACAAAATCATCTTCTATATGATAAACATGTTTCTTAAAAACCTTTAAGAATATTCTTTGCTCATTTAAGAGCAAAATCAAATTGTACTTATAAATAAATCTTATGAAAAAGAGTTGCAAAATTTTAAATTGTTGTTTTCATCCAAAATCAATATATACAAGAATGGAGTCATCGAGGTCGTAGAATACTCGATTCATAAAATGGATGAAATAGGCTAGACAAACTGAATGACATAATAAGTCATTCATAAGTTTCATAACGAGTGCGGAATGCGGTAAATGGAATGCTAACTCTCGCAACTCGTAGCAAATGAAAATCGGTGGCAAGGTCGAGCTAAAAAGACCTTATCACCGCTCAAAAGATTGCTTAGGTGATAATCCTAAGACAAACTCAAAAATACCGGAAAATTTCACAACTATTTAGATGAGAGAAATAACACTTTCCTCATCATGAGGGCTTAAAGAATAAAAATGATGCCACCAAAAATTTGAAATCGAAATCACAAAGAAAAAATAGAAATCTGCTTAACAGATTGAGAATGTCGAAGATGAATAGTCCACTCGGGAAATAGGATATGAGCTTCATAATAAGCCAATCCTTTCACAAAAATAAATTCCAAAGTCCAAGTAACGCATAACATGCAAATTGGCTCGGAAAAAGAAAAATCACATAAAATAAATTCGACATCTTTTGAAAGAAACAGACTGAGTGTTGCAGATCCATCAACCGGATTGGCAATTCTAAAAGAAGTCATCAAGCTAAAAACATTTAAAGAAAAAGAATCAACAAGTTCTTTTGATATAAAATAATGAGATGAAACCCATATCAAAAAGAACTCGAATAATAATCACAAAACAAATGTCATCAAGGATTGAATGAAAAATACCTTGACCAAGAGAAGAGTTGCTAGGGGCTTGCACAACATTTAGCTTTCCCTCTCTCCTACTTTGAAGTTTGGGACATGTAGACAAGTAATGACCCAGACCTTTGCAATAGCGGCAATAAAGGGGTTTTGGGCACTTAATTACATAATGGTCCTTAGAACCACAATTGTAGCATTGTCCATGATTAGGGATTGGAGTCTTTGCTACCAGAGTTTCTTGTTCTCCTTTCTTCTTGCCTTGAAGTATGGGGCATGCAGTAATATGATGACCCGAATTTTTGCAATAACGACAAAAGAGAGGTTTCAGACATCTATTAGCATAATGGTCCATAGAATTACAATTGTAGCATCCTCCACGATTAGGAATTGGAGTCTTTGCTACCGAAGTTGCCAATCTCCCTTTCTTGTTGGGATTTGGACTTTTGAATTTAATATGCCTCTTCTTGTTGTTATTGAGGCTCTTTTTGGAACCTCCAACATCACTATCACTTCCTTTATCGGCCTCTTCAAGTCGAAGAGTGACATCCATAAGCTGATTGAAAGGAACTTCAAGTTTTAGAGGTAAAACCATTTCGGGGTTCTTACACAAAGCACAGATAAACCTTTGATTCTTTACAAGATCCAAAAGTTGTTGAGCAGACATGAATACGCCATCCAGAGGAGGACTACTGGATTGACCAGCGCTAGGACTGCCAGATCCAACCATTTCTTATTCTTTAAGAAAGAAAGAAAGAAAGAAGAAGAAAAAGGTTATTCTCGAAATGAATATCAAACAAACATGATTGATAAAACAAGGAATCATAAAAGAAAATAGGATAGAATGGCTCCAATTGACTCGAATAAAATCCTAAGGCACGACTCCTAAGAAAGACTTAGGACAATGATCCTTGTCAGATTATTCTACATTGTTCTGAAGATTGGCTCTGATACCAAGCTGTGACGCCCCACCTCTATACCCACGCTAGCCAAGGACACCACGGGGTAATGCCGTCAACTAGCGTGGAGAATAAGGCTGTTGAGGAGCGACCATCCGTGTAATTGCTTTGTGCGAGCACCGATATGTCAGATAAAATAACATGCTTTTCATCTCGAGAGGAAATCCGACACATCGACACAAACTCAAAGCTACCACACGGTGGCTATAATATCTTCGGAAACGAACATAGAAACAAACATAACACAAATCAGTCATAGAAGTTCATATCTCAAAGGTGGAAACAGATATGAATATTACACATAAAAGTGTACATCAGAGTAGTGGTCAAATAAGATTCACAATAACACAAAAGAACAAATACAAGTGCGAGACAAAAGAATAGTTATACATCATGGAGTCTATATCACTAATGTATAATAACAAAAACTACAAATCTAATGTAGTTAGCCAAAAGTTAGATAATACTCCCAGATGAGAAGTCAATCTGTCGCACCTGTAACATCTCGGTCTGACCCGAGTAATATTTAATAAGAAAATAATAAACGGATCAGTCTAACTATAAATATCAGGTGAAATGATATAGAAGTAGAGATATGACAAAAACAAAGGTATGATAACCATAAAGCCATACTATGATAAGTATGTAACTGAAAATCAACTAGGGATTAATCAATATCACAAGAATCTTCTCATAGATCAAAAAGAATGTCATACTCTATATTTTTATTCACCAAACCATAAATATTGGCTAATAAATCAATACCAATCACAAAATGTTAATGACACACAAATTCACCAATGCATAAATATTGATAAAGCTTATCAATTTAAATCACGAAAATTGGTGAAACACAAATTCAAGAAATCGTCAATTAGAAATCCAGAAAATCACAAAAAGGGAAAGAGGCCTGTCACTAGAACGGGAGCATAAAAACTCACCAACACGTGTATCACGAAACGGAACGCTATTCCATGGTTGCTAACCATTAATTTTGAGCCGAGGCTCCACTAAAATGGCCCGAAGACCATTAGCCAAAGCTCCACTAAAACGGCTCGAAGACCATGGGTTGCTACCCCACCAAGCCGAAGCTCCACTAAAAGCGGGGTTTAGTCTCCCTCGCAGACAAAGAGACATCGCACATTGCTAGTCTAAATCACAAAATGATCATCATTGATCGATAAGTGTAATTTACACTAAGCTAGTAAATAAATGAGTTTAGCTTCATGTCCCATAACCACTAGCTTAACTTAATTATTTACGAACAAATTGTAGACTTCCACTCGAGGTTAAGTGTCAATTACACTAAGCCAGTAAATATATGAGTTTAGCTTCATGTCCCATAACCACTAGCTTAACTTAAATATTTACGAACAAATTGTAGATCTCCACTAGAAAATTGTCACAAGAGATTCAATCGAACAAGTCCAAGAATTAACCGACGAAGTAAACGCAAGCGTTTCATACCACTTGTTTTACTAAACCGTTTAATTAGATTTCTCATACGAGTGAGGTAAAGGTTTGTATATACTAATAGGTTGGAAACGGTTTTATAAACGAGTTTGATATTGAAAATAGAGTTTAAATAATCTTTGATAAAGAGTTTGAATATTTACTACTAGTATAGAAAACCTTTATAATTTTAAAGTGACAAATCACAAAAACGATTGTAGAAACAATCAATCATCAAAATTCACATTCGAAGATGTGGATCAAATCCAATTAAACCGATAAAGAATCCATCGAAATGGATATTCAAAAATCACGAAAAAGGAGTCATCAAAGTCATAATAAATGATAACAACAAATAGGATCATCACGAATCGATTCAAATTGGAAATTCAATCCCAAAAGGCAAAGTGGGCTAAAACGACAAATTCAGTTGACTGAACAGAGATTTTCAGTTGACTGAATTCTGCCTGGAAACTTTCTGTTTCCAGGTTCAGTCGACTGAATCTTGACTGGGAACTTTCAGTTTCCAGGTTCAATCAACTGAACATAGATTTCAGTCGACTAAATCATGCCTGGGCTGTTTTTCAGCCTATCCAAATGAAGAGCAAACTCTTCCGAAATGAAACCGGACGAACATTGGCGCTAATGGTTTATGCCAATCGACAATCCGGCCCTATATGCTCCTCGATGCATCACCAAAAGCATGATCAAACATCCATAAAAGGATTTTCACACAAATTTGACTTAAAAACCCAAAAATTGGAATATTCACAAAACCAATCCAAATCAAGAGCAAATGCACATGAAGAGGTGTTAGGAATTCATACCTAACAACCAAAGATAATTATAGTCATAGATGTGAGATAAAAATCTCACCTTTAAACCCAAAACAAATGAAGAAGAAGCTATAGAGCAATGGCAAGGACAATCACTCTCCAATTCCAACTCAACAAGCTTGAATCTAAGCTTAAAAGAGTAAAATTTCCTAAGTTAAGTTTAGGAATTTCTGAAATTGAAAGGAGAACGAGTTGGGGAAGAAGAAGAGGAGGCTTACCAAAGCTTCTTCTTGAATTTGGAGCTAGAACTTGGATTTGCAATGGAACTAGGGCTTAGGAATTTCCTAATTCTTTTTCTCTTCCTCCATTTTTGATGAAGCTTGAGTGTTAGGAAATGAAAGTGAAGTAATGAAGAGGAGAGGGGGTGGAGTAATGATATAACCAGATTTGGGTAAGTGGGCTGAACCCAAACCCAAACCCAAAGCCCTAAGTGAAAAATGTCAAAATTCCACTCAGCTCCAAACATATCGAAGTTTATACTCAAAAAGGTCGCAAACGGCATTTTGAACTCAATGGAAGGAGTCTCGAGTTCTAATTCGACTGTTTGCAAAAAGTAGCTTTTAGGACTAAAATCCGACGAACGATGAAATATTTAAATATACAATCGATAAATATGTGGGTTGTTACACTACGGGTCACTATCCCTACGCCTTAAAACCTAAAATTTATAAATTAATCATTGAGATGGTAGTTATTTTTATATAATTTTTTTTTTGAAATTGAAAGCTTACCATGTAATAGCATAGAGTCAATTATGGACGTTAAGTTATTGATTAAATCCTGACTGCGTAGGGTGTGGCATAATTTGTTATGAAAAAATATATAATATATACTTTTGGAAACTTTTGTTCAAAATTATTTGATTTTAAAAATAAAATATTTTATGAAAGGTTCTAAAAAATAAATTGTAAATTTTTTGCAAATATTTCAGAATTTAATTTAAATAGATTTTGAATGGAAAATGAGGAGATTTTCTGATTTTTGAAAGGCTACATGCTTAGCATACGGAAATAGTCAACGGGTTAGCAAGTATGAATTTTACTGTGTAGTAGAAGTGATAGTAAAATAAAATATAGTTAGTGACGAGGGAACAAACTATTTTAGTTATGGATCTCTTTTTCCTACCTTGTTGGGAGGTGAACAAAACTATTTTTAAAATAATTATGCTTTAAAATTTTAAAGATTTAAAATAAAATTTTTACTTATGCAGATTGTACTTGGGGAAATTGAAATAAAAAAATCTGCGCATAAGAGAAGGTTCCAAGTGTGAGAAATGCGGATTACGGATCTTAAGGCTAGAATTAACACTAGAGGAGGGGTGAATAGTGTTTTGAGGAATTACTAATTCTTTTTGAGTTTATATTAATTTGAACACAAATGTATGCAATATTCAGACACAGATATGATCACAGAATCAAACACAGATGCAGATATAAAGTAAAAGCAATAAAGGAAAGAACACACCGGATTTTATACTGGTTCGGAGTTACCCTACATCCAGTCCCGCAACACAAGTACGGATTTCCTTTCAAAATCAATTCTTACAATTACACCCTCGATTTCAAGGCCACGAGGTACACCGCTCCAGATTCACAATCCTCTGGGTAGAGATACTTGATTTTACGGGCAACAAGTTCACCCGATTGATTTTCTAGGCTACAATCACACCTTTTCTCACTCGATTGAATATAAAGAAGTCTATAACTCTGAATAGCACTAGGATCTTGTTGAGATAGTGATAGAGAATCAAACCAGAGATAATCTAGTTAGATTCAATGGTGATTTCGGCAGAGTAATGGTAAAAATGTATATAAAGAAATGTGGAAGAAGAAGAGGAGTGAAATCATAGAAAAATATGAATATAAATTCGTTTAAAACAGCCCCTATTTATAGTAGAACAACAGCCATGTCCATTCGTGAAAGGATATGACGAATAGACACTTCCTTTGAAATTCAAACTTTTGAAATAAACTGTCACCTTGTCGACAAGGGGTCCTTGGGGTTGTCGACAAGCCTAAGTTATTTTTGGTAATTTGTTTTTCTTTGAAAATAACTTCTATCTTGTATTAAAACTATTTTAAACTTTATAAATATACTTAACTATAGTTAAAATACATAAATAAGTATAGAGAATAATATTTTGGTATATATAAAATTTTACTATAATTTTATATTTAAATCTAAGTATAAATATTAAAAGTTAAATATATTATAATTAAAAGATAGTTTAAAACCAAGGATAATTTGATATTGAAAATAAAAAAATTTTGAGGCTAAAAGTTTTTTAAAACCAGGATAGATGTTTTTGATTTAAAAAGGAAGATTTTGAAATCATTTTGAAAACAAGATATAATTTTGTAAAACATTTGAATAAAAGTTAGTGGATACAAAACAATGTTCCACTAGATTTTTCGTAGGTTCCATCATACTTAGGGTTCCATCCCTTTAGCGGGCTCGAAGTGGATTCCATTCCGTGAATAAAATGGATTTTAAGATGTCAGTGCTTTTCTAGGAGTTTTAACAAAATTCCTAACTAAATTACTTATCTTGAAATCTTGAACTCTTGATAATCTTGATACTCATGAGTCTTGAATCTTGATATCTTCGATCTTGAGTTCATCAGTTATGGAATCTCTATACTGTACAGTCTTCATTCTTTGGTACCTGTATATATATCCTGCATATACATATATATCTAAACAATAATGTTAGTATTTATATTTTATAATCTTATTCTAAGGTTGTTGTCATCAAAACCAACTTCTTAGGGACTAACACCAAGGTACAGTGGAAAAATGGTACACAAAAGAGGGATGAGAATATGGAATTCTCTATCTAAACTCGTTTCCAGCATAAAGAATGAAGATTTAGAAACAAGATTTTTCTAAAGTTTGGATGTTAGTAATGACATGCTAGGATTTTGGATGGTAAGGATTAGATGTCAAATTGGTTGAATTATACTTCTATTCGTAGAAGTGTGGGAAAATTTGGTTACGAAAACAAAGATTTCGATTTTCAAAATTAGCATATACATAGAATTGCTAGTATATATAGGTTGTTTGCATCAAATTTTCAAAATTGTTTTAAAGATTGCATTCATATAGGAGGCATCGATTTAAAATTAATCTTCATACATGCCATATATATTGTGATTCACCATGCACTTGTACACTATTGGTTGCAAAATTTGTTACACACTTATTGGTTGTTATCTTTGAATGGTTGCGCGCTATGTTACATGATTCAGTCTTTAAAGAATTTCGAGGATGAAATTCTTTTTTGGAGGGGGGGGGGGGGGGTTTACACCATGTAAATTGAATGAAAATTAATAAAAAGGTTAATTAATAATTAGTAATGTCGAAAAATAGATTTTTCACAAACATCAAAATTTGCCTACGGAGCTTGCACCGTTGCGTTTGTGGTGATTTTCTGATCAATTTTCATATATAAAGTTTTCCGATCAGAGTTTGAATGTAAAATTTATTAACGTTTGAATATTTCGAGTCGAAAATAATTATATATATAATTAAGGAAATAAAAATAATTAACATTTAGATTTAACTAAAAATTTACGTTACTTAACCTGTAAGAATAATTAACATTAGGGTAAATTGGTTAATAATGCAGAGAATAACGTATAAAAGGAAATTAATCAACGTAATTAAACGGCGACCAAAATACACTAACCGATCGACACCATAATTGGGACCGGTCGACCAGTGGCACCATAGCGGTCGACCAGTGGGTGATGACGGCTGCAAATTGATCCTAGGTCAAACGGTCTAGATTTAGTAGAAAATTAATGTAACGACCCACCTTTTTGGATGGTTTAAATCGACAATAAACCACACATGTCAACTCAAACCATTCAAAAGAGAGGATTGTCAATGGGATAAATAAGAAAATAAGAGAAAAAAAGGAAAAAAACACAGAATCTCACAGTGGAATGACAAAATATAATACTCAAATAAACAGTTCATGAAGCTGTTTTATAATATACATTTGATTACACAATTTTTACAACAATCAGAGTTATACATACAGCAGGTATAACAGGATAATGCAGTGGAACAACATGATGCAGTGGAATATATATAATAAATAGTATACCCATCTCCGTCTTCATCCTCTAAAAATAAAACGGTCTTCAATACACTGAAAAGTTCAAACTGACCCGAGCGTGATGAAAAGACAAAACACTCTAGTCAGAACTAAAAGATCTTATGTAAGTTAAATCAACAACAAGTAAATATGAGCGTAATGCTTCAGAGATGTTTACAGGATTTTACATCTCCTATCCAGTGCATAACGTGCTTGCATAACTTAAGAGATGTTTGGGATTTTCCATCTCCTAAGGATCCGTTAAACTATCTACATGTAGTAAAATACGCTATATATATAGTGTCTATCAGTAAAGTATTAAAATAGTGTTAAGGCGTTAACTATATCCCCCTTAACACATTTTTATAGGCATCGTAGTCTATACAGTACTGTAAACTCCACCGTAAATTGGTGGGCTATTAGGGAGCACTCCATAGGTATGACACAAACCAAAATCGTAGTGGGCTCAAGGCATATGACAAGGCAGGCAAGGCAATGCCCAGGGTAGGATTCTACCGTTTTGCACGCCCGGACTGGTGGTAACGCATAGCAGCTACTACCACCCACCTCGAGACACACTCATATAATCAGATCGAGGGTGACCACCAATAAATCACAAATTAATATATATGGTATCAATGAAGTGTGTTTGATAGGGGGAGCAGCCTCACTTGGCCCGGGATAGCTCCTATTTTAGTCATATCAAGCTAACCCGAAGGTCAGGGCCACGTTCTTACCTCATACCAGTAGCGTTCGCCAAACCATCCTACTTCGTACTGGATTCTCCACCACGTGCACAGTTGATAAAGCGGTTTCGGAATTGGATGAGAGTATGACAATATCCGACCTCGGTCTCTTTAACAACCAAACGCTTATTTCACGCCGTGGTCATTTCATAAAACATTTTTAATAATAAATCCAGAAACAATTTATACCTTCATGTAAAGATATCCATATACTTATTCCAAAATTACAAATATATTCATAAATACTGAGGAAGATTTCTTTCAACCAATTTCGAAAATAATTTATAAATCTCTCTTAAACCATTTATAAACTATTTATAAAGCTATTTATAAATTCCAAAACAGTTTACAACTCTTCCCCTTTTCATAAACTTCTACGCAAATTTCTTTAAAATGCTTCCAAATCCCTTATACAAGTTCTTTTATAAAACCCTTATAAAATCCTTGAAACCCCTTATAACTCCTTTATAAAAATCTTTTATAAAATCCTTCTATAAAATCCATACAAAACCTCTTACAAAACTATGTTAAATATTTTATTAAATTAAATTTATATAAATCTCTTAAAACTATATTAAATATTTTATTAAATCAAAATTTTAAAGTGTTTTTATTATATTACATTATTTAAGTTATATATTTTAAAACTAAATAAAATTATAAGTTACAATTTTAAAATTTAGTTTTTTAAAACTTATATTAACTTATAATTTGAAGCTTTTAAACATATAAAATAAATTATTTTCTAAATATAAATTTTTAAATAAAATCATTAAATTAAATTTAAAAATCAAACATACTTTACCATTTAGAAAATAATTTAAAACCGGCCAACGGTATCCGTATATAATTTTCTACGCTATGGTCAAGTGATTGGGTATGTATCATTTCAACCCAAAATAGTTAAATTTTCCGGGTATATATCATTTCAACTCGTATCCCGAATCAATAATTTCCAAATCAATAAAATTGCTCGGGTATGTATCATTTCAACCCATAACGATTTTCCCTAATCTATAAGATCATTCAGGTATTTATCATTTCAACCCATAGTGATAACAGGGATATAAACATCTAATCATCCAAAATGTCAACAAATAACATCCATCAAAATCAACATCCAAATCAGCCAATAAATCACAATAATTAACTGGTTATAATTATCAGGTATTTAACTAACAATTTAAATTCAATATTAATTTAAATGGCAATTTAATTCAATATTAAATTTAAATGACAATTTAAATTACCAAACAACAATTAATAAAATTCTTATCAGACCATAAATTTAATTCAACTAACATAAGAAGGTTTAGTATTTCGTGAGTGGGTTAAATCACTCACCTCGATTTGTAGTCGATTTAAAATCCAAATAAAGCCCAAAATTTGAATAGTCTCCAAATTCAACCAAACTAGTTCCATGATGCCTGGAATTTTGATAAGATCCCAACGCAAGAAACCACGTCCAAATCCGAGTTCGCATGCAAAAGTTATCAATGTTAGAACATTTGAAAATTTAAATTTAAAATAAAATAAAACAAAAGGGCATTTACGTAAATATACCTCTCCACGAAACCCTAGTGCACGCGAACATGTCGCACAGTCCCTCAGCTGCCAGTGTTTACATTGACCACGCCGCTGCCACGATCGCCTAGCCTCCGATCCAGCCACGCCATCACCTTCGTTGTGTCAGACCGCCCCCTCCTCCACGTGCGCACGCCCCAAGCGCCGCCTAGGCCTGGCCACCGCCGCCGTATATATTCACCAATTCTGGCGATTCTAGCCATCTCTGAAATGAATGATGACCATGGATCGAAAGCTCTTGACGTCCTCTACGACGCAGCACCTCCCGATCGACGAAAGAAAGAAGATCCACCGTTGAAATCAAAAACCTAGAATGGACGGCCGAGAGTGATTTGCTGATTTTTGGCCAAACCGTGATTCGATTGCAAAAACGAATTGCAGATGGAGATTACGTTCGTCGAGAGCTTCGTGATAATATATATAATTTGATAGGGTTTGAGAAGTTTGAATTTTTGGAGTTTGATTTGAAATTGGGGATTTAGGATTTTCTGCCATTGGGAAGGAAGAGGAGATAGAAATGAGAAATACCAGTACGTATAGAAATAGGATAACGGACTGCTAGGGTTTCAAGAAAATCTATTTATATAGACAGAGATGGAATAGAATTGGATGGAATAGATCGAATGGGCCAAAGCGGTAACCAAGGCCCGAATAGCCCGTTTCGTTCCCGAAACGAAAATAGGTCATCCAATATATCGAAATATATGTTTTCAATAATTTTAAACTCAATGAAACTAGTTTAAAACTCTAATTCCATCGTATATAAAAGTTAGCTTTTAAAATCAAATTATATTCATTTAAATTTCATTAATCGATTTCTGCGTGTTTCGAGTTCGCACGATTAAACGATAAGTCAGATCGCTACGAAACTTGAAATACTATAATAATTCACTATTGCGGATCCGATGAAACTGGTTTCGTCAAAATCCGAGATAGTGGCCAAAAACCCAAATTTACACGTTAATTAAATAAACTATTAATTTAAGATCAATTTAATCACCTTTAAATTCTAGATTAACAGTTAACAAATTTCATCAGTCTTGATTAACCAGGAATTTATAATCTTTTAAAAAAAATACAATTTTCCATATTAAATCCAAGATTTAAATATTAAATTAATTTCAGCGTTTAATTACAACTGTAATAAATCCATTCATTATAATTGAAAGTTTCAAACAAAATCTTTTATTTAGAATTAAATTCTTATATTAAATTATTATTACTTGATGAATTAATTTAACATAAGTTTCCATCTTACTATTCTCATCATACAACAGTTAACGTCTTTTACCGTATTAATTGCAATATTTCAATTATATCAATTTTTTTGATTTCCAAATTAATTTCAAACGGATTAAATAATAAAATAATAATTAAAACAATTATTACACATTAGTAATTCAAACACATTTCTAAGTCTATTGTTTACAAACAAAAGCTAATAAATGTATGTACTAATTAATTTATTTCATATTCTATAATAAACCTATTTCAATTAATAACAGATAATTTCAAAATCCAACATTTAATTTATTCCATAAACTTTACAATTATTTCAATTGATTGAAAATACATTATAATGGTTATCAATAACATTCAAACAACATTATTAAATCATATTCCAATTATTTTTCTCATTAATAATTCATAAATTTTAATTTCTCACAATATTAAATTTCAAAATCTTATTTAATTTAATAGTTTTTAATTATAAAAAATACGGGTCGTTACACTCACCCCTACTCAAAACTTTTCGTCCTCGAAAAGGAACAAGAGGGAATTAAGAAACTTGATATAATTTTTTTTCAAATTATTCAATTTATAAACACTTTAAATTTACATTATTAAGTTTAATATAATTTTGAAAATAACCACGTTTGCACAAAAATTTTCTAAGTCCTAAATTTACGAAAAGTTTCGGCAGAGTCTTCTTTGCGCGGTTAGGTCCAAAAAAATAATAATATCAATAATTTCAATATATATATCATATTTCAATAATAAAATATCCCAAACCATGGGAAAAACAATAAAATATCGTTTCAAAACCGTAATCCGAAAACGTACCTATTTTTCGGGCAAATAAACTCTATTTATGAAACCAAAAGCAACAGCTATTGCTTCCATAAACCTGTATTTCACTTACATAATCAAAGAGTAAATAATTATGTAAAAGGAGTAATATTTTAGTTGTTTCAATCAATTGCACAAGCAACACAACATATATAATAATCATATGCAACCAAAGAATCCATCACACATCCATAGCAACCAAACCTAATGGTTTGTTTAGGTTCAGAAACTTTTCATCGTACAAGGGTGATAAATAAACTACCAAGTGTACCTTACGCTCAACAGCCTTAGATAATTACTTAATAGATTATTCATACAACCTTAAACAATTTGAAATATCATTTCCCAACATCCCATAAGCCAAACAAATAGAATTTTAAATATTATTTAAGTTTACTCGATTGGTTTCTTTCACACATTATTTACCTTTTATTTATTTTAAATTCTCATTTATTCATACAAGGTTATCTATTTTTTTCTTTCTTTCATTCACTTACTTATATAATTTATTTCCCATTCAATATTTGGAATCATCAAACAATCCATTTTTAAAGTATAATTACGTACATTTCATTGCAGTTAATTCACATTTATTATTTACTTATACTTGATTAATAGTCATTAGAGAATCATTATTCAAGTTCACTTAAATTCAGTTCACATTTATTCATATATATATAGTATCATTTAATATTAATATATTTATGAACCATTTGTAAATCATTCCAAAATATTTCTTATGTTCAATAACATTTTATAAGATTCATTTCCTTAAATAGTATTTCACTTTTGCCTTTTAATTTAATTATCAAGCATTTCAAAATTATTAACTTAAGTTTATAACATTCCTTGTACATCTTAATTCTTTATTTATAAACATATGTTCATTTTGAAGCACTTTTGTTATTAAGCTTTTATTTGTATAATATTTTATTACATATCATATTAACATTTCTGGTAAGTTATATATATGTTTTTAGAATGTAATCGAGTGTTATACAAATTTATCTTATTCATTTTAGTTAACTAAATGTTCAATAGTTTACATCTTCTTAATTTTCATTATCTTTTAATTTACGAGTGATAAATCTCTAATTTCTTTACAATTTCATTAAACACTTAGCTTCTAATTTCTTATTTCTCATTTTAGAAGTTTCCAACTATTAAAATAGTTAAGATTTCATTTCATTACAATGATTGAAATCCCTAATTTATAGAAACTTAAGAACTAAATACCGGGTTCCATTTCAAATCATCTTGAAATAATATATATACTCATATCTTATATATATATATATATATCAAATCATATTTAGAAATTAAAATTTAAAATTTGTTTCACCAAAACAACTCTGTAGCAAAGCTACTATAGTGGCCTTCCCGAAAATACTTCCAAATAATACTAATATTATTTTTTCTTCTTTCAAAATCTTTGAAAACTGATTTCAAAATACCAGCATTTAAGTTCTCAAATTTCCAATTTATATTCACTTTATTTGTAAATCCTATTTTGCAACCAATATTTATAAGATTTCACTTCCTAACAAACAAACATATCACGTACAATTATATCCATTTTTAAAAATTATTCTTTTATATACAAAATACAATACTAGGTAAAATTATTTCATTTATCTATATTTCAAAAACAATATTGTGTCGGTCTTCCTTGTTAATTATTTAGAAATCCCTAACGATGCCATAGCGTCCTATGTACCGACCAGGATTCATAAATACTCGACATAACAAATTAACACAATACAAAATATTTTTATATCACTAACAAATACGCTCTCTCATATATATACTCTCAGACTCATTTTAGGATATTAATAACCTTATCTCTAATGAGTTAAACCCTGAACAGGCTAAGGTATTTATAAACCAAAGCTATGATACCAACTGTGACGACTCACCTTTTTTAACGGTTTAAATCGACAATAAACCAAACATGTCAACTCAAACCATTCAAAAGGAAGGATTGTCTATGGGGTAAATAAGAAAATAAGAGAAAAGAAGGAAAAACAAAACACAGAATCTCATAGCGGAATGACAAAATATAATACTCAAATAAACAGTTCATGAAGCTGTTTTATAATATACATTTGATTACACAATTTTTACAACTACCGAAGTTATACATACAGTAGGTATAATAGAATAATGCAGCGGAAAAACATGATGCGATGGAATATATATATATAATAAATAGTATACCCATCTCCGTTTTCATCCTCCAAAAATAAAATGGTCTTCAATACACTGAAAAGCTCAGACTGACCCGAGCGTAATGAAAAGACAAAACACTCGAGTCAGAACTAAAAGATCTTATGTAAGTTAAATCAACAACAAGTAAATACGAGTGTTATGGCTTCAGAGATGTTTACGGGATTTTACATCTCCTATCCAGTGTATAACGTGCGTGCAATAACTTAAGAGATGTTCGAGATTTTCCATCTCCTAAGGATCCTTAAACTATCTATATGTAGTAAAATACGCTATATATGTAGCGTCTATCAGTAAAGTATTAAAATAGCATTAAGGAATTACGCATATCCCCCTTAACACATTTTTATAGGCATCGTAGTCTATACAGTACTGTAAACTCCACCGTAAACTGGTGGGCTATCAGGAAGCACTCCATAGGTACGACACAAACCAAAGTCGTAGTGGGCTCGATAAGGCATATGACAAGGTACGCGAGGCAATGCCTAGGGTAGAATTCTACCGTTTTGCACGCCCAGACTGGTGGTAACGCATAGCAGCTACTACCGCCCACCTCGAGACACACTCCCATAATCAAATCGAGGGTGGCCACTAATCAATCACAAAGTAACAGATATGGTATCGAAGAAGTGTGTTCGATAGGAGAAGCGACCTCACTTGGCCCGAGATAGTTCCTTTTTTAGTCATATCAAGCTGACCCTAACGTCAGGGCTGCGTTCTTAACTCATACCAGTAGCGTTCGCCCAACCATCCTACTTCGTTCTGTATTCTCCACCATGTGCACAGTTGTTAAACTGGTTTCGGAACTGGCAGAGAGTATGACAATATCTGATCCCGGTCTCTGTAACAACCAAATGCTTATTTCACACCGTGGTCATTTCATAAAACATTTTTAATAATAAATCCAGAAACAGTTTATACCTTCATATCAAGATATCCATATACTTATTCCAAAAGTATAAATATATTCATAAATACCGAGGAAGATTTCTTTCAATCAATTTCGAAAATAATTTATAAATCTCTCTTAAACCATTTATAAACTATTTATATGCTTTAAAACCATTTATAAAGCTATTTATAAATTCCAAAACAGTTTACAACTCTTTCCCTTTTCATAAACTTCTACGCAAATTCCTTTAAAACGCTTCCAAATCCCTTACAAGTTCTTTTATAAAACCCTTTATGAAATCCTTTAAACCCCTTATAACTCCTTTATAAAACCATTACAAAATCCTTTATAAAAATCTTTTATAAAATCCTTTTATAAAATCCATACAAAACCTCTTATAAAACTATGTTAAATATTTTATTAAATTAAATTTATATAAATCTCTTAAAACTATATTAAATATTTTATTAAATTAAATTTTAAAGTGTTTTTATTATATTATATTATTTAAATTATATATTTAAAAAAAAATTATAAGTTAAAATCTTAAAATTTAATTTTTTAAAACTTATATTAACTTATAATTTAAAGCTTTTAAACATATAAAATAAATTATTTTCCAAATATAAATTTTTAAATAAAATCATTAAATTAAATTTAAAAATAAAATTTATAAATCAAACATACTTTACCATTTAGAAAATAATTTAAAACCGACCAACGGTGTCTGTATATAATTTTCTACCATATGGTCAAGTGATTGGGTATGTATCATTTCAACCCAAAATAGTTAAATTTTCCGGGTATATATCATTTCAACCCATATCCCGAACCAATAATTTCTAAATCAATAAAATCGCTCAGGTATGTATCATTTCAAACCATAACGATTTTTCATAATTTATAAGATCCTTCGGGTATGTATCATTTCAACCCATAGTGATAACAGAGATATAAACATCCAATTGTCCAAAATGTCAACAAATAACATCCATCACAATCAACATCCAAATCAGCCAATAAATCACAACAATTAACTGGTTATCATTATCAGGTATTTAACTAATAATTTAAATTCAATATTAATTTAAATGGAAATTTAATTCAATATTAAATTCAAATGACGATTTAAATTACCAAACAACAATCAATAAAATTATTATCAAATCATAAATTTAATTCAACTAACATAAGAAGGGAAATAACTATTAAAAGACTTGTAGTCGATTTAAAATCCAAATAAAGCCCAAAATTTGAACAGTCTCAAAATTCAACCAAACCAGTTCTATGATGCCTGGAATTTCGATAAGATCCCAACGTAAGAAACCACGCCCAATCCGTCTGCAATACAGATTTAATAATAAAGAAGGGAAATAACTATTAAAAGATATTTAAATCTCTAAAGTTAAGTAACAAATGACATTAAATTGATATTAATGAAACAAGGGGTCAGTTAAATAAAAATTACTGAATATTAATAGTTGTACATTAGAGGCATAGTAAATTATTAAGTAAGGATATATACGTAGCCTCATGTATGCGTTTATATATAATGGGTGTGAATTATTAAAGTTAGCTAATAACTTAGATTAAATAAGACTGCCATAGTCATTAAAATGTGTTGGAATGAGAGGTCAGTAGTGTTATACAACAAAAATTTGCCACCGCAACGGGCTACCAGCAGTTGTGTTTACATTATATTGATGTGGGACATATCCAACTTTAGGACCTATGAAATTATACTTTCCTATATAGGTGATGGAATGCCAAAGTAGAGAATGCTTCAACCTTTTAGAGGGTACGTTTTAAGTATCCAAGTCGGTATTACCCTGATTGCATTAGGCAATCTAAATAGGATGGTGAGCAAGGCTCGATGCTATGACAGTGAGATTGGTACCATATACGGGAGTAGGAGCTGTTTCATAGGAGTGATCAATGGAATGACGAGGGTTAAACCTAAACGAGCTACACCTCTTACTAGTGTAGGTCATACACTGCCACGGTTGTTTACTAGGTTGTTTGTTATGAGGCAAGGTAGATAACCCTTAGTGGAGGTCTATCAAACGATTAGGGTAGTCCGAGAAGTTGAGTTCGCAATAGTCTATGAAGCTAAGTCTATAATACAAAGCATTTAGATAAATCTCCATTTAAGGTAGAATACAGATAAACAATTGTGACGCTGTTATTAAGTGTCACGAGAGTTCCTTGGTATGCACAACGATGAGAACGTGATACTGCATTGATGATGGATCCTGATGAGGTGCTTTGGTTACGAATACTAGCGGGGACAATATATTGGTTCAAAAGGGACTATGGTACACACACACACACACATATGTATTTATTGTCTACCTAGGGTAGATGGGGTGTATCGTATGTGTACGTGGAGTCAAGACGACTAAGTAAAATAAAAGACATAACATGTAATGGAAGGCAATTGACATAAACTAGTGTTATATACACAGTGTGTAATTTACTAGTCACCAGAACGTTGTTCTGACCTCCTCCTCATTACAACCCACATGGTAGCTTTAAAGGGACATGTACTGGTGAAAGGCGGGAATGGTTAAAGGGCGGATTTCCTTATGCAAGCTCGACACTCACAAAGACACTATTATCAAAAGTGTCAACCTTGGTCCATAGCTATATGTTTTATTACACTTTACTATTCTACTATGAGTTTATATCGATAGTGTTTTGATATGCATTTGGTTATTTATGGGATACCAAAACCAATGATCCAGACTTTGGTGGACTTAGATTTTTGATTTAGCGAAAATTTAGGCTCAGTAAGGTGCCACAACACCAAATAAGCTGTTTTGTAACACTTTCTCTGTCATGATTTGTCACGGTTATTACGGTGATAAATTAATAACAAAAATAATCATGGCAATTGAGGCCAACGTTTATAACCGTTAGAACGAGTGGTAAATTTGTAAATACTTTGAACTATTAGGGAGGGCCATGTAATTCCCATTTTTCGTCCACTCATTCCCTGTTTTCGTCGTTCGCAACGCATTACCGTATCATCAAAATTCTTCACTCTCTCGTGATTTAGGGATTCAAATCCTCCAATTCACTGTATTCAGTGGTCAAGTTTTCTCCTACAGTTCGTTCTCAGGATCTGGCATTCATGTCGACATCTATGGTTCGAGTTGGGGTCTACTTTCATGCCGCGGTCTGGGTATATTCAAATTCTATCACTATTTATTTTAAGTGTGAATCTATGTATTGAACTGATTTCGATTTGAATTAGTTTTTTTATTTCGAATTTCGATCAGATTTTATATTATCTTATAGTAGTTAATGGGAACCAGGACCTCTATTAGTTTGAATAGATTATTATGTTTAATACAAATAATGTGTTTAATGCCCATGAGAGCTATGCTTTGATTCTTTCCTTATATCTTGTATTTTTTAAGTTTGTATATTTTTTCATTAAACTCCTTTTCTATGAATATCTATAAATGAAACCTTGCTAACATTAGACAATAGAAAGTCCATTTTATCTATTGTATTTTAGTTCATGCTCTTCATTTTATTTGGATAATTTTCTGGCTTCCATTTGTAGTTGGTTTGGTTACAATGATACCAAATTGATTTATAGACTCAGTTTGTGTATATAGTCCATGCTTTTTACCAAGCACGTAACTAAATTCTTTGTTAATCACAACATGAGTTTTCAAATTGCAAAATATTGAGTATTCATCAGTTGCAAAAGGGTAGAATTGTCATTTTAGGAGGTCGTTAGTGAAACATTAAATATTGAGTACCAAAAGCTCTCAGTCATGTTTTAATACAAATAACGCTTATAGCAACGAGAGCAATATTAAACGTTATTAAGCGTTCAGTCTATTTATCAATGTGTAATGCTGTTGTGTTCAGTATTTACTTCAAGACTGTATTCTTGTAGTTATATATATGAACTATTAGATGATTTTATCAAATCATCTATTAGATGTAGTGTTACAAACTACTCCACTAAAGCTACCGTGATACGTCTTTTTTTATAGTCCAGACTTAAAGTTATTTTCTTTCTCTATTCATAGCCTACTGATAAGTTATTTTCTCTCTATTCATAGCGTACAGATATATTGAATGTTGCATTTGATTTGTTGGTCAGGATCATAATCCAAACTTAAAGGGGAACAACATAAATGGTAGCTCTTATAAGCCTAGCATCATAGGTATATAACTTCATCATGTGCATATTTGTATACTTATTTTCTACATAGTAGAAGACTTTTAATGTTTGGTGACCATTTGATATTTAGGAACTGCCATTGTTGATGATGTGCCACACAGTCCAGTTTCATATGTATAGGGTATTCCTTTATATCTATTTTATTTCTTTTATGTACTTCCTATGAGCTGCTCAAGTGCCCATCTTGTACATGTAACTTTTTTTTTCATAGAAGGTACAAATTATTTATGTGGGGTATATGCACAACTGTCTCCGACCAAAGCTCTTTGTGCTGCAATGCTCAAAAGCCATTTTGCTGACACAATTTTAAACGCTACGCAGGAAACACATCATAATAATGTAATCAGTTCCTTATAGTTATAATAACATTAATTAATTGGTATATGATTGTATGTTTTTCTAATGGATTTACATTTTCATTCTAGGATGCTAGATGCGATCTAGAACAGATGCAGCGCGAAAAGGAGAAGTTAAAGAAGCAACAACTAGAAGGTATTCATATGTAGGATCATAAATTACTAGTGCTTTAAAAACTAACAAATGAGCCCATGTTTGATGTATTTTCTTTTAATAACTACTTATTATTCTTTAATAGAAAATCAAAAGATTAAAGCTGAAAATCAAAGTAGTGGAGACTAGCAGAAACGAAGGCAAAGGCCAAGAAGCTACAACGAGAAAAAGAAAGGCAAGAAGCTTACCTGACACTTGAATAGGTGTACTTACTAACAACAATATCCATTCTATTTAGTAGAAACACATTTCTCGATATGGATCTCTTTATTTTTCCAAGTGGAAAGAACAATTGATTTTTTCGAAAGTAGCTCCTACTCTTATGCTAAATCTTTAGGTAAACCTCTATCTCATTTGTTTTACAATAATAATAAACTTTTGTGCTTAATCTTCACACCAAGAATGTAGATTTTTTATCAGTGTTGAATAACATGTTTTTGTTGCTCGATGAAAGTAGTAAATGAATTGATTTATCATTATATATGTTAAATAGAGTAGAGAAGGAGGAGAGGTGCATGGAAGTTGCATAGAGAAGTGGTAAATGTATTTTACTGAAATATATAATCTCAAAGCAAAATTTGATTTTAATTGTCCATAAGTGCACAAGTAACCCTTTTAAGATTGTGACTTGTTATCTTAACCAATTTCTCTGGAAACTTTATTTCATGTGTTCACAACTTTCAATATCTCAATTTCAAAAGATATTTAATTTTGTTTTTGTACTGTCAAGATTTAAACTTTCATTTTTTATTCCACTTTGTTTTTTGATTTGACGCTTACTTTCAACAAATACTTTCACATAGATTTACATTGATTCAAAATTTAAAAAAATTAATATAATACATATTCAAATTGAAAGTTTATAGTAAAAATCTCTCTGCCATTAGCGAAGGGGATTGCCTATATAGAAATGACCAATGTGGCATCATTTCAACCATCTTCAAACTTAATATTAATGAACCATATTCATTTTTCATATTTATAACACGGGCATGGGTATGCAGATCTAAAAAGGCTCAACTTGTATAGGTGGAGGATGTTCTTGGTCCAAAAGCTTCAATTTATGAAGCACCGTGTTAACCCAAAAAATGGATCAACACCCTGGAGTGTGATGTGAAAGCACTAGCCCTACTAGAATAGAGCAAAGTGTAATAGAAAAGTAGCAGAAAAGTAAATAAATACAGAGAATTTTATAGTAGTTTGGCTGTTAACTAAGCCTACTTCTACTTTATATCTTTGATTATTGATTGTATATGATTGCAAGGTGTTTGAGAATGAAGAAGTCACGAGTACATGTGTTAGACTAATTCTAAGTCCTAGAATTGCATATAGGAACTGCCTTGGTGAAAATTGAATAGAGAGAGAGAGTTAAAGAAATGACCGGGCTTCCACATAATAATGGCAGAAACCAGCCCCTCTCTTAGTTGCTCTTTTGTTCATATTTATAGTGGTAGCAGCCATCTTGAACCAGAAGCCCGCTACTAGAGAAGTCCAGGAAGTGACCCCAGATAGCGTAACGAAAGTGGAGACCACACAAATTAAGGGCTAGATTCGATGCCGAATTAAGACACTTAATTCAGTACATAATCTAATCCTTGGCCTTTAGGTGGCCAAACTCTTTTGTGTTGAGTTTCTTGCTTCATTTAGATGTTCTCCATGTAATTTGGTAGATTGTTGATGAGGTTTGATCATCGTCCTTCCACTACTTAGATTATCCTACCGCTTGGACCGCACGTCTTCATTCTTGATGATAGGCTCTCTAGCGAACCTTCACAAATATGCATAGGATGACTAGGGGATCACTTGTGCAAAGTGTGAATGTGCCAGAGCTTAGCATTAATATTCGAGACCGAATTAAGGTCCTTAATTCGAGGATGAATTTAGGTGCTTGGCCCAATCATGATGAAACTTTCCCAAGTCCTTCTTTTACCTTTTATAAGTGCGCTTGCCAAATTTTAAGTCATTCTGATTCCATCTCGATTTTAGATGAATTAAGGTCCTTAATTCAGTACTGAGTTTAATTGGTGGGGCCAAAGCACTCCAAACTTTTTCTAAGTCCTTCATTGTGTTTTTCTAAGTGACATGTCAAGTTCCAAGTCGTTTTAACCTAAGACCTTAATTCGGGGGTTGATCTAAGGCCTTAATTTGAGGGGTTGATCTAAGGCCTTTATTCGGGGGTGAATCAAGGACTTAGCCAATTTTTTAAACCAAAATCCCTAAGCTTAATTCTCTAGTCCTTCTGAGTATTTTTACCAAGTTTTTAGTCGTTCTTTCTTCATACCGACGTTTTAACTCCTGCTGACTTCTGCTTGGTTAAAAATTCAGTAAACATTTGCCCCCCAAAGTACACTTTCATTGGAAACAAAGTGTGCTCTGGAACAAGACAAGTTTCAGATTATCATCCTATGAATTTTAGTCGGTTGCTTGGATGTCATCTCAAGACGTTGCTTTTACTTGGATGATTGTCCATTAACCCTTTGTTCTGGTTTTAATTAGAATTCCAATTATCTACACTGGCAATGCTATCTACACCCCGGAGATTATGTAGTGCTTTAGTTTGGTATAGAAACTCCTTGCGATGATTTCGGGATGGTGGCAATTTTGAAGGGAGATGGTCGAATTTTGGATTGTACCGGATCGGTGGTGAAGCTATGTTTTGCCTCGGATGAATGTATGTCGTTCCATAGTCAAGTCTTGCTCTCCATCTTCAACTGTCTCTTTTCAAGGACTTGGCTAAGTTCATATCGCAGTTTGGATTCTAGTGCGACAATTTATTCCAAAGTTGGATATAATGCATGAACCCATCGTATCGCTTTTCCATTTCTGTACTTCCAGTAACCCTGAAAAGAAAAGCTTCCTGTGTCGCTCCATACAGCTGCTCTGTTATCGATTTCTCATCGATAACGGGTAAGTCCCAAGAAAGATAATCTTAAAGTATGACGTGACTTGTTTTCTAGCATGAGTGAGTTATCTACACAGGATGGTCCGTTCATGGTGCTTGGAACACTGGACTCACTTTGCGTAGATAACACATTGCACTTGCCTCAGTCATTGCTTAGAACCCGATTGGTCAACATACGTCGAGCTCCCTTGGATTCCGAGCGTTGGTCATACGAGGATATTATTCAAAGTAAAAGATACTCGACAGCGTTGAACGCCAAGTTTTATTGTTTAAAATGACTTTCCGGTCATCCCATCTTTAGTCTGGTGAAGGAACTTCCACTCCTTTGGAAGCTGGATCCTTCGCAGCTTAAGCATCGACTTTTATTCCTATCATGTCGGGACGACTGATTACGGCTGAATTACAAAGCACGCTTGCTCTTGTAGAGATGTCACTGAATTCTCCCCCTCCTCTAAATGAGTTCATGGCCTAATGAGTCTTGGACGAAGAGGGTAAGCAGGGATTCCCCAAAGCTTATCGGCCTGTTGGTCTTCCTTTTTAAATTATGTTTACGTGGGAGTGGACTCTGCTGTCTTGCAACTTTGTGCATATAAATAATACTCCTATCGTCATTTTGACATATTCTATATTAGCTCCGTCCAAAACTGTGATGTAGCTTAGCTTAGCCAATTTCATGGTCATTCCCGTTTAGGCTTGGTCGAGTTCATTTTGACCAAGTGTAGGCGTATATGCCCTAATCCACAGGGTTGGTCACTCTTAATACTAAGTCCATACATTTTTCGGGGCTTAGGTTTCCCAATCAATACGTTTTACTGCCCCCAGCCTGATTCGCACGGTAGTTCCTATCTCCGAGAACTAATGGCTTTGCTATTTGATTCCAAGCCCTGAGTTTTTAACGCTGTTAGTTCCTTGACTACAATCGAATTCTTCTGAGTTGACATCATCGGCCAGCGTCATTCTGGATGTATGTATTGGAAAGATGAGTCACTGCCATTTTTTTTCATAGTAAATTCTTCTAAGTCCAGGGTTGAGATTTTGATCATGCATCAGTTTCTATCTCCGGAAATTTCCATACGAATGACTTGACTCTATGGATTTACTGCAACAACCCGGAATTTCAATGCTTTGATTTGTGAATATTTAATTAATTTTAAATATTCAAATAATTGATTTTATAATGGAAGTAAAACTCTTTTAAATAATGAATAATAATGGTGAAATATTTTTTCAAATTTGTTTACCAAAATTAGTTTAGCATAAGTATACACATTTGTAGATAAGTTAGCATATGTATGTACATATGTATTCATACCTAAGTATATAAAGTTTGAAATAAAAATATAAATGTCACACATTAGAAACATTAAGTACAAAGAGTACTTAAACATGTTTGCATGGAAATGAGAAGAGGGAACAAGGGTGTTGGCATGAGTACATGAGGTAGAGGAGGCTAGGTGAGGTGGAAAGAGGGTAGTGGAGGGTGAAGGACAATGGTATTTAGGTAACTTGCTTTTTTTCTTGCTTATAAATAGCCCTTCACTTCTTCAAAATTTTCCTCCTCTTTATTTTATCACATCTTCCTCATTTCTTATCCTAATGGAGAAATTATTTTTCCAAAATCATAGAAAATTCCAGTGGCTAAAACTTTCATTTGTACCACTTCTTCAAATTTTGGGCTTAGCCATGTCAAAATATCATTTCTTTGCAGAGTGTTTTCGGACCCATATTTTCAAGTCCGAAAATATTCATCTTCTTTTGACCATATCTCCCTCAAAACAAACCCAAATTGGGTAATTAATTTTTTAAGTGGTAGAGAAGAGAATTTGCAAGAACTTTCTCTTTGACAACTTCTCCAAATTCTGAGAGTAACATAGCCAAAAATCCAGGAGAAGATGACTAAATTTTGGATCTGGTTTTGTGAATTCAACATTATCCGAAGTCCCTCCACCTTTCCAAAACAAGTCCTCACCTCACCTATACATGTCATGGCCAAGCCATAATCAACCATAGCTGAGCCTAATCCCAAGTTTTAAGTCCAAAGATCAAGTTTTGCATGGTTCTAAAGTTATTTCAAGTTTTCAAAAGGGATTTGCAAATTTTCGGTGAGTAAACTTCTACTTTTGGTAAGATGTTGTATTTGCATATATGATGGTTATGTGTTGCTTATATATGATGGTAATGTTTAGATTATGATATGGTTTGGATGTATATGTATGTTAGCTCGTGTTTTAGCATTTGACTTGAATTGATGGATTAAAGTGATGTGTTTGGATTTAAAGTTGTGATCTTTGTATGCATGGTGATGTATGATTTAGTATTGATAATCTTGGATATGTGATTAAATCGTTTGGAAGTTAGAACTTGAGATGTTCAAAAGGACTTAAGATCCATTTTGAAAATCAAATCGTTTACTAGTTTTGATATAGTAAATGTTTTGTTTTATTTTATTTTAGTTTCTAACTTTAGTTAAAGTTTTTAAAACTCTTTTAAATATGTTTTAAAAGTAAGCAAAAGCGAAAAGTTAAAGTTTTGGATGGTAACTTAGAAAAATAATTCTAAGTTATTACATCCATAGCGAAAGTCGCTATGGATGCAGTTCGGGGAATTTAACGATTTTCAAGTTTTAAAAGTGTTTCTTTTAAATGTTTTTGAAAAACCATTTTCAAACTAAATCAGTAAGCATATAAGTTAATTATTACTTAATTAAGTATGTTTTGATAATCAATTGATTTATTAATTAAGGATAATTATTAATTAATTAATTAGTAATTAAGTTAAGTAATTAGTAATTAATTAGTATTACTTAAGTAAGTTTATTATATATTAATTAACGAAGTTTTAATTAATGATTAATAAAGTAAAGAGATAATTAAGTATTAATTTTTTATTAATCAAATTTAATTATTTTAATTAATTATTATTCAATTAGAGGTTAATTATTTAATTAATTATTATTTAATTGGAGATTAATTATTAAATTAATTATTAATTAATAAGGGTATAATCGTTAATTAATTAGGACTTAACTAAGATTAATTAAGGTTTAATTTTGATTTAATAAGATTTAATGAAGCTCTAATTTATAATTAAGCCTTAATATATAATTTAAATTAAGATTTAATTATTAAAAGTTAGTTTAAATTTATTGGTTATGTTTAAGTCGGTTTTCTTTTATAAGGGAATTGATTTTCAATCAAGGGATCTCTTGTCCGTGACATTTAGAATGAAATGAATGTGAATGAGTTATACTAAGTTGAATTGAATAGTGTGGACATCTAATTAGCAAAGTAAAACACCGTTCTGCTGAATTGTAAATTGTCTGATTGTTTGGATAGTCACTAACGGAATAAATCCCCATTTGTTATTTTAGAAACCTAGACATTTACTTATATGATTGATTGTTATCAGTTGATTCCCTTATACATATCTGCTTGTTATGTAAATACCTATGTTATAACTTGAAAAGTAAACTCAGTTTTGTGGTCACTATGCTTCTTTCTGATTTTTAAGGTCAATCATACTTTTAATAATGGTTTCAAGTTAGGTAATATTTAAGTAAAGGTGTTTTAAATAATCGTTCTGTTTATCAAAGCAACCTAATTGATTAAGTGTATTAAAGAAGTTTTGTTTTAAATAAGGATAATTTATAAAAGAGTTTCTATAAATGATTTGGATATTTATAAAAGAAGTTTGATAAAGGGTTTTGAATATTTATAAAAAAATTCTATAAAAGGATTTTGGAGATTTATAAAGAGTTATATGAATGGTTTTGATATTTACAAAAGAGTTGTAAATTAACTTGGTGGTTTACAAAGAGTTTTGTGAGTGTGTTTGGAATTTAAGTAAGGGAGATTTCATAAACAAAAGAGATTTAAAAGGATTTATTGAAGGAAAATTATAAAAGAATTTGAGATTTGATTTCCTTTAACTGACCTTCTTAATTCTGGTGGTATGGACGTTCATTCCACACTTAATACCAAAGGAATATTGGTTGAGATTATCTTTATCTCTAATTCAAATAACATTTTGTTTTTATTCTTTAATATGATTTTTAAATAAGAAATCCTTTCGCAAATGTTTTGTGAATATACTTATGTCCGTGAGATAAGTATATGAATATTTTGATAAACGTTTTGGAAAGAAATTTAAAATAAATGAAAGATTTATTTTGAGGCTTAGTGATTGCTATGGATAATTAAATCCATGAATTTTTTATTTGTTTATTTGATAGTTAAATAACCGACTATCAAATCTTGACATGTTTTGACTCAAGAAGTATGATTGTATATTCGAGTTCCTCAGTGAGGACTCGAACACTTGTTGTATACTTCCAAACGAATGGGGAATGAGTCAATCGAAAATTATTGTTATTGGTTTGGAGAGACCGGGATCGAATATGATATCTGAAAACCACTCCGAACCAACATATGCGTTCGAATGGAAGACATCTTGAAGATGATTGAAGACGATGCTCCTTTGAAGAGCCTTTGGTTACGTTCAGACCCAGAACGAACTTTTATGGATGAATGCTAGCATTGCATTTCTGCCTTAAGGGCAGTGTTAGCATTCCAAGATGGATTGCTAAATGTTAAGAGCGTAGCCTCTCAAGCCTCACATCTCGGTAATGGTTAAAACAAGGCAGATGCAGCAGGGCCATATGGGTCGCACCCATTAAGGTATGATCATCCTAAGATCTAGTGTCGATATCTCTGTGTATGCTTCGGGTCCATTTTTGGTTATTGATCGCAACCAAGGGGTGATTATATTCGGTACTACCCAGTTCAGGGGTAGGCCAGTCTTGTGTTGGCAGAGGTTGAAAGGTTTTCGATCCCATGGTACATTTTATCTAGAGGTGTACAGATTTTCGGAAGGTAGTCCCTTACCTTGCCATTTGTTGAAAATCCATTCTCCAATACGAGCCTTCGATTTTTGATTGTATATCTATTATTGCTATCATGTACACACATCACAGCTACTTGGTTATTAAATACTTTAAACCCTAGATTTTATTATAATATCATTGGACTTTTATAATAAACGTGTTTTAGTTATCGTAAGGTAAAAACCCATCCGTGTTTATGTGCGGCGTGGTCTTACGAGATACCCTTGATTTTAGAGTTTTAAAAGTAATAATTCAATTGCTTTGAGTTTACTTACACCAGACCCTTGTCTGGCCTAGAGTTTTATTTTCTTTCCATAAAACTCGTGGGTGCTCAAATTTTTATGAGTAGTCAAGTAGTCCAGGTTTTCTATGGATACATTTTGGAGAAGTTGGTGTAGGAGGCTTCATCGATAGCTAGCTATTATCTTGTTTCCACTGTATTATATGTACATTGCATTTGTTAGGTAGGTACAGGCTATTATAACAGTCCTAGGGTAGAATTGTATTAGTATAACTCCGATGTATCATTTTGGAAATGAATTTGTAAAGAATTATGTTGATTAATATATGTTATTTCGTTGCATTGTGAGATCTATGATTGTTCTAGTTTCTTCTTATCTTATATCTTCTTTCTTTCCTCTAACGACCTGACTTTTAGACACTTGTATGATTGGCACACGAATACTGTGGATGTATTAAGTGTCGACTTTAGGTGTAAGAAAGGTCGGGCAATTACATTCATCCTTGATGTTGTGAATCTTCAATCGATAATAAATTCCTAAATGCTCAGACCTTTATTTCCTTCGGTGGCAATTGTTGCCAGAATGCTCTGTTTTGCGAAACAAAACTGTTATCTAACGAACTCCGCAGTTATTCACGTTAGGACTTGATAAGTTCCTTCAGCCTAGTATTTCTGCGCATGTCCCTATTCACGGGAGATAGACTATCTCTTTCGAATGCTTGTATTCGGGCATTTGTGAGAGATGGAAAGGTGTGAGGGCAAATGATTTAATCGCCCCTGGTCTGGCTCTCAATCCGACTCTAGTGTTGAGGAAGTCCGATGATTTAATTTTCGATTTTCCATGATTTTCCTCGCTTGTCCTTAGCCATGCATGCCTTTCTTGACTACTAACGTTATCACGGAAGTCATGTTCATATGTCAGTTCCTATCTTCAAGAACTGGTAACTCAACTGCTTGGTTCCAAGCAACATTTTCTCGAGAATGCCTATCTCTAGGCTGCATCAAAATTCTTTCTCAGTAGTATATTAGAAATTCAGTTATGCACCTACTTCTATCTTTGGAAACTAGTATGCGAACGATTCGATCCTATGGATTTCCCTTCATTGTTGCCTTATCTCTAGGCAGCGACCGATTCCTCTAATAAAGTGCTGAACGATTCGATTGGCCTGAGACAGGTTATGTCTTCTTATTGTCGCCTATCTTCGAGCAACATTATTTTTCTTAAGACGAGGGTAGAAACTTAGTTGAACACCACCTTAATCTCCAGAAGCTAGCGCATTGATGGTTTACTACTATTAGTGTTTCTTTTCGACCATGCATGTTGGAGTTTTCCTGGTGTTGCCGGGCAACACTGGTACTTAGTAAGTTGGATAGTTTTCCGGTGCTGTTGGGGCAACACCGGTACTTAGAAAATAGAAAGTTTCCCTGTGTTTCTAGAGCAACACCAATACTTAGGAAGTAGGAAGTTTCCCGATGTTGTTGGGGCAACACCGGTACTTAGGAGGTTGGAATCGATTTTCCTATCGATCTAGAGGTTTGTGTCAATTTTCCTATCGACTTGGCGGAGTTGTATTCTAGTTGGGTACTAGCTGCAGTCTTCGGAAGCTAGCACTTTGATGATTGGATCGTAAGAGTCTTTCCTTAGTGTTGCCAGTCTCTAGGCAGTGTTAAAGTACTGTAAGTTGAGATCGAATCATTCTTCTGATCCTATAGTGTTGGGTAGATTCATTTTAACCCAATGTGGCTACTTTCTCAACATTGCCTAATTTCGGGCTATGCCATATTATGAAGGAATGAGAGTCTCGGGCATTTCCATTACCTAGCATTGTTTATAACCATCACACACCCCCTTTTGGTGATGTTAGATCGTTGTTTAACCAATTCCATGGTTATTCATATTCATGTAGGGTCGAATTTCCTTCAACCGATTTATTTTGCAATCTGAATTCCATTTGTGGAACTTGTTATTTCTAAGTGGTCAACCCCGGGCACTTGTAGAAAATTAGACACTATGGAGTGAGTCGTTATATTGACCTTGCCTTGATTGCGCTCTTTCGATCCTAATCATGGTAGTACTTGTCTTGACTCTGTGACAATTAACCTTGCTTGTTTCAGACCATATGCATTCTACTGGACCAATAGTATTGTTGCAATATCCACCTTATTCGTTGGTTCTCATCTTCGAGAATCGACGTTTTAGTTACTCGATTCGAAGCGTTCTCTCCTTGCTGTTTTCTGTCTACGAACAATAGCTGGTTTTTCACAGGTAGGAGTCGTAGTACCAGATCAATCTATATGAGGCTGATTATTCCAAGAGCGGCTAATGTCTAGGACACGGCGAATATATGACAGTTGAAGGTTATCCTTCCTGACATCGCTAGTCTTTGAGCGGCATTAGATTCTTAGAAGACAGGCTATTTCTTTCGAATGTTGTCGATTTGATTCTGGAAATGCCAGGCGGCATGCTTCGTTTAGAGTTCGAAAATTAGCGAGTGAAGAGTTCTTTGAAAATTTTCTATAAAAGGAACTTAACTTTCTTCATTTGCAAAACCCTAACCCTATATAAACGCAGCCGCCATCAAATATAGCTCCATCCTACGGTCGAGATTGCACGTGACGATTGGATCCAAATTAGGGGAAACATTCAACATGAAACTTATGGAACTCATCACCACGAGTTCATCCATGGCGGTCGATCATCAAACGGCGAGGCATGGTGGTGGCTATGGCCATTCAAACGTGCGCAGTTCGTGGTCGATGTTCGACGATTGGCAAGGCTTTGTGGGTTTGGACCTTCGGCATGGGGTAGAGCGAAGGCGGGGCTGTCGTTTGGAGGAGTGCGGCGGCGGCAGGCGACTTGGGGCGACGACGACGAATGTTGAAATCATGGTCGTGATGGGTTCATTTTAGCGATCTGGGTTGTTGCGTGAGATGGAGGGAAGGATAGTTAAGTTTAAACTAATTAATTTATGTTAATTAAAATTTAAATAATCTTAGACGTTCATTAATTCATATCTAATTCATACGAGGTCCAAATCGAATGCGACAAGTTGCGTTGCGATCGTATCAGCGAATACTACGATATAAAGTTGGATTGAATGGATCTGAAGCTAGTTGGAATTTGGGTTAAAACTGAACACCTGTTCGATTTCAATTCAAACCGGAGCGGTTTGGCGATTACTGGAATTTTACCAAGTTAGCTCACCTCTCTGGCCCACTTATACTTTTATATAAGTTTGGATAATTTTATTATTGATTGTTTGTTGACTGTTTGGATGATTTACTATATATTTTATTAGTTGGTTTTGATATATTCCCGTCCCTGGAGCGGATGAGACCCTATTACGTTCCCGTATATGAGCGGATGACTCTTTGTGTACGATTCCGCCTCGAAGCAGTTGATTTATCTTATTTGATTTTATATTGTTGGTGATGTAGGGGGACAGGTTGGAGGGATCCAACAGGATTCCTAACACTATTGATTTTACTTCTCATATATTGTGATATATGATGTTTTGGATGCCATATTTAATAACATTGATATGATTTCCCTTATTTAGTGCTATAGTAGCATTGGACCTTATTTTTTGTATTTTAAAATACTATATAATAATGATTTTGATTTAAAAGGGATTTCAAAATGATTTTGAAAGTATATATGTTTTAATAATTTTTAAATTATAAAAAGGAATGAAGTTATTTTAAATAAAATAAAAGTACGATTTTTGGTATTTTAAATTAACCGTTTTTGTGAAGTATGTTAAATAAAGATTGTTGAATGGTTTATATAAAAGATTTATAAGAGGATGTTTTATAAATAAAGTATTAAAGTTATAAACGGTGTTTTATAAATATATATATAAATGGATTTAGAAATAAATTAGGTTTATAAAGAAAAGGATTTATAAATGGGTTTTTATAGTAAATGAGATTTAGAAAAGAATGGATTTATAAATAGAAGTTTATAAATAAAGAGATTATATAAAAAAGGGAGATTTATAAACATAGTTTTGTAAATATGGAAATGATTTATGTTGAAATTTAATATGGAGACAATGGTTTTTAAAACGATAATCTTTTAAATGAATGTTTTGAAAGTGATAATTTCAAATGAAGTTAAATGGTTGTAAAAGTGATTTAAAATGTGTTAAGTGACGAAAACATAGATTTCAACATTTATTGTTGTAACAGACGTTTTTGGGAAAATGAGGAAGGCATGGATTATAACACTGTTGTTATAGTAAATGATTTCCGAAAGGAAATGTTTTAATAGTATACATGATTTATATACATATATATAATTAATCGAATCCCCATACTAGTGTTTTTGGGTTGTCGTAAAGATGTTTTATGCAACATTCGTTTTGACCCAATAAATTGTATTTTGACCTTCCATTGTGAAATACATGAATTGGTTCTTATGATCGTACTAAAGTCTTGGTGGTATAGAAAGCATTGCTTCTTATACTTAACACCTGTTTTGAGGCGTATGAACTAGGGAGTTGTACGGTTATAGAAATCTATTTAGTGTGTCTCCAAAATGGTAGTGTTATTAAATATACTTATACCATTAGTATAAGTATATGGAAATGTTTTCCAATATCGAATAGTTGAAATAGTTTTGAGAATATATCTTCTTAAGATATTTTGAGTAAATATTTGGAAATTGATTTAATTAACAAAAGATTAATTAAATGGGCCTAATGACTGCTTATGTATTAGATTTTATTTGTTGTTTTGATAGTTAAATAACCGACTATCAAATTTAGTCATTTTTGGTTTCTTTACTTGATGTGGAAACTAATTAGTCATGCACTTAGCGCGAAGCTGACAAAGTAGGCTTGACTATCGTTTGGTGTTAAGAATGTTGATTCGAGTAGTGCGAAGTGACTATGGTACTCCAGTCTACTAGGCTTCCTTCTTGGCCGAAGGATAGCAAGTTGAGAGTTGGAAACATGATAAATCTACGAGACTTAGTTTCTGTATGAGGTTGATGGCATTTTTATCATTGTTGGTCCGGAGAGACCGAGATCGGATTTATCTGAAAACCACTTCGAACCAACGTATGCGTTCGAAAGTGCAGGTTTATGATGATGATTTTTGAAGGCGGAGATGTTCATGATGCAGAGCTACTTACCACTAGACCCGCGATGCACATTATATATATATATAGTGGCAGTAGTGCTTTGTTATGAAAATCTTCGATATGCAAGGACTTCTCGCTACTAATCTAAGGGATGAATCACGACAGGATGTAGTAGGAGAGTTCCTTCGGTTTGTCCTGTTCCTGGACAACTTGTATGGACGAATGTCCGATGTTGCATGTCTAAATCGCATTGATTGATTTCTATAAACGTATCATTTGTTTGGTGGTGGAGAAGGCAACTTCTCTTAGCTTAACACTCTTTCCTGAGACATACGAGTTCAGGAGTTATACGTTTGTAGAAATTAGTTATGTGATTGTGGAAATGGCAATGTGGCATTCAAAGTGGAATGTGCTATGTGAAAGGTAAACGTTACCTTAAGCCCCACACCACGAAGATGATTCAGGTAGTGATGTGGTCTGACATATATTTTGGGCTATCGGTTTATGGGCGGATCGGAATGATTAAGCCTTCCTGCCTTATGGGCCAAAAGATGTCTGGACCCTTATATTGTATGGTATAGTGGTGTGTGAGTCCTTGCACGAGAAGCCACCGAATACATAGTAGTGTAGCAATACGAATAGTATAGTGGTGTGTGAGTCCTTGCATGAGAAGCCACCGGGTACTATGGTTGCTATACGTGGAAATCAATAAAGGAAGGAAAAGGCCACTAGTTCCCTATCATGTTAGAAACCCAAATTACAATACGTGCTTTACGGTTTTGATTGTATTCCTAGAATAGCTGTAATGCCTTGCAAACATTTCAGCTACCCCTTTGGTATCATATACACCATATGACATTGTCCGGGTATTGGTACCTTCTTTATATATTTATTTGAAAAGTGTTTTCAAACCAATTTCATTAATAGTAATATCAAATTATTTAAGTATAAAGTATTTTGGTTATCGTAAGGTAAAAACCCGTTCGTGTTTATGTGCGGCGTCGTCTTACGAGATACCTTTGTTTTGAAAAGTTTTTATAACTTAAAAATTCAGTTGAGATGTGTTTCTCATGCTGGTTTACCAGACTGATCCGGGAGTTCTTCCCTTTCAATGCTTGGGTTAGACTGAGCGTATTTATAGATTTAGATTTGGATGCTTTGGAGCTTCAGCTGACGAGCTGGAGGTCTTCAAGACGTATTCCCGTATTTATTTATTTTTCCGCTGCATTGTTGCTGAAATTATCAGCATTTATGAGGACAAGTTGTTATAACTGTTCAGGTTGATGATTAGTGATTTGTTGTACTCTGATTGATGTGTGTATATTACAGTTTCTCTTTTGTAAAGATCATCCATATTATATTATATATATGTTGTTCTGTTACGTCGTGAGATTCTGTGTTATTTAGTTTTCTCTTCTTCTTTCTTCTTTTTTCTTTCTTTCCCATAACTATCTGTCTTTTCGTTTAATTTGGGTTGGACATGTGTGGTTTATTGTTAGCTTGAATTGTGCGGATTTGCGGGCTGTTACATTTAGTAGTGCCCATTCATAATTATCCTCCCTCTCATGTGCTAGAAATGCATGTGCGATGCTAAATGTTCGGCCCGTGGAAGTCATGCCAACCATTTCTAACAAAGGCATATTATACTGGTTTGTTTTGTATGTACAATCAAGAAGTAGAATTAATGGAAAACACTTACACAATACGGGCGACTCCGGATGAGACCACATTATATTTATCGAATGACCGGTTTCTGCATCAGTCCTTTCAAGATACGGATAATGCTTCTCTACAAGCAATTTCATTAAATGTTGCATTGTGGATCTATAGTCCATCGTCGACAATTACATTTTATATTTAGCATTGTAGATAGTCGGCTGAGGTATTTTCTAGAAATGACTTTTTAATGGTAACTAATATTCTCTTGGAGGCACGCCTGTAACACTCTTGGTTTGATGAAGTTGTTTTTCGAACACTTAAACATTAGAGTCGTATTTGTGGGAAGCGGTGTAGAATATACTAGCATGAATGGATCTTAAGGTTACTTTAACATTAAAGGAGAAGTCGAATAGTATTTTATAACTTTTATGGAATTTTTTGACTTATTTTAAGATATGAATTAAACACAGATAATCAATCACAGATATATACTAACAGACAATTACAGATTTATATAAATACAGTAAAATTAAGAGAGATGACATAATGAGTTTTTATACTGGTTCGGATTAACTAATCCTATGTCCAGTACTATACAGTGTATGTACAGATTTCTTTTCCATTACTTTAAACATGTAGCAAGCAAATTAGAATACAATCTTGATTTCAAGGCAACGAGATACACCCTCTTAATTTTCGAGTTTATGGTGGACTCTCTTGATTTAATCAAGCAACAAGATCACTCACTTGATTTGAACGGGCAACAAACACACCCACTTGATTTGAACGGGCAACAAGCACACCCACTTGATTGAACGGGCAATAAGCACACCCAAAATAATAATATTAGAGAGTTGTTGATTCCAAATACAAACAGTTGTACTTTGAATGCAGAATATACAATAGCCCTTTGATAGCACTTTGATCTTTGAATTATTGAGAGAATACTTGCAAATCAGCGAGTAGATTATAGAGAATGAATGCAGTAAAGTAAAGATTGAATTTGAGTGAATTCGAAGAGTATAGAAAGTAGATTTTGTGAAATATATTATAAGAATTTGGAGTAAGAACAAAGTAGAGAAAGTAGTTATTAAAATTCATTTTTCAATCCCCTTTATATAGCGTTTGAAGGGACGAGTCTATTCGTGAAAAGATGTAACCAAAAATTACAACTATTTAAAATTTAAAAGGCATCTTTCCAACGGTTTTGTATGTCGACATACTTAGGTAGGGTATGTCGACATACCCTTGTTAATTTTGAAAAACAATAATTCATTTAAAGTGTTTATAAAATTCTAATAATTTGTTAAACTTTTAAAACATAGTCTGTTAAACTCTTTAATATATAAAACTCTTATAAAATATTTGTAAAATTATACTTTGAAAAATAAAATAAATATTTTGATAAAAGAGTATTCAAAGAATAGATGCTTTGTAACACCTCTAATTATTAATAACATTATTCAGGAGATTTAATTAAATAAATTAAATAGAATAAATGTAAGTATTAGAGTGATAAGGAGATTGAGATTTGAAAATTTAAATTAAAGGCTGTACTTAATTTATTACAGAGAATGGGCCATGAAATGTTTCATATGTTAATTAATAAGAAAACAATTAACGCAGGGGTATTATAGGAATTGCCGCCATCATGATCCTATTACCATTAAAATTCTTGTTTCATTTCCTTTTCACGTTCATTTTGCAAAACTCAAAAACGTAAACAAAAGAAAGCACGCCAGCCAGTACCTAGGGAAGGAAAGGAGAAAAATCAAATTAAAGCTACGGAATCAAGCTAGGGGAATTAATCAAGGATCAAATCTCAAATTCCTTATCCTAATCAAGGTAAATAATAATCAAAACCATCTTTATTTTTGTTTTTAATGGTCATTTGGTTTCGGGTTTAAGTTTAAATCCATTGTGATGATTTTTGATGATGATATGCTTGGATTTCATGATATGTTATATTCAAACAAGTTTGATATATGTTATATACGGTTTTAAGGCTAAACTCGTTTACATTGTGTTTCGAATGCCATAAGGAATTTATATGTTATGTAAAATATTATTTTGGAGATGGGTATTAATTTTTATAATTTTCCAAGCTATGGAAAATTTATTATGAATTTTCAAAGAAAAATATGAATAATTGGGTTTAGAAATTAATTTCGGCTATATTATGAAGAATTTGGGTCTGAAATTTATATATGTTAGATAACATATTAAAAATGAATTTCACTGATTTATGAGGATTTTTCCTGAGTAATTTACTATGAAAATTAAATTATTTGAAGGACTTAAATGTTTTATTTGTTTAGCTTGAGGAAGGACTTATTTGCTAAATTATTTTAATTAGATCTGAAATAATTACGGCAGTTTTTGAAAAGTTTATGGCAACCAATTAAATATTTACAAATAGGAGGTTGGTTAGAAAGAGATTACTTGAAAAGGCATTAAAACAGTCTTTACCCAGAAACGTTGTTTCTTCGCTTTTATAGGCTACCTTTCGACCCTGTACTTCCGCCTCAACCAAGTCAAAACCAACCAAGTCAATAAGTTGGTACATAGTGGATTGGAGAAAGGCGGAAACTATGGTGTCGAAACCAAGCTTTCGAAGGGGTCGAAGCCTTTGTTTTACTCTCCAAAGATATGCGCTTGCCTAGTTTTCAAAAGGATGCTTTCGAAGGGGTCGAAACCCATTTAAATAGCTTTCGAAAATGTTGCCGCTTTTTTTTCCGAAAAGAATGCTTTTGAATGAGTTGCCTTGTTTTAATTCAATGCTTTCGAAAGGGGTAGTTTCAACCCAGTCGAAACCCTACTGCCGACTTTATGCCTTTCGAATGGATTAAAGTCATCAATGCTTCCGAAAGGTGGCTTTTATTTTATAAATGAAATAAGCCACTTCCTAAAGCTTTCGAAGGGGTTTAATGGTTTCGAAGGCAATGGCTTCGAAAGGGGTTTTGAAGCTATCATTCCAAATGTTTTACTTAAATGTTTTAAGCTTTCGAAGGATGGTTCCAAAGCCATCGGTTTTTCCCCAAGTTCTTTTATATGAAGGTTAATGGTTTCGAAAGGGGTACTTTCGTTTATATTCACTTTGACCCAAAAGATATTTTAAGGATAAACCAAATGTGTTTGAAAGAGGTACTTTTAAATTGTTTCGAAGCTATGCTTCCATGTATACTTTAATACTTTCGAAAGGTTTTGAAAGTCATATGTTTTGAGTGTTTTGAAAATAAGAATTGAAAGCTTTCGAAAGGTAGATTTTAATTGTTTTGAAAGTAAAGGTCTAAGGTTTCGAAAGCCTTAGTTTTCAAAACAAAGAACTCAATCTCATTTTTAAAGGAAAACCATGGCAAAAATAAAGGATTTTTGAAATGGCTTTTAAGTATGGAGTTTTTGAAGAAGCTTTCCTTGATAAAGTAATAGGTTAAAGGGATTAACCAAATTTCATATGAAAATGATTTCAAGGATATTAAACCATAGATGTTGGTGTTATTACGTTATTATGTTTGCTTCTTCTAATATACATATTTATTATAAAATGGACCCATAACTGTATTTTGGGAAGAAAGGGAAGAATAACCAGTTAGGTTGACCCTATAGTGAATATAAACCGAGTTAACTCCTGATTAAGTAGAATTGCATCCAGGAGGTCAGGAAGACCAGAATATAGGATGCCTAAATACTGATTTAAGATGTTGTCAGATAGACAGGTTTTTAGTAAACCCATGAAAACTATGTTTAGAAAGAGTTATTGGCAGGGGCCAATAGGTTTGTAATGAACCCATGAAAACTATATCCGGATTAAGTTATTGATAGAAGTCAACAGGTTCCTAGTCAACCCATGAAAACTTGGATATGAGGGAAGTTATTGGAGATACCAATAGGTTCAGGGAGAACCCATGAAATAATAAAGTTATTGGCAGGGGCCAATAAGTTCTTAGTGATCCCATGAAAACTATAAAACCGGATAGGGAGTCCGTAAGCTTTAAAACGTGTGATTAGTCAGCCTATGAAAACTAATAGGTTAATAGTGACCTTAGAAACTATAAATGAGACGGATAGTCAAATTTAATGAGGATGGGAAATCCAGAATTGATTTACTTGTTTGCATATCATCAAATATTCTGAATTGTTATGTTTTAACCATTGTGGATGCAGGAGCACAGTATATGGTTATCATAAAGTTTTGGTAAGGTACTAGTGAAGGGAAAACCCGTTTCGCTAAGCGGCGTGGTCTCACTAGATATCTAAATGGTTTGTATAACGACCCGAAATTTTACCTCTTTGATTTGGGAATATTAAATTAATTTTAAATATTCAAATAATAGATTTTATAATTAAAATAAAACTCTTTTAAATAATAAATAATGATGGTGAAATATTTTTCCAAATTTGTTTACAAAAATATATAGTTCGAAGAAAAATAAAAAATGTGACCGGAATTCGTTTTCTGAATATTCGATTTTTCAATTTTTCATCGGCTAAAAGTTGTCAGAAACGTTGTAAAACTCTACAGTATAATTATACTCATTCATTTTTAAATAAGTTTAGGATATGGTTTGTTATATATGCATACTTAAGTAAATATGGAAAGAGATGTGATTTATTATGTAATTTAAATAAAAAATAATGGATGCTTAACATAAATTGTCACATCATTAGAAGACAAAAGTACAATAGAGTACATAAAACATGTTTAAACATGTTGGGCAAGGCGGAACCATGAAATTTCAAAAATTTGAAGGGGCGGACAAGGGTGAGGTGGCTTGGTGATGTGGCAACAAGTGAGAGGAGGGTAGAGTACAAGGATGTTTAGGTAAATTTGGTATTTCATTTTATATAAAAACTTTTTCCATCTTTCTTTTCCATTTTCATTTCATTTTTCCATTTTTCCTAAAGCCTCTTCTTCTTTTCCAAAAATTCTAAAACTCCTTAATGGCTTCCATGCCTTTTTAAAAGTTTTAAAAATTATCTTTTTCCACTTTTAATTCTATTAAAACTTGTTTTAAACCATCCTCTTCCTTCTACGTCTCCTTTTACTTCAAAAACAAAGCCATACACCAACAACCACACCATGGCCGAACCCTTTTGGCCATCTAAGGCCACCAAAACTTCATTTTCCCCAAGTTAAAAACATGTATCTAGGTTGTATACAAATTATAACATGCATCATGGAAGTTAGGTTGAGTTAGTAAACTTTTGGTAGCCTTTTTGGTGAGTAAAGCTCACCTCTTTTTACTAAAGATTTCAACTTTATTTTGATGTTACTTGGTTGCTAAATATGGTACTTGTTGGGATGAAATGGATATTGATTTGTATGTGTAATATGTGCTTGGGTTTGATCTTGGTTAGTATGTATACATAAGTGTTTGGATGTGATAGTTAGTTCGACTTGAGAATTCAAAGTTTAAAAATGTGTGTATGGGTGGAAAGTTATAGCCTTGCTTATGGTATGATATTGTGTCATGCAAACTTATGTTATGATCTTGTGTGTAAGTTGCTTATGCTAAAAAGGGTTAGCATATAGACTTGTATAAGCGATAAAGAGATCCCTTTCTTTTGGAAACTGTTTTACTTAAGTATTTATTAAAAAGGGTTTATAAAGTATAAAACTTTACTTTTTAGTTTTCAAAACTTTTCTAAAGTTAGGAAATGAGTTAAAGTAGTAATAATAAGGTTTGCTAGCTATTGAATACATAAAAACAAGCTTTAGGAATTTTGGGTCATATAGCGATTGTCGCTACGGGTGCAATTCGTAAAACGAACTCTTTTGAAATTTAAAATTGTTTTCACCTAAGTATCTTTTTGAAAAGTGTTTCCAACAGTTATTACAAATAATAACAAGTAATTATTAATTAATTAATTATTTAACGATTATTTAATTTATTAATTAAGGAAGGCAATTAGAACTTAATCATTAGTTAACAAATGCAATTAGTACTTAAGTATTAATTAAGTTAATTAAAATTAGTTATTTAATTAAAGATTAGTTAATAATTTATTTAAGGATTAATTATTATTTAATTAATAATTAAAGATTAATTATTATTATTTTATTTAAGAAAAAGTTTAAATATTTATTAATTACTAATTAAGTTAATCTTTAATTAAGTTTTGATTAAGATTACTTTAATTATTAATGAAGGTTTTAATAATCATTTAATTGTTAATTAAAGATTAATTATGGTTTAATTATTTATTTAAAGTTTAACTATTATTTAAATATTTATGTAAAAGATAATTATTACTTAATTATTTCTTTAATACTCATTAATTATTAATTAAAAGTTTATTTATTATTAGGCAAAGAGTTTAAATGTTATTTAATTTTTGAATAAAATTTTTAAAGTTTTAAACCACTTTAATTCTGAAGATCGGTTTTGTTTTCAAAAAGCGGGTTCCTTTTAAAGGAAGATTTTAATCCAAGGGATTTCTGTGTCGACTATCCTTAAGTAAACCCAATGGCATCTGTTTAGCAGAATAAATCACAGTTCTGAACTTGTATTTGGCATCTGTTTAGCAGAATAAATCACCATTCTATTAATTAATTTGTATTTGACATCTGTTTAGTAAAATAAAACACCGTTCTGCTAATTAGGTTATATTGGACATCTGTTTGGTAGAATAAATCACAGTTCTGAAATAATTTCCCAAGTAGATTATGTGGACATTTATTTAAGCAGAATAAAAACCCATTCTGCTATTATATTAACTTAGACATGTGTTTAGCAGAACAAACCCCCGTTTGCTATTATAGTAACTTGGACATCTTACCTACATGTTGATTTGTTTGTTGTCGACCAATTCCCTTATACATATCTACTTGTTATGCAAATACCCATGCATAACTTGAAAAGTAAACTTAATTAAAAGAGAACCATTGCGGACACTAAGCTTCTTTCTGATTTTTAAAGTCAATCATACTTTTAATAATGGTTTCAAGTTAAGTAATGATTTTAATAAAGGTGTTTTAAATAATCGGTTGTCCATCAAAAGGACTTTATTAAATGAGTTTATTAAAGGAGTTTTGTTTTAAATAAGGAATATTTATAAGAAAGTTTTATAGATGATTTTAGATATTTATAAAGGAAGTTGTATAAATAATTTGGAGATTTATAAAGAGATATATAAATGGTTTTGATATTTATAAAAGAGTTTTGTAAAATTTAACTTGGTGATTTATAAGGGTTTTGTAAATGGGTTTGGAATTTAAGAAAAGAAGTTTCATAAATAAAAGAGAGGATTTATAGAAGGAAATTTATAAAAGGATTTGAGATTGGATTTCCTTTAACCGACCTTCTTAATTCTGGTGGTATGGACATTCGTTCCACACTTAACACCGAAGGAATATTGTTTGAGGTTATTTTATCTCTAATTTAAATAACATTTTGTTTGATCCTTTGATATGAATTGGAAATGAGAACTCTTTCACAAATGTTTTGTGAATATATTTATGTCAATGAGATAATTATATGAATGTTTTGGTAAACACTTTTGAAAAGTGTTTTAATAAATGAAAGATTTAGTTTGAGGCTTAGTGGTTGCTATGGGTAATTAAATCTCTGAATTTGTTGTTGTTTGTTATTTGATAGTTAAATAACCGACTATCAGATATGGACCAAAATATAACTCCAGAAATATCTAGGAGAAACACGTGAGTTATGTGGCATAGTCATCTTCGATGATGTTGAACTGTGTGTATAAATCTCGTTTTGTTCTCCTAGGACAAATGATAGGGAGATCCGTCCACTTAAAAGGTTAGGGGGTGATTCCTGCTCCTATGTATTGTCCGATTCTTTCCAAAAGAACCGGGGTTGGTTTACCGGAACTATCGAATGCTGTTTCGAAGAGACCGGGATCGGATAAGTATAAATTATCCGAAAACCACTTCGATCCAACTCAAGTGTTTCGAACTAAAGATACCTTGAAGTTGATTGTAGATGGAGCTTTTGAATTGCAAGGGCTACTTGCTACTAATCCTGAGGGTGATTCCAAAATGGCTTTTGTAGAGGTAGTGCCTTCGGTTTCGTTCAGACCTAGAACGAACTTGTATGGATGAATGCTAGCACTGCATTACCGTTTGGAGGGCAGTGTTAGCATTCCAAGATGGTTGCTATATAAAAAGGTAATTGTATCCTCAAGCCTCATCAACTGGGAAAATGACTAAAGCAGGGACATGCAGCAGGGCTATGTGGGTCGCTCCCATTAGGGTATGATCATCCCAAGATCTAGTGTCGATGTCTCTATGTATGCTTCGAGGCCCATTATGGTTGTTTGATCGCAACCAAAGGGTGATCATATTCGGCGCTATCTAGTAAGGGGTAGGGCCGGTCCTGAGTAGCAGAGGTGCAATGAATTGTGACCACCCACACATTTTATCTAGAAGTGTACAGATTCGGTGGGTAGACCTTCTCCTTTTTCATAGTTGGAATCCATTCTCCAATAAGTGCCTTCGGACTTGATTGTATACCTATTATGATGGAATTTAATAATGTAACAATTTCGGCTATGACTGATATATATTTGTATTCTAGACATTATCATAATACCACTGGATTTTCTATAAAAATGTTTTAGTTATCGGAAGGTAAAAAACCCGTCCATGTTTATGTGCGGCATGGTCTTACGAGATACCTTTGAGTTTCTCACGCTGGTTTTACCAGACTGATCCGGGCGTTATTTTTCTTATAATGCTCGGGTCAGCCCGAGCATATTTTCCAGATTTAGCTGGATCCTTTGGAGCTTTCAGGCGACGAGTTGGATTCTTCAAGACGTATTCACATATCTTACATTCTTCCGCTGTCCTATTTGGTTTTTTTTGTTTGTATTTATCAGCAATTGTAAGGGAAGGCTGTTATAACTGTCCAGGCTGATAATAGGTTAATGTACTCTGATGACGTGTATAATAAAGATAATTTCTTTTTGTAAAGACTTGTTCATATTATATATTACTCGTCATGTATTGTGAGATTCTGTTCTTTCTTTTTCTTTCTTTCACCCCTAATGACCTGTCTTTCGGACACTTAAATGATGTGCACACTAATACTGTGGATGTATTAAGTGTCGTCTTTAGGTGTAAAAAAGGAAGATCATTACAGTTTGAGTTGGTAGGTTATTATTCATACCAGGCTTTATGTCTGACTCGAAGTTTATGCTTTCCTCTTAAACTCTCGAGTGCTCAATTAATTTTGAGTAGTTTAAGAGTTGAGGTTTTCGGGTACCTCTTTAGACGAATAAGCTTCCGGAGACGTGCAGTAGGCAAGCTAGCTAGTAGGAGTTCTTTTTTTTTTGATTCCGTTGTGTTTTGTTGTAAAGGCAAAGTTGTTTAATTACCTAGTTATATATACTTTGATCATCCAAGTGGGCATCTTCATATGTCGCTCTTGGAGTATGTTGTAATAATTATATTTTCTTTGAACGTGGTTCTCGTATTGAGATTATGTAATGAATTTGAAATGATTTGAAACGGAATGTGAAAGTTGTTTAATAATTTTAAATTTTTTTCATATCCATATGTTTATGTTATATCAATGTATCTAACATTAACGTATTTTATCGCCGAGGATTAATAACTATGGATGACTGCAGCATCTGTAGCCGTTAGTTTTGGATCTCCAAGTGGGGGATGTTACAAGTTGGTATCAGAGCATAGATTTATGAAAATTAAAAGAAATTTAAACCCAAAAGATTTTTAAAACATAATCCAATGAATCAAAAAATAAGATCGGGGTTTGGGTTAACGCTATAGTAACGTACTAGTATTTGATATATATATATATATATATATATAAGTATGTATTCCCCTCTCTCTTGGACCATTCTTCTATATCTTACTAAGGCTTGTATGCAGATTTACGAGAAAGAAGATATGGAGGCAGGAAACGGAAGAGGAAATCTCGGTAGAGGAAGCACCACAACCAACAGAAATGCTCGACCCACCAGGAGAAACTCGGGTCGATGGGCTAATGCTAATAAAAATGCAGATGCCAATGTGGGTGCTGGAAATCCACCAGTAGATATGGGGACGATGTATCAGTTCTTCGTCAATTTGATGCAAGCTGGAGCAGCTACTGATGTTGCTGGGAGTGTTGGAGGAGCTAATCCTGTGGCTGCAATTGGGAATAACTATGCTAAGTTGAGAAGAGATTACACCAGTCTCGGTGGAAAGCCGTTTGTGGGAACGGAGGATGACATAGAAGTGGAGAATTGGTTGCTGCATTGCGAGAGAATCTTCGCTGACTTGGGTTTGAATGATGAGCAGAAGAGGAGGCTGGCCTCTAGGCAGTTGCAAGGGGCAGCACTTCATTGGTGGAATAGTGTTACTGCAAGAGTTCCTGAGGAAGAGTTGACTTGGGCAGAGTTTCAATGGAGGTTCGAGCAGAGGTTTTTATCTGAAGTTGCCAAGTCGGCATTGCTTAGAAGTTTATGGATTTGGTGCAGGGAGATATGTTGGTAATTGAGTATGCTACTAAGTTTGATGAGTTGTCTGATATGGATATGCTACCATAGACACCATCATCAAGGGGAATGAGAAGTTCATTCGGGGATTGAGACCCGAGATTGCTAGGGCAACCATGCCACATCTCCGTGATCCTTGTAATGTAGTTGTGGAGATGGCAATCCGACATGAGGAAATGCTTGCTATTTGCAGGAAATAAAAGCAGGTTGAAACCCAGGGTTCTTAGGGAAAGAAGAGGAAGTTCTTTAAGAAAAAGGGAGCCTAGAAGGGAGAGGATGCCAAGAAGGCAAAGGATGGTTTAGTTTGCTTCAAGTGTGACAAGAAAGGTCATTATGCTTATGAGTGTCGGTCAGGCAAGGGGAAGAAGGCTGCAGAAAAGAAGGGTGTGAAGTGCTTCAACTGTGATCAAGTTGGGCATTATAAGAATCAGTGTCCAGAACCAGTCAGGGCGAACAGGGGAAACTCTTTGTTGTTGGACCATCATCTGCTAGGCCAACTACAGCAGAGAAAGGAAAGACTGTGATGGAAGGTATGCTTTTGATTCAGAGTATACCAGTTAGGATACTATTTGATAACGGTGCATCATATTCATTTATATCTCAGTGTTTGGTTGATAAGTTTGTTTAGAACCCACATACCTTGTTACTTCCTTAAGGGTTGCGAATCCGATAGGAGGATATGCAACTCTGGGGATGAGATGTGACCAGTTAGAACTTGATTTTTAAGGTCATAAGTTTGCATGTAGTTTGTATGTTTTTGATTTCATAGATTTCAGAATTATTTTGGGTATGAATTGGTTGGGAAAATATGAGGCTAGGATATTTTGCCAGGATAGGGAAATATCGTTGAGACACCTTGATAGTCATAATCGAATTATATTCTCAATGAATAATTTTGATAGGAGTGGTTGTGCTTTGTTAAGTGCTATAGAAGTGGGAGAAGAGTTAAGTCGGGTTCGAGTAGCAAGAGAATTTGCAAATGTTTTTAAGCCGGTTACAGGACTACCACCGAAACGAGCTGTTGAGTTTCGGATAGATCTTGTGCCAGGAGCTGAACCTATAAGTAGACCTCCTAGCAGGATGACACCGATGGAGATGAAGAAATTGAAGGTGCAGCTAGTGAATCTAGAAGGGAGGAATTTTATTAGACCAAGCAGTTCACTTTGGGGAGCGGACGCGGTGTTCGTGAAAAAATCGGATAGGTCATTAAGGATTTTATTGACTATCATAAGGTGAACGAGAAGATGATTAAGAATAAGTATCCTTTGCCGAGAATTGATGATCTATTTGATCAGTTGTGTGGAGCCAAAATATTTTTCCAGTTGGATTTGGAAATAGGTTTCCATCAATTAAAAGTGGCAGAGGACAGTATTCCATTGACATCATTTCAGACTAGGTATGGTTCGTATGAATGGTTAGTAATGCCATTCGGGTTAACGAATGCATTTGCTTTCTTCGTGGATTTGATGAACCGAGTTTGCCGAGAGTACTTGGATAGGTTTGTGTTGGTGTTTATAGATGACATTTTAGTGTACTGTAAAGATGAAAGGGAGCATGAAGATCATCTTAGAGTAGTGCTTGAGACGCTGAGGCAACATTAGCTAAAAGCGAAGTTTTCCAAGTGTCATTTTTGGAAGAAAGAAGTTAAGTTTCTTGGTCGTGCGGTTCTAGAGAAAGGCTTGTCAGTCGATCCAGATAAGATCGAAGTTGTTAATAATTGGAAGAGACCAGAAATGGTGACTGAGATTAGAAGTTTTCTTGGACTTGCTTGCTATTACCTGAGATTCATCAAGGATTTCTCGTGGATAGCAGCGCCTTTGACTAAGTTAACCAGGAAGGATGTGAAGTTTATCGGGTCTGACAAATGTGAGGAAGCATTCCTTAATTTAAAGCATTTGTTGACCAACGCACCTGTGTTAGTAGTTCCAGATGGAAACCAAGGGTTGGTGGTGTATATTGATGCATGCGGAACTGGATTTGGAGCTGTGTTGATGCAGAAGGGTAAAGTTATTGCCTACGCTTCACGACAGCTTAAAACGCATGAAGTAAGATATCCTACTCATGATTTGAAGTTGGCTGCGGTAATCTTCACATTGAAGATGTAGAGACATTATCTCTTAGGGGAGAGATTTGAGCTATACACGGATCATAAGTCCTTAAGGTATTTATTCTCTCAGAAGTAGTTGAATATGAGATAGCAGAGATGGCTGGAGTTTTTAGCCGCTTGTGATTTTGGTATAGAGTATACACCTGGGAAAGGAAATAAGGTAGCGGAGGCTCTTAGCAGAAGACATCAAAATGTGGTGTTAGCTATGTTGGTAGAATGGAAGGATTTAAAAGCATTGACTACTTGTAGTGTGCAATTAAGATCGACTGCTAATTCTATTCAAAACACTGCCATGTTGTCCTGTTTGGAAGTTCGACCAGTGTTGATCGAAAGGGTTGCTTCTAAGCAAAAGGAGGATCCATTATTAGCCGAGAGGATTAGAAGGCTTGAAGTTGGATCAAAGATCGATGATCTAAAGGATTTTAGTCTTGACCAGAGGGGATGCTTGAGAAAGAAAGGACGGTTGTGTGTTCCAAATGTTGAGGACTTCAGGAAAGAAGTTCTTAAGGATAGTCATCGGTCTAAGTTTACAATTCATCCTGGAGGGTCCAAGATGTATCAGGATATGAAAAGGAGCTTCTATTGGGAAGGTATGAAGAGGGATGTTGGCTTGTGGGTTAGGCAGGGTGCAAACTGTCAACAAGTGAAGGCCGAACATCAGAAGCGGAGTGGGTTTCTTCAACCTTTGGAGGTACCATTTTAGATATGGGATTCGATATCCATGGATTTTATAGATGGATCGCCAAGGTCAAATAGAGGAAGTGAAAGTATATGGGTCATAGTGGACAGGTTGACCAAGGGTGCCCATTTCATTCCAGTTAAGTCAACCAGGACGACACCTGTTTTATCTAAGTTGTTCATGAAGAACATAGTTAGACTTCATGGAATTCCTAGTAGTGTAGTCATTGACAGAGATGCTTTGTTTACTAGTGAATTCTGGAAGAGTCTATAGGAGTTGTGAAGTACCAAGCTTAAGATGATTACTGAGTATCACCCTTAGACGGATGGGCAGACAAAGAGAATCAATAAGGTACTCAAGGATTTATTGAGAGCTTGTGTATTGGACTTTGGTGGATCTTGGGAGGATCACCTACACTTAGTAGAGTTTTTCTATAATAATAGTTGTCAGACTAGTATAGGAATGGCGCCTTTTGAAGCTTTGTATGGAAGGCCATGCAAATCACCAGCATGTTGGTTGGATAATGGACATAGATTAGTCTTAGGTCTAGATCTGGTTAGAGAGGCGACATAGAAGATTGAGTTGATCTGAGAAAGGATGAGGGAAGCTCAGTCCAGATAGAAAAGTTACGTAGATAAGAGGCGTAAAGACCTAGAATTCTCAGTTGGAGATAGGGTTTACATTAAGGTACCACCGATGAAGGGTGTGGTGCGATTTGGAAAGTCAGGGAAACTGGCACCGAGATATGTTGGTCCGTTCCAAGTTATAGAGAGAATCGGGAAGCTTGCATACATAGTAGAGTTGCCGAGCAGTATGGTAGGTGTCCATAATGTGTTTCATATGTCTCATCTTTGCAAGTATGTGCATGATCCAGAGACTACTATTCCTCCAACAGGGTTGGAAGATTTGATAGTAGAACCGAATTTGACTTTTGTTAGACAACCAATTCGGGTTGTGGCTAGAGATGAGAAAAGATTAAGGAACAAGACAGTCAAGTTGGTGAAAGTTCAGTGGAGCGACAATGAGAAGGACTGTACTTGGGAGACATAAGACATTATTAGAGATACTTAATCTGCTATGAGGGTATGTTCTATATTTGCTATATATAGAAAGTTGCTAGTCAGGTAAGCTAGTATGGTAGTTAGGTGCTGTTACGGATGATTGCTATGTTTAGTATTTAGTCCTTACTGAATTTCGAGGATGAAATTCTTTAAGAAGGGGAGCCTGTAACACCCCTAATTTTTAATAACATTATTCAGGAGATTTATTTAAATAAATTAAATAGAATTATGTAAATATTAGAGTGATAAGGGGATTGAGATTTGAAAATTTAAATTAAAGGCTGTGCTTAATTAATTACAAAGAATGGGCTATGAAAGGTTTCATATGTTAATTCATAAGAAAACAATTAACATAAGGGTATTATAGGAATTGCCACCATCATGATCCTATTACCCTTAAAATTCTCGTTTCATTTCCTTTTCACGTTCATTTTGCAAAACTCAATAACGTAAACAAAAGAAAGCACGCCAGGCATTACCTAGGGAAGGAAAGGGGAAAAATCAAATTAAAGCTAAGGAATCAAGCTAAAGGAATTAATCAAGGATCGGATCTCAAATTCCTTATCCTAATCAAGGTGAATAATTATCAAAACCATCTCTATTTTTGTTTTTAATGATCATTTGATTTCAGGTTTAAGTTTAAATCATTATAATGAATATAGATGATGATATGCTTTGATTTCATGATATGTTATATTCAAACAAGTTCGATACATGTTATATACGGTTTTAAGGCTAAAATCATTTATATTGTGTTTTGAATGCCATGAGGAATTTATATATTATGTAAAATATCATTTTGGAGATGGGTTTAATTTTTTATTATTTTCCAAGCTATGGAAAATTTATTATGAATTTTCAAAGGAAAATATGAATAATTGGGTTTACAAATTAATTTTGGCTATATTATGAAGAATTTGGGTCCGAAATTTATATATGTTAGATAACATATTAAAAGTGAATTTCTGTGATTTTTGGGGATTTTTCCAAAGTAATTTACTATGGAAATTAAATTATTTTAGACGAAGGACTAAAATGTTTTATTTGTTTAGCTTAAGGAAGGGCTTATTTGTTAATTATTTTAATTATATCTAAAATAATTATGGCAGTTTTTAAAAAGTTTATGGCAACCAATTAAATATTTACAAATAGGCAGGTTAGTTAAAAAGCAATTACTTAAAAAGGCATTAAAACAGTCTTTACCCAGAAATGTTGTTCACCGCTTTCATATGCTACCTTTCGACCATGTACTTCCGCCTCAACCAAGTTGAAACCAACCAAGTCAATAAGTTGGTACGTAGTGGATTGGAGAAAGGTGGAAGGTATGGTGTCGAAACCAAGCTTTCGAAGGGGTCGAAGCCTTTGTTTTACTCTCCAAATATATGTGCTTGCCTTGATTTCAAAAGGATGCTTTCGAAGGGGTCAAAACCCATTTAAATAGCTTTCGAAAATGTTGCCGCCTTTTTGTTTTGAAAAGAATGCTTTCAAATGAGTTGCCTTTTAATTCAATGCTTTCGAAAGGGGTAGTTTCAACCCTATCGAAACCCTGCTGTCGACCTTATGCCTTTCGAATGGATTGAAGTCATCAATGCTTTCAAAAGGTAGCTTTTATTTTATAAATGAAATAAGCCACTTCCTAAAGCTTTCGAAGGGGTTTAATAGTTTCAAATGCAATAGCTTCGAAAGGGGTTTCGAAGTTATCCTTTGAAATGTTTTACTTAAATGTTTTAAGCTTTCGAAAGGATGGTTCCGAAGCCATCAGTTTTTCCCCAAATTCTTTTATATGAAAGTTAATGGTTTCGAAAGGGTTACTTCCATTTATATTCACTTTGATCCAAAAGATATTGTAAGGATAAACTCAATGGTTTCGAAAGAGGTACTTTCTAATGGTTTCGAAGCTATGCTTCTATGTATACTTTAATACTTCCGAAAGGAAGGTTTTGATTCTTTCGAAAGGTTTCGAAAGTCATATGTTTTGAGTGTTTTGAAAAGAAGAATTGAAAGCTTTCGAATGGTAGATTTTAATTGTTTCGAAAGTAAAGGTCTAAGGTTTCGTAAGCCTTAGTTTTCAAAACAAAGAACCCAATCTCATTTTTAAAGGAAAACCATGGCAAAAATAAAGGAGTTTTGAAATGGCTTTTAAGTATGGAATTTTTGAAGAAGCTTTCCTTGATAAAGTAATAGGTTAAAGGTATAAACCAAATTTCATATGAAATTGATTTCGAGGATATTAAACCATAGATGTTGGTGTTATTATGTTATTATGTTTGCTTCTTCTAATATACATATTCACTGTAAAATGGACCCATAACTGTATTTTGAGGAGAAAGGGCAGAATAACCAGTTAGGTTGACCCAATAGTGAATATAAATTGAGTTAGCTCCTGAATGAGTAGAATTGCATCTAGGAGGTAAGAAGACCAGCATATAGGATGCCTAACTGATTTAGGATATTGTCAGATAGACAGGTTCATAGTAAACCCATGAATGTTTAGAAAGAGTTATTGGAAGGGGCTAATAGGTTTTTAGTGAACCCATGAAAACTATATCCGGATTAAGTTATTGACAAAATTCAATAGGTTCCTAGTCAACCCATGAAAACTAGGATATGAGGAAAGTTATTGGAGATACCAATAGGTTCAGGGAGAACCCATGAAATAATAAAATTATTGGCAGGGGCAAATATATTCTTAGGGATCCCATGAGAACTTTGAAACCGGATAGGGAATCCATAAGCTTTAAAACAGGTTATTAGTCAGTCCATGGAAACTAATAGGTTAATAATGACCCTAGAAACTATAAATGAGACAGATAGTCAAATTTAATGAGGATGGGAAATCCAGAATTGATTTACTTGTTTGCATATCATCAAATATTTTAAATTGTTATGTTTTAACCATTGTGGATGCAGGAGCACAATATATGGTTATTATAAAGTTTTGGATAAAATACTAGTGAAGGGAAAACCCGTTTTGCCAAGCGGCATGGTCTCACTAGATATGTAAGTGGTTTTAGATGGTAGGTTATTATTCATACCAGGCTTTATGTCTGACTCGAAGTATATGATTTCCCGTTAAAATCTCGGGTGCTCAATTGATTTTGAGTAGTTTGAGAGTTGAGGTTTTCAGGTACCTCTTTAGACGAATAAGCTTCTGGAGACATGCAGGAGGCAAGCTAGCTAATAGGAGTTCTTTTCTATTTTGATTCCGCTGTGTTTTGTTGTAAAGGCAAAGTTGTTTAATTGCCTAGTTATATATACTCTTATCATCCAAGGGGGCTTCTTCATATGTCGCTCTTGGCGTATGTTGTAATAATTATATTTTCTCTGAACAAGGTTCTCGTATTGGGATTATGTAGTGAATTTGAAATGATTTGAAATGGAATGTGAAAGTTGTTTAATAATTTTAAATTTTATCCATATCCATGTGTTTATGTTATATCAATTTATCTAACATTACCGTATTTGGTCGCCGAGGATTAATAACTATGGATGAGTGCAGCATCCGTAGCCGTTAGTTTTGGGCTTCAAGTGAGGGATGTTACATGCTAGCTATCCAATTACTATGACAAATTATTCTAATATTTATTTCGTATGATCTATAGTCTTAAACTCTTCTTGTCTTTATCTCTAAACTCATGAGTCATTAAATATCTTGATCTCTAGTACTTTTACTGATAAGTTTTCAAATTTGATTATCCTGTACTTGTATAAACTTGTATAATATCATGCAACATATTCTATACAATTTGGGAAATATTAGTACATATATTTATATGGTTATTGTCATCAAAATCAATATCTGTGGTATTAACAATCTCCCTCTTTTTGACAATGGCAGCCATATAAATATATTTGTTATAAAATATTACGTAACTCCTCTAAATTGGTTTACTTCCCTATTTTGAATAACTCCCCCGCAGTATATGCATATATTATAATTTATTTATTTTTCCTCTTTGTTGTCAACAAAAATGGTTGAAAAAATAAACTTTCCCTAAATATGACGTATGTATGTCATAATGTTGAATAGCAACTGCAAAAAAAATTTGTTGAGAAACAGGAATGATAGCCTCAGAATATTTCATCTAGGCTAAAAACATGAAACAAATAAAAGGCTAGCATCCATTATATAGCTATTAGCTATACTTGGTACTTTGTTGTAATCATGTTGTAATTAGGCAATTATCATTTAGGAAATAAGCAACGGCTAGTAGAATTATAATTTAGGAAATAAGCAACGGTTAGTAGAATTAAGCTATATACAATCATGTACAAAGAGCTTGTAGAATAAGGGAGAAAATTTGCAATAAAATTAATTATTCATCATATTCTCTCTTCTCCTCTAAAATTCAATATGTTATCAAAGCAAGTCAAATCCTGACTCAAAATTTCTGCAACAACATCAATTGTGCAAATATCAAATAACTACAGTAAGTTTAACATGTCTCAATCCGACAACATTAAACTCACAAATATCGTACTCAATGGCAACATAAATTACATTCCTTGGTCAAGATCAGTATCAATTGGTCCGGTGGCCAAGGAAAATTAAGGTTTGTCATTGGAAAAATGGAGAAACCCAAAGTAGTAGAGCCAAATAAGCCAACTCCTAAAGAGAAAGAAAAAATAGAAGAACGGGAGACAACCGACCAATTAATCACGTCATGGCTTCTCAGCATAATGGAACCCCAAATTCAAACGTACTCTTGTACTCCAGCACATCATTGGAGGTTTGGGACAAAGTCAAAAGAAGGTATGGCCAACATAATGTTTTTGCTCATATCTTTATCCTTAAACAAGAGTTTGCCCAAATTAAACATAGTACCCAAAGTAATAACGAACTAGTGGCCAAATGTCCGTCTCTCAGCAACAATAGACCCAGTTGAAATCCATAAAAGATCCGAATAAGAATTAATCTTCACCTACCTAGGGCCTCTTGATCCAAGCTATGAATCGATAAGGTCTCAAGTCTGGGCATCAACTGAGATGCCAAGTTTTGATGATGTAGTGGAAAGAATTTAGCAAGAGCGATCTCGATAGGCCCTCGTGAACCCACAACGGTTGGAAGATCAAGAGAACAAGGCGTTTTGGGTAAAACACTCAAACCCTAGTTTCAGGGACACCACAAGAAGGATGGGAGCTTTGAGCACGAAGCAGTGTGACCAATGCAAGAAAGTAGGGCAAAACCGCGATGGCTGTTGGTTCTTCCATCCTTACCTTCGACCTATCGGAGAGAAGGGCTATAGAGGAGGTAATTGGGGCGGCGCAAAAAAGGAGAAAAAAATCAGTGGTTTTAGCAAAGAAGCGGAGGTAGAAGGGGATGGATCTGAATTGGCTCAAAGGACTAATAACACCTCCAATTCAGTGGGATCTTCTATGACTCAAATGGTGCAACTAAATCAATTACTGACTCAATTGAACAATTTGTTGTAGCAAAAAACTTCAGGTTATGTACAATCTAATGTTGTTTTTAATTAATCAAAAGTCAACAATAATTTTGAAATTGCAAAAATGCGTCAAAATACAAATAGATGGATAATTGACTCAAATGCTACCGATCAAATGACATGGGACAAAAATAAATTAACCAGTGTTACACAAAGTAAAGACCCTCTACATGTAAAGATTACTAATAGAGATAAAGTCCAAATTCATGGTTTTGGTACAACAAAGTTTCTTACAAAAGATGTGAAAAATATTTCATATTTACCGAATTTTAATTCAAATTTATTATCAGTTAGTAAAATAACCCATGAATTGAATTGCAATGTTTTATTCTCACCATATAAAGTGACCTTTCAGGATCGAGAATCAGGAAAGAAGATTGGTGAGGGACATCTAGAAAATGGCCATTATTATCTTGATGAAAGCACCAATAAATGTCATGTATCATTAAATTTAGTGGATCATGATAAATTGTTGCATTGGAGATTTGGTCGTCCATCTGATCAAATTTTGAACAAACTTTTCTGTTATAAATTAGATTCTTAAAATTGTGGTGTTTGTAAGCTTTCAAAACAAACTAGATTACCATTTTCTTTATCTACTAGTAAGTCAAAAAAATGCTTTGATTTAATTCATTCTGATATTCGGGGTCCAGCCCCTATTGATTCATATGATCATTTTAAATATTTTGTCACACTACTTGGGTTTACCTTTTAAAAGGAAAAAATGAAGTTTTTTCATGTTTTCAAGAATTTTACAGTTTTATAGAAATTCAATATAATGCAATAATTAAAAAAATTCGATATGATAATGGGATAGAATATGTAAACAAAGATTTCATAGGATTTTTTAAACAAAAAGGAATTTTACACCAAACTACTTGTATTAATACACCTGAACAAAACAATTTCAGAAAGGAAAATCGACATTTACTTGAAGTCACTTGATCACTTCTTTTTCAAACTAACATTCTAAAATCTTATTGGTCAGATGCTGTGTTAACTGCGACTTACCTCATAAATAGATTGCAAAGTGTTATGCTTAAAAATACGGGTCCCTTAGAAATTCTTAAGAATAGGAAAATAAATCTTGATCACATAAGAATTTTTGGGTGTGCATGTTTCGTACACATAAAACACATGACAAGCTAGATAAAAATGCTGTTAATGCCATATTTTTAGGATACTCATCCCAAAAAAGGGGTATAAATGTTATGATCCAAAAAATCATAAACTTTGTATCTCACGAGACATATCATTTTTTTGAAAATGAACCATATTATCAAACAAATGAACAAGGAAATACACAAGGTAAGCCGGTCATATTGTCTTCAATTGATTTCATGTTTCCTGAAGAAAGTAATCAAGAACAGGTTGATCATACAAATGAAGAACAAATCGGAGAAACAAGTCCAATTCATTCAGGGGGAGAAGAAGAGATAAATCAGTCAAGTGAAGAACTAACTCATGAAGAACCAACTCAAGAAGAAAATGCCATAAGAAGATCTATAAAACAAACTCGACCTCCCGACAAATTAAGGTATTATGTATCCCAACAGGTGATGTATCCAATACAAGATTTTATTTCATATAACAGGGCATCCCCTTCATATCGAGCCTACTTAAGTAACATCACAAACCAAATGGAACCAACCAACTTTAGTGAAGCCAATCAAAGCCCAATTTGGCCTAAGGCTATGAACGAAGAATTTCAAGCCTTAGAAAAAATGACACATGGGATATTATTAGTTTACCAAAAAACAAAAAACCTATAGGTTGCAAATGGTTATACAAAATCAAATACAATAGTGATAGTGTTATTGAAAGGTACAAATTAAGCTAGGTTAGTGGCCAAGGGATTTACTCAAACGTATGATATTGACTACCAAGAGACTTTTGCACCAGTAGTAAAAATGAATACGGCTAGAATTTTGTTGCCAGTAGCTACCAACTTAGAATTGAATTTGTTCCAAATGGATGCAAAAAATGCATTCCTTCAACGAAATTTAGAAAAGGAAGTTTATACGACTCTTCCTCCGGGCTACAAAAGTGAGATGAATTCATCACTGGTGTGTAAATTAAAAAAAGCGATTTATGGTCTAAAGCAATCTCCAAGAGATGGTATGCCAAGCTAAGCTTTTCTCTTTTAAAGATATTTTTTTTAAAGTACCGGTGATTCCTCTATGTTCATTAAACACTCACAAAAATACCACTATTATTATTCTGGTTTATGTTGATGACATTATCATCACTGGAAATAATAATGAAGAAATTGAAAGGGTTAAACAATATTTAAAAAAGGAATTTGGCATTAAAGTCCTTGGAAAACCATCATATTTTCTTGGAATAGAAATAACCCACTCAAGTAAAGGATTATTTCTATCCCAAAGAAAATATGCCATTGACCTGTTAAAAGAGACTAGTAAATTAGGAGCTAAACCATCTAATACTCCTATGGAGACGAATATAAAATTTGGAGTTGAAGATGGTGAGCCATTATCTGACATAGGACAATATCAGAGGATGGTAGGCAAATTAGTTTACCTTATAGTAACCAAACCTGATATTGCCTTTGCAGTTAGTGTCATAAGTCAATTTATGCATGCTCCACGTACCAGCCACTTAAGTGCAATTGATAGGATATTGAGATATCTTAAAGGCACTCCAGGTCAAGGAATTTAGATGAAGAAAAATAATGATCTGGTTGGTTTTTATGATGCAAATTTGGACGGAAGCTAGGACAAAAAATACACCACGGGGTTTTGTACATTTAGGTGGTAACTTGGTCACTTGGAAAAGTAAGAAGCAGAATGTTGTAGCTAGATCAAGTGCAGAAGCAGAATATCGAACCATGTCATCCACAGCAAGTGAGCTTGTCTGGATTAAGCAATTACTTAGTAATACGAAGATAGAGCACACAAAAATAATGCAAATGTACTACGAGAATCAAGCCGCACGTCATATTGCATCCAATCCTGTCTTCCATGGGAGGACAAAACATATAGAGGAAGACTGTCACTTTGTTAGTGCAATCGGGGGAAATAGAAACTCCATTTGTCAAAAGCAAAAAGCAATTGGTAGATATTTTCACAAAAGAACTCGACAAGGCTAGCCATTTGAACATACTTGAAAAGTTAGGTTCTATAAATTTATTGGAACCCAACTTGAGGGGAAGTGTTGAGAAATAGGAATGATAGCCTCAGAATATTTCATCTAGGCTGAAAACAGGAAACTAATAAAAGGCTAGCATCCATTATACGCTGTTAGCTATACTCAGTACTTTGTTCTAATTATGGTGTAATTAGGCAATTATAATTTAGGAAATAAGCAACGACTAGTAGAATTATAATTTGGGAAATAAACAACGGTTAGTAGAATTATAATTAAGGAAATAAGAAACGGCTAGTAGAATTAAGTTATATATAATCGTGTACAAAGAGCTTGTAGAATAAGAGAAAAATTTTGCAATAAAATTTTATTCATCATATTCTCTCTTCTCCTCTAAAATTCAATATAATTTTTTTGAGAAACAACTATATATATAATTATAATTACATTTGTATTAACCATACATTACAAACTTTACATCAATTCATTAATTACATGAAAAGTACAAATATTACTAGAGTTAATTATACAAATATGACTAAAATGTTTAATAAATACATGTTATAAATACAAATTATAAAATATAAATTAAAAACTAGATTTTCTTAGGAACTTTGACTCATCCTTCAGATCCAAAGATAGGATTGGTGTTGATAACTTCCCAATCATCATTATCTAGTTTCACTTTAGAGTTCTAGCATTCGAGGGCGTTGCTTTGAACTTCTTTGGTTGAAATTAGAAATAAAACATCGAATATAATCGAATTGATTTTCCTGTTCTTTGATCATTTTCATTTAACTCAACTCCAAGTGTCGTTGATTGCATAGAATAAACAAAGAGCATTCTTGAAAGATTGAATAGTTTCTTATAGATTTTCACTAAGTTTTTATTTTGAAAAAATTGTGTTCGAATCCTTTTTTATGAAAAGAGATGTGTAGAGAGGAATATAATAAGAAGACGAATCATTTTCTAAGTTTTTATAGAAGCAATGTGCTTTTATAGAAGTGAAAGGTCGGATTAGTAACTAATCCCTCCAAAAATTAACTAACTTTTGAATTTCAAAAATTCTGAAAAACTACTAGTGTATGTTGACATACTTATGTATACTATGTCGACATATATGCAGTAGCTTGCAAATTTCTTATTTTTGTTTATATTTTATATTATCTTAGTTTATGATATCTAGATAATAAGAGAACATTATTAAACAACAGGGTTAAGTCTCTAAGTAATTTTTATTAATAAAAAAGAAGGATACATGAGAATAATGAAGAAATACAAGGAAATGACATAAATAAAACTAAAAAGACATAAAACTAGAGAGTACAAAGATAGTTAAGAGGTCTAAAAAGATGATGAATTTCCACCAAGCTTTCTAATAATCTTTCCAAAGTATTTGTCCACTTTGTCCGAGAAGTTGGTGAACTTCTTACTAAAGCAACGTTTAAGCTTCTTTTGATTATTAAGAAACTTCTCTTGGTTTTCGAGAATTTCTTATTTTAATGGCAGGAAGGTACTTCAAAAGCTTTCTAGGGTAGTGTCCATGTCCTCTTCTTCTTCTTGTTCTTCCTCCTCATCGATTTCCATATCTTCGCTTTATTCTTCTTGAAGAACTATTGACCTTCTAAACTTTCCAATCTCTCTTCCTTTTCTGTAAGAGATTCGTAGGGTTTGAATTCAAGAGGGATGCGCATAAATGAGGTGTTTGTTTTATCAAAAACTTTATGAGGCAAAATGTTTTCACCTCTTAGATCAATACCAAAATAATTGAAAATTCTGGTAAGATATACACCATTGTAAAGTGTGTTCTCATGCCTATTGATTTTCTTTTAAACAAAGTCATCCAAAATCACTTGAGCTCAATTTATATCATATTTTTCAAAAATAGCAAAATGAGCTTTAAAAACTTTTTGAGTGGGATTGTTGTAATTCCCCATCCTCAGTGTAATACTTTGTTGTAAAATAAGACTCATTAATCTTGCTTTTGGCCTAAGATTTTTGCCTTTAAATCCATACTCTTCAATATTTTAAAATAAATCATTCATAACTTCATTATTACCACAATCAATTTCAAAAGTGAAAAGGCATTTCCACTGCTTTTGCAACCAAGAATTTCGCAATCCAAACCAATAGTAGTATCTTCGACACTACTCCTAATTTGAGCTTCTTCTCCTTGAAAATTTTTTCCATTCAAATTATCATAAATAATTTTAACCAAATTGGGATACCGATCAAAATCATTTTGAGATATATCGGTTAAACCAAAAATACAATTTTCTAAAGCAAGATCTTTTAAATCATAAGAAGAAAATTCATTAAAATTTGCAAACCTTCCCGAAAATACTTTTCCATAAGTAACATACTCGATATAAGTTTCAATGGACTCTTGATCATTAGAAAGTTGACTTTTAATCTTTTTGGTAAGCCTAATGGTTTCCGATGAAGATGGTTGGCTTGTGGAAGACATTATTGAATCGTTTTGGAGGAAAGAGAGTTAAGAATTAGTTTGAATTTTGAAATAAAGTATGCATAGAAGATGAGATAAGAATGAGTGAATAAATAAAGATTGAATATCATATGACAAGTGAAAATGCAGCAATTTAAAATTTGAAATTAATGCACAAGTGAGGAAATTTCAAAAGTTTGAATTTTGAAAAGATTTCTCAAATTTTGCAAGATATCTCGATATACCCATGTGACATATGTCGTCATATGGGCCTAAACTTCAAAGTTCAAAATAAGAAATATATTACATACATACATATATTTATACATATTTACTTATATATACATATATATTTATATATATTTATATTCCTATACTTATTATTATATTCCTATATAATTTCCAGAAAAATAAAAACAATAAAATATAATGTAAAAGGTACCAATTTTGGTGTTACCTTTTTCTCTTCTGATTAATCTTCCATCACCTTGAAACACATGTTGATATTTTTATTATTTGGTTCATTGTCACTGGATGTAGTCTCGGAATCATCTAAATTTGTGTTGTAAGCTCTCTGTCTCCTTTTGAATGTATTAGTATTTGGTGAATTCTTTGTTTTCATTTACTGCGAACAGTCAATTCACACTACACCAGAAAATGCCCTTTTGTAGCGTTGAAAAAACGCTATGAAAACTTTTAGTAGCGTTTCGATAAACGCTGCGATACGACATGCAACTAAAGGTCTGAAACTTTTTGTAGTGTTGTAGATAACGCTACCAAAACTTGACATATTGTAGGGTTTTAGAAACGCTACAAAAATTTTCATATTTTAGTAGCATGTCGTATCATAGTGTTTAGTAAAACGCTACTAAAAGTTCTGGTAGTGTTTTTTCAACGCTTCCAAAGTTGTATCGTATCTATTTACATTTATTTTAGAGCATTTTTAAAACACTACTAAAAGTTATTAACTATTTCGCAACATACTGTACACGCTCCTATTTCAAGTTAATGGCTTGTACCATTTCCAACCATCGCTCACATAATAGTCGTATTACAACTAGCAATCAATCGCATAATCGTCGTATTCAAACAATCAATCACATAATCGTCGTATTTAAACAATTAAAAAAACACGTTAATCACATAATCAAATATAATATCCATAACCATTTCGATAATAGTTTTTCGACAAACTGAGTAAATTCACATAAAATCCATAACGATTCATAAACAAGTTTACGCAACAAGTACGAATAAAATGTTATTGTATATATAACAATTAAAGACATGTTCACTACTTGATTACCCACAATTCTTTGCTGCAGCTGGTCTTTACTCCTAAAAGCTAATTACCTATAGCTAAGTTTAACAATCAACAAATGATTATGAAACTGTTTCATATTTAAAGTACATCAAACATCCTTAGTTGAACTTTTCTTAAATTTCAATAATTTTAATAAAACTTAGTTAAATTTTTATAAAACTTGGTTAATTTTTATAATAAACTTATTTAATTTTTAAAAAATTATTTACGTAGTTAAATTCTAATAAAACTTAATTAATTTGTATAAATTTATTTAATTTTTATAAAACATAGTTAAATTATATAACTCTTAGTTAATTTTTAAAATTTTTGTTAATTTTTATAAAAATTAGTTAAATTTTTATAAATCTCGGTTAACTTATTTATAAATTTATTTATATTAACTCAATCTTATAAATTATCTCAATTAGTAAAACTTAAATGTCATGACTTATATTTTAATTAACTTAAACTTATAAATTATCTCAAACTTAAATTTTATAACTTGGTTAATTTTTATAAATTATCCCAAACTTATAAATTTTTCATAAACTTAGTTAATTTATTATTATTATTATTACTATTATTATAAACTTGTTAATTTTATAATACTTAGTTAATTTATATATAAAACTTAGTTGATTTATTCAAATCATTATTTATTATTATCATTATTAAACTTATAAATTATCTCAATTGCTCAAACTTAAAATATCATAACTTATATTTTAATTAACTTAAACTAGCATAAAAGGGAATAGCATGCTAGATCTGAAAACTAGCATAAGCGATAGATACATGTCTTTAGATATAGATTGCAAGAATAGATTGCATAGATCTGAAAACTAGCATAAGCGATAGATACATGTCTTTAGATATAAAAAGATAGAGAAACGGACCCGGTATGTATGGAAATTTTGGAGCATAAAAGGGAATATCATGCTAAAAGATATAACTCAAACAAACAACTTGCTTTATACTTTTATACACAGCAGGCAAGTAACCTGAAGCTAACATTGATATTACACCCACTACCAGTGAAAAATAAATAGTTTTAAACAAACATGAAGAAATAAAATTAGCAAATTCAAAACAAACCAGAAATTTGCAAATTCAAAACAATGACAGCAGTGAACATGAATGGTAAACAAGTATAGCCCCTAAGGAACGAGCTTCTCAACTTCTGATATAATATTGAGTTTATACATATATTTGGTTCTTCCTGTACGTTTTAATAAGTTGAAATAGCATAATTCATTTTCAGATTTCATACTAAAGCAAGGAACATCTGAAAATAAATACCTGGCTGTAAAGTTCTTCTAGAAACATGAATTATCACCTTCACTGGGTAGATGCTGGAAAGTCTTCTTGATCAAAAATAATACCCTATGGCATTTTGAGGGCAATCTGGTCTTTTTCCCAACCAGCTATTTCTGGTTGCTCAATAAATTCAGAAAACCCTTCTTCTAATTTTGGAAGGCTCTCCTTAAGCCAATTCAAGACTTGATCTTCGTTATTGTTCGGATGCTCATTAAGCCAATGCACATGCCATAAGCTTTTCAACACTGACATGCTTGTAGCACCTACCTGAATATAAAAATATATAAAAACTAAAGATGGTTAGTAAACTTACAACTGCAATAGCAATCAGTTTTGTCTAATCAACCTTGAAAGTGACAAAGTATTTGGTTGTTTTGGTACATTTTGGTTTGGGAAAAGAATGTACTTCTGCTTTGCATAGACCTCAACTAGCGCCTTCACCTGTTAAAGTATCGAACATGAAAATTTCAATCATAACCTTATATTCTTAATCATATTTTAAAAGGTATTACCATATGGATGGAGCATTCACTAGGAATCATTTTATTCATGGATACAGCAAAGGTAACTCGAGGGTGCATGAATCTTTCCCATGTCAGTATGTTTTCATTTTTGTTACACTCGACATAACCTAAATTGTGATGAAGCATGTACCTTAAGTCGCGGCCGACCTAAGTCACGACCGACCTACTCCCACCCAGTCGATTCCATTGCCGACCTACCGATCCAATTGCCGACCTACCAATCCAATTGCCGACCTACCCTAGGTCGTAGACGACCTAATTCTTCACCGACCTATGACTCAGCGCCCACTCCGACTTACCAACTCCCCGACCTTGCCCTAACTCGCGAACGAGTTATCGTATTTCCGACCTAACTCTTTCTCCGATCAAACCCCATGTCGCGACCGACCTAACTTTTCCGACGTAATACTAAACCAAAGAACTCCCTCTGAGTTTCCCTAAATCGCAGGCCACCTTCATTAAGTTGATGCCGAGATAAGTTGTAGCTGAAGAAGATAACTCGTGAGATACTTTTAATTCGTGAAGATGTTATTGTTTTAAGTCGGATGTCTACTGTTTGCATAAGTCGCGTGTTATAGGTCGGTTCCGACCTATGGTTGTAAGGTGTTGTGTTGTATGATCTTATGTTGTAATCTTTTGAGTCGTTTGATCTTTTTAGGTCGTTCATTTTAGGTCGCGTCTATTTTTTTTTTTAGGTCGTCAACACTGCTGTTAAGTCGGTACGATATTTTCTTATGTCGTTTGTAAAGATGTTGTTAAGTCGGTTGCCGACTTAGGAGTTGTATTTTTTTTTGCTTGCGTGTTGTAGCCTATAAATAGGCGAGTTGTTTCATTTGTAAGGGTTGTTGAATATTGAATAAAATTCTCTTTTGTTAGCTTGTTGCTTTCAATTTCAATTGGTAGTCGAGTGTATCTCCTATCTCCACTTACGTCATTCGAGTGCGCTCGAATCATCGTTTGCTGAAGCCGATTCACGGAATCTTGTGCGCAAGATCAACGTTGAAGAATCGTAGATCTCTTTCCCGGTATCTTCGGATCAACGAGTCAGAGATAGCTAGAGTTCGGTATCTTCGGATCAACGAATTCGGGCATTTCAGTATCCATCAATACACAGATTGCTATTTCATCGATTGAAGATCGTCTTGAATTATCCGCTGCGTCAGTTTGGTATTAGAGCTTGTTTTAGCCAATCATAGCTAAATCGAGTCTTGGAGCCGAGAATTTGAAGTGTTGAGGTTGTGTTCATCGTGTTCATCATATTTTGCAACAAAGTTGGAGTTTTCAATCCATTTCATTTTGGATCAAAGTTCGAAAGGTGTTTGAAACTTGAAGTGTGAATTTGTTGAAGTGTTTGTGAAGAATTCAATCATGCCGCCAAGACGAGTTCAACGTCATCGCAATATTAATGCTTTATACGGAAGAGAAGAGGCCGACGAAATGGAGCAACGAATCAACGAGAATTTCAATGAGAAGCTTACGGAAGGGATTGGTCGATTAGAGAGGATGATGTTGGAAATGAGTCAAAATCAAAGAAGGGTTTCACCTGAATCGAGCCATGGAAGAAGTAGAGTTTCACCACATTCTAATCGAGAGAGAAGTGTTGATAGTGATCATAGAAGCGTGGATCGAGATTGTGATAGAAATGTTGATGATCGAGGTCGTGATAGAAATGTGACTGATCGAGATCGGAGGAATGTGGATCGTAGGAATGTTGGTGGAAGAAATGGTGGTGGTAGAGATGTTGGTGGTCATGATCGACATCGATATACATCGGATGGTGAAGAAGAGTATGATGGTGGTAGTGTTCATGGACGAGGACGTGGACGAGAAAGGAATCAGTCGGAATACGGTCACAAGTGGGAATCTGGGATGAAGACAGAAATTCCAGAATTCAAAGGTGGTATGCAGGCTGAGGAGTTTTTGGATTGGATGGCTAATGTTGAAGAAATTTTTGATTTCAAAGAAGTTCCAGAATGCCATAGAGTGAAGTTGGTTGCTACAAGGTTGAGGGATAGAGCTTTGGCATGGTGGCAGCAAACCAAACTTACACGTGAACGAATGGGGAAGTCAAAAGTTGAATCTTGGGAGAAGATGAAGAAATTGATGAAAGCAACGTTCCTACCTTACAATTATCAATCTTTGATGTATCAACGTTTGCAGAACTTGAGGCAGGGCACAAAGACTGTTAATGATTATGCGGATGAGTTTTACCAGCTTATTGCGAGGAATGATATTATGGAAACGGAAGAGCAGCTGACATCTAGATTCATTGGGGGATTGAGAATGCAGATTCAGGATATGGTTAATATGTTCGATCCAAGATCTGTAGCAGAGGCACATCAGAAAGCGTTGGCTTGGGAGAAGCAGGGACGACGAGGAGGTGGTGTGTTTACGAATTCCAATAATCAAGTGAAGGGTGTTGGTGGAAGTTCTAATGTGTCTAAACCTATCAGTAAACCAGTGGTGAAGGAGGTTGAGAAGGCAAAGGTTAACAACGGTTTCAAATGTTACAACTGTCAGGAGTTGGGTCATAAAAGCAATGAGTGTCCAAAGCCAAAGAAGAGAGCAATGATTGCTGAGGTTGAGGATGAGGATGAAGAAGCTGAATGCTCTAATTCTTTACCAGTTGAGGAGGAAGACTTACTATCGGGAGATGACGGGTATGCATTGATGATGAGGAGAAGTTGTTTAACACCGAAGCAAGAGGAGGAAAGTAGTTGGTTGAGGAACAATATCTTTCAATCTACATGCACTATTCTGGGAAGAGTTTGTAAATTTGTTATTGATGCTGGGAGTTGCGATAATATTATCTCTACAGAAGCAGTGAAGAAGTTGGAGTTGAAAACCGAGAAACATCCTAAACCGTACAAGTTAGCTTGGTTGAGGAAGGGTGGTGAAGTGAAAGTTGGACGTAGAGCTTGTGTGAAGTTTTCAATTGGGAAGAAATACAAGGATGAGGTTTGGTGTGATGTAGTAGACATGGATGTGTGTCATCTGTTGTTGGGCAGGCCATGGCAGTTTGATAGAGCAGTACAACATGATGGACGGACCAACAGTTACAGTTTCATGTTCGAAGGTACAAAGATTACTCTGGTTCCGAAGAAACGCCAACAGGAAGAAAACAAAGTGGAGGAAATCGAAGAGCTGAAAACTCTATTGACTTTGAATGAGTTTGTTAAAGAAGTTGAAGAAGAGCCGGAAGTATTCTTGTTGATTGGGCGTGAGAGCAGTGAAGAGGTTGAAATTCCAGAAGAAGCGAAGTCAGTATTGAAAGAATTTGAGGATGTATTTCCAGATGAGTTACCTAAAGAGTTACCGCCGCTGAGAGACATTCAACATCAAATTGATCTTGTTCCGGGAGCAGTCTTGCTACATAGACCGCATTACCGAATGAGTCCGAAGGAGCATGAAGAATTAAGGAGGCAGGTGGAAGAATTGCTTGAGCAGGGACGTGTACAGGAAAGTTTGAGTCCATGTGTTGTGCCAGCTTTGTTGGTACCGAAGAAAGATGGGACGTGGAGGATGTGCACGGACAGTCGAGCATTGAATAAAATCACTGTACGATACAGATTTCCAATGCCAAGGTTGGATGACTTGCTGGATCAGTTGAGTGGGGCTACTATCTTTTCGAAAATTGATTTGAAAAGCGGATATCATCAAATTCGGATTAGACCTGGAGACGAATGGAAGGCAGCCTTCAAAACGAGAGAGGGGTTGTATGAATGGCTGGTGATGCCGTTCGGTCTTTCGAATGCACCGAGTACGTTCATGCGAGTGATGAATCAAATTTTTAGGCCTTTCATTGGGAAATTTGTGGTGGTGTACTTTGACGATATCTTGATTTATAGTAGGAGTCTGGAAGAGCATGTTCAACATCTGAAGGAAGTGTTAATTATTTTACGAAAGGAACAATTTTATGCTGCGACAAAGAAATGCGTGTTCATGACGCATAGTGTTTTGTTCTTGGGGTATATTGTTTCGGAGAAGGGCATCCAGGTAGATCAGAATAAAGTTGAAGCAGTCAGGAATTGGCCACAGCCGAAGACAATTACAGAAGTGAGAAGTTTTCATGGGCTGGCGTCATTCTACCGAAGATTCATTCCACACTTCAGTAGCGTGATGGCACCGGTGACTGATTGCATGAAGGGGAAAGAATTTTCTTGGACGGAGGAAGCTGGGATTGCTTTTGGGAAGATCAAGAAGTTGCTGACATCTGCACCAATTCTTGTATTACCAGATTTTCAGTTATTGTTTGAACTGCATACTGATGCGTCAAAGGTTGGAATTGGAGGGGTGTTGAGTCAGAATGGGCGTCCTATTGCATATTTCAGCGAGAAGTTGTCAGGAGCAAAGATGAGATACAGTACCTATGATGTGGAATTTTATGCTGTTGTTCAAGCGGTGAAGCACTGGCGACATTACTTATTCTAGAAAGAATTTGTTTTATACACTGATCACGAGGCGTTGAAACATTTACAAGGACAAGACAAGATTTCAGCGAGACATGCATCGTGGATTGCTTATTTGCAACAGTTTACTTTTGTCGTTAAACACAAGTCAGGGGTAACCAATCGTGTGGCTGATGCTTTGAGCAGAAGGAGTCATTTGTTGACGACAATGAAAGTGGAAGTGACAGGTTTTGAATTATTGCCAGAATTGATTGAAGAAGATCCTTACTTTGTGAAATTTGTTGAAAAAGTAAAGGAAGGAAGTACTGATGAATTTGTGTTGGTGGATGGTTTTCTGTTTAAAGGAAATCGTTTGTGCATCCCAGAATGTAGCTTGAGAATGAAGATTGTTAAAGAACTACATGAAGAAGGCCATGTGGGTAGAGATCGTACGTTGCAGTTAATTTCTCAATCTTATTTTTGGCCGTCAATGAGGAAAGAGGTAGAAAGATTTGTGGAGAGGTGTCATATTTGTCAGGTTTCGAAAGGAACAGCGACGAATGCGGGGTTATATATGCCGTTACCTGTGCCTACCAAACCATGGGTTGATATCAGCATGGATTTCGTGTTGGGTTTGCCGAGAACGCAGAGGGGAAGTGATTCTACATTTGTTGTGGTGGACCGGTTTTCGAAGATGGCACATTTTATAGCCTGTAAGAAGACAGCGGATGCAGTTCGAGTGGCACAATTATTCTTTAAAGAGGTGTATCGATTGCATGGTTTACCAGAATCTATTGTTTCCGACAGGGATACCAGATTTTTAAGTCATTTTTGGCTTAGTTTGTGGAAGATGGTGGGAACGAAGCTGAAATTTAGTAGTGCATATCATCCTCAAACAGATGGGCAAACAGAGGTGGTGAATAGATCGTTGGGAAATTTGTTACGATGTCTTGTGAAAGACAATTTGAAAAGTTGGGATTTGAAACTGTGTCAAGCTGAGTTCGCACACAATCACGCAGTCAATCGAAGTACAGGTTTCAGTCCATTTCAGATTGTATATTCAAGTTTGCCAAAGGGACCGTTGGATTTGACAATAGTACCACAACCGAAGGGAACAGTTAAGCGGGCAGCTGACTTTGTTGATGGGTTGACGGAATGCCATAGAATCGTTCAGGAACGATTGGAAAAGGCGAATGAGAAGTATAAACAAATGGCGGATAAGAAACGAAGAAGTGTTGTCCTCAAAGAGGGTGATTTTGTTTACGCGATATTGACGAAAGATCGTTTTCCAGTGGGAACTTACAACAAGTTGAAAGCACGAAAGATTGGTCCAGTAGAAATTCTGAAGAAGATCAATGATAACGCGTATCAGTTAAAGTTGCCAGAAAATATTCATACTTCTGATGTTTTCAATGTAAAATACTTAATTCCGTATTATGAAGAGGAACTTGATGAAATTGACGAAAATGTGAATTCGAGGACGAATTCCTTCCAACAAGGGGAGGATGATGAAGCATGTACCTTAAGTCGCGGCCGACCTAAGTCACGACCGACCTACTCCCACCCAGTCGATTCCATTGCCGACCTACCGATCCAATTGCCGACCTACCAATCCAATTGCCGACCTACCCTAGGTCGTAGACGACCTAATTCTTCACCGACCTACGACTCAGCGCCCACTCCGACTTACCAACTCCCCGACCTTGCCCTAACTCGCGAACGAGTTATCGTATTTCCGACCTAACTCTTTCTCCGATCAAACCCCATGTCGCGACCGACCTAACTTTTCCGACCTAATACTAAGCCAAAGAACTCCCTCTGAGTTTCCCTAAATCGCAGGCCACCTTCATTAAGTTGATGCCGAGATAAGTTGTAGCTGAAGAAGATAACTCGTGAGATACTTTTAATTCGCGAAGATGTTATTGTTTTAAGTCGGATGTCTACTGTTTGCATAAGTCGCGTGTTATAGGTCGGTTCCGACCTATGGTTGTAAGGTGTTGTGTTGTATGATCTTATGTTGTAATCTTTTGAGTCGTTTGATCTTTTTAGGTCGTTCATTTTAGGTCGTGTCTATTTTTTTTTTTAGGTCGTCAACACTGCTGTTAAGTCGGTACGATATTTTCTTATGTCGTTTGTAAAGATGTTGTTAAGTCGGTTGCCGACTTAGGAGTTGTATTTTTTTCTGCTTGCGTGTTGTAGCCTATAAATAGGCGAGTTGTTTCATTTGTAAGGGTTGTTGAATATTGAATAAAATTCTCTTTTGTTAGCTTGTTGCTTTCAATTTCAATTGGTAGTCGAGTGTATCTCCTATCTCCACTTACGTCATTCGAGTGCGCTCGAATCATCGTTTGCTGAAGCCGATTCACGGAATCTTGTGCGCAAGATCAACGTTGAAGAATCGTAGATCTCTTTCCCGGTATCTTCGGATCAACGAGTCAGAGATAGCTAGAGTTCGGTATCTTCGGATCAACGAATTCGGGCATTTCAGTATCCATCAATACACAGATTGCTATTTCATCGATTGAAGATCGTCTTGAATTATCCGCTGCGTCAAATTGACACAAAAATTTTGTCATTGCTTTGTAAACATAATTTATCTTAAAAAATGAAGTAACACACCCGGAACCACATTATGCAACACATGCGATTTCATAAGCACTCGAGCACGCTTTAGATTTATCTGGAAAATGAGAAAATAATGGGGTTGAGAGTAAATACTCAGATAGTAGCCTCCCTGAATGCTTTGTAGGATGTCAATTTTATGTTATTATTCAAAATAGCAACAAAATTCAGGTTTCTGACTAAAGCAAGTGACATTTTTTAATTATTGTATGACATAGCAACAAAATTTAGGTTTCTGACTACAACAAACTTGTTAACTTATCGAGCGAAATCTAAGAACTGAGAGGGACTTATAGCGTAACCAGAGATGAACAATCCACACACCAAACCATGTATATACTAGTATATCATAAGATGATTGCATTTATAACTTATTTATAAATTAGTTAAATTTATATAAAGCTCGGTTAACTTATTTATAACTTTATTTATATTAACTCAAACTTATTAATTATCTCAATTGCTAAAACTTAAAATGTCATAACTTATAACTTATATTTTAATTAACTTAAACTTATAAATTATCTCAAACTTAAACTTTATTAACTTAGGCAATTTTTATAAAGTATCTCAAACTTGTAAATTTTCATAAACTTAGTTAATTTATTATTGTTGTTGTTGTTGTAAACTTAGTTATATTATTATTATTAAGATAAACTTAATTAACTTTTATAAACTTATTTTTTTTTATAAAACTTAGTTAACTTGGTTAATTTTTATAAACTTGGTTTTAGTTATTGTTGTTGTTGTTGTTGTTAGTTATAAAACTTAGTTGACTTAGTTAATTTATTATTATTATAAACTTAGTTAATTTTTATCAAACTATAGTTTATTATTATTATAAACTTAGTTGTTTTTTTTTATCAAACTTAGTTTATTATCATAAACTTGTTAGTTTTTATAATACTTGTTTTATTTTATAAACGTGTTTAATTTTTATAAAACTTAGTTAATTTATTCAAACTATTGTTTATTAGTATTATTATTGAACTTATAAATTATCTCAATTGCTAAAACTTAAAATGTCATAACTTATATTTCAATTAACTTAAACTTATAAATTATCTCAAACTTAAACTATATTATCTTAGTTAATTTTTATAAATTATCTCGAACTTATAAATTTTTCATAAACTTAGTTACTTTATCATTATTATTATTGTAAACTTAGTTATTTTATTATTATTAAACTTAGTTAATTTTTATAAACTTATTTAACTTTTATAAAACTTAGTTAACTTGGTTGATTTTTATAAACTTAGTTTTTGTTATTATTGGTATTAATTATAAAACTTAGTTCACTTAGTTAATTTATTATTATTATTATTATTATAAACTTAGTTAATTTTTATCAAAATATAGTTTATTATTATTATTGTTATTGTTATTGTTATTATAAACTCGGTTATTTTTTTATCAAACTTAGTTTACTACTACTACTATAAACTTGTTAATTTTTATAAACTTAGTTAATTTATTCAAACTATTGTTTATTATTATTATTATTATTATTATCATAAACATAGTTAATTTTTATAAACTTTGTTAATGCTTATCAAACTTTGTTAATGTTGGCCATGTTTGGTTCCTGTGTGAAACAGATTCAAGAATGATCAGGTGTGTGCCTATACAAAATTGATCCAGCTTCATTGCAGTTGCTTAGTCTTTACACTATCTTGCATTATTTTAATTTTGATATATAATGGAAAAACTATCATGTTATTTTAGAAACGTATCACATATTAAACTTTACTACTATAATATATATGGTAGTAATAAGACTGGCTTTCATCCATCTTCTTGTATATTTGTCCAATCTACATATACTAGAGCCCGTGTTAGGCTGATAAGATGTTTCAAGAGAATGTTTAACAAAACTTTAATGAGAGAAAACATGCAAGTACATTCTACCTGACTCTATAATCCAAAGATGCTAATGTCCTCAATAACCGCTACTGGTTTTGTACAAATTAGCGTTTATTGAAGCAGCACTCACCCTTCCTGCAAAACATGAAACAATCGTGTTCTTACTGATAATAGCTGCAAATATGCAGTTGCTTTACAAAATCATCCAAAAGCATCACCAAACATAAAAGTGAATAAATTACTCAATACAAAGTTCTAATTTTGATTTCCAACACTTAGAATTGAAGTACTATCATATTTGAGCACACTTACCAAATTCTCTACTTATAATTTGAGCACAAAGTTCTATGGCTTATTAATTTTTTAGGTGACCACATTCGAACTTCTATCTACCAATCTGACAGTCAAACTAGGATCAGACCATTTCAATGATAAAAATAGATAACCGCATGAGTAATGCTTCAAAAAAAACCATAAATTTTGCTAAGGTGCTAAGCCTACGTAAAAGTTTCTTTTTCCTCTCTAGTCCAGCTATTTCAGTACACTATGTGTGTGATATGTAAGCAGTGTGTTTTCTGTAACTAAAAGAGAACAGAATACAGATTATGGTAGGTGGAGTAATTATTTCGAATGGAGTTGGAAAGGAATATGAAGGCAGACTAACTCTATCCATACTAATAACTTGCTTAATGGCTACTTCTGGTGGCCTTATTTTCGGTTATGACATTGGAATTTCATGTTTGTGTTGTGAATTCTTGTACTAACTGATGATTTATGTGATTTTTGTTTGTGCAGTTAGTTACTATATACATACCTTCTGTGTTGTAGGAGGAGTTTCTACTATGGAGCCATTTCTGGAAGCATTTTTCCCTAGTGTATTAAAGAGAGCTTCTGCAGCGAGCAAAGATCAGTATTGTGTTTATAATAGCCAAGCATTAACTGCATTCACATCATCGTTGTACATTGTTGGGTTTTTACTATGAAAGAATACGAAGATTAACAAGGAAACAATGAGTTGTCCTCTGTAAGTAGTGTGCTCAAAATAGAATCACAAGTAAAGTTTTCCCTGGAGTAGATGTGAAATAGTGGATGAAACTTAGCTTCTAGTTTACACTAGAGTAGAGGAAAATGTCCCTTAATTTGACCGATGAATCATTTAGTTTAAAACTGTAACTGTAGGTGCATGAATTGATCATGTATGTTTCCTCTGGTGCAGTATGTTATGTAGAATGTTTCATATATAAACATAATTGAATTGAATTTGTTTTATTTTTTATTGTGTCAAAGACATTAACTTGTTAGTTTATTGTAGTCATGTTGATTTGCTGCCTTTGCTTTTACTTCAATTTGTTTTCCTTCTACTATAGCAATCATAGTTCAAAACTTAAAAGGCTTTATAATACATGCTCGTGTTGTTTGATAAAAGGAAGTTTATGAAAAACTCTTCATTATGAATAGTGAGAACTCACTTCAATGAAAAGTTGCTCCTTCAGCCTAGAGTCTTGAGCATTGTACAAGGACATGGTTAGTTTTCAAAATAACAAGTAAATGAATCAATTATAGTAGGCATGAATTTGTAATCACTAAAGGAAGTATAGCTTAGTAGCTATGAACAGAAAGTATAAGTTAGTAGGGGCATATCCGGTGGTTATAAACATTGCTTGGCAAGTGTATGGTTTTCAACGATCTGTTGTATAGGTAAATTTGCAGCATATAATTTAAACAGGAAGTATAACTTGTACTGTCACCTTGCTGTTATGTATTATCATTTTGATGCTATATTTTTTTGGTACATAATGAATGTAAGTGAAATCATTATGTACTGTCATTTTGTAATTGAAGCATAGTTGCTTTTGCAAGGATAAACTGCCACCGTTCTCTTAAGTTTGAGCATAATTGATTTGCTGTTGTGTACAGTCAAGACTCAAAAGAAACAAATCAACAGTGAAACAAACAAATTCCATAAATTGGTGAGTACTACTAAGAAATGAAAGTGTACATGTTTCTTGACCTCTTTGGCAACTTCTACAAAAACAAAACAAAATTTTGCACGTTCTTTATGTTAACCATCATCAAGTATTCTACACCAGGATGTTGAACCTGAACAAAAGGGTACACTCGAATAAAATTAATAAATAAGAAAAAGAAAAGAAAAAAACTCTTAATCAAAACTCGGCTTGCCTTCACAGCAACAACCATCTTTGTTGACTTTAGCTTCTTCCAAATCTTTGTCACCTTATACCAAATCCCTGCGACCATGATGTAGTATAGTATCACCAACAACCTCACTGAACCACGTAAGGTGTATCAGGTGTATATCCTTGAATCAAAACCAAGTCATGGACATGCGTATGATTGCAGTTTAAAATTAGACCATGTATTAATGATCTGTTGTGTACCATGCTTTAGATCCGATATATTCTGTTCATAATCAAACTCACCATACACAACCCCACCTTTATTAAAATCTAACATAGTATCAACCCTCAAATCCCACTTCTTATCATTACTAGTAATATCCTTTTTCCAAACTACCATCATCTTTTCCAGTAACATCAGCATTGTGCTGAGTGTTCCCCATTAACATCATTTCTATTGCATCACCTAAAGCAACTTACTATGCATGGTTACTAAAGCTTTATTTATATCATATTTATGTTCATCATTTTCTAATGATCACTTTTCCACATTTCCTTTAAATGGACCATTTAGAATTAAATTCATGCATTTAACTTGCTGAGCCAATGTATCACCATCATCAAAATCAACTTTAGTACTTGCATATTCACACGGTTGTGCATGGTTAATTTCACCATTTAACAAAGCTGAAACAACAATCAAAACTCAGCTTGCCTTGACAGCAAAAAGTCAGGCTTCAATGCAAAACTGGTCTTATCAATAATGTAAGAGCTTAAATTACTTTGGTAATATATCGAGAAAAACTGAATATGTAGAAAATTTGAAAATAACAAACTTTAAAACTAACAGAAAACGGGTTGCAGTGTGAGTATGTCAGCAATGGACAAAAATTTGTCAAACTTGAACTATAAAGACATACATGTACATGTGTTTAGGGTGTGTTTGTTTTCCAGTTAAAAAAAATTCTTAATATATGTACAGGGTGGAGTGTGTTTTTCTATTTTTTTCTTTTTTTTGCAGGTATTTAAGCACCTCAGATTCAGATCATCAACAACAGTTCGCCAGCAACCCCATCGGTTCGCCAGCAACCCCAACCAGCACACTCCACCTCACCTAAACAGAATTAACATATTTTGATCGTCAGCAACAACCCATCATCTCCTGATCGCTAACTAAATCATCAAATACGATTTACCTGTATGCACAAAAAATATGGCTTCGGTATAAACCTTACAGCTCATATCTCATATGAATCATAGAAGGACGTAATCTCATATCTCAACTGAACGGTTTCCAGCCCTGAGCCCTGCATAATAATAATAATAATTAATTTTGATAAAATAAATTCTAATCAAGAAACGAGAAAATAAAGTACCCGATGATATTTTACTTGGAGCAATTTCATGCCATCACGACGTGAACCACAGCAAATTCTTAGCAAAATTGCTAGAGGAACTATCTTTTACTGATTTGCAGCTTTATCCAAACCATGCTAACACTGTCTTAATTAATTGTTGTATCCATCTTGGTTGCAATTAGCCTTTACTTTTCTATAATTTCTGCTATACTCTTTCATAAAGTCAGCTGTTACTAAAAAAGTAACCCCAACAGATTTCAAGCAACTGAAATATAGGGCTAGCTGACCGGGCATGGATGGGCCGGGTATTCAAAGGAGAGGGAGTGGCGGATGAATGTGATTTGTGGAGAGGGGACGAAAGATGGGAGTGCCTTTTGTTTGTGGGTGGAGTTGAGTAGGAAAAGAGCCGGGCTGTGTCGATTTCAAGGGTTTTGATGGTGTCCACTCTATGGTCCAGTGATTGTCTTGATTCATGATGATTGTTGTTTGTCGTGTTGCTGCTGCTGCGCCGGTTGTCGAATGATGATCTCGATGCCATCCATCGGTCGAACCATCTCGATGGCTCTTGATCTATGGATGACATTTTAGATTCCTCCTCATTTAGTGGTTGGTGTAAGTTCCTGTCTTGCCTCCATATATGCAGTTCAAATTGTGTATTTTACTTTTTACTCTCGTCGATGCTCAACCGCTATATTGAGTATTTCTCGTAAAGTTATTTAAGAAGTGAACAAACCTGTTGGGAAAAAGCATAAGAAAGAACTCTTTCCCTTTTAAGAGCAGCACCTTTCCTACTCTAGAGCATAGACTGAATCTCTTCTAGTATGTGAGGGCGATTATTCCACTCATCTGCTATGCTGCTTGATTGTTTCAAAATATTTGTTAAACAAAGATATATGATATTACGAAAAGAGAAAAGAAATGAGATGGAACAGCACCATTGATCTTCTTTCTGCCATTTCTTGGAAGTACCTTGAGTCCCAAAGAGAAGTATCGGAGTTACTCAGAGAAGAGTTTATGCTACTACAACCTGCTCCATCTTGAGATAATCTAATCCGTTGATCTCGAACTCTTGCTTGAACTCTCACTAGAGCTTCATTGCATCTTAATGTCATATTTGCGTGCTTTCTTACATTGTGTCCTCTTACTAGTGCTTGTAGCTTCACCAGTCCTTTCAATGCTCTCAGTGCTCGCTTCGCTTGCTGATTAGGGAAAGAAACACATATATATAAATTTGAAGATTCAAAAATCCAAATACATGTGCTAGATTATTACTGGTTATCAATATAAAATGAAGTTCAACTATTCAAACAATGAACAATAGTCAAGGGACCTAAACATATTTTCACCTTATATTTCTTAAGGTTTTACCCAATATGAGAATCAAACAAACAATGGTTAAAGTGAACCATAGAAAACAAATTAACGGAGGTAGAAAAGAAAGAAAAAGACAATACCAATCAAGCATACGCTGCGTAGATCGAACTCAGTTCTTAACAGACACTGATTTAAACTTCTTCTTCCTATTCTTGTTATCAACTTTCAACCCGTTCGGCTTCCATCCAATCGGCCGTCGACCGTTGTGGTCTCCGTGCACCATTCTTGCCAACCAGTGTGGCCTCCATCCTGATCCTAATTCAAATCCCCTTTTGACTCAAACCTTTAAAATGTTACACCATAGAAACCATATTTGCACAAAATCGGCATAACCCAAATAGTAGAATCACAAAATCAGATCGAAATAGTCGATCCAGTTAAAATATAAAATTCATACCTATTTAGGGTTTATGTAGAAATCTCGAGCAATTAGATGTGGTATTCGATTGAAATAGTCGATAAGGACGGAGAGGGCTAGCGCGACGATGACGATGGAGAGCACTAGTGTGATGATGAGGATGGAGGAATCGGAGCATGAGGTAAAATTTGCTGAAGTGAAAAAGGAAAAAATAATTTGAAGTATTGAAGAGGAATAAAGTAAGGGTTAAATTTTTTCTAAGTATTGATGATGGAGGGAAACGTGACAGGACAAAGGCGAAAAAAAAAATTTGGAGCGCTGAAAATTTTACAAGGCGGCTTAGCAATAAACACTACCACTTATTGCAATTAAAGGCAGATTTTCTTGTAGTGTGATCAGATTCTCCATAATCGTAACACTTAAAGATATTTCCGTTTCTAGAATTTTGTTCTCAATTTTATGAGAGTTGTTCATCTTTCTGTAATTCAAGATTTTTTTTGAAATTTTGGGTCATAAGAGCAATGTTCCCATCATCATCATCATTTGAATCTTGATCATCAATTTGTTAATTGGTAAGGTTATGAATATAGTTCATGAGAACGAACGTATAAGAGAATGCAGAAAGTAAATTCTTTATTGATTCGAATTCTTTGATTTACAAGGAGAGGTGTTTATATATACACACCAAATAGTCACTACACCATTATAAGCTATTAACAACGGGTAAAAACCATTGTTAAGTCCAAAAGCAACGGGTAAAAACCATCTTCAACACAGGAATGGTTGAATTTAGCGACGGGAGAAAACCGTTGCTTTATGTCCAAAAGGCAACGGGTATAAACCGTTGCAAATTGGGACAAAGGCAACGATTATAAACCGTTGCAAACTGGGCCAAAGATAACGGGTATTAACCGTTGCAAATTGGGCCAAAGGCAACGGGTATAAAGCATTGCAAATTGGGCCAAAGGCAACGGGTATAAACCGTTGCTTTATGGACAATAGGCAACGGGTATAAACTGTTGCTTAATGTACAAAAGGCAACGGTTACGAACCGTTGCTTAATGGGCAAAAAATCAACGGATATAAACCGTTGCTTTCTGTCCAAAAAGCAACGGGTGCAAGCGTTGCTTTATGGCCAAAAAACGTTGCTTTATGTCCAGTAAAAAACGGTTAAAAACCGTTGCTTTATGCCCAAAGTCATGCATAAAGCAACGGTTAACACCCGTTGCACATAGTGTTTGCTCCTGCTCCTACAAAATCACAACTGTAACTCACTACTGCGTTACACGCATATCTCAGTATATATACCAGAATATCAATATATATCAAAATATGCCAGAATATCAAAATATTGGTACACAAGCACTATAAACATATCGCACATATACCATACATATAAAATTATCAAACTTATAATTACACTATTGTTTTGCAAACAGAATGCTACCGTGCCGGAATATCATACTTATTACACTGCATTGTTTATTACACTACACTACAAAGATTTCATTAATTACACTACATTGTTTTGCAAGCAGTGAAGTCTACATATAATAAACACATTAAAAGGATGCTGAGCAGGTTAGCCGAAGCTGATATTTCTTTGGCTCATGCTGTGGTGCATAAAGTATTCTATCCAACCACCAGTAAACACTCCAGTAACCACTCCAGTTCCCTACCAAACATTCCAGTCCCCTACCATTTCAGTCCCCTCCCCTACATCATAACCAAATTATTTTACCACCCATTAAACCCAATTAGTACGATACACACATAAATTTTTTTAGCTAATCAATTTTTAGTTTATTGGACCTCCATTCATCGTTCAGGCACATTGATCTTGTTTTGTGTTTTTTGATTTTGTCCTTGAATTTTGACTTTACTTCCTAGTATTTGATAAATTGTCGATTATCTTGTAAACAAGACAGACCAAGACAAAATACACATGCATTTGCATATGCAAATTTCATATACAGCAAACAAAAGAAAATCAGCAATATATGCAAAGAACAAGTCAGAAATATCAATACCTCCGACTAAAGATATCGTATCAAACCCTTTTGATGGCTCATATAACCTCCGGCTCCAACATCCCCAAAGGTCTCGGTAAATTGTCGACATATTTTGGCGGTTAGCTCATCCGGCAATAAAATTTTGTCCAACAACACTTTTTCATATGTGGGTGGTACTGGTTTTCCATGAATTACTAATGCTGTGGAATCTCGGCATATAGTGTTGAAATTCCTTAAAAAGATAAAATTGAATGATATATACAATAGTCCCACATCGCCAAAAATAAGATAAGTTTCATAGATATATACCAATTCCTCAAACCCTATATTGGCCCTTAGGGTCAGGTAATTTTGTGCGAGGGGGAAGACGTATATCTTATGACCAAAACACACACGCGCGCGCGCCGCCCGCCCGTCCCGTACCGAACCGGGCTCGGGCTCGGGCTTGGGTCTAAATGAAATCTTATTTTTGCACAGAAAAACAAGGTCGGTTTTAAACAAGTTTTTCTGAAGAGGTGTGACCTCTGGTGCACGGTAGCAACGGATATAAACGGACGCGGCCCGTTTAAAACGAACAGTTATGCGCGGTTCAAACGAACAGACGCGACTGTCTGAAGGGATGCAAACTGGACTATAAAAAGGACAGAATACTGATCACATTCTATCAATTCGAAACTCCAGTTTTCTATCTTCTTCTTCTTCCAAACTACTGCTGCCATATCAAACATCACAGAGTGGCATTGCTCGTTACAGTTTCGTGCAGAATCATTCTGTTGTATCTTGGGAAACTTTGGAAATAAAAGTTTTAAGGAAATTGCTAAGGCAAGCCTCGGAATTCCTTTGTTATACGGTTAGATTGTTCTGTTTTTTCCTTCATTTGAATACTGCATTTCTACATCTTAAAACTTTTACAAAATTCGTAGAATTTTGTGCACTCATACGTATTCGGTCGACTGGTTATCGTATTCGGTCCACTGGTTACAGTGTTTTTTATCACTGATCTAGAAAGTTGCGAACTTTCTGCTATTCAAACTTGTCTGCGTACAGTTTGCTATCATACATTTCCTAAGACTGTTTCTGTTGCAACAGGAAATGGCAGCGGTAGAAATTCCAAACAAAAATGCTACCCACAACAAACCAGATCCATTCAAGGGAGACGGAGATGATTTTCTGACATGGCAGAGTCAGATGCTCTTTTATCTCACAACCCTTGGTCTGCAGAAGTATCTTGATGAAGATGAACCGGTGCCACCTACACCAGGCAAAACCACTGCGTCAACTGAGAATGCTAATATTGATGCATGGAGGCACTCGGATTTCTTGTGCAGAAATTACATCCTTAACTGTTTGGATAAGGTTTTGTACAAAGTTTATCAGCCACTCAAGACTGCGAAAGCTCTCTGGAATGCGCTTAATGCAAAGTATAAAACGCAAAACGTGAGCCTGAAGAAATTCATCGTAGACAAATTCATGGACTACAAGATGATAGACTCAAAATCTGTAACTGCACAAGTGCAAGAACTTCAGATTATCATCCACGAACTGGAATCAGAAGGCCATCAAGTTGGGGAATCCTTTTTAGTGGAAGCAATAACTGGAAAGTTGCCACCGTCTTTGAGAGACTACCGCAACTATCTCAAGCACAAGAAGAAATAGATTTCTCTACAAGACCTCATCGTACGTTTAAAGATAGAGGCAGATAACCGTGGAGTTACAAAACAAACCGAGGAGGCGTTTGTAGCAGAAGGGTCAAAGAACAAAGGCCACTTCAACAAAAAGAAGAATTTCTCAAAGAAAAGAAAAGCTCCTGAAAACAAACCAAAAGACAACAAACAAACCAAGAAGTTTAATGGTGAGTGTTGGGTTTGTGGTAAGACGGGACACGCCGCTAGAGATTGTCGACACAAGAAGCAGAAAAATTCTGAAGCAAACGTTGTGGAAAATATGGATATCGATGAATCCAATTTTTCAGGAGTTGTATCTGAATGCAACTTGATTCAGAATTCTGCACAATGGTGGTTGGACACGGGTGCTACTAGGCATATATGTTCTGACAAATCCGTATTTTCAACCTACACCAAATTAGATCAAGATGAGAAACTCTATATGGGCAATTCATCGGTTTCCATGGTTGAAGGCAAAGGGACAGTCACCCTCAAGTTCACTTCTGGGAAGACTATTAAACTGAATGATGTCCTTCATGTTCCAGATATTCGCAAGAATCTCATTTCTGGATCCGTGCTTTCAAAGAAGGGATTCAAGATGGTCTTCGAGTCAGACAAGATGGTTCTGTCTAAGGCAGGAATCTACATAGGAAGGGGTTACTTATGTGATGGCCTATTTAAGGCAAATGTAGCCGTAGTTGGCAAAAATACTATGTATTCTGATTGTGATATCAATAAAATTGAAGTTTCTTATTTGGTTGAGCATGAAATTTTATTATGGCATGATAGATTAGGTCATGTAAATTTTCGAAAAATGAAAAAGCTTGCAAACTTAGGATTAATTTTCTAAATTCCAAATAGATAAAACCTACAAATGTGAGACATGTGTAGAAGCAAAAATGGCTAAGAAACCATTTCATACTATTGATAGAAGTACTGAACCATTGGGAATGATTCATACTGATTTATGTGATTTCAGAAACTTACCTACAAGAGGTGGGAAAAGGTATTTTATTACATTTATCGACGATTATACACGATATTGCTATATATATCTTTTAAATAGTAAAGATGAAGCAATAACATCATTTATAAAATACAAAGCTGAAGTAAAAAATCAGCTGAATAGAAAGATCAAGATATTGAGATCTGATCGAGGTGGAGAATATGAATCACCATTTGAACAATTATGTGCCGAAAATGGTATAATTCATCAAAGAACAGCTCCATATTCACCACAACAAAATGGTATCGCCGAGAGAAAGAATAGAACGTTAAAAGACATGGTTAACGCTATGCTTTTAACTTCAGGCCTACCAACGAACTTGTGGGGGGAAGCCCTAAATATGTCTAACCATATATTAAACAGGGTTCCTCATAGCAAAACAGGAACAATCCCATATGAGTTATGGAAAGGACACCTACCTAGCTTCAAATACCTCAAAGTGTGGGGGTGCTTGGCAAAGGTTCCAGTTCCGCCTCCCAAGAAGGTCAAACTTGGACCAAAAACTATAGACTGCTACTATCTAGGCCCCGCTGAAAATAGTAGTGCCTATAGATTTTTAGTTTTCAAGTCTGATATAAATGACATCTGTGTAAATACAATCATGGAGTCAAGAGATGCTTCATTCTTTGAAGATGTTTTTCCACATAAAAGAAATGATGGAAATCTTGCCTCAAAAAGGACAAGAGATGACAGAAATGAACCACATGAAAATGAAACTCATCGAGACAGAGATGAAGTTGAACCAAGAAGAAGCATAAGGGCACGAACTTCCAAGTCATTCGGCTCGGAATTTCTAACTTACGTACTAGAACATGAACCTCAAACATATAAAGAGGCAATGTCTTCTTCTGATTCTTCCTGTTGGAAAGAAGCAATCAAAAGTGAGATTGATTCAATTCTAAGTAATAAAACTTGGGAAATAGTTGATATTCCCCCTGGAATAAAACCGATTGGCTGCAAATGGATTTTCAAGAAGAAAATGAAACCGGATGGCTCTATTGATAAATATAAAGCCAGATTAGTAGCCAAAGGATATCGTCAAAAAGAAGGAGTAGACTTCTTTGATACCTATTCACCGGTAACACGAATAACCTCTATAAGAATGTTAATAGCAATTGCATCTATCTATAATCTAGAGATTCATCAGATGGATGTAAAAACAGCATTTTTAAATGGAGATCTCGATGAGGAGATTTACATGGAGCAACCTGAGGGTTTCATTTCCAAAGGAAATGAAAAGAAAGTATGTCGATTAGTAAAATCACTATACGGACTAAAACAAGCTCCTAAACAATGGCACGAAAAATTTGACAGTGTCATGATGAAAAATGGGTTTCGTATAAATGAATGTGATAAATGTGTTTATTACAAACAAGTTGGACAATCATTTGTAATGATCTGCCTATACGTTGACGATATGCTAATCTTTGGCCCTAACACTAAAGTAATAGAGACCATAAAGAAGATGTTAATCAACAATTTCGATATGAAAGACTTAGGAGTTGCCGATGTTATTTTGGGAATCAAAATAATAAAAACACCTGATGGAATTGAATTATCTCAGTCACACTATGTAGACAAAGTGATTGAAAAATTCCAAGACTATGGAATTAAAGGAGTGAGAACACCTTTTAATCCATCAGAAGTACTGCATAAAAACACTAATGAGAGTGTAATGCAACTGGAATACTCTCGTGTAATAGGATGTCTCATGTATCTCATGAATTGCACAAGACCAGATATAGCTTATGCAGTAAGTCGACTGAGCAGGTATACAAGCAATCCAGGAAAGGAACACTGGAAAGCACTAATGAGAGTGCTTGGATATTTAAAAAATACCGCTAACTATTCCTTACATTATGAAAAATATCCTGCCGTCTTAGAAGGGTATAGTGATGCAAACTGGATTGCAGATTCAGAGGAATCAAAATCAACAAGTGGTTATGTCTTTACCCTAGCAGGGGCAGCAGTATCATGGAAATCTACTAAACAAACATGCATAGCTCGATCCACTATGGAATCAGAGTTCATTGCATTAGATAAAGCAGGCGAAGAAGCAGAATGGCTTCGTCACTTTTTAGAAGATATTCCGTTCTGGCCTAAACCTGTACCGGCCATATGCATACACTGCGATAACCAAGCAGCGCTAAGCAGAGCGCACAACTTTGTGTATAATGGAAAGTCACGACATATTCGACGACGCCATAACACAGTTAGGCAGTTACTCTCTAATGGAACTATTTCCATAGATTATGTGAGGACAAATGATAACCTAGCGGATCCGTTTACTAAAGGTTTATCCAGAGAGAAAATTGACTGCGCATCGAGGGGAATGGGTTTAAAAGCCTAAACCAACAAGAGTTAACTTATACGGAAACCTAACCTAGCGACTGGAGATCCCACGGACTAGGTTCAATAGGCAAACCAGTTATGATTAACTCAAGAAGTAATGCATTTGTTTGGACTTAGTCCTACCTAATTCCTATGATGCAAAATAAAATGCATACCTACAGAAGTATTAAAAGGTTAAAGCTATGCTTTTTAATGATGTCCATATCTTGAAAATAACAAGTGGGGTATATGTAGGATACTCTACATGGATGCGATCACCTATGTTAGTGTGAGCTGGGTCGGCTCTATGAGATTATTACAGGCTTATAATTCTCTATAACACTCGCAGAACCAATAACTGTTCAGGACCAAAATGAACACAACCAAGAAATTGGATGAGAAGGGAATCAATGCTTCGTGAAACTTATTGTCTGGTTATACAATAACGGCCGACGGTTCAAGATGAAATAATTCACCGATTAGCCAAGTATATCCGATGAGTTTTAACTAGGGAAAGTTCAAAGTGAAATATCTACTTATCCTCGATATAGCATTATTCCATATGTACTCTGTGATATTCCACTTTGTGTGGGGGATATGTATATTATCATTCATGTGGGGGATTGTTGAAATTCCTTAAAAAGATAAAATTGAATGATATATACAATAGTCCCACATCGCCAAAAATAAGAGAAGTTTCATAGATATATACCAATTCCTCAAACCCTATATTGGCCCTTAGGGTCAGGTAATTTTGTGCGAGGGGGAAGACGTATATCTTATGACCAAAACACACACGCGCGCGCGCCGCCCGCCCGTCCCGTACCGAACCGAACCGGGCTCGGGCTTGGGTCTAAATGAAATCTTATTTTTGCACAGAAAAACAAGGCCGGTTTTGAACAAGTTTTTCTGAAGAGGTGTGACCTCTGGTGGACGGTAGCAACGGATATAAACGGACGCGGCCCGTTTAAAACGAACAGTTATGCGCGGTTCAAACGAACAGACGCGACTGTCTGAAGGGATGCAAACTGGACTATAAAAAGGACAGAATACTGATCACATTCTATCAATTCGAAACTCCAGTTTTCTATCTTCTTCTTCTTCCAAACTACTGCTGCCATATCAAACATCACAGAGTGGCATTGCTCGTTACAGTTTCGTGCAGAATCATTCTGTTGTATCTTGGGAAACTTTGGAAATAAAAGTTTTAAGGAAATTGCTAAGGCAAGCCTCGGAATTCCTTTGTTATACGGTTAGATTGTTCTGTTTTTTCCTTCATTTGAATACTGCATTTCTACATATAGTACCTTTTATATAAGCATTTCTGGAGTGAATATATGGAATCACATTTACAGAACTAACAAGCTCCCAAACATTTAAGACCATTGTGCAGAGCTACACAAGTCCTAGACCCATTGTGTATGCGATATTCGATCTTTAAAATCATGCAAGATTGGAATGGAAGGTGTAAATTTTTATGATCTTTCTATATCCTTTTTTGTTTTGGAGTTTACTGATTTATTTTTGGACATAATGGCTATTGTGAGTGTCAATGAAAATTGAAACCAAAACAGATATAAGATAAAGACTACGATGAGTATAAGTATACAAACTAGATCGCTATTGACAATGAATTCCTTCTCATCTCTGTCATTCATTCGCTGTCTCAAACTCCAGCTCTGCAATAGCATTTTGAACTTTTACGTGATTCTTCATCATTTCTTGCTATCTCTCACTGTTTATCAAATCTAATCATGAACACAACCTTTTTTTAAATAACACTGTACTTTCAGCCAAGCAAGAATTTAGTGAAGGTTGTGCCCACCAGAACTTATCCATGTGATCATTGTTATTGATTTGCTAAAACTACTTAAAACTGCTTAATTTGCTCTATCATATGGTTATAGCATTATAAATATTGCTAAATATTCTCTTATATCTTATGATTATGTTAATTTGGATTTGAAAATGTCATATATACCTCTTGTGAACCTAATTATGACGTACATGTCAAACGTGAACCTTTGTTGCCTAACCTCTTTTTCTATAACAAAAGATAATTTGGAATCTATAAATACACATGCACTAATACTCATTAATTTGTTTATATGCACAATAATAGAGAGCAGTAAACTCGGTTGAAGCACAAAAAGACTGATTGGTCGATTAAAATAGTACCTGTTGCAATTACTTCGTCCTCGAAGTTCAGGATTTCACATCTTTGGTGGATTAACTGATTGTTCGGAGTGGCAAACTGAGAAGATGCGATTTCACTGCCTACTTGACGATTATCTTGGGTTATGCTGAGAAGACGCTCCAGTTTATCATTCATATTGTCCAGCTTCATCAATTTTTGCTCCACATTTTGCAGTCGCTGCTCATATACTCCTTGGGCCTGTTTGAGCCGTCTGCATGGAATGGCAGCACTCTTAACTTGGCTAGGAGCTATATTGGTCCCAATACTTCGGCTCCTGCCCTTTATATCTTTACAAAACACTGATATAAAGACGGCTTCATCACCACCACTCGTCGTTTCCTTTTCTTTTTCAATTTTGTCCTAAAAAGTAAATACATATATATGAATAATGAAAATTTAATTTAGAGGCGTTATTATTTGTTTAACTTACAAAGTAGGAAGATGTCGCATCTGACGTGCTGCCATCTTTTTTCTTATGCGTTTTCTCCCATACTTGAAGACGTGTTACTTCTGTTCTCGGACTACTTGAATCGACCTGCATACAATGACCTAAAATTATATTTGGAACTAATGGTATATGCAATGTGATGCACCAATTCAATGACACATACCATTTCTTGAGTAATCATAGCGCGACTCTTACGTCTCGAATGATGGCCATATTCGAGCATTGATCTATTTTGTTTGCCTCGCTTCCTTTTTTCTTTCGCCTCGGGTTTTGATTCGTTTCTTATGAACTCATCCCAATCATCTTGAGCAATTTTCGGTGGACAATTTCTCATTCTTTCTTCGTCAGTGATGAAATGGTCATAATGATTATTGCGCAAATCATTCTTGTGTCTCCTAAAAGCCTCGGACATTTTTTTCATAATAAGGTCCTTTGATAGAGGATCGAGCTCATAATATTTCTGCATAACAAAAAATGCATGTAAACCATTTTTTATTTATGTATTGAAAGCATTATAAATGAATTTAAACCATCTAAGTTCATGTACACAGTTTACATTTCAAAGTATATGGATTTTTACATTTCAACGTATATAGTTTCATCAGTCTCTATGAATAAAGTGATCAATCTAAATATCCTATAAATATCATAAAAGAATATATCTTGAAACAGAAACAGTACATAAATATGGTCTCATATGAACCCTCGCTCATTCAGACCTATTTTACAATCAGAAATAGAAACAGTACAGAAACAGAAACAGTACATAAAAAGGGTGCATATTACAATCAGACGACTATATTTTACAAACAGAAACAGTACATAAAAATGGTTATGAGATTGGAGAACTTACCTCCAATTGATTCCACACGTCTTCCTTGTAATTTGGCGAACTTTTTTCCAACTTGGATATGAGATTGGCACATGATTTCTTACTAGTTTACCAATCTTTGTAGCGACCTTTGAACCATTTTTTTCGACTGGAGAACCGTAGTTGTCTATATCAATTTTCTCCCGTTTTAAAGTGGATGATTGTGAAGTTGTATCATTGCGGTGGTGTGGCATCTTGTGACATTATATCCTGCAAAGTCTAAAATCCTAAAATAATCCCAACAACATTATGACATACATTTCTTTCCCTTCCAGCCCATCCCTGTGATGCCCGATTATTGTCGGCCAAATTATTGCATGGAGTCCCCTCCATAACGTCCCCTTATTGCTGCTACCAAACTAGCCTTTGCTTTTAGAAGATGTTCCCTGTTGATCACCTTTGAGCACAAAATGTTATAAAAGAGACTAAAGCGGTGAATAGCATTCCGTAGATCCTTATGTTGCGGAAAACAATGCTGAAGCAATACCGGAAGTAAATGTTGCATTATGACGTGGTAATCATGTGACTTCATATTTTTTAGTTCAGGAGGGTTGATGCTCACATTGTTATGGAAGTTTGAAGAGAATTTGCTCGGCACTTTCAAATTTTTCAAAATGGTGCAAAACCGTATCTTTTCTTCTTTGCTCAAAGTGAAAGTCGCATTTGGTATGGTTACTTTACTTGTTTCAGGATCTTCTATCACCCACAACTTTTGTTTTATACCCATGATTTTCAAATCCTTCCGTGCATTGATCCCATCTTTTGACATGTCTTTATGGTTCATAATTGTGTTGATCAAATGTTTCGTGACATTCATCTCCGTATGCATAACATTAATATTATGTCGGGTCAAATTTGTTTTCCAATATGGCAAATCAAAGAACTTCGACCTCCTATACCATGCAGGAACTTCTTCATCGATTGTCTTTTTCCGTTTTCGACCAATTTCCGGTATGTTTTTACCAACTTTCATTTTTATATTCGCTACCTTTTTTTCAACTTGATAACTAGTCAGTGGTTTTGGAGGACGCTTAAGTTCTTGCTCGTTGTTGAAATTTTTCTTATCGTATCGAAACTTGTGTCCGGACGGAAGAAATCTACGATGTCCCATGTAACATATCTTCTTACTTTCAAGGAGATAAACAGATGTAGTTTCTTCTCCACAAATAGGACATGCAAAGTAGCCGTGAGTTGTACATCCTGATAAAGTCCCAAGAGCGGGATGATCATGGATTGCCCACAACACTCTAGCTCTCATTATGAACTCAGATTTCTTAAATGAATCAAATGTAACGACTGATTCCCATAACTACTTTAACTCGTCTATCAAAGGTTCTAAATAAACATCAATATCCTTCCCCGGTTGTTTTGGCCCAGAAATCAACAGTGTTAACATTGAGAACTCTCTTTTCATGCACAAAGACGGAGGAAGGTTATATGGTACTACAATTACTGGCCAACAGCTGTAAGGGTTAGTTAAAGAAGCATTCGGACAGAAACCATCTGTTGCTATTCCAAGCGTGATATTTTGTGGTTCAGCAGCAAACGAAGAATCAAAAGAATCTGTAGTTTTCCATTGAGAAGTATCACGCGGATGACGCATTACGGTTGTACCGGACTTGGCACGACCATGCCAGGTCATCGCTTCTGCTATCCATGGTACAGTATACAGTCTTCTCAATCTAGAAATTAAAGGAAAATGTCTTAAGGTCTTTTGAGGTACTGTGGTAGCTTTTCTCTCTTCGTCGAATGATGTCTTAATCTTGGTGCGTTGCAATTTGTACATGAAACTTTGTTCGCATTATCTTTCCAGTATAAGATGCAGTCATTAATGCATGCATTATAAGTTATGTAATTCATCCCAACTTGCTTAATGATCTTCTTCACGTCAGGGTACTTTGACGGTAGCGTGTTACCTTCGGGGAGTAACTCCTTTATGAATTCGAGTAGTGCAGTCACACCATTGTCTGAAAAGCCGTATTGGGTCTTCAAGCTATTCAGTTTCACAATGGCATACAACTTTATAATCTCTTTTGGACAAGAAGGATACAATGGCTCTGTTGCAGTTGCACTATCAAAAAATGATTTATCCGTAAACTGCTCACCAATATTAGAATTATCATGCAACTGACTTGTAGGTTGAAAATGATGGAATCTATCTGCATCATTGATCAAATCCTCCATCCTAATATGTTCGGACTCATCCGTATTTGTGGCATGACTAACTGGTTGTTGTTTTGGCTTCTCCGATATTCTTTCCCCGTGAAAACACCACACGGTATATGATTGAACAATACCATATCTAAGCAAATGAAAATGAATGTCATTTAATTTGAATGTATCTTCATTTTTGCACCGCGTGCAAGGGCACGAATACTTTTCCTTATTGCCACCGTTTTTAGCAACAAATTTAACGAAATTTCTCACACCTTCCACATATTCTGTATTTCTTCGATTAGATTGATTCATCCATTGTTTGTCTATACTAAAAGACATACTGAAAGAAAATAACAAGAGCTAATAAGAAATCATGGGTAACAATATCTTATGGCTTTCCACCAAGTTCAACTCTAATATTAACTAAACAGATGTATATTCTTCTGATTTCACTTGAAATTTAACATTAGCATCAAACTGTTTCCAAAAAATTTGCCATTACAACGGCGCCATTTTGTAGCACCAGAGTAATGTCTATGCATTACCCCTCTTTTGATACTTGGCTTGCGCCATTAACAACAATTTTATCCACTTACTAAATATGGTCTCATATTTAGTAAAACAAAATTCATTGCATCAACTTATACCCTAGCAGTCACTATAAGCAGCTATGTCTAACTAGCATGCAGTACATTACAACATTTAGGCTTTAGTAAATATGAGAATGCACACTACAACACTACTTCTCTTCCATGTTGCAATGTTTGGCTGATGATACACCACACGTACGGGGACGTGTTAGATTATCTCACATTGTACAATTTGTAAAACAAATCATATATAAATGTAAAAAGATCATCCTTTGCATAACCAATTGTTTCTTGGTTCTCTAACACTGTACACTTAAAACATCAAATATGTATTCTGATGGTTCAGATTAGAAGGTGCATCTCTACTTTGGCAAACTATTAAAGAGTAGTAGATATTGACTATAATCAATCCCCAAAAACTTAATGAAACATCAATCCTAAAAGATGAAGATAATGATGGAACTCAAATGACAGCTTATATGGTAACACTAAACAAACCCATAAGTAAGCATTATAGGGAATAAACTGTTCCTTAACTTGTGTTGCATCCCTTTCTTTATTATTCTAAACTACAAATATAAGCATGTAATCTTTTCCTATTATTCAACCATAGAAACGAATGGATTCACCGTGTACAGACAGCCAGTCGTCGATAATACATATAAAGCACTGAGTAGAAACACACATGCTTGTTTTCCAAATAATTTACTGACTTCTATTAATCATGTGTGGATTACAGATTAATTTGTTATCATTGCATTTAACAATCTTTTAACTAAGTTGTGATAAGTCAATTTTCAAGGTGACTGTAACATTCGTCCTAAATCTCTTTTCAGCGACATGGAACAAGCCGAGAAGAATCAGAAAATCCTTGGTACATAGTTAAAAGTTTATCTTATCACCATGAAGATATTCACGTTAAATTTGAACCAGGTTCTTCAAGACTTAGCCGAGCAACGTATGAAGTTAAAAGTTCTTTTAATTCTACACATAAGTACTGTGATATAACAATGCACCGCAAATACATGTAAAAATTCAAATAAAAATGATATGATTCAACCTTAGACCCTTTTGGTTCTTATTTTTTTAGCCCTCAACGAAGTCTTACGAGAAAAAGACACAGAGTTTCCATTTCAATTGACAACAAGTATTATTACAAAACAAAGCTTACCAGGCAGTTATGCGCTCTCTTCGATTATGCCAATGAAACTCGAGGAACCAAATATCAAAGATACACAGATCTGAGATAATTAAGATTTCAAATTAGATTTTATAATACAAGTATGAAACAAAATCAAATTTAAAATAGAAATCAAATAATTAAAAATGAGTACCCAACCTGGAGTAGGTATTCGATAAATTCACGTTGTAATACTTCTCCGAACACAGATCTGAGAGGGCCACTGATTGGCGTTGAATGAAGGAAGAACTGGTGCGGTTGGAAGGAAGATGAGTTCGCAGCTGGACACGATTAGGTGGAAAGATGGGTTCGCGGTTGGATGGAAGATGATTTCACGATTAGATGGAAAGATGAGCAGGTTGAAGCAAATCGAATTGGTGGAATTGGGGTTTTTTATTTATTTAGGTTTTATTTTCGTTGAAAGAGGATGAAACGAATATCAAAGGAAAGGAGGGAAGGAAAAGTGACGGGCCAATTCTTTTTGGCTCCCAGCGAATATTTGGCACAAAATTAGCGCCATTATATGCCACAACATTTACGACGGTTACAAACCGTTGCTAATTAGCCACGGTTGAAAACCGTTGCTAGTTGGAACGAAGCGCGCCAAAAATTATGGCGCGAAAGGATGAAATTCACCGCCATCATTTGTCTCCAAAGAACTACGGTTAATAACCGTTCCCAATTAGCAACGATAAAAAACCATTGCTAACTGAACCAAGACGGTGATTAACCGTTTCTAAATGGCAACGGTTAATAACCATTGCCAAATGCGCGGATGGTTAGTTGCAAATCTCAGTATTTGGTGTAGTGAGTTAAAATAGGAAAGTTTATAATAAGAAAGTTTATAATAGGAAAGGCAATATAGAGTAAATCATTCTATATTTAACACTCCCCCTCAAGTTGGAGCATAGATGTTAATCATGCCCAACTTGTTACACAAGTAACTAATTCTAACTCCATTCAAAGCTTTGGTGAAGATATCTGCAACCTGCTCTTCAGTCTCCATATACTCTGTAGATATTAGTCCGTCTTGTATTTTATCCTGAACAAAATGACAGTCGACCTCTATGTGCTTGGTTCGTTCATGGAACACAGGATTAGATGCAATATAAATAGCAGCTTTGTTATCACACCATAATTTAGCTGGAATAATAGGTTTCAGTCCTATTTCATTCAAAAGTTGATATATTTAAACTATCTCACATACAGATTTTGTCATAGCTCGATACTCTGATTCTGCACTTGAACGTGAGACAACGTTTTGCTTCTTACTTTTCCATGAAATTAAGTTTCCTCCAACAAAAACACAAAACCCTGTTGTAGATCTTCTATCTATCTTAGAACCTGCCCAATCAGCATCTGAAAAGCATTCAACCTGGTTATGCCCATGATTTGTATATACAATACCAAGCCCAGCTGTTCCTTTTAAGTAGCATAAAATTTGTTCTAAAGCAGTCCAATGGTGAACTGTTGGAGATGACATGAATTGGCTAACAACACTAACAGAATATGCAATGTCTGGACGAGTAACAGTGAGATAATTAAGTTTTCCCACCAATCTTCTATACATTTCCGGATTTTCAAATAATTTTCCTTCTTTTGTTAGTTGCATATATGGAATCATTGGAGTGCTACATGGTTTTGATCCTAGCTTTCCTGTTTCTTTTAGTAAGTCGAGCACATACTTTCTTTGAGATAAGAGAATACCTTTGTTACTTCTTATAACCTCAACACCTAAAAAATATTTTAATTCTCCCAAGTCTGTTGTGTGAAACTGAGTATGAATAAATTGTTTAAGCGACCCAATCCCTATTTTGTTGCTTCCTGTAATAACAATATCATCCACATAAACGACTAACAAGATAATTCCATTCTCTGAATTTTTATAGAACACTGAGTGATCTGCTTTACTTTTCTTCAAACCAAAATTCTCAATGGCTTGACTAAATTTTCCAAACCAAGCACGAGGACTTTGTTTTAGTCCATATAAGGTTTTTTTTTAAGACGACATACTAAATCATTCTCCCCCTGAGCAACAAAGCCAGGTGGTTGCTCCATATATACTTCTTATTTAAGGTCGCCATGGAGAAAAGCATTTTTAATATCAAGTTGATGTAAAGACCAGTCATATGTAGCAGCAAGAGAGATAAATAAACGTATAGATGTTAATTTTGCTACAGGAGAAAATGTTTCAGAATAATCCACTCCATAAGTTTGAGCAAATCCTTTCGCAACTAATCGAGCTTTCAAACGAGCAATTGATCCATTTGGATTAACTTTCACAGAGAATACCCATTTACATCCTATAGCTTTCTTACCAATAGGTAAGTTTACTAAATCCCATGTATTATTAAACTCCAAAGCATTCATTTCATCAATCATTGCTTTTCGCCAACCCGGAATAGACAGAGCTTTAGTAACAGATTTGGGAATTGAAATTGAGTCAAGAGAAGTAATGAACAAATATGAAGAAGTGGATAAGTTATTATATGAGACAAATGACGAGATAGGGAAAGTACATTTGCGTTTTCCTTTTCTCAAAGCAATTGGGAGATCTAAATCAGAGGAAGTGATTATGTTTTGTTCATTAATGGGATCATCTGGAGAAGATACATTTGAGATATCAGCATTTTGGTCAGTAGCTGTTTCAAGGTTTTGGGTGGATGAAGTAGTAGGAACGGTTTGAGTAAGATATATAAGAAAATTATCACTGTTTTGAATAGGAGAAGTAGTCGTAGAATCAGATTTTGAAAAGAAAGGTGTATTTTCGAAAAAGTTAACATCAATGGAGATTATATACTTATTAAGACTAGGACAAAAACAACGATATCCTTTTTGAGATCGTGAATAACCAACAAAAATACATTTCAAAGATTTTGGATCAAGTTTAGTTATTTGTTGTCTTACATCTCTAGCAAAACAAGTACTACCAAAAAATTTAGGACTAACAGAGAATAAAGGTTTGTCGAGGAACAAGACTTTATATGGAATTTCCCAATTAAGTATGGAAGACGGAATGCGATTTATGAGAAAGCAGACTGTAGAAACTGCATCAGCCCACAAGTATTTAGGAACATTCATTGTAAATAAAAGAGCACGTGCAGTTTCAAGAAGATGTCTATTTTTCCTTTCTGCCACACCATTTTGTGATGGAGTGTCAACACACGATGTTTCATGGAGTATTCCATGCTGTGTCATATATGAGTGAAATATAGCAGATGTATATTCTTTAGCATTATCACTGCGTAGTATACGAATGCAAGTATTAAACTGATTTTCTATTTCAGCACAAAAGCCAGAGAATACAGAAAATAATTCAGATCGATTTTTCATAAGATAAAGCCAAGTTGTACGAGAATAATCGTCTACAAATGTAACAAAATATCTAAATCCAGATTTAGACAAAATTGAGCAAGGTCCCCAAATATCAGAATGTACGAGTTCAAAAGGATAACTAGCATGTTTATTAATCCTAAGACTTATAGAGTGACGATGATGTTTAGCAAACTAACATGCTTCACAATCTAGTGTAGACAACGAACTGTATTAAGGACAAAGCTTTTTGAGAAGAGAAAGAGATGGGTGGCCTAACTGGTAATGAGTTTTGAGGGCTGAGGTGATACTTGAACAAGTTATGGAAGGTGATGAATCAAGAATATATAGCCCTCCAGACTCATGCCCCTTACCAATAATCTGCTTCGTTGTTAGATCCTAAAAAACACAATGATTTGGAAAAAAGATATGGAACAATTTAGATTACGAGTGATCTGACTGACAGAAAGAAAATTGAAAGATAATGATGGTAAATGTAAAACAGAGGGTAATGAGAGATTAGGAGTAGGATTAACAACACTGGACCCTTGGACAGAAGAAAGGGATCCATCGGCTAAAACAACTGAACGATTGGAAGTGTTTGAATGGTAGTTTGAAAAGAGTGAGGAATTACCTGTCTTGTGATCAGTAGCACCTGAATCAATGACCCATCTATTTCCTGAATTAGCTAGAGCAGTTACTGATGAGGAATCTTTTGAAGTTTCTTGATGCTTTAGGAATTTAGCAAACTCATCTACATAATCATGTATTGTTTTACTACCAGAAGTTCCAGAGATATGATCATTGAAATCATTGGTTCTCGAACATTGACTAGCCCCAATATTTGTTTGTCCAGTGTTAAACAAACCCAGATTATTAGCACTAATTCCTGCGATTTGCCTATTACCTCCAAACTGTCTTGCACCATTGCCATTGTCAAACTGACCAGTGCTACTACCTCCAAACTGACCATTGCCATTGCCCAACTGATTAACACCATTACCAATACCAAACTGACCAGTGCCATTGCCAAACTGACCAGATTGCCTCTGCAAATTCTTATACTGAAGTTTTCTACATTCTACCTTAGTATGTCCAGGTTTCTTACAGTAGTTACATACCAAATTCCGAGAATCAGTTTTGTTTGAGTTTTTATTTTTTCAATTTACATTCTGAGAAACAAGAGCATTATTATGTACAGAGTTATTACCCGAAGAGGCCTGGTTATCTGCTTGAAGAAGTCGACTAAACACATCCTGTAGCGAAGACATATCTGTCCCTGATAGGATTTGAGCTTTAGCAGAGTCGAAGTCAGAAGGCAATCCACCAAGGAAACTCATGATCGCCATCTGCTCGCGCTGTTTCTGTTGGGTCTTCACGTCTGAACTTAAGGGCAACAGCAAGTTGAACTCTTCATAGATCTTCTTGAAGTTCATGACGTATGTCATCAACGACTGTTCATTCTTTTCAGCACGGTAAAATGATTTGCAAATCTCAAACATTCGAGACAAATTTCCTTTCCCAGAGTATAAGATTCCAGATAATCCAATAATTCTTTAACGAATTCGAAGTGGTTAACTAAGCCAATTACCTCATTATCAATTGAATTTCGAATTTGAAGGAAGAGGCGAGCATCGTCACGAAGCCAATTCAGATGAGCCTTCTCAGTGGAATCTGGTTGTGGTGGGTCATCGGTTAGATGGTTGTCTTTCTCAATGCTCCTGAGATAGATGCGAACAGTCTTGCTCCAGTCTAAGTAGTTGGCTCCGTTCAACTTGTGGTCAGTGATTTTTGATAAGATCGGAACGACGTCCACCAACGTCGATACTTTTTCTTCACCCATTGAAGCCAAAACAAAGCTTTAATCGATAGCCGAGATTAAAAAAGAAACTTGATAAGAAATCCCCAAAATTGACGTAGAGAAGACGACCAAGGCTTTGGTAACAACGATCGAATTTTCTGAAATTTCGATTCTTTGGATTTGGGATACTTTTCTGATTTGGGATAATTTTCTGGTTTTGAGGCTTTGGATATGAAGTTTCGAAAGGATTTGAAAACAAAGAACGAAAGGATTTGAAATCTTGGTTCGATTAATTTTCTGATTTGAGATAAATTTTTGAGGAATGCTCTGATACCATGTTAATTGGTAAGGTTATGAATATAGTTCATCAGAACGAACGTATAAGAGAATGCAGAAAGTAAATTCTTTTTTGATTCGAATTCTTTGATTTACAAGGAGAGGTGTTTATATATACACACCAAATAGTTAAAATAGGAAAGTTTATAATAAGAAAGTTTATAATAGGAAAGGCAATGTAGAGTAAATCATTCTATATTTAACAAGTTGTTGCATTGAATGCAAATTATTTCTTTTCGATTGCATTGCTTTCCGTTTTACCCTGCAAGTGTGCTTCATAGGACATTAGATTACCAATTAATTCTTCAATTCTTAATGTGCTAATATTATTGACTTCCTCCATGGCTAATGTCCTTAATCCCATTCAAAAGAGAGGGAATTAAGGATTTCTCTAACTTGATCCACTTTTGAGAAATTTTTCCCCAATGGTACTAATAGATGAACTATATCTTGAAATCTAGAATACATATCAGAAATAGGCTCATTTAGTTTCATTTTAAAAAGTTGAAACTGGTTGGTTAGCATGGAAATCTTATTTTGTTTTACTTTACTAGTACCCTCATGCATGACTTGTAATGTTCTCCAAATTTCATATGCACACTAACAAATAGAAACTCAATTAAATTCATTTTTATCTAAGAAGAAAAATAAAATAATCATGGCTTTAGGATTATTTAGTGCTTGTGTCTTTTGGTCAGGTGCCATAGTTTATAATCAGTTTAGGGTTCAGTGTATTCACTTTGTGTAATATTCCAAATATCTATGCCACTGGATTGTAAATAATTTTTTATCGTACATGACCAGTAAGTGTAATTACTGCTATTAAATATTGGAGGTTTAGCAGTTGATTGTCCTTCTACAAAAGTGTTAAAAAGTGTACTACCAGTGTTATTATCCATTTATACTTTTCAAAAATCAAATAACGAGTTTTTGAGAACATAGGGCTTCGATACCAAATGTGGGAAGCAGTGTAGTATAGATTATACTAGTGTGAATGGATCTTAAGGTTACTTTAACACTAGAGGGGGGAAGAATAGTGTTTCATAACTTTTATGCAACTTTTTGACTTATTTCAAGATTTGAATCAAACACAAATAATCAATCGCAAATATATACTAACTGTGATGACCCACCTTCCCGACTCCTAAAGATGACACTAACTCCATCTGCAGTATTAATATGCCGATCAATTAAGTGTCTGAAAGGCAGATTGTCGGGGTACAAAAAAAATAAAGTACAGGAAGAAAGAACATAACAACAATATCTCGTAACAAAAGGCTAGCATTGGTTATAACCTTCCCATGTTGCATAAGAACAGTCCCATGACCCATGCCACAAGCATTAGTATAGATGGTTAAACCCATGCTTCCATCTAGGATAGTCAAAACAGGAGCACTGGTTAACCTCTTCTTTATCTCGTTGAATGCCTCTTCACATTTTGTGGACCAAATGAATTTAACGTCTTTTTTCGTCAAATTTGTCAAGTGAGATGCAATCTTCGAGAAGTCTTAAATAAACCTCCGATAATATCCTATCAATCCTAAGAAGCTTTGAATTTCCATTATGATTTCGGGCTTCTTCCAATCTTGGACCGCCATAACTTTTGCTGGATCGATAGATATAACATTTCCCGGGACAACATGTTTCGAAAATCTTACTTCCAACTTCCAGAAATGACATTTTGAGAACTTGGTCTTCAATACATGCTCTCTTAATGTATTAAGCACGATTTTGAGATTATGTTTATGCTCTTCTTCTATTTTGGAATAGACTAGGATGTAACCAATAAAAACCAGCACAAACTTGTTTAACACACCTCTGAAAACTCGATTCACTAGATCCACGAAATAGGTCGGTGCGTTAGTTAGCCCAAACAACATAACTAACCACTCATAAAAATAATCAGGAGTCAGAAAGGTAGTTAAGGGTGCACTCTCCTTTTCCATTCTTAATTGATGAAACCTTATGGCTAGATCTAGTTGAGAAAATATGCGAGCGCCATGAAGCTGGTTGAACATGTCGTCTATCCTAGGCAGACGAAACAAGGAACAAGTCATCCATCTTGGGCAGATGATAATTGTTTTTAATAGATCACTTATTTAGCTCTCGATTATCCATATATAGTCTTAAGGAACCATCAGCCTTTATAACAAAGGCGATGGTGATCCCCAATTTGAGGTACTACATCGGATCAAGCCTTTTTGTAACAAGTCGAATGTTGCATTTCTAACTCCTCCTTCAGAGTCATTCTTCATATAGATTGTAACACAGGCTTAGTATTAGGAACCAAATCAATTCAAAATTCTACTTCACGATGAGGGGGAAAACCCTTTACCTCATCAAATAGTCTAGGTAATCTTGAATGACTGGTATTGATCCTTATTCTTTATTGGCCACATCGAGAAAATAGAGAAGACTGCACATCAAATCGCAAGGCTCTTTACAAAATATTCTACACTATTTCCACCACTATCTTTCAACATAACCGATTTCTTAATACAATCCAAAATCGCTTTGTTTTCCATCATCCAATCCATCCCTGCTAATACTCTGAATCCTATAAAATCAAGAACGTACATGTTGCATAAAAAGAGGCGATTACAATAAGTAATAGACACACTTAAACACATTGCACTAATATTGTTCGAACCCCCTATAGGTTTCGAAAAAACAGAGAGATTCTTTTACATAAATGGGTTTAAGGTTTAGACTAACTATAAGCTTACTAGAAATAAAGCTGTGGGATGCACTAGTATCAAATAATACTCTTATTGGAATATCATAAATAGATAGAATACCTTGCAATACTTGCTTTCCTTTATAAATAGTAGAAATAGAAGGTGTAGCTTCTATGAAATAAGCCTTACCCTATGGACTTCTCTTTGGCAATGGACACTCCTTAATCATGTGACCTGGTTGATTATAGTTGTAATAAGTCAATTGTCCAGCATTTGGGCATTTATTTGCAAAGTGGCCCTTCTGTCGACACTTATGGAAAATGATGTTGTTGAAATCAATCTTCCTCTTTAATGCCCCAACTTTTGGTTTTTTTGCCCTAGTCTTCTTTCCTTATGGCTGAAACCTCCATTTGTTGTTGTTGACCTTTGGCTTGCTGCCTCTGACTGGTATAATGGCTTGTACCTTTGCTGCTAGGGTTTCAAATCTTAGACCCATACTAATGAGATTTGTGAATGTCCCTTGGATATGGTTCATCATTTCTCTATGAAATTCTGGTCTTATCCTATTGATAAACATTTTATTTTTCTTCAATGAAGTATCGATAAGCCCAAGTTCAAAACATGACATGGCATTGGGAGCTATCATCGTATCCCTTTGCTTAAGATCAAGGAATTCTCTAAATAGCTGAGTCTTCCCAGCTTCTGTAAGGGAACGGTCCTCAAAGCTTTCTTTGAATTCATCCCATGAAAACTCCTCCTCTGGAGTAATAGCAGTAATCGAGTCCCACCAATCCATCACGGCCTTTTGTAGTTATCGTGAGGCTAATAGGTGCTTTTGATTATCCTCTAATTGGAGATCCTTAAAGATCCTCTCGTGTGTACGGAGCCATGTTTGAACTTCAAGGATAAATTCTATGCCATTGAATGGTTTCCTACCCAAGCTAGAGAAATCTCGGCATAAATAAGGCAAGTTCATCGGTGGTTGAACTCATACAATTTCCTCCTTAACATCATTCCTAAAAATCCTAGTTACCCCAAAGGTATTCCTCGTACCACTGTTTGTAGTTGTACTTCTAGGAGTTTTAGATCCTCTTCCCCTAGCTCGTCCTCCTCTGGTACTCATTGTCTACTACTTGAATATAGTAAGATGTCTTTAGAATACTTGATAGGATTACCTTTAAGGGAAATATTTTTAATAGAGGATCATTTAAAAGGGACTATGTAGAGGATATATTTCTCTTATAATAATTACAAATACGCACACTCATAACTCATTCCAGAGCATCGCTTACCCTATCTCTAATGAGTTTACCCAAATCAGGCTGAGGTGTTCGCTGAACCTATGCTCTAATACCAACCGTGATAACCTATTTTTCTGAATCTTAAAGAAGACAATAAATCCATCCACGGTATTTATGTGTTGTTCATTTAAGCATTTGAAAGGCAAATTGTCGAGGTACAAAAAAATAAAGAACAGGAAGAAAAAACAGAACAACAATATCTTACAACGAAAGGATCATACATGATATAAACAAGAAGTACATTTGGTAACACTCATAATACAAGGTTTATCGGAGTTACAAACATATACTACATTTTAGCCTGGATAGTTATAATAGTCGGTCCTTACATATCTGCTAATAGTGCAACAGAAAACAAAATAATTGATAACTTCAAAAGCCTCCTCCTCGCCATCCATCAGCTCCAAAACGTAAAAACATAACATGCTTTTCTCAACCTACTCAAATGAGCACCTGAGAATTTAAGGAAAAACAAACTTTGAGTCAGATAGGGTTTGGTATTAGAAACTCAAGATATATGCATAAACATATAACAGTACATTGTGAGACCACGCCGTAGAATGGAACGGGTTTTCCGCTCGCTAGAACTAAAACCATTTTATTTTATAAGTAAATAAGGTTGATACATAGATAGTGTCTAATGTTTGAAAAATAAATATATAAAATAGTTATGATGCTTGCATCTCACATCACAAAAGTATTTAGGTATACATATAAATTCGTAATGGCGACGGTCGGTAAATAGATTTCCCAGGAAGAGCCAACAGTACTTTGTCAACTCTTTCCAACATGACAAGGGTAGGGGCCTCCCTATCGAATGCATAGTATATCTCTAGAGTAGATATACCTGAGAGCCCATGTAATTTGGGTCACTCTTGGATGTTACCGAGCGGCCCACGTCTATCATACGTAACGTCGAATATATTATATCTACACGCATACAACCAAAATCCACTCTAGAAAAGATACGACATACCCTAATGGTAGCTATCCACATAACTCGGCCTCCCTTATACCTCAGTTTTAGTCATTTCTCGAGTCGGTGTCTTCGTTCGAGTTATCTTTTTAGAAAAACACAGGAATGATAACCCTGCCTTCTCCCTTGGAATCACCTTTAGAGTATGCAGTACAACGGGTCTAGCAAACCAAACAAATGACAAGGATGTTCTTCTTTGAAATTACCCTCCAATAAGCAGTACAATAGGTCCAACATCCTGAATAGAATCCTCTTCATAGATATTTAAAAGTATCTTCATTAGATTTAATATTTTTTAAAGTTTTGAACTGGGTTTAGTTAAGCATACCTACATATGCTTATTCGACTCCGGACTATTCAAAGTTGGTGTACGATGAATTTTCAGATAATTCACTTCCAATTCTTTTGGAAATAAATGGACACCTATATAAGGTAGAGCCTCACTAAGAGGATATCCCTATACTTTGCCCTTAAAGAGAAAGACGAGTTTATATGTATGGTAGAGCCTCAACGAAAGGATATCCATATCGTATAAACTTCGCGTCTATTTTATATATTTCCTAAGTTAAAGGTCATGTTCGGCAGTTGGGAATAACCTATCTGGTATGTTCTAAAAAGTAAACATATATAATCACTTTAATTTATCCATGGTATGTTTTACTTACTTTTCAAACACTTATACATGATATTCAAATATAAGGATCAACCTTTTTGACTGACTCTATTCAACGGGCTAGGCCACTATCTAGGGAAGGGAGAATACCGGTTATCAACCCCAAGCCAAGGCACTACTATTATAAGACACCAATTGGATAGTGATATTTATTAGTTGTTCCTAAATATTATCTTAATTTATAAGCCATTGGTTTTACAAGAAAAAACGTTATTAAAACTTTTGTTATCAAAACATACTTATATTTACAATCATTTTTCCAAACTCTCTTCATACTTAAATTTAATTTAAAATACGCTTTTTAATAGTATAAGTATGTATACAAATCGAATTGCAAAGATAATATGCTTAAAATTATATATAAAGAGATTAAAACAATTGTTATAACAGAGTGTTATAAAAAGGGCTTAAATAAGCTTTATATTGTTCTATCTTTCGCTAGGTTTTCTTTATAACTTTAAATGTTTTATAAACAAATTCTTTGTTGTAAACTAAACTACTTTGAGATAAGAATACATTCATGTAATAATTTCCTAAAATATACTAACATGTTATCACTTTGAAATGGTTTAAAATACAAGTATTTCAAACTGCAACCATAGCAACTTTTTCGCTTTCTAACTTTAAACTCTTAGTTAAATTTTTATATACAACTCCAACAAACATCAAACACAAGGCATATGTTATAACATAAGATTTTAAAGATGATATAATTGAAGTTATAACGTATAGAGTTTTCATATTCATTTTAGAAGTAAGGTGATCCAAAGCCAGCACATTCATTAGTTAAGTTTAATACTACCACAATAACTTGCCTATGAATCATAATTAATCAGTATAAAATGGTGGAAATCTCCCTATCCTCTAGTTAAGCCTTAGATCAAGCCTCCTAGGCCCCTAGAATCTGCTACCAAGTCCAACAGCAAGGCAAAAGATCACCTCCTTCCAAGATACTCTCGTTCTTCCCTTCTAGACCTACTTTGGGTTCTTTTCTCCAAGTGAAGGGTCATGCTTCTTTGGATGAGTAGAAAGTGGTTTAAAGAGAAGAGAAATATTATGAAAATAACTTAAACTATAATTTATTCTACATGGCTTGGCTATTTATTGGTGATCCAAAGGAGGGTATTTTGGTCATTCCCTAACCTTCTATAGCCTAATTTAATTCGACCACATTTTGGTCCACTAGGAATCATCCTTATGGTTGACTTGACTAAATTTTGGTCCAGTATTAACCATCCTGATGGCTTAATTTGATTCGACCACTATTTGGTCCAGTAGGAACCCTCCTTAGGCCTAACCTGATTTGACCACCCTTTTGTCCAATAGAAACCATTCTTATAGCCTAATTTGGTTCGACCAAATTTTTGTCTAATAGAAACCATCCATATGGCTTAATTTGATTCGACCTCATTTTCGTCCAATATTAACCATTCTTATGGCCTAATTTTATTCTATACATTTTGGTCCAATAGGAATCATCCTTATAGCCAATTTTGATTCGACCACAATTTGGTCCAAAGCAGCCATCCTTATAGACCACACATTTATTTTAAAACATGTAAAAAAGTTTTTGACAATTTTTAACGAGTTTAAAATCATATATCGATAAACCGTTTTTCAATCAAAGTACCCAGTGTACTTTTCTCTACTCATAAATATAAAAATATTTGAAAATGGTGTTTTACTTCATTTAATATATTTATAAAGACATGGATTAGGTTTATATAATCCACCATTTGAATAATAAAATATTCAAATTTCTAAGCGATTAAATTACAAATTGTTACACTAACATGCAACCATAGGCATATATAAATGCAGTAAAAGTAAGAGAGATGACACCAGGAGTTTTTATACTGGTTTGGATTAAATAATCTGATGTTTAGTCCTATACAGTGTATGTATAGATTTCTTTTCCAATGTCTACTTTAAATAGGTAGAAGTAAACCAGAATACAGTCTCGATTTAAAGACAACGAGATACACACTCCTGATTTCTGAGTTTAGGGTAGATTATCTTGATTTAATCGGGAAACAAGATCACCTACTTTATTTGAACTTGAAACAAGCACACCCACTTGATTTGAATGAGCAACAAGCACACCCAAACAAATAATAGTAGAGAGTTGTTGATTCCAAATACAAATAGTTGCACTTTGGATACAGAATATCCTATAGCCCTCTTATAGCACTTTGATCTTTGAATCATCAAGAGAATACTTGAAAATCAGTGAGTAGATCGTAGAGAATGAATATAGTAAAGTAGAGATTGGATTTGAGTAAATTTTAAAAGTATAGAAAGTATATTTTGTGAAATATATAATGAGAATTTGGAGTAAAACGAAATTAGTTATTAAAATTCGTTTTCCAGTCCCATTCATATAGTGTTTGATGGGACATGTTTATTCATGAAGAGATGTAATCAAAAATCACAACTATTTAAAATTCAAATGGCAACAGTCTATATGTCGACATACTTAGGTAGGGTATGTCGACATACCCTTGTTAAATTTAAAAAACAAAAATTCATTTAAAGCGTTTATAAAATTCTAGTAAATTGTAAAACTTTTAAACTTAGTTTTTTAAATACTTTTAACATATAAAACTCATAAAATATTGTAAAATTATTCTTTGAATAATAAAATAAATATTTTGATAAGAAGTATTTTGATGAGAGAGTATTCAAAGAACAGATGGTTACTCTCTAAGGACTTTGATAAATTATTCCAATGTTTATTTCCTATGATCTATAGTCTTGAACTCTTCTTGTCTTTATCTCTAAACTCATGAGTCTTCAAATATCTTAATCATCTCGGAATCTTTATCTCTAGACTTTTAACTGATCAGTCTTCAAACTTGATTATTTTGTACTTGTATAAACTTGTGTAATATCGTACAAAATATTCTATATAACTTGGAAAAACATTAGTACCTATATTTATATGATTGTACTCATCAAAATCAATATCTATAGCATTAACAGTATTTGGATGTAAAGGTATATTGTTTATTTTATTATTTTAATGGTTTATTTTTCGTTAAATGGTTAATAAATTATAGAGTGTAAATTAATCATTAATAAATTATAACCAATAAGGACTGATTAATAATTGCGCATTTTGAATTTTAATTAATAAATTGTAAATTATAATTTATAGTTAATAAATTATAAATAATAATTCATAACTAATAATCTATGATTTATAATTAATTATTAACAAATAAGAATTACTTAATGATAATTTATAAGTAATAGCTAGTAATAAATAATAAATAATAAATTATATCTAGTAGTCGATTGTTCATAATAATCAATAAAATATATTATAATTTATTTGATTATGCTTAAGAATTTTTTTACTTTAACATTATTAGTCAATATATTCATAATAATATATGAATTCTTTATATATACACATGTATATTAGTGTATTGAGTTACATTAATATAGTTGTATATAAAGCATATATTATCAAAATATATTAATAATATATTTAATGATGTTTTTATTTATATATGTGTGTGTAACATTTACTTTTCAAGTTGTTGGACAGTTTTAGCCTATCTTATTAGATGCACTTGTTGTATAGCTAATGTTTGAGTCTGTTGTTATTGATTTGGCTAGTGGAAGCATTGCTTGTCTTGGTGTTGCTATTTTCTTTGGTTTTTTTGGATTCTAATATATATAAGGCCAGTTTTGCATTTGTGTGTATAAACTCTAGTTATTAAGTTTTGAGGATTTAGTTTATCTTTGTTGTAAGGTTAATAGGGAAAAGCTACCTGCGAAACTTATCGTAAGCTCACCTTTTTATATGTGGAATAAAAGTATACAAGTGCTTTCCTCGAAAGAGGATTACTCATTTTCTCTAGAAAAATCAATAAAATATAACTAATAATTAATGCATAAAAATTAATAACTAAAATTTGATAAATATAAAATTAATAATTATGAAATAAAGCAAATATTAATATAAGAACAAAACATGCACTGTTGAAGAAATTTAAGTATGAGGTTTTTCCTATACATCAAGAAAATGCATAAAACAATATTATGCATAAAGCTCACTAAAAAAAGATAGCAAAAATTAACCAATGCATACTCATATACAAGTGGAATAGATTGCATGTTCAAACTATATACTTTTGCCTTTTCTCTTTTTCTTTTTTGGAATTATTTGTTTGTGATTGAGTTAAAATTGGAAAGCTCCATTTACAAGGTATATTTTAAGGAAATAAATCCATACGTATGACATATACATATAATTTCTACCATTTGAACGTAAAGATTTTATCCATATTCAACTCTATAATTTTTATCGTGTGAATTATCGTTTAATGATTGCAGACACAACCGTTATGCTTGTCTCATCGCTCCTTTAACAAGACATTAAGATTTGTGATTACTTAGGCCATCCTAACAATCTACATGTTCAGTTGCACACTCTCTCTTTATTTTGCACTGAGTGAACGAGCTACGCAACCAGATACCCACGGAACTAGCCACATACCAGTTTTTTCTATAAAAAAGAGCACATAATAAAAGGGCATAGACTTTGCCGTTTTTATTAAAATGGCGAAGTCTGTGCCCTTTTATTATTTCCAACCCTAACCTAACCGCCGCCTCATTTTCTACCTTCTTCCTTTCTCATTCCAATTTTCAGCTGGCCCAGAGATTATACTTCCCCTATTTTCCCCATTTTCATACCCCAAACCCCTAAATCCAAGCACCAATACATAAAGTAAACCTTGTTTTTGATATCTACATGCATTGAAATATTTAGATTACTAAGCAAATTCATGAAAAATTTATGCACGGAGAAACTAGCAGTGGTGGCGGTGGCGGTGATGGTGGTGGTTGATTGATTTTGCCATATGGACATGATCATGGAATAGAAGACCTACTTGAGGCCGTCGAACATGTCAAGGAGTAGGGTGAAAGGGAAGGTGGTACTGAAGGTCGACGGGGTCGCGGAGGCTGCAGGGGTGGTCGAGCGGGCAGGAGTTATAGGGTGGTGTCGTAGGTTTCTAGTCGAGTTGCTGGGCTCAGTGGTTTTGAGGATCCGAACTTGAGCGTGGCGAATGTGCCTACCGATTTTCGGGTACTTCCAGAAGGGGAAGTGCATGTCAGCATACAAAGCAACCTGACGGTAAGTGTTTATTTTTCATGGCACATTTAAAGTAAATTATTATTTTAAAACGTATACTTACGAATTTGTTTAACCGAAACAGTCATGGAATATTCATTTCCGGGGTTCGTTAGCTAATACCCTATAATATTTTCACAAGCATTTGGCAAATATTCCTAGAGTTGTAGCGTTGCTACATGAGCTTGGATTTCATCATTTTTAGGTAATTTAATCATCCGTTTGAGTTAAAAAAATTCCGTCAATTTATTATACTTTAGTTTAGCTTGTTTATGTAATTTAAAATTCTAGGCATCAATAATGTAATTAAAGGCGATGTTTAATTATGTGTTGTTATTGCTTTACGGTGGTATAAAACTACACATACATTTCATTTTCCTTGCTGTGACTTAAAGATTATACCATTGGACTTTTCTATGCTAGTAGATATTAGCATAGGAGTGGCTAGTTTTCCTTCGATTCCATATGAAGATAGGTGGCATGATCCCACACTTATTTAGGACATTTTCCCACATTTAGACACATCATCGACCTCTTATTATATCGCCACTTCTACCAGAGTCAGTGTGATTACAATTGCATGGACAACATACTGACAGTGTATCCACCATAGCATGATTTTGAGCTTGCTCAATTATTAATTTTATTCCTTATTGTTAACTTGATTTTCAGTACCTGTAGCAGTAGAGTGCAGGTTGCCTATATTGAGGATGTTATTGGTTTGGATTTTGACTGTTTAGTCATGTACGATTGGGGTACTCTTATACTTGCGTACTTATACAGATGTTTGGACGCGCAGTGCACCGTTTTTGAGTCACAAGTTTCATTGTGAAGTTTTTGGGAGTTGTTGCAGTACTGGTATTTTGAGTATTCCAGGAACTTCCATTTCATGATAGTGACTGCAAATGCATCTAGTTTCTTTCCTTGTATACTATTTTGGTGTGCGAATAACAGAAGGACTAGGGATAATGAATCACATTATGTTTATGCAGTTGCCCTTAACCAGATTGACCTGAGGATGTATAGAGGGCAGTTGATATGGCATCCATTTGATACTAACGACTCGATCCAGTTTGAGTTCATGCATTTAGCTAGGATGCTCAACGTGCGAAGATTTCCTCTTGTATCATATCCTGTAGTGTTTGGTTCTTACTAGTACCTCAGTGAAAGATATTGGATACAGATGTTTGATTTTGATGCCATTCCCGATGATCCACACCCTCGTATGCATCGATGTATAATTTATGATGCATATGAGCTTGTTGCTACTAGAATGGTAGGTTGGTGGCTAGCAGAGAGATTTATTATTTCTGGTCCATCATACCTTAATTTCTGGTGTAGATTTTACATTTCATCTAGTGATACTATTAATCATGTCGTGTTGATAGATTTGGTAGGGCAAACTGCTATATGTCATGGGATAGCACCTCCGGTTGTCGAGGATCTTACATGGCCTAGTCAGGGGTATCGTGTACCAAATCATGTGTATGCTGCTAGTCACTTTGGTTGAACCATGGTAGTGTCCACATCTTCTGGAGCCGACCGTTATGTTGACGTGTATCACCCTCCTGCACACGACCAGTATCCGGATTCCATGCAGATATCATATGGTGATCTATTCAGCATGCGGATGGGACTTTGCCATACCGGATATGTAGAGCATAGACGTAGCATTGATTATTACGAGGATGCGCTACGCCAACAGGCAGAGGAGGTGGCACAAGTACATATCGAGCTAGAGGCAGAGCGGAAGAGATTCTCTGACTTTAGTATATTCTATGATCACTTAGTTGGCGGAGACTGTAACAACCCTGTATTCGAAGCTGTAATATTATACGAATTTAATTAAAATAAAAATGTTCGTATTTGATTTTTGGTAACTATTATTTTGAAATTTCACTTTTTACTTAATTAGAATCTATTTAATATATATTTTTGTTTTAACAATTTGAATTAACTAATAAATTATTTTCAGGAAATATATTAAGCAGATGAAAAGGAGTTTAATTGTTATTCAATAAAAATTAGTAAATTGTCGAAAATAAATAAATTTATTTTTATCAATATAGTGAATAACTAAATAGAACTGAATAATACTGGATTGAATAAAATTGTTCTTTTTCATAATATAGTGTAAAATAAAGATCAAATCAATTTAAACTAGATCAAATTTATATACAAATAAAAGAAAAAAGAAAATAAAAACTGATTCTTTAAACAAACCCCAAACCCATTCCTTTAGTCAAGCCCAAACCCTTGAAATCCCCAAACCTACATTACCATAATCCTAAAGCTAAATTCACCTAAATTGATTCAGAGAAAAAAAATAAAAATAAATGATGAGCGATAAATCGCAAGCTAGAGGGAGAGACGCACGCGCGTTCTTCCAATCGCGCAGCAAGGAAGATGATAGGGGTGTTGAGGATGGAGATAGAGGCAACGTCAGCGACTTTGGGTGATGGAGGTCACGTCTCGGGCTGCTGCCGCGTTTTCCATGACTGTAGCGACAATGATTCTGATGCGATCATTTGGGTGCATACGACTGGCAAAGGGCGAGCTGAGTTGGTGATGTCGCTAGATGGGGCAGGCGATTGGGTGGTTATTGACGATCGTGCTAGGGTTTGGTATGATAGTTTTGAGTGACGATTGGGAGCTTTTGGAAGCTACTGTCGATGTAGGCAAGAGGAGAAGGCGTTGGATTTATGCATGGTGTGCAAACAAACGGTTTAGGTTTAGGTGAGTTATTTTATTAACTTCCACATCTACATCTGAATAAAATATTGGTTAAATATTTTGGTTGATTGTTGCATAATAGTATTTGTTTGATGAGTGAATTGAATGAAATATTGTTGATTACTAGTATTTGATTTATTGTTTGGCGATAGACGAATTGTTGTGTGGATTGATGGTATGAATTTACAAATGTAACTCTATTCGTTTGTGAAATAAATTTTATGGTATGTTGACACTTGTATTTCTTCGTATGATCGGAATTTTCAAAAAGAAACTAGGATCTCTAAGAAATTTTATATTATGAAATGATATTTTATAGAGCGATGTTGGCTCCAAAAGATGCATTTTGGATGGATTTATTGTTTGAATTGGTTAAATGTTTTAAAAGGTTCTCAAAATGAGATTTAATCTATTTTGATCTTTATTGGAATTTAGTTTATAAAATATAATTAAATTATATTATAATCTTAATCTATTTCTTATTTCGAAATTTCTATTCAAAGCTTTTAAAAAAATATATCAAAAAAACTTTTTTAAATTTACTATTTAAAGTGATTTTGTTATAAAAGAGGTTTAAATGATTTTGAAAGAGTTCAAAATATTTTGTAAATAAGCAACTCCTCTTTAAAACGAGTTTATGGATTTAAAAGTGATTTTGGAAAAAAAATTATATCTTTGTATATAAAATTAATGCAAAAATCTTTTATTTTATTTATTAAGGATTTGAGATTTTATTGGATTTCGTGCTTGTCTTTGAAATAAAGAATTTTAATAAACGATTAAATTGTCGGATTGGTATGGAACAATACGTACAATTCTTTCGCTTATTATTATAATTTGTTAAATAGAGTTGGAGTGAATTTTACTAGCTTATAGTAAATACCCGAATTTACTATCTGGTATAGGATAGCTAGTTAAATTCTTGTGATTACTTAAGTGATAGTAATCTACACTTAGAGTTGTATTATCTTAGGGTGTTCAGATTTCATATTTAGGCCGATAGATTCCTGAAAGACAAAAACTCATTTTGCATCAACCTGAGAATCAATACATTCTTAGATTAGGTAAGCAGACCTACCTTGTTGAGTTCGTTTTGTTATGATGTGATATGGCTGCCCTTTTGTTTTATGGACACGTGTTACATGCATGATTAGTCTATAGACCAGATGACCAATACCTATCAGTTTATTTTGGGTATATAGTTAGATGATGTTTGCCTATTTTGATACGTTAGGTAAATTCGCATAGTAGTCTATTTTGATATGTTAGACTTATACACTATGTGGTTATAACGCCCCACCTCTATGCTCATAATAACAAAGAGTATTAAAAGAAATACTGTCTATTATTACGAAGAATAAGGCTGGATAGGAGCGACCATCCGTAATTGGCCTTACACTAATATTGGTTATCTCGACAGGAGTGGTATATACTTTTTATTTTTCATCTATTATTTATTTACTCCCATCGACACTCCCAATGCCAGTATAAAACGAACTACGATGGTTCCTAATAGTTTAGGACATTAGATATAACAATAACACAGATAATATAAATGCGGAACACAGATAAAAACAAAAGTCTCATATATATATAACTGATGTCAGTTAATACATAGTTGACACTATACATATGATACAACTACAACTGTCGACTCTAGAAGTTATATATACAAGTACATTATCGACTAATATACATGAATATATATCATTCTATACAATGACAAAATGACTCTGACAACTTCAGAAGATGTGAAAAGTCTTCAATCCCGAACAGCAACTCAAAGAAGAAAATCTACAACCTGAAATAACTCGGGTCTGACCCGAGTATTACATTCAAAAGAAAATAATACCCAGGTCAGTCTAATTCAAACCAGTTTATTAGAGCATATAGGCAGAATACTTTAAATAGATGATAGTCACAATAATTCCCGTCTATCCGATTCTTTAAACAAAGAAACCGGATAACGGTCAATATAACACTTAACAGTGTTTAACAAAAATCAGCAGATTTAAATCATCAACAGAGATAAATAAACAATTTATCAAATCGACTAAATCAATTTAAAGTCATTGAATTTGTCACTTTAAAACCATCAAAACTCGATTGGCTGCCGTACACGCACGCGTGTACGGCCTCGCCAATACGGCATAAAAGATCAATGCATCAAAAGCAAAAGAAAAATCAATTCAAAATTAGCACCGAGTGGCTGCAGTTCACGTATGCGTGCACTGCCTTGCCACTACCGTACGTCGAACTCGGTGTGGCTGCAGTACACGCCAACGTGCACTGCCTCGCCAACTCGAGTACACAAAGTCAAATCAAAATCAGATTCAACACAAATGAAGATGGGCTCAACCGAAATTCAAGGTATCACTGCATAATAAAATTGTGCATGTACATAGTGAAGTCAAAGAAGTGCAAAATGAAACAGCAATTTGAAAAATGCACAAAAACTCAAGTTCAGTTCAACATGCACAAGTACTACAATGAAATGGCAACACAGTATCATGCACACATATGAAGTGATTCAAGTCCAAATGAACCAGCAATAAATAATACACTCAGCTGGACAGTACAAGGCAAAGACTCAGCAATGCTCACAAACAAGTACAAGGTACAATAAAACAGAAGCATGGCAGATCATAGTATACACTCGAGAAATCAAACAACTATAATACAACAATACTAAGGTGAAGCCATCCTTTCTTAGTTTTACTTTACTTTATTCAATTATACAGGTGCAAGATAAGAATTATGTATAAGATAGGAAATATTGTTCAACTTATGCGTGCAGGTGACATACTTCTACTTATAAAGTTAGTTATAGTAAAGATATAAAGTGATATCAATTTTGACTACCAAGTTGAAGGTCAAGTAACAGGGTTTAGTAATAACAACACACAGGTAAAACTTATGTCTATAACAAAACCATGCTACTGAAATTTCCAGATTTTCGAACTTCCAAAAACTCAACATCAAATGAAATATGAACTACACAAAATTCAAAGCGAAATGAATACAATGGTAGTTCAAATGAAAAGGTGGATATGTCAACATATATGGGACAGTAAGTTGACTTAACAGCATCAATTATCTCACTACAATAGAATGAAACTGAAAGCCAAACTATTAACAAAAATGCAAAGGTCAAGTCGGTGACTCAATGAAACTACAGCAAGGAAAATGCATGTACAAGTACAAACTGGACAGTGTACCAAGGATAAGGCAATGGAGCAATAATTAAAACAATGAACCAGCCTGCAAGATGAACCAACAAAGGCCAAAGCTCATGGCAACCACATATAAATGCACAAGTAATTCACATGGATAAACACCCTTGACTAAAGGGTAAATAAAGCTCCAAGTGAAACACAATAAAACCCAATTGTTAAACAAGTTTAAAACAATGGGACAGTAAAGATATAAATGCAGCAGTAACACTGTAATGCAACTGGCAACGATGAAATGCAACTGGCAACGATGAAATGCAACTGGCAACTATGAAATGCAACTGGCAACTATGAAATGCAACTGGCAACTATGAAATGCAAAATGGAGGCAATGCTATCAAGTGTTAAAGCACTGTATAATGCATCAGAGTCTACCACACCTATGTACAGATGGTATAGAACAACATGAATACAACTCACACAAGCAATGCATTAGTGGTTCAAGGAATCAGACCAAGTGGATGCAGACTACACAAGCTACAGATATCACAATGGATGCAGTATCAAACCAGTACAAGATAGCAAATACTGCAAAAGATAACACTGCACAAATGAACCATCAGGCAAGTTACAGGAATCATCAAGTCAACATGAACAAGTAAAAAAACTAAGGCAAAGAATACAATGAAGCCGTGGTCATCAAAGGAGACGAAATCAAAAATACTGTATTGGCCAAAGTCGAACTAGTCAAAGCAAGGAATTCACGGAGTAAAATTTTCAAAGCCGTGGTTATTAATTCAAAACCATTTCAAAACCGAGATCTCCAAAACCAAGTCAAAGCCAATAATCTCAAAATCAAGTCAGCCCAAAAAATTATATACGAATATATACGCATATGGAAAAGGTCAGAGAAAAATCGCAACATCCATACAATATCGAACGGCAAAGCAAAAGTGTTGAAAATGTCAGACGAAATCATACGAACGAGAAAACAGGGATCAAACCCATATAAAATCAACCCAAGAAAAATTATCATCGGCTAACTCAAAACTCAAAATCACGAAATCATATAATACAGAAACCATTCGAAGTTGAATTAGATGTGAGCCTATACTCACCTTTTATTCGAAGAATCCAATTCAAACCAAAGTCGAAGACACCCCCTATTTGGCCGCCTCTACAAAGTGTTCGAAGCGAAGACGACTCGAATCAAGCGGCTGAAGAGATGATCAACTCGCGAAGCAAGAGTCAAGTTGAATCGAGCGTTGAATGTCGGGGTCTTTGAATTTGCCCAAAACCCTAGTTTTTTTTTTGAACGACAAGGAAGAGGCCACCATTTTTAATTTCTTCGTTCGATTTATTTTTTTAGGGTTCGCGAATGAATGTGGGTAGATAGGAATAGGTATCGGCCTTAGATAAGTATCACAATACCAAAAGGAAACGTGGCCAAGATTTTACTAAAAGCCCAAACAACGCTTAACCAAATTTTCAACCCATTAAAACAATCAATAGCAATTAACAACCACTTAATCGTTAAATGACGAAAATTAATTGTTATAAAACTCTGGGTTGTTACAGACTCCCCTCCTTATAAAAATTGCGTCCCCGCAATTTTCATAATTAATGTCGTCAATTACTATTATTCTTCTAACATAAACTGGTTAAGCTAGAAAAATAAAAGTCAAGAATTCAAATGCCAAAGTAATCTTTTAATTCTAATAAAGAGATTCGCAAATCTTCAATAAAATTTAACTATCAATATATAATCAGAAAGCAGCAAAACTGAATAAATGCAATCATCAGCCATATTTAATTATCAACTAGACAATTAGAATTCATAAATCTCAAATAGCAATATCTAATTATCGATACGATAATTAGAAAAAAACCAAATATAATTATCAACAAAGATAATTATGAAGCACAATTCACAAATCGCAAACTTACAATATCCAGTTATTCAACAATTAACTAGGAAACACAAATTTCAAAACCAGTAAACTCTGACCATTTATAGAAATAGATAGAAAACAGCAATTCAATAAAATCAGCATATTCTAGAATCAATTGGAGATTAGAAAATCTCATATCAATAAAATCAGCAAGCATCAATTATCTAATTATCTCAAACGATAATCAGAAAACAAATCAACAAATGTCAAATTATCGAAGACGAATATCACAAAACATCAAATTCAACAATTATTCGATTATCAAAAACGATAATCAAATTTCAAATTCAACAAATATTCGATTATCAAAAACGATAATCAAATTTCTCAAATTCAACAAATATTCGATTATCAAAAACGATAATCAAATTTCAAATTCAACAAATATTCGATTATCAAAAACGATAATCAAATTTCAAATTCAACAAATATTCGATTATCAAAAGCGATAATTAAATCTCAAACCAGCAAATATTTAATTATCAAAAGCGATAATTGAATCTCATATCAACAAATATTTAATTATCTAACAGCGATAATTAAATCTAAAATCAACAAATATTTAATTATCAAAGACGATAATTAAATCTCAAATCAACAAATATTTAATTATCTAACAGCGATAATTAAATCTAAAATCAACAAATATTTAATTATCAAAGACGATAAGTAAATCTCAAATCAACAAATATTTAATTATCTCAAGCGATAATTAAAAACAACAAATATTCAATTATCACAAGCGATAATTAGAAACAACAAATATCTGATTATCAAAAACGATAATCAGAACTCATATCAACAAATATCCAATTATCACAAGCGATAATTAGAAACAACAAATATCCGATTATCAAAAACGATAATCAGAACTCATATCAACAAATATCCAATTACCTGCAGATAATTGGAAGCAACAAATATCTAGAAATCAATTAAGAAGACTAGAAAATCAACATAAAAGCTTGGATCGATCCCATCAGATGGCGAGTTTTTAATTCGCCGCACGTGCATCAACAAATGGCCGAAGCCTACCAAGTACTCAACATAATTTTGGCGCCCAACAAATGACCCGAAGGTCCAACAAATGACTCGAAGGTCTAGTACTGGTATTTGACCCGAAGGTCCAACAAATGACCCGAAGGTCCAACAAAGTGGCTCGAAAGCACACGAAAGCATCAAAATGCACTACGCCATAGATGGCCTACTGCAACGAAATTACAAGGTGTTGCTAGCTATAATGTAACGATAGGTATGCTGATTTTTGTCTATTACAACACTCGCTTCAAGGTGTTAGCATAGGTATCAACAAGATGTTGCAGTAGCTATAGATGTATTCAAATTAAAAAATTAATAAAATTAGCAATCCGCGTGAATACGATCCAACGGTCAACATTTAATCTGGTTGTTAAAATGGATCACCACTGCAATTTGCCCCAAAATTTCGTTTTACCACCTGAACTAGTTTAGAGTAGATCCCCTTTTCTCGTATGTGATAATGGCTGCTCCTATCTTGTTCCTCTTTTGCTCTGAAATTAGGGCTTTGGCCTCGTGTTCGCTCCTATGAGATTAGCTAGGGCTTCGGCCTTGTCTTCGCTCCTGTGAGATTAGCTAGGGCTTCGGCCTTGTCTTCGCTCCTGTGAGATTAGCTAGGGCTTCGGCCTTGTCTTCGCTCCTGTGAGATTAGCTAGGGCTTCGGCCTTGTGCGATTAGGGCTTTGTCTAATATCGAAGGACCCGATTGATTGTCGATCGATTACAATTGTTGTTCTTCTGATTTGCTTTGGCAATCGATCGTCTCCTTGCTTCGAATACAGCTCCTTCGATTTTGCTTGAGTTCAACTGTGTATTCGGGTATGTAATTTGTTGCTTTTACTTTACTGTATTGCTTGCTTGAACTCGATACTATCTGCCGATGATGTTAATGTGTTTATATAGGGTTCGAACCCCTAGATTTACGTTCGTATATATCTGTTGACATCGGTCATTTAATTGATTGTTCATCGTGACTTTGCCTTTGACATTTAACTAGACTTCGGCAACTTGATTTGAATTGGTTGAACTTGCTACTGTTCGTGGTTGACTTTGGCTATGTCTGTTCATCCTGTAGCTTGAACTTGTAATATATCTTCTGGTTGACATCCTGTAGCTTGAACTTGTAATATATTTCACTTGAGTTTTTGTAGTCAAGTTGCTTCACCATACTGTTTCCATTGGTGCCACACACACACTTGTGTACCTTTCTCTTTGTGCTTCACTTGTTCACTGAAACTGTTGTATCACTTATGTTTTCCATTATCATGTATATATATATGCATTCATGTATGTATATATGTGTTTGTTGTTGCACTTGAACATGTATATATGCACTGGTCCTTTGAGCCTGTTTGCACTGCCTATATATATACATGCTGTTTCACACATGTATATATGTATGGTTGCTTTCATATGGTAGCTGGACTTGCTCGAGTTCATATTTCTTATATTATCTGACTTCGGCCATTTTTGAAATTGCTGCAGCTCATTCACTTGACACTTCTGTTGGTCTGTATTTTTGAATATGGTTGGAGTTTTGGTTTAATTGTGAGTTTGAGTTCTTTTGTTGAGCTCTGTCCACTGTTGTTTTATGTTTGGCATACAAGTCTGGTATAGTTTGCTCTGACCAATTCATTGAGCATGCTGTTTATTTCTGTAGCATGCTTCTGTTTCATTTTTGTTCTTGTGCATTGTCAACTGCTTGGACCAAATTGTCACCCAAATAACTGAGGCAAATAATATTTTCAAAATTACATTTTATTTTATACTGCAAAAATATTTCCTTTTCAATTTTACTGCGTCAGTGTGTATTTTTGCAGATTGCTCAGATGCGCGCTTCTCGGCTCGCCTTCGGCTCGGTACTCGGCTCGCCTTCGGCTCGGCACTCAGCACGTCATATATTTGTCAGTGTCGGTGTCTGTATAAATTGAAACTGCATATGTAATGAGTGAACTGAGTGATGTAGTGAGGAATATCTGTATATGTGAATATCAGTGTTATTTATCATTGAATTGTAAAATAGTGGAGTCGGGAATTTGTACTATTTTAAATGTTGAAATAAAATATTTATTTAAATAAATTACTGTTTGAATATCAAATTCTGTGCAATAGTATTTTATTAAATAAATATTTATTTCTATTAAAAAATCAAATATGCTCTACATTGTGGGCCCCACAAATTCAGAAAATTAATATCTATAGCAACATTTTTGAATGTTGCTACATGCACCTATGGATGTTGCTATAGACCCAAATAGGATTCTATTGCAACAATATTTCTTATGTTGCCTTAGATAGTCAAAATGTTGCCTTTGAGGTCTGCGGCAACGCGGCAAAATGCAACACCGAGAAAGTGTTGCCTCTGCCCTTTTTTAGCCTTCAGCAACATTTTTTGGCACATCCTGCATCACTTCTTTGGTGTTGCAGTATGCAATCTATGGCGTAGTGATGTTTCAATTAACGAGTCCGGAATTAACCGAAATAGTAAAAGTGTGGTTCCATACTCCGCACTTTTGCTAAATCGTTTAAATCACTTCATCGTTTCCTTGAAAGTGCAAAATTGTGTATTCTGTAAAAATACCCTTTACATTCTCAAACGGACAAGTCCGGAATTAAGCGAATCAGTAAAAGAAAGGGGTCATAGTCCTCGATTTTGCTGAAACGTTTAAATCGCTTCCTCATTCCTTTGAAAGCGCAAACTGTAAAAATTCTTGAAAACAATTTTATTTATTTTGTAAAAATAACAATTCACATTCTCAACTGGACAAGTCCGGAGTTAAGCGAAACAGTAAAAGAAAGGGGTCATAATCCTCGATTTTGCTGAATCGTTTAAGTCGCTTTCTCACTCTTTTGAAAACACAAACTGCTAAAATTTTATAAAACAATTTTCCAATCACGTGATTAAAGCAGCAAATTAGTAACAATTTCGATAAGGAAATTGTACTTCTCAAAATACCGTAAAAACGGTTACAAATCAGCATTGCGGAATAACCGCTAGAAATCCACTTTTAAAATTTGACGGTTACGGAAGCCAAAGCGACAGTAGTTTTAAAACGTCAAAATCACATCAAAACAATCTACATCAAAATGTAATGTCAGTGAATTCTCATTCATCAAAATGCCACAAAACACCGTACTTCAAAATATAGCATTGGTGTAAAATTCCGTTGTAAAAATAACGGCAACAAAATACGTTTCATAACCCAGCATCGGTTCAACGTAAAATGAATGCAATAACGTGCAATTTAAATTTTTGCACGTACTACAAAATGAACAAAGAATCATTCAAATGTATCTTCAATGAAGATAATTCAAAACAGCAAAATCTGATCAATATATGATTAGTACAAAAGAAAGCCAGCGGAAATTTCAACAAAAATCACATATCTGCAATTTCTTCGAATCCTCAATTTGGATTCGAAATTCTCAAAGAAACAAAATAAACACAGCTATGTAAACAACAATTGAAATTCATATCAATTCCATATTTTGATTTTTAAATCAAAAAGATTATCAGTTGTACTCAGCGAAGACAGTTTAACTGTTTCCGCTGCGCACTCCGATAAACAGAACACAAATCAATCAAATCATCAGAACACAATTTCACTATTATTTTTAAATAAAGATATTTAAAAATTTCATCAAAATTTCAAAACTTTAGTTTTGACTCAAAGTACAAATAAAACATCGACCAATAGTTGTAACATATGTTCCATCCAAGTTATGTTTTATATTATGTCCATAAACCCCAAGCTCTGATACCAACTATAACGCCCCACCTCTATGCTCATAATAACAAAGAGTATTAAAAGAAATACTGTCTATTATTACGAAGAATAAGGCTGGATAGGAGCGACCATCCGTAATTGGCCTTACACTAATATTGGTTATCTCGACAGGAGTGGTATATACTTTTTATTTTTCATCTATTATTTATTTACTCCCATCGACACTCCCAATGCCAGTATAAAACGAACTACGATGGTTCCTAATAGTTTAGGACATTAGATATAACAATAACACAGATAATATAAATGCGGAACACAGATAAAAACAAAAGTCTCATATATATATAACTGATGTCAGTTAATACATAGTTGACACTATACATATGATACAACTACAACTGTCGACTCTAGAAGTTATATATACAAGTACATTATCGACTAATATACATGAATATATATCATTCTATACAATGACAAAAAGACTCTGACAACTTCAGAAGATGTGAAAAGTCTTCAATCCCGAACAGCAACTCAAAGAAGAAAATCTACAACCTGAAATAACTCGGGTCTGACCCGAGTATTACATTCAAAAGAAAATAATACCCAGGTCAGTCTAATTCAAACCAGTTTATTAGAGCATATAGGCAGAATACTTTAAATAGATGATAGTCACAATAATTCCCGTCTATCCGATTCTTTAAACAAAGAAACCGGATAACGGTCAATATAACACTTAACAGTGTTTAACAAAAATCAGCAGATTTAAATCATCAACAGAGATAAATAAACAATTTATCAAATCGACTAAATCAATTTAAAGTCATTGAATTTGTCACTTTAAAACCATCAAAACTCGATTGGCTACCGTACACGCACGCGTGTACGGCCTCGCCAATACGGCATAAAAGATCAATGCATCAAAAGCAAAAGAAAAATCAATTCAAAATTAGCACCGAGTGGCTGCAGTTCACGTATGCGTGCACTGCCTTGCCACTACCGTACGTCGAACTCGGTGTGGCTGCAGTACACGCCAACGTGCACTGCCTCGCCAACTCGAGTACACAAAGTCAAATCAAAATCAGATTCAACACAAATGAAGATGGGCTCAACCGAAATTCAAGGTATCACTGCACAATAAAATTGTGCATGTACATAGTGAAGTCAAAGAAGTGCAAAATGAAACAGCAATTTGAAAAATGCACAAAAACTCAAGTTCAGTTCAACATGCACAAGTACTACAATGAAATGGCAACACAGTATCATGCACACATATGAAGTGATTCAAGTCCAAATGAACCAGCAATAAATAATACACTCAGCTGGACAGTACAAGGCAAAGACTCAGCAATGCTCACAAACAAGTACAAGGTACAATAAAACAGAAGCATGGCAGATCATAGTATACACTCGAGAAATCAAACAACTATAATACAACAATACTAAGGTGAAGCCATCCTTTCTTAGTTTTACTTTACTTTATTCAATTATACAGGTGCAAGATAAGAATTATGTATAAGATAGGAAATATTGTTCAACTTATGCGTGCAGGTGACATACTTCTACTTATAAAGTTAGTTATAGTAAAGATATAAAGTGATATCAATTTTGACTACCAAGTTGAAGGTCAAGTAACAGGGTTTAGTAATAACAACACACAGGTAAAACTTATGTCTATAACAAAACCATGCTACTGAAATTTCCAGATTTTCGAACTTCCAAAAACTCAACATCAAATGAAATATGAACTACACAAAATTCAAAGCGAAATGAATACAATGGTAGTTCAAATGAAAAGGTGGATATGTCAACATATATGGGACAGTAAGTTGACTTAACAGCATCAATTATCTCACTACAATAGAATGAAACTGAAAGCCAAACTATTAACAAAAATGCAAAGGTCAAGTCGGTGACTCAATGCAACTACAGCAAGGAAAATGCATGTACAAGTACAAACTGGACAGTGTACCAAGGATAAGGCAATGGAGCAATAATTAAAACAATGAACCAGCCTGCAAGATGAACCAACAAAGGCCAAAGCTCATGGCAACCACATATAAATGCACAAGTAATTCACATGGATAAACACCCTTGACTAAAGGGTAAATAAAGCTCCAAGTGAAACACAATAAAACCCAATTGTTAAACAAGTTTAAAACAATGGGACAGTAAAGATATAAATGCAGCAGTAACACTGTAATGCAACTGGCAACGATGAAATGCAACTGGCAACGATGAAATGCAACTGGCAACTATGAAATGCAACTGGCAACTATGAAATGCAACTGGCAACTATGAAATGCAAAATGGAGGCAATGCTATCAAGTGTTAAAGCACTGTATAATGCATCAGAGTCTACCACACCTATGTACAGATGGTATAGAACAACATGAATACAACTCACACAAGCAATGCATTAGTGATTCAAGGAATCAGACCAAGTGGATGCAGACTACACAAGCTACAGATATCACAATGGATGCAGTATCAAACCAGTACAAGATAGCAAATACTGCAAAAGATAACACTGCACAAATGAACCATCAGGCAAGTTACAGGAATCATCAAGTCAACATGAACAAGTAAAAAAACTAAGGCAAAGAATACAATGAAGCCGTGGTCATCAAAAGAGACGAAATCAAAAATACTGTATTGGCCAAAGTCGAACTAGTCAAAGCAAGGAATTCACGGAGTAAAATTTTCAAAGCCGTGGTTATTAATTCAAAACCATTTCAAAACCGAGATCTCCAAAACCAAGTCAAAGCCAATAATCTCAAAATCAAGTCAGCCCAAAAAATTATATACGAATATATACGCATATGGAAAAGGTCAGAGAAAAATCGCAACATCCATACAATATCGAACGGCAAAGCAAAAGTGTTGAAAATGTCAGACGAAATCATACGAACGAGAAAACAGGGATCAAACCCATATAAAATCAACCCAAGAAAAATTATCATCGGCTAACTCAAAACTCAAAATCACGAAATCATATAATACAGAAACCATTCGAAGTTGAATTAGATGTGAGCCTATACTCACCTTTTATTCGAAGAATCCAGTTCAAACCAAAGTCGAAGACACCCCCTATTTGGCCGCCTCTACAAAGTGTTCGAAGCGAAGACGACTCGAATCAAGCGGCTGAAGAGATGATCAACTCGCGAAGCAAGAGTCAAGTTGAATCGAGCGTTGAATGTCGGGGTCTTTGAATTTGCCCAAAACCCTAGTTTTTTTTTTGAACGACAAGGAAGAGGCCACCATTTTTTATTTCTTCGTTCGATTTATTTTTTTAGGGTTCGCGAATGAATGTGGGTAGATAGGAATAGGTATCGGCCTTAGATAAGTATCACAATACCAAAAGGAAACGTGGCCAAGATTTTACTAAAAGCCCAAACAACGCTTAACCAAATTTTCAACCCATTAAAACAATCAATAGCAATTAACAACCACTTAATCGTTAAATGACGAAAATTAATTGTTATAAAACTCTGGGTTGTTACAGTGGTGGGGTTTATTTTGATACGTTAGACTCTATGTCGCTGTATTAAACTGATAGTTGACTACCATTATTATTTAATTAGTGATGATTGTTTCTTCGGAGATTTTGGGATGGATATTTAGTATCTTTTTTCTTTGGATAATTTTGAATTGTTATTACCATATTTTAGAGGATAGTCCATTGAGACTTGATATGGATTTGTGAAATGGTGATTTTGGTTTATATGCCTTATTATGATTATTTGGTTTCAGGTTTATTTTTATTTATGACTTATTATTAGTGTTAATTCATAAAATTTCGATATCATTATCTCATCTCTTTATTAGATATTGTCTAGCCCGTTTATTTTAAAATACTCGGCTCAGGCCGAGACTCTACAGGTACAAGGACTCGTTGACCTCTGGATTTTGGGATAGCTTTGAAGTAGACTATTTTGACTGTTTAGTTTACTTCATCATTGTATATATTGACATTTAGGAGATGTCATGTATATTATTAGTAGTCAATGTGTACCTAATATAGTATTTTGGATGTGATGTATATAGTATGTGGGTCTAGTATTGATATTTTGTAGACACACATTTTATTGTGTTAAATGATGTATATTATTCCGCTGTGATCTGTGACTCTGATTCTGATCTATTTATATTATATACTGTTGAACATTTTAAATCGGCGTGTTTATTACTTTGTATTACTATTATACATGTCAAATTATCAGTTCAGATCCTAAAAAGTAATAAGGACGTGTCAGTGTTAGTACAAAGATATATTCAAATTCGATCGCCCTTAACCAGCCGTATTCTCCATGTTATTAGACGACATTACCTATAATGTTCTTTAATAATATAGGTATATCGATGGGGTCGTTACAGAGACGACGACGACGAGACACGTCACCGTCATCATCCCTGTCCACATCGCTGCCTTCATTGTATTCATTATTATGGGGTCGTTACAAATTTTATCAAACATTTCTACTTAGTTAGAAATAAAAATTATACAATAATATTATAGCTAATACAACAGACAAAATACATAACTAATACAACAAACACAAAACAACACTAAACAACTACAACTTAATACCCACTCCACAGCCTCTTTCTCTCTCTTATAAGTTTTTAGTTGTTCGTTTACTAGTTCTTATTGTAGAGGAGAAAACTTACTAGAATCATAAATCGTCGGTTTAAAAAGGTTCATCTCTCTCATCATAGCTTCCTTCCGTGCTTGGACCTGTTGCTCGAACTCTCGATCTTGCGCAACAAATTATTGAAACCCCAAATTTGATTGATTCCTTTGTGATGAATACTTTACTCTATGCTCTCTTATTTCACCAATAAACTTCTTCTGAGTATCTAAGAACCTTGAAAAAACTGTATTTCACTGCTATAATTGAATTGATCTATTTCTACCAATAGAACGACCGTCAGCATTTTCGTACAATGGCGATCTTTCTTGAGAACTAGGATCGTTCCCTCGACTAGAATCAGAGTAGTTCATTCTTCTAGCCTTATTCTACTACTCAAACACGAAGTTGTTTGGGTTCTTCCATTTCAGTAAAGAGGAGAGAAGACCAAAGCATTTTTGAAACTTGAACGGATGGCCGTATTGCACTTGGTAAGTCTTGCACGCTTCTTCTATCTGTTCAACAAAGCCAGAAGCGTATGAATATACAATTCAATTTGAAAACTATGCAACAAAACTAAAACCAAATTTACAACGTCATAAGGGGCAGCACCACTTTGTTGTCTATTCTTCGGCCTTTTTAGTATTGCCAAATAGTATTGGCATGCAGAGTTCATAACCCGATATCTTCCTCTTAGAGAAGCTCAAGTTCTTCTGAATGGCTCTATAGTGTTATAGTAATTTGCAACTTTGTGACAAAAAAGTTCGTCTTGCATGTTGTTGCCTATTATACTATCATTTGAAATTCGTATCCAAGATTTAGCAAGTGAAACATATTATTACGTAGTAAACTTAACTTGCTTTTTTTGGCATCATTTGCTCCAGCATCATGTTTGGTAGTTTCAATGTCAATGTCTTCTATTCCGACGTCAAATCCAGCTGAAGTGGATCCCCTACGAAGACCGCTCAACGATTTCCACTTCTTCTTTGGTTTGTTGTATTCTGGGCTTTGTGGCACATGCATCTCTTCACTTGCTTCATCGTTGCCTCTTTAGTATTTTCTGCATCGACATCTTAGTCTTCTTCTTCTTTCTCGGAATTGCTGCTAACATCAACATTGGTAGGTGCGTCACATGCGCAAAAATACTGCCTCAAAATATTTTGCATAGCTTCTCAGTCATGAGTCTCTAATTATTGTGCACTAAGATGATGATATTGTTGTTGGTCAACTTGAATCATCAATGATATGTACGATGAATGATTTTCGTACGTGCTAATGGGACAGTGCTATTTTAGTATGGTTGAAGAGCGGTAAAATGGAAGTAAGGTTGTTGATGACGAGGAAAACTAGCAGGAGTGTGAGGTGGGTAAAGTTGAGTGTAGTGAATGTTTGAATATGACGTATGGCCATATTCGTGTTGCAGTAGAAGCGTTTGTTGTTGGTTTGGAGGATGAAGGTCAAAAAAATCGATGGAAGGGTAGGATGGATCAAATGGACGAGTTTATGACGAGGAGACAGGTTTTTTTCTCACTACTTTTTTCTCAAATGTTTGGAGGAAGAGGACATTGTGTTGTAGAGGAGAAAGAAATAAAGAAATGCTGTTGTTGAGGAAGAAAAATGCGAGGAATGTTTATATAGGGGTAAACTGGCCGTTGGAAGTAGCATTTCACTTTTAACATTATAAAATTAAAACGGCATAGTCTTTACCAATTTAATTAAAACGGCAAAGACTTTTTCATTTTAATGTTAAAATGGCAAACACTGAGCCGTTTTAAAAATCAGTCCCTTGTTCACTCAACCAGCCATAGAATCATTTGAAACTAGTCATGGTAACTGAACAAGCCACACGTGGAAGTAGGGGTGAGCATAAACCGTACCGCTATACAAAACGCATGCATTGAACCATAAAACCGGTGCGGAAACCCGCATAGAATATTATAACCAAAGAAAAAACCTCAAACCGGACCGACCCGCATCGATACTGTTCGGTTGAGGTTTGGATGATTGAACCGACCATATTAAATCGGACCGAACCGAATATTTACACTGGTAGTCTTATGATAAAAATATAAGCAACTCCTATCTCATTTTATATTCTAACGATGTGTATTCTATTTTCAGCTTATATTAATAATAATCGTTGTCAAAAAGGAAAAAGTTATAGTTTTAGTATAATATTTTTCATCTCATTTTTTGGATAAATGCTAATTATAATTTTATTCTAGTTATTTTACTTAATGATTACGCTTTGATTAACGTCAATAATTGGTTAATCTACTAGAAAAAATCTCACTTATAGCTAAATATCAAATTAAAATATTTATACAATTAAGAACTAATTTTTAATTTTAGTATAATATTGTATGTTTTAACCTTTAGGTGTATAAGCTTCACATGGTTATTTTTGTAAATTGATTGTTGATGGAAGTAATTCTCTTATTTCATATTTAATATGGGTTTAAACCGGATCTGATCAAAACCGTGCCATATTAAATTAAACCGAACCGTATTACATTAAACCGAACCGAAATCGAACCGTTTAAAATATTAGCATAATGTTTTGTGTTTTTGATTTGCTGTTTGATGCGGTGCGGAAGCGGTTTGGACTTCAAACTATAGTAAACCGACCCACGTTCACTCCTACTTGGTTGCGTGATGGCTAGTTTTTCAACTGAACAAGCCATCGTTGGTTAGGGGTGGGCATAAACCACATCGTTAAACGAAAACCGCCCGCATTGGACCGCAAAAATGGTGCGGAAACCTACACCGAATCTTTTAAGCAAAGCAAATACCACAAACCGGGCCGACTCACATTGATATGGTTTAGTTGCAATTTGAACGGTTGAACCGACCATATTAAACCGGACCGAACCAAATATTTACACTGGTAATCTTATGATAAAAATATAAGCAACTCCTATCTCATTTTATATTCTAACAATGTATATTCTATTTTCAGCTCATATTAATAATAATCTTTGTCATAAAGAAAGAAGTTATAGTTTTAGTATAATATTTTTCATCTCATTTTTTGGATAAATACTAATTATAATCTTATTTTTATCATTTTACTTAATGATTATACATTGATTAACGTTGATGATTGATTAATCTACTAAAAAAATCTCACTTGTAGCTAAATGTCGAATTGCAATATTCATATAATTAAGAACTAATTTTCATTTCAGTATAACAATGTATGTTTTAACCTTTAAGTATAAAAGCTTCACACAGTTGCCTTCGTAAATTGGTTGCTGATGGAAATAATTTTTCTATTTCATATTTAATATGGGTTCAAACCGGACCGGATCAAAACCGAACCGTAGTACATTAAACCGAAACCGAACCGTTTAAAAGAATAGTATAATGATTTGTATTTTTGACCGTTTGATGCGGTGCGGAAGCGGTTTGGGCTTCAAACTATATCAAACCGACCCGCGTCCATCCCTAAATGCTGGTTGTGCTCTTACATATGCAGTGCCATGTTCAAGAAAGGGGAAGGGATGTGTGTCTGTTGATTGAAGAATAATCACAGAATCATTGCATATTCACTAAGAATGCTCTGCACCAGTCATATGGAATGTTGACGCAGCGGCGGAATACAAAAATTGATGATACGATGAAAGTAGCAATCGGTGGATTGAGAAATACTGAAATGCCCAAATTCGTTGATCCGAAGATGCCGAATTTTAGCTATCTACATCATGTTGATCGATCACGATACCGTGAAAGTAGATCTTCAATTCTTCGAGCGTTGATCAAGCGCACTTGATATCGCGAATTGGCTTCACAATCGTTGAATCGAGCGCACTCGATTGACCGAAGGTGGAGATAGGAGATCACACTCGACTACCAATTGGATGAAAGCACAAAGCTAACAAAGGAAATTTTATTTCAAAATCAACAACCTTTTACAATGACCCGACTCGCCTATTTATAGGCTACAACTCAACACTTGCAACACAACACAGTACACAGTCTCAACACAACACTTAGGTCGTGAACGACCTACGACTTAAAATAGTACGACCTAAAAATATTACAACATAAGCAAATACAACACAACACTTTACAATACACGACTTAACAGAGTATACGACTTAAGATAGGTCGTTAACGACCTAAAATAAACTTCGCGTCTTAACGTCTTTGCCATCAGAACTTCAGCGACTTATCAATCTTCGCGACCTACTTCTGGCGACCTAAAGAAATCACACGCGACTTAAGATAGGTCGTTCGCGACCTAACTCTTCCTCTGCTTCGTGAATTTCTTCTTGCGACCTACTGGACGAAATTAGGTCGTGCTTCGTGAATTTCTTCTGCGACCTACTGGACGACATTAGGTCGTTGGAAACTTGCGATCTAAAGAAGGTCGTCCACGACCTAATGGCAGTTGTTCGATCGCGACTTAGGGTTGGAGCTGGCATAGGTCGTTTACGACCTAAGGAGGAGAATTTTAGTTCGCGCTGTCGTTCGCGACTTAGGGAGGAAGGTGACTCGCGACCTAGCTGGGTTTCGCGATTTAGGGACGCTGGAAGCTCGCATTCGTGACCTAGGGGATCGGCCGCATCTTCTTCTTCGCGACATAAGGTAATTTTCTTATTTTGATTTCGTGCTGCATCATCCTCCCCTGGTTGAGAAAAATTCGTCCTCGAATTTAAAGTTTCTTCTTCTTTGACACTCTTATCCTCGTGAAATAGAACCAAGTGTTTGATATTGTCAACGTTGGCAATAGGAAGATGACCCGGCAAACTCAACTTACAAACATTCTCATTAATTCCCTTCACAACTTTCAAACGATCATTCCTTCTAGCTTCTAGCTTGTTGTAGATTCCAAAAAGAAATCGATCATTGGTAAACACTGCATACATAAAATCTCCTTCCTTGCATTCAATGCTTCGTTGCTTAATCTCTGCTGATTGCTTATATTTCTCAGTTGCCTTAAGAAATCGTTCCTGTACAAATTTGTGGCATCCTTGCAACTCATTCACAAAAACATTAATCCGTTTAATCACCCCTCTCTACGGTGGCACTGTTGATAAATCTAACGGTCTTTTAGAGATTGTTGAATAAACAGCCTGGACTGGACTGAACCCAGTGTTATGATTAACTGTGCGGTTGTGTGCACACTCTGCTTGACATAACTTCGAATCCCAACTTTTCAAATTATCATCCACGAGGCATCGCAATAGATTACCTACGGATCTGTTCACAACTTTAGCTTGTCTATCTGTCTGTGTATGCTCAGCGTTACTAGATTTCAACTCAGTCCCAGCCATTTTCCATAGACTCATCCAGATTAGGTTCAGAAAACAAGTATCTCTATTCGAAACAATAGATCCATGTAATCCATGAAATCGATAGACCTTTCTGGAATATAACTGAACGACATTAACGGCCTCTGCAGTCTTCTTATAGGCAATGGAATGTACCAATTTTGAAAACCGGTTAACCAACATATGAATAGAATCATTGCCATATTGTGTTTGCGGTAATCCCAAAACAAAGTCCACACTAACATCCTCCCGTAATTTAGCCTGTACATGCAACGGCATACATAAACTCGCATTTGTCGTGGTCTTCTTTGAAACTTGTTGATTATGACTTTGCTGAACTGACCTTTCAACTTCCTGCCTCAGTGACGATTCGAAATAAGATTTTGAGATTAGCTGCACAGTACGATCACAGCTCAAGTGTCTGCCTACATGTAAGTCTCTGATAAAATTTCTTTGCCAACTGCAATCTGTAGTAGACAACTGACTTCCTTCAACTAGCAACCCATCAACCAGTTTTCTCAACTCTTCCTGCTCCGTCGGACACATATGATAACGTGGTCTATGTGGAACAATAGCATCTGGTATTTGATCAACATGATATTGTTTGTCCCTCAGTGGCGGTACCTCCTTGGTTAACTCTGCAGGAAGTACATCTTCGAATTCATTTACCACTGGCTCATCCTCCTCAGGAGTCTCGAGATCTTTACTGGTTTCATTCCTATTCAACATAAACACTTCCGCTCTATCCTCCACTCCTTTAACAAACTTTTCTATAGATAATAGACTAATCGAATCCTCCTTCTTCACTGATAAATTACCCCCTTCATCTTCTGACACATTTCCTTCATCCTCATCAATCCTCGCTGGTTGTGAATTTTCAACTTCATGTTCATCACACTTTGTTGGTTGAAAATCATCAACCTCCCTTTTATCAAACGTTGCTGGTTGTGAATTTTCAACCTCATGTTCATCCCACTTTATTGGTCGAAAATTATCAACCTCATCTGTATCTAACTTCGCGGATTGTGAGTAATCAATTTTATGGTCATCAAACTTCGCGGGTTGATACGAGTCTACTTTATCTTCCATTTCAACACCACCTTTCACTTCTTCAACAAATTCTTTCGAAGATATTAAATTAGTTGCTTCCACTTTCTTCTCTGGCTTGCAGTCACTTTGTTCATGCTTCTTAAGAACTAAGGTAATCTTGGTTCCTTCGAACATGAAACTGTAGCTGTTGGCGTGACTATTATGTTGTACAACTCGATCAGACTGCCATGGACTTCCCAATAGTAGATGACATACATCCATATCGACAACATCACACCATATATCATCTTTGTACTTTTTCCCAATAGAAAATGTAACCAATGTCCGTTTTCCCACCGTCACTTCTTTCCCTTCTTTTATCCATGCTAGTTTATATGGTCTAGGGTGTTTTTCAGTCTTCAAACCCAACTTCATAACGGCTTCTTCAAAGATAAGTTTATCACAACTTCCCGCATCAATAACGAATTTACAAACCTTTCCCAAGATAGTACAGGTAGACTGAAAAATATTGTTCCTTAGCCAAATAGAATCATTCTCATGTTTTGGCAAATTACACCCTTCGTCTCTATGACCACGTATGTTTCTATGATCATGCAACTCTCTTCTACTCGATCTTTTGTCATCACGACATGGTTCATTGTCAAACCCATGTTGACTTCTTCTCTCTTCCCTATGGTGATCTCGTCTCATTGAAATTGATGATTCCCTTTTACCTTGATAAGTTTGTGGCGACACCCTCCTTGCTTCCGTAACCGATGGCGAAACTCTGTTTCCTTCATGGTTCAAGACTGGTGACCTTTCTCTTTGACTTTGATTCAAATCCATCATCAACTTCTCCAACTTTCCAAAACCTTTATTGAACTTCTCTTCGAGGTTATCACTAATTCGTTGCTCTATTGCCTTAGCATCTTCTCTTCTATACACATCGGCAATATTCTGATGACGATTATCTCTTCTCGGATGCATTGTTGAATCGAACAATCTCCAACTAACTTTAACTTGGATTCAAATTAACTTCAACACTTTAACTCGGCCTTGATCTACAAAATGATGCACGGCTTTAACTAGCTCTCGGATCTAACACTGATAGGCTCGCTTGAAATTGAACAAACACTTCTCTTTGCTCCAACAGGCTCGTCTTAGCTATGATTGGCTAAGTCTTGCTTTGATACCAAATGACGCAGCGGCGGAATACAAAAATTGATGATACGATGAAAGTAGCAATCGGTGGATTGAGAAATACTGAAATGTCCAAATTCGTTATCCGAAGATGCCGAATTTTAGCTATCTACGTCATGTTGATCGATCACGATACCGTGAAAGTAGATCTTCAATTCTTCGAGCGTTGATCAAGCGCACTTGATATCGCGAATTGACTTCACAATCGTTGAATCGAGCGCACTCGATTGACCGAAGGTGGAGATAGGAGATCACACTCGACTACCAATTGGATGAAAGCACAAAGCTAACAAAGGAAATTTTATTTCAAAATCAACAACCTTTTACAATGACCCGACTCGCCTATTTATAGGCTACAACTCAACACTTGCAACACAACACAGTACACAGTCTCAACACAACACTTAGGTCGTGAACGACCTACAACTTAAAATAGTACGACCTAAAAATATTACAACATAAGCAAATACAACACAACACTTTACAATACACGACTTAACAGAGTATACGACTTAAGATAGGTCGTTAACGACCTAAAATAAACTTCGCGTCTTAACGTCTTTGCCATCAGAACTTCAGCGACTTATCAATCTTCGCGACCTACTTCTGGCGACCTAAAGAAATCACACGCGACTTAAGATAGGTCGTTCGCGACCTAACTCTTCCTCTGCTTCGTGAATTTCTTCTTGCGACCTATTGGACGAAATTAGGTCGTGCTTCGTGAATTTCTTCTGCGACCTACTGGACGACATTAGGTCGTTGGAAACTTGCGATCTAAAGAAGGTCGTCCACGACCTAATGGCAGTTGTTCGATCGCGACTTAGGGTTGGAGCTGGCATAGGTCGTTTACGACCTAAGGAGGAGAATTTTAGTTCGCGCTGTCGTTCGCGACTTAGGGAGGAAGGTGACTCGCGACCTAGCTGGGTTTCGCGATTTAGAGATGCTGGAAAGCTTGCATTCGTGACCTATGGGATCGGCCACATCTTCTTCTTCGCGACATAAGGTAATTTTCTTATTTTGATTTCGCGCTCCATCAAATGTGCTATAATAAACTCCTTTCAAAAGCATGATGAACAGCATTATTCATATAGGTGCGATAGTTTTCATGCAAGATGTTTATACTTACTTTTCAAAGTCTATAAAGCATACCTACAAAATTAATAACCATGCCTCATTTGAACTTTGCATAATTCAAACAACTCGGAGAGTTTAATACATTCATTTAACTCTTTGTCTTTGTTACCAATGTTAGATATTCTAATTGGTCATCAAAAACCAAAAGAAAAGTAAGAACAGCGAGCTAAGAATATAACGTTTCAAATCCAAATATATACCTTCTTTTTTATATGCAGAAGTTTTATCACTATCTGTTGACTCTCCTCATGCAGATTGAAAACATCGAAAAAACTTTGGTCGTCAATACCAAGAATGCATTGGCATATGAATTACTAATTTATTCACAACCAACCTATATATACAGGGTGCACATCAACGATATGGTCATGCAATTCAATCACTAACAACGTCCAACACACCAATCATAGAAAACACAATGAAAACTTTCACTTTAATTCTGCCAATGATTCTTGCAGTGTCTGCTTTAAACTTGTGCACTTGCCAAGAAACAGCTCCGTTCTATGTAGTAGTCGATGAGGCAGTGAACACACCTGGAGGCATCCGCTTTGAAAATGAAATAGGAGGGCCCTACGGTATCGATGTCCTAGAAAATGCTTCAGACTTGTTTTGGACGTTTTTCCTCCAAACTAACAACGAAGATCGCAAGAACTTTCAGCTCATTACACTGACAGTGAAAGAGATGAATGGTGGTGTAACCTTCACAAGCAGCAGCAATGAAAGCGATATTTACTTGAATCCTTCCTACATTGCAAACTACGTAGGAGACGTAAAAAGAGAGTTTACAGGTATGATGTTCCATGAAATAGCTCGCATAAGACAGTGGACAGGGAACGGTGAAGCTCCTATTGGGCTGTTAACGGGTATTGCAGATTATTTCAGGTTGCAAGCCGGGTACGAATCCGCTAATTGGTGTAAGCTAGGTGATGGATCCGAATGGTATGACGGGTATGATGTAACGGCTAAATTTCTTTATTATTGCGAGAGTAGATATCCAGGTATGGTAGTGTATCTTAATGGTTGGATGAGGTTTGGATATACGATTGATATGTTTTATCAGTATACCGGCAGCGCTGTGGACGAGCTCTGGTATGAGTACAAGACTTTGTACGCTGATCGTGGATAAGCTTGAAGCATTTTATGTTTATAATGTATGAATAAATTTCTAGGATTCTCGCTTTATAGGATCTGAGATATCATATGTATTTTTTAGTGGAGTTAATATTTGTGTAATCTGTGTTTTGTTTATTCAAGTTGATGTTAATTAATTGATATGTCATTTGAAGATGTACCTAATTATAATTCAGTTTTTGTAAAAACTGTGATATTTACCCCATATTTCCCACTACTAATTACCCAGTCTAGGTCTAGATATTACTAACCTATGCTTATACTTAACCCATATGATTACCCGAATAATTCCACTAATCATTTCATAAGATTTTTTAAGACAAACCAGTGACTGACTTTGTTGCTTCCACCAAAAATTCTTCCATCTTCTTCTCAAATGTCAGTGCTCAAATCTCATATCCATCGGAGTTGCTACTCCATCTTCTGAACTAGCACCACAGAGCACCACAGGAGAAACAACTAGCCTCATAAAGAACTGAACTCTACTCTTTTTTTTCTCGCCAAGTTAAGCATGTTTTCTGATAGCCATATATTGCCTAAATTGCCACAATACGTTTAGAACAGGTAAGTAATTAAAGTTATATGTTGTTTGAGTGAAATTGTTAAAAATGGTAGGGGACAGAATAATTAATTGGGTCAACACTTGGAATTAATATAATTTTTAGTGATTAAATCCACTTAAAACATAAGCAATCGAATATATTTAAGGTCAATTGCTCTTCACAATCTTTATGAGATGTATGCCCAAAAACGGTACAATTAAATGAAGTGTGCTTTTACCTCTGCTGGTTATCAATCCGCTTACCCCTTCTCTTCTGCATCTCAGCCATCCGTTACATCGTGTGGTCACAACTTTTCTCAGATTCTATTTGGATCATGGACCTTTATATATTAGGCCCAATACTTTGTGTATTTAATGTAATCTCTGTTAGACACTGTATTGTATCATTTCTTTGTACAACTCTTTGCATCTAAATAATAAAGCAATACATATTCTTTTTACAAACTATTACAAATCGAATCATTCATACAACTTCAGATTCTCAACTTGGTATCAGAGCACAGGTTCGTACAAGCCTACAGCATCGATCACATTTGTGAGTCCATCAGAAAATCTTCATCACGTGGACTCCTCCCATCAAGAATTCAGAATTCTTTCATCTGAGAGTTATAGCTGTTCTCAGATAAACAGTGCCTCGCCAGCACATCTGTCTGACTGCATCAGTTTATCAAAGAAAGCAAAATTACATACTTTAAAGAGCATTCTGATCAAGAATATCAAGAAGATCCTCCAGTTGAATCAAGGGCATAGTAAAAAACTTATCAGAAAACAACACAGTCACAAGAAACCAAAGAAACCAAAGAAATCATCATTCAAGTTCTCAGAATTCCATCAAGATTCAACACAGGAAAATTTTCTTGAAAATCCTCAATTCAAAGAAAGCTCCAGTTAGAAATTTACATACCTGTCTCTTCAGATTTTTTCAAATCCGTGTGTTCATCATGGTAGATCAAGATGATGCTGCTAGCCCACAGTTTTCTAGCTCAAGAGTTTCTCAAAGCCAGCCACAATCTGATTCTATGAATGATCTGATGAAGGCAATCATCAAACCCCAGAGCCAGATGATATCCATTCAACTGGATGAATCAAATTACCTGCTCTGGAAACTGCAAGTAGAAACATCAATTAGAGGATATGGGTTAGAAGATTACATACTTGGTACAAGAATAACACCACCAAAATTTGTCAAAAATAATGAAGACAAACTGGTGTCTAATCAAGATTACACTGCACATCAAAGACAAGATAGCCTTGTATGTGCATGGATGATGTCATCCATAAGTGCATCTATTCTGTCTCAACTTATTGGATGCAAAACAGCCCAAGAAGTTTGGACCACAATTGAAAGAAATTTCACTTCTCAATCATCTGCAAGGATCATGCATCACAAAAGACAATTACAGAGTATCAGAAAGAATGACATAACAATGAATGAATATCTGCTTAAAATCAAAAACCTATGTGATCAACTGGCCTCTGCTGGTCACAAGGTTCCTGAATCTGAACAAGTTCTACATATAATCAGTGGGTTAGACAGTGAATACGAAGCTGTTGTGGCTATCATCTCCACCATGGAACCAACACCCTCCTTACAGTTCGTTTACTCTACACTCCTCTCTCATGAAGGAAGGATAGAACATAATAAAAGCATGAGTTCAGATGCCTCTGTCAACTATACTTTTAACAAAGGTAAACAAAACTCAAACACAAAAGGCCAATACAACAACTTTCAAAGAGGAGGTTCAACAGGCGGAGGAAGAAGACGAGGTAGAAGCAACAACAACAGCAGAATAAGATGCCAGATATGTGAAAAGTATGGTCATGGGGCAAACAAATGCTATTTTAGATTCAACAAAAACTACACTCCCTCTCAACAAGGTGGCAGTTCAAATGTAAATCTAGTCACTACACCAAAAGACTGCAGCCCAACTCAAACAGAAATTCTGAATACTGAAACTTCAACAAATAATGACACTGGTGATGACTGCTGGTACCCAAACTCAGGGGCAACTAATCATGTGACCAACAATCTCAACAATCTGAACTTAGGAAACAGAGAATACAAAGGTACACAAAATCTTTTTGTTGGTAATGGTAAAACTGTACACATTACACACACTGGAAATGCTAGTTTACATGGACCCAAACAAAGACTTCTGTTAAAAAACTTGCAAAGGGTTCTCTCAATTAAAAAAAATCTAATGAGTGTTTCCCAATTTGCAAAGGATAATAAAGTCTATTTCGAATTTTATCCTGACACATGCATAGTTAAAGATATTCTAACTAAAGAAATTATCTTGCAGGGTAAAGAAAACATTGGATTATACAGATTTGATTTGTCAAAATCACAAATTTCTGAGAATAGGGAAAATACTCATGTATTGAATGTTGTTAGGAATACTGAAAACTGTAGCAAGTTTGAATTGTGGCATCGAAAACTGGGACATCCCAGTATAAAAGTTGTAAAACATATAATGAGTAGTAATAAAATTTCTTTTAATGATAATTCTGATTCATATTTTTGCACTTCTTCTCAATTGGCAAAGAGTCATAAATTAGCATTTCCATATTCTCAAACACTTTACATAAGACCCCTTGAATTAATTGCTAGTGATCTATGGGGGTCAGCACCTATTAGTTCTGATTATGGATATAAGTATTACATATCTTTTATAGATGCTTATTCAAGATTTGTTTGGATATATATGCTGAAGTCTAAATCTGAAACTTGTAATATAACCATACAATTTATCAACAAAGTAGAAAATATGACTGGAAATAAGGTGTGCACTTTTCAGTCAGATGGTGGAAAAGAATTTTTACCTTTAAAAAATTATTTTGAAAAGAAAGGTATTAATCATAGGACAACATGTCCTTACACCTCTGAACAAAATGGAATTATTGAAAGAAAACATAGGCACATTATAGAAACTGGATTAACTTTACTAGCACAAGCCTCTATGCCTCTAAAATTTTGGCCAAAAGCATTCAATACTGTTGTGCACTTAATTAATATACTTCCCACAAAAGTTTTTCATTTTAAATGTCCTCAAGAAGTACTTACTAAAGTTAAACCAGATTATGAGCACTTAAAAATATTTGGGTGTCAATGTTTTCCTTATTTAGGACCTTACAACACACACAAGTTAGACTTCAGATCTACTCCTTGCACATTCTTAGGGTACAGCAACAAACAGAAGGGGTATAGGTGTATAGACAACAAAGGAAAAATATATATATCTAGACATGTAAGATTTAATGAGCAAGTATTTCCATACAGCAGTACAGAAATTAAAACTACTGAAAAGGTAAGGAATCCAAGATTCATGATTCCTGATCTACCTGAAGAGTTTGAGATGCAGCCCTCAGCTCAGCCTCTAAGGGACAAGATCATCACAGATTCTCAACACATCATAGCTGATCGAGAATCTGATCAAGAACAGACTACAAATGAAGATATCAGCAACAATCAGAATGCTCAAAATCAAGGAACTTGCAGCTCAAACCATGATCAAGTCATCAGTGATGATATTATGAGCTGTAGTAACAATAACTCTGATAGTAGTGTCAGAGATAGCATCAATATTCACCCAATGTTAACTAGAGCAAAGTGTGGTATCTACAAACCAAAAATCATGAACAACATTATTGTTCACAATGAACCCTCTTCCTACATAGAAGCTACTCAAAATAAAAATTGGAGAGCAGCTATGCAGGAAGAATACAATGCTCTAATCAACAAAAAAACTTGGGATCTGGTAAAGAGACCAGATAACAAAAATATAATTGGGTGCAGATGGACTTTTAAATTAAAGAAAAATGCAGATGGTTCAATTTCTAAATATAAAGCAAGGTTAGTTGCTAAGGGTTATTCACAACAGCATGGATTTGATTTTTCAGAAACTTTCTCTCCTGTTGTGAAACCATCCTCAATTAGAGTTATACTAACCATTGCTTTAAGTAGAAATTGGAGCATCAAACAATTAGATGTTAATAATGCATTTCTCAATGGTGTTTTGCAGGAAGAAGTATTTATGGAGCAACCAGAAGGGTTCACTCAGAAATCTGACAAGCAACAAGTGTGCAAACTTAATAAAGCTATCTATGGCTTAAAACAAGCTCCAAGAGTTTGGTTTGATAAGCTCAAGTCAACTCTAATGAAATATGGATACAAATCGTTGAAATCTGACAACTCCATATTTACTAAGATTAATGATATTGCTACCACTTATATCCTAATTTATGTTGATGATTTCGTAATTACAGGAAGCAGTGTACAGAAAATTGAAAATATCACAGCAATGCTCAACTCAGAATTCTCAATCAAAGATCTAGGTGATCTAAATTACTTTCTAGGAATTGAAGTTCAAAGAACTTCAAAATCAGAGATGCATCTTAATCAAAGAAAGTACATTTCAGAAATATTAACAAGAGCAAAAATGGACAAAGCAAATCCTTTACCAACACCAATGATTACAAATCATCAATTATCAAGATATAAGGGTGAAGCAATTCAAAATCAAAAACAATACAGGAGTATAGTGGGTGCACTTCAATATGTGTCTATAACAAGGCCAGACATATCATTCTGCGTTAATAAAGTTAGTCAATACATGCAAAACCCATTGGATAATCACTGGAAAGCCGTCAAGAGAATACTTAGATACCTCAAAGGAACTATAAATCAAGGTCTCATCTTAAAATCAAGTCATTCACTCAATATAAATGCTTATGCAGACGCTGACTGGGGTACAGACACTGATGATAGGAAATCAACATCAGGCTATTGCATTTATCTAGGAAAAAATCCTGTATCATGGAGTGCAAGAAAGCAAAGCACAGTGTCCAGATCTAGTACAGAAGCAGAGTTTAGAAGTGTGGCAAGTGCGGCAACTGAAGTTATGTGGTTAGAATCATTGTTAAGCGAACTTAATATCAAGCAAAACAAAAAGGCAATAATTTGGTGCGATAATGTTAGTGCTATATCTCTAACTTCCAATCCAGTTCTTCATTCAAAGACCAAGCATATTGAATTAGATCTCTACTTTATCAGAGAACAAGTAATCAAAGAAAAACTAGGGATTGGATACATACCAACGCAGCACCAAAAAGCAGATATACTTACAAAGCCGATGTCAAAACCAAGCTTCATAAAATTAAGAGAGGAGCTTAATGTCGACGAAGCTAATCCTGACAAGAGATCTCGAAGGGACATATTTATTCCTGAATAAAGTATGAAGTTTGAAGATGGACACTATCTTTTTCATTTCGAAGTTCCGTCTTGAGACAAAAAGAAGAAAGGAGCCGCCATTATTTATCTTTTGTTGGCAAACCCTAGCTCGGATTTGAAGGGGGGAATTAAATGAAGTGTGCTTTTACCTCTGCTGGTTATCAATCCGCTTACCCCTTCTCTTCTGCATCTCAGCCATCCGTTACATCGTGTGGTCACAACTTTTCTCAGATTCTATTTGGATCATGGACCTTTATATATTAGGCCCAATACTGTGTATTTAATGTAATCTCTGTTAGATACTGTATTGTATCATTTCTTTGTACAACTCTTTGCATCTAAATAATAAAGCAATACATATTCTTTTTACAAACTATTACAAATCGAATCATTCATACAACTTCAGATTCTCAACTGGTACTAACACTTTGTACCTTACATTTTCAAGAGTATAAAATATTTGATATGTAGAAAAATTTGTTGTCACGGTTGATTTGATGAATTTGGATTTAAATTTGCGTTTTATATTGATAACGATGAGTTTTGTTGTAACTTTATTATTTGTTATATTTTATGGATTAGAACTACAAATGACAAGTAAAAGTTTCATTTCTACAAATATTATAGAAAGTAGGGACTGTAAACAAGAAACGACTTTAAAATGTACATTTCTAGTGATGTTCGAAAACTTTTTATGATCCACCTAGAGAAGCAACATTCCTTCTCCAACATTTCAAAGTTTCTATTTTTGAAAAATAGATATAATTTGCAACCGTAACAAACATATAAATTTAATGAATTATTTGTAAAATGCATGAATAGTAACGTGTATGTGACCATTTTTTGATGTTGGTGCAGATACAAGTGATGTTTCAAAATAAAAAATAAAAAATCCTGATACAATGTCTAAGAATAATAATCAATCTGATACAATGCATGATTAAAAATCATAACTAGTAGTTAATAGTTAATAATAATCAATAAAATATATTAAATTTGATCATGTCTCTAACATTATCATTCAATATTTAACTTTATATTTAACTATTTGGTCTATGTAACAGAAGAGAGAGAAAGAACAAATATTTAAATAGAAATTTGTGATCGATATTAGAAGACTACAAAATGATGCTAAATAAAAGGTTTTATTGATTCTAGCTCTCACACACACATACACATATACATATACATATATGTTTAGTTTAACATTTGCTTTACAAGTTGTTGAACAGTTTTAGCCCGTCTTATTAGATGCACTTGCTGTATGGCTGATGTTTGGGTCTATTGCTACTTGTTTGGCTAGTAGAAGAATTGCTTGTCTTTGTTTCGCTATATGTTTGTTGCCTTCTCTATACTGATGTGATTACTATGTTTCCCAACTATTGTTCTGTTGGCATTGTTTATTCGGTATATTTGGATTATGTTGATATCTTGATTGAGGTTGCTGCTGTTCTTTTTTTTTTGTCGGATTCTAATTTATGTCCGACTTGTTGCGTATAAACTTTAGTTATTAGGTTTTGGGAGTTTTATTTTATATCTTTTGTTGCAAGGGTTCATGGGAAGAGCTACCTATGAAACTTTGTTGCCAGCACGCAAAGTACTTAGGTGCTCTCATCGAAAGAGAATCGCCCATTTTCTAAAAAAAAAAGATAAAATATAATTAATAATTAATGCATAAAAATTAATAACTAAAATTTAATGAATATAAATTAATAATTATGAAATAAAACAATGATTAATATAAGAACAAAACATGCACTGTTGAAAGCATGGTTATCGGGGCTAAACCGCACGTTAAACCGAAACACTTCAAGGTTCAAGGTTTAAACGGTCAGATTGATTGAACCGTAAAAACCGTGCATTAATATTTTTCATTGATTTAAACATTTTAGTTGTAAATTATATAGCCCAATATATCAAATTAATTCATATCACATGAAACACAGTATATTATGAACAACGCAATAATAAGATAAACATAATAAATTCAATAGAATTAATTGATTTTAACATGGTTTGTAATGTAGTTGTAATTGGTATTGGAAATGTAAGAAAATTAATTGGAAACAATACTGCTGAAGTTCAAAATTAAACCAACGGCATTTTATTTATTTCAGGGGAAATTTGGAAAGCAGCAGCATATGCTCTTGGATTTGATAGATTGATTAATTGCAATGTTATAAAGTTCCAAATCATAGAGCAAAAGGAGCAGTAGCCATTTCTACTAGTATAAATATTTGATGGCTACCAATAAAAGCACATAACTTCCCAGAATGCGCCCAAAGTTCTGGTTTGGGCCTGGTTGTGAACAATAACAGCTTTAATGCATTGGCTTAATTTTATCTAGTGTAGCCCGGGTTTTACTTGGTTTAACCTCTGTTTTGAGGTTTGAAATATTAAACCATACAAGCACGGTTTTTATGCTCTCCGGACTGGGTTGGGCTACGTCCCATGGTTTTAATGGTCGGACCGACGGCCCGGTCAGGTCAGGATAACATTGGCTGAAAGTCACAGAAGAAATTTCAGTATGAGGTAAATTTTCGAGGAAAAAAATTCTAATTAGTTATGACACATACATACAATTCCTACCGTTTGTCCCTAAAGATTATATCCGTATTCAACTCTACAATTTCCGCTGTTTGAACAATCTTTTAATGATCCCCGATGGCTTGTCACGTTGCTCCTTAAATCAGACATTAAGATTTGTTGTCACTTATCTATGCAGTGCCATGTTCAAGAAAGGGGAAGGGATGTGTGTCTGTTGATTGAAGAACAATTACAGAATCATTGGACATTCACTAGGAATGTTCTGCACCAGTCATATGGAATGTGCTATAATAAACTCCTTTCAAATCCATGATGAACAGCATTATTCATATAGGTACGATAGTTTTCATGCAAGATGTTCATACTTACTTTTCAAAGTCTTTAAGCATACCTACAAAATTAATAACCAAGCCTCATTTGAACTTTGCATAACTCAACAATATTACAGAGAGTTTAATACATTCATTTAACTCTTTGTCTTTGTAACCAATGTTAGATCTAATTGGCAATCAAAAACCAAAAGAGAAGTAAGAACAGCAAGCTAAGAAAATAACGTTTCAAATCCAAATATACCTTCTGTTATATGCACAAGTTTTATCACTATCTGTTGACTCTCCTCATGCAGATTGAAAACATCGAAAAAACTTTGGTCGTCAATACCAAGAATGCATTGACATATGAATTCCTAATTTATTCACAACCAACCTATATATAAAGGGTGCACATCAACGATATGGTCATGCAATTCAATCACTAACAACGTCCAACACACCAATCATAGAAAACACAATGAAAACTTTCACTTTAATTCTGCCAATGATTCTTGCAGTGTCTGCTTTAAACTTGTGCACATGCCAAGAAACAGCTCCGTTCTATGTAGTAGTCGATGAGGCAGTGAATACACCTGGAGGCATCAGCTTTGAAAAAGAAATAGGAGGGCCCTACGGTATCGATGTCCTAGAAAATGCTTCAGACTTGTTTTGGACGTTCTTCCTCCAAACTAACAACGAAGATCGCAAGAACTTTCAGCTCATTACACTGACAGTGAAAGAGATGAATGGTGTTGTAACCTTCACAAGCAGCAGCAATGAAAGCGATATATACTTGAATCCTTCCTACATTGCAAACTACGTAGGAGACGTAAAAAGGGAGTTTACAGGTATGATGTTCCATGAAATAGCTCGCATAAGACAGTGGACAGGGAATGGTGAAGCTCCTATTGGGCTGTTAACGGGTATTGCAGATTATTTCAGGTTGCAAGCCGGGTACGAATCCGCTAATTGGTGTAAGCTAGGTGATGGATCCGAATGGTATGATGGGTATGATGTAACGGCTAAATTTCTTTATTATTGCGAGAGTAGATATCCAGGTATGGTAGTGTATCTTAATGGTTGGATGAGGTTTGGATATACGATTGATATGTTTTATCAGTACACTGGGAGCACAGCTGACGAGCTTTGGTATGAGTATAAGTCTTTGTACGCCGGTCGTGGATAAGCTTGAGGGGTTGTATGTTTATAGGCCATGAATAAATTTCAAGGATTCTTGTGGTATAGGATCCTGGATTATCATGTATTTTCAGTGAAGTTGATATTTGTTGTATTTTGCATTTTGCATTTTGTGTGATCATGTTAATGTTAATTGATATGTCATTTGGAAATGCGGCTAATCAAATTAAATTTCTTTTGAAGCATAATTTAAAAGCAACGATAGTTATTCCCCAGTACTGACAGTTAAACTTTACCCTTGTAGTTACCCAAACCAATCCATATTCAGTTCATCAAAAAAATTAAATGCACAAAGCAAAGGGTAAACAAATTCGTAAAGTTAGAGATGACGGCTCATTATCTCAACAAGAATCCGAGTCTAGTATAAAGAGGATGCTTGTAAATTTGTAATAATGAACCCTTAGTTACTTTTGTTGTGTTTAGGTCGTCAACCGTGGAGGTAGGTGGAGAGCCAAAAAAATTATGAGTGTTGGGAAGCTTTAAATATCATATAGCAAATTCATCATTATCATAATTCTTGCCGTTTTCCCAAATGATTAGGATCAACCAATCATATAATGATGGTTGGGCTGACTACGTAGCCATGGTAGCATCTCTCAAGAAATGACACTCCAACACTAATACATTTCACATGTCATTTGAAGAAACGAAGATAAGTTTGGATGATGTAAGTTGCATTCCTAAAGTTTTTGTAGTATATTTAAAAAGACGAGGGAATAGAGTTAAAAGATGTATGATACTAGCACTACAAGAAACAGATCATTTTCCGATAGCTTTCGACCGTCAGGCGGCCGTAGGAAGCCGTTGGAAAATGCCGTCCAAATTAAGTCGTCGGTGAACAGATTTTTCAACGGCTTCCGACAGCGGCCGTCGACTGTATTTCCGACGGCTACTCGACGGCTTCCGACGGCCGTCGGAAGACACGTGAACGGTTACGTTTGTTACCGAAAGCCGTTGGGAGCCGTCGGAAGTCGTCGGAATTTCACCGTCGGTAGTCGTCCAAACGTGTAGGTAAAATTTGACCTACAGCCCATCGGAAAACCTGGAAAAAAATTTCTCCATTTCAGCTGCAATTTGACCTTCCATCCACAATTCATAAATACAATATCTTTCAACCAACTCAATATATCCAACTCAGATATCCAATATGAAATCAAACCATAGAAAGATAACCAAATATCAAAAAACATAAATCAAAACCAATTCATATAAAATCCAACCCAAATCATATAAAATCAAACCAAACTTCACTACCATAATTCTCATACATCTAATTGTACAATATATACATCAATGCTTCACCAACCCCTCACAATCAACTCGCAAATGTCAGAATCACTACCACCAAGTGTATCATCAAACAATATACATAACAGTTCAAATCCATATCCACCAACTCAATGTATCATCCAAACTTACAAAATAATGACACAGAACAAAAAAAAACATACCTATCAATCCGGTCAATCAGCTCTAGAACCTTCCGAACCAGCAGAAGATAGAAAGCGGTTACCATATTGCTGCATGTACTCAGCAATACGATGATCCAGCAGCTGTGTCATCTCAATGGTCTGGCGATGGTTCTGATCTTCCAGTTGCGCTACCCTAGCTCTCAACTCTTTGATCTCTGCTAGATCGATATCAGCTCTGGTCAGTTGGCTGGCTCGCCTCTGTCTGCTAGCCTGCAACACTTATTTAATTTAGTTTATATCTTACTATCAAAGTTACAACATAATGTGTTAATTGTTATATCTATAAACTTATGACTGAAACTAAATCGATGAACCAAAAATTAAAAGATTATTAAATTATTATATCTTAATATATTATTCATTACCACTTAATTGCCAAAGCCGTAGCGTCTGTTCTGTAATGGTGGATCCATGACTGCCTCAAAAATAATGTCCTCCTCATCCGTTGTGAGCTGCTCTCGATCGGTATCCTCCAAGAGTTTCTGGCGTTGTTCCATAAACCTTGCCTGCATGAACAAATAAAAATGCAGTTAAAATTAATATCATGATATCTTATTTTATTATAATTTAACAATTAAAACAATTACTAATAGTACATAAACTAAAATATGCTTACATGGCTCTTGCTAGATTTATCGTCGTGCCATGTATATGAAACTGTCCCGTCCGGATTGACATGCTCGACGGCATGCGTACGGGTAAACACATCCATATACGACACAGAACTCTGCGCCTCAGCTTCTTGAAATTGATTATTATATAATGTTATTGTATATTCAAAATTATATAGCATAATAGCTATCTACAATTCGCATTTATTAAATTTACCAACTCCTGGCGATACTGCTGAAACGACTTCGACACTCCTTGATGAGTGACGGAATTTTTGTTCCTATTTGCAGAGTTTCTTTCCGATCCTTCCTGTACATTTAAATTTAATATGTTATTTACCGACCAAATATTTTTTGATATTTACGTATCAATCGAATAATTAATAAAAGTTTAGTATACTTACCTTCGTCTCGTCACTATCCCAGTGTTTCAACCACCCTTCCCATACACTCGTTCCCATCCAGTTTGGCTTCTGCCCTTTATGCTTCACTGTCGACATGGAATCCCTATAGTTCTTCCTCATCTCCTGCATCCAGTAATGTCGTACTAGCTGCAGGTTATCTGACTGTATGTCTACGGCGGCCTGTGTTTCATGATAAGCAACCAAAAATTAAACAATAAAAGGTGAACAATAAATAAGCGACAAAAACAATTTAAAAATAAAAAACAGAAGAATATACTTACAATGAAATCCTGCCAAATACACTCGAGGATGTGGGGAGGGATGTTATCCCATTTTGGCCAACAAGCCGACATCCTACTCTTGTACGCCTCCCTCGAAACCGATAGAACTACAGCTGATGGCTGTAGCTCAAACTTCCTGTGTTAAATATGATACAGATTAGTATATTGTACATAAAATATTTAAGATGCTAAAAAAAGTTTAATACTTACCCCTCGGCTCTAGGTACTAGAGTCACGATAGATCGCTATGGCGGTTGCAATAGACCGCTGTCATCGCCTCCTGAAGAGTGGGAAGAACTCCTCCTTCTAGACGACATGATATTATACCTGTCACAGACACATCATTTTAAAAGAGAAAAATAACATAATAATGAAATATATTTTATAGTTAAATGACATAAATGATATGAAGTACATAAAGTGCAAAGTATACCTGATTCAAATTGGGTCTCATATTCCGACGATAAGTAGAATGCATTGCATTTTTAACATAAATTGCTATATAAATGACGGAAATGGAAATAGCATAAAAGATGTAAATAACGATAAACAGATTCGGTTTCATAAATGACATAAATAACATAACTAGCAAATAAATCTCATCAATTTCATAATACACCAAGAATTCAACATAGTTACATCAATTGCATAATTACATCAACTGCATAATCTCATCAATTACATCAATTGCATAATTACATAACTACCAAAATAAAGCTCATCATTTACATCAATCATCACCGTCTTCTGATTCAAATTCGGTCTCGTATTCTACGTTATTTTCCTCCATACTCTCGAATGTTTCTACCAAAATGTTTGATTCATCGTTCAGAGGTCCAAAATCCGTACGATCGTCTGTAATTATTATTTCGTTGTTTTGCTCAAGATCTGCCTGGTAAGCTTGTTCGTCTGGAATATTCTTCCCATCAAACGTAAATCTGGTCTTTGTTCTAAAAACTACCGACCAATCTGCTTTATCCTTTTTTAGAGATGGATAAGGAGCGTAATAAACTTGCAATGCTTGTTTGGCTAGTACAAAAGGATCGTACTTGTGATAATGTGATGTGTGCTTTATTTCAATAAGATTATAATCCTTGTGCATATTAATTCCAGAACTTGAAACATTGCTAAAACAATTGAATCTAAACAGAAACACCTCCTCCGCGGGTCGTGAGAAATATGACAGTTGCAAAATTTGTGTTAAAACGCCAATAAAATCATTTATGTGATTTTCTGGATCATCACTACCTTTAACAAATACACTTGCATTATTAGTTAATTTTTCTGCACCGTATTCTTTGGTGTTAAATTTATATCCATTGACGAAATATATTGGATATGTCTTTACATTTATTTTTGGTCCCAACGCAAGATGTTTCAAAACTTCGTCAACCACACAATTTGTCAGTTCATAAACATACTTTGAAAACCAATCTGAAGATTCTTTACTGAGATCTCCGTGCGGATGTTCACTTTCATAAATACTACATATATGAATAAAATATTGCATTAAATTATACACGCGCATGCATTATAGAATGAATAAATCATAAATTATTATTTCAGATTACCTAACAAATGGTGCAACCTCGGCACAATTTAAAATAATATAGGTGTGTGCTACATGAAAATCTCTATCGTCTAGCCATACTTCTACACATTTCCCAAAAGGTCGACCATGTTGTCTAAAAATAGATAACATTGTTTGAGAGGACTCTTGTTCGTCGCCTTCATCGTTACGATGAACACTTTCAAATGATATGTTCACATGGTCACTGAAATAGTAAGAGAAAAAGAACGAAGCTTCTTCTTCGATGTGAGATTTACATATCGAACCTTCAACTTGTGCTTTTTGCATCACTTTTTTCTTCAGATGATTCAAGTATCTATACAAAATTAATTTACATTAACTTTAACTTCCAAATGTAATTAAATTAATAGGTACAATATTACATACCTCTTAAATGGATGCATCCATCCATATTGCACAGGACCTCGAAGTCGTGCTTCAGATGGGAGATGAACAAGTAAATGTTCCATTATATTAAAAAACCTGGCGGAAATATTTTCTCCAATTTGCAGAGCAATATAGGAATATCTACTTCAAGTTTACCTAAACGTTGCACTTTTAAAGTAGTCGAACAAAGCTCTTTGTAAAACAGACTAAGCTCCGTTGCTACCTTCCAAACTTTTAACGGCAATAGTTCTTTGAATAGAACGGGTAATAAATTTTCCATCATTATGTGACAGTCGTGGCTTTTCATTCTGCTCAATCTACCATTTTTAAAGTCAACACATCTACGAAGATTTGATGAAATCCCATCAGGAAATCTTAACCCTTCCACCCATTTTAACACAACTTTAACTTGATTATTATCTAACTCATAACATGCTTTGGGTTTTTTACGGTCATTTGGTTTCATATGAAGTTCAGGACATTTGCATAATTCTTGTATACCGCGTCTTGATTTCAGATCGTCCTTAGTCTTCCCCTTGACATTCAAAATTGTGTTAAAAACATTATCAAAGACATTTTTCTCGTTGTGCATTACATCAATATTATGGCGAAGCAAAAGATGTTTCCAATACGGCAACTTCCAAAATATACTATGTTTGCACTAATTATGAATAGCCAATTTGCCTTCAATTTCTGTTTGCACTCCAGTTTCATATATCTTTGGATAGTCCCTTACAGGTTCGTATATGTCTTCGCTTGACCATATCGTTGGTGGTTGTCTGGTTTCTAACCTATTAGCTAAAAAGTTTTTCTTGTCTCCTCTGAAGAGATGATTGACATAGAGAAAACATCGATGACAGTCAAACCATGAAATTTTCTTACCACTCGGTAAAGAAAATGCCCGTGTTTCTTCCATGCAACATGGACATGCTAGACGACCAGATGTACTCCATCCTAAAAGCATTGCATGGGCAGGAAAATCACTTATAGTCCACAACAAAGAAGCAAATATACGGAAAAAAATTTCTTTGAAATGTCGTATGTTTCTACTCTTTCATTCCACAGTATTTTTAACTCCTCAATCAATGGTGATAAATAAACATCGATTCCTTGTGTCGGATCATCGGGACCAGGAACGACAACAGTAAGAAATATATATTGCATTTTCATACACATCCACGGAGGTAAATTATAAAGTGTGATGATAATGGGCCAAGATGAATATTTAGCACCAAATTGAGAAAATGGTGAAAAACCATCCGTACATAATACAAGTCTAACATTACGACTCACCGCTGCAAATTGAGATAAATTTTACCAAAATGCTTTCATGCTTCTCCATCGGCTAGATGTGTCAACGTACCCTCTTCCTCCGTTCTCACACTATGCCATCTCATATGAGATGTAGTTACAGAAGATGCGTATAATCTTTGGAGCCTAGAAGTGATGGGTAAGTAATGCATACGCTTGTACGGAATTTCCTTTCCCTTAATTTTTCTTGGTTTGTATCTTTCCTAATTACATATTTTACAATTCCTAAGATTTATGTCTTCTTTCCAAAACAACATACATCCATTTAAACATGTATCTATTTTCTGATAAGGTAAACCAAAACCCGACATAAGTTTTTTAACTTCATAGTGATTTTCACACATTAAATTATCGGGCGGTATATGTCTTTTTGCAGCTTGTACAACGGCTGTAAATCCGACTTCGGTGATGTATTTTGACTTCATCGCAATGTATTCAGCGGTTACTGATAGTTAGGTGCCGCTTTTACAACAATCTCAAAGAGGTTTCTTAGCAGCATTCAGTAAATCATAAAAAAAATTTGCTTCAATATTTGGTTCTTTAACATTTTCATCATCGTCGTCAACTTCAACCGTAAGGAACATTGATCGTGCTGCATCTTCGACCATATTTTCTATACGGTTCGTCGTAACAATTTCATTACCAGCAATGTCTAATTTAGACTCTACAGAAGTATTTGCTACAACTTCTCCATGACGATCCCAAGTATAATACTCCGGCACGAAACCGTTTTTGCACAAATGGACTTTCACAATATCGGGTAACAAATACTTCAAATGTCTACACCTACTACACGGATAACGAATTTCTGCATCGTTCCTGTTATTACTTAAAGCAAATTCAACAAATACATTTATACCATTATAAAAATCTTCTTTTATTGAGCCTCGCAACCCCCTTCTTTGATACACCATCTTCTCCGATCAACAAAATAATCGATCATTTTTCCTATTTGAAAAAATATGTCACAAATTCAAAAATAAATATTGGTCATATTACGAATTCACATTATATTTTTCAACGTATCGATACAAAAACTTATATGCGTCAATTTTACCCCACTTAAGAATACAATATAGAAGTGTTGATTTATGGTTATCTTTTTTTCCTGGTCAGTCATCCTACTTCTCATTACTAACACAGTAAACACTTACATTTCGTATATTATTTCGTTTTAAACAATTCAACAAAATTTCGGCAGCGCTTCCCTTTTGTTTCTTGCATTGTACACAAATGCGTGTACGTAAGAAACAAAAAAAAAGTGACGGTGAAATTTTGTGAATCGTTTAAAACGAAATTATGTGCGAAATGTAATTGTTTACTAGTTTATAGCTTGTCCAATACAGGGACAAATCCAACAAGCATTGTACCAGATGAATATAAATGGTCGTTTTGTGACAAAAACGACTATTTATATAACGATCATGTACAACACCCGTCGGACGGGGCCAAAAACTCTCTGAGGGATGTAAAAAAAAGTATTTTATAAAAAAGAATATATATTTACTAATTTTATACGTTTCAAAAAAAATTAATTTACCACATTTGTTCCGCGTATTTCATCGAATAAGGTTGTTTGTATTGTTGTCATTTTTCAATACAGTCAAATTTCTTTTAGACTCGTGCATTCATTATTGTTGTATAAGTCAAGATGTTATACGACTCATGTCTTATTCTAATTAACACAATACAATGGTAGAAACAATGCATATACAATGGTTTATATATACATACACAATCACAAATTATACATACTATTTACAATTTCACGATAACATATGAAATAGGTATACCATGGTATGCTATAAACTATTATTACGCTAGTGGAAATAATTGCAATCACTAATTAGCCCTAATTTATCAACTTATGCAAATCTAGATTTAGGGTAAAAATTAGATTTTTGGCGAAAATAAGAGATTATACCTGGTTTAGAGAGCAATGGACGTTGATTACGCTGCCGGGAAGGATCCGAAAGCTCGAAATTGCTGATTAGAAGCTTGGAGGGGAGATTTGGGGATTAATGGAGGAAGAAAATCGAGCAGGAAATGAGGAAGAAAGACTTCGGCCTGAAACAATATTCGCGAATTTCCAACGGCTTCCGACGGCCGCCGACGGCCCGTCGGAAACCGTCGGAAAAGAGCCATCGGAAGCCGTCGCTAAGCTCTGTCAGAATAATAGCCTTTTCTAGTAGTTTACAAGGATCTTAGTCAACGATATATATATGTGTGTGTATGTATGTATGTATGTTTGAAAGTATTAAAACGGCCCAAAGCCCATACAAGAAAAAGAATCCGGGTGGATTTCCCGATACCCTTCAAAACATACAACTTAAGATACTAGGGTTTCACAAATCCTAACCGCTTCATTATTTAAAACTTTTACACTTCAAAGCTTAAGAAAAAACTCAGTAATGGCTGATAAGCCGGCGATTGAGAAATCTCTTCTTTTCGCAATTATTCCGAGCTTTAAGGCAGTTTCCACTGCTTCCAAGCTCATTCTTCTCTTGTTTCTCTAGCAATGTTATCGACAGTTGATTGAGATCCAGGATTACGGCAAGTCCAACCTAATTTAGCACTAGTATTACTCGATTCACCTTTTGCTTGCAAGATAAGTGAAAAATCTTATGATTAAGTTTACTTCTATAGAAAATTCCCTATTCGTTTGTAATAATATCTAAATCACATAAATCTATGTTGTGATATAGTTGGTGGAGCATGGTCGGCTGCATAAAAGGAGAGCTGTAGCCTCTTTCTATGTCAGGTAAGCAATTATCACAAACCCTAATTTCATTAGTCGACTTAATTACCTGAGCTTGTTTATAATATTTTCCTTTTGCTTTGCAGATGTCAGATCTGGCATAGGAATGAAGATGGCTGCCTCTTCATGCAATCCCGAAGCTAGCACCACCATTACCGGAGACTTTTCCTCGGGAAATACCATTAGAGTGCTTCCCATTTTGTAAGTAGGCTTCGATCGATCTTCAAAATTATCATGTTTCCATATACCTACGCCTTGATTAGAATTTGTGTTGTGATTTTCTACTTTGTTTGATTTTTTGAAAATAATTTGGCTTTCAATATCTATTGATTTCCATATTTGCAGTGCATTTGTTTTCTTGTTATTGCATAGCCTTACGTTTCTTTTTTTCCATATATGATATACGACAGAAGTAAGAATAACACCGGCATAGGTTTTTTTATTTCAGTTGTATTTTCCCTGAATGAATTGAATATTGTTTTGATGTCTTGAATTGATTGAGATTGGCCAACTTTGATCTCCGATTTTGTAATGGACCAAATTTGTCTCGAGTAGAAATAATAAAAATTAGATGCTCGATGCTTTCATTTTCGGTTTTACATAGTAGACAGAATGTTTCACTATTGGTATTCCACTTTTTACATCTGTCTCTAGTAGGTAATCTATTCAGCAGCACAAAATAAGTATAATGTGACATCTTTAGGCAATTAGATCTATTCCAGATGACAGTGAACCAGTTAACCTCAAGTTCTGCTCCTTTTATAAATTCCTAGGTTTTTTTGAACAAAAATTTCTCTTTGAAGTTAAGTTTCCAAATCCATTTATCTTTTTCCAGGTTGGGGTTGATTGTAATTTTTTGAATGGCTGCTTTGAAAACCGTTGCTTCTAGTTTTTGATGTACATTCCATTTATGATCTTGAATTATACAATCAACAGTTGCCTTTGTGCTTCCAAATTGATAAATGTTATTACAACCATGCAATTTTACAAGTGAGTTGCCATGTATCCATAGGTCAAACCAAAAACTTGTTTGTTTTCCCTTTTTGAATTGCCTTTTAATGAGTTTAATTCAATTTCCCTGCAATTCAGAATATTTTTCCAAGTGTTCGAGTAATGTTTTTCCACTGGCATTGTCCAAAAAATTTTGTTTTTGACATATTTCTCTTTCATTCACTTTGCTCATAAAGATTCCCCTTCTAAGAATTTCCAAGATAGTTTGAGGTTGCAGACTGGGTATAGATCATTAAAATTTCTTAAACCCAATCCACCTGATTGCTTGGATTTGCAGATTGTATTCCAGGATACTTTATGTTGCATTCCTCTCCATACAAAGTTTGCATATATTTTTTCAATTTTTTGTATTGTATTTGTTGGGATTTTGTGAGCTTGCATCCAGTACATGATAATGGCAGTGATGACTGTATGTGTTAGTTCCAATCTACCAGCTAGGGATAAAAGCTTGCTAGACTGTCCTTCTAATCTGTTTTAAATCAATTCATATAGCCTTGAGCAGTCTCTGTCCCTAATTTGATTGCTATTAAGGAGCAGACCTAAATACTTTACAGGCAGAGAACCTTCTTTGAATTTTAAAATTTCCAATTTTTTTGCTTTTTCGACATGTTTGCACCCAAAGTTGGCACAAACACCCAGTAGATTATATATAGAGAAATAAATGAAGAAAACAAAATTGATACTAAGTAAACAAGCAGAAGATAAGTAAAAAAACAATGACAAATTGATTTATAGTGGTTCGGTGTTGAGTGCCTACGTCCACTTTGAAGAGATAGCTTTATTAGTCAATTGACTTTCTAAGTTCAAGAGGGATCAGATCGAAATCCGTAATTACAATGGAGTACAAAGAAAACAATAGTGTAAAGCCCCCTCAAATGAGCTATGAACCCTGTATTTATAGGCATAGACGACCGAATATCTTCTTGAAAATTCACCAGCAGAATCTCTAGAAGCAGACGTGGTCACTCAAAATATCTTGTGGCCCAATTTCCAATATCTAGCGATTGGGGCTGATCATTCTTCCTAACCATGTGGCGAGCTGCAATCAATCAGGTGGGCCCCCTTTATGCTAGCTTCATGTTTCTAAAGTTCTTTGCATAGTTGCTTTCATGTTTTAAGAGATATCAATCGATTCCCGTTGAGTTGAACTGCAGATCCAAGCTGTTCATAGCCAAAGTGATCCGATCCGATCCTCTGCCTAGGAGAAGCACTATTCCATACTTAAAATGTTCTGTAGAGTCCATCTCTTGGCTTCGCTTGATCGTTACTTCATATTGTCATTTATGCCTGATCTCTAGACTTTGTGACCACCTCTCTGAACTGCCTTCTCTATCTATTATCGATTCTAACTTGTCCAGTCAGCTTGGATATAGCCAGGCCAAAAAGTCGGATAGCACTTGCCCTCCAAAGTACGTCTTGTTTCAAACATGATGTTCTTTGAATCGAAGCAAATTAGAGTCGTCTTGAAGGATTCCATTTAGTTTCTCGAATAGTTGTTACCCTTCCATTGAATTGTCTTTTCGAAGAGCCGTATCTCTCTTTTTTCGTGGCGATGCTTGGTTGATGTCTGACAGCATAAATATTGGATTTAATTGAGCTAATCAATTGAGCTAGTAGGCATTGGTTATATGTAGTGACTTCTTTTCTGAGAAATCCAGCTAATAATTCAATTCCTGTCGATTCAAGAAATCGAATGTTGGATATAAATGTGCATGTTCATTCACGTATACACCTTTGTCACTGGCTCCCAATCATGCTTACACGTTCATGGGTCGTTGCTGATATCATGTAGTTGAAGGAAAGAGCATTGCAATTTTTTATTTTCTTTTCTTCTCTCCTTTTTTTAAGAGAGATGGTAAGGGGCGTTCAGTACCAGACCCCTCAACAGCGGGATCGGTACCGACCCCTTAATATAGGTGGACTTAGCCAAGTTTCGGGCTTAAGTAGTGTGGGCCGCATCGGTGTATAAGCTATGGACTTAGCTTTCTCACCCCACTAGTCTCATTTATCCAAATGAACCAATCTGATCCCTAAGCTTCCTTCACGTCTGCCATTGCTAAACTTGAGATTTACCACCATAAATCACAAATTTCCACCAATTTGAACTGCCATCCTTCCTAAACCATTTGCCATTACCTTTAAGCGATCCGCCCCCTCACTAGTTCCATTTCGCTACCCAACTTTAACATCTCCAAGTCGAACCAAACCCGACTCCTGCTCTCGTGTTTATACTCAATTTCACGCTTATAAGTGGGTTTCATTTCAATTGTATATGATTGGGATTGTGTGATGAGGCGGTGAGGACTTTCCATGTCGGTGGATTTGAAACTAGGGTTCAGTACTGTAGTGAAGATGATGATGTGTTAAGGACGAAGTTAAAACGTGGGATCATTGATAGTGTGGTGAAGGAATCGGTGTGGATAGAATGGAGCGATCGGTCATAATTTGAAGTGGAGTGAAGTGATAAGAGGCGATCGGTGAAGGAGAGTTCGATTGCAGGCGTATAAGAGAAAAGGAAGTGGAATAGTGGAATTTAAGGGATCGGTCGGTTTGTTTACGTAGAGGGATCGATGTGATTGGATTCGGGGGTTTGGTTATTGGCAATTAGAGTTCAAAATGGCCTAAGGCATTGCTGCCTAGGTGAGGGATCTGCTATGATCCATCTGCCTAGGGAGACTTAGGCGATTTTCAACCTTGTTCGAGCACACTTGAACTTTGGGACTTGATCACCTAAACTTGTATGCATAAATGAACCTGAGTCCTACCATAGGAGCATGAACATGTGAACAAACTTGGGTATGAACGTTTGCATATCCAATATTGGACTTGAACTTGAACGCTTAAACTCCAAGATGAAACTCGACCATGATCTTAGCACTTTGACTTAAATACCAATGCATATGACTTAGAATGTGAATGTTTGGACATTGAATTTGAACTTATATGACTTGAATCACTACAACAAATCAGGGTTTTTATAGCTGTCATTTATAGCGTTTCCGCCTCTAGTTTTATTAAATCCAAACAGAATAAAAAACTCATAAATACCGAACGCTATACATTTCAAGTATAGGCATAAATTAGTATTAAATTTGACATAAACGCTATTCCTATGGAACGCAGGTTTTTTCATTTCCTTTTATTGGATTGCCTCCTAAAATTTCATTCCCCGCTGACTTTCCTCTCTTCCTCTCCAAAACCACAAATTTCATGCCCTAGATTTAAATTATCGCAACCCGACTGCCCTCAATTTCATTCATCACAAAGCTGATATCACGCCATATCCCAATACGCCAAATCCTAGTTTCGCAGCTCCGGGTAGATCGCCCTCGCTTCTTCATATTCGGTCATCGATCCTAACTGTCCAGATCTTAGTGGCCAAACCGTAGTCTCGCTTTTCGCAATTTTAGGTATTTTTCTTAAACCTGTTGCTTCTTTTATCATTGTTTAGTTGATTGGCTTCTTTAGAAGTGCCTTGTTTAGTTGACATCATATCCTTGTTGGAGAATTTCACTCCATAATCAAAGTCAAGTTCATTACTGTATGCATTAGTCTTATCCTTATTTGTTTTGGTAGCCTTCCTATTGCAGTTTTTTGGTGTTCATTTGATTTGAATTTTTAGGTGATGGTTTTATTGCAGTTTATTCAATTTTTTATAAGTATTCAAGTTTATTTATAAAATAAACGATATTTTTGTGAATTTATTTGTGTTTTAAGTATTAAATATAATCTGAATGGTTGAGCACTTCATTATTTTCTTGAAACAATGCATTTTTATAAAAAGTATTGTTTTTTTAAACCATAGTTGTTTTCAACTTATACTTAAGAACATGAGAATTAGCTATTAGTATGATCTGATGGATGAGAAAGCACAGCTTAGGTTACAAGATAGCATGGAGAGGCTAAAACTTGGTTCTCTTTATCTTTATAGGATACACATGATATTAATATAAGTTTTATTAAGTAAAAACTAATATTGGATATTGGACTTCCGTATTAAATGGTATATGTTTCTTTAGACAGTCTATGTTGAAAGTGGGTTTTTAAATCTTCTAAATTCGTGTTTCATCGTACCTCTTTTTTCATATTATTGATTTTCCTTTTAGTTTGAAAAAGAAATTTTCTTACACATTTTGTTCTTCCTGACTACATGCTTTTTTTGTTTTTTGTTTTTTTGAAATATTTATCCTCTAATTAAGGAGATCACTCATAATTTTATTAAAATAATAATAAGATCCACCTATAAGTTTGATGGGAGACATTACAAAGTTGATAGGATTGAAAACAAAATATGTGATCATCACTTAGGTGATCATCTAATGAGTAACACATGAACAAATTATTATATTTACATTATATTTTGTGAAAAAAAACTAAAGCTGCTACATGTATGCGCTACAGATGTGGAAGAGGACCGTGGGTCCATATGAGTTGTTTGAAACAGAAGCAAGAAGGAGTTGGCATGTGAGGAACTGGCAAGGAGGAACTGACCATGTCAGGTAAAACAATAGTTACAGCAGGAAGACTAGCAAAAGTTGGCTGAAGATGCATGAACATTGAAGGCAAAAAAACTGGGCATGCATGCAAGATAGTAGCATGAAGATGATACTGGCTAAAGTGGGGGCAGAATGAACCTGGCAAATGAAGCTGTTGATTGAATGCTACTTAGCAGAAGCTGTTGCAAGACAATCAACTGTGTGGAACGATAAGACAAGCTAGAGAAACAAGTAGAAGAACACTACCAAGGCTGGTTTGGCATGACCGAGCAACTAGGGTATATTGCATGAACGAGTAACAAGGCACTGCGAAAGCCACATGTTGGAGTACTACAACTGAATTGAAACGTTCCAGAGAAGCTGTGTATGGTCAGAGAGGGTAAGTGCCTGTCTTAGATGCTGAATGAATGGGCTTTAGGGCAACATGAAGTGAGCTACAGAACAAAAGGTGGAATATGTTGGACTGCAGCTTCATCATGAAAGAATGTGGCAAGCATGAAGCTGTGACTACATTCTTTTGCATGGTAGGTTTATAAAATAGCAATTTTGTTTTCTTTTGTATGCTATACATAATAGTCTCAGATTTTAACAACGAAAACAAAAAATGACTAATACCTTCAAATAAAACTCATATAATCTTAAATTAGACCTATATAGGCATATATTTTGAGGGTACAATTACATTTACTTTATTTTTAAGATCCCATCCCTAATAAAATACAATTTAAAAATATTTTGAAAAACTAGTATTCTTCATTTGCAAATGACCAAATACCCTTTGATAAGGCTTTTATAATGTAAATTAGACAAATGACCAAATACCTATTTTATCCTCTTTGACTCTGGTTAGGGACCTACCATGAAGTTGAACCAAAATGTCATAATTATATTTATTGAAATCTATCTGACCCAATCATCCGTAGAGGTTAATATTTGCTTGTTTTCTAGATGATTCATTACAAGTATAAGTTTTTCTTTAATATGACAATGAGATATTTACTGTTTGGAATTGTGATGTGTTGATTCTGACTTCATTTGAATGTTACTAATTGTTTGAAAAATGAGATGAGATTTTTTAATAAACACATTTTAAGTTTGATCTTTTATATTTAAATGATGAAGTTGTTAGCTCATGTTTCATGAACCAGTTTGTTTTTTTCCAGATAGCTTGGCTACAACTGTTGGCACTCATACTCTGCTTAATCATGCAAGCACATGAGGACCTTTCATATTTATTTTTGTAGTTCTTGCAACAAAAGAAACATGACATGACTATAATAGATTTATTTCTGGAAGGCAAGCCAATGAGAAAGAAATCTGGGTTGTTAAGGCTTGCATTCTTAAACAGGTTTGAACTCTATCTACTATATTTTATGTCAAAACCTTTTTATTCCTTTTTTTTAAGAAAAACAAATTGTTGATGAGGCTTGCATTCTTGGTCATTTATAATCAAAGAATTTTGTTTCAAATTAAATGTTACGAATAATTGACATCCCTTTCATCATTGTGAAGTTAGCGGTGGTAAAAATATACAAGGCCGGCCCATTGAACTGGGTTGCCCTAGGCCAATCTAAAATCATGAAAAGAAAATGGAAAATGTAGGCAAATAAAATTGCAATTTAACCAAACAATGCTGAGATTCGAACCTGCACCCTTCCATTATGTCATTGCAGCCTTTAAACCACTCAGCCAAACACTTTTTTTAAAAGATCATATAGCAAAAATTTATTTAAAGCATAAACAAACAATTATCATTTTTTTAATCTGTTGCCCCCATAAGGGGGTTGCCCAATTCAAAGGCCTTATGGGCCTTGCCCTCGGGCCGGGCCTGAAAATATACCCTTGACATGGATGGATATATATAACTGTCCATTCTTTATTGAGTCAATGAAATATCACTGACTATATAAACAGTTCAGTCAACGATGCTACCCAAAGTTTGTTTCCACGCACTTTATACAGCAAAAAATGACTAATATGTTTCAATGTGCATAAAGCCAGTGGTCTATAGCATGTTTCATTTAACTTTAAAAACTAGGTTTGGACCATTAATACGTGTAATACTTAGTTCAAATACTTTGTTGAGACTTTGCCGATCTTTGGATTTTGTTAGAATTGTATGTGAATAAATAATTATAGATATATCTTTTAGCACTTATATTCGTTACATGATTACTTATTGCAGCGATTCACTGTGTAATTGGTATTATATCTGTCTATATTTTTTTGTACTTTCTTGGGTTATTCTTTTGTATACTTTTGGCCAATTTTGGGCGCACATGCTCCTACAGGTGTACATATTTGTTTCTTTATTTTGTAAGCCATTGGAGAAAGATTCTATTCCAACATATATGTTTCAATTCTAACAAGGAACCATCTACATATTTTGTTCCTTGTTAGAATTTTATGTGAACAAAAGACGGTTCCTTGTTAAAAAAGAGTGGGAGTGAGGGTCATAATTCTCCAAATGGTCTAGGTTATGAAAACGTAAAGAACAGCCATCCGATTCATGAATGGTAACTGAGATAAAATGGAAAGCAGCGAACTGATTCAAGTACTGATCATATTTCTATATATTGTTGATGTAAGCTCTTTCCTTTCTATGATGTAGTAAATATGAGTTAGAGGAGAGAACAGTTGAGTTCATTGGCCATGCATTAGCATTTCACAGTGATGATAAGTACTTGGATCAGCCTGCAATTGACACAATCAAAAGAATGAAGGTATTCACCAAACATGTTATTGTATATGTCTGATATTTTTTTGTCTTATAAGTTATGTGATATGGTTTTTCGTTTTTTCCGGATAGCTTTATGTAGAATCATTGGCATGCCTTCATGGAGGATCCCCTTATATATACCCTCTTTATGGATTGGGAGAACTTCCTTGGGTTCATTCATTTACCTCACTCTTTCATTTTTATTTAATTGTTTTTAAATGATAGGCTAAAGTTTCCACACTCCATGTTGTTTAGGGATTTGCTCGTCCAAGTGCAGTTTTTGGTGGAACCTACATGCTTAACGAAGCTGAATGCAAGGTAACACTCAGTAATTGTAAATGTTCCACAATTTCTATATTATAGCATACTATGTATTCCTACATGCTTCTCTTCTCCACTTTTTTCCTCCTACATGTTAATCCATCATTGTTATGATAACCACTTTGGCATGTTCAACTCTAACCGAAATGCCTATTGCTTTAACTTTCAAAGTGAAATATTAGGAATTTCTTCCAAAACCAACTATAATGCATCACTGTTACTGAAAAATAAAGTTAAATCAAGAAAGAATCAGTACCATTTTGAGGTTTTGGTTTTGATAAGAGTAAAGAGAATTAACAAGGACTTGGAAAGGTCCACTTCTTGATTATGACAGTATAAGCTATAATATCCTCCTCTATACATATTAGATTGGATTGTGGAATCAAAATACTGAGTTATAGGCACATCATAGTTGAAGTCATTATCCTAGTTTCCAAATGCTGATCTAAACTTTCCTTGTATCCTGCATTTGTCCTTTGTAGTTCGGATAATAGTGACTTGTGCAACCTGTTATCTTTCTTTTTTTTTGGTCGTTTTAACAACCAGTTTCTCTTCCTACCTCTGTATGTTTGACAAGATAAGTAATAACTAAGGTCTTCTGAGAAAACCTCAAAACGATGTTGATCCATCCTTTTGCCTTCCATGGAATTTGTCTGGCACTATGAAACTTGTCTTTGATTTACTTACATTTTGGCTTGAGTTATCTTTTCATGTTGGTTAAGGAACATAGAATGATGTTAGGTTTTCTTTGAACATTCAAGACGTCATCTGCAAAATAGAGTGAAGAAACCATCGGGAATCTACGAGGAATCGAATGTCTAACTATCTCATAAATTCTATTAAGCTTGTGAATGCCCTTGTTAAGTATTTCAGCTGCAATTACAAAGATGGTTGGTGACAGGGGTCTCCTTGTCTCACTCTGCAATTTGATTTGAAACACCTGTTCATTTTTCAGTTAACAAAAATGGAGTACCAATGGTTTAAGAATCATCTTCAAATCAACTTTGGTCATGTCTAGTTTATTATCCTCTCCTTTTATTCTCTCTTTTGTCCGCTTATCTTTCTTTATCCTGATCATAGAATGAAATAACTTTGAGTCTGCATCCCTCTCTCCGACTCACTTGATCCTTGCTTATTGTCTCCTGTACATAATTTATTTTGCTGTTGAAGTTGTATTATGCCTTATCCTTTCCTCTGTGTGACAGATCCTCATATATGAAGCTGTAAATTATATATGAAGCACGATAAACTGTATTCACCAATGATCAGACTTTTATACTCAGACACAACGGATTTCATATGCATTGAATCCAAATGCACAACATAAAAATTCAGTTTCAAGTTTCAACCATGTTAATATCAGACCGATCATACACAGATTAGTATTAGTATGATAGCTGCACCATTTTTTTCATACAAAACACCACTTCAACCGTATACAAAACACATATTAGTATTAGTAAAAAAACAAGTTGAACTTCTTTCCAGCAGAAAAAACATATATAGGCCAAACTAGTGATTACTCTTTGCAGGTTTGATGTGCATGAGCTGACAAGCGGAAAACTAAGGGATCTTGTTTTTTCATGTAATGTTTTGTTTTGAAATTATGTACTCTAAACTTATGTACCTATTATCAACTATGTAAGACCATATATATTTTGTCATTTGCAATCAAATATGCTTTGGTAGTATCTTATGCTTTTGCTATTACATTTTTTGCTTTTGATTTTTGCTTTTAGAAATGTAGTTTTGTATTTTGATTACTATTGAAATGAGCAATTCAGATAAGATGAAAGATAGCGTTTGTAGGATACTATAGAAAGTACATCATAATATTAAAATTAATAGCGCAAAAAAGGTTCTATGGAAACAGAAAGTAAAATGCTATAGAAACTAATTATATCAAAGGATAAGCGCTATAGAAAATAATATAATAGCGCAGGAAAAGAGCTATAATAATGGTAAACGCTATGGAAAAGAATTTTTATAGCGTTGATTCCAAGCTATGACAAATTTATTAACGCTATAAATTAAAAATTGAGATTTTTAGTAGTTAAATAAAATTGCATGAATAAAACGCTATGAAAGTCGATATAGATAAAACGCTATCAAAAGGATTCAATAGTGCTGAATAAGTGCTATAAAATGTTCTATTCAAAAGCGTTTAATATAGTGCTATCAGATGTGTCAGGGCTATTATAACATGTCGTTATATAGCATCGTCACTAACGCTATGAAAATCTATTATAGCGTTTTTTGTGCGCTATTAAAAGGTAAATCTGTTGTAGTGAATCATCGGAAACCAACATAACAAACTTTTGAATATGACTTGAACTTAAACATGCATGACATATAGTCTCGAATGAACTTGGATGCAAATTTCGTACTCCAGTATGCCGACGACCGATCCCGTATCTTAAATAAAATCCACAACCATTGATGTGAAAATTGGTTGGGAGGGTCAGCGATGATGGTCACTCCAGTCGAATCCCAGAGTCTCATCATAACTGTTGTTCTAATTTTGAATTGTTTATCTCTACACTATACAACACCACACCACACCACACTAGTTTACACTTTTCACGAAGGGAACAGACTTATTTTCTCTAACAGTAACTATCGCTAAGTTTGATAGCTATGGGTTCTAGACGCTCGAAGCATTTAGCTGTTATGGGCACTGAACAACTTTTTCATACGGAAATCCCGACGCTGAATCAAGCTCAGCAACGATATATGCCCGAAACTCTCCAGACTGTCAATCTGAATAGCCTGAATGCTCTCACTAGATGCCAGAAATTCCTTTGAACTTAGAAGCAGAAGCACCTAACAATTTAGAAGATGCCATATTTCTAAATGATCAGGAAGATTCTGTGGCTTCAAAGGTCGATGGAGGCTCTCTCCGAAGATAGTGCATCAAACACGGGATTCCGTACGAGGATGTGCGAGTTTCATCCCGTAACGATAGGGCTTACTTACCCCTAGAGGGGTATACTGCATGCAACAAGTTCATATGTTGGGCTGGGTGCATTCCATCCTTCAATCCATTCATTCAGAAAATGTTGCATAATTTAAGATTGGCGCTGGCTCAGCTGCATCCGAATAGTTATGCGTTTCTGCATTGACGTACTTGATATTCCTCGAGTTCCTATATCGTGAACAGACTCCGAAAGAAATTAGATTCATCTACAACCTCAAACGGCGAAGGGGAAGTCTCTCGTACACTTTCCTTAAGTCAGTTACTAACTACCAGGTTGTAACCAACGCTTGGAACAAATTGAGCGCTTTTAAGGATGAATTGTTCTACGTGTGCTGCCCACCTAGTTTTGTAGGCGGTGTTTGGAAGGACGTAAGTGTTGCTTCAAACTTAACATTAAGTGCTTTTATTCGAGCTGTATCTTGAATTAAGCAGCTTTTTATTGAACATTGCAGGTAGCCATCCACATCCCACCGGCGACATATACTCGGAGGCGGTTTCAACGCTTAAAAACATACCGGTGGTGGAGTGGTTTTCGTAGCCAAAAATCAACTTGCAACCTTTTGAGATCCATCTTCTAGTCCTTTGGATCGTGTTTCCAACTTCGTGAATTGTCTCGTCTTCATTTTAGCTTTCTAAATCCAGTTGAAATCTGCTTTCGTCAAAAGTGGGTTAACACTTGCCCCTCAAAGTATGCTTTTCGAATATCAGGTATGCTTTGCTCAAGAATAAGTTCAAACGGTAATCATACTTCGATAGCTGAGCTCTTCAGCCTTCCATCGATCCGGATCTTGGTGAATTATTTGGTTTCTGTGGATTCTCATGTAAATCAAAGGTCATTCCAAGCCTATTACAACTAAGGACTCCAACCCTTGCTTAAGTGTTATTTACACATCATAATCAATACGGTTTCATTCGGAGTTATTACATCGCATATCAAAATCGTCCCGTATTCATCTTGGATTTATCAGTTTTGTTCTAATTACAAGGCGTTTAAATCCTTTATCAAATCTACATCCGTTCTAAGGTTCGACCTCTCCAGAATGTTTTATATTCAATTTAGCGTGTGATCTCTCTAAAACATTTTATCATCCAATCTATGGTTTCGATCTCTCCGGATCGTTTATCATCCAATCCAGGGTTTCGATTATGTCGAACCATTTATCATCCAATCTAGGATTTCAATCACTCTAGAACGTTTATCATCCAAACTAGGATTCGATCTCTCCGAATCGTTTATCATCCAATCTAGGATTCAATCTCTTTGGATCATTTATCACCCAATCTAGGGTTTGATCTCTTTGGATTGTTTATCATCCAATCTAGGATTCGATCTCTCCGGATCGTTTATCATCCAATATAGGATTTGATCTCTTCGGATGTTTATCACCCAATCTAGGGGTTTGATCTCTCCGGACCCTTGTTGAGCCCAATCCACTCGCTCTTCGGTAAGGGGACTCAATGGCCAAGCAAGCTCATCTGCTCACTCTCCAGTGAGGGGACTTACTTTTCATACAAGTCCATTCACTCGCTCTCTGATAAGGAAACATGCACCTTGAAGTCCCTACCCAGTCTCTTCGAACAAGACTACCACGATCAAGGTCAGTCCTAACGTTCAAGTTGTTTGTAAAATCCTAATCAATGTAAGAGGGTCATCAATCTCCATTGGGGTTTCCTAATCGGTGTCGATCATCTCTCATGAACCCTAAGTTAGGGCCTCTAACAATCATCAAAACATCTAATCCTATCAAGGATCACCTTTAGGCTTCCAACACAGAGTGTGCTTAGGGATCGATCAGGATTTCGTATACGTATAAGCGATCTGTTGGTAATTTTGCATCATTTATTTAAACCAAAAGGCGAGGTAAGGGAATTGAACCTAACTCTAATCCATCCCCATCATGGGGTTATCATCATATAGAAGTCTCCATAACTTCATTCTGCCCATCTTCCTACAGTAAGCTTCTGATTCCATCCCATGTTGTTGTGCATTTGCATTCTGATCTACCTCTCTGGATCCAGCATCTTCCGTTCCAAGCATTAGAGCTCATCCTAGATCCAAATCGACATTTTTCCCAAGTAAATTCCTCCTGGTACCGAGAGATTAAGGTCAGTACCTGTAACAACCCGGGATTTAATTTCTATTTATAATCGTCGCTTAACGATTCAAGTAATGATAAATTGCTGTCAAATGGATATTGAAATTGTTAAAAAAAAAATTGGGATGAGAATTCTTTTGATAATTTGTTAAAATTTGGTGGGCTTTGAAATGCAATCAGGTCCAGACTTTATCTTGCTTTGTTGCCGTGATTTATTTGTACCTGTTCCTCCTTATCTTATTTTCATTTTCGAAAACCCTAAGCAATAAACGAAGAGAAATAGAAATGGCGATTTAGGGCTTCGGTGATTTTTCGATTCTCTGGCGAATCTGGCTCGATCTTCTTCAATGCTTGCTCGTCTGAATTAGGGCTTTGCCCTTGTTCGTTTTGCTAGCAAATTGAAGCTTCTACTTCGTCTTCTTTTGTGGCGACTCTGGAATTATCCTTGTTGCTTGCTCCACCGATCGCTCGTGCTCTTCACTTCGAAGAAGGTGAGTGATCTATTTCACTCACATCTAATTCAAGTTTTTAGTGATTTCTAGCTTGTTCAAAATTTGTGATTTTGTTGCCTGATTAACTGATTTTCATGGCTTTGAAATTGCTGATTTCTGGTTGACTTTGGTCACTTTGATTTGTTAAATCGCTTTGCTGTGATGATGATTCCCTGGTTCACATGTTTCGAATTTCTGGCAATTGAGTTTTGTGTTAACTTCGGCATTGGTTTGACTTCGGCCATGGTGATTTGTGATGATATTTTGTTTTCTACTTCGATTTGGGTTTTGAGATCACTAGACTTTGATTGTAACAATATTTGACTTTGGCGTTGACTTGTTTTATACTTTCACTGTATGTAAATGCTTGTGGTTTACCGTACTTCATGTTGCCCAGTCTAGTTGAAGTCTTCATGTAACTACACTTTTGTCATTGTGCATTTATGTGCTATGACATGTCTGCTCGAGTTGCACCGGATTGAGTCATGTTGAAGTGGTATTGCTTTGAAATAGTTTGAGTTTATATACAGTTAGTCTATCCTCTGTTACTGGTGCAAGCTTTATCCTCATTGATGCATTCCATTTTTCTTGAGTATTGTCATGTCTCCACTGATATTCGAGTTCATATCCACTGTTGTCGTCTAATGCAGTTCGAATTATGATGAGTTGCATCCCTCGAGTACTTGTCTGGTTCAGTCTCGTACCACTGGTGCATTGCCTTTGTGGTCTTCATATTCATGTGTTCTTTGATTTGTACATTGAGTTGTACATTGTACTGTCACTTTGCTGGAATGACTTTGACATTGTTTTGATGCTCTGGTCTTCAGTGTCATGGTTACTGTGCTGTTTGTATCAGTTCTCGGCCAGGTTTGAGTTTTGCATTGGAGTAGAGACCATTTGATAGTTGTAGCTGCACTGTGCATTCAAGTGCTTGCTGTGTTGCCATATTAATCCCCTTGACCTCTCATTGGTTTAGTGTGTGCACTTGCTTGGCCATTGTTGAGTTCCAGGCTTTTACTGTTCTGTTTTGTGTTGAGTTCCAATTGAAACCTGGAACTGCTATAGTTGACTAAGAATTCTTGTTCCTCTGACTAGTTTGCATTCATGTGTGCATCACTTATTTGCCTCCTTATTGTTCGGACTTTGTTCATGTGATTTTCTGATTGCTTGGTTAACATTGTTTCAACTTGATTGTCGACTCTTGTGACTCCACTTAATGCTCGTAGTGGTTTAGCTGGGACTGGTCTATACTTGATTCCCTGAGTTGCTAGAGTTTGTACCATTTGAGGCATTTGTGTTGAGTCAGTGACTTAACCTTTTGCATTTTGTTTGTGGTTTGGTGCCTTCTTGAATTTTTCAGTCTTTTGTAAGCATGTTAAGGCAGTTCGCAATTTTCTTAGCTGTCTTGACCATTTGAACTAAGCATGTAGCCATCCCTTTGGTGCAGTTTCATATATTACAGTCATTTCATTGTTGCTGCTCCATTGGGTTTGGTTATTTATATACTTCATGTATACATATCTCATCACTGTAGTGGCGAGGCAGTACACGCGTGCGTGTACTGCAGCCCTAGCAGAATTGACAGATTTGGTTGATATTTCGATTGTTAAATTATTTCGTTGGTTCAATTAAATATTTTGAAGTTGTATTTTGAAATGGTTCATTTTGATTTGAGTTGGATCCGTTGGCTTTTGGATTCATTGATCTTCTGAGTATTTCATAGACTGTATTGGCGAGGCAGTACACGTTAGCGTGTACTGCAACCAATCAGCATTGTTGTTTTTAAATTGACATTTCAATTGTTTAAATTGATTTGGATTGCTGATTTGTTGTTTAACACTGTTTAGTGTTATATCTGCCGTTATCCGATTCTTTTATCGAGGAGTCGGATATACGAGATTTCTGTGACTGTCGTCTATTTGATATTTGATTATTATTGCTTCTGTGCACTAATAACTGAGTTTGAATTAGACTGACCCGTGTATTATTTTCTTTTGAATGTAATACTCGGGTCAGACCCGAGTTATTTCAGGTTGTAGATTTCCTGCTTTGAGTTGCTGTTCGGGCTATGAAGACTTTTTATATCTTCTGAAGTTGTTTTCGTCGTTTTGTAGAAGTCGTGTCATTGTATAGGATGATATGTATTCATGTATATTAGTTGATAATGTACATGTATATATAACTTCCAGAGTCGACAGTTGTAGTTGTATCATATGTATTGTGTCAACTATATTGTAACTGACATCAGTTATATATATATATGAGACTTTTGTTTTATCTGTGTTCCGCATTTATATTCTCTGTGTTATTATTATATCTAATGTCCTAAACTATTATGAACCATCGTAGTTTGTTTTATACTGATAATTGGGTATGTCGATGGGAGTAAATAAATAAGATGAAAAATGAAAAGTATATACCACTCCTATCGAGGTAACCAATATTAGCATAAGGCCAACTACGGATGGCCGCTCCTATCCAGCCTTATTCTTCGTAATAATAGACAGTATTTCTTTTAATACTCACTACGCCATAGATGGCCTATTGCAACGAAAATACAAGATGTTGCTAGCTACAATGTAACGATAGCTATGCTGATTTTTGTCTATTACAACATTAGCTTCAGGATGTTAGCATAGATATCAACACTATGTTGCAGTAGCTATTGACTTATAAAAATATTATAAAAAATGAGTGCGGGCTAAAAAAAAAGCGGGTCGAAATAATTTTTAACGCGGCAAGCAAAATAAAAGCGGAAAAAGCTAGGGTTTCACTCAAACACTTTTATTTCTTCGGCTGTTGGTATCTCTTTCTTGTGAAAAAAAGATAGGGCTTGTTCTTGTTTTCCTTTGCTTGCAAATTAGGGCTTTGTTTAAAATTGAAGAAGCCGACTTTAATTACTTCGATCAGGTGGATTGTTCTTCGTGATTGCTTGACGATCGATTGTTTGGCTCTTTGAATTGTCTTCGGCTACTTCAATTCGATCAAGTTCGAATTTGATTCTGGTATGTAATTTTCTCCTTTTGCTTTACTGGTTTTGGCTTACTTGAACTTGATGGATTTTAAAGCCGATGATGATTGGGTTTTTATATAGATTCGAATTCCTAATTTTGTGTTCGTCTGATAGTTTGCTTGACTTCGTCTTGGCCATTTGATTATGTTTTGATGTTGATGATTTATCTGAATTTGTCAAATTGAGTAATTTGGTTTACTTGATTGACACGGTTTTGATTTTGACTTCGCTCGATTCCTTGATTGCCACGGCTTCGTTACTGAACTGTTCGATGTTGATTTCGATCTTTGTTTCCTTTGACTCCGGTCAGTTGCTTATGGCTTCAACTTGATTTTTGATATTACCATCTTCGACATCACTGAACTTCGGCACTGATGATATTGTGATGATATTTTCGACTGGTGTTTCAATATGCATTGAGTCTTTGTGTTCATTGTGATGGCACTGTCCAGTTGAGTTTGATTTGCTTGTATAACTTGGTATCACTCTATTTCACTGGTACATGTGTTGGTTCATTACTTGTATTCAAATGCTAACATGTACATGTTGGTTTGGTCTGGAATATTTGAGTTGATATTGGCCATTGGTTCACTTGATCTTGTTTATGATAAACTGCACTGCATGTTGTACCTGTTATTGCTTGAATATTGAACTGCTTCATGTAGTCTGGTATTTTTATTTATGCTAGCCTAGTTTGCTGCTTTGTTTCAGTGCTTATATATGTTCACTGATATGATTCATACTGTATTGCTTTTGAACTCGTAGCCTTGTCTCACTTGCATTGCTCATGTCTTTTTAAAAAACTGTCTAGTTGAGTTCACATGTATTGAGCTCTGGTTGTGCTTGCTTTGTTCGAACTTGTATCACTTGAGTCTGCACTTGCTTGATCCAGTTTCACAGTTGCATACTTGTATATGCACTCGAGTCTGATACTGGTGTATATGCTTGCTTATCTCTTGCCAGACCTGTAGCCTGCATATTGCATTTGCATTGTCTTCTTTGTGGTTTAGTTTCACACTGCTGTCACTTGTAATTGTCGTAGTGTTGCAGTCTTTAACTTGTACCATTCGAGGCAGTTTGCATATTTGTTTCGTGTACATTCTGGCTTATGCTGGTACTGTTTCATTTGATGTGTTGTGTTATCATATTCACTTGGTGGCATTTGGTTGCATATCCATCACTGCACTGTTTGGTTGTATTTGAATTTTATGCTCGACAGTTTTATGATGTGCACGGCCTTGTGGCATATACAGTGATACACTGTGTATGTCACAAGCTGTTCGTGTATGATGAATTCAAAATTAAATGATGACGAACAACCCAAATAACTGAGGCAAATATATTGCAAAATTCACATTTTATTTTATACTGCAAAAATATTTTATTTTCAATTTTACTGCGTCAATATTTATTTTTGCAGATTGCTCATATGCTGGATTCAATTTGAAGTGAAGTTGAAGATAAAATACGAGTTGAGTGAATGAGTGATATGTAGTGAGGTCAAATGTAAATGTGAATCGTGATGTGATCAAAATTGTACTGTAATTGAAATTTCAATTACATATATATAGTGAGAGCTTGAAATTTGTACTATTCAAATATTGTAATAAATATTTGGTTGAATAAAATTTCTGTTTGAATTTAAATTCTGTGTTATTTATTTTATTCAGCAAATATTTATTTAATCTATGAAAAATAAAATAGTACATTAACAAATACATTTAAACGAATATGCTCTACATTGTGGGCCCTACAAAAATCAAATATGCTCTACATTGTGGGCCCCACAAATTCAGAAAGTTAATATCTATAGCAATATTTTGGAATGTTGCTACAGACACCTATGGATGTTGCTATAGACCCAAATACGGTTTTTTGCAACAATATTTCTTATGTTGCCTTAGTTAGTCAAAATGTTGCCTTTGAGGTCTGCGGCAACGCCGCAAAATGCATCACCGAGAAAGTGTTGCCTTTGCCCTTTTTTAGCCTACAGCAACATTTTTTGGCACTTCTTGCATCACTTCTTGGGTGTTGCAGTATGCAATCTATGGCGTAGTGACTCTTTGTTATTATGAGCATAGAGGTGGGGCGTTACAGTACCAATTGGTTTTGGTCATGTGGGCATTGTTCCAGTTTTCTCTGCTCTAATTCCAGACGCTTCTGGATTCATCTCTAGTCCTTGGTTCTGAATTCCAGTAACTTTAGTTATTCCTTGTTGTCCCATCCTTTAGAAAAACCCGTCTACCAGTTTCTACTGTCGAGCCACTATTCCATCTTGCATTTCTTTCATCATTGTCTCCATCTACTCTATGAACATGTATATGAAATGATTAGAATTTAAGGACACCTCTTGGCTGCCCCCATGCTCTGGTTGACTTCCTTCAATCTTAGATCTGGTGTTAAACCTCTTCATCTTTTCTAAATTTTAGATCCAAGCTCGTTCTCTCAATGAAATCACTAAAATGTTTGCACCAAAAATGGCATAAATACCTAAATATTAGATGAAAGCACCAAAAAGTAGAGATTCAAATTAAACAAGCAAAAACAATAGGAAAGTAAAAGGAGACGCAAGAGTTTTTAAAGTTGTTTGGCGTAATCTTTGGCCTACATCCGCTTTAATCTTTGTTATTGTTTGTTTTCTCTTCAAAGTACAACTAGTTATATCACATCTGATCATAATCTAATGGATCTCATATTTACAATGGAGTTTCTAGAGTATATAAGGGAGAATATAGGAATGAAGAAGAAGCGAAGCGAGGGTCCTATATCTGATCCTTTTTTGTTGTACTAATTTCATTATTTATAGGGAAAGAGTAGTATAGAGTCAGAAGCCAGCTTGATTCGAAGCCCAGGAGAGAGCCTATAGACGAACACGTGAGCGCGTGGGCCTACGTGTCATAAAAACCTATCGATATTGAGTGGTTAACTTAAGTTTAAACCTTTGATCTTGTTTGCATGCTCAGCTATCTCCTTCTTGATGCGTTTTGAGCTCTATTCCATTGACTTTGAGTTGGTTCTAGTCATTTTCTCGATAACACGTGAACTACCCTACTTTCTTGGCTTTCTTCTCATCAATCTTGTAAATCCCTCAAATATTCTCTGAGAAAACCACATGACCTCAAATGGTTGAAGATGTAGATGAGGAACATGAAGCATGAGCGACCAAATTTGGCTAAATGAACCACTCGGTACCGAGACAAAGCACTTGATACCGAATGGTTTCCTTAGCAAGAAATCAACTTGCAACTTTCTGAGATCCATCTTTTAGTCCTTTGGATCGTGTTTCCAAGTTCGTGAATTGTATAGTCTTCATTTTTGCTTTCTAAATCCAGTTGAAATATGCTTACGTCAAAAAGCGAGTTAACATATATTACCTAGTTAAATAATCTTTAAAAAGAATGTTTTAAAGCATTGATGTATGTAACAATTCAAAGCAACCAAATAAAAAGGGCAGGGTGTATAAAATTAGAGCAAGAAAGCTTTCTCAACATGGCATGAACGTACGAATTCAAGGCAATAGTCCTGTAACCATTTTTCAAGTAATAGGGGGAAAGTTTCGAAACCTGGTATAAGTATCCTACGATGTACAAACAATGTGTTTGTACTCAAACAGGAACAATATCCATTTTCTGAAATTGAATTTTACTGACTTATTTAACCGATCGGTTCATCCCATTAGTAAATAAATTCAAACAGTAATTTATTTCAGAGATCATAGACATAGATAAGGTAGTGTCATAACTCATCTATAGATCATAATGAAGAAATAGGCTGAAAGTGATTAGGCTGAACAACTATTAATCTTCTTCAACTACTCCTATTTCAATTCTCCTTTTTACCAATTATAACTTGCTATCTCCTTGATTTAGCCTTACAATTCACTTTGCAAATCTCAAATCACTTAATTGCTTGAAAATCAATTTAACACAACAACACTCAAATTACAAACGAGGTAAAACATAAATTTGACATTTCTAGAAGGTAAAGCAAGGGTTAGGAAAACTTACTCTATTTATTTCAGATTTAGTAGTGATTTCTAGAGATTAAAATAGCTTTATTTAGGACTTGGCTAAGTTTAGAAATGACGAACAAGGTTTTGTTTGGTTTACTGTGACTTGAGAAATTAGATAAGGATTCTCAACATACAATTTAATTTACTTAGCATACTTTCTCAACCCTTCATCAATTTTGTTTAGGCTTTGGGCTTTAAAATAGTTCAACCTAAAATAAGAATTCCAATGCCTATTTATTCTTAATTACTAACAAACGAATGTTATCCTTCAACAAGGCTTTACATAAACAAAATCATAGCCCAATTAACCAAATTCCTTTATGAATATATATTTAAACTCTAAACTATTATTCTTAAGGAAATATATTAATATCAAATAATCTTTTATTTAAAATAAAAGATCTAACCTAACTAAATGTTTTATTTTCACTTAAATCTCTAAATTCTTTTATTTAAGCATTTTAAAACATTTCATTCATTTTCTAAAGATAGAAAATCTCCAATTTAAATAATTTGAGAATTAAAAAGAATAAAAATCCAAATTCTTTATTTAAAAATTTTGAATTCGACTTTTATTGATATTATAATAGTCATATCTAACTTTTGGATAAACTTCCCTTTAAATCTTAAATTCATAATTAAAATTTATTAATCAAGTACTAATTAAATAATTATTAACAGAGTTGTTACAGACTCCTCCCTTAAGAAAATTACGTCCTCACAATTCTCTTTAGATAGAAGTCTATAACAGAAATATATATTACCAATAGTAATATATCCATTAAAATAGTCTTATAACAAAACTATCTACAATCAAATTCAAAATCTACAATCAAGTTGAAATCCATACAATCCTCTTACTGGTTAATATTAGAATCATTTATCATATGTTATATATTTAAATAAGCTCAATCATTAACTTTTACTTTTTGTATATGAAAATTTTAGTAAAAATTTCCCGAGTGTTAGGATTTACGGAAAAATTCGACGGAGTCTCTTTTGTTTGGAGGGTCGTTTGCAATTTCACAAATATGATATATATATATATGTGTGTGTGTGTGTGTGTGTGTGTGTGATATACGTCGACCACACGGTCGGAAACACAATATATATTAATATTTCTAGCTTTTGAATAAACTTCCCTTTAAATCTTAAATTCATAATCAAAATTTATTTAATCAATTACTAATTAGATTATTATTAACAGGGTTGTTATAGTGTCTAGGCAGGGCTTGATGCAAAAATGTTATAACCTATTTGGCTTCACTCTTGACAGAGAGATAGTGTGAGATGAAATGATCGAAAACGTGATACATATACGAGACTTAGTTTCCATATACGATCGTCTATTTTGAACTTGATAGTCGATTAGTCGATTATCGAACCTAACCAAATTAACTTGGGAAGTATCTAAAAGCTTCATGGTTTCATACTATTTGAGAACCTCCTGGGAAGAGCATTGGTATGAAATGTCTCTAGCTTTAAGAACGCATATATACAAGATCCCCTGAAGAGGACTCCTCTTTATATATTGTTCATTTACTTACTTAAAGAACCGGAATTCAGTTAACACAAAATTCATCAATATAGATTGAAGAGACTAGAATTGGTAAGTGTTTTACTTATCGAAAACCACTTCAAAACTGATATACAGGTTCTATTTTTTGGAAGCAGTTGTGAAGTAGAATGTTATAAGTTGAACTGCCTATCCTAAGGTTAAGTCCAAGGGAGAGGTCAGTGTTAGCATTCGTCGGACGACTTATGCTAGAACCCATATAGAGATTCGTGATATTTTCAAGATGTTGGAATCCATTTAGGGATTCATGTTCTGTTAAAGTGATGAAGGCTCGTGTGAGAAATGCGGAATGTGACCTCGACATCGAAAATGGCAAAAGACATAGTAGGATGCATAACCCGATGTTCAGCTAACCCATGATGGGGTATATCAACTCTAAATCTAGAGTATGCTTATCGATGTTACTTGCGAGAGTTGATGGTACTTGGTTCCATATTGTTCATACCAATGTTTGTGCATGGACCAGTTGTGTTTACCTTATGTTATATTTTATCTAGAGGTATACGACGCTCGAAAGGTAATTTTTGGTCCTTATGCATGGAGTTCAGATTTGGCTTGACCGAAGAGATCTCCATACAAAATCCGTTATGCAAACATACCTTAGCAGCTTTGATTGTACCCTCAATATTTTTGTGGTGTGATCAATGTAAGCATCATGGTTATTTTCTGATTTATATTCTACACCTTAGACATTATCTATTATATAACCATACGTCTTATTAATTATGTGGTTCTTTTAAGGGGATAACAGTTACAGGATTCCGTGCGATCTCAAAAGTGTTGTTATATGCTATACAAATATTTCTTGAGTTTCTCATACTAGATTATGTCTGACATGTGGTTTTGTTTTCCTTAAATTACTCATGTGCTCTTATGTAGTTGGATGTTCATTGGAGCTCGAGGAGACAAGCTAAATGTTTCACATACCGTAGTGTTCTTATTTCCACTGCGTTACTATTATGTGTATATCAGCATTTGTAAGTACATGTTATTATAACTAGCCAGGAGGATGATAGTATTTAGAATTATAACTCTAAAATGCTACGTATCTTAGAGTGACAGTTTGTATTGTCTTTTGATGTTATATGTCATCGTTATGCTGTGAGAATATGATATTATATTCCTTTTTTAGTTTTTTTATTTTTCCCTAACAATCTGTCTTTCCAACAGTTGGGTGCTCGGCACGAAAATACCATGGAAGTATTAGTGTCGACATTCGGGGGTCGAAAAGGCGAGTCGTTACATCTATTATCAGAGCTGAAGGTTAAGCAAGAACCTTGGATATGGTTGGGTATGACTCATTAAGAAATAGGGTAATGGAATGTCCTAGCATGAGTTGAGTGTATTATATATATATGAAAGTGTATTTGTATTTGTTATAGCATATGCCTTAAAGGTAATTCCAACTACGAAAATTAAAGATCTAATATAAGATAACTTATATGAGTGTGAATTATTAAAGTATGGTTTAATTAATGTAAGGATTTAATGATGTTCATTCATTACCCCTAATTAACTAGTTAAGTTGTGCTTGACTAGTTTATGATCATTGCTATTTGTAGAATGATTTGACATGCTCGACCAGTTTATGAGCAGTATTATCATTTGTAGATTTATTAGATTAGTCATGCTCGGCCAGTTTGTGAGCATTGACTATTGTTTGTTGATTGTTGATTTATGCTCGACCAGTTTATGAGCAATTTTGCCTTTTTCACTGCTTGGGTTAGGTTGACATATATGTATGAGCATTGAAACGAACACCTTGTGAATTAAATTTCACAGTTTGACTATAAGTCGTTCGGTGACAATGTTGGTTAAAAGTTAACTTTAAGAAAAGTTGTTTATTATAATCTAGAGGAAAGATAAGTTATTTTGGGGAATTGAAATGACCCTCCTATTTCCACCCTAATTTCATAAGGATTTTTTTTTTAAGAGATGTTATATAGATATATCATTCATTACAAATATATTTCCCAGGGTCATTTTCTTTCTCCAATAAACAAAATATATCCAGGATCTTTCACAATATAAAAATATTGTTTTAAATCTAAATCATTCCTAACATACATATATGAAGATATCTATGTTATATTCTACTAGAATCAGAGTATGATAATATGTAAGTAGAAATCCTTTTAAATCTATTAAAATGTGATAATTCCCTTTTAAAAGATTAATTATTGTATCCTGATTTTTGACCATAAAATCCACTGAAAACATGTACTTTAGTCTGTTATTATAATTAAGAAATGATCAAGTAATAATCAGTGGAAAGCAAGCTTATAATATGGATGATTGTGTTAAAGTCTGTATAATATCAAACTCAGGCTAAAAGAAAGTGGATCATAAGTGAACACAAGCAACATCTAGGCGTAATGGAAACGCGCCTAACTTATACATGAGAGGTCACGAGTTCGAGTGCTATGCTGGTCGGTTCAAACCCAATTTTTGTTTTTCTTTTTATTTTTCTCCTGTATGGTTTGAAATCTGATACCTACCTAAATCTGCACATATATATTTAATTTTTGCCTATAATCTAACATACAAAACAATATTTCTTACTTTATTATTTTTGAAACCCTTTCCTACAATTGTTCTAGGAATTTATGTTTATATTTTTGCCCAAATATCAACATGTACACAGATATACATGTACATGTCAATATCTTTGCTCATTTTCCAGAAAACTGGGTGAAACAATTGCTAAATGTACTAAGCTTTTGAAATGCATTTTTATTTTCATAATACAATCTATCATGATCAACCAATACTTCATTTATTTGAAGCTGGTTAACTCATGTATCCTGTATCTGCTACACACTAGTTCAAAGCAATGGAGATACCATTCATTGCATTCTGTCTGAAGCTTTTAAAAACATTTTACTTTTCTCAATACGATTCAGAAATGAATTCAAACTTATTTACAAAGCATTTCAGTAAAAAGAAACTAAAATCCTTTTAAGTTTACTTCTAGCTAAATCCAGATTTTATTCTAAAACTCAGTACTCTGTTATGTCTCAAGATTAGCTAATACATAATACAAATTATGCAAAACAGTAGCTCACATAATTGTATATTTCTTACCAGATTTATATAGCTGATACTTGAGCATATTTTTCTTGTTTATGTTTCAGACACTTCTCCAAAAACAAATCAAACCTTAACACACATCAATTTCGACAGAACAACTAATTTAATCTGACACTTTACAGAACATAAGAGCAACTTGGTCACTAATCCATAAAATATTCAATACATGACTGGAAATCTTAGAAACATAAAATTTTTCCTGAATACATGCAGATATAATCAATTTAAGCTCTTATTGAAACTAGCTAGCATGTTCATTCACTCCTCCATAATAGCCATAACTTCATTTTTTACTTAGTGCCTGGGTTACCTGAAAGAGCATGAGTGGCTGCCTCATTTTAAAATGAGACACCCCATATGCCATGAGCAAACAAGGGTCAGATCTATGATCTGGTATGAGTAACATCAAAACATTCATGATATTAAGCAATAGAGAATATAAGGGTACTAACTTGTTATTTAAGCAAATTTCTGCAATCAATTACTTTAACATGGTATAAATAAGTTGATTCAGGTATGATATATTCATCTATCTTTCTTCACTTGCATACATAATCATGCAAACATAATTATCTATCTGCAACATTTGCATTCACTGGAACCATCATGGTTCCTTACCAACCAACCTAAGAAATTTCATATTCCTATTTCTTCATTTACAGGTTGTCTAATTCAATTTAAATTCCTGCCTCATCTGCTATTAAGGAATCACGGGGACACATTGCAATGAACTAATTCACATCATTGCACAAAGATCTCAGGGCTTAAACAAACCATGTGCCAACTTGCATACTTCAAATATGACAAGCATTCCAGCAGCCTTCTTGGCCTTCCCTTCCCTAGTTTATTTACTAGTGTATTGTCTTAAATCCTATCATCAAATATGCTAAGTGAACATGTCACTGCAAACATGGAAACATCCATAATCTTTCCTAGCATAATTCTCCTCAGAAATAAGCAGACAGTTATTTCCTAAATGGGGTCAACATGTCTTGATCTTAGTAAAATATAAGAATATTTTCAACTGTAAAAGAGGCATGGCATGTTCTTATTATATTGATCTGCAAGCCTTTATGATTGATTCAGATTCAGGATCTGGTTCAATCATAATTTTAGCTTGTGGGTTTCTTCCTCTTTTTTTTTGATTTGATTAAGGGCTCAGCACTTAGAAAATTTCTATTGCACCCTTAACATTTTTCTTCTCAAGCCTCAGCACTTATACCAAGTATAATGCAGCTCCCAACATTTTTTTTTGTAAAGTTGCCATGCCATATATCTATAACAGTTGAGAGTATTCTCTATATAATTTTAAGATCCTAGACTTTAATATTTATGAGTATAAATAAAACAGTATGATACACATCCAAAGACAAATGTCTCAACCAATCAAAGATCATCAAAATCATCCATATTAAATCATATCAGATTTAAAATAAGACATCCAAAAAGCATTGATGAAATCATATACATCAAAACCAGAAATATATATAAATGGCAATAAAAAGTGGCTGCCTCATCTCAGGTCTTAATGCCATGAACTCAGTGAGGTTACTCACCTAAATATTTCTTCTTATTAATCCAGAAAATCCTTGTATGAGTGTTTTCTCCTTCCTTCCAATATTTTTCTTCCTTTCTTATTTTTGTGCAGCTCGGGGTAAAGATAATTCTACTGGCTAAAACTGCCTATTTATATGCATTTTTTTCCACTAGGGTTTTGTTAAAACAGAATTCCATTTCTGTCCTGGCTAGCATCATGCATTTTTCATTCATAATACCCTGGCCATATCAACCAATTTAAAGGCTGCATTTTCTTTCTTTTACTTTTCAGAAAATGGCCACTCACCTAGTCATGTTAAAAGTGTGACTATCCTATTTTATTTTTTAATTATTCCTGAGAATCCCCTTTGCTATTTTTGCCTGCACAAGCATATTGACTTGTATCACATTTCATGTCATTTTAATGTTATAGTTTCACTTGCATATATATATATATATATATATATACTTTTCAGTACTTAAAAATGTATATTTGTACACATATCTTATCTAGGCTTATTTAATTCCTCTTTAATTTCAGAAACATATGCACTTATATGTATACAGGTTTACAAATCCTTATAATATATATATATATATGTATAATTTTCTTTTCTGGGTTTTAAATAAAATCTGTTTACCGATTTAAAGTAAAACTTACTTTTCTTATTTTCTAAGATGATCCATATAATTCCAGAAATCAAATATTCATGTTGCAAAATCATGTTTGTATTGCTTTTTAATTCTTGTTTTAAATCCAAGAAATCTGGAGTTCTTCCTTGTGCCATTTCAGTGTGCACGTGCACACATATACTTGCACACTATTTATTCCAGAAATTTCACCATATTTAAATCTAAATATTTCAAAAATTAAATCATTTTACAAAAATGATTTTTCACAAAATTTTGGGGTATTTCATTCACCCCTCCTTTTAGGAATTGTGTCCTCACAATTTTTTTTCTAACATTTATAACAAGCATCATTTTCTTTTCTGAAAACTTATCAAACATATGCATAAGCAAACAAATTCAACCATATCAACCATGCATAACAAAAAAAATTTCCAGAAAAAAAAATTACCTTTTAATTTGCAAAAAGCTTAGGATAATCCATTCTAATCTTATCCTCTAACTCCCATGTGCAGTCATTAGGATCACTACTCCATTGGATCTTAACTAGTTTCAAGGTTTTGCTCCTTAATTTCTTTTCTTCCTTGGCTATAATCCCCACTGGTTCTTTTTCATAAACCAAGTCAGGATTTATTTGAATTTTGGTATGCTCTTCCAAAATGTCTTCTTTATCATGTACCCATCTTCTAAGTTGGGACACATGAAAAACATTATGCATTGCTTTCATTTCCTCTGGTAGTTCTAATTTGTAAGCCAATGAACCAATTCTTTCCAGAATTTTATAGGGTCCAACATACCTTGGTGTAAGCTTACCTTGCTTGCCAAATCTCATGACTTTCTTCATAGGTGAAACCTTGATGAAAACAAAGTCTCCCACTTCATATTCCACTTGCTTTCTCTTCCTATCTGCAAATTTCTTTTGCCTATCTTGAGCTGCTGCTATTCTTTTTCTTATTAACCCAATTTTCTCTGTAGTTTCTTTAACATATTCAGGTCCAAGAACAGCCCTTTCTCCAGTCTCTACCCAGCATATAGGTGATAAACATGGCTTGCCAAATAAGGCTTCAAATGGTGCCATCCCTATGGTGCTTTGGTAACTGTTATTGTATGTGAATTCAGCTAGATGGAGGTGGTCTTCCCAGTTGCCTCCAAAGTCCAGTGTGCATGCTCTCAACAAATCCTCTAAGACTTTGTTCACCACCTCAGTTTGACCATCTGATTGTGGATGGTAGGCAGTGCTTAAGCACAATTCACTCCCCATGGCCTCTTGAAAACTTTTCCAAAACCTTGAGGTGAAGATGGTATCCCTATCACTCACAATGGTTTTGGGTATGCCATGCAACCTTACTACCTCTTTCATGAATATTTGAGCCAATTTTGGAGCATTTCTTTCTGTTTTAACTGGGATAAAATGTGCTACCTTAGTTAGCCTATCCACTATTACCCATATACTTGTGTTTCCCTTCTTAGATCTAGGCAGACCATCTATGAAATCCATAGATATGTCCTCCCACTTCCACTGTGGTATACTAAGGGGCTGCAATAGTCCTGATGGCCTTTGTGCCTCTGCCTTGACTTGTTGGCAAGTCATGCACCTTGCAACATGTCTGGCCACATCTGACTTCATCCCCTTCCACCAAAGATTTCTTTTCAAATTTTGATACATCTTGGTGCTACCTGGGTGTATGGAGTACTTACTCCTATGGTACTCATTTAATATTTCCTCCTTCAATTCTATATTTTCTGGAACACATATCCTATTTTTATTCCTTAAATAACCATTTTTATCAATTTGATAATTTATTACTTCCTCCCCTTTTGATATGAGCATTTTCTTTTCCACCATGTTTAGGTCTTGTTTCTGCATTTTCCCAATCTTAAGAAGTAAATCTGATTGCAGAGATATCATACTTAATTTCCCTTTACCTTCACCTTCTTCAATGGACATCATTTGTACCCCACTGTTTTCCTCAATTTCCAAATCAGTAAGTATAGACAAATCCTTAAATTCTTCCATCATCAACATGGCTACTTTGGCATGTTGTCTACTCAAGGCATCTGCAACTTTATTTGCCTTGCCTGGTGTATACAGTATATCTAGATCATAGGCAGCTAGGAACTCTACCCATCTATGTTGCCTCATGTTCAAATCTTTTTGTGAGAATAAATATTTCAGTGCCTTATGATCAGTGTACAAAATGAATTTGGCACCTAACAAATAATGTCTCCAAAGTTTCAAAGCATACACAACTGCTGCTAGCTCAAGATCATGGGTTGCATATCTGGTTTCATGTGGCTTTAATTGCCTAGATGCATAGGCTACCACCTGGTCTTGCTGCATCAACACAGCCCCTAACCCAGAGCCACTTGCATCAGTGTACACAACCAAATTTTCATTTCCTTCTGGCACTCTCAATACTGGTGCATTAATCAGAGCTTTCTTTATTTTGATAAAAGCTTGCTCACATTTTTCTGTCCATACAAAGGCTTGGTTCTTTCTAGTTAAATTGGTAAGTGGTGATGATATTTTTGAGAAATCTTTTATAAATCTCCTATAATATCCTGCTATCCCCATAAATGACCTAATCTCACTGATGGTACTAGGCCTTTTCCATGCTTGGATTGCCACTACCTTATTAGGGTTTACTGATATTCCTTTGGCAGAGATAACATGCCCAAGAAAATGCACTTCTTCTTTCCAAAATGCACATTTTGAAAATTTTGCCTTTAAATCATTTTCCCTTAGTCTTGACAAAACTAAATGCAAATGATTTTTATGCTCTTCCACTGTCTTAGAATAAATCAAAATGTCATCAATAAAAATCAGTACAAACTTGTCTAAATAATCTCTAAATATTCTATTCATTAAATCAACAAAATATGAAGGAGCATTTGTCAAACCAAATGGCATAACCAAAAATTCATATAAGCCATATCTTGTGTTAAATGCAGTATACTTAACACTTGAGTCTTCAACCTTCATTTGATGGAATCCTGATGCTAGGTCTAATCTAGAAAATATTTTAGCTTCACTGAGTTGGTCAAAGAGATCATCTATTCTAGGCAATGGGTATTTATTCTTGATGGTTACTTTATTTAGTTCCCTGTAATCTATGCACATTCTCAAGGTACCATCATGTTTTCTTACAAACACTACTGGAGAACCCCAGCAGGAATTGCTTGGCCTTATAAATCCCTTGCCTTCTAATTCTTCCAACTGATTTTTCAATTCTTTCAGTTCACTTGGCCCCATTCTATAAGGTTTCTTGATTATTGGACTTGCTCCTGGAATGAGATTAATTTGGAACTCAACTGGTCTGTGGTGTGGAACACCCTTAACTTCCCCAAACACATCCAAGTATTCATTAACTATGGGAATTTCTTCAATGGTTAGTTTACTCAGATCTTTTTCTAAGTCAACTAAATGATACAATTTCCCTTCCTTAGCTACTTCACATAGAACTGTGATCCTCTGGCCTCTAGAATTTTGCAATGATATAGTGGATGAGTCTAAATTAATTATGGCTTTAAATTGCCTTAACCAATCTACCCCCAATATAACTCCTATATTTGGGTAATTTAAAACATATAAATTGGAAATAAAAATATTTCCTCCTATGTTTAACTCCACATCCACACAATTCATGTTCAAAACACTAGAACTCCCCAGGGGACTTTGTACAAGCAATGGGGTTTCAACCAATATGCAGTTTAATTTTAACACTTTAACTAATTCATAGGAAATCAAAGAGTGTGTTGCTCCAGTATCATATACTACTGGTATGGGTATGGCACAAATGAGTAATGTACCTTCCACTTGGCCATGATTTTCAGCATCAATTTTCACTGCAGATTTGCCTTTACCTTCCAAAGTTGCCAATTTCCCTTGCTGTTTATTCTCAGGACAGTTCATCTTCATATGCCCCTCTTTCCCACATAGGTAGCATTTGAAGGCTCCTCCTTTTAACTCTGGGCACCTTGGTTTGATGTGTCCTTCTTTTCCACAATGATGGCAAACCAATTTCTTCTTAGTATCATTGGCTTTTGTATCTTTACTCTTCCTGTTGTCTGCCTCCTCCTTCTTTTTATCATAAGGGTGATATCTTCCCTTATCCTTCTTGTTGTTGCTCTTAAAATTCCTATATTTCTCTCTTTCTTTTTCATGTTGTTCCAGTTTCAAGGCCAGATCAATTACTTGATCAAATGTTCTATCTGCATATGGTAGCATAGCTCTGCTAAGTCCTGGGTTCAGTCCTTTTATATACCTATCATTTTTGGATGCTTCATCTGCCACTAGCATTGCTCCATAATTGGATAGCCCCTCAAACCTTTGAGTGTATTCAGTGACATTCAAAGTTCCCTGTCTAAGTTTGATAAATTCTTCAAGCAAAATGGTCTTGGCTGATGCTGGTACAAATCTTGCCTCCAACATCTCCTTGAACTGATTCCAAGTGATTTCATTTTCATTTCTTCCAGCTATGATCACCTCCCACCAGCTTAAAGCTACCCCTTTCAGTTGTCTAGAAGCTACTTGCCTCTTCCTTTGGTCATCCAACTGCATGTCATTAAAAATCCTATCAAGTGTTCTCAACCACACTTGAATTTCCATCACACTCTCAGTTCCTTCAAAACTCTTGCCTCCCAAATTGGAATAAGTCTTCAGTAGTTTTGAAAGCTCTTCATGTGGGTTCTCAGGCCTATGCCCAATTCCTTCTCTTAAAACCCTCACAAATTCTTGCATATCAAGCATTTGGGGTGCACTGGGTCCTGCATTGTGATGAGATCCTCTTCCTACCATGGTCTGCTAACTAAATTCTGGGCAAATGGTATTAGTATATTATGAGTACTTCTATAATTTCTATTTTCTTATCTAAATTATTTCATCCAAAACAAACAGACATAATACATTTCTATAATACTTAACAATCAATGCAACCAAGTGCTCTGATACCAACTGAAATGACCCTCCTATTTCCACCCTAATTTCATAAGGATTTTTTTTTAAGAGATGTTATATAGATATATCATTCATTACAAATATATTTCCCAGGGTCATTTTCTTTCTCCAATAAACAAAATATATCCAGGATCTTTCACAATATAAAAATATTGTTTTAAATCTAAATCATTCCTAACATACATATATGAAGATATCTATGTTATATTCTACTAGAATCAGAGTATGATAATATGTAAGTAGAAATCCTTTTGAATCTATTAAAATGTGATAATTCCCTTTTAAAAGATTAATTATTGTATCCTGATTTTTGACCATAAAATCCACTAGAAACATGTACTTTAGTCTGTTATTATAATTAAGAAATGATCAAGTAATAATCAGTGGAAAGCAAGCTTATAATATGGATGATTGTGTTAAAGTCTGTATAATATCAAACTCAGGCTAAAAGAAAGTGGATCATAAGTGAACACAAGCAACATCTAGGCGTAATGGAAACGCGCCTAACTTATACATGAGAGGTCACGAGTTCGAGTGCTATGCTGGTCGGTTCAAACCCAATTTTTGTTTTTCTTTTTATTTTTCTCCTGTATGGTTTGAAATCTGATACCTACCTAAATCTGCACATATATATTTAATTTTTGCCTATAATCTAACATACAAAACAATATTTCTTACTTTATTATTTTTGAAACCCTTTCCTACAATTGTTCTAGGAATTTATGTTTATATTTTTGCCCAAATATCAACATGTACACAGATATACATGTACATGTCAATATCTTTGCTCATTTTCCAGAAAACTGGGTGAAACAATTGCTAAATGTACTAAGCTTTTGAAATGCATTTTTATTTTCATAATACAATCTATCATGATCAACCAATACTTCATTTATTTGAAGCTGGTTAACTCATGTATCCTGTATCTGCTACACACTAGTTCAAAGCAATGGAGATACCATTCATTGCATTCTGTCTGAAGCTTTTAAAAACATTTTACTTTTCTCAATACGATTCAGAAATGAATTCAAACTTATTTACAAAGCATTTCAGTAAAAAGAAACTAAAATCCTTTTAAGTTTACTTCTAGCTAAATCCAGATTTTATTCTAAAACTCAGTACTCTGTTATGTCTCAAGATTAGCTAATACATAATACAAATTATGCAAAACAGTAGCTCACATAATTGTATATTTCTTACCAGATTTATATAGCTGATACTTGAGCATATTTTTCTTGTTTATGTTTCAGACACTTCTCCAAAAACAAATCAAACCTTAACACACATCAATTTCGACAGAACAACTAATTTAATCTGACACTTTACAGAACATAAGAGCAACTTGGTCACTAATCCATAAAATATTCAATACATGACTGGAAATCTTAGAAACATAAAATTTTTCCTGAATACATGCAGATATAATCAATTTAAGCTCTTATTGAAACTAGCTAGCATGTTCATTCACTCCTCCATAATAGCCATAACTTCATTTTTTACTTAGTGCCTGGGTTACCTGAAAGAGCATGAGTGGCTGCCTCATTTTAAAATGAGACACCCCATATGCCATGAGCAAACAAGGGTCAGATCTATGATCTGGTATGAGTAACATCAAAACATTCATGATATTAAGCAATAGAGAATATAAGGGTACTAACTTGTTATTTAAGCAAATTTCTGCAATCAATTACTTTAACATGGTATAAATAAGTTGATTCAGGTATGATATATTCATCTATCTTTCTTCACTTGCATACATAATCATGCAAACATAATTATCTATCTGCAACATTTGCATTCACTGGAACCATCATGGTTCCTTACCAACCAACCTAAGAAATTTCATATTCCTATTTCTTCATTTACAGGTTGTCTAATTCAATTTAAATTCCTGCCTCATCTGCTATTAAGGAATCACGGGGACACATTGCAATGAACTAATTCACATCATTGCACAAAGATCTCAGGGCTTAAACAAACCATGTGCCAACTTGCATACTTCAAATATGACAAGCATTCCAGCAGCCTTCTTGGCCTTCCCTTCCCTAGTTTATTTACTAGTGTATTGTCTTAAATCCTATCATCAAATATGCTAAGTGAACATGTCACTGCAAACATGGAAACATCCATAATCTTTCCTAGCATAATTCTCCTCAGAAATAAGCAGACAGTTATTTCCTAAATGGGGTCAACATGTCTTGATCTTAGTAAAATATAAGAATATTTTCAACTGTAAAAGAGGCATGGCATGTTCTTATTATATTGATCTGCAAGCCTTTATGATTGATTCAGATTCAGGATCTGGTTCAATCATAATTTTAGCTTGTGGGTTTCTTCCTCTCTTTTTTTGATTTGATTAAGGGCTCAGCACTTAGAAAATTTCTATTGCACCCTTAACATTTTTCTTCTCAAGCCTCAGCACTTATACCAAGTATAATGCAGCTCCCAACATTTTTTTTGTAAAGTTTCCATGCCATAGATCTATAACAGTTGAGAGTATTCTCTATATAATTTTAAGATCCTAGACTTTAATATTTATGAGTATAAATAAAACAGTATGATACACATCCAAAGACAAATGTCTCAACCAATCAAAGATCATCAAAATCATCCATATTAAATCATATCAGATTTAAAATAAGACATCCAAAAAGCATTGATGAAATCATATACATCAAAACCAGAAATATATATAAATGGCAATAAAAAGTGGCTGCCTCATCTCAGGTCTTAATGCCATGAACTCAGTGAGGTTACTCACCTAAATATTTCTTCTTATTAATCCAGAAAACCCTTGTATGAGTGTTTTCTCCTTCCTTCCAATATTTTTCTTCCTTTCTTATTTTTGTGCAGCTCGGGGTAAAGATAATTCTACTGGCTAAAACTGCCTATTTATATGCATTTTTTTCCACTAGGGTTTTGTTAAAACAGAATTCCATTTATGTCCTGGCTAGCATCATGCATTTTTCATTCATAATACCCTGGCCATATCAACCAATTTAAAGGCTGCATTTTCTTTCTTTTACTTTTCAGAAAATGGCCACTCACCTAGTCATGTTAAAAGTGTGACTATCCTATTTTATTTTTTAATTATTCCTGAGAATCCCCTTTGCTATTTTTGCCTGCACAAGCATATTGACTTGTATCACATTTCATGTCATTTTAATGTTATAGTTTCACTTGCATATATATATATATATATATACTTTTCAGTACTTAAAAATGTATATTTGTACACATATCTTATCTAGGCTTATTTAATTCCTCTTTAATTTCAGAAACATATGCACCTATATGTATACAGGTTTACAAATCCTTATAATATATATATATATATGTATAATTTTCTTTTCTGGGTTTTAAATAAAATCTGTTTACTGATTTAAAGTAAAACTTACTTTTCTTATTTTCTAAGATGATCCATATAATTCCAGAAATCAAATATCCATGTTGCAAAATCATGTTTGTATTGCTTTTTAATTCTTGTTTTAAATCCAAGAAATCTAGAGTTCTTCCTTGTGCCATTTCAGTGTGCACGTGCACACATATACTTGCACACTATTTATTCCAGAAATTTCACCATATTTAAATCTAAATATTTCAAAAATTAAATCATTTTACAAAAATGATTTTTCACAAAATTTTGGGGTATTACAGGAATGGATACTTATGAAAAGATTATATATAAAAAGTGATTTTTTATAAGTATGGTTTATAAACATGGTTTATAGGATTTAAACTGATATTTTGAGAACTTAAATCCCGTTGTCTTTGAAAATGGTTTTCAAGATTTTAAAGAAAATAATAATAGTATATTTGAAAGTAAATATTTGGGAAATTGGTTTATGAAATTGAGATCATGGTACTTAGTAATATTTACAAAGTATTTGATACTGCTTTGAAAATGATTTTTGGTTGAGTATGAAAAGTATGATTCGGATGTACTAAACTAACTTCCGTTGCTTGAAAATAATTCTAGTGGTGATTGCAGCATCATCTGTGTAATTTTTGAGTTTCAAAGTAGGGAATGCTACAATAGTAGTTTGCTAAAGAGTAGGCTTTGGTAAAGTAAATTTAGATTTAATCCCGAAGTATGATTTGGTATTCAAAAGATATATGCATGTATTATTATTTCAATTGATTTGAAATTAAAAAACCCGGTATTTAGTTCAAAAGTTTTCTTTGAAGATTATGAAATAAAATTTCTATATGGAAAAGCTTAGTATGTATGCTATGTTGGGTACCCAAGTGGTAGTAGCATAACCCAAATAATTAAGAAAACATTTTCCTATTTTCTCTTTATAGCAAAATGTGTAATAAATAATTGAAACTTTGTTAAAATTATTTTATGGATACATGTATCATATGCATTAGGATAGTATGGTATGTGCATCATGTTATGATATGTTTGGCAGTTTTCATTTGTTAAAATGAAGCGGGATTTTCGGCAATTTTGGACAGTCAGAAACTTCCGAATCATTATAGAACTTGAAGCTAGGTGTTTTTGTGAAAAAATTAAAGTTGAGTTTTTGTAACTCTTGACTTGAGAAGGTAGTAAGTTAAAATAGGTTTTAAATGGTTAAACATACTTATTAAGTAAAAAAAATTGATGTTTTGTATATATACTCTTAGGATGTTGTGGAGTATTATACGACTAATAAAGTGAAGTAAGTTTTCATGAAATGTTTTATAAATTAAGTTATAAATATCTATAAACTAGAAGTTATGTTTTTATGAAATGATTCATAAATGATTTAGTATTGAATAAGAGTTGCTATTTGTATGAAGGAAAGTGATAAAAAGCAGTGTAGTTAAGAAACCAATGGAACAAAATGCGTAAGTAGTACATAGATCATTTTATTTGCATGACAGTTCTTGACCTAAGATTCGGGCATAAGATTTCAAGGTGATTTACACTGGTCCAAGTTAGAATTTTTCAATCGATTCTCTACGGCGAGCACTTGATATAGATTTTTGATATGATCTTGAAGTTTTCTATCATATTATATGACTATGTAAGGAGAATGAAGATTTCTAATCAAGGAATCTGATTGGAGTCTGCACTAGAAAGGTCAAATGATCTATAATAGTTTGGAAGTGAAATTATGTGATCAAGTAAGTGACCATATCATATATTGGTACGGATGATCCATGCACACTATATAGGCTTTTAGTATATTTGCATACTATTTTTTGTTGGCTTATGGAGAGTTTAGGGGATGGAACTTCGATTTGTTATGAGGTAGCATGAATAATCGACTAAGTAATGACCTAAGGCTGTTGAGCGTAAGGTACGCTTAGTAAGTTATTTATCGTCCTTGTGCGATAAGAGGATTTGTGAACTTGAGCCAAATGTGAGCTATGTTTGCTAGTAATTTTGAATACTGTTAAGTATTGCAATTTGATTGTTCCCTTTTTTGTTTGTGTTGGAATTTTGAGGAAGAAATGTTTCAAGTATGGAAAATGTAACGACCCGGAATTTTGGACACTTCGTTTTTAAATATCTGAATTATTTAAATATTTGAATCTTGGATTAAATGTGATTACACTGATTTAATAATCTCATTAACCTCCTTTTACGTAATAACTAATGATGGTAAACTTGTTTAAGAAAAATATTTACAAAAATAAATACTTTAAAGAAATATCGATAATGTGACCAAAATTCGTTTTATTGATAAACAACTTTTTACTTGATAGAAGTTGTTCATATTTTTTTTACATACACTAAAACATTTATAAAATCATTAATATGAAATAAAAAAAATTCCATTTATGGAAAATAAAATCTAGATGATGTCATGCATGATGTATTAGATAGATATTTGTATGTGAGGGTAAAGGATAATTTGCCAAGAAAAATGAGGTGTAAAGTAAAAATCATGCAAGGCACATGGAGGGAGACTCTTTTGGCTAGAAATGGGAGGGGTAAAGGAGGGCTTAGGCATCTATTAACACTTCATCAATTACAAAACCTTTAAATGTAACAAAAGAAAAAATTTATGGAAGTGGATTAGCACTAATCCACTTTGTCTTCGCTAACCTTTCTTTAATTAGTTCAAATCTCTTTCAAACTTTCACCAACACCTTAGAACATCTTAGGAAGCATGGATCTAACGTCAAAGTAGAAGAATGATGAGAGAAAATGGGGTGACCTATGTTTGGCCGTGAGCATATATGAGGAGAGGGTGGAGTTGCCTAGTGTTTTTAGTGCTAAAGGTTGGATCTTTGGATGTTTGAGTAAGGTAGGATGAGTTCATGGGTTTGTTTATGATTGGGCTTGTTTTAGGCTTGGATTTGGGTGAGTTATCTAACTATCTTGTATGTATATATTATGTGTGTGTATGTGTGTGCAAATACAAAGTTAAAGTGAAATTAACTAACTAAAATTATAAACTTTGGACCCTCTTGCTTTTGAAAGCAAATGACAACTTTATATTATATAATATCACTCCTATTACATTCTATAACATGTGGTCTAGTCTTAACTTGATGTTTAAATGGTTGTTTGTATTGTGTGTTGAATTGAAGTATGTTTGAAAGTGTTTGAAGCAAGAATAGTCGTTGTAAGTGCACTTTGATATGCCTTAACTTTAACTTGTGTAAATGGAAGATTTATGATCTTAACTTGATATAACTTGTTTTATTTTTCTCTACGCATATTATGGTGTGTGGAAAAATAAATAAATGGTTTGGAAAGTTAAAGGAATGTTGAAACAAAATTGTGAAAGTTAGAAGCGAAAAGATCGCTACGGATGCACTTTAAAAATGCCTTGTGTTCGGGGATTTTTAAAGTCAACTTTGAAAGACATATTAAGGGCTTCTTTTCATTTTTAATAAGTACTATAATTGTTCTTATTACTAAAAAAATACTGAAGTTTAATTTCGTTCACTAACTTGTGAAATAAAGTTGCAAATATTTATAACGAGAAGAAGGTCGCTATATAAGCACTTTGAAGTAGCTTGTTTTCGGGAATTTTGTAAATAAATTGGGATTTATCATTATGGGTTTCTTTCCATGGTTTTTAAGTACCCTAAGGTTGGTACTTACTGTAAAAATTTCAAATCTTAAATAGATTATTTAAGTGGTGAAAACTGATCACAAAGATCGTGCCTTTCTATGGTGTTTCTTTGTCAATGACTTTTAACAGCATTTATAAATGCTGTAGGAAGTTGCTTGAGGTTTTAATTGCCTAAAAATGATATTTAAATTTGGTATTTTTCCCTAATCTTTTTAGAGATTTTTTCTAACATATTTTTTAGTATTTTAAAGTTGATTTGAAGTTTGAATATATTTTTAATAATTATATATGTATTTTTAAATTAAAGGGTTTTAAATTATAAAAACATGTTTTTTATTTTTTCATCAAATTGTAAATTAGTTATTTTCAAGTAATATTTTACATAGATATTTAAAACCTATTTATATGTATTTTTAAAGTATTTTTATATGTAAGTTTGAAAAAAGTAAGTTAAGCATTTTGTAAAAGGATAAGAGATAGTTTTGGATTATAACACTTATGTTATAATAAATGGTTTTGTGAAATCATTAACGTGTATATTGCCTTGTTTAATAAGTGTAGATATACTACGGTCTTTAAAAGGAATGTTTTAAAGATAAGGTTGAGTATAAATGGTTTTGGGTTTGTTGTGACAATGTGTTAATAACATTCGTCTTTAACCCTTTTTTATTATACTTATGAACGTAAATAGATCTTTGAAAAGAATGTTTAAAGATAAACATAAGTGAAATGGTTTCCGATTTATCGTAATAATGTTTTTAATGACATTTGTTTTTAACTCATCAAAGTATACTTTTGCAAGTGTGAAATCTTATTTAAGATTTGTGAATATTCTTATATCGTTTGGAATAAGAATATGGATACATTTCTAAGTATTGAAAATAGCACAAATGAATAGTAGAAATTGATAAATGAAGTTTTATTAGGTAAAAGAAGTTTTTACTAATAAAAGCGGTTTTAATTAATAAAAGGATTAATTAAATAAAAAGTGGGTTTGAAGTCGCTTATGTAACTTAATCGTGTTTTGTGTGACTTGATTGTGTTTTGTGTGTTTACACATTTATGGAAAGCATTTAGTCATGTACTTAGCACTAAAGCCGCCGAGTGGACTTATCTATCTGTGAGAGTTAAGAATGAAGTGTCTAGGCAAGGCTTTGATGTAGTCAGTGCTCTAACCTACTTGGCTTCACTCTTGGCCAAGGGATAGTGTGAGACAAAAAGGACGAAAACATGATAAGTATACGAGCCTTGGTTTCTATATACGATCGTCTATTTTGAACTTGATAGTCGACTACTAAACTTAACCAAATTAACTTGGAAAGTATCTAAAAGCTTCATATTTTCATACGATTTGAGAACCCCAAGGAGGAGCATTGGTACGAAACGTTTATGGCTTTAAGAATTTATATATACAAGATCCCTGGAGAGGAGTCCTCTTTATATATTGTTTGTTTGCTTCTTAAAGAACCGGAATTTAGTTCAGAAATTCATCGATTTAGTTTTGAAGAGACCGGGATCGGTAAATGTTTTATTCATCGAAAACCAATTCAAAACTGATATACGGGTTCTATATTTTGGAAGCGGTTGTGAGGTGGAATGCTATAGAGTTGAAATGTCTATCCTAAGATTAAGTCCAAGGAAGAGGTCGGGATTAGCATTCGTCGGACGATTTAAGCTGGAAACCATGTAGAGATTCGTGATATGTTCGAGTTGTTGGAATCAATTTGGACATTCGTGTTTTGTTCGCGTGATAAAAACTCGTGTGAGAGATGCCGAACGTAACCTCAACATCAAAAATGGCTAAAGACATAGTAGGCTGCACAGCCCAGGGTTTAGCTAACTTGCGACGGGTTATATTGACTCCAAATCTAGAGTATGCTTATCGACATTGTGCGTGGAAGTTGATGGTACTTGATTCCACATGGTTCATAATACTGTTCATGCATGGACCAGGTGTGTTTACCTTATGGTATATTTTATCTAGAGATATACGACGCTCGGAAGGTAGTTTCCAGTCCTTGTGCATGGAGTTCGAATTCGGCTTGAATGAAGAGATCTCCATGGAAAATCCGTTATGTGAACATACCTTATCGATTTTGATTGTACCCTCAATATTGTTGTGGTGTGATCAATGTAAGCATCACGGCTATTTTCTGATTTATATTCTACACCCTAGGCACTTTTTATTATATCACCATATGTACTTATTAGATCTGTGGTTCTTTTAAGGAGATAACCTTTACGGCATTCCGTGCGATCTCAAAAGTGTTGTTATATGTTATACACATATTTCTTGAGTTTCTCATACCTGACTTATGTCTAACACGTGGCTTTTGTTTTTCCTAGATTCTTTATGTGCTCTTTCAAGTAGTTTGAGAAAGGCAAGCTTTAGTTGGATGTTCATTGGAACTCGAGGAGACGAGATGGATGTTTCACCTACCGTAGTATTCTTATTTCCGCTGCATTACTATTATGTATATATCAGCATTTGTGATGACATGTTGTTATAACTGTCCGGGCTAATGATAATATTTAGAATTGTAACTCTAAAATATTATGTATCGTAGAGTGATAGTTTGTACTGTTCTTTGATATTATATGTTATTTTTTCGCTGTGAGATTCTGATATTGTGTTTTGTCTTCCTTGTTCTGTTTAATTTTTTTTACCCTAGCAATCTGTCTTTCCGGCATTTGGTAGCTTGGCACATGAATACCGTTGATGTATTAGTGTCGACATTCGGGGATCGAAAAGGCAGGTCATTACATCTGGTATCAGAGCTGAAGGTTAAGAGAGAACATTGGCTTTGGTTGGGTATGACTCATTAAGAGATAGGGTAATATAATGCCCTAGCATGAGTTAGGTCTATTTTACATATAAGAGTGTATTTGTTATAGCGTATGCCTTGAAGGTAATTCCAATCACGAAAATTAAAGATCTAACATAAGGTAACTTATATAAGTGTTATTAAAGTATGGTTTAATTAATGTAAGGATTAAAGATGTTTATTCATTACTCCTCATTAGTTAGTTTAACTTATATAAGTGTATTTACCCCTAACAATCTGTCTTTTCAGCACTTGGGTGATCAGCACGTAAATACCGTGGATGTATTAGTGTCACATTCAATGGTCGAAAAGATGGATTGTTACACAAATAATGTGCAAGATTATCCAGACTCATATCCTCCTTCTTGTGGCTAAGGATTTTCCTTTGATCCTTCCAAAAGGGGAGAAGTTTGTCTATTATGTATGAGACTTTTATTTCCTCATCCATATTCATGTTATGTTGGTTGAATTAGTTTACGATATGCATAATATCATCGAATTGCTCTAGTATTGGCCAAGTTTCAATCATTTTATAATTAAAGAATTTCATAGCTAAAAATTTCTTACTACTTACATCATCCATTAGATAACTAGCCTCAAACGCATTCCAGGCTTATTTGGTGGTTGATTTATTATTGTACACATCGAACAGAGTATCCGTCATTGTATTGCATATGTGCCCCTTGCATACATAATCATCATGCTCCTATTTTAGTCTTGATTGTGCTTGCGCAATAGTCTCATCTTCTATTTCCGCTGGCTTTGGCATTGTAAGAACATAAACCACATTTAATCTAGCCAACAAAAAATGCATCTTCTTCTACCAACGTACGAAATTAACGTCATCGAACCTTTCCCATTTGGTGAAATCAGAAGCGAACTCTCTCAAACTGTGTGGTGTCATTGTCAAATAACGTCTTAAGATTGATGTCGGAATTCTTCGATCTGGCAAAGAGACAATAGTCATAATTTGCAAAGTAAGAGAGATCCTTCAAGACATGTCGCTGATACTCTCCTTAAGACATTATTTGCCATCACCACTCGTTTTAACAAACGGATGGGTGCTGTGAGTTAAGGCAAATCGTCTTTCAAGATACAATGGAGCCGGGATAATTAATCTCTTTAATCAACGACGATTGCACTATCGAAATCGATTCAAACTATCGTCTGAATTGACTGCAATGACAATAGTATCGAGTTACCGATCCGTAGCAGTACAAACCCGAATTAATATTGAATGAAATAAGAGAGAAGGGAAGGAGATTCGAAACTAAAGAAGAAAAAATTTCTAAAACACTTTCCATGTGTTCCTATTTATAGTTGCGAAGAGATGTCTTTTCGTTTTTGAAAAGTTGTGTTTCCCGCCAAACGACGCGTCCTTTTGTTTGAATTCAGACATCTTGGCATTTTCAAACAGTCGCGTCTTCCAGTTAGACTGCGACGGAGTGCGTGTGTGGTGGTTATGCATGACTTCCTTCATCACAAAAGAGTAAGCATTGGATGTCCAAAGAGCCCAACCTTCTCCTGAAAAATCTATATTTAAGCATATATATTTCTTTCTACTCTATGATATTCTAATCTCATATTCTTTCTGTTCTCTTTCTCTTCTTCTCATCTACAACAAAATAACTCATACGAATATTTTATAAAAATTTCACTAACATTGCAGTATCATTTTATGAATTGTGGTAGCATTTTATGATTTGTGGTAGCATTATGAACTGTATTAGCTTGTCAGTCGAAGTATGTATTAGCTTGTCAGTCGAAGTATGTATATTTTAACTCATAATACTATTTTGTAGCATCATTTTATGAATTGTAGTAGCATTTAGGGGTGAGATATGCATAACTTAGCTCACATTGCTATTTTGCAGCAGCATTTTTGGACACAGCAATGATATTATATAATATCAGTAATCACAAGTTCACTTACCGATTACCATGACTTAGTGCCTTTTATTGATGCTTTACTATCATATATGCTCGAGTCTATGAGAGTTTATGTTGCATTTTCTTTTGATTTTCTATGCGAGCCAATTGGAAGAAGACTTGTTTCCTCCCTTTTGGATTATTTATATAGCACCGCCTCTTTCTTCTACTAGTTCGGATTATTTTGCAGATGAATCCTTAATAAAAAGTGGATTGAATTTTTTTGCAAAAAAGCATTTTGATTGGATGAATGCAGCGAAGCAGTAAATTTAAATTTCGGATTGAAGGGATTTTCTCTGCTAAAAACGAAATCAAATTTGTCCTAAAACAAAATTCCCCAATCTGAAAAGCAGAATTACTGCTTTAATACTTTCTAGTTGCCATTTTTCCAAAATTGACATGTGTTGCAAAATTCTGAGAGAATGTTGTATTTCTCAAGCATTATACGTGAACATTAGTTTTGTACCAACACATGGAATGTATAACATAAAACACAGCCTTGAAAACTGTGATGAAAGCGTTATTCATGCAGTTATCATTTTGTAACCAAATGGGAATACTTAATTTTCAAAGTCTACGAGCACAGACACAACAATAAACCAAGACTCACCTGAACTTTGCATAATTTTCAGCAATACAGAAACCCAATATAGTCGTTCGACGTTTGTCTGTATAACCAATGTTAGGTCTAATTGGTTATCCAAAACCAAAAGAGAAACGAGCGGAGAATATGACGTATCAATTTAAAACATAATTTGATATCGTTAATACCAATAATGCATCGACATGAGAAACACTAATTTATTCACAATCAAACTATGGTGCATAACCACTCGTATGTTCATGCAATTGAGCTACTCAAACCATTCCAAATACCAGTAAAGAAGAATAAAATGAATTTTTTTTTTGTTCTCACTCTCTGATGCAACAACGGATAACTGAAATGGATAAAACTGTGAAAGTAGCGATCGATGGAATAGAAGATACCGAATGGCCCAAATCCGTTGATCCAAATATGTCGAATTCTAGCTATCCCAAACACGTTGATCGCGCACGATACCGTGTTTAAAGATCTACGATTCTTCGTACGTTGATCTAGCGCACTAGATACCGTGAATCGGCTTCATCAGTCGTTGAATCGAGCGCACTTGATTACCGAAAGTGGAGATAGGAGATCACACTCAACTACCAATTTAATGAAAGCACAAAGCTAACAAACAAAAGTTTTATTCAAAATCAACTTACTATTACAAATGACACCACCCCGCTATTTATAGAGGTTATAACTCAACACGACTCAACAAATTACAACACCTAGGTCGGCAGCGACCTAACACTTGCGACCTAAAACAAACACATTACAAACATTACAATACACGACTTAAGATAGGTCGTTAACGACCTAACCTTTACAACATCAAACGACTTAAATGTACAACACAATGACTCAATGACCTTGCGTCTTCAAAAGATACGCGGCTTCCAGAATCTGCGACATAAGTTTCAGTATCACGCTTGCGACCTAAAGATCCAGGCTTCAGCGACCTATGGTACGTCGTTCGCGACCTAAGAAATAGCACGCATGCGACCTAAAGGTGTTCGCGACCTAGTTGCTTGCGGTATTGTCTCTTTCACGACCTAGGGCGCGCTTTATTACTTCAACGACCTTGGCGTTAGGTCGCTCGCGACTTGAAGAAATGGAGTTAGGTCGCTTGCGACTTAGGGAGGTGGAGTTAGATCGCTCGCGACTTATGGCAGAGGAGTTAGGTCGCTCGCGACTTAGGCCAGTGGAATTAGGTCGCTCGCGACTTAAGGCAGAGGAGTTAGGTCGCTCGCGACTTAGGCCAGTGGAATTAGGTCGCTCGCCATCATATCTCGTTCGACTTAAGGCAGGTGGCTCGTTAGGTCGGAGCTTTTTAGGTCGGGCTTCATAGCTCGTTTGCGACCTAAAATGGCGCGACTTAAAGAATAAAGTGCTAGGTCGTTGTTCAGGAAAGTTAGGTCGTTGGCGACCTAAGTCTTCGTCAATTTGGGCTGCATCATCCTCCCCGGGTTGGGAAAAATTCGTCCTCGAATTTAAAGGTTTGTGTACATGGTACGAAATCAAACGTTTGAACGATCTAAAACCCAACACTTTAGATAGTAGGTGCGATTCATCATCCTTCTCATTAGGTCGTGAACGACCTAGGTCCTTTGAGCGAGATTGCGCGGTATCATCGACCTCTGATTGAAATGAATTTGTTCCGAATTCATTTTCTTTTCTTCTTCGCGACGCTGTCTTTCATTCATTATTTGGTTTGTTGTAGCTCTGGTGATAACCACTTTCGTGATTAATCTTGTTTTGACTCTTTGATGATGTGGCTCGACATAAGGAACGTATTGCATAAAACAGACGTGGCATTAGACATGCGGCATAAGAAAGTTATCTGAGGGAGATGACATATGAAAAAGTGTGGAATGAACTACACACTAGTTGCCATATCCAATCCATGTAGCACAGAACTTCATGAGAATAGTGTCGTATACCATATTGCATATGCCAATAGGAAGATGTGATAAAGAACCAAAACGTGTCGAAAATGTGAGACGTTATAAGGAAGTTTAAAATCACGGAACGACTTAGGAAATCATGACCGAAAAAGTGTGAGGACTCATGCTTAGATTCTCGTCTTTCCTTATCTCGTACAGGTGTGTCCTCATTTAGAATCTTCCCCTGTGTTGCATCAATTTCCCCTAACTGGAATGAATTCATACTCGCTTCTCCTTCAACATGTTTATTTTCATGAAATGATTCCCAGCAATTGACATTGATAACGTCAGCAGTGCGGTCATGATCAGGCAATTCCAAATGACAATCATACGATCCCTGCAGTAAAATAACATCTGGTACTAGTTCAGATTGGTGTTGAATGTCCTGTAGTGATGGTAACTCTTCGGTTAATTCCTCAGGATATTCGTCTTCAGACTCATTGAATTCTGGTCCAACTTCCTCAAAAACATCAAGATCTTCATTTGTTCCCTGCCCGGTCAATACAAACAATTCATTACTATTTTTCACGTTTTCGACAAGCTCTTCAAAAAATACAAGACTAGTTTCTTCAGATAGTTCCTCAGACAACTCATCCTCAAACTCTTCACACACGTCAACCTCTGCAGATGTCTCAAAATAAGAACTTTCCCCAGATTCAATCAACAATGAAAATTCATCACTATCTTTCATTGTATTGACGAACTCTTCTAAAGATAATAAACTATCTGATTCTGCTTTCTCTTCTGTTTCACTTTCATTTTGTTCGGTCTTCTCGGAGATTATGGAATTAACATTTAGCGGGCTCTCGTCCATAAGCTCAGGTGTTAAACAAGAATCCTCCATCATTAAGTAATGTCCTTCAACTCCGAACACAATTTCTTCATCGTTGTCAAATTTCGGTGGTAATTCTTCGAACGATTCTGTAAGACCGGCCTCTTCTAACATTGGTTTAACCTCCTCGGGAGTTTTAAGCTCTTCACTTGCCTCATACCTAACTAACGATTCAGCACTACCTTCTGCTTCTTCAATCCTTTCGCTGAAAGAAAATGGACTAGTCGGTTCCTCTTTCTCTTCCGGTTCGTTTTCAGTAGAATCATCCACATCTTCGTTTTCACAATCTTCGACAACTAAGGTTTTCATCTTGGACTCCGTACATTTAATACTTCTATGGCTAGACTTCTGATAATGATAATGCTTAATTTGGTCTTCAACATTTGCCTCGGTGATTCCATGTACAACTGGTTCGTTGACTCTCTTAGAAACATTCCTACTGTTATGAACACCATGATTCTGATTGCCGGAGTTTGTAACCACACCCTTTCCTTGATTCCCTTGACTCAACTTCTGCATTTGTTGGTTCACACGGGTTTGATAATTGTAGGGTAAGAAATTTGCCTTCATCATCCTTTTCATCTTATCCCACGTGACAACTTTGAATTTCCCCATTCTCTTTCTGGTTGATTTAGTTTGTTGCCACCAATCCATAGCTTTTCCTTTCAATCTGGTAGCAACTAACTTAACTTGACGATCCTCAAACACGTTGTTGAGTTTAAAAATATTTTCAACCTTTGATAACCAATCCAAGAATTCTTCTGCTTGTAGACCTCCTCGGAAGTCTAGAATCTCCGTATCCTTCCTTGATTCCCGTATATGACCATTCTCTTCAATATTCTTATATCGATTTTGCCCTTGACCTGAATATCGAAAGTGAACACGACCACCATAACTATCTTCTTCAAAATTAGATGAGCTTTGATGTCGATTCTGAACATTGATTCTTTTATGCCCATGCACGTCCTCTCCACTTCTTCTTTCATAATCACAATATGGCTCATGTTTGTAACCACGATAAGCTCTTCTTTCTTCATTCTGATAATCATGATTGTCTCGAACTCCACGATCTCGATTTATCGACAAAGATGATTCTCTTCTTTCTCCATCATAACGTGGCGACACTCTCTTTTGATTTCGATTCATATCAAACTTCATTCTCTCCACTTTCTCGAAATCCTTATTGAACCTTTCATCGATACGTTGTTCCATCTGTTCAGAATCTTCACTCCCATACAAATCTGCAACATTATGATGACGGTTAACATATCTCGTAGGCATGATCAAATCTTCAACAGATCCAAACACCAACTTCACTTTGATCCAAAAATTCTCAAATCAAACTTCCCCACGTGTTCGAAATCTCACGAACACACCAAATAAACAAACAACTTAATTCAAACTCTCCAAACTTCAAATCTCAAAATTGACACCCAACGAACTTGGATAAGTCCGTCTCCTAGCTTACAACTTGAACAAACACTTCTTCTTGGTCCAACGGCTCGTCTTAGCTATGATTGGCTAAGTCTTGCTCTGATACCAAATGATGCAGCAGCGGATAACTGAAATGGATAAAACTGTGAAAGTAGCGATCGATGGAATAGAAGATACCGAATGGCCCAAATCCGTTGATCCAAAGATGCCGGATTCTAGCTATCCCAAACACGTTGATCGCGCACGATACCGTATTTAAAGATCTACGATTCTTCGTACGTTGATCTAGCGCACTAGATACCGTGAATCGGCTTCAGCAGTCGTTGAATCGAGCGCATTCGATTACCGAAAGTGGAGATAGGAGATCACACTCAACTACCAATTTAATGAAAGCACAAAGCTAACAAACAAAAGTTTTATTCAAAATCAACTTACTATTACAAATGACACCACCCCTCTATTTATAGAGGTTATAACTCAACACGACTCAACAAATTACAACACCTAGGTCGGCAGCGACCTAACACTTGCGACCTAAAACAAACACATTACAAACATTACAATACACGACTTAAGATAGGTCGTTAACGACCTAACCTTTACAACATCAAACGACTTAAAATGTACAACACAATGACTCAATGACCTTGCGTCTTCAGAAGATACGCGGCTTCCAGAATCTGCGACATAAGTTTCAGTATCACGCTTGCGGCCTAAAGATCCAGGCTTCAGCGACCTATGGTAGGTCGTTCGCGACCTAAGAAATAGCACGCATGCGACCTAAAGGTGTTCGCGACCTAGTTGCTTGCGGTATATATTGTCTCTTTCACAACCTAGGGCGCGCTTTATTACTTCAACGACCTTGGCGTTAGGTCGCTCGCGACTTGAAGAAATGGAGTTAGGTCGCTTGCGACTTAGGGAGATGGAGTTAGGTCGCTCGCGACTTATGGCAGAGGAGTTAGGTCGCTCGCGACTTAGGCCAGTGGAATTAGGTCGCTCGCGACTTAAGGCAGAGGAGTTAGGTCGCTCGCGACTTAGGCCAGTGGAATTAGGTCGCTCGCCATCATATCTCGTTCGACTTAAGGCAGGTGGCTCGTTAGGTCGGAGCTTTTTAGGTCGGGCTTCATAGCTCGTTTGCGATCTAAAATGGCGCGACTTAAAGAATAAAGTGCTAGGTCGTTGTTCAGGAAAGTTAGGTCGTTGGCGACCTAAGTCTTCGTCAATCTGGGCTGCATCACTCTGTCTTTGTTTCTTAAGGTGTCTGTTTTAAACCCCTTTGCTGGCCAAGAAACATCTCATCTCAGGTCTACGTAGTAGCCAATGAGGCCACTGGAACACCTGGAGATATCCGCTTTGAAAAGGAAATATCAAAACTTTACAGCATCAATATTCTAGAAAATGCTTCAGAACAACTACATGAATCCTTTATACATTGAAAAACAATATAAGAGACGTCAAAAGAGAGTTTACAGCTATGTTGTACCGTGAGATAGCACGCACAAGACAATAGGCAGGGGAATGACTCGACTTTTGATAAGTTTAAATAGTAGAATTTAATATTAGAAAGAGATTCAAACTCCATGGGCGTTCTGCATGTATTCTCGCTGTTTTACTACAGATATTCGTGGTGACTGTACCAAAATAATGGAGCAATAACATAATTAACCCCAAAGTGGATATAGACTCTTCCAATTCGAACCATTATAATGATAATTTATAATCAATTATTAATAAATAATAAATTCTAATCGGTAAATAATAGTTAATAAATGATAATCAATATAATAAAATAAATAATTAATACGTTAAAATTAATACCTCATATTTAATAGTTAATCATTATTAGAAAATAATTAATTATCAATACTTAATGTTGTAGAACAAAACATGTACAGATGAAAGTAGAACATGAATTTCAATACAATTTTTTTTTTTTTGATACATCAAAAAGAAAAGAAGGGGAAAAAAAAAGCATAAAACGACATGATGCATAAAGCCTACTAAAAAAAGTTAGCAATCAATCAAACCTGATGCTTTTCAAGATTGCATACCCCTCTACAAGGAAACAAACTACCCGTGCAAACGATACATTTTAACTCCCATTTTTTTTTATTTTTTTTATTTTTTTTCTGTTTAATTATTGGTTTGTAATTGGATTACCTTTAATTGGAGGGTAAACTTTTAGTACATAAATTCAAACGTATGAAGCATACATGCAATTTCTATCTACGTAGACACTACGTCCACATTAACTATGCAACTTCTATCTTTTCAACAGTATTTTAACGACCATAGACAAAAACATCACGGCGGACTCACCCAATCTTACATCAGACGTTTGGAGAACAACTACAGAATCACTGCAATTCATTAAAAAAGTTCAGCACCCAATCTCATGGACTATGGTATAATAAACTCCATTCAAAAGAGTAATTAATAGCATCATTCGTATAGGTATATCATAGTTATCATACAAGATGATTATATTTGTCAAAACCTATATAAGTATACCAACTAAATTAATAACCAGGGCTCATTTGAACTTTGCATAATTCAAACAATATAGATAGTTTAACATATTCATTTAACTTGTGTCTCTGTAACCAATGTTAAATGTAATTGGCCATCCAAAACCAAAAGAAAAGTAAGAACAGCGAGCTAAAACATAACAGAATACATGCAAAAGTTTTATCGCTATCTGTTGACTCTCCTCATATACATTGAAAACATCAAAAAATTTGGTAGTCAATACCAAGAATGCATTGGCATATGAATTACTAATTTATTCACAACTAGGGATGGCAATGGGGCGGGTCTAGGGTCCAAACCCGGTCGACCCGCCCCTATTTTGGCCCATCAAGACCCGCCCCATTGGGTCATTGGGGCGGGTAGACCCGTGACCCGTTCTTGAGTACTCCGGGTCTAGGGTCGGGTTGGGGCTTGGCCGACCCGCCCCAACCCGACCCGCACTACTAACATCTCATGAAACCACTTTATTATTATAATGATTTAGTAATCTTTTTAGTTATAAGTGATTCTAGCATGGATATTAAAATGTTCCAATCAATATCTATAGAAAAAATTAGTATTAAGTTGCGTCATTGATAATTATACAATAACATATATATATATTTTCTGAATTGTTATTGTAGACATCATTTTTATTAACTTCCCATAAACACATTATTATTTGTATTTCATATATTATTTGGTGATAACGAGTATAAAAAAATAAATATATGTACGTTTCTACATAATTTTCAATCAATACATAGAGACTCATCGGGTCTTGGGGCGGGTCGGGTCTACCCTGACCCGCACGGGTCCCGGGTACGGGGCAAAATTCCAGACCTGCACCGGGTCTACGGGGCGGGTCTGGGGCGAGGTATAAAAAATCCGGGGCGGGTATGGGGCACTAAAAACCCGCCCCAACCCGCCCCATTGCCATTCCTATTCACAACCAACCTATATATACAGGGTGCACATCAACGATATGGTCATGCAATTCAATCACTAACAACGTCCAACACACCAATCATAGAAAACACAATGAAAACTTTCACTTTAATTCTGCCAATGATTCTTGCAGTGTCTGCTTTAAACTTGTGCACTTGCCAAGAAACAGCTCCGTTCTATGTAGTAGTCGATGAGGCAGTGAACACACCTGGAGGCATCCGCTTTGAAAATGAAATAGGAGGGCCCTACGGTATCGATGTCCTAGAAAATGCTTCAGACTTGTTTTGGACGTTTTTCCTCCAAACTAACAACGAAGATCGCAAGAACTTTCAGCTCATTACACTGACAGTGAAAGAGATGAATGGTGGTGTAACCTTCACAAGCAGCAGCAATGAAAGCGATATTTACTTGAATCCTTCCTACATTGCAAACTACGTAGGAGACGTAAAAAGAGAGTTTACAGGTATGATGTTCCATGAAATAGCTCACATAAGACAGTGGACAGGGAACGGTGAAGCTCCTATTGGGCTGTTAACGGGTATTGCAGATTATTTCAGGTTGCAAGCCGGGTACGAATCCGCTAATTGGTGTAAGCTAGGTGATGGATCCGAATGGTATGACGGGTATGATGTAACGGCTAAATTTCTTTATTATTGCGAGAGTAGATATCCAGGTATGGTAGTGTATCTTAATGGTTGGATGAGGTTTGGATATACGATTGATATGTTTTATCAGTATACCGGCAGCGCTGTGGACGAGCTCTGGTATGAGTACAAGACTTTGTACGCTGATCGTGGATAAGCTTGAAGCATTTTATGTTTATAATGTATGAATAAATTTCTAGGATTCTCGCTTTATAGGATCTGAGATATCATATGTATTTTTTAGTGGAGTTAATATTTGTGTAATCTGTGTTTTGTTTATTCAAGTTGATGTTAATTAATTGATATGTCATTTGAAGATGTACCTAATTATAATTCAGTTTTTGTAAAAACTGTGATATTTACCCCATATTTCCCACTACTAATTACCCAGTCTAGGTCTAGATATTACTAACCTATGCTTATACTTAACCCATATGATTACCCGAATAATTCCACTAATCATTTCATAAGATTTTTTAAGACAAACCAGTGACTGACTTTGTTGCTTCCACCAAAAATTCTTCCATCTTCTTCTCAAATGTCAGTGCTCAAATCTCATATCCATCGGAGTTGCTACTCCATCTTCTGAACTAGCACCACAGAGCACCACAGGAGAAACAACTAGCCTCATAAAGAACTGAACTCTACTCTTTTTTTTCTCGCCAAGTTAAGCATGTTTTCTGATAGCCATATATTGCCTAAATTGCCACAATACGTTTAGAACAGGTAAGTAATTAAAGTTATATGTTGTTTGAGTGAAATTGTTAAAAATGGTAGGGGACAGAATAATTAATTGGGTCAACACTTGGAATTAATATAATTTTTAGTGATTAAATCCACTTAAAACATAAGCAATCGAATATATTTAAGGTCAATTGCTCTTCACAATCTTTATGAGATGTATGCCCAAAAACGGTACTAACACTTTGTACCTTACATTTTCAAGAGTATAAAATATTTGATATGTAGAAAAATTTGTTGTCACGGTTGATTTGAAGAATTTGGATTTAAATTTGCGTTTTATATTGATAACGATGAGTTTTGTTGTAACTTTATTATTTGTTATATTTTATGGATTAGAACTACAAATGACAAGTAAAAGTTTCATTGCTACAAATATCATAGAAAGTAGGGACTGTAAACAAGAAGCGTCTTAAAAATGTACATTTCCAGTGATGTTGGGAAACTTTTTATGATCCACCTAGAGAAGCAACATTCCTTCTCCAACACTTCAAGGTTTCTATTTTTGAAAAATAGATATAATTTGCAACCGTAAAAAACATATAAATTTAATGAATTGTTTGTAAAATGCATGAATAGTAACGTGTATGTGACCAATTTTTGATTTTGGTGCAGATACAAGTGATGTTTCAAAATAAAAAATAAAAAATCCTGATACAATGTCGATAACTTTTAGGTATGTTCTCAAACAAGATTTTAACCAACAATGGTTCGTTGAAGTTGCGTTTTTGAACACTTTAAACACTAGAGTTGTGTTTGGATGCAAAGGTATATTGTTTATTCTATTATTTTAATGATCTATTTTTGGTTAAATGGTTAATTAAATTATAGAGTGTAAATTAATCGTTCATAAATTATAACTAATAATCAATAAGTACAAACTAATAACTGATAATTTGCAATTAATAAATTATAAATAATAGTTAATAAGTTATAACTAATAATTTATGTTTTATAATTAATTGTTAACAAATAAGAATTAGTTAATGACAATTTGTAATTAATAGTTCATAATAAATTATAATTGATAAATTATTATTAGTAGTTAACAGTTAATAATAATCAATAAAATTTATTAAAATTTATTTGATTTATTTAATGTATTTGTAATAAGATATGTTCATTATATACACACATATATTAATGTATTGAGTAACATTAATATAGTTGTATATAAAGCATACATTAAGAAAATATATATTAATAATATATTTAATGAGATTTTTTCAATATATATGTATATACATACATACATACATATATATACACACACACACAAACACACATATATCCATATATATAGCCATTAATATTTATATATTTTAATTTACGTTGGTGTGTATATTCATTTTTAATATGCAGACTAATATATAATTAAATATATATTAATATTTAATAATATATAAATATACATACACACAGATGTGTGTGTGTGTTTTGTTTAACATTTGCTTTTCACGTTTATGGACAGTTCTAGCCTATCATATTAGGTGCATTTGTTGTGTTGCTGATGTTTGGGTCTGTTGCTACTGGTTTGGCTAGTGGAAACACTACTTATCTTGGTTGCACTATATGTCTGCTGTCTTCTCTTTACCGATGCGATTATTGTGTTTCCTAACTATTGTTCTGTTGGCACTGTTATTCAGTTTACTTGGATTATGTTGATATATCTTGATTGAGGTTGCTGTTGTACATTATTATATACATAACTTTTTGGATTCTAATTTATGTAGGGCTTGTCTGTATTTTATTTTATTATTGTCGTTGTTGTTGTAGTATGTATATATATTTATATAAAGTCTAGTTATTAAATTGTGGAGGGATTTTATTTTATATCTTTGTTGTAAGGGTTTATGAGAAAGAGCTACTTTTTTAAGTGTGGAATAGATGCTCTCCCCAAAGGAGGATCACTCATTTCCTTACAAAAACAATAAACTATAATTAATTCATAAAAATTAATAGCTAAAATTTAATAATTTAAAATTGTAAACTAATAATTATGAAATACTGACTAATTGTCAATAATCATGATTAATATAGAACAAAACATGCACCGATGAAAGTTACAAAAGAAATTTCAGTAAGCAAATGCATAAAACAATATTGCATAAAGCTCACCAAAACAAGATTAAAAAAAAAATCTACCACTGTATACTCCCACGCAAGGGAACAGACCGCATGTGCAAACTATACATTTTTGCCTTTTTCTTTTTCTTTTTTGGAATTTTTGGTTTGTGATTGAGTTAAAATTGGAAAGCTCCATTTATAAGAGAAACTTTTGAGGAAATAAATTCTTAGGCTGTTTGAACAATATTTTACGCTTGTCTCGTCGCTCCTAATTAAATCAGACATTAAGATTTGTGGTCACTTATCCATGCAGTGCCATGTTCAACAAAGGGGAAGGGGTGTGTGTGTGTGTTGATTGAAGAACAGTTACAGAATCATTGCACATTCACTAAGAATGTTTTGCACCAGTCATATGGAGTGTGCTATAATAAACTCCTTTCGAAAGCATGATGGTTTTCATACTACCGGCAAAATTAATAACATAGGCCCATTTGAACTATGCATAACTCAGACAATACATATAGTTTAACATATTCGTTAACTTTTATCTTTATAACCAATGTTAGATCTAACTGGCCATCTAAAACCAAAAGAGAAGTAAGAACAGCAAGCTAAGAATATAACGTTTCAGTTCCAAGAATACCTTCTGTTGCATGCAAAAGTTGTCCTATCTGTTGACTCTCCTCATACAGATTGAAAACATCGAAAACTTTGGTCGTCAATACCAAGAATGCATTGACCTATAAAGTATTAATTTATTTACAACCATCCTATATATATATATATATATATATATATATATATATATATATATATATATATATATAAATGGTGAATATCAATCATATGGTCATGTAATTCAATCACTAATACCAATAGACATACCTATCACAAAACACGGAATGAAAACTTTCACTCTTATTCTGTCGTTGATTCTTGCAGTGTTTGCTTTTAAACTTGTGCACTTGCCAAGAAACAACTCAGGTTTATGTAGTAGTCGATGAGGCAATGAATACACCTGGAGGCATCCGCTTTGAAAAAGAAATAGGAGAGCTTTACAGTATCAATATTCTAGAAAACGCTTCAGACATGTTCTGGAAGCTCTTCATCCAAACAAGCACCGAAGATAGAAGAAACTTTCAGCTTATTACACTGACAGTGAAAGAAATGAATGGTGGTGTAACCTTCACAAGTAACAGCAATGAAAGCGATATTTACATGAATCCTTCCTACATTGCAAACTACGTACGAGACGTAAAAAGAGAGTTTACAGGTATGATGTTTCACGAGATAGCTCGCATAAGACAGTGGACAGGGAATGGTGAAGCTCCGATTGGACTGTTAACGGGTATTGCGGATTATTTCAGGCTGAAAGCCGGGTATGAATCCGCTAATAGGTGTAAGCAGGAAGAAGGATCAGAATGGTATGATGGGTATGATGTAACTGCTAGGTTTCTTGATTACTGCGAGAGTATATATCCAGGTATGGTAGTGTATGTTAATGGTTGGATGAGGTTTGGGTATACAATTGATATGTTTTACCAGTACACTGGGAGCACAGTTGACGAGCTTTGGTACGAGTATAAGTCTTTGTACGCTGGTCGTGGGATAAGCTTGAAGCATTATATTTTTATAATGTATGAATAAATTTCTAGGACTCTTGCTGTATAGGATCCGAGATATCATATGTATTTTTAAGTGGAGTTTAACATTTGTGTAATCTGTATTTTGTTTGTTCAAGTTGTTGTTAATTGATATGTCATTTGAAGATGCACCCAATTTAAGCATATTTTCTGATAGCTATATATTGCCTATATTGTCACAAAACGTCATTAGAATATGTAAATAATCAAAATAACATGTTGTTTGAGTGAAATTGGGTCAACACTTGGAATTAATATATTTTTTAGAGATTAAATCCACTTAAAACGTAAGCAACCGAATACATTTAAGCTCGATTGCTCTTCACAATCTCTACGAGATGGTTGCTCATAGTTGCCCAAAAACAGTACGAACACATTTTAAAGAGTAAAATCCCTTATATGTTAAAAAAAATTGTCATTACTCTTGATTTGAAGAATTTGGAATTTAATTTCGTGTTTTACATTATTAATTTTGATAACAGTGAGTTTCATTGTAATTGTATTAGTAAAAGTATCATTTCCACTAATATTATAAAAAGTAGGGACTTATAACAAGAAGCACCTTAAAATGTACATTTTTCAGTAATCTCAGGAAGCTTTTTATAATCCAATTAGAGAAGCAAAATTCAAACTCCAACACTTCACGGTTGCTATTTTTGAAAAATAGATATAATTTGCAAACGTAAGAAAGTTAATGAATTGTTTGTAAAATGCACAAATAGAATTGTGTGACCATATTTCGCAGTTGGAGCAGATACAAGTGAACTTTCAGAAAGAAGAAGAAAAAAAAAATCCTGAGACAATGTTGATAACTGTTAGGCGTGTACTAAACCAAGATTTCAACCAACAATGGTTCGCCGAAGTTGTGTTTTTTTGAACACTTAAAACACTAGGGTCGAGTTTAATGTTAAGTTATATTGTTTATTTATTTATTTTAATGATTTATTTTTGGTTAAATGGTTAATTTAATTATAAAATGTAAATTAATCATTAATAAATTATAACCAATAATCAATAGGTATTGATTAATAATTGATAATTTTTAATTAAAAGATACAGTAGTTAATAAATTATTACTAATAATTTATGTTTTATAAGTCATTGTTAACAAATAAGAATTAGTTGGTGATAATTTATAATTAATAATTAGTGATAACTAATAAATTATAATTAGTATTTAATAGTTAATAATAATCAATAAAATATGATTAATAACTAACGGGTAAAAATTAATAATTAATAATTATAAAATACTAATTAATTATCAATAATCAATGATTAATTTAGAACAAAAAATGCGCTAACGAAAGTTGAAAAGAAACTTCTGTAAGAAGTTTTTTCGATACATCAAGGAAAACAATATTGTGCATAAAGTCCACTAACAAGATAAAAAATCAACCAACGTCGGACTGCATGCTCTTATGTAGGGGTGTTACGATTGTGGTCGTTATTGCCTCCAACCATGGTTTTAAATCTCCTATATTTCGTCCAAGATCTCCTGTTCACGGTTAGATGAAATGAGATATCAAATCTCTATCATATCTCTCCCGACACTAATCCCATTCGAAATATTCAAATCTCACCCGAAATAGGGATCAAAATCTCAATCTGAAACCTCATCTGAAATTTTATATTTTTCTTCTATTACATAATGTTTTTTCATGTTCATATCGATTCAAAAGAAACTATTCAACCTTATTGCTATTTACTAACTGCTTGTACATATTTTTTATATTTTATCTTGATGAGTCACAACAAAAGACTTCATTTTTTTTATGTTCCAATAAGAGGATATTATTCAATCATTGTAAAATAAATTAAGCTAATCAAACTATCGCTCTTTTCTAAAACATTAATTTCAATTCTTTTTCTATGCAAATTAAGTATGTTCCTTTTTTTACTTTAAAAATTATAGTTATTAAATAAATCATTAAAACAACAATATTAAACACATAAGTCACTCCGAAACATCCTCGAGATGTACTGTAAGACCCGAGATGTCAATTCGAGATATACACCCGAGATACACTCATCTCGTCCAAGATCTTCCTTGATACGAGATAGCTTGTGTGAAAATTATGAGCATCCAAATCCGAAATTTAAAACCTTCCTCCAATAGTAACCACAACCGTTGTTGACGGTATAAAAACTTCTTAACCATTATCATAACCATTCATAAAGTTTAACCGTCACATTCCCAAATTTAAAACTTTTTTTACATATGCTATCAATAATGTACATTATCATTGATAAATTTCTATGGTTCAATCTTTTCCATGAACTAGTTTGTTTGTTTATAAAATATGCACACATGTTATTAGTGCTTGAAAATCACATCTTATTAGTATAAAAGTTATATTTCTAATTTATATTACTAAATTGCTAAATTCATATGGTTCAATCTTTTCCACGAACTAGTTTGTTTGTTATAAAATATGCACACATGTTATTAGCGCTTGAAAATCACATCTTATTAGTATAAAAGTTATTTCTCTAATTTATATTACTAAATTGCATACTACATTGTAAAATACAATATATAAAAATTCATGTACGGTTGGTGTGTTTCATCATGGTTCTCAAAATCTAAAACTGTTACTATAGTAGATGGTAACCATATGAGCGGTTGAATACAGTTGAACAGTTGATGGTTCAACCGTAACATCCCTACCCCTTGCAAAGAAATATACCGCATGTGCAAACTATACATTTTTGCCTCTTTTTTGGAATTTTTCGTTTGTGGTTGATTAAAATTGGAAAGCTCTATTTATAAGGTAAATTTTGAGGAAATAAATCATTATGTACAACACATACATACAATTTCTACCGTTTGAACATGAAGATTATATCCATACTCAACTCTACGATTTTTGCTGTTGGAACGATCTTATAATGATTGCAGATGCAACCATTACGCTTATCTCGTCGCTCTTAAAATCAGGCATTAAGATTTGTAGTCACTTATCTATGCAGTGTCATGTTCAAGAAAAGGGGAAGGGGTGTGTGTTTGTGGTGAGAAAAATTACAGAACACATTGACTAAGAAAGTTTCGCACCAGTCACATGGAGAGTGCTACAATACACTCCTTTCAAAAGCGTGATGCAAGCATTATTCATACAAATATCACAGTTAATCTACGAAGATGCTTATACTTTTCAAAGTCCATAAGCATACATACAGATTAATCAATAATGCCCATTTGAATTTTGCATAATTTAAACAATACAGAAAGATTACTAAATGTTTAGCTTTTGCCTTTGAAACCGATGTTAGATCTAATTGGCCATCCAAAACCAAAAGAGAAGTAAGAACCACGAGCTAACAATACAACGTTTCAAATCAAAATATACCTTCCGTTACATCCAAAAGTTTTGTCACTATCTGTCGACTCTCATACAGATTGAAAACATTGAAAACATGGGCCGTCAATATCAAGAACGCATTGACATAAGAAACACTAATTTATTCACAACCAACCGACACACACACAGAGACACGCGCGCGTGCGCGCGCACACACAAAGGGACATCAACAATATGGTCATGCAATTCAATCACTAATAACATCCAACATGCCAATCATAAAAAAACAGAATGAAATCATGCACTCTAATTCTGTCATTGATTCTTGCAGTGCCTGCTTTAAACTTCTGCACTTGCCAAGAAACAATTCCGTTCTATGTAGTTATCAATGAGGCGGTGAATACACTTGGAGGCATCCGTTTTAAAAAAGAAATAGGGGGCCCCTACGATGTCCTAGAAAATGCTCCGGATATGTTTTGGACGTTCTTCCTCCAAACTAACAACGAAGATCGCAAGATTATTGAGCGTGTAACGCTAAATATCAAAGAAATGAATGGTGGTGTAACCTTCACAAGCAGCAACAATGAAAGCAATATTTGCATGAATCCTTCATACATTGAAGGCTACTTGGGAGACGTTAAAAGAAAGTTTACAGGTATTATGTTTCATGAGATAGCTCGCATAAGACAATGGACAGCAAATGGCAAAGCCCTGATTGGCCTGTTAACTGATATTGCAGATTTTTTTCAGGTTGAAAGCTGGGTATGAATCCGCTAATTGGTGTAAGCAGGGTGATGGATCCGAATGGTACGAAGGGTATGAAGTAACTGCTAGGTTTCTTGATTATTGCGAGAATAGATATACGGGTACGGTAGTGTATCTTAATGGTTGGATGAGACTTGGGTGTACGTTTGATATGTTTTATCAGTATACTGGAAGCACTGCAGATGAGCTCTGGTATGGGTACAAGTCTTTGTATGCCGATCGTGGATAAGCTTGAAGCATAATATGTTTATAAAATCTGAATAAATCTCCAGGATTTTTGCTGTATGAGATTCGAGATATCTTATGTATTTTCTAGTGGAGTTGTAATCTGTATTTCGGTTGTTCAAGTTGATGTTAATTGATATGTCATTTGGAAATGCAGCTATCAAAGTTCAATTCTTTTGAAGCATAATTTAAAAGCAACGATATTTCCCAGTGGTTATATCACCCAGTCCAGATTTTATCAACCAACAATTAAACTTATCCATGTCATTACTAAAGTCATTTCATATTCAATTCATCAAAAAAATTAACAGACAGCAGATAGCATCAAAGAGAAGTGAAAACCCTTGTTTTATATTTTTCTCAAAACTATGCCTTATTTTTGGTAGCTGCACAATCCAAATTGCCATAACATCATTATAATTTAAAAATAATTGATCTAATATGTTGTTTAAGTGTAATTGTTGAAGAAAGTAGGGACGGAAGGGTTATTTGGGCCATTTGGCAGTGGTTCATAAAAACCACTGCCATAACTTCTGTTTGTTCACAAAAACCAAAGCTGATTGATTTTAAGTTTAAATGTGTAGGTTGAATTTAAATATGTATAGTTTTAACTCATATTATGCAACATAACTTATAGAGCAACCAATGACAACATCAGTAAGACAGGCACCGAAGCACATATAAAAAAGGCTCAAATGGAGCAAAGCAAAAGGTAAACAAATTCATAAAGTTAGGATGCCAGGTCTTTATCGCAACTAGAATCCGATTCCATATAAAACTCTAAGAATGAACCCTTATTGTTGTCGTGTTTAAATCTTCAACTGATGAAGTAGTTGGAAAGCCAAAAGAATTATTAGTGTCGTAAAGCTTTAAATATCATATAGCAAATTCATGTTATCATAATTCTTGTCGTTTTTCCAAACGATTGGGATCAACCAATCACATAGCAAATTCAATTTGGAATAACAACCCAGTATTGTTCCTGGATGCCTTGTAAAATATTATAAAGAGTGTTACTTAAATCCCCATGGGTTACTCATTTGGCTAGTAGCATAACCAACTGGCTAGAGGCCATCTTCTCTAATAGTTCAAAAAAGGTATTTCTTCTAATATATTTAACATCGATAAGCTATTGGAGATGTCGCAATTGAAATATATTTCACATTCTCATAAGATGAAATCGTGGAATCTTGAGGATGAAGCGGGTAAAATTGTGAAGAAGGTTTAGCAGTCTGAATTATTTGAAGTATTCATATCGATGGGCTGACTACCTATCTATTTTGGCATTCTTTTGAGAGATGACACTTCAAGACTAATACATCTCACATGTCATATGGAGAAACAACGATAAGTTTGGATGATGTAAGTCGCATTCTAAAAGTTTTTGAAGATCACAAGATGAAGGTAAAGACGTCTAATACTACAAAGCTCTTAGTTGATGACATTGAAAACACTTCAACATATCATAGAAGTTCTTCCTCCAAACTGACAACATTGGTCGCAAAAACCTTCACATCATTACCATAACAATCAAAGAAATGAATTGTGCTGTAACCTTCACAAGCAGCAATAACGAAAGCCAAATTTACATGAATCCTTTGTATATTGAAAAATATCCAGGAGATGTCAAAAGGGAGTTTATATGTATTATGTTTCATGAGATTGCATACTTTAGACAATGGACAGGGAATGGTGAAGCTCCAATTGGTATAGCTCTCTTCTGAGTCATGATACAAGTTTTAAAACTAACTTCACATCCATCAATTTTAATGCCCTATACTACTAGCAAATATTTATTTTTCCATATCACATGTATAAAACATATATTGATCTTCTGTATATGCACCAATCTCAACAACATATCTAACAATACTTATTATATCCAAATACATAATCAATTGGATTCGAACATCTAGAAACAAAGAAAATCAAACAAAGATTTGTATATTTCATCTAGTCCACAAGCAAACAGTATAAAAGTATAACACAATCACCTCTTGTTCTTTAACCTCCCTTTCTTCGGCCCCCATGCCTCCAACTTAGCTACTGGGCACCCGCACCTCAATCTGAAAAGCAGAACCGCTCGGCCATTAACAGGAGCCATCTTCCTCAACTCTGCACGCAACAACTCATAATCTGGATTTTTACCATACTGCCCTCCTTTCCAAGGCAAATCCTCAATTTCCTTCCACTCCTTTCCCTTATCCTTCAAACACTCCTCCCCCTGTATCTTCACATCGAACTCCACGGCCTTTTTTAGCCCTTTGCACTTCGGACTCCGGCATTTCCTCGAACAGATTCGGGAGGATTTGAGAATAAGTAAAAGAGCGAGGCCGAGAATCAATAGCGAGACATAAAAGTAGTGGAGGGGGGAAATAAAAAAAGAGGGTAGGAATAGGGTTAGGGCGTGGAAGAGGTGGGAAAGAGAGGAGAAGATAAGGAAGGCACAGGAGAAGAGGACAAGGATCAGGATTATGAGATCGAGAGTTGCGGATGGGGAATGATCGCAGCATGAAGAAGTGGAGGAGAAGATATTTGAATAGCTATTGCTGCGATTTAGATGTTGACGCTTGGGTCTGATTGAGGAGGAAGAGGAAGATAATGGAGGCATCATTTTTAATTGATTTTGCTTACAAAGTCAAGATGAGAAGATATTTGAATCCTTTTTTCCTTGTTAATTTTGTACTTCGCGAGTGAAATGAAAATGATGACCCCTTTGCACCTTTGTATTTCATCAGTCTCGGATCCTCTCTTCTAAGATGATCCGTTATACAGAGAATTTTCCTTGCAGATACTTTGACCCACAAATTTATGTATTCTAAGAAAGTTCGGACTAAATTACAATGAACAGTGATTGATCCAATGATTTCACTGAATGGCGGTTTGACATTCCTTGATTTGCCTTTTTTTTTAATGGTGAGTTCAGCTTATATGTAAGTTGTGTGGTTTGTTTCATTGTTTCAGTTAATTATTACTAGCTAAAGAAAATTAATCATAAACTAACAAGAATAGTTAATAATTAATTGATAATACATAGGTAATAATTAATAAATTACAATCAGTAGTTAATGCATTCGAATTAAAAGTTAATAATTAGCACCTACCCCTTTCTCATACGTAGCTTCACACTGAAGAGTGCAGTTTTGTCCATATCGGTGTTAAAATAACATTGGTGGAATTTAATAGATCCAATGCAATTAAACCCATGAGAACCTCTAAATTGCACCAATCACTATCAGTGTTATTTTAACACTGGTGTGAACAAAATTATATTCCACATTGAACATAAATCACAACAACAATCAAACAATTAACACTAAACATCATGGACTATACCAACTATAAACTCCAATTCACAAAACACCATGTCACGATTGCACTATCCATAGTGACCGTAGATCGCATTGCATAAAACATTATGTCACGAGTATTCCTGCATTGACCTTGGATCATCAACCCATAAAACATCATATCATGGTTACCCTTCCAACCTTGCCAATGGATCATCAACTCACAAAACACCATGGTAGTTACAATTGCACAAATCCTTCGCACATAATGTTGGAAACCGATTACTAGAGGTCTCATATAAAAACCCTTGGCTCAATAATGACAAAGAGCATGGAAGTCTTCTTTCGTTTCTCGACCGTGAAGTAAGATCGAGCTCATGAGCTTATTATCCTAGGTCGGAACAAGTTGGTAGGATCCTAGTTTTTACTTCCCCATGCTACCACAGGAGATGGACATGAGGAGCAGAAGGGAAAGAGAGGGGTGGGGTTTCTCTTGCTTTGGGCATATCTGGTCTCCCATTGGGAGGCCCACACGAATGGTTAATAGCTCAGCGAAAAAGCATGCCCCTGATAATTAAGTCATTGTGCATGGGTTGTGAGGGCTGAGATGTTTCGACATTCCTCGACATCTAATGACTCGGTAGATATTCGAAGGGCAAGGCACACATCTAGACTGCCCAAACCTCATCCCAAACGACTATTTATAGATCGCATCTTGCATTGGCATAAAGGGTTAAGATTTTAGTAAGAAAACAACATTACTCTATTTATATACAGTATAATCAAATTATAAAGTAATAAAATGAGAAGAGGCGTAGTGGATGTAATATGTCGATCAAACACCTCTAAAAATCAATCACATTTCCTTTATTAGCACTAGTTATTAACATTCGTTGCCTTTGCTAACTAGTCAAGGACTTTCAAAATCCCTGTAGCTTCAAGATTGGCCAAATGATTCGATCAACATTTGGGCGCTTGAAGAAGGTGATAGAGTTAAGGGTGCATCCTAGGGATAATATATAGTTTATTACGTAACTTAACCCTTATATAAGAATCTTTTTTGAAGTGAAGCAGGCTTTTGGTTTTACTTTCTTTTATATATGTGTTATTATATAAAGATACAAATAACAATATAAGTAGATTATATATGTATATAAGTAGAAAGTCCATAGGAGAAGCATTTTATCAATTGCAGTTATGAATATGTTCGTAACCATAAGTATTTCGACGATACCTAAGTGCTTACTCCTTAAATGGTGTATCGAGAAAAGAATATCGATACATTCATTGAGACTAGTATATGAATGCACTTCATATGATGGACGATGAATTACTCATAATCATTGGGAGCACCAAGGAGCTATGTACTTATTGTTGTTTGGAACAATCACAGAATGACTTGACAGGATTCTTTTATACGTTAATACTATTGAATATGGCCCAGTTCGCAGCACATGAAATGAATAAATTTCAAAAATCATTACGTAATTGGATCTTAATGGGCTTATGAAATCTAATATTTAATATTAAATCCAGTTTAGTTGTATTAATAAAATCATATTTTATTTGTTTATTTCATTTTTCATTTAATTAATTTACAGTAATTAAATATAATATGTAAATAATAATTGGATAAGATAACATATATATTTGATACAGAGCAGAACAACATAAACATATTTTAGTATGTACATGCGTAGATATTGGGATTTATGACTACTATGTATACATATTGGACATTTGTATGTTATAGCCTTATTTAATTATTTAATATTAATATATATATATATATATATCCTCTGTCCTACTAATAATGGAATTCCTTGAATAGGAATTCAACCGTGTCTTTTTGAAATATCAGAAATACCCTTCGTCTGTTTTCAACCTGCACATCTCGCATCCGCGTTTTCCTCCCTCTTCCCAGAACTACAGAACCCTAATTCCCCCTTTGCTCTCACTATAGGGAAAAGAAAAACAAATTGATTTCCTCACCTCTTCATCATCGACCACGATTGCCGATTATCCACGAGATCTGCTAAAATTTGATCTGCCTTCCACTACGCTTCACTCACCGGTAATTATCCTTATGTTTTGCATCACTACATCAGTTATGAATACTATATCCATTACCTGATGATTCATTAAACTTTGGCAAACTCGAATGCATGCACAGACTTTTCCAAACTCGAATCAAGTTCGTTTGGTTGAAAAAAGAGTAAGAATTGACAGATCTGTTTGGTTTTATGGATTGAATTATTTTTCGTGGACTTTGTATGACTTTATTTTATTTATTTATTTTTTGGTATTTTTGTTATTCTGTAGTTGGAGAGCTTTCCAGCTATGGTTGTCGAGGTCTATTCAGATGATCGTAACTCACAGCTTGAGGCGACTACAAAGTTCCAAAAATTGCTTTCAATTGGTATAATTCAACTAAATATATTGATTTTGCTTCATTTTTGGCAGTACTTTTTAATTTTTTTGATATGGTTACTGGGTTTGATATGTTCTGCTTTTTAGTATAATTCAACTGAATATATGTTTTGCTAGATGTCGAACAAGTTTCATTTTATTTCTTAATTTGGGAGAAAATCCATAGTTGTTGAATTGGAGAATTTAAGGGGATCTGGTATCCCATATCTATTGGCTTTCATATGAGATGATGAATTGAGAAATTGTTTATTTGAATTAGTGGTTTTAATCATCACAGCTGAGCAAGTTGTAGACTATGCATTAAGATGTAGAATTGTTAGTTGCGCTATAAGAAAACTGTCCAGTTCTACTGACAATGCAAATAGCCAGGGGTAAATCGTTTTTGAAGTGCATTGCCAAAGTTTTTTATGTACAATTTTATAAATTTTGAATGCCTAGATAAACTGAAATGAATGCTTAAAGATATGATCAAGGTAGGCATTTGATTTTTCCTAATTTTTACTATATAATTGCTTAGATATTTAAATATGATTTTCTACTATATAATTGTTTAAATATAATTGTGGTTGCATTGTATCTGGATATGGTTACTCTATTTTTTCATTTCTTGCATTATGCGTGTGCAATTCTTTATGCAAGTAAGTATTAGAAAATTTAAGTTAGTAATATAGTTTTTTATACATTATAATTTAAAATAAAATATATTTATTATAGTTTTATATATTATAAACAATCATTATCAGCAACCTCCTTTGCCATGAGGTCACTTGCGTGGCCATGTAGTTTGTTTATCATATATAAGCAGCAGTAGCCATGTTCTAAGAGAGGAATGTTTATTTATGATTCATAAGAAATAAAGAAAACAGAATCTATTATACATCAATTATAAAAGTATGTAAATCTAAACCTATGGATACACACACACACACATACACACATAGAGGAGTTAGTGAGGCCGTGTTAATATTTATATGTGTGGTTTATCTGTTCTAATTTAATGAGGGTGATTTTTTCTTTTGTCTTTCACTATTGACTTGGATTATATGGGCTGGGCTTCTTAAATATGGTATTGGATGTGAAATGTAAATTGTTGTACAGAAATTGAAATGGGTAAAATACATATTCAGATATTACATTGGATGAAAAATGTTTACTACTGTATTGTAACTGAAATATATATTGTATTCTATAAACTAAGATGCACAACATACATTCAAATTCATGTACGCCAAGTATGAAAATAATTGCATGGTGGTTATAGTTTAGAAAATAATACTGGAGATATTACATTTCAGGACGAAGCTAAAACAGTCAGAAGTAGACCTGGAACTGTTGAAAAGATGCTTCAATAACCTGAGTGAAGAAAACTGTCGAATGTAGAAAGAAGTTGAAAAGCTACGGGCTTTAAAACTATCATCACAATTCTACATGAACATGACGCCACCAACTACACTGGAAATGTGTCCTTCATGCAAAAGGGTGACTTCATCTCGAGATACCAGGTCTTGAAATGATGAAATTGTGAGTTTTGGTATGTACTTTATACAAAGGGTTCAAGTTCAACCTATTTTTTGTAATCATACATACATACTCTCCTTTAGTTTGTAATTTCTCTGTATTTATTATTTCCTTGTCGATAATGCATTTAATTTGTAAATTCCTTCCAAAATGAACAGAAAGATTGCTTGCCAAAATAAACATGTACCAAGGGATCATGTAAGATCAATAATTTTCTTTCTTCTAGAATGCCCTCTGCAATGCAACTCCAATATCATTTATGTTTTCATTTTTTTTACCATTGAACTGCACATCATGTCATATAAAAAATCAAGCAATATGAGTTCATCTTTATAAAGAGATAGCTCAACATGTGCCTTCAGGTAGGGGTGTCAAATGAGTTGGTTTAGGACAGGTTTCAAGATAATATATCAACAAGCATATTCCACGAGCAATGGTGTCATGTCCAGTAAAAAGCAAACCTAGCAAAATATCGCAAAGTTTGTCTTCTGAATAATCGATATATTTCAATAAAAAGCCAAGAAAGTTATCGCTGTACTTAGCATTTTCATGTCATGTTTTCCCCTTTCTTGTTTTCATCTCTTTCTTGAACATAGAGATAATATACTTCATTGCCTATTAAAAAAGAAGATGCGGTTGAAGTAGTAAGAGTAGCAATGTTTTCAATATAATTGATTATGGAATAAATTAAGAGTTTAAACTATTAATCGCTCATGTATGTAGATAATTTTTGCTCACAGCCCACACTAACTAAAAGAGCATATGCATATAAAAGTACAAGTATTATTTTCATTTCCAGTAGTATAAAAAAACAAAAACAAAAGAAACGGATGATAAAACTATGAATGCTTTTAAGTTATTGGTTCTATGAATGTTCTTCAGTTGTCTCGGTCTTCTCGAGCATTGCTTCAGGTTCAGTTTATGCCGGCAATGGTACTGTCAAATCTACTACCACATGTGCAACTATAAATGCATGTACGTTGTGATTAAATGCAGGCTCATCTGGGCGTGCATACATACTCGTATATATAACATTCTAAAAATAATATACTTAATGAAATAGTAATTTTACCGTTATAAAATATCTTAATATTGACTAAGTCAAAATTTTTAATCAAATTTAAACAAATTAAAATGTCTTGATTTTGACTAGGTAAACATTTATTCAAATCTAAATTTTAGATCTAAATTAATATATTAATTCAAATATAAAAAATATATTAGATTTGAATGAATTATATGGCCAAAATTTTATTTTTGTTTTAATCTAAATCATTTAAATATTTTTTATTATTATTAAATATATAAATAATATAAAATATACTTTTGTTTGATTTATTTTTATAATAAAGCAATACAACCGAGAGTTATATATTTAATTATATATATATATCTTAAATTTAACTATATATATAATTATTATATATAATACATGCATATATATATATTAGAATATCTTTCGACCATAATTTTCTTAAACAAATTTAATAAATATGTGTATATATTCATATATTATTTTCAAATTAAAGTTAAATATTTATTTATATTTTAAATTTTTATAATAGATAAATAATTTTTTTAGAAATTATGAAAAATAAATTTGCATTCCAAAAATATTTTATATTTAATAAAATCAAGTTATGGCCGAAACCATATATAAATATATTAATTTTAAATCATTTCAAATAATTCCATTTAAATACCAAAATGAATTTCAAAATGTTAAATTAATAGTAAATGATGACAAGACACATACAAGCATATATAAATGGTGATATAGACATATACAAGATTATCATGAATTAGATTAATACCTGATTGAGATTTGCCTACTTGGCAAACGTAGATCTAACAACCTTTTAGATTTGTACCCAAAGTTGCTAGTTTTAGCGTATCACAATCAGATCTGAGTGTATGTATTTAGTATAGTTGAATAAGGAGGTTAGTTATGGGGTTAGGGGTTGGAGTATGTGAACTGTGAAGGAACCCGATTTGTTTCGCAGTGGGTGAAATGAGTAGATTTCAAAAAGAATCACTAACTGGACCTTAGTAGGCCTATGGAGTCTAATATTTAACACAATATCTAAACTACTTATTTTAATAAAATCATGTTTTTTAATTATTTCACTCTTAATTAATCTATATTAATTAAGTATGATATGTGAATAAAATGAATATATCTAATATATTCATATAGATAAATGGTATGACATAGAAATGTGTAGTAAGGATAAGTGCTTGATGTTCAAAAGTGGATGTGTATAAAATCATGTAATAGATTTGGATTTAAACACATCAAGATCTAAAGAGGAAGGAGATAAGAGGTGACATCGTTGATTGATTTCACCTTTCTATTTTGCAAACATCCAATTAACACTGTACCCAATTTCCACATAATATGGTGATATGTAATAATAACATGTTAAAAGGCATATGATAACAAACAACAACATGGTCAATATACATGTGTAGATATTGAGATTTGTATCTACCATGTATATATCCACTATATATATATATCTATATTAATTTGCTCAATTTAATTAATTAATGTAAGATATATGTATGGTTGTAAAATATTGTGAAAACTGCATTTAATAACATAAAATTGGATCTAACAAAATTTGACAAGTTGAAACTTCAAATTCCAAATTTAAGTTTAAGATGTCTAATTTGATTTAAGAATTAATCAAATCAAATCTAGATCACATATGCTAAATAAAAAGAACCATTAATTAACTAAGTTATATTAAAGATGTATGTATGTATGTAATTATAAATCTGAAAATAATTTTTATTAATTCACTATTTTAATATAAACATAAGATTCGCATTTTTTTAGCAAAGCTAGTTGGCTTTAAATGGGCCATCCACATTTATAAATGAATTTAGGAACAGGTGTTTGACACATGTGCCAAAACAACTAAAAAAATACAAGCCCAGGAGATGGGCAGAATACTTATACTATTATATAGACCACACTAGTGCCCCTCAAAAGAGGAAGCATCACTCCCATCCTCAGAAGAGGCAGGGCTAATGACATGCAAGTAACCATAAAAAAAGAGAAACTAAAGAATGAACAAAATCCACCGAATCGGTTCCATATAAATACTTCCTATCCCAAGTGTCATCTGCCAACACAGACTTGTTACTATCACCAAATTCGCCCAGAACACATAGAGAAAGAACTTTACCATCAATCTGAGAGAACAAACGTCTCTCCTCACCTTCAACTCCTATGTACTTGAAAAAGCTTCCACTAGATGGCACATATCTCATTTCTGAGGACACATAGACCCAAGGTTGCTCAAAAAGACTCCAACAAAAATCAATAAGGGATGGAGCCACTACCGGTTCCACCAGAGATTGAGCAACAACATCACTAGCAAACGGCACAAAAATAATGGAATAGACCACAAGAACCACAGGTTCAACCACCTAACTAGAGGGACAACTTAAACTTTCAAAACCCACTTCGTGATAGGACAATGGAGTGGGGTCCTAAGAGAATGCGAAACAGGAACGACGTCTGAATCCAGAGAACAAGCTTCCATAAGGTGACCAAATGTGTGACAAGACGTGCAAATATATGGTTTCCAATATTACTGGATATACACAACCAAAACATGCCCCTCAGCAATACGAATAGGGATCTTGGAGGGGACAGGCTTTTTAGGAGTTACTTCAATAAGTGCCTTAGCATACACTAGCATATTTTGAGCAATGGTGTTAGCATCAAAATATTTGACTTTCCAGCAACACTCGCTAATCAGTTTAACCCAATCATGGGCCGCAAAACATATGGTATATGAGTGAAATGAGCCCATACCGGAATAGAGAGAATCTGTTCCTTTGCTTTATCCACCGTCGAACTCTAAGGGGTAATAATGAAAGGTTGATCGGCTATAATGGAGGGTTTCGCCTCAAGCACATGGTACCTTTCTTCTTTCCTTGAGAATTTGAAAAAGAACATGCAATTGATGAAGTGAACTTGAAGCCTACCCCTAAAATTCCAACGCTGGCAACAATGATCATGCAGTGCTTGATAAAGGGGTTAGAATCCAGGAAATAACTCACTAAATACTCCAACCAAAAAGCAACCCCCACCTTCATTACCTCCGTCGGAGGAATCAGGCAACATCTACCTCCTAAATGTCAAAAGAACGAGGAATCAATTCACCCGCATTCCTCGCAAAGGCTCTAAAGAGAGATGACCACTTGCTACTTGACTAAAGAGAAGGTTTAAATGAATCTAAGTCAGATTCGCATATTTATTAACAACTTGAATGTGATATATATAAGTATAACAAGTGTATATATAATATATAATTTCAGTGAATTTTTTCTTAAACATTAAAAAGGAATTTTAAAATCAAAAATCATACAATACATTTTAAAGAGGATGTGAAAGCATTTCATGTTTTAAGATTGAATAAATACAAAATTATTTATCTAATCTTCTTTAAAAAATTATGTTTAAAAAATCATTACAAGCATGTTAAAACACTTATTTATGGTTAGATTATGATTTTTTATTGTATATATTATATATATATATATGAATAATAATTTAACCATAAGTAAGTGTTTAACATGTGGTTTTGATATTAATTATAAAACATGTTGAGGAAATATTACATACATAAAATTGTAATAAGAATAACCAACAAAATTATACAAATGTAAATAGGAATTGTACCTTATAGATTTGGTCAATTAGTGATACATTGATATGCAAATTCTCCTTTGATTTCTATAACTAACATAACACTTTGCAAGAATCGAATGAGTCGCATTGTATAACTTTATTCGATTTAATTTTTGGAAAAATAAAGGGGAAATTTTGGAACATAAAGAAGCCAACCATGAGAGAATGAGCATGGAAAGCGAGAAAGGAAAGAAAAAAATCAAATTGGAGATTGGGGATTTGTTTTAACGAAGAGAATAAAGCCTTTTGTTTTCTTTCTATTAAAATTTTCCCTTTTAATCTTATTTAATTTGCAACCAAGCCAAACATTAACCCCCCCCCCCCCCCATTATCATGGTCGGCCATGTATTCCCTTACATATACCAAAATTTTCAAAAGGTTTTAAGTAATTAATTGTATTTAAAGTCATGCTTGAATACATACCGATGTCATATATCAAAGCACACATATAACTTTTACGTATACATATAATTAATTACTAACAACACCCAAAAACATCAAATAAATTAGTAATTATTATTTATTTAATACTAATTAATATAATTAATTTATAACATGTTATAGACTAATTAAATAGTGTGGTTTTTCAAAGAATTCACAAATGCAGTTGTGAGACTCAAAGGTGTGAATTAAGCCAACGATTACTATTGAACAATTCAAATAGTGACGTGACATCTTGATCGAATTCAACGCTTACATATTTTTTCAGTAAAATCCAATTTCATACTTTCTTAAGTAGCACCTTTAGTAATGATTATTTACACATGTTCTCTTTATAAAAATATATCACTTTAAGATATATGGAATTTGGTATTGGTTAAAATTCCAATATTATCCACATTCAACTTGATTAGTCCGAAACAAAGTCCTTGTTTCGATAATAACATTTATTATTAACCGTACTAATCTTGCCAGAGATTTTGATTTTTAGTTGACTACAGTTGACCGTAATACTAACATCATATAACCGAGGAGACGAATTCTCTATTGAATAGTGCTTTAATTTCAACGCTTAAACTCAGGCCCAACTATAGTCGCTCGATGGATCACTGTGCAATGATTTAACTATAATTAATGTGGAATATTCACAATGAAGTTCCATATTATTCTCAAGTCAATGAAACCATGTAACATCGTCACACTGGGATTTCATGTTTCACCTAGTTGTTATCAACCACAATGAAACTCTCGGATGAGTCATTCCATTTTTATTCATAACTATAAGTATGTAAACCTTTGGTTCTCCTAGCAGCCATGAGTAATACATTGCCCAACATTTGGAGCGTTACGCACTCCGGTCTCAACGGATGTATCGATATCCTTTCTCGTAACACCTTGATTGGGAACATTTAAAATAAAATGTCATTCAATTCTGTAATTACTTACTCATGATTACAACCCTTTGCAACTACAATAGATAACATTTTATTTAAGTAATTTCTTATTATATATTTTAAATTAATTACTTAATTAATTAAATCACAATATAATAAAGTATATAGAAGAAAATAAACACTGTTATTACTAACAAGATTAACTATAGAGTTAGATATATGTAACAAATTACATAATTGCCCATAGGGCATACCATTAACTCTATCAATCTTCCACTTGTAGTTGGGCTAAATTATGGAATCTTAATCCTATTTCCCCAATCAGTTCAGAACCATTCGAGCTAGTCCCTTAGTAAACTGATTTGCTATATTGCATTACTATCAACTCTGTTAGCCAATACCTCTCCATCGTTGATAAATTGTCTTTGTCATGTGGAACTTTCAAAGTACGTGTCTAGACATTTTGTGAGCCCTAGTTTCTTTTATGATCTGTATCGCAACATTTTTTTCGCAAAACAATGTCGTAGGATTCTCAACATTTGGTATCACCCCTACCTCAGTTATAAATTTGTGCAACTATATTTTTATTGCTTTTATTGTGGCGTTATTCAAGGTGATGTACTTAGCCTTTCTACTAAATTAGTCACCACTGCTCATTCGAAACATTTCCAGCTCAAAGCTCCTTAATTAAGGTTGAATATGAATTTAGCATTGACACACTATATTCAATATTGTAACGATCCGAAATTTTATCATTTTGATTTATGGATATTTAATTAATTTTAAATATTTAATTCATGATTTTAATAATTAAAATAGCACTCTTTTAATTTATAACTAATAATAGAAAATTCATTTTTTGAATTTGGTTTATAAAAATAAATAGTCAAAGGAAATTAGAAAATGAGACCGAAAAGCTTTTTCAAAATTTTCAATTTTTGACCATTAAAAAAGTTGTTTAAAATGTTGTAAACACTTTAGTTAATATATTTACACAATTTTAAACAACTTAAACATGGATTAGGAAATAAAACAATGATTTGTAACATAAGTGTACTTATGTAAGGAGATGTGACATCTTTTTGAATCATTAAAAATAAATTTAAAAAATGAATGGATGTAAAGGATGTTAAGTCACATTATATGGCACATTAGTATACATAAGTGCTTTGCCCATTGGGTAAAAAGGGGAAACCCTTGGTTTGGGTGTGTGAATCATAGGTGGAGAGATATGGTGATGATGTGGCATCAATCTAATGGAGAGTAGTGGTATTTGGGGATAAAAAGGTAATTTCACTTTATAAAAACAAATATCTCTTTCTCTCTCCCCTTCCATTCTCACTTTTTGAAATTTTTCAAAATTTTATATTCTTTTTAAAAGCTTATAAGATATCTTTAATGGCTTCCATTTTCATTCTCAAGTTAAAAATCAAATCTTTTTAGTTTAAACCCTTTTAAATCTTGTTTAAATTACTTATTTCCTTCCTACGTCGTCTTCTTTTTCAATTTCAAGTCCATATCAACCCACTTTCATGTTGGCCGAGCCCACTTCCATGTTGGTCGAGCCCAAAGGTGCATAGACTGAGCATATCTTGCCTTGTTTTGATCCAAAATCACTTGCTTAAGGGTTCTCAAAGTTCTAGGAGTGTTTAAAAGATTTGAAAAGATTTTGGTGAGTAATCATTTTATTTTGGAAAGACTTTTCCATTGTGCTTTGTAATGTTTATGTGTATAATATGTTGTTAGTATACTGTTAGATCCATGTTGTTTGGTTGTATATGCGTTGTATTGGTTATGGTTTGAATTTGACTTGTTAAATGTTAACATCAAAAAACCACTCCAACTTGATTGAAGCCTTAAAGAATACAAAAGGTGGATCCATGAAGAATGATAGTAATAGCAAGACCTTTCAAAAGAGTCAAAGGGATGCTTCTATAAAAGTTGGATGTGCAGTGCGCTTTCGAAGAGGTCGAAAGGGGACAGGGACACCCTTTCGCTTCAGTTGATCCCTTTTGAAACGGTTGCTTCCTCATGCATAAAGTTGTTTCGAATGTGATAAAGGCACCTTTCGAAGGTAACAGATTACAAGCTTCTGCATGTGCGCTAAACCTTTTGAAACAATGGGTTTAGCCAACATTTTCCTTCCGCAGATGAATATTCGGCCAAAGCTACCCCTTCGAAAGCATAAATTAGCCTTTCGAATCGGTTAAAACTATCTATAATTACAAAAGGAAAGCTTACATGAGCTCAATATGGCCTCCTCAAACACAAGAGGATAGGAGTTCTGCATCAATTAACAAGAATGCATTCGAAAGTCACCTACCGCATTTAAGCCTTCTACTATACTCCAACTCATTCGAAGCCTCAAAGATACACCTTTCGACAGTATCGAAAGCCCATATCTTAACCTGCTTGCAATAGCACATAAACAACAAAGTGGGGGCGCATCTATACCTTTCGACAAAGTCGAAAGCACTCAAGTTCCATTCAAAAGTGAAGTTAGATGGCGCCCTAAATTTAGCAACAACGAAAGGTCATCAAGGCACCCTTTCGACTAAATCGAAAGGACTGATTCGAAAGCATCCAACCTGCGCCTAAAAATAAGACCCTAGGGGTACTGTTTTGGGGAACCGATTGGATTCACTCAATGCTTGTTCTTCCTCAAATTTGTAAACCATAATCTTTAAATCAAGTTGGGGATTTTACTCCTTTGTGATATTTAGGCTTCTTGTATTAAAGAAAATTATTATTAAAGCAAGTATATGGCATTTTCGAATATATCGATTGATCTGTTGCTTCTATATAGTTCTGGTTATGAATTACTTGCATTAATGTCAATTGAAAGGTTACCTTTCAAAGGAGTAGGAACCTATTCAGTCAGTCAAAGCCATAGATCCATTAGGTCCTAACCATTAGTCATCTTAGCCACTTCGAAAGGAGGTTTCGAAAGGATCCTAAGCCAATTCAACTTGTTCGAAAGGTAGTTTAAATGGAGATCCAAGTGTCTTGACTGTTTCGAAAGGTTATTTTGAAGGAGTTTCAATTGCCTCAAACTTTTCGAAAGGTGGACTTAAGGGAGATCTAAATCACCTAGATTGTTTGGAAAAAGAGACTCGAAAAGTTCATACTATCTTAATCCGTTCGAAAGGTGGTTTCGAAAGGAACACTTACACTTTGAACTTTGCTTTGGGGTGTTGACAAGTGTTCTTGCTAACATTAAATGTAGCCCAAAAGTTAGATTTGTTGTTAGAGTTGTCATCTTGCTTATATATGTGATGATATATATTAATTTAGATGTTAAACCTGGTTGTTTGGATATGAGTTGAGAAAGTTTGCATCCTTATATGCTAAATGAGATTGGAGATCACTTGGAAAAGATCAAAACTTGTTTATTTGTTTTCAAGTTATTAAAAGATTGAAACTTTATTAATTTTCATAATAATAACTTATATGTGAGCTATGGCCTGGCATAAAAATGGCTCTACACCCATCTTTGCTTTACACCCCTTTCGTCTTTTATAAATCTTTATTAAAGATAGTTTACAAAGATGGGTCAAAAATAACTTATATGCCGCTTCTCAAGTTATCAAAGATAGTGCCTTTGGCTCTACACCCATCTTTGCTTTACACCCCTGGTAATAATAACTTATATGTGAGCTATGGCCTTGCATAAAAATGGCTCTACACCTGGAATAAATGGAGTTTAAACCCCTTTCACTTTGGCTCTACACCCATCTTTGCTTTAAGGGGAACAAAGACACCAAACAAGCCTTCAGCCTTTCCTATAAGGCTTGGCTAGAGCACCTCCTAGAGGGAGATTGGGTAAGTCCTTAGGTCCTGCTTGTAGATAAGCTAATCAAGCGCATCAGACAACAACGGACTAAGACGTCAAAGCTCAAGAAGCGGCACATCAAACAATGACAACATGCGGAGCCTAAAAATGGCACATGTCAAAAGAATCAAAACCCAAAGAGTGGTGCAAAACAAAAGGCTCAAATAAGAATATACAGCCTTCGACTGATTTCCAAAAGAGGATTTCTGGACTTCATTAATAACCGAATATGGGTTTCGGGTCTCTTACCATTGATTTCTGGACTTCACTCATTAATGCCTGAATTTGGGCTTCGAGACCTTTATTATGGACTTCCGGTCTTCTATTAATTCTAGGGTCTATCTTATTAATACCCGAATCTGGGTTTCAGACCTTCTATTATTTCCAGATAAGGATTTCTGGACTCAAATTATTTGTTCCCAAAAGAAGATTCCTAGTCACCTATGACTTATTTTTAGATAACGATCTCTGGACTTTTATTATTGAACGATTATTCTTGGTCTTCTATTAGTTATTTTCAGAAGATGATTTCTAAACTTCCATTATCAATGCTAGATTTGGATTTATAGCCTTCCATTATTAATTCCACAATCAGATTTCTGATCTTCTATTAATATAACTAGAGTCGGATTTCTAGTCTTCTCTTATCATTACCGAAGTTGGATCTCAAGACTCCTATTCATTTCTAACTCTAGAATTTCTCTTCACTTATTGTTTTCACATGATGATCTGTTAACCACCATTACTTAGATTTTTGGAATTAGCATGATTCCTCGTACCATTGTCAATAATATAAAGAACCACCAAATATATTCTTCCATAGGTTTCAAATTAATAATAAGAAATGTTGTCTACTTTGTACTTTTCAGGAAAATAAGATCAATAAGGAAGACTGAGTGGGTCGACAAATACAAAAACCATAGTCAAAGTTATCACGAAGCAAATTCAGAAACAACATTGTAAAAACAAGCAAAGGCTACAAACCAGGTGATATTTACATAATTTACATGACTTATAAGATTATTTACAAGTATATAGTACAAGTGTATATATCATAGATCTTGGACAACCTTATTTAGACTCTCAGCAATTAAAGGATGGACAATATGGCAAATCGCTATACAAAGAATTTCTTTAAGCTTCTTTTCCTTTTTCTTAATTTCAATGGCATCATCAATGGACTCAATGCGGGTCTTCAAAGCATGGTTGAAAGCTTTGGTGGCACCTTTAAGGGTCTTGTTTTGCCTTTCTAAATCGGCAATGTTCTTTTGGAGAAGAAATTTTTCATGTTCAAGTTTTTGAATTCTAGCCACATACTCATTAATGTGCTGTGAATATCTCACTTTCTGTTGGTCATCAAAATATCTCATCATTTCAAATTTAACTTTCCTGCACCATTCACCCACTACTTTCTCATCTAAACCTGGGGGAGGGTTAGTCATAGTTGGAAATTTTTGAATAGCTAGAGATGAAGACCTTGTCGATTTCACAACAAACGAGGAGATTGGAGGAGTTGGTAAGTTGATATTTTGAATGTCACCCCCAATGATAAATTCCAGGGATTTGCACTGGGCTTGACTATCTTTTAATTTTATCTCCAAATCGCTTATCTGTTGGAGAAGCTTAAACATTTCTTGATAAAAGTCGATCGAAGGGTTTGACTTAATTTGAAGTTTTAATTGAGATTGTTTCATCTTTACTCTTGATGTCCGCTTCGAGTCTAGTGATCTGATCATTAAGGTCCCTAACAATCGCCTTTTGAAGAAAAAAATTCCTATGCCATTTCAATGCTTCAGTGTTGCCTTGAAGCCAAGTAGACAGAGGATCTTTAAGGAGGCTCCTCTTTTCAACATCCGCTACCAACCTATCTCTGATGCTGGTGAAACGAGATAATGAATCTAATGAGAGCGGCATGGTAGATAACTGTAACTCCTATTTAAATGAATAAAAAAAAGTTAATACTCAAACTACCAATTCCTTTTATTACAATAATAGAGGTTACAACTCAAGGAGAAAAAATAAAACAAAAGGCACAATCCATTGTAATAACCAGATACTTGTTTTATTACACTTAAAGATGGGAAACAACATTTTTAACTTTGTTCAAAGAATTAGCTGAAAGAGTAATTGTAGAATCTAAAGGGGCATTAAATCCTTCTGGGGTAATAACTGGAGAATATTTGCTATAATTCCATTCTCCGGCAGAAGGACCATCACGACCGCCTATTAATTTGGTATGATATGTTCGGATATCCTTAAGAAGCCTTTCCTTTTCTTCGTCAAGAAAATCAAAAAGAAGGCAGGGATGTTGCATATAAAGCCTCTGTAGGTATCTAAGAAAGCAATATCTAGCCAAATTTGAGGATTTCAAAAGCGAGGCCTTTTTAATAATCTCTTCTTAATTTGACATATTTGCCTAAATAATCTCTAGAAACAAGGTTGATTGAGAGACATTTATTCTGTAATAACATACGACTAAGTATAAAAGGAATTTGATACAGAAAATTCATAAATCAATAGTATTACATAATTACAAATGTTCATCTGGTTCGTACAAAACTGATTTTTTGAATAACTCAGAAATGAATTTATCCTTATAATATTTGAGTTTTTCCGAAAGCAATTCATGAGGGATTGATTTGACTCATGGTAAATTCCAACAAGCCCTCGGATGTGGATCAGATCCAAATTCATCTAAATATCTCCTATGTAGACGTCTAAGTAGACCCCCGCTAAATCGCCTAAGTATGAAAAATCTACGGTTGGATGCATGCAATAAACTTTGTATACGAAGTCTACTAGGATATCTCTGTCTTTAATCAACATCCAAAGGAATGTTATTAATTCCCTGTTCTCTTCCAAGAGCTTGTCATATCGAAGGTGGCGCCCTTTTTAGTCGGGGGGCAGCTTCCTGATCTTTAATGGACGCCAACACTATGACACTCTTATTAAGCTTATAATACTTGTCAGAGAATCCATTATGTTCTTCCAATTGTTTATCTAACTCCTTATACATGCTATTTATTTCTGCTTGTTTTCTTTTAAGCTTTGTTTTATAAAGTTGAAATGATTTCTTCTTTATCTAAAATAGTAAGATACCAGCTGCTGTTATTTTGGAAGTGAAAGCCATTTAGAAAAATAATTCCATACCTGAGAAACAGGAATTGAAGTTTGTAGGGTCTGTTTTTTCCCTTTTTGTTCCCCAACATCAATGTTTACGTCTTTTCCATGGAGATCTGAAGGCTCAGGAAGTTTAGTTTGACTTGCTTCACGATCGCTAGGGTCAGGGATGACTTTTTCTGAAGCCCTAAGAATATCGTCGCCATCCCCTCCGTGAGAACCATCATGATCATCTCCACTGGCGCCAGAACCCTTACCTCTACCCTTATTATCAGGGTTATCATCATCATTATCATCGTTGTTACCGCCTTCCTCAACGACGATTTCATCATCCTCTTCCTCATCAGGATCAGAATCTCCTTCTACCGAAGGGATTTCAAAAGATAGAAGTTTTGCGGCGTCGATTTCTTCTCTCTCAGGAACCTCGATCCCTTGTTCCATTTCTTTGATCTTATCCCTCGATCTTTTGACTAGCGTACGATCGAGTGAGGGGAAGCTTAAGTCTGGACACTTTTCGATATTGTCGGAATAAGCCAGCATGAGAGCGTCCTCATAAGAATTCACGATGATGTCATTAAGAGAAGTGCTAAAAAATTGTGACACCTTCTATTTGGCTTCAGAAATGGTTTTGATAGCCATTGTAAAAGAAATTTTCTTTTTCTCCAACTTCTTTTTGAAAAGAGTGCATTTCTTTTTGAGAGATGATTGTTTAGCAATCATCCAGCCTTTTCTTCCTCTGATTTTTTTAGAGTCATTTTTAAAGCCAAAATCTCATCAGTTAAGATTTGTTTCACCTTCCTCTCCTCAGAAATGATGGATTCCACTTGAGCAAGGGAACCGCTCAACCTTTCTTGTTCCCTCAATGCGTTATCTTTAGCAGCAGAGAGGGAAGTAATCTAGTTATTTAAAGTTGAGACTTCTTCTTCAAGCTTAGACGTCTCAGTGGAAGACTTTGAAGCGCTTCTGGAGGGAGTACAAGCTTTTAGAAATCTGAAAGGAAAAGTACGACATGAGTCAAAATTCAGTAAGAAATAGTAATAAGGTCAAGTAGTATGAAACGTACCAGAAGTTGTTGTTCAATTAGAGATCGATAATGTTTTGTTGGGTCAGGTACAGAGGAAGGCAGATGAATGGAAGTGAATGATAAAGAATTTATGATTGACTGAACAATCTCTTCGAAATCATTAGGAGGCACCGTGGATATAGGTCTAGACACTACGCCATAAATGGCCTACTGCAACACAAAAAAAATGTTGGCTCAGGCCCGAAAAATGTTGCCATAGGTCTATGGCAACACTTTTAGGGTGATGCAATTTTTGCCGTTGCCTTAGACCTCAAAGGCAACATTTTGACTATCTAAGGCAACATAAGTAATATTGTTGCAATAGAACCCTATTTGGGTCTATGGCAACACCCATAGGTATCTGTAGCAACATTCCAAAATGTTGCTATAGATATGAACTTTTTGAATTTGTGGGGCCCACAATGTAGAGCATATTTGATTTTTTAATAAAAATAAATATTTATTTAATAAAATGCTATTACACAGAATTTGATATTTAAACAGTAATTTATTTAAACAAATATTTTATTTCAACATTTGAAATAGTACAAATTCCTGACTCCACTATTTTACAATTCAATGATATATAACACTGATATTCACATATACAGATATTCCTTGCTACATCACTCAGTTCACTCATTACATATGCAGTTTCAATTTATACATACACCGACACTGACAAATATATGCCGAGCCGAAGGCGAGCCGAGTGCCGAGCCGAAGGCGAGCCGAGAAGTGGGTCCGGGCGCAGCGCCGGCGGGGGTCCGGGGCACTGCAGTCCCGGCGGGGATCGACCGATTCATCCGATTTTGGAAGATCGAGCCTTCTTTGAAACCTGTCTTCAGCTCATGCATTCATACACTCATGCACATTTGATTTGACTCTGTCTTCAAGCTTGTATCCAGCTGTCCAGTCTTCAATACCTGTTATATATAATTCAAAAGCAGTAATCTGGAAAATAATATTTAACTCAAACAGAAAATGAAAATATTTTTGTTATAATATTTGCCTCAGGTATTTGGGTTGTTTCTTTTCATAAGTGCATAAGCCAAACATGAATGCAACACATGGATACAAGGACACGACACAAGGTCAAACCCGAGTCATCGACTGGATTCAACTCAGGGCCAAGCAACCAACAAAACAAACAAGAACCAGGTTTAGCAAAATATAGACAAGCCAGTGCAAGAAACACAACAGTACACATAGGCAGCCCATCAAGCAAAAACAGTGAATGCATCAGGCATGTACAAGAGAAACATAGGCAGTAATATGATATACAGAGGACTTGGAGCACCAGTTCATGTTCTGGTTTAACAAATGCAGCAGAAAGGAGCTAACAAGCTCAGACCATAAATAAAAAACAAGCCAGTTAATCAAAATCCAACATACCAAATAATATCACATCGCAATTCATCATCGGCAAAGCAAAATCAAGCCAGTGAACCAAAATCCAACATACCAATACATCATCGCAATCCAACATACCAATACATCATCGCAATCCAACATACCAGATTTATCAAAGTCCAACAGAAAGATTAAACCCGAGATTATAGGAAATAAAGCCTATAAATAAATCCCAATTCATCATCGGCAAAAGCATGCTAGTGTAACCAAAATCGAGAATAATCAAGTAAACCAGAAGGCATAAAACATACCAAATAATATCACATCGCACCCGACGACGAAGTCAAAGCAATTCGAGCAATCAATCAAGGAATTGAAACTGGTTTTATGATTGCTGGCCAATTTGAAAATTTAAGCGGCATTCTCTCAAACAAGAAATCTGCGTTTGACATCTTCCTTGAATCCTAAAATGGTACTTTTTGAAGCAATCGAGCAAAGCTTCATCAGAATCGAACTTCTTCTGAACATTGGCGAGAAAGATTCAAGCATCAGATCTGGTCAAAGTATCATAAATTACCAACCCTGCCGTCACGAAACCACCAGATTCGAGGAACAGCGGCTGAGCCACAACTATCGCCGACGTATCCTCCTCGATGGGTCCGTTAAGGCAGATGACGCGATCTTTGAGAAGCCGGGAAAAGATATCGCATGCACGTTGGCCACGGGATGTGTGCTCGATGACCATCGGAATCAGGCTGTAGAAACGGAGGGGGGTAGTGGAGTTTTGTTGGGGGCTGCGGTTGGTAGGATTTGGGAGAGGTTGCGTATCGACATGTAGGCAAACAGCAGCGAAATTGGGGGTGAGAACGAAATGGGAACGAAAATATGATTTGGAAATTAGGGATTTGGAAATTGGGGATTTGGATTTGGAAATTGGGGGTGAGAACGAAATGGTATGAACAGTAAAGCGGGAGAACGAAAATTTAGGGCAAATTGTAGCGGTGATCCATGTTAACAATCAGATTAAATGTAGACCGTTGGATCGTATTCACGTGGATTGCTAATTTTATTAATTTTTTAATTTGAAAACATCTATAGCAACACTATATAAAAATGTTGCATCGTGTTACACTTGTTTAGCTAGAGCAACACATTTTTATGGCTAAGGTAACACCAAAAATACAACGTTGCAGTAGGACCAAAATTTTATAGCTATCGCAATATTTTAGCTGGCAACACCTTGCAAAAATGTTGCAGAAGGTCATTTATGGCGTAGTGAGAAGGATTCAACTCCTGGCGAGGAGTTGAAGTGCCTAAATCCATTTACATCTGCTCAATGATCCTTGGAGAATCAGACACAACTATGTGAGCCATAAAATCATCCTTTGAAGGAATCATTCTAGGTGGGTCAGTAGCAACATCAAGAGTAGAAACTTCCAGAGTCTTGCCTACATCAATAGATTCGTTCTCTTTTGGAGAAAGAGTCCTCATGGTTATGCATGTATGGAACACATATCAAAATTGGTTGAAATAGGCGAGTTGATTCTAACCCCATTTAAAAGTCCTCACGGTTATGCATGGTTAGAAGACGCTTGGAATTCATTTTTTATTAAAAATAAGGAATACTACTAATCTCATTTAAAAGTCCTAACGGTTATGCATGGTTAGTAAGTATTTAAAAAATTTCCTGTCATAAATATACCACAAATGGACACGACTATATGGTTTTCTATGCCAGCATCACCCCTATCACTCTAAAATGGAATATGTGCCTAACAGAGTATTTATGATTTTTGTTTGATTTTTTTTTAAATTTACTATGTATACTTGATTAGGTATTAATGTTGTATTAATGTTTATCACTTTATCACTCTTATCTAACACTATTACTCTTTTGCTGATAACAAAAGGGGGAGAGAAGTTAAGATTTTGGCAAATAAGTTCAATTTTTTTTATTTGCATATTCTCATCTAATCTCATTGCATTGGTTTTTTATATGCATATTTTTTATTTTTCATGCATATGTGAAGGAGGAGCTTTGTTATGAGGGAGGTATTCAAACAGGGGGAGCTAATAGAATTCATCAAGACCAAATACATTTAATAGAGTCAAAATCTTAATATATGTTTGTTATCATCAAAAGGGGGGGATTGTAGAATATACTAGTGTATGATTTTTGTTTGATGATAATAGACATATATATTCTTTTAAATGTATTTGTTATTGTACCTTTTCCACATAATTAAATAAATATTTGTTGAATAAAATAAATAACTCGGAATTCTTATTTAAACAAATATTTTATTCAAACAAATATTTTATTACAAATTCGAATAATACAAATTTAAGCTCTCACTATACAACACAATTTTCACTATACAATTTTTTATACTACATATTCACTCATCACTCGTATTTGATCTTCAACTCTATTCCAGCCTATATCCAACATCTGAACTATCTACAAAATAAACATTGACGCAGTAAAATTAAAAAAGAAATATTTTGTAGTGCACAATGAAGTGTGTGTTTGAAAATATTGTTGTCCTCAGTTATTTGGGCTGTTCATCATTTTTTTAATTCATCTTACATGAACAACTTGTGACATGCACAGTATACCACTGTACATGCCACAAGGTCGTGCACACTGATATACACTTTCTTGTTAAAATTGCAGGGACATGTGAGCACAAGGTCAAACCCAAGCCGAGACTGAATTCAACACAGGTGCAATGCAAAAACAAAACAACACAGCGATGGTCGGACAAAACAATCAAGTAAGAGCCTACATATACACATGTGTACATATACACATGTGTACATGTACACATGTGTCTCGAGAATCATAGTGCAGATCAGAACAGTGCACCAGACAGAATCAACATGAAACCTACAAGAGCAGAGGCATGAATACAAAACAGACCACTAAAATAACCATACTACAATGCAACCAGACTCCAACCAAACAAACAAACACAGCAGTGCACATGTACAAAGTGGTGCACCAGTTCTACACATGCAATAGAGGAGACAACAATGCATTAGAGCATATATCAATTCATCCAGACCTGACTTCAAAGTGACAAACAACATGCTGGCATGAAAACAAACCAGACTTAAAATGAAAACAACATATAACCAGACCAGACACAGCAGTGGTGAACACAATGGAACATAAACACACATGAAGACCTCAAATCCAACCAGTTCAAAAAAAAAATTAGAAGCAGGAATCACAGCAATGAAATGGAGATCCAACCAGACTTCAATGAAACCACAACTACACCAGACTTCAAAAACAAATAACAAGACCAGAACATCAGTGCAACAAGACATGTACAAAGTGCAGACCACCAGACATGTATACATATATATAATGGCAATGCATATGGTCAGGGATATAAGAGCATTTATACATATATGCATATATATGTATACAAACATTAGTTCAGCCATAGGAATCACACCAGCATGGATGGTCAGAGCAAGGTACAGTTTACATGTTCCACAATACAGCAAAAATAGTAGCAGTTCGAACAAAGTCAAGGAGCAGTTTCAAAAAGAAATGGTCAAACAAAACACTGTTTGAAGTGTTCAACAATTATCAGTAGTAGTTCAAATAATGTCACAAAGGATTTCAACCAATGAACAAGTCAACGAACGATGAACAGGTCATATGAGCAAAGAGAGGAACCGATTCAAGCAAATTCGAATATTTTAGAATTATCTTTGATCAAGGAACAAGTCAGAAATCACAAGATCGTTCGATCAAAAATCAACGCAAGTGCTAAACCAAAATATACGAACGAAATAATAGGGTTTCGATCCCTATAAATTGAACCCAATTCATCATCGGCAATCAACAGAATTCGAATTCAAGCAAATCAACAGAGCAAATAAAGTAAAAATCACATACTAATTTATACCATTCGAACTCGACATTGAAGCAGCCGTACGCAATCGAATAACACTGGTCAAAGAAGCATCGAAGCTAATTGAGGAACGAGAGCATACCAGCAATCAATTCGAACTTCTAATTCCAAGCGGCGGCTTCAATCATCGAAACCCTAATTTTTGAAGAGCGACAAAAGGAACGGTCGAAGAAAGTACTCGTACAAAAAATAATAAGGGGAAGACAGTCTCTACTCTAATTATTACTTAAGCCGTGTTTTCTTTATGTATTAGGCTTTAATTATAAAAATAGTTTTGATTTTTAGTTTTATTTTTAATTGTAACTTTCTATTTTAAAATTTTGTAAATTTCTAGTTGTGTAACTAGGTACAAACTACGTGGCGTAGTTTGAGAATTCATAACTCAGTGGTTGAGTTGTGGCAGGGTTTTGAGCTTAGAGTTAGGTTAATCAAGTTAGCGGGTGTCACGAGTTTACGTGTTTTGTAAGCGTCTGATTACTTAATTTCTAGTAGAAACCTTAGGGGCAGCACGTAGGCAGGTTATTGCCGAAGCTGGGTAAAACTGTGTGTGATCTTTACTGCATTACTTTCTATGTTTATTTTTATTTCTGCATTAATATTTAGTAGACCCTATTCACTCCCCCTCTAGGGTGAAAACGATCCTACAAAGGCGCCATAAAAATATTTTATATGTTCATCGAAATCATCACTACCTTTGGCAATACACCGCTGTTATAGGTTAATTTTTCAGCACCATATTCCTTAGTGTTGAATTTAAATATATTGACGAAGGATATTTGATAAGTCTTGACATTTCTTTTTTGTCCTATCGCAAGATGTTTTAATCCTTCATTACTGACGCGGTTTCTTGGATCATAAACATAGTTCGAAAAACAATTAGCAAATTCTAAATTGAAATCACCCCGTGGATGTTGTGATTCGTAAATATTACAAATATACATAATATATTGCATTATAATCTATAAGTATAATTGAAATAAACATGAATTTGGAAATTCATATATCGAGAATTATTCTTTAATATTATCTAACAAATGGTGCAACTTCAGCACAATTAAGAAGAATATATGTATGTGCTACATGGTAATCTAAATCGTCTAACCATAGTTCCACACATTTTCCAACAGGTCGGCCATATTTTCTAAAAATAGATAACATTGATTAAGAAGAATCTTGTTCAATGGCTTCATCATTATGAGGAACACTTACAAATGACAAGTTCACATAGCCACTGGAATAATTAGAGAAAAAGAATGAAGCTTCTTCTTTAAGATATCATTTGCAAATCGAACCTTTCTCATGTTTTTTGTCGAACTTTTTTCTTCAGATGATTCAAGTACCTATCACAAAATTAATTCAATTTAAATTCGAAATTAAAATTAATATTATGGATATTCAATAGGGGAATTTTGTATAAAGGACAAAATTCTAAAGTTTTTTAGCCTCTAGGGAAGCCTCTTCAAAATTTAGTCGTAAGGACGCAACAACTAAAAATGGTACTACATAGTATTATTATATGAAAACATTATGCAAAAAGAAAGCTATCAATTACAAAATGGTACTATGTCATATCATTTGAAAATGAAATGCTACCATAAGGTAATATCAGTTATTACATGATAAAGTTGAAACATAAGATTCTATCATTCTTTTCATTCAGTAAATACAAAACTGATACTACACAGTAGCATTGTCCTTCTCATTGAATTTTTATCCTTCTGCTATATTTAGTTGGAAAACTTGTCCTTCTCATTGAATTTTTATCCTTCTGCTATATTTAGTTGGAAAACTTGTCCTTCTCACTAAAAAATTAAGCACATGTCCTTGAAACTAAAAAAATTGATGAATTTTGTCCTTCATACTATTTTTCTATATTCGATATTACCTCTCAAATGGATACATACATCCATATTGCACAGAACCTCGAAGAAGTTCTTCGAATTGAAGATGGACAGGTAAATGCTTCATTACATTAAAGAATCCTAGAGGAAATATTTTCTTAAGTTTGAAGAGCAGTAAAGGGATATCTTCTTTTAGTTTACGTATACGCTCGACGTTTAACGTAGTCAAACAAAGCTCTTTATAAAACAAACTTAATTTTGTTATAACACTCTATACTTTTACAGGCAACGGTTCTTTGAAAACCATAGGTAATAAATTTTCTACTATGACATGGCAATCGTGACTTTTCATCCCACGTGATTTATTGTTTTTAAAGTCAACACATCTACGGAGATTAAAAGAAATCCCATCAGGACATCTTAGTCCTTCCACCTACTTTAACACAAGTTTTACTTGCTTGATGTCTAGATCATAGCATGCATTGGGTTTTTATTGTCATTAGGCTTTATATGAAGTTTGGGATGTTTACATAATACTGTTATATCACTCTTGAATTCAATCGTCCTTAGTTTTCCTTTTAACGTTCAAAATTGTATTAAACACATTATCAAAGATGTTTTTTCATTATGCATCACGTTAATATTATGTCAAAGTAAGATATTTTTCCAATAAGACAACTCCCAAAATATACTTTATTGCACCAACTATGAATTATCGATTTACCTGGGATTTCAGTCTATACTCCAGTTTCATATATCTTTGGATATTCCTTTACAAGATCATATATTTTTGTGCTTGACCAAATTGTTAGTGGTTGTCTAGTCTCTACTCTATTAGCTATAAAGTTTTTTATCTCTTCTAAAAGTATGATTAACATGGAGAAAACACCGATGGCAATTGAACCATGTAATTTTCCTTTCATTCGGTAATAAAAATGCTCATGTTTCTTCCATGCAATAAGGACAAGTTAGACAACTAGTCGTACTCCAATCTGAAAGCATTGCATAAGCCGGAAAATCACCAATAGTCCATAAAAAAGTAGCAAACATATGAAAATTCTTTTTTAGAAACGTCGTATGTATCAACCTCTTCATGCCATAATGTTTTCAACTCTTCAATCAATGGCTGCAAATAAACATCGATTCCTTGTGTCAAATCATCAGGACCAGAGACGACAATAGTGAGAAACACACATAGAGTTTTCATACACATCCATATAGGTAAATTATAAGGTGTAACGATAATATGCCAAGATGAATATTTACTATTAAATTGATAGAATGGGGGAAATCCATCTGTACATAAACCGAGTCTTACATGACAGCTCTCTGCAGCAAATACGGGATAAGCCGTAACGAAATGTTTCCATGCTTCTCCATCAAACGGATATGTCAAAGTTCCATCTTCCCTTGTTCTCACACTATGACATCTCATATGAGATGCTGTAGCAAAAGACACGTATAACCTTTGAAGTCTAAGAGTGGTAGCCAAATAGCATTCATTTGTATAGAACTTTCTTTCCTTTCCTTTTTCTTGGTTTGTATCTTTTCTTATTACATATTTTGCATTTTCTAAGGTTAATGTCATCTTTCCAATACAACATGCAACTTATATACATGTATCTATATTTTGGTACGACAGACCGAAAACAAACATAATTTTTTTCACTTTATAATGACTATCGCACATCAGATTATTAGATGGCAGCTTGTAAAACTACTGTAAATCCAGCTTCTGTAAAGTTGAATTTTGATTTCATAGTAATGTATTCAGCAGTTACTGATAATTCAGTTCCTTTTTACAACCATCCCACAGCGGCCTCTTAGCAGCATCCAATAAATCATATATTCTTTTCGTTTCCATAGTCGGTTGTTCTTCGACATTTACGTCTTCATCATTAAGTTAAATGAACATTGATCATGCTGCATCGTCCACCATATCTTCTATTGGATTCGCCATAACATAATCGTTATTCACCTTGTACTCTGACATTACATGATTAGGTGCAACAAGTTCTCCATGACGATCCCACAAATAATAATCTGGCACAAAGCCAACTTGACACGAATATACTATAACCATATCTGGTTTCCAATACATCAAATGTTTGCATTTATGACAAGGGCAATGAATTTCTACGTCATTTCTATTATTAGATTTAGCGAATCTAATAAATACATGTACACCATTGTAGAAATGTTCTTTCACCGAACCTTTCATACTCTTCATACATCCAACTACGGTCGATAAAATAATTGAATATTTTTTCTAATTTAAAAATATATGTTAGAAATTTCGACAGCACTTCACTATTATTAAGTGTACGCATAACTTTACATTTAAGGGTTGTGTTGCTATTGTTGTATTTTCTAAAATAAATTAAAGCCTTTTGGGACAAAAGGCTTTAATTTGTTGTTGTAGTATTTGTTAAAATAATATTTACCCTTATTTTCAAATAAACATTATATTTATTTCTTAATTTTTACAAATCGATTTAAGTATAATATTTGTTTCAAAAGCAATTTATTATTTAACACTACTTTCAAAAAGACATACACACAAATTACTATTTTACTGGCTACAAATTAAATTTTAAACCATATTTTATAATTTATTCAACTATTTAAATATTATATTAACTAAAATTTAATTTTTAAAGCATATTTTATAATTCATTTAACTATTAAAAATTTTATTGTAACTATTTTGTAAACTAAAATTTGAAGTTTGCAAAAGGACGACTATTTAATTAATCACTAAAAATAACTTTATTTTATAATTACCATTAACACTTATAATTAACACACACTAATTAATTAACATAAAATTATGTTTAACTGTAAGCTTTATACTTAACATATTCACTATTCAACCATACATATTAGCCATGAAATTAATCTAAACTATAATAAACAATCACATACACTAATAAACATATATATTAATCAATAATTATGTCCTAATTTTCAGATTTTAAATTAACCCTAATTTATAATTACAAATTAAACAATTACATCACTAATTAATATCCCATAATAAAGTAGTACACTATTACCACCAACTAATATGCAATAATCATCATATTTAAACCAACAATCATACAAAATAAGCCCTAAATCTGAAATTAGGGTTAAAAATTAACCAAATTTGAGATGAAAATGGGGAGGAAGAAGATTCCGGCGAGTTGTGATAGCCTATGGCGATAGCGACGAGTGGCAGCGTGTTCTGGGAGGTAGCAATGGTTAGGGATTTGGTTTATCGTTTTGGGAGAGTTAGGGAAGTTGGGGAATGAAGAAACTGTCGTGGTCGGCTGCTTTGTTTACTCAATATGTCGTCGGCTTGCGACGGCATGTTAATTTTGTATTCTTTTAAATTTTTTGTTATTCATATTACATTTTAAAAGATGTTTAAAAATACTAATTTAATTCCTAAAAGATAAAAATAAAATTTAGCATAGCCATTCAACCTAAGGACGACTTGTGATCGGTTAAATTAGTATTTTCGATAATCTATCGTCGTGTAGTTCAAATATTTTTCATTACTAAAAATCAAACTCGCACGACCAATTTATGCAACTTTAAGTTGGTCCATTAAGCTACTTTAATAAAGTTGATTATGTGTAATATTTTTATGAATTAAAATATATTTTTAAACCGTTGAGTAATTAGTTATGAATTTTTAAATGTACTTAGTATAATAAAATTATATAAAATAAAATATTCGATAGAAAAATAAATTTATTTGATCTTGTATTGATCTAAAGTACTTCGGACCTATTTTCAAAAGATGATTAGAAATAAATGTTATCTCAATAACTCACAAAGGATATGAGCCAAGGAATCAATGCTGAGACTAAGGGTTCATGTCGAGGTCTGAAGCAAGGATTTATGTCGAGGTTCGAAGCTTCTGATGCAAAGATGAATATCAACGTCAAAGTCCTTGTCGACATTGAAGCACATAAGATGGCGATAAAAAAACCATGCCGCTCCTATCCAATGATGTCGGGTTTCTTCAAAAAATACCACCATGTCGATGACAAGAACAAAAAATTATAGACATCATCAAGGGTCAAGAAGTAACATAGTATCAACCTTATATGGGCGATCTTGACAACTGCTATTGCCGAGGCTCATCAATAACATTAATGTCGTGCTTCAATGGTATCGATGATCATTAAGGAACTTCGAGCATTAAGGTAGAGGTCTCATCATGAAGGAACAAGAGCACAAGCGTTAAAGCACGACGACTCTATCCATGACGACGCCAATAAGGCCGCTATCATCAATGCTCGACGACACTGAAGCATGACGAGGCTAAAGATTGGCGATACCTACTACCTTCCCAACTCTATAAATAGAGGCCAAGGAGCTCCGCGTTGGAGGCTGATTTTTCATTTCTATCTCTTATTCTTAAATCATACTCTAGCAAACCCTAAATCGAATTAGGGAAAGTGGAATTTGATTGTAATCATTTTTGATCAATAGAAATAAAGGCTTGAACTGGCTTATGGAATTTGACTATAATTTATTCAATCATTATCAATTTGGGCGTGTAAATACTTAGAATCGCCGAGTACGAAACTCGATATGATTAGCCCGACGAGCTTTGAACTTCACGATGTTTTTATCCCAGTTTCATAGCTTAATATGGGGCAGTCGTAAAGTTCAAAGCTCGACATGACCATAACCGTTGAACCTTAAACAATCACAGATGCATAGCCTCGACATGGTCATTCTCATCGAGTTTTGGGCAATGGCGAGCTTATATGCGCACGATTATATCAGCATTGTATTCTCGAACATGAGAGTAAAAAGGGCATATGGTCTATTATCATGCTTGATAAATCATATCCCTAACATGTTACATCTTCTGCATTTTCATCTGATCATATGATGTGACATAAGTCTTTGAGAGAAGGACTTATCTAAAAATTCACAAAGAAGGATGCGACATCGTCTTGCCAGTTTCTATTGAGGATGTCGAGTTCCCTTTGGGATGTCGAGCCTAACGGCTAATAAAAGAGAAATGAGCGCAAGCTTTCTTTTGAAGACATATTGCTATCCTTAATAATTATTCTATCATACACTTAGTCTTATGGCGACAAGTTGGACCTCGGTGCTTTTAACGATGGTAAAGATCAATAATATTCGATTATGTGTCTACACATGCTAAAGTCAAGGACTAACTTGTCTTTATCGGCATCTAGAGTATTATACAATTTTTTGGTCTAACATTTTTGATGCTAGAAGGAGGTCTCGAACCTCCAACCTATTTAGTTTTCTCTTTTCGAAATTAATGAATCAAAATTTTATTTCAGGAAAAATGAAATCAAATGGCTTAATCGTATGAATGAGGATGTAGCACACATGAAAACTTTGGAGGAAAATGTTGCTCCCACTTTCAACTTAGAAGGCGCGGAAACGGGCCAAGTATCAACTCCAGCACAACCCAACAACAACAGAGCTAAGATAAAGAGCTTAGAACAACAACTACTGGAAATGAAAGGGCTTTTGGAAATGGTACTTACTCAAAATTCATCCAGAAGTGCTAGACCTATGGCGGAAGACGAGATGAACTCTCTAAGGAGGTTTTTAAATGCTTCTCTACTTAGAAGCAAAAGCAAGCTCAACATAACTCCACAAAAGAAGAAAGATGATCAACCTGCCAAGCCCAATTACCAAGTGAGAATAGATGAGAAGTCCAAAGAGCAGTCTGGGAGCTCAACTACTGAAGGATGTGAACGCGAAAGGAGCAACTACCGTGATGAAGATGCTTATTTGAAGGAAATAGTTGAGAAGATAGTGAAAGATGTATTCGGTGATAAAGGAAAACGAACTCTCGATGAAAGGGCCAACGACAATCACCGGGAGGCTCCTTTCACCAACGAAATTATGTCTACTAGGATCCCATCTTATGTGAAGATTTCATCCTTGAGGTATACCGGAATTACCGATCCCGATGATCATCTGGTGGCATTTGAGAGTCAAATAGATCTCTATAACTCTTCTAGTGCAGTACGGTGCAGATTCTTCCATGTCACTCTCCAAGGAGCGGCCGCTAAGTGGTACCGACAGTATAGTGAAAAGACTATCTATTACTGGAAACAGTTTTCCTATAAGTTCTCTGCTCAGTTCTGCATTTTCAATGACCTAACTATAGATTGCACGGTGCTAGCCAACATAAGACAAAACCTGGGACAGTTGTTAGCCGATTACCTCAAAAGGTTCAATGTGGAGGCTTTAAAAGCTAAAGGAATGAACAAAAGAGATAAGCTGATAGCGCTGCATTCGAGACTGATCGCACATACCCCATTTTGAAAGGAACTCTATGTTCATGGATGAAAAGATTTCCAAGACTTTCATTTTCAAGCAGACGAGTTTATTCGAATGGACGAGATGTATCATGGTAGGAAAAAGAATCAAACCAGGAGGGAGACTGGAAAAGCTGGCTTCGACCATAGTCATAAGAGGTCGAGATGGGAGGATAATCCAAACACCAATTATATTTCCTTGAATAAACCACTATCCTATATATATGCAATGAACAAGGAGAAGGTTAATTTTCCAGTCTCATTCAAACCCAAAAATTATCCAAAACAGAAAAAGAGAGGTGATTACTGCGCCTACCATAAGGCGAACGGCCACAAGACAGATGAATGTCACGTGCTAGCAGGCATTATTCCGAAGCTAATCCATGAAGGACACTTGAAGGAGTTCACTCAGGAGGGACAAAAGGTTTCTCGTACTGATAACAGCCAACAGAAACTCTCTAGAAATGCTATGGACATCCTAGAAGATGAAGATTAGCTAAATCTCAGTCCACCTCTCAACAGGATTAATGTGATCCATGGAGGACCACATTTGGTCAGAAGCAGCAAAAGTGCATGGAACAGATACATTAGAGAAGCACAAGAATGAGTATTTTCTATCCGAGAAGAACCGCCGTTCTAGAATCCTTGATTCAATATTCAGATGCCTAATCTTACTATTAGTCCACAAGAACAAAAGGGAATCCGACATCCTAATAATGACCCTCTCATGATCACTACTCAGATTGGACTCTCTATAGTTACAAATATTCTTGTGGACACTGGAAGCGCTGTCGATGTGATATTTAAACATGCTTTTGACCAAATGGGAATCTCAGAGGACAAGCTGGAACCAAGCCTTGAGCCCATCTTTGGATTTAACAATAAAGGATCAACACTAGTAGGACAATTAAAACTATTGGTGCAAATGGGGATGCCACCATGCCGTAGAACTTTTGAGATGCTATTCATGATCATTGATCAGCCTTCATACTACAATGCTTTCTTTGGATGCCCAACCCTGGATGAAGTCGATGCATTCGTCTCACCTAAATACTTAATGGTGAAGTTCCTGATTAAAAGTTTTTGGGGAACTATTAAGGGGAAGCAGTCCAGCTCTTGCGAAATGTATTTTGCTACTCTGGAACAATATAAACGAGAACACTCTTCTTACTATGATTCATCTACTATTTTTCAACTTTTGGATAAAGAATTTCTATATCTAACATCTAAAGCGAAAGCAAGACCCAATAGAACAACTAAGCATGTGCTTAAAAAGTATAACTCTTCTGAAAGAAAAAGGAAGAGAGTAGATGCTAACTTGGTAGAAGAAGAAGTAGAAAATGCGGAGATAGTCACTGAATTAGACTGTCAAGGCAAAATGAAAAGAATAAAGCCTATAGAGTACCTTGAGGAGATATGTATAGATCCAACCGATCTAACAAAAATAGTCAAAATTGGAAGAGAGTTAGAAAGCAACCTTAAGGCAGAGTTAATTCAGTTTCTTCAAGCCAGTAAAGATGTATTTGCGTGGACTCATTTAGATATGGTCAGAATTGATCCAATAATTATGTGCCATGCTTTGAACATCGATTCAAGTATAACCCCCGTTCGGTAAAAGAAGAGGCAATTCGATAGAATACGGTCCGATGCTTTGAAAGAGGAAGTCAAGAAGTTACTTGAGAATCGGTTTATCAAGGAAGTATTCTATCCAAGATGGTTAGCCAATCCCGTATTAGTTAAAAAATCAAATGGCAAATGGAGGACTTGTGTTGACTACACCGACCTAAATATAGCATGCCCAAAAGATTGCTACCCCTTACCAAGAATAGACCGGCTAGTTGACGCAACCAATGGACATAAACTTATGCCTTTCATGGATGCTTACTCAGGTTACAATAAAATTCCTATGTCCAAACTGGATGAAGAAACTACGAGCTTCATTATAGACTGGGGAACTTACTGTTACAAGGTTATGTTTTTTGGGTTGAAGAATACAGGTGCTACCTACCAGAGATTTGTGAATAAGTTGTTCAAAAAACAAATCGGTCGGAATATGAAAGTATATGTAGATGAAATGCTTGTGAAAACTCATGAAGAAGACAACCATTTAAAAGACATTGAAGAATTGTTTGAGGTGTTGTGAAAGCATCAAATGAAGCTTAATCCATAGAAGTGCTCTTTCAGGGTGCAATCATGAAAGTTCTTGGGATACATTGTCAGCGCTCGAGGAATTAAGGCCAACCCAGATCAAATCCAAGCTATAAAAGACATGCAAAACTGGAAACAAGTAATGATGTGATGAGTTTAAATGGAAGAGTGGCAACGTTGGATAGATTTATCTCTAAAGCCACTGATAAATGCATCTCATTCTTTGATGTAATTAAAAAGAAGAAAATTTTTGAATGGGGAGAAGATTGTCAAAAAGCTTTCAAAGAATTGAAAGACAATCTTAAGAGCCATCAATATTATCCAGTCTCGTAGAAGAAGAAAATCTTTATCTATGCATGGTCGTCTCAGAACATGCGGTCAGTTCGGTGTTGATGAGGGAAGAAAATGAAACTCAACTTCCTATATACTATGTGAGTGGAAGACTAAAAGATGCCAAGACTAGATATCTAGTCATAGAAAAGCTAGCATATTGCTTGATACTTGAGGTACAGAAATTAAGAGCTTACTTCCAAGCACATACAATCAAAGTGCTAACCAATTTTCCACTCAAGCTGGTCTTCAGTAAACCAGAAACTTCAGGGAGATTAGTGAAGTGGGAAATAGAACTCAGTCGGTATGATATCGAATTTATACCCCGATAACCATCAAAGGGCAGGCTCTAGCTGATTTTGTCAATGAATGCACAAGTTTCATCAAAGAGTAATCCGAAAAGGACCAAAAGCCCAAATGGCAATTTTTTGTAGATGGAGCATCAAATGAACAAGGTGCGGGAGCAGGATACATCATTATCACCCTTGATGGGCATCGCTTACATTATGCAATGTAGTTAGACTTCCCTACTACTAACAATTAGCGGAATATGAATTGATGGTAGCATGGCTTGCTTTGGCTTTGCAATTGAAGATCCCTAGAATTGAAGTCTTTAGTGACTCTCAGCTAACGGTGAATCAACTGAAATAGACATATCAAACAAAGGATGCCAAATTGGTCTTATACGTGAAGAAAGTGTGAAAAATGCTAAACCAATTTGAAGTTTTTCTATACACCAGGTCCCAAGAGGAAAAAATTCCCAAGCAGATTCATTAACAAAGCTAGCTAGTTCAAAGGAAGCCCCAGAAACCCGAATTGTACCGGTGGGCTATCAATCAAATCCCAACATCGAAGATAAAGTACCCGAATCAGGAAAAGAATCACTAGTGCTAACCAGATCTCAGACCCTAGTCCATGAAGGAGAGGAAAAAGAAACCAAAAATGAAACTCCTTGGGAGGGACTCATTATCCAGAAATGGATAATCAGTACCAAGATAATTGGATGACCCCAATTGTTGAATACCTTGTCAATGGGACATTACCCGCTAATAAGGCAAACGCAAGAAGAATCAGACATCAAGCTCCAACTTTATCCATGATGGATGGAATACTTTATAAAAAAAGATATACCCTTCCTTATTTGAGATGTGTAAGTCCAAAAAACAGATCAAGGTTATTGAAGGAAGCGCATGAAGGATTTTTTGGAGACCACTCTAACGGGATAAAGTAAGCCAAGAAGGTCATGAGACAAGGTTTCTATTATCCCCTGATAACTAATCAAGCCATCGACTATGTGAAAAATGTGAAAGGTGCAAGAAGTATTCTAAAATACCTTGATTGCCGCCAAGCGAATTAATGATGATATCAAGCCCATGACCCTTTGATATATGGGGAATTGACTTGATCGGACCCTTGCTAATGTCTAAGGAGGAGCCAAGTATGCAGTAATCGCAATTGATTACTTCACCAAGTGGATGGAAGCAGAACCACTTCCAAATATTACCTCAAGAAAGGTGCTCAAATTTGTGATCAAGAATGTTGTTGCTAGATTTGGGATCCCACACAATATAATGTTCGATAATGGGACACAATTTGAAAGTGAAGAGTTTACACGATTTTGCAACAAGGTTGGAATAATCAAGAGTTTCTCTTCCGAAGCACATCCAAGGGCTAATGGAGCCATCGAAGCAGCCAATAAAACTATCAAAACCATTCTTAAGAAGTGGTTAAACAAAACCAAAGGAAATTGGGTTGAAGAACAACCACTTGTATTATGGGCGTACAGAACATCCGCTAAAACTGCAATGGGTCATACTCCATACTCCTTAACATTTGGATATGAGGCAATGCTTCCAATTGAACTCAAAATACCTTCACATCGAAGAATTGCATATGAATTTGACCCAAACCAAGAGTTGAAGAAAGAATTTTTAGACTTGATCCACGACTTAAGAGATGAAGCGACCATACGAACAGCTGAATATTAAAAAAGGGTGACCAAATACTACAATTCGAAAGTAAGGACAAGATCATTCCAAAAAGGGGACTTAGTACTCCCCAGAGTGATGACTAACACTAAAATTCTAGCAGATGAACCACTTGGGCCAAACTGGGAAGGTCCCCTAATTATACACAAAGTGATTCCTCCAGGAGCTTATCAATTATGCTGACCAAATGGCAGCATAGTCCCTAGAACATGGAACGCAAAACATTTACAACCATATTTCCCAACAATGGATGAATAAAGATCAAATTCTCAAGTGTATCTACATGGTTGGGAATAGGATTCTCCTTAAGCAATGGAACTACCTAAGATGGTAGAAAGCCTTTGACCACACTAAAATAGCCAGGTCAAAGTAAGCCTTTAGTCGCGTCAGAGATGGTCAGGCTAAAGTATCTGCAAGCCCTTGATACCACCTACATGGCCATATTAAGGCACCTCCTAGAGGGAGGACGGAGTAAGCCTTTGACATCGCCTCCAAAAGGCTGAGTCAAAACACTGACCGGCCTTCATTCTCGCCTATAAGGCCTATCTAAAGCGCCTCCTGGAGGGAGGATGGAGTAAGCTTTTGGTCCCACCTAACAGTGGCCTGACCAAAGCATCAAACCAGCCTTCATTCCCACCTATAAGGCCTGTTTGAAGCGCCTCCGAGAGGAAGGTCAGGCGAGTCTTTGGTCCTGCTTGATGAGAGCTAACCAAACGCACTAGATGAACTGATTCTTCATCTAAGATGGTGGTAAGGGGTCAAAACAACGGATAAAAACGTCCAAGCCCGAAGAGTTGCACACACAAAGGATTAACAACATCCAAAGCCTGGAGGGTGGCATGAAACAAAGGGTTAAGACAACTAAAGGCCCGGAGAGTGGCACACCCAAAGGATTAACAACAATCGTAGCCCGAAGAGTGGTGCACATAAAGGATTAACAACATCTGAAGCAAAAGAATGACAGAAACAAAGGATCAACAACATCCAAAGCCCAGAAGGTGGCATGAAACAAAGGATTAAGACAACTAAAAGCCCAGAAGGTGGAACATAACAAGGGACTTCTACTATTACTAAATATGGATTTCTGGTCTTCTCTAATTATTATCAGATATGGATTTCTGGTCTTCATTATTTATTACCATATAGATTTTTGGTCTTTTGTTATTATTACTAGATATGAGTTTCTGGACTTCTATTATTATTTTCAGATGATAATTTCTGGGCTTATATTATTATTACCAGGCATGGACTTCTGGTCTTTTGTTGTTATTATCAGATATGAGTTTTTGAACTTCTATTATTATTTCCAAATGATGATTTCTGGGCTTCTGTTATTGTTACCAGATATGGATTTTTGGTCTTCTTTAATTATTACCAGATATGGATTTTTTGCCTTCTCTAATTATTACCAGATATGGATTTTTGGTCTTCTGTTATTATTTCCAGATATGGATTTCTAAACTTCTATTATTATTATAAGAAGGGGGTTTGATCTTACATTATAATTATTTTGTAGATAAGGGTTTCTAGACTTCTGTTGCTATTACCAAATAAGAGTTTCTGGACTTCTTCTATATTTTCAGATATAAACTTCTGGTTTTCAATTGTTATTATCACCAGATATGGGTTTCTGGTTTTACCCCTATTATTAGGAAACTGATTTTTACTCTTCTTCTATTACTAGCAATATTAATTATTGAAATTCTTTTATTATCATTGTCAGTGGAGGATTTATGGATTTCTAATTGTTATCGGATGGGATTTGGATCTTCCATTATATAATTATCAGATAGATTTATGATCTTCTTCTATTACAAGCTATGAATTTATGGTCTCCCGTGAGATTTAAGACTTCAACGAGCAATTTTTTCTTAAGCTACCTCCTATAATATTACCGGATGATCTTTTGGGCTTCCATTCGAAAACATATTATTATTTGATGCTCTTTCTCTTATAGTAAAATTATAATTTTAACTCGCACAAACAATATAGGCATGAATGCCAGCATAACTCAGTTAAATTCTAAAGAAGAATTAATAACAAATAATATCTTGTACTTCATGTTTTACAGGAAAACAAGACTAGCAGGGAAACCTTATTGAGGATTGGATAACACAAAGGAATTTTGGGTTTTACCCTAAAGAGTAAAAAGCTTCTCTTATACTAAGGGAGGGCTAAATGTTATCCCAGTAACTCTAAAAGGATATGAGCCAAGGAATCAATGTCGAGACAAAAGGTTCATGTTGAGGTTTGAAGCAAGGGTTCATGTCGAGGTTCGAAACTTCAGATGCAAAGATGAATATCAATGTCAAAATCTTTATCGATATCGAAGAACACAAGATGGTGATAAAAGAACCATGCCACTCCTATCCAATGATGTCGAGTTTCTTCAAAACAGGCCACTTCATGCCGATGATGAGAATCAAAAATTATAGACATCATCAATAGTCAAGAAGTAACATAGTATCAACCTTATACGAGCAATCTTAACAACTGTTGTTGTCGAGGTTCTTCAATAACATCAATGTTATGCTTCAGTGGCATCGAGGATCATCAAGGAAGAATAGCTTCGAGCATTGAGGCCATATCGAGGTCTCATCATGAAGGAACAAGAGCACAAGCGTTAAAGCGCGATGACTCTATCCATGCCGAAGCCAATAAGGCTACTATCATCAATGCTCGACGACGCTGAAGCATAGCGAGGCTAAAGATTAGTGGTTGCAAATATTCTCCCAACTCTATAAATAGAGGCCAAGGAGCTCCATGCTGGAGGCCGATTTTTTCATTTCTATCTCTTATTCTCAAATCATACTCTAGCAAACCCCAAATCGAATTAGGGAAAGTGGAATTTTATGGTAATCATTTTTGATAAATGGCAATAAAGGCTTGGATTGGCTTATGGACTTCGACTGTGATTTATTCAATCATATCGATTTGAGCGTGCAAATACTTAGACTCACCGAGTTCGAAACTCGATATGATTAGCCTCGACGAGCTTTGAACTTCACGCTGCTTTTATCCCAGTTGCATAGCTCGATATGGGGTGGTCGTAAAGTTCAAAGCTCGACATAACCATAGCCGATGAACGTTTAACAACCACATATGCATAGCCTCGACATGGTCATTCTTGTCGAGTTTTGGGCAATGACAAGCTTATATGCACATGATTATATCAGCATTGAATTCTCGAACATGAGAGTAAAAAGGGCATATGGTCAATTATCATACTTGATAGATCATGTCTCCAACCTGTTACATCTTCTGCATTTTCATCTGATCATATGATGTGACATAAGTCTTTGAGAGAAGGCCTTATTTAGAAATTCACGAAGAAGGATGCGACATCGTCATGCCAATTTCTATTGTGGATGTCGAGTTTCACTAGGGATGTCGAGCCTAACGACTAATAAAAGAGAAATGAGCGCAAGCTTTCTCTTGAAGACATATTGCCATCCTTATTAATGATTCTATCATACACTTAGTCTAATGGTGACAAGTTGGACCCTAGTGCTTTTAAGGGCGGCACAGATCAATAATATTGATTGTGTCTACACATGCTAAAGTCAAGGACTAACTTGTCTTTATCGGCATCAGGAGTGTTATACCATTTTTTGGTCTAACAGTAAACCATTGTATGTTGCTGATATTGAATTTTAAATTTATAGTCGTTCATCGACATTCAGACTAAAAATCCTTCATTCGAAGGCCAGACGACCTTCAAACGAGACCAAATCCGAGCCACATGTACTTTGTAATGTGTTAATCCAATCCGTACTGTTGGATTTATAAAATGGCCGAAAAAAAATTAAGCTCGAAACAAGTATTTACTTTGGGCCTTGTAGTGCGAATTTTTTTTATGGTTCAATTTTTATTAGATAAGGGTATAAAGGTAAAATTTAACAATAAGATGGGTATACTTAGCAAAAACATAGGTATAATGGTTTTTTCAGTTTTGTGGAGGACTACTCAGTAACTTTACATGTTTAATTAGAATTAGCCTATACAAAATTACATTTATAATCTTACATCCAACATTATATACATCTCAACTAAGACTAGTTTGAGTTATGTATAATTTTCTACAAAACAAAGAGTTGAAATTTTGGTTTAACTTTTGACTAAGTATTGTTAGGTTTAACTGGATATCGAAAACCAAAAAAAAATTACCAGCACAGAGCGAAGAAAATTATGTATATATTAAATTCGAACATATATATATACATACACACACGCACGCACGTACATGCACACACATATAATACACACACAAGAAGAATACAACGAAATTTTCTACTCTAACTAATTCTTTGTTAGGTTTAATTGGATATCGAAAATTTAAAGAGAATTACCAGCGCAGAGCGAAGAAAATTATGTATGTATCAAATTCGAACACACACGCACAAAAGAAGAATACAATGAAATTTTCTACTTTAATTAATTCTACCATTGATCTTGCAGTGTTGACTTCAAACTTTTGTGCATGCCAAGATGCAGTATAGGAGAACGTAGTAATTGATGAAGCTGTTAGATACACCTGGTGGTATTTGCTTTGAAAATGAAATAGGAGAATCATACGGTAGTGATCTTCTAGAAACCGCTTGACACATTCTAGAACTTATTCATCCAGAATAACAACGAAGATCGCAAGAGCTTTCCCACTTTTACTCTAATGATCAGGGAAATGAATGGTTGTGTAACCTTCAAAAGCATCCACAATTATATACATGAGTGCTATGTACATTAAAAACTATACATGAGACATAAAAAGAGAGTTTACAGGTATGATATGTATCATGAGATAGCACGCATAAGACAATGGACAGGGGAAGGGTGAAGCTTCTATTGGGCTGTTAATGGGTATTGTAGATTATTTCAGGTTGAAAGCCGGGTATGAATCCACTAATTGGTGTAAGCAGGGAGAAAGATCGGAATGGTGCGAAGGGTATGATGTAACAGCTAGGTTTCTTGATTACTACGAGGGTAGTTTTGGAGGTACGGTATTGTATGTTATTGGTTGGATGAGGTTCGGGCATATGATCACTATGTTTTATCAGTATAATGGAAGCATTGTGGATAAGTTTAAAGCATGGTTCAAGATTCTGTTCGGTACGTCGAAATTCCAGCCATCCCGGTCTGATTCCGGCGTTAGCTGAAACGAAATTCATGCAAAAACCCGGTTTCATACCGAAAAGTGAGAAAAGGTATAAAAAAAACATAATAATGATTTTTGCGCAAGAACGAAGAGAAAACCGTAAATAAAAGAAGAATGGAGGCTAAAAATACCATTTTTTGATACCAGTTTTGAATTAGAAACATCATTTTCTAAATCTTTGTTCAAGGGTTCTAGTGTTTGGGAACGAAGAAAATGAAAAAGAAAAGAAAATGCATGGCATTTGGTAGGTCTCTGGTGATATTATTTCTTTGCTACCTGAACTGGGTTTTGCGATGCGTTTTGGGTTGATTGTTCATATTTAACAAATTTATGATTCCGGTGGGGTTTTACGTTTATGTTAATTAGTTATAATAAAAATTTGTATAAAATGTAATTAAATGAACTAATTTGATTTGTTTACATTGAATACGATTCGATTTGTTTAAAACAAAGGGTAAGGCGTATTCATTTGAAGTCGAAACAAATAAATTTTGATGTCAAAATGATTGTATATCGCGCAATTTGGATTTATGTGGTAAACAATAGCGGGATTCTCAAACCGAAATTAAAGCGGAATTTTCGAATATTCCAAAACGAAACTGAAATTACTAAAATTACCAATGAACGGAATGGAAAACGGAATTTTCAACCTTGATTTAAAGCGTTATATGTTCGTGATGTAGGAATAAAGTTACAAGATTCTTGCTGTATTGAATTCCACATGTATCGAAGTAGAAGATGGGTATTGTCATAGAGATAATGGGTTTTGGAGGATGAAATACAGTGAGATGAAACTGAATTTGTTATAATGTTGGCACAGGAAAATAGTATGAAAAAAAAATTTGCAGGTCCAAAATTTGATGTCTCGATGTGTCTGAGATTTATTTGCAAAATAAACGTATGTGTGTAATTTGTTGGGCATGCCAAGACATCAAACCTTCCTTTATAAGATTTGCATTGAGATGGAGATTTTATGGTATTAATAATGTCATTTAAAAAAACATGTTATCCATGCATACTATAGTTATATATAAATTCATTTAGACCCTACCAATCTTGTATAAACATTTAATTTTTTAGTGAATCCCTGTACAACAGTCATTGGATTTATGCTAGTAGATAGATTATGTACTGAAGCCATTTAATTCAATGTGAATGATGATAAACAAACATATAAACATGCGGATTTGATTAGCTATAAACAAAAAGTCTACCAACTATAAACCTAGTACTAGCAGTTTCATAGTAGAAGAAGAAAAACATAAAAATAAAGCTAATAAAAACCATTAAAAGTCATATTTCCATGATCCTGAAGCTTTTCCGATTTCTTCCACGCAAACCTTGGATTCATACTGGACTTCGACCCAACCAATGGGCCCAAACAGGCTGCAAAACCCAAACTCGAAGCCCGTTTATCGACCCCGTAATTACTTTCCGCCGCGGTATGTACAGGCGTCGGTCTAGGGCATCTCCGACCAATACTGGAATCCGACCAATACTGAGATTCGCTGGTTGCCTCACTAGGGTTTTCCGATTTCTTAAATACTTTGAAAATCCAGGAGATGGATCCGCGATTGGACCAGGTTCGCTTGCCATTGTGGTGGATGGTGCGTAGATCGGAGGTGGAGCCCATTTCTCGGAGGTTGATCGGAAGGAGGCGATCGTGGACGCAGTCGTGGCAGAAGCCAGGGCCTTGGTTTAATGTATGGATTTTGCGTTTCATAATTGGTGCCATTGATCCGGAGCGTGATGAAGATGACGTGGATTAGGGGACAGAAGAACGACGGCTGTGTTGATGTTTCGTAAATCTTTTCAACTGGATATTTATCGTTTTGATTTTGCGAGGACTATTAGCTATAATTCGCTGAAACGTCGGGCCTTTGATTTTATTTTGAAAAGGTTGGAATTAGTAAAAAGGCCTTTGCTTCATCCAGTTCGCCGCGCGTTTTGGAATGTATTTGCCGAAATATCGGCTGCTTTTATGTTAGTGGGTCCCACTATGAAATAAACTAGAACAACGAATGATTCAGAAATGAATTACTGCATAACAACCGACTCTTTTATCATAGATGTTTCAATGTACCTAAGGTTAGCAAACCTCAGTTGTATTCTTCCCTGCTTTTTTATATCCTACACCAAATCATATTTTTTGTTTATAAAATTTCAAAGGTTGCGTAAAGATTTAAGTTTTTAATTAACGCTTAAGAAGTTTTGATGAACATCCAAGGTAGTGTTAGGTTTGTTACTTTTAGTTTTGAATTTTCGTTCATAAAAAAATACACACGATTCATGTATATTGCTGAAAACGATCAATTTAGAAAACGAAGTTAACATATTAAATAGGAAAACAAATTTTTTTTTTCGCGTTTTGAAAAATAACACAAGCACGTGAAACAATTCATTCTTCCGTCGTTCTTCTACCACATTCGTCCTCTCATCCGTCTTTCTTTCATCAATTTCGTCGTTCCTCAATTCTTCTCATATTTGACATACATGTTGAAAATTGAAAATACAAAATTCATTTTTAAACCAAACACTATCTATATATTTAATTCAGAGTATGAACTTTGACATTTTAATAGGGTTTCAGACTAGGTTAATGAAGGAATAGCATATTATGCCAAAATAGGTATGCGAAGTTGACAAAAATGAAATTTTTAATAGAAAAGTATTCTTAATGACAATTTTTAAAGCTTTTTTATTATCTAGTACGCCCTATTAATATATTTTTTCAAGAGCGGAAACGTTCAAATTTTTTAAGGAGTTCTAACTGTCGCCGTCATTCTCTATTTTTCTTCTTGACCTCGTTCTTCTTCCTTAATTCTTATTCGCTCTCGCTTTTGCACGTTGAAAATTAAATTCTCTTCTTCATACTTCTCTTTTTTTCGTGCGCGATCCATTCCTAGTTTTCTGGTTTCGAGTCTCGTTTGTTTCTTTTGACCATGTAATTTTTAAATTTAGATATGATTCTATTACTCTGTTTTTTCATTTCTTCAATCAGAGTTTTATTTTGGTTGTTTCTAATTTTTTCTTGTTTTTCTTTTTAAAAATTTAATTTAGTTGCCGTGATTACTTCTTTGTCATTCTGTGGCAAATTTGCGAAGTTGCAGCAGGTATCTTCTATTTCTTCTCTTTTTTATGCCGTGTTTGTTTTCTTATGTCTTTTAAATTGAATGTTATTTGATTTTTATTCACCGATGTATATCTTACATGCATATTGGTTTGATTGAAAATGTACTGCTATGTTTAGTTCAATGAGGATCAGTTTTTAGGTATTATTTTGTTTTTTCGTAGTACCATTTTTCACAATAATGCAATCTGAAAGTTTTTTTTAATATTTTGCTTGTCTGAACACACAAAACAATGAAGTTGTCACATAGTAAATATGATGATACGCACCAAACAAATAATGAGTTTAATTAGTGTTTTGTTAGTATCAAACATTTATGAAATCTGCTTGAGTATTAGTTTTATTACTAATTTGAGGATCAGTTTTTAGATAATCAGTTTTATATAGTGTAGATATCGTTTTTAAAAATTTTTGATTTTTTCTTCTTCTAATAATTGTTGTATAAAGAAAATTATTGTGCCAGAATAAAATGGCAATCTGAAGCAAACATTTTTTTATTGATGTTTTTTTAGTGGCGACAATAGTCTTCTTGTTTTGTTTGTATCCGACGATAATACTTTCAGCACTCGATTGCCCGTTGATTGTTTTACTTGTCATTTTTAGTGTTGGTTCTGTATTTCTTCCTTCTAATGGTAAATCAAACAGTAGGTTGATATCAGTGGCAATCGCTGTCATTTTGTCTTGTCCAAGCATGAAAACATCATTTTCTGTTGAGTAGCAACTGTACAATGCATCCAAATTGTTTTGATTTTTTTTGCATTCTTTCATTATAATTTTTTCTTCATAGAAAACATTGAATAAGTGGTAAAATGGGCTCAGAATGTCTATTTGTTTTTTTGTCAGACCCTTTTTTTCTTTAGCCAACTATATGTTCTTAAATATTGCTTGTAATCAACATCGATATGCAATGCTGGTTTTCATATCTTCGCTTTTGCTTTTTCTTCACTTATTTTTGTTCTGGTGCTTTAGATATCACTTTCTTGTTCTTAGGACATGGGTCGGCAAAATCACCGTCATCCTGCTGTATGAAAAACTGACATTAAGTTGATTAGCAGGTATCATTATTGCAATTTATTAATGTCAGTTTTTGTTACAAATGATAGTGAAAACAATTTATAAAATTACAAAGCACAACTTCAATCAAATAGACTGTATGTATTATTTTTTAAAATATTAGTATCAATTTTGTTATATATTACAGCGAAAACAATTTCTAAAATTACAAAGCATTAACTTCAAACAAACAACCTATATGTATCATTTTTGTTATACATTGGTATCAGTTACAAATTACAATAAAGAAGATTTCTAAAATTCTAAAGCATCAGCTTCAAACAAAGAGGCTGTATGTATAGTTTTTTGTTTATGGTGGTATTAGTTTTGTTACAAACTATAGTGAAAACAAGTTCTACAATAGCAAAGAACCAACTTCAAGCAAACATATAAGGGATATCATTTTTGTAATACAATGGTATCGGATTTGATAAAAATGACAGTGAAACAATTTATAAAGTACAAAGTATGAACTTCAAACAAATAGATTATTGCTATCGATTTCGCAAGGTATTGGTATCTGTTTTACTACAAATGACATGGTAAATATTTATAAAATTAGAAGGCATCAACTCCACTGTAACGACCCGTAAAATTTTAATAGTTTTAAATATATATATTTAACTGAAATTTTGTGAAATTTTAAATATTTAAATTTGAAAATAAAAATTTAATATTTGAGATACATATAATTAAACATAGCAAATGGTAAATTTTCATCAGATAATATGGAAGTTTATTTTATTGTGTAATTTTATTTCAATTCAAATCAGTTAAATTTGATGATAATAAAATATCTTTCAAACCTGAATATTTTTTTCTATAGAAAATTTGTAAATCATCTTCTGAGTGAGACGTCATATTTCGTTTCTTTAAATTTGAACTGCTATCGCTCCGTTTATCTTATTTACGACGTTTTAATATTTTCGGTACCGAATATCGACTTTTTACTAGATGGTTCCATCACTGATATCTGTATATCGTTTTGATCGTCTCGTTGTACTGATCTCTGCGGTATATTCGATTTTGTGTTTTGACGTCCGATGCACAACGGAATATGTGAAACAGTTTACCGTATTGGTATTGTTTTACCCTTTTGAATTCTTTGTCCATTCAATATCCGCGGTATACAACTAAATGGTCACTTACCTCTTTGTTTTCCCTGAATTAAATTTTTACTTTTGTAATTCCTATCGGTATATTTATTTTATGCTGCTTCGTGTTCTAGCTTTTGGGTCAGTAATTATTAAAAACTGTTCATTTATATATCATATTACATGAAGCCATCTGTCCTTTTCTTTCTTTCTTTCTCTAATCCATTTTTCCCTTTGTTTGCTTTTTTTCCTCCGCTATTCGTTCTTCCATCTCGCATCCCTTTCTCGACAAACCGCTTGAGCCTCCGACCACCACCTGCATCCGCCTTCGACTTCCCTAGCCCACGGCCTTCGCCTGCCTTCACTCAGCATCTCCGACTGATTTCCGTTCCTGCCATCCTCTCCCTTCCACTCAAGCCTCAGCCAGCCTTCCTGATTCTGCTGCCCAAAAACTCGACCCGCCACTCTTATTTGCTGATCCTCCCTTCCACCACAGCCAGAACGAACCCCTCTTCCATGCGAACCAACCCTTGCACCTCCTCACCAAAACACTGTCGAGACCATTGCAAGCCATAGCCGAACCTCCTCTCAATTCCGTGACCACCCTCTTCGGCCTGACCTCCTCATCTCATCCACCACAACAACTCCCTGTTGCTCGCCACCTTTAGCCCAGATCCGCATGCTCCGACCTGACATCACCTGAAGCACCAACAACGCCAGGCGCCACTAACATCACCATCCCTCCCCACCTTGCTTTGCTTCACTAAGCCAGGCTGCAGCTCTTTTCTTATATATATGTATAGAAGATAAAGGTATAGATTCTATATATATGTATATTTTGAATTCACTGACGCTTGTTTGCATATACTTCCTATTTCATTTTTTTTCTTTTATATATACGTAGTTGATGGCTGATCGTATGCATATATTATATTGATATTTGTTATTTACCAACCTGTTTATATATATATATATATATATATATTAATGTAAATTTACATATAAAGTAAACTATTTTGTTACATAGAAGAAAATGGTAATTTAAATATATATTACGTGTTATTTATGTACATAACAGAGATATGTTGATGTTTGTATTTTAAATATATATATGAGCTTATATACTGATTATAAAAGTAGTAATATGCATATACAACAGTATACACATTTACAAAGGTATATATATATTATATTTGTTGATATGTATAAAGTTATATTTGTGTTTTGATTTTTTTTGAAGTATGTATATAGAACAATATATAAGATATATTAATTTTTATGCGTGGTTCTGTTGATAGATATAAAAGTTTATATAAATCTGTATAGTTATATTTGTTCATATACTCACTTGTACAATTCTTGTGTTCTGCTTTTATGTTTATAAAAGTTACAATATATAAAGGCAGTAATGTATGTATTGGTTTCCTGATGTCATATGTTGTTTATAAGTAGTGTTTGCTAATATATATTTCATATAAAATTTTAGTATTTATATATATAGTTATCATCCGCATAGTTGTTAATATATATACAAAAGTTTCATTATATTTAGTATATTTAGTTATAATATATATATAAATGTTTATATTGCAGTTTTACAATAGATGTCAATGCATATTAGCTTATATGCTTACAGTTTATAGATAGTATAATAAACCTAGTTTTATTTGCTGTAGCAGCTAAGTATTTTATATAGTGTTATACATAGTGTAAAGTTGTTATCTCTTATAATTGGCTATATATATATAATAGTTTTGATACGTTTGTCAGTTGATTTTAAATACACACACACACATATATATATTATAGAAATACTGATTTTAAAGTAATATATTTGTATGTGTTTTAAAACTTTATATTGATTTGAGAAAATATATATATATATATATCGATATAATTTACATTTCGTTTTAATTTATACCAAGCCGATTCTAATTGTTTCATCGATTTCTCATTATCAGCTTGGTTCGTCTAATTCGTGCCCATCTCATTTTTGCTTTGGAATTCGCGCTCGGTTTCGTAACTCACTTCGTTATCAAATCTCTCTAGCCTCGAAAGGTGAGCAATCACTCATGTTTAACGTTCTTATATTTATTAAATTTGATTTCAATTGAAACAACAATTGAAATATGCCGCTGTTAGTTATTTACATTGCTATATATATGCTATTATCTGTATCTTTTCACCTGTGACATCGACACCATTATCTGTTATTTATATTGATGATATATGCATGTTATATTATTATCATATATGTTATCACTCTGCAAGTTCCCTGTTAGTATAGAATTCCCTATGGGTTGAAATGATACATACCCGAACGATCTGTAGAATAGGAGAAAATCGTTATGGGTTGAAATGATAAACCCAAGCAATTTTCATTGAATTAAATTTGGGATTGCGGGTTGAAAAGATATATATACCCGTATATATTTAAATTGCGAATTGAAATGATAAATATCCGTATCACTTGACCATAGGATAGAAAATTATATACAGACACCGTTGGTCTATATATAAATATTTTTAAAATGATTTCTAAGGTTTTGAAAAGAAATATATGGTTTTAATAAATTTTGATTTTAAAGATTTATTAAAGTTGATTTAATAAAGTTGATATATAATATGTTTAAGTATTTATTTAATGTATATATTTTCAAATATAGAGTTTATAATGATTCGGGTTGGAAAGATAAATTTGAAATTGATTTGAAATTATATTTATTTAAGAATTTTACTTAAATAAATTTGATTTGAAATTATTAAATTTGAGATTTTAAAGATATGTTTTATAACTTGAATTTGATTAAAAGTGACTTAAATGAATATTTCAAATTTATATAAATTTAAATAGGATATTTTGTTTATTTTAAATTTTAAATTGAAGCTGTATTTAGATGTTATTGAAATAATTAAGTAAATATTTCAAACTAAATAATAGTGAAGTGAATTTGATATATATATATATATATATATATATATATGAATTTTTCGAATTTAGTTTTGAAATGTTGAATATTTAAAGCTTTGAAATATATTGAAATTGAAATGGTTTATTTTATGGTTCAAATATGTATTTGAAATCGATATAATTTGAAATGGTTTATTGAGAAACTGAATTTAGTGGAAATTGATGAATTAAGATTTAATTAAATTTGAATTTTGGAATTCGAGTTGATTTGAATCGATTTGTGGAATTTGAGGAAACTATTTTATTATATAAAGTATTGTTAACTATATTTAAAACTATTTTATATTTTACTTTATAAATTATTTTAATATAAGCTATTGTAATATAAATCATTTTCAATATAAATTATTTTAATATAAACTATTTTAATATACTAACTATTTTATTATAAACTATTTTAACTTATAACTATTTTATATAAACTGTTTTATTTTATAAACTATTTTATTATATATAATATTATTAATATCTAAACTGTTTAAAGGAAAGTGTTATGAATTTCAAGGTTTTGATTTCCAAAGTGTTTTGATTTTTCAAAAGACTTATGATTTCGAAAGCGTTATAACTTTGGAAGTATTAGGATTTTGGAAATGGATATATTTGAAGTGAGAAATGATATTGTATTATATGGTTTTGAAGTGAAAATGGTATTGTTTTAATATGGTTTTGAAGTGAAAATGATATTGTTTTGATTTGGTTTTGAAATGAAAATGATATTTTGGTTTTGAAGTATAAACTACTTTGAAATGACCGTGGTGTTATAATAACGTTTGGTTGTTAAAGAGACCAGGATCGGATATGGGCATACTCTCTGTCGATACTGAAAACCACTTTAACAACTATGTACGCGGTGGAGACTCCAGAATGAAGTAGGATGGTGGCGATGATCCTAAATGTATATTTACGTGAACCAAACTCCCGTGAGTTGGCATAAGGTGGCTAAAACAGGAGCGATTCCGGGCCAATGAGGTAGCTCCTCTAATCGGACGCACTCCATCGTATGCCATTCTATTACTTTGTGATTGATTTGGTGCGCACCTTTGATTCGGGAGTGTAGCTCGAGGTGGGCGATTGCTACGGCTCTGCGTTACCACCAGTCCGGATGCGTAATTGGTATATCTACCCTGGCATTGCCTTGTTGTGCCGTGTCGCCTACCCTAGCGTGCTTTACTACGAGTTTGTTTTGTACCATACCTATGGAGTGCCCTTTGACGTTGCCCATTACGGGGGAGATTACGGTACTGTATAGACTATGGGAATATATAAAATGTGTTAAGGGGGATATGGGTAACGCCTTAATGCTATTTTAATAGTTTACTTTACTATAGACATTATTATAATAGCGTATATTACTACATAGTAGATAGTTTAACGAATCCTTAGAGGATGGTTATCCCAAACATCCTTTGAGTTACTTGTATTTCAGTTGATATTTCACTTGAGTTGGATTTATTGATATAAGAATGTTAATCCTGACTCGAGTGTTTTGTGTTTTGCTTTACGCTCGGGTGAGACTGAGTGATACAGCTTTTGAGACTCACCTTTGGAGTTGGAGCTTCGCTTGGAGATCCAGCTATCTATCCAGCTTTCAGTTATTCAGTTGATTCCAGTGATGTATTCAGATTTTGTATTTGACTATTGTATTGAGACATCTATGTATTCGAGACCTCTGTTGTATCTTATTTAACTCTGTTATATATATATAGTAGCTTCATGAACTACTATTCTTTTGTTTCCGCTGCATTATTGTTATATTACTCTGTGTCTGTGATTATGTGATTATTTATTTACTGTATATGTTGAGTTTTGCTAAATTTAAATTAACAATCTAATATTTTGAGCAATTCAAATCCGACATGTATGGATGCGAATGGTTGAAAATTTCAGGCTGTTATATGTGGTATCAGAGCTCTGGTTTTAGGCAAAACTCAGCATTTAGAGTAGATTTAATTACAGAATCGCCTTCGTTCGAGCTTGAATCTCTTCCTCCTTGATTCGGTTTCCTTTGAATTTTGGAACTCCCCTATTCGTTCTGAAATCCACTCTTGTCTTCCCGTATCCAAATTCTTCATGATCCTGGAGTATCCCATAGCTCCACTGAATGATTGTAAAGGGGTGAAACTCCTTTACAAACAGCATTGATTCACCAGAGATTTCTGTATCCTCGGTTTAGATGTTGCTATCTTTTGCTATACCTGAATTCTATCTCTGACGATCGAATGTCGATTTACTCCAGAATTCTACCTCGATCTTATTTTGTAGTCACGATTGGCCCGGTTAAGGTTGCCCGTGATTTATATAAGTCCATCCATTCTTTTCTCTCTTTGCAATCTATTTATCTCCCTATCGAGCCTATCTTCTAGTTGAATTCTTTTGGTTAAGATCCCTCTATATTTGGATCTCTATCCTTGTTTTGGAATCCAATTCTGGAATCATCGAGTGAGGGAGTGTATTGTATTAATATTAAAATGTTTTATAGTGTGTTGTTTGAGTTGTTGTTGATTTGGGTTTCGATCGAATCGTATGATCACCGATATCGATAGGATTTCAAAAACACTTGAACAGAGCAAACCGACACAATATTATTTTCAAATTTGGTAAATGAGATAAATTTGTATGATTATATTATAAATATATAAGTAAATTTTTTTTATGGAATTTAATAAGTTAATTAAATTGGCTGTTTGGAATGATAACATTTGATTTTTAAATGAATTTGTAAACATGGTTTATAAATTGATTTGGAATTGAAATGAATTTAAATCAGGAATTTGAGAATTTAATTTCCAGTGATTTCAAACTTTGGTTTTAAAGTTTTAAAATGCATATTATTTAAAGTATTTTCGAATAGAAATTGTTTCCAAAGAATTTTTAAGTTTAAATCAGTACTCTCCTATTTTGTCGCTGGAAAATAATTTCGGTGATGACTGCAGCATCATCGACATTCATTTTTGAGTTTCAGAGTGGAGAGATCATCCTGTAGCATTGCTACACTTTTGTTTTGGAAGTTAAATTTGATTTGAATTTCGTAAAGTATGATTTGAATTACAATATATATATATATATGATTTTAGATTTGATTTGGTATATATGGTATATATATATATATATATATATATTTATCTATAAAATGGTTTGAAGATAATCGGGAATCAAATTCTTAAATTTATGTTAAAGGATGATTTTTAATTATAAATGAAGCCAATTTTTTTGAATAAGTACTTAACTTGAAATAACTGAATTGTAAAATTTTATTTGTATAATGCTCAATTGCATTCTATATATAACTTACCTAAATTATTCAGAAGTTAACTATGTAGTTGAATAGTATACAATATAAAATGATATCAAAGGAATTTATAAGTAAATTGAGTAGTTATAATAAGTACAATTATACTTAATATATGTGATAAGATATATTAAGTGGAATAAATTTATTAATAATTTGGAATAAAGAAGAATTAAATTGTTGAATAAAATATGAGTATAATAAATGACTATACAAATTTATAATTTTAGAAATTGTTGATTTAGAATAAATTGGATAATAAGATAATAAATAAATATAAGTTTAGAAATAGTTAAGATTGAATTATAAGCTGAATTTAACTTAAGTGAAATCAAATGGATTAAACCAAATTGTTGAATATAAATTAATTGGAATTTATATGGTTTTAATTTAATTGTCTTTTTTGTATTTCAGTCTATTTTCTTTCTGGTTGTTTCTATTCTCCTACCTCGTTCCTTTTCGGGGACAAAAAGTTTTGAGTGGGGGAGAGTGTAACGACCCGTAAAATTTTAATAGTTTTAAATATATATTTAACTGAAATTTTGTGAAATTTTAAATATTTAAATTTGAAAATAAAAATTTAATATTTGGGATACGTATAATTAAACATAGCAAATGGTAAATTTTCATCAGATAATATGGATGTTTATTTTATTGTGTAATTTTATTTCAATTCAAATTAGTTAAATTTGATGATAATAAAATACCTTCCAAACCTAAATATTTTTTTCAGTAGAAAATTTGTAAATCATCTTCTGAGTGAGACGTCATATTTCATTTCTTCAAATTTGAACTGCTATCGCTTCGTTTATCTTATTTATGGCGTTTTAGTAGCATTTTCGGTACCGAATATCGACTTTTTACTGGATGGTCCCATCACTGATATCTGTATATCGTTTTGATCGTCTCGTTGTACTGATCTCTACGGTATATTCGATTTTGTGTTTTGACGTTCGATGCACAATGGAATATGTGAAACGGTTTACCGTATTGGTAATGTTTTACCCTTTTGAATTCTTTGTCGATTCATTATCCGCGGTATACAACTAAATGGTCACTTACCTCTTTGTTTTCCCTGAATTAAATTTTGACTTTGGTAATTCCTATCGGTATATTTATTTTATGATATTTATTTTATGCTGCTTCGTGTTCTAGCTTTTGGGTCACTAATTACTAAAAACTATTCATTTATATATCGTATTACATGAAGCCATCTGTCCTTCTTCTTTTTATTCTTTCTTTCTCTAATCCATTTTTCCCTTTGTTTGCTTTTTTTCCTCCGCTATTCGTTCTTCCAGCTCGCATCCCTTTCTCGACAAACCGCCTGAGCCTCCGACCACCACCTGCATCCGCCTCTAACTTCCCTAGCCCACGGCCTTCGCCCGCCTTCACTCAGCATCTCCGACCGATTGCCGTTCCTGCCATCCTCTCCTTTCCACGCAAGCCTCAGCCAACCTTCCTGACTCTGCTGCCCAAAAACTAGACCCGCCACCCTTATTTGCCGATCCTCCCTTCCACCACAGCCAGAACGAACCCCTCTTCCATGCGAACCAACCCTTGCACCTCCTCACCAAAACACTGCCGAGACCATTGCAAGCCATAGCCGAACCTCCTCTCAATTCCGTGACCACCCTCTTCGGCCTGACCTCCTCATCTCATCCACCACAACAACTCCCTGTTGCTCGCCACCTTTAGCCCAGATCCGCATGCTCCGACCTGACATCACCTGAAGCACCAACAACGCCAGGCGCCACTGACATCACCATCCCTCCCCACCTTGCTTTGCTTCACTAAGCCAGGCTGCAGCTCTTTTCTTATATATATGTATAGAAGATAAATGTATAGATTATATATATATATGTATATTTTGAATTCACTGACGCTTGTTTGCATATACTTCCTATTTCATTTTTTTTTCTTTTATATATACATAGTTGATGGCTGATCGTATGCATATATTATATTGATATTTGTTATTTACCAACCTGTTTATATATATATATATTAATGTAAATTTACATATAAAGTAAACTATTTTGTTACATAGAAGAAAATGGTAATTTAAATATATGTTACATGTTATTTACGTACATAACAGAGATATGTTGATGTTTGTATTTTAAATATATATGAGCTTATATATTGATTATAAAAGTAGTAATATGCATATACAACATTATACACATTTACAAAGGTATATATATATATATTTGTTGATATGTATAAAGTTATTTTTGTGTTTTGATTTTTTTAAGTATGTATATAGAACAATATATAAGATATATTAATTTTTATGCGTGGTTCTGTTGATAGATATAAAAGTTTATATAAATCTGTATAGTTATATTTGTTCATATACTCACTTGTACAATTCTTGTGTTCTGCTTTTATGTTTATAAAAGTTACAATATATAAAGGCAGTAATGTATGTATTGGTTTCCTGATGTCATATGTTGTTTATAAGTAGTGTTTGCTAATATGTATTTCATATAAAATTTCAGTATTTATATATATAGTTATCGTCCGCATAGTTGTTAATATATATACAAAAGTTTCATTATATTTAGTATATTTTCACTACTAGAAAGGCTTCGTATAGCGGCGGAGCCTAGCGACGGCTAAAAAAAGCGGCCGTCGCTAGCCGTCGCTATATGCAATATACAGATCCAAGCCGAGAGCAGCAGATTCACTTCACTTGCTCCCCCAAAACCTTCCTCCTTCCCCCAATCCGTCGCCCCCCGTCACCGTAGCCGCCGCCCCTGTAACGTCTACGGATTTTGCCCGCTCGAAAATCGACATCCATACTTCACGTGTACTCGAATGCCGTAGATTCGACCGTTCAAATCCGAGTCGCCGGAGCTTATAACACAGTTAAGTAAATAACACAGCGGAATAAAAAGAATACATTGATATACAATATCTGATACAACAGAGTGATACAATGAATATCAATATACATAAGAGATGATACAACAAATAGCAGCGGAAAAAAAAGATAACATCAGCAACGGATAGAATATCTCCAATAGAATGCTCCAATCCATAGCTAGCGAAAAGCAAGGTCAGTCGTCCAAGGACTGACTAGCTCCAGATAATCTACTCAACCTGAATATCTGAGAAACCCAACTCTAGACTGCCCGTGTGGAAAATAGTGGGCACCCAGAGTTTAGGAAGGGAACAATAAACTCCGAGTCAGTCGTGGGACTGGTGTGAGCAACAAAAACAATTTATCTTTAAACAAACACAAAAGGGTTTTAACATTGAAATCCGCAATGCTTTTGGAAAATGAAACTACCAAAAGACCTCCCACCACACACACAATGCAAACGTAGAATTGGAGGAGATTTCTTCTTATGATAGTCAAAGATGCTTACTACGCAAAATCAAATCATTTGATATTATTATTAGTGCATAGTGTAGAAACATTTCGAAAGTATAATATTAATCTTAGCCAACATACGACCAGTATCGTATGCCTACTATAGCTACTATGTTCAATAGCAGGTTACCGCCACATTCCATAGCAGGTAATACAACTAAAACCGTACACGTCACGTATTGTTTCTTTGGATTTCCAACAAATGGTCAGGCTAAGGAACTTCCTATGCCACGATGGGTACGTCCCTGGAATAGACGACCCGAGAACCTAACCGGATCTCTGCCAACACAAGGCCGGGTTACCTCTGCAAAAATAGGTAACTACTGACACGCGTATGCCATCCCCCGATCGTAACCGATCTTCCCGAGGATCCCCGATTTCCAACAAACCACATAGTAAAAATGCAGCAACCACATAGGTTAAGTGTCTGGGCTCCATACCATGATACCACCTCTATCCAGAAGGAATGACATACACTAAGGGGCGCTACTCCCTAGAACTTTGCTGCATCTTTCCTATTTTGACCATTTCCGGGGTGTGAGGCTCGACGAAGTCTCGTCCACAAAGCTACGCTTTCTACAAAGCCATGCTTCGGGTCAAACAAATGATCAAAGAGATGATCACAAAGATATAAGATCAAACAAATGATCATATCGCAAATGATCAATCAACGATCATTTCACAGCAACACTCAGCATGCCACATTACCAAATTGGGATATATCGCTGATAAATTTCAACTACATAACCTCTGAGCTCGTACGTCTCAGAGAAGGGTGTTAAGCTAAGAGAATAAATTCTCCGCCACCAACAGAGATGTATTTGAAAGAAATCGGCTTTACATCTCAAAGTGTAATGTCAGACATGTATCCATACAAGTCTGTTCTGGGTTCGAACAGAACCGAAGGCACTTCTCACGAAGCCCTTGCAAATCCGGATAATTTCCAATCACGTCCGGACTTCCCGTCACTAAGGGTGATAAAACCTCTATATCGGGGATCAGCCGATGCAGAGTAACTCGACGGTAATCCTTCCGTTTTCAAAAATATCCGGTCTTCAACACCGGTCTTCAAATGCTATCCATATACGTCGTATCACACATTCGGAATGGGTTATACGACCCAAAGGTCCTTTCCCGGCTAACCCGAATAGTGAGCGCAATTTAAAATCATATGGATATGGGATTTCAATTAAGTCACAACTTATTAATTCAACTTCTTTTTTTTCAAATGGTTTAACAAATTACCATTTTCAAATCTTTAGACAAAAAGATTCATTTTAAACAACCTCCAATGGTTTAAACAATTTCCACATTTAAATCTTTTAAATAAAAGATTCATTCATAGATTTTCTAAATCCATTTTCATTTCAGTTTAACTCGTTAAATCTTTAAATCAAAGATTTAACTTATAGCTTTCAAAACAATTTCATTTCGAATGATTTAAACCAATCATTATTTTAAATTTGTTAAAAATAAACAGATTCAATTCATAGCTTTCAAAAAGAATTCATTCATAACTTGGAAAACCATTTTTCAATTCAATCTTGAAATTCCTTTAATTAAACTGGAATTTCATTTCTTATCTGAAAGCTTTTATTCTTTTAAAACAACAGTTTCATTTCAGAAAATCTGATTCATTCATACGAGTTAAAGTCTTTGGGTTAAATCCAAATTCTCAAAATTACATTTTTAAATGGTTTAAATTTAGATAAACACATTTATAACATTTTCAATCCCTAGTTTCAAATCATAGGATTCAATTCCAAACTTGAATTCAAATTTAAATCAAATTATTTAAATTTCCAAAACTCGATTAAGTTATTCAAAATAACTTTTATCTTTGAAATTCTATTTCAAAAGCTTTTCACTTTTAAACCCAAATTTCCAATTTCCAAATCAATTGAAATTAAAATTTCAATTTCAAAAACATCAAATTTAAATTATCTGTGACTTAACCGATTTCCACGTGAAATCCATATTTGTGTGTGTAAAAGTGTAGTCCAGGGGTTTTACACAATAGTGCAACACAATGAATCATCACATATCAGAATACAGAAATATAATTCGATAAGCGGTATAAGAACAACGCTTATCGTTCATTCACAGATCATAGATATATAAAGGTCACAGATAAGTAAACTACAGATCACAACATAAATCAGGGTATATCACAAATCATCATATATCAGGGATATCAAACAATCAAGTCATTCAATAGATACCAAACATCCATAAGTAAGATCAATTAATTACCTGAGAGATTTAAATCAGATTAATTACTTATGAATAAATTACTAATCTTGGTTAATTAACATTAATTAATTACGAACCATTTTAATTAATTATCCTTTAATCATTTATTAATTAATCTTTAAGTTAATTACATAATTAATTAACCTTGAATTATTAAATAAATCCACCTTAATTAATAATTAAGTCCTTTAATCATTAAATAATTTACTTTTAATTATTTAATTATTCTTTAATTAATTATCTTTAATTAATCAAGTACTTCATCCTTTAATCTCTTTCATTAATTAACCTCTAATTAATCTCAATAAGTAATTATTCTTTAATTACTTCCATTAATTAAATCTTAAGTAATTATCCTTTTAATTACCTTCATTACTCAATTCTTCTTTGATCATTTTCATTGACTAATAAATCTTTAATTAATTACATTGATTACATTTAAAAAAAAAAAAACTTAACAATTTAAACATTGTTTAAAACCAGCACTGTTTCAACCTGGAAACAATGCAACCCAACTTTTGCTTCGAGTCCAGACCTAGTTCGCTCCGGGAAAATCACAAAAACACCCTGGGAAAAAACTCGAGACACAACACTGCCTCCCCTCTTCCTTCTTTTCTTTTAAAACTTGCTTTGTTTACATTCTGGAAACGTTTATCACTCGCGTGCGAACCCATTAAATTGCTCGAGAAACCCTTCCCCTGCTTCGAGTCGAAATCCCTGAAACTCGAATGCAACCCGAGGTCAACTCGTCTTCCCCAACACAAACTTCCCAGACACCCAAACGTGCACAGTTCATCCACCGTGCACATGCACGTCAGTTCGACGACACTCCGACCTCACCACTGATCATCGACCAGTCACCCCTTGCCTCGACACCCCTTGCCTCGACACCCCTATCGCCAACCCAGTTCGACAAATTAAATCGTAAATCAAAATCGAGCAAATATCTCGATATGACTGGAATTGCCATGGCCGGTAAACTCCTTCTTCCCTTCGCCTCAGACCATAAGGTCACCGGGCCTCTTCGCTGGAGCCTCGTCACACACCAACGCGACTCTTCCCCCTATCGCGATCGTCTCCGACTTCCCTGGTCCATCGCCATAACCTCGACAACCCAGTCGAACAAAACAATAACTTAAACCCTAGTTCGATCCCATTCGAATTAATTACTCCTTAGAAAAATTCTTTTACATTTTTCCCATAACCCCCGATGCCATAGCTAGCTTCAACCACGAGCACGTCCTCAACCATCACGTTGATCACCGGCAACTTCCAAAATTCCCTTTTCTGTTCATCACAAAACTGCCCTCTAGCCCTTTAACTTAAAATCCTGATTTTTGTTCTAAAAATCATGTTTTGATCTTAGTATTTAATTCACAATACTGAATTTATAAATTATTCAGTTTGAAGTTTCACATATTTTAACATTCACTGATTTTTTATAGTTCCAGTGAGCTTTCCAATTAAATTTAACTTAAAAAAAACTTTAAAACCTTCTCTAAGACATAACAACAAATTTTATTTTAAATGGTAAGTACTAACTTCAATGGTTTTAAGAGAATGTGAATTTTGAATCAAGTCTTAAACTTGAAAACTGTTAACAGAAATGACAAATGAAACATACACACATAGCTTCGCATCCATATATATATAGAAATCCATCACATACTTCATACCAGATCTAAGCATACAACCATAACCAATTTAAGATTTTGAAAATGTGATGTTACTCACCTTGCTTTTAGAAAAAGAACAGGGCACTGTGTTGTAAACAGATTGAACTGGAAAATGTTTTTCTGTAGATCACCCTGCCAAACACCTTTCTTCTGTTTTAGTTGTAGTTGCTGATGATGTTTAGATGGAGATTTGTTTTAAGTTTTCAAATGAGCTTCCATTACAATTTGTATTGAGTTCGAATGAAAATGAAAGCTGGTATGGAGAAAAATGCTTATAGGTTGATATATACAATGAGTTACAGGGTATCATCATTTTTCTTATGCAAAACAATATTCAAGTTTTGTACAAATTTCAGAGATAGTTTCAATTGTTGGTGGCTGAAATCGTGTGTTTATGTACTTGAGAAGATATTTGCTTTTCTCTCATTTAATGCTATGTCCTTTATGTCCCATTTTATACTTATATACATATTTTTTTATACTTGCCTAAGTCTTGTTTAACAAGTTACAAACATGTATTTTACTTTGTGCTTTGATTCTTTTCTTTTGCAGCCTACATTCTTTTGGTTTTGTTGGTCTCGGCTGAAATGAAATGTTGTACAAGATGATACACTTGCATTTATTAGCTTGTACCAGGTTATATATTTATCTTTCCTTCCTTTGCCAGCCTATACATCTCGGCTGAAGACAATTTGTCTTGTATTTGTTTGCATTTTTTTTCTTTCATTTGTTTTGTATTTTGAAATATGCATGAGTTCTACATTGTTAGACTTGAGTTAATACGTGAATTCGGGGAAACTCGCTCCATTTTATCGATTTATTTTACTATTTTTATCCAAAAATTTATTTAATTATTAACTTAAATTAAATAAAAATCTAGGGTCGTTACAAACTTCCCCCCTTAAAAGAATTTCGTCCTCGAAATTACCAAGGAGACAAAAAGATAGATGACGAATATTTCATCAAATCAAACTGAATATTTATTCTGCATTTGGCTTACCGAATCAGAATATCAAAATCAGATACGAGAACGAATCTGTTTAACACTTCACAAGATACTCGGGCTATCCAGATCTACGAAATATGCAGGGGCATCGGTTAGTTCGAAAGGATAACTAACCATCCTTAGAATAAATCGGAATCCCAAAGAATAGATGGATATATGGATACGATTTCAAAATTTTTTAGTTTAGAACTAAGGTATACCTATCAACCATAACAAACAAAGCAACCAATTCATCCAAACAAACAATTTTGGTCCATCCGGAGTTTATGTCCCCATTTTAATATACCGAATCTTTTCCTGGATCTACCAGAAATTATCGAAGAATTGAGAAAAGATGACGAATAAAAGAGATTGATAGAGAAAAGATTACTTCCTTATTGTTACAGGGTATTGACCATTTATAATCGTATTCCCCTGTCCCCTATCTCATCCTCTTCTTGCACTCATACTCACTATCAGTGAATAGTAAGAGAATTTATTGAGACGTTCGAACAGATATCTGAGAATTACTCATTCTAGAGTTTACTTCACTCTATCTCTAATGAGCTACTTAATGTGTTATACTCCTGAGCTAAAGTTCAACCTTAGCTCTGATACCAAATGTAACGTCTACGGATTTTGCCCGCTCGAAAATCGACATCCATACTTCACGTGTACTCGAATGCCGTAGATTCGACCGTTCAAATCCGAGTCGCCGGAGCTTATAACACAGTTAAGTAAATAACACAGCGGAATAAAAAGAATACATTGATATACAATATCTGATACAACAGAGTGATACAATGAATATCAATATACATCAGAGATGATACAACAAATAGCAGCGAAAAAAAAAGATAACATCAGCAACGGATAGAATATCTCCAATAGAATGCTCCAATCCATAGCTAGCGAAAAGCAAGGTCAGTTGTCCAAGGACTGACTAGCTCCAGATAATCTACTCAACCTGAATATCTGAGAAACCCAACTCTAGACTGCCCGTGTGGAAAATAGTGGGCACCCAGAGTTTAGGAAGGGAACAATAAACTCCGAGTCAGTCGTGGGACTGGTGTGAGCAACAAAAACAATTTATCTTTAAACAAACACAAAAGGGTTTTAACATTGAAATCCGCAATGCTTTTGGAAAATGAAACTACCATAAGACCTCCCACCACACACACAATGCAAACGCAGAATTGGAGGAGATTTCTTCTTATGATAGTCAAAGATGCTTACTACGCAAAATCAAATCATTTGATATTATTATTAGTGCATAGTGTAGAAACATTTCGAAAGTATAATATTAATCTTAGCCAACATACGACCAGTATCGTATGCCTACTATAGCTACTATGTTCAATAGCAGGTTACCGCCACATTCCATAGCAGGTAATACAACTAAAACCGTACACGTCACGTATTGTTTCTTTGGATTTCCAACAAATGGTCAGGCTAAGGAACTTTCTATGCCACGATGGGTACGTCCCTGGAATAGACGACCCGAGAACCTAACCGGATCTCTGCCAACACAAGGCCGGGTTACCTTTGCAAAAATAGGTAACTACTGACACGCGTATGCCATCCCCTGATCGTAACCGATCTTCCCGAGGATCCCCGATTTCCAACAAACCACATAGTAAAAATGCAGCAACCACATAGGTTAAGTATCTGGGCTCCATACCATGATACCACCTCTATCCAGAAGGAATGACATACACTAAGGGGCGCTACTCCCTAGAACCTTGTTGCATCTTTCCTGTTTTGACCATTTCCGGGGTGTGAGGCTCGACGAAATCTCGTCCACAAAGCTACGCTTTCTACAAAGCCATGCTTCGGGTCAAACAAATGATCAAAGAGATGATCACAAAGATATAAGATCAAACAAATGATCATATCGCAAATGATCAATCAACGATCATTTCACAGCAACACTCAGCATGCCACATTACCAAATTGGGATATATCGCTGATAAATTTCAACTACATAACCTCTGAGCTCGTACGTCTCAGAGAAGGGTGTTAAGCTAAGAGAATAAATTCTCCGCCACCAACAGAGATGTATTTGAAAGAAATCGGCTTTATATCTCAAAGTGTAATGTCAGACATGTATCCATACAAGTCTGTTCCGGGTTCGAACAGAACCGAAGGCACTTCTCACGAAGCCCTTGCAAATCCGGATAATTTCCAATCACGTCCGGACTTCCCGTCACTAAGGGTGATAAAACCTCTATATCGGGGATCAGCCGATGCAGAGTAACTCGACGGTAATCCTTCCGTTTTCAAAAATATCCGGTCTTCAACACCGGTCTTCAAATGCTATCCATATACGTCGTATCACACATTCGGAATGGGTTATACGACCCAAAGGTCCTTTCCCGGCTAACCCGAATAGTGAGCGCAATTTAAAATCATATGGATATGGGATTTCAATTAAGTCACAACTTATTAATTCAACTTCTTTTTTTTCAAATGGTTTAACAAATTACCATTTTCAAATCTTTAGACAAAAAGATTCATTTTAAACAACCTCCAATGGTTTAAACAATTTCCACATTTAAATCTTTTAAATAAAAGATTCATTCACAGATTTTCTAAATCCATTTTCATTTCAGTTTAACTCGTTAAATCTTTAAATCAAAGATTTAACTTATAGCTTTCAAAACAATTTCATTTCGAATGATTTAAACCAATCATTATTTTAAATCTGTTAAAAATAAACAGATTCAATTCATAGCTTTCAAAAAGAATTCATTCATAACTTGGAAAACCATTTTTCAATTCAATCTTGAAATTCCTTTAATTAAACTGGAATTTCATTTCTTATCTGAAAGCTTTTATTCTTTTAAAACAACAGTTTCATTTCAGAAAATCTGATTCATTCATATGAGTTAAAGTCTTTGGGTTAAATCCAAATTCTCAAAATTACATTTTTAAATGGTTTAAATTTAGATAAACACATTTATAACATTTTCAATCCCTAGTTTCAAATCATAGGATTCAATTCCAAACTTGAATTCAAATTTAAATCAAATTATTTAAATTTCCAAAACTCGATTAAGTTATTCAAAATAACTTTTATCTTTGAAATTCTATTTCAAAAGCTTTTCACTTTTAAACCCAAATTTCCAATTTCCAAATCAATTGAAATTAAAATTTCAATTTCAAAAACATCAAATTTAAATTATCTATGACTTAACCGATTTCCACGTGAAATCCATATTTGTGTGTGTAAAAGTGTAGTCCAGGGGTTTTACACAATAGTGCAACACAATGAATCATCACATATCAGAATACAGAAATATAATTCGATAAGCGGTATAAGAACAACGCTTATCGTTCATTCACAGATCATAGATATATAAAGGTCACAGATAAGTAAACTACAGATCACAACATAAATCAGGGTATATCACAAATCATCATATATCAGGGATATCAAACAATCAAGTCATTCAATAGATACCAAACATCCATAAGTAAGATCAATTAATTACCTGAGAGATTTAAATCAGATTAATTACTTATGAATAAATTACTAATCTTGGTTAATTAACATTAATTAATTACGAACCATTTTAATTAATTATCCTTTAATCATTTATTAATTAATCTTTAAGTTAATTACATAATTAATTAACCTTGAATTATTAAATAAATCCACCTTAATTAATAATTAAGTCCTTTAATCATTAAATAATTTACTTTTAATTATTTAATTATTCTTTAATTAATTATCTTTAATTAATCAAGTACTTCATCCTTTAATCTCTTTCATTAATTAACCTCTAATTAATCTCAATAAGTAATTATTCTTTAATTACTTCCATTAATTAAATCTTAAGTAATTATCCTTTTAATTACCTTCATTACTCAATTCTTCTTTGATCATTTTCATTGACTAATAAATCTTTAATTAATTACATTGATTACATTTAAAAAAAAAACTTAACAATTTAAACATTGTTTAAAACCAGCACTGTTTCAACCTGGAAACAATGCAACCCAACTTTTGCTTCGAGTCCAGACCTAGTTCGCTCCGGGAAAATCACAAAAACACCCTGGGCAAAAACTCGAGACACAACACTGCCTCCCCTCTTCCTTCTTTTCTTTTAAAACTTGCTTTGTTTACATTCTGGAAACGTTTATCACTCGCGTGCGAACCCATTAAATTGCTCGAGAAACCCTTCCCCTGCTTCGAGTCGAAATCCCTGAAACTCGAATGCAACCCGAGATCAACTCGTCTTCCCCAACACAAACTTCCCAGACACTCAAACGTGCACAGTTCATCCACCGTGCACATGCACGTCAGTTCGACGACACTCCGACCTCACCACTGATCATCGACTAGTCACCCCTTGCCTCGACACCCCTATCGCCAACCCAGTTCGACAAATTAAATCGTAAATCAAAATCGAGCAAATATCTCGATATGACTGGAATTGCCATGGCCGGTAAACTCCTTCTTCCCTTCGCCTCAGACCATAAGGTCACCGGGCCTCTTCGCTGGAGCCTCGTCACACACCAACGCGACTCTTCCCCCTATCGCGATCGTCTCCGACTTCCCTGGTCCATCGCCATAACCTCGACAACCCGGTCGAACAAAACAATAACTTAAACCCTAGTTCGATCCCATTCGAATTAATTACTCCTTAGAAAAATTCTTTTACATTTTTCCCATAACCCCCGATGCCATAGCTAGCTTCAACCACGAGCACGTCCTCAACCATCACGTTGATCACCGGCAACTTCCAAAATTCCCTTTTCTGTTCATCACAAAACTGCCCTCTAGCCCTTTAACTTAAAATCCTGATTTTTGTTCTAAAAATCATGTTTTGATCTTAGTATTTAATTCACAATACTGAATTTATAAATTATTCAGTTTGAAGTTTCACATATTTTAACATTCACTGATTTTTTATAGTTCCAGTGAGCTTTCCAATTAAATTTAACTTAAACAAAACTTTAAAACCTTCTCTAAGACATAACAACAAATTTTATTTTAAATGGTAAGTACTAACTTCAATGGTTTTAAGAGAATGTGAATTTTGAATCAAGTCTTAAACTTGAAAACTGTTAACAGAAATGACAAATGAAACATACACACATAGCTTCGCATCCATATATATATATAGAAATCCATCACATACTTCATACCAGATCTAAGCATACAACCATAACCAATTTAAGATTTTGAAAATGTGATGTTACTCACCTTGCTTTTAGAAAAAGAACAGGGCACTGTGTTGTAAACAGATTGAACTGGAAAATGTTTTTCTGTAGATCACCCTGCCAAACACCTTTCTTCTGTTTAGTTGTAGTTGCTGATGATGTTTAGATGGAGATTTGTTTTAAGTTTTCAAATGAGCTTCCATTACAATTTGTATTGAGTTCGAATGAAAATGAAAGCTGGTATGGAGAAAAATGCTTATAGGTTGATATATACAATGAGTTACAGGGTATCATCATTTTTCTTATGCAAAACAATATTCAAGTTTTGTACAAATTTCAGAGATAGTTTCAATTGTTGGTGGCTGAAATCGTGTGTTTATGTACTTGAGAAGATATTTGCTTTTCTCTCATTTAATGCTATGTCCTTTATGTCCCATTTTATACTTATATACATATTTTTTTATACTTGCCTAAGTCTTGTTTAACAAGTTACAAACATGTGGTATTTTACTTTGTGCTTTGATTCTTTTCTTTTGCAGCCTACATTCTTTTGGTTTTGTTGGTCTCGGCTGAAATGAAATGTTGTACAAGATGATACACTTGCATTTATTAGCTTGTACCAGGTTATATATTTATCTTTCCTTCCTTTGCCAGCCTATACATCTCGGTTGAAGACAATTTGTCTTGTATTTGTTTGCATTTTTTTTCTTTCATTTGTTTTGTATTTTGAAATATGCATGAGTTCTACATTGTTAGACTTGAGTTAATACTTGAATCCGGAAAAACTCGCTCCATTTTATCGATTTATTTTACTATTTTTATCCAAAAATTTATTTAATTATTAACTTAAATTAAATAAAAATCTAGGGTCGTTACAGCCCCAGCCTTCAACGCCTCCAAATCATCCAAATTTGTGTCGGTATGCTCCTAATCTCTTGTTTGAATGTAAATTTGATGTTTTTAGGTTTAGTTTAAACCCTAATTCAATTATGATTTGTTGTAAAATTGAGATTTGTTGTTAAATTGGGTATTAGTAGTGTTGTTAAATTAGGTATTAGTAGTGTTGTATGTTGATTTGGTAGATTAATTAGTTTATTATCATGAACTTGAATTAAGTATTACATTAATTAGTTTATCATGATCAAGTTGAATAAATGGTTGATGTAGATAATTAGTGTTGGCGATTAACATGGTTAGTTGTTTTAGGTGAAAAAATAGTGTATATTAATGATTAACTTGGTTATTGATAAATTTACATGAAAGTATTTCATAGTTTATGAAATTGATAAATTACAAATTTAAGTTGTTAAGTGAATTTAAATTGACAAATTTTTATTTAATAATTAGATTTTTATTGTTTTCTAATTATCTTCATTGATAATTCTTCTATTTATCTTGTTGATTTAGCGACGGTAGCAACGGCCATTTTAATAATTTTAGCGATGGCTAGCAACGGCTAGTGACGGCCAAAATGCAAAAGGTTGTATATATTGTACAAAAATAAAGTTTATACAAAAATTAAAAAATGAATATGAGAACATTAAAAATTCTGCAAATATCTAATTTTTTTTTAAAAATATTTGGAAATGACTTTAAAAACAACTGATATTGTACTAAAATCGAGTTTGTAAAGAAATTAAGAAATGAATATAACAACAACAAATATTCCGCTAAAATCTATGTCGTAAAAAAATAAAGAAATGAATATTGAACTAAAATTGTTAATTGAATGTTGAACTAAAATTTAAATATATAAATTTATTAAATAAAATTTAAATAGTTGAAACATTGTCAAAATTTGAAAAGAACAACAATATTTGATAAAATTTAAAGAATTTTTTTATCTCTTAGATTGGCTTTGGCCCCGTCTGGCAAGTGTTGTATATGATCGTTATATGGATGTTCGTTTTGGTAACGGAACAGACATTTATATTCATATTATACAATATTTGTCAGATTTGTCCCTGTATTGGACAAGTTACAAACACAATAAAGTAATTACATATTATAAATCATTTCATTTTAAACGGTTACAAAATTTCGATAGCACTTCCTTTACGTTCCCTATGTACACGCATTTGTGTACAATACAGGGAACATAAGGGAAGTGCTGCCGAAATTTTGTTGAACCGTTTAATCTGAAATGATTTATAAAATGTAATTACATTATTGTGTTTGTAATGGGAAGTAGGATGACTGACCACCGAAGTGAAAACCAAAATACTAAAAAATTAAAAAATAAAGTGAAGTTTTTATTTTGAATTTTCTGCAACGGTGAACTGTTTACAATGGAGAATGGTTGAAAATTAATGATTTAAACTGTCTAACATACATTTTCAAATCAGGAAAAATGTTCAATTATTTTCTCGACCGTACTTGGATGTATGAAGTCAGAACTAGAAAGAAGGGATCAATAAAGCAACATTTCTACAATGGTGTACACGAATTTATTAGATTTGCTAAATCTAATAACCGAAACAACACAGAAATTCGTTGCCCGTGTAGTAAGTGCCAACATTTGAAGCAGTGTAAACCGGATATAGTTGAAGTACATTTGTATCAATATGGTTTCGTGCCTGATTATTATTTCTGGGATCGTCATGGAGAACTTGTTGAACCTACACCTAATACTGAACTATTAGAGGACGGTAATATGATGACGAATCCGATAGAAAATATGGTGGATGATGCAGCACGATCAATGTTTCCTACAACTGAAGCTGTCGATGAAGACGAAAATGTCGAAGAAGAACCGACTGCGGGAGCTAAAAAAATATACGATTTGTTGGATTCTGCTAAGAGGCCATTGTGGGACGGATGTAAAAGCGGAACCGAACTTTCAGTAACCGCCGAATACATAACTATGAAATCAAAATTCAACCTTATGGAAGCTGCATTTACAGCAGTTGTACAAGCTGCAAAACGACACATGCCACCCAATAATCTGATGTGTGATAGTCATTATAAAGTAAAAAAATTAATGTCCGCTTTTGGTCTACCGTACGAGAAGATAGATGCATGTGTGAAAGGTTGCATGTTGTATTGGAAAGACGACGTTGACCTCAGAAAATGCAAAATATGTAACGAAGAAAGATACAAACCAAGAAAGAAGAAAGGGAAAGAAGTCCCGTACAAGAGAATGCATTATTTACCCATCACTTCCAGACTTCAAAGATTATATGCATCTTCTGCTACGGCCTGTCATATGCGATGGCATAGTGTGAGAACAGCGGAAGAAGGAACTTTGATACATCCATCCGACGGAGAAGCATGAAAACATTTCTATAAGACTTATCCCGCATTTGCTGCGGAAAGCCGTAATGTCAGACTTGGTTTATGTACGGATGGATGTTCACCATTTTCACAGTTTGGTAGTAAATATTCATCCTGGCCAATTATCGTTACTCCGTATAATTTACCTCCATGGATGTGTATGAAGACACCATATATGTTTCTCACCACTGTCGTTCCCGGCCCTTATGATGCAACCCAAGGAATTGATGTTTATTTACAACCATTGATCGAAGAGTTGAAGAAACTGTGGTATGAAGGAGTCGAAACTTACGATGTATCAAGGAATTTTTTTTTTCGTATGTTCGCTTCTTTGTTATGGACTATTAATGATTTTCCTGCATACGGGATGCTTTCTGGTTGGAGTACGGCCGGTCGTCTAGCATGCCCTTATTATATGGAAGAAACACGAGCATTTTCGTTACGATATGGGAAGAAAGTTTCGTGGTTTGATTGTCATCGGTGTTTTCTTCATCCCAATCATACTTTTAGAAGAGATAAGAAAAATTTCATAGCTAACAGAGAAGAGAATCTGAAACCACCCAAGGTTTGGTCAGGCGAGGAAATATACGAAATTGTAAGGGACTATCCAAAGATACATGAAACTGGAGTCCAGACTGAAATCCCAGGAAAGTCAGACATTCATAATTAGTGCAAACAAAGTATATTTTGGGAGTTACCATATTGGAAAGATCTCTTACTCCGACATAATATTGACGTGATGCACAACGAAAAGAACGTGTTTGATAATCTGTTTAATACAATTTTGAATGTAAAGGGCAAAACCAAGGACGATTTGAATTCAAGGCTTGATATAGCAAACTATTGTAAGCGGCCGGAACTTCATATGAAGCCTAATGACAATAAAAAACCGAAAGCATGCTATGAGCTAGACAATAAGCAAGTAAAACTCGTGCTAAAGTGGGTGGAAGAATTAAGATTTCCCGATGGGATTTCTTCCAATCTTCGTAGATGTGTTGACTTCAAAAATAGTAAACTGAGTGGGATGAAAAGTCACGATTGTCATATCATGATGGAATATTTACTACCCGTGGCTTTCAAAGAACTGTTGCCCGTAAAAGTATGGAACGTCATAACAGAGTTATGTTTGTTTTATAAACAGCTTTGTTCGACAACATTAAAGGTGGATCGTATACGTAAACTTGAAGTAGAAATACCCATACTGCTATGCAAACTGGAGAAAATACTTCCGCCTGGTTTCTTTAACGTAATAGAGCATTTACCTATTCATCTTCCATCCGATGCACTTCTTCGAGGTCCTGTGCAATATGGATGGATGTATCCATTTGAGAGGTAAAACATGTGCAATGTTCATATCAATTTCAAATTCAAATTTGTATATCTAAATATGTAATAAATATCTTAATAGGTACTTGAATCATCTGAAGAAGAAGATTCGACAAAAAGCCCGAGTTGAGGGTTCGATATGCAAATCGTATCTTGAAGAAGAAGCCTCATTTTTTTTCTCTCACTACTTCAAGGACGATGTGAACTTATCATTTGTAACTGTTCCTCAAAATGAGGAATTCGTTGAAAAAAATTCTTCTCAAACAATGTTATCTGTTTTTAGACAACATGGTAGACCTGGTGGAAAATGTGTGGAAATATGGTTGGACGATAGAGACCACCATGTAGCGCACACGTATGTTCTTTTAAATTGTGTCGAAGTCGCACCATTTGTAAGGTAATAATTAATTCACTTGTATTTTACTTGTACGTACATAATAATAATAACACATATTACATATATGCAGTATCTACGAATCACAGTATCCATCTGGCGATCTCAGTAAAGAATTTGCCAAATGGTTTTTGAACTATGTTTATGAGCCAAGAAACTGTGTCGTTGATGAAGGCTTAAGACATCTTACGATTGGACCGAAAAGAAATGTGAAGACTTATCCAATATTCTTCGTCAATGGGTTTAAGTTCAACACGAAAGATTACGATGCTGAAAAATTAACATATAACAGCGGGGTATTTGTCAAAGGCAGTGATGATCCAGATGAGCATTTAAAAGATTTTTACGGCGTCTTAACACAGATTCTAGAGTTGACATATTATGTTGAACCTTTAGAAAAGGTTTTTTTATTTAAGTGCAATTGGTTCAGTAACGTTCCTGGTTCCGGAATCAACGTGCATAAAGAGTACAAACTTATTGAAATAAGGCATACATCACACTACTATAAGTACTATCCTTTTGTATTAGCCAAGCAAGCGTTACAAGTTTATTTTGCTCCGTATCCATCTTTGAAAAGAGATAAAGCGGATTGGTCCGTTGTTTTCAAAACGAAACCAAGGTTTATGTTTGATGGAAATAATATTCCATATGAAGCAGCATATCAAGCCGATCTTGAATCAAATACAGAAATAATAATAACTAATGATATTGATGTAGGGCCTTTGAATGATGAATCGAACGTCCTATTTGATGCATTCGAAAGTACCGAAGAAAATGAGATAGAATACGAGACTGAGTCTGAATCAAAAAACGATGAAGACTGATCATTATTGATATAATTGTTATGTGATAGTGATTGAAACATGCGATGTAATAGTAAATTTCTGTAATTGTTCCGTGATGATCATTTAGTTAATTTTTATCCATGTTTTGTACTAGTAAATGTTTATAATTGTTCTGTGAAAGTGATTGAAACATGCTATGTAGTAGTGAATTTCTATTATGGTTCTGTGATGATTATTTATATAATTTTTATCCATGTTTTGTACTAGTAAATTTTTATAATTGTTTCTGTGAAAGTGATTGAAACATGCTATGTAGTAGTGAATTTCTATAATTGTTCTCTAATGATATTGTTTTTCTATAGCAGATATGTCTGACAGGAGACGGAGTGTAGGTGGTAATATCACGCCATCCCCATCTCCCTGTGCAGGTGGTAGTGGCACTGCACCGGACTTACGTCCGATTGCAGAAGTTGTTCCTAGAAGTGCTGGGTAAGTATCAATTTTATTTAAAGTATAAGTTTTAAAATCCACTAAACATGTATATCATAACTTTTGCAGTGGCTTTGAGGTGGAGCCATCAGATTATATTTTATAGGTTTCGAGAAAGGCATTTCAGAGCCGCATGGATGGTTGTTGGCCTCGCTGGGACGACATCCCCCCTCACGTCAAAAACGCAATACATGCAGATTTACTTGTAAGTAGTAGTTTGAATTTCAATTGTAAATTAATATAATGTATATAACTTAAAATAATTTTAATTTACAGGCTGCAGTCCGCGTTGACCCTGATGACTTGGATATTTTTTTAAATCACTGGAACAAACGAATGAGAAAAAATTACAAGGATACATTGTCCAAGGCTAAGAATGCAGGGAAAAAGCCGAACTGGATGGGTGAGGGTGTATGGAATGAATTTCTTCGGCTTTGGGACAGTCCGGTAGCAAAAGTAAGTAAAATATGTTTTCTTTATTATTTAAATCTAATATAAATCTCGCAAGATATATACGTGATAATTTATCTTAATTTGTAGGAGTTATCTGCGCGGAACCGGGCAAACAGGAATAAAAATCCTGCATTGCACCGTGGTGGCTCCAAATTCTTTCAGGAGCACAAGAGAGAGCTGGTAATTAAATTTATAAACTGTGTTTACATTTTATTACAATATTTTATAATCAGATTAGCAATAATATTTATATATTTTCAGGCCGCGAGATACAACCGCGAGCCCACTATGGCCGAGCTGTTTAAGGTCACGCATGCCTTGGAGAGGACTGACGAAGAGGGCAATGTTTCGTACGAGTGGACGGATGACAAATCACAATCTGTAATGGTAAATTAATTTATTGTTAATAACAATATTTTGTCTTATTTTATTTTCAAAATTTTGAATTTCGGTTTTTATCGTGTAAAACAATTGTTTGTAATCGCAGGAGAGGTACGAAGTAGAGCGGGCTCGTGTAGCACAGTCCACTGGTTGGGAAGAGCTTACGTTAGAGGAGGAGAACCATATATGGGATGCTATTATTGACCCGCCTTCTCGGACCAGTCGACGGTATAGCTATGGAAATGTGGAGGTAAATTTTGACATGTACTAATATATAAATTTACTCATGCATATGAATAGTTAAATAATTTTAATAATATTATATATATACTAATATATAAATAATTATGAACTATTTTACAGGCGATGAGAATGCAGAGTGCATACAGGAGGTCGCAGCAAGACGCGGAGATTGCTCAGTTGAGGGCGATAGTGGAAGAAATAAATGATTGGAGGAAGAGTTTCTTTGAGCAACAGCTGGATGAGCGGATTGCGGCTTATTTGCAACAGCATGGGAGGATGCCTGGAGAGGACGGCAGCTATGGCGAGGAGTAGGTATGTTTGTTTGCTCGTGTTATAGTTTGGTATATACACATTTTGGTTGGTTTGGTGTATATATATTTCAGGATATTATGTACATATTTTGATAACTTCTAGTTGATGGATTTGGTTGGCTATTATGTATATATATGTCGGGATATTATGTAGAAATTTCGGGTTACTATGTACATATTCTGGTTAATGGATTTGGTTGGATTTTATATTGTTTGATTTGGTTGGATTTGAAAATGAGATTTGGTTGGATTTTATATTGTTTGAATGTATAGTTATGTTATATGATGGATATATGATGGCTATAGTTGATGAATATAGTGTATATTGGCTGTGATGATGGTTGTTGTTTGAAGTGTGTATGGGTTGTGCAAGTGCACAAATTTTGCTTCAGATTAGCGACGGTTGGCGACGGCTAGCGACGGCCTGTATGTTGCAGATTAGCGACGGCTAAAGTACAAAATTTTTATGTCACGTAGCGACGTCTAGTGACGCCATTTAGTCGTTGGAAAATTTCCACATGGCACATTTGCAGTCGCGAGCCGTCGCTATTTTGGTGACGGAGCCGTCGCTAAAGCCGTCGCGATACTATTGGGCGACGAGGTAAATAGCGACGGCATTTAGCGACGGCCTGCGACGGCCGGCGACAGCTAAAAGCCGTCGCTATCTGCTGCCGTCCTTGTAGTGTTTGTTATAATATATATATAAATGTTTATATTGCAGTTTTACAATAGATGTCTATGCATATTAGCTTATATGCTTACAGTTTATAGATAGTATAATAAACCTAGTTTTATTTGCTGTAGCAGCTAAGTATTTTATATAGTGTTATACATAGTGTAAAGTTGTTATCTCTTATAATTGGCTATATATATATAATAGTTTTGATACGTTTGTCAGTTGATTTTAAATACACACACACATATATATATATATTATAGAAATACTGATTTTAAAGTAATATATTTGTATGTGTTTTAAAACTTTATATTGATTTGAGAAAAATATATATATCAATATAATTTACATTTCGTTTTAATTTATATCAAACCGATTCTAATTGTTTCATCGTTTTCTCATTATCAGCTTGGTTCGTCTAATTCGTGCCCATCTCATTTTTGCTTTGGAATTCGCGCTCGGTTTTGTAACTCACTTCGTTATCAAATCTCTCTAGCCTCGAAAGGTGAGTAATCACTCACGATTAACGTTCTTATATTTATTAAATTTGATTTTAATTGAAACGACTATTGAAATATGTTGCTGTTAGTTATTTACATTGCTATATATATGCTATTATCTGTATCTGTTCACTTGTGACATCTAACACCATTATCTGTTATTTATATTGATGATATATGCATGTTATATTATTATCATATCTGTTATCACTCTGCAAGTTCCCTGTTAGTATAGAATTCCCTATGGGTTGAAATGATACATACCCGAACGATCTGTAGAATATGAGAAAATTGTTATGGGTTGAAATGATAAACCCAAGTGATTTTCATTGAATTGAATTTGGGATTGCGGGTTGAAAAGATATATACCCGTATATATTTAAATTGCGGATTGAAATGGTAAATATCCGTATCAATTGACCATAGGATAGAAAATTATATACAGACACCGTTGGTCTATATATAAATATTTTTAAAATGATTTCTAAGGTTTTGAAAAGAAATATATGGTTTTAATAAATATTGATTTTAAAGATTTATTAAAGTTGATTTAATAAAGTTGATATATAATATGTTTAAGTATTTATTTAATGTATATATTTTCAAATATAGAGTTTATAATGATTCGGGTTGGAAAGATAAATTTGAAATTGATTTGAAATTATATTTATTTAAGAATTTTACTTAAATAAATTTGATTTGAAATTATTAAATTTGAGATTTTAAAGATATGTTTTATAACTTGAATTTGATTAAAAGTGACTTAAATGAATATTTCAAATTTATATAAATTTAAATGGGATATTTTGTTTATTTAAAATTTTAAATTGAAGCTGTATTTAGATGTTATTGAAATAATTAAGTAAATATTTCAAACTAAATAATAGTGAAGTGAATTTGATATATATATGAAATTTTCGAATTTAGTTTTGAAATGTTGAATATTTAAAGCTTTGAAATATATTGAAATGGTTTATTTTGTGGTTCAAATCTGTATTTGAAATCGATATAATTTAAAATGGTTTATAGAGAAACTGAATTTAGTGGAAATTGATGAATTAAGATTTAATTAAATTTGAATTTTGGAATTCGAGTTGATTTGAATCGATTTGTGGAATTTAAGGAAACTATTTTATTATATAAAGCATTTTTAACTATATTTAAAACTATTTTATATTTTACTTTATAAATTATTTTAATATAAACTATTTTAATATAAATCATTTTCAATATAAATTATTTTAATATAAACTATTTTAATATACTAACTATTTTATTATAAACTATTTTAATTTATAACTATTTTATATAAACTGTTTTATTTTATAAACTATTTTATTATATATAATATTATTAATATCTAAACTGTTTAAAGGAAAGTGTTATGAATTTCAAGATTTTGATTTCCAAAGTATTTTGATTTTTAAAAGACTTATGATTTCGATAGCGTTATAACTTTGGAAGTATTATGATTTTGGAAATGGATATATTTGAAGTGAGAAATGATATTGTATTAGTATGGTTTTGAAGTGAAAATGGTATTGTTTTAATATGGTTTTGAAGTGAAAATGATATTGTTTTGATTTGGTTTTGAAATGAAAATGATATTTTGGTTTTGAAGTATAAACTACTTTGAAATGACCGCGGTGTTATAATAACGTTTGGTTGTTAAAGAGACCAGGATCGGATATGGGCATACTCTCTATCGATACCGAAAACCACTTTAACAACTATGTACGTGGTGGAGACTCCAGAATGAAGTAGGATGGTGGCGACGATCCTAAATGTATATTTACGTGAACCAAACTCCCGTGAGTTGGCATAAGGTGGCTAAAACAGGAGCGATTCCGGGCCAATGAGGTAGCTCCTCTAATCGGACACACTCCATCGTATGCCATTCTATTACTTTGTGATTGATTTGGTGCGCACCTTTGATTCGGGAGTGTAGCTCGAGGTGGGCGATTGCTACGGCTCTGCGTTACCACCAGTCCGGATGCGTAATTGGTATATCTACCCTGGCATTGCCTTGTTGTGCCATGCCACCTACCCTAGCGTGCTTTACTACAAGTTTGTTTTGTACCATACCTATGGAGTGCCCTCTAACAACGCCCATTACGGGGGAGATTACGGTACTGTATAGACTATGGGAATATATAAAATGTGTTAAGGGGGATATGGGTAATGCCTTAACGCTATTTTAATAGTTTACTTTACTATAGACATTATTATAATAGCGTATATTACTACATAGTAGATAGTTTAATGGATCCTTAGAGGATGGTTATCCCAAACATCCTTTGAGTTACTTTTATTTCAGTTGATATTTCACTTGAGTTGGATTTATTGATATAATAATGTTAATCCTGACTCGAGTGTTTTGTGTTTTGCTTTACGCTCGGGTCAGACTGAGTGATACAACTTTTGAGACTCGCCTTTGGAGTTGGAGCTTCGCTTGGAGATCCAGCTATCTATCCAGCTTTCAGTTATTCAGTTGATTCCAGTGATGTATTCAGTTTGTATTTGACTATTGTATTGAGACATCTATGTATTCGAGACCTCTGTTGTATCTTATTTAACTCTGTTATATATATATATAGTAGCTTCATGAACTACTATTCTTTTGTTTCCGCTGCATTATTGTTATATTACGCTGTGTCTGTGATTCTGTGGTTATTTATTTACTGTATATGTTGAGTTTTGCCAAATTTAAATTAACAATATGATATTTTGAGCAATTCAAATCCGACATGTATGGATGCGAATGGTTGAAAATTTCAGGCTGTTACATCTGAAACAGACAGTGGGTATCATTTTTGTTAAACATTGGTATCATTTTATTAAAAATGATAGTATACATAATTTTAAAATTACAAATCATTATTTTAAACATACAGAATGTAGGTATCATTTTTGAATTATGATGGTATCTAATTTGATAAAAATGATAGTGAAACAATTTATAAAAGTACAAAGTATAAACTTCAAACATACGATTATTGGTATAATTTTTGCAAGGTATTAGTACCAATTTTGCTACAAATGACATGGGAAACAATTTATAAAATTAGTAGTCATGAACTCCAGTGAAACAGATAGTGGTTATCATTTTTGTTAAATATTGGTATTAGTTTTGTTAAAAATGATAGTGTAAATAATTTCAAATTTTCAAATCATTAATTTTAAACATACAAACTGTAGATATCATTTTTGAATTATAATGGTATTAGTTTTTATACAAAATACAATGAAATAATTTATCAAAATACAAAGTACAAACTTCAAATAAACTTATTATTGGTATCATTTTCGCAAGATATCGGTGTCAGTTTTGTTAGAAATGACATGGAAAATAGTTTATAAAATTAGAAGTTATCAACTCTACTATTAATAAAGTGTGTATCAGTTTTGTTAAATTTTGGTATCATGTTGTTAAAAATTACAGTGGAAACAATTTTAAAATTTCAAAATATTAAGATCAAACGTACAAAATGTAGGTATCATTTTTGGTTTATAATGGTATCAATTTTGCTATAAATTACAATGAAAATAATTTTTAAAATTGCAAAACTTTATCTTCTAACAAACAGACAGTATGTATCATTTTTAGTATACATTGGTATCAGTGTTGCTATAAATTACAGTGAAGACAAGTTCTAAAACTACAAAGCATTAACTTCAAATAAACATACTATAAGTATCATTTTTTCAATAAATAACATGTTATAATGTGATACTATTTATAATTTTACCAAATTTATTTCTTGCTCTTTAGATTCTTTAACGACAATTTTTCCATTTTCTTTTCTTGATTTTTCCTATTTAAAAAGTTTGATGCTATCACATATGTTTAGTAATATAATATGTTAGTATCGCTTTTATAATTTTATAGTATCATTTACCTGTTGAACCATCTTTTTAGTTTTTGTCTGACTTTTCTTCTGATTTTTTTTTTCATTTTTCTTCTTTCTAAACTTTTCAACTTTCTTCATTTTTTTTCCCAGCAGCTGTTTGTTGTTGCATATTTTCTTCATTGTTCTGTCAAAAAAATTATGATATTACAATACACTATATTAATTTTGTTATACTTTTTTATTGTATTGGTTACCTTTTCCTATATGTTTTCTTTCATTTTTGATTAATTTTCATCCTCTGTGTTTTGTTCATTTCTTTACTTTCTTCCTTTTTCTAGCATTTGTTGTGCTTCTTGTTCAATTGGACGTTTTCGTACGTTTATCTTTCAAAGTTTTACTATCGCCATTTGCGGTTTGGGTCATTTTGAGCTAGGTTTTTTGTTTCTCGAGTTTGGGGTTGTTGTTGAATTTATAAAGAAGCTAGGTTTTCAGTTTCTGTAGTTTGACATTGCTGTTGAATTTTAGGCGGAGCTAGGCTTTAGATTTCATGATTTGGGGATTGCTATTGAATTTTTTGCGATTATTCATTGTACATTGATGTTTGCAGTTGTGTTAGAGATATTGATTTGCTTCTGGTTTTAGGCGTCATTTCTAGAGTGATTTTAAATTTTGAAAGGGAATCGAGAAAAGAGTTTGAAATCAAAGAAGACAATCGAATAGAAAGAAACAGAAAGGTAGATGGAAGATTTAATTTACTAATGGGCTTTGGGACTGTCGTTGAAAGAAAAATAATAATTGCGTGTCATTTTGCTTAATTTTTTAAGATAATTTGTCCTTCAATTTTTTTCCCAAACCTGAAATACAAATAACACCATCTTCTCCATGTCAATTAAAAAAAAGGTAAGGAAGACACATATTAAGATATTGTCTCTGCAAGGAATAGCGAAATTTGCGGCGAAAGCTTCCACCGCCACTGACGGCTCCATCATTATGCTTCCGACGGCTGTTGACGACCAAGTGATTTATTTATTTAAACTTATTACTTTATTATTTCATATTAGTTATATAAGTTAGAAATTTGATTAAATATATAATAATTCAAATCCTAAAAATTTTGTAAATATATTTTTATTCAATTATTCAAATTTATGATAATTTCTTATTAATTAAATTAGTGTTGTTAATAATCTATTTTTTGTATAATTATATTCGATAATTAAATTTATTGAAAATCGAACGTAGACAATCATTTTCTGCAAGTTTCAGTCTATCAATTATAAAATTTCGATGTAACGTATGGTACGTAATAGTTTTACAAGTTTATTTTGTAAACATTATGTGTATAACTATAATTTAAAATTTGTAAATTAATTTGAAATGACAAGTAAGAGAGGCTGTAATCATTAATATTTAGTTCATATTCATTAATATCTAATATAAACCATTCAATTTTTTCTACAAATTAAAATTTTCAAACAACCTAATATATATTAAATTTATTTTAAAAAGTGTGAAATCGGAATAAAAATAATTAAGTAGCCGTTGAAAGCCATTGTTAATTAAAGCCGTCGACGGTCATGGGAAGCCGTCGAAAATTCACGTGTATTCAACTACCAGGCCGAGAGCTGCTTCATTACATTTGCCTCCCCCAAATTCCACAAAACCCTAGATGCTCCTCCCCTATTTGTCGCTGGCAAATCCGCACCACTCCCCGACCATCAACAAGTTCTTCGTTCTCCACTCTCCACAGCCTTAGGCCACTAATTATCTCCAATCAGGTTTTTTTTCCTTAACCCTAATTAATTTCATTTGTTAAATTATGGTTAATTTGTGATTTTAGTTATTTATATTACCCATTGACTGTTTGTTATAACCCACCGAGTGCTAATTACAGTTATTATTGTTTAAATCCAAAAATTAATGTATAATTTAGTGTATGTGTATATGCGTTAATTAGTGTATGTAAATTATGGCTAACTTGAATAAATTAGTGTAGATGTGCATAATTTAGTGTATATGCATGTTTTCTAAAATATCGAACATAATAATTTATTTACATAATCGTTTATTAGTTTAGACTCTTAATTATGTATAAAATCTAGTTTGTTAGAATGTGTGGCATGCGGTAGACTAGTGTGTATTGTAGTTTATTTTTTAAAATATAATATTATATTCATAATTTGTTAAATTTGACAACATAAAAGATTTTATAAAAATTAAAAATTATTAATATATTATATAATTAATAAAACATTAAAATATAAAAAAATTATTGAACAAATGTTAATATGTTATATAATAATAAAAAATTATGAACAGTAATATATAAACAAATTGATGCATAATGTGCTTTATTTTTTTAAAGCCTACAGAGATTTTGGCCCTGTCTGACAAGTATTGTATACGATCATTATATGGATATTCATTTTGTCACAGAACAGACATCTATATTCATTTGATATAACATTTGTCGGATTTGTTCATGTATTGGACAAGTTATAAACAAAATAAAGTAATTACATTTTGTAAATCATTTTATTTTAAACAGTTCACAAAATTTCGACAGCGCTTTCTTTTTGTTCCCTGTGTACATGCATTTGTGTTACGATACAAGAAACAAAGGGGAAGTGCTGTCGAAATTTTGTTGAATTGTTTAAAATGAAATGATTTATGAAATTTAGTTACTATTGTGTTCGTAATGGAAAGTAGGATGACATGCCATCAAAGTAGAAAACAATAAACTAAAAATTTAATATTATATTCATAATTTATGCCAATCCGTAAAATGTATAAATGATAATTAATAAATGAATTATGGTTAAAGGAACATTAAAATTTATAACTAAATTGAAAAATAAAATAAAAAAGAATATTATATTATATAATTAATAAAACATTAAAATTTATAAATGAGTTGGAAAATAAAATGTTAATCTATAACACAATCAATACTTTTTGATTTTCTATCATATTTTCTTAAATAGGAAAAATGAGCACCTGCTTTGTTTATCGAAGCTGGATGTATTGACCACGAAGGAGGTTGAGAGGTTCAATAAAGGATCATTTTTGTAATAGTGTAGACGTGTTTATTGAATTCGCTTTTAGTAATAATGGAAACGATGAAGAAATTCATTATCCGTGTAGTAGTTGCAAACTCTTGAAGCATTTGGTACCGGATATTGTTAAAGTTCATTTGTGCCAATACGGTTTCGCACCGGATGATAAAGTGTGGAATCATCATGGAGAACTTATACTCATAATCCTGTACAGTCAAAGGAGGAGGTGGGTAACAACATTGTCATGGCCAATCCCATAGAAGATATAGTTAAAGTTATAGCACAATTAATGTTCTCTACGGTTGAATTTGATCATGATGATGTAAATGTCGAAGAAGAAGCAATATTGGAGCAAAGAAAATCTGTGATTTATTGGATGCTGCTAAGAAAGCCCTTTGGGATGGATGTAAAATCGGCACTCAATTATCAGTAACCACATAGAACTTTGCGATGAAATCAAAATTCAACTTCACAGAAGCTGGATTTACAGCTGTTGTACAAGCTGCAAAATGGCTATGCTACCTGATGATTTGATGTGTGAAAATCATTATGAAGCCAAAAAACTTATGTCTGCTTTTGGTTTGCCGTATCAAATAATAGACACATGTCTAATGCTTGCATGTTATTTTTCAAAGGGGACATTGATCTTAGGAAGTTCCACACAAGTGTATGTATTACTTACCCATCACTCCTAGGCTTATACAAACCAATAAAAAAGAAGGGAAAGAAAGTTCCATATAAGCGTATGCATTACTTACCCATCACTTCTAGACTTCAAAGGTTATATGCATCTTTTGTAACCGTGCCTCATATGAGATGATATGGTGTGAGAATACACGAAGAAGGTACGTTAACACACCCAACTGATGGAGAAACATGGAAGCATTTTCATAAGACATATCTTGCTTTTGCAGCGGAGAGCCGTAATGTTAGAATTGGTTTATGTATGGATTTAGTTTCACCACTCTCTCAATTTGGTTCGAAATATTCAACTCAGCCTATTATCATTACACCTTACAATTTACCTCCGTGGATATGTATGAAAACTTCATATATGTTTCTCACTATTGTCGTCTCTGACCCTGATGATCCGACATAAGGAGTCGATGTATATTTACAACCGTTGATTGAAAGAGTTGAAAACACTGTGGCATGAATTAGTTGAAACATACGACATTTCCAAAAATAGAATTTTCGTATGTTTACTTCTTTGTGGTGGACTATAGCGATTTTCCTGCGTATGCAATGCTTTCAGGTTGGAGTACGACCATAACTTGTCCTTATTGCATGAAAGAAACACAAGCATTTTTTTACCACATGGGAAGAAAATTTCGTGATTTGATTGTCATGGGTGTTTTCTCAAATGTTAATCATCCTTTTAGAAGAGATAGAAAAAACTCTACAGCTAATGGACCGAAGACTATGCAAGCACCAACGATTTGGTCAAGCGAAGGAATATATTAACTGTAAAAGATTATCCAAAGATATATGAACCGGAGTACAAATTGAAATTTTAGGTAAGTCAATGATTTGTAATTGATGCAAACAAGGTATATTTTGCGAGTTGCTTTATGGAAAGATCCCTACTTCTTCATAATATTGACATGATGCACAATAAGAAAAAAGTGTTTGATAATGTGTTTAATTCAATTTTGAATGTTAAGGGGAAGACAGAGAAAAATTTGAAATCAGGACGTGATATACAAGAAATATGTAAACATCCTAAGCTATATATAAAGCCAGATGACATTAAAAACCCAAAGCATGCTATGAGTTAGTCAATAACCAAGTTAAAGTTCTGTTAAAATGGGTGGAAGGTTCAAGATTTCATAATGGGATTTCTTCTAATCTTCGTAGATGTGTCGACTATTAAAACGGTAAACGGAGTGGGATGAAAAGCCATGATTGTCACTAACGATGGAAAATTTGTTATCCATCGCTTTCAAAGAACTATTGCCCGTAAAGTTTGGATGGTTATAACGGAACTTAGTTTGTTTTCTAAAGAGTTTTGTTTGACTACGTTAAAAGTCGACCGTCTACGTAAACTTGAAGTAGAAATCCCTATACTACTCTGCAAACTGGAAAAAATTATTTCCTTCAGGTTTTTTTAATGTAATGAAGCATTTACCTGTTCATCTTCCATCCGAAGCACATCTTCGAGGTCCTGTGCAATACGGATAGATGTATCCATTTGAAAGATATTAGTGTTGAGTATGTTAAATATTAATTTAATTACATATATAAATAAATTTTTAATAGCTACTTAAATCATCTAAAGAAAAAATTTAGACAAAAAGCACAAGTTGAAGGTTGGATTTGCAAATCATATATGAAGAAGAAGCTTCGTTCATTTTTTCTCATTATTTCAATGAACATGCGAACTTATCATTTGAGTGTTCTGCATAATGATGAAGGCATTGAACAAGATTCTATTCAAGCAATGTTATCTATGTTTAGACAACATAGTCGACCTGTTGAAATATGTATGGAACTATGGTTAAACGATAGAGATCACCATGTGGTGCACGCATATATTCTTATTAATTGTGTTGAAGTTGCATCATTTGTTAGGTAATATTAATTAATAATTCTCGATATATTTATTTCAATAATACACGTGTAGATAATAATGCAATGTACTATTTATATCAGTAGTGTTTACAAATCACAACATCCAGACAACGATCTCAGTAAAGAATTCGTTGGTTGGTTTTCGAACTACGTTTATGATCCAAGAACTTGTGTGATCGACAAATAATTGAAACATCTTGCGTTGGGACCAGGAAGAAATGTCAAGACATATCTAATATTCTTCGTTAGTGTTTATAAATTCACCACTAAAGATATGGTCTTGAAAAATTAACTAACAATACCGATGTATTTGTTAAAGGTAGTGATGATCCAAATAATCAAATAAATAATTTTTACGGCGTATTAACCCAGTTTTTGCAATTGACATATTTCACACGACCTGCAGAGTAAGTTTTTCTGTTTAGATGCAAATGGTTCGGCAATGTTCCAAGTTTTGGAATCAACATGCACAAAGATCATAATCGTATTAAAATAAAGCATACCTTACGTTATCATAAGGACGATCCTTTTGTACTAGCCAAAAAGGCACTATAAGTTAATTGCGCTTCGTATCCATCTCTAAAAAGAGATAGAGCAGATTGGTCCACAGGTTTATAACAAAAGCAAGATTTACGTTTGATGGAAAGATTATTCTAGACAAATAAGCTTATCAGGCAGATATTGAGGAAAATAGCAAAATAATAATAACCGACGATCATACTAATTTTGGGCCTCTAAACGACGAATCAAATGTTTTAGTAGAAGCATTTGAGACTACACAGGAAAGCAATATAGAATACGAGACCGAGTCCGAATTTGAGAACGACGATAACTGATTAATAATATACATTTTGATAGAAGATAATTTATGTGATTATTAATATTACATTTTTCTCATAAAAAATGATTTGTTTTCTCATAAATAAATGATATATTTTGCCATAATAAAATGGTATGTCCATGACAGGTATTATGTCATTTTTTTTACGTCGGAGTTCTTCCCATTTAGGTTCCCCCTCTTCTTCTCAAAGAGGGACTGCCGTGGCAGCAGCCCATCAGAGCAGGCGCATCATCCCATAGTGACGTTACAGTCTAAAGGGAAAGGGTAAGTGTTAAATTTATTTCACTATCACAAATATTCCTGCTAGGATTGGAAATCCTGTATTTTACATATCCATACGATTGAGTCCTTGGGTTTCCGAAATAGTGTAATGTAAAAAGAAGTGCTTCGAATCATTGCTATTTGACTCGGACCTGTTCTGAAAAAGTCGAGGTATTTCGAATTGTTTGTTGACACGGGCAAAGTAATTTTGTGCACGATATATTAACATGATTTATTAAATGTCTGTATCATATTTAACACAGGGATTTGAGCTAGAGCCTTCAGAGTTTTTCTTAATATTTCCAAACAAGCTTGCACTAGCAACATGGCCGCATGCTAGCCTAGGTGGGATAAAATCCCAGCCTACCTCATAGATTGTATCTGACAGGACTTTCTCGTAAGTGTAAATGTGTTTGTCATTATATAACCATTGTACAATTTGCTGACTAAATATAAATGTATAACTTATGTTTTCAACATGCATGGGGCGGTAGATTTGCAAGAAGTTGACACTCTCCTTTGTAGAAACTACTGGATGAGAAAGATGAGGAAGAACCACCGCGACATGATGTCGAGCATAAGAAAAGCAAGGAAGAAGCCTGACTGGATGGGCGCAAGCGTGTGAGATGCTTGGATTGTTTGGTGGAATAGCGATAAGGCGAAGATAAGTTTACTAATCTCTTATTAATTATTTAAATTGAATTTTCTTATACAATCTATCACACTATATATAGAGTGTGTGTATATGTATATAATATCATTTTAACTTATTCGATATAAATGTACATGCAGAGTCAGATAGAAACTTTGCAAATAGAAATAAGAATCCAGTCACACATCGCAGTGGTTTTAACTCATTCCAGTGTTACCGTGAAGAGTTGGTAAATTTACTAATTTCGATTATAAACAGTTATTACATTGTATAATTTTTCATATACAATTATAATACATAATAATTATTTTAGGAAAGAGTGCAATGGGTCCCATCTCGTACATGGATGTATTTGCCCGTACTCGTACCATCGAGCATCAAAATGAAGATGGCACACTCTCCTACACATGAGCGATGATAAATCAACCAAAGCCCATTAAGCATATTTTAAGTTATAAGTTATTAATAATAAATTTAATTAATTAATTATAAAGAATTAAAATAATGTAGTGTAAATTTCAATTGTATTTTTATTTTGCATTGTAGGAAAAATTTATGCAACAATGAGAGCAGCTGCTTCAGGAACGAGAAGGGATCAGTTGACTACCGACGAGCAGGACGCAATATTTAAAGCTGTCATGATACCGGCAATGCAGAATAGGTGATTGGCTTAGGCAACCAAGAGGCACTGAACAATATGTTTAGATTTGACTATTTACTAATCTCTCGACTGTAGCGGACTTGAAATTGTTTATATTATTCGTCGGAAATTGTTTAGGTTATAAAATCATTTTCTTATATAAAAGTTAACCACACATCAAAATGTAGTTAGATAATGAGATGAATAACTAAGTTTATAAAAGAATAACTAAGTTTATTAAAAGATAATTAAGTTTTATACAAATTTAACTTAAGTTGTTTAAAAGTTTACAAAAGTTAACTACTTTTTATAAAATTTAACTAAATTAACTAAGTTAACCAAGTTTTATAAAAACTAAATAATTTCCTAAAAATTAACTAAAATTTATGAAACTTAAACAAATTTATAAAGATTAACCGAGTTATATCAAAATTTAACCAAGTTAACCAAGTTTTATAAAAGTGAAATAAATTTATAAGAATTAAATAATGTTTTACAAAAATTAACCGAACTTATAAAAATTAACTTAATTTATAAAACTTAACTAACTTTTATATAATTAAGTAAGTTTTATAAAAATTAAATAAGTTTATAATAGTAACTAAGTTAATAAAAAATAGTTAAGTTTTTAAAGAAATAACTTAGTTTGTAAAAATAACTAAGTTAATAAAATTTAGTTTTTAAAGAAATAACTTAGTTTATAACAATAACATAGATTATCAGGATGTAATTTCCTATTAATTCGGTTTCTCTTCAATATATATATATATATATATATGTACAAACACTAGTTAAGAAGACAACCCAATCATTCTCAATTTAATCAAAGCAAGTAAGGTAATAATGTCTTTGAATCCCAACGATATTCCTTTTCGCACTGTTGTTGCGTTTGTTAATCTTATATATCACACTGTTATAGTGGCTTCTAAGCCATTAAACACAAATCTCTTATTAGATCATGTGTTGTTGGCTAGAAGCAAGCAAAGAAAGTACCAAAAGCTCAAGACAAAGAAGAGATTCAGTAGTATAGAGCCAGGATTGTAGAGCTGGAGGAGCAAGACCATCTTCGCATTGTGGAGATAACGCAGTTAGACGAGCCCTCGGTTGCGTATATGCAGCAGCATGGGGCATATCCTTCGTCAGGTGGTTCCGGAGGCGATGATGAGGCTTGATAGGTAATTTTGTGTTTATGTTTGGATATTGTACATATATGCACTTGGAGATGGTGAGGATGGTGTATTTTGGTATGTTTGATACATTTTAAGGAGATGTTGGATGATGTGTTGGTTTATTGTAACACGATTGATACATTTTGAGATGTTGGATGTTGATTATGCATATGTTAGTTGAATGTTTTGTTGTATGGTGGATGGTTTGAGTTTTTGTTGTAAATAGTGATGTTTTTTAGTATTGATGTTTTATATGTGATTTGGGCTTTTATACACACACACACACGTGTGAAATCGATCTGCGATATATGTTGCTACGTATGTGTTGTGTAGGAGATGAATGGCAGCAGAAATAAAAAAACAGTCCAGATTTCTGACGGCATATGGGTCAGTAATATCCAACGCACTACACCATACAACTCAATTTGCCACACCCAGTCGCGCAAAAATTGCCACGGTCTTAAGCTGTGGCAATTTTACCATGGACCTGAGCCGTGGTAAAATAAATTACCACGGTTACAGACAGTGGCAATTTTGGAACGGCCTTAAACCGTGCCAAAACTATAAGAAAATTTCAACCCCGGCCCCCTTTTCCAGATCTCAACATATTTCACGCTTCTCTAAAAAATAAACGCCCCTTCCTAACCTCCTGTGCCCTAAATCGCGTAGTCGAAAATAGCTACTATTTCTAATTCATCATCGAAACAATCGCCAGCGATCATCTATCTTTCTTCAGAGAAAGATTCCGAACCTGAACCCGGATCCGAATCCAAATCCGAACCAGAATTGGATTTCGAAGATGAATCCGAATTTGAAGATGAATCCGAATTCGAAGACGATTCTGAAATTGAAGAGAAAAGCATTGTGGAGTCGGATAGGTAATTGATTTTTAGCTATAATGTCCTCAGTTTGCAATGTCTTTTCTTCTTCTTAAATTTCACTTGGATTTGTAGTGATGATGAATACGATGATTTGAAGGGAAATAACACTGATGAAGACCGATATAAAAGAGTTATCCATCTCCATAACATTATGTAATTATATGAATTCCATTGAGTGTTTTTTTAATGACTGCGACACCTGATTCATTTTAAAAACATGTTTACATGTAAATTGCAAAGGCTTTTTGTTAGAAGAATGATATTTGTGTTTTTTCCCCTCGTCAAATTTTGAACTTGGAAGTTATTGTTGATGTTGAAGAAATATTCGAAAATGTGCGAACATGTTTTTCAGTTTGTTTACACACAGTATCAAGTTAATAGTTCAATCAAATATGTCAGTTTAGCTGTTAGTGTCAGTAACGTTAGTTCAAAACTTAAATTGATAGACTACTGTTCCTACAGTTAAAAGCATTGCCCTATGGACCTGAAGAGTAGATGACCATTTTAAACACTGATTTCAGTTGAACTATGAAAAGTATCCATGTGCAATACCAATCGCTCTATTTGAAAATGATTACGAAAATTTCTATAATTAATTTTATGTTGTCAGGTACATGTTTCCATTTCTTCAAGAGATAAACATACACTTGAAATAGCACTACGTTGTTTACCAGAGGATGGTGATGGTCTTGGACTTCATGAAGCAAATGATGGAGGTTATCTTGCCAAAATCATGGCAGCTGGTTTCAAAGGCAGCTAATATGTTGTGGGTTTATATTGATTTCGTAGACAATCTATGTTATTGTTTTTTAATTTCACATATAACCTTCTTGTTACATGTAAACTCAACCGGTTTCAACTAAGTGTGACTGTAGAAATATCACGGATAGATGCATGGTAAGCAGACGAGCAGGGTATGTTGCTAAACCTAGCAACTTATATAGCAAAAGGGTTGTGCCGCAGATGCTGCACACCAGAGTTGATTCTTCGATGCATGCAGGTGAGCTCATAAAATATTGCAAGTTTAATTAATTGGAGTTGATTAAAAAATTTATAAACAAATGAATGCCGACTCAAAACAAACAGAAAAGAGTGCAAAATTTGACTGAAATACCGTTGTTTACGTATGTTAGTGTTTTAAACATCTGTGCCGTGGCGAAATAATTTGAACATTCGTATGTATGAAACATGTTTTATTTTTTATTTTTTGGTAATGCAAGGGTTTCACTGGGCATTTCTTTATGTATCTGAAATCAGTCATTGTTGACGAAACTAGGTTGCATTTGCTGGTTCATCCTTTTTTGTAATCTTCTATTTATGCTAATCATTAGTTAAAGCAACCAGTATATTGTGGTTACTTTATCATCTTACTAGCCATAGACAAGGAAAAAAAATGATGAACAAGTTATCAATATAACTAGATTTGAGGTACAAGCATAATGTAGTTATTGAAGTATGATATCTTCACATCTACTTCAAACAGTTCTCTGAACATCATTTAAACTTCAAAATAAAAATTTCTTTCCATTATCCATATGACATGATATTTACTTCTGAGTTATTTTGCGAAGAGCAGACTAGCTCATTGGAGCAAGAATAAATTTGTCGATTGCATCATAGTCAACACTTCTCTTAATTTAATGTGTGAATTCATTTGGCAGGTACCTGTTTCTCTTGCCGAGATAGGTGAATCACCAGATCATCGCAATGAATTTATTGAGCTAGTTTCTTCTACGCAATTCTGGATAATGCAGTTATTTAGTCAGAATCAGTTACAGGTACATAATACACAGATTTGGTTTTGTATTATTTTGTATATAGATGAAGCTTGCTTGCAGTTGTATAGACTATAAACCATAATGGGTAATTTTGTATTCTCTTTCAGGAATTTTTATTGTTTGAAAGGGATAGCACTTATTCTATGATGGAGTTTCAAGAAGATTCTTCCATGGTTGATTCCTGAACAATTTTGGCTAAGCTTACCAGGTAGCCACCCATTCCTTTATTTTTCTGAATGAATTTTTACTAATACATAGATATAACCACATATATTCTAACTTAGTTGTAACCTTTTAAGAACTTTGAAATAATGTTTGTGTCAGTTAACAATTCAACGAGTCTTGTATGCCATCGAGGCAATGTGGTGTGGAAATGAATTCTACCAAATGCGTACAGTTGAGTAGGAGTCTTTGTATTGTTCTCTAGTAGTTCAGTAGATTTAGTAATCTGAAATGGACAAATAAGTGATGTGTACAGTTATGATTCAATTAATAAATATAAGTGATTGTTAATCAATAATGATCATGTTAACCCGCCTTTTTACAAGACTATAAACATACGGATTCAACCTAACCAACTTCACAATTATCGAGGCTGGAATATGATGGATTCAGTTTAAAAGGATGAAGTCCACTTAGATATGTCGTTCGGTCTGGAAGTTGTGGGTCGTTCGGCATGGACAGCTCGGTCTGGAAGTAAGGGCGATCGACATTGTCACTCGTCATAAGTGTTGCTCAGCATGCTACACTCAGCATATGCCGCTCGACATACTTCACCCAGCATATGCCGCTCGGCATACTTCACTCAGCATATGCCGCTCGGCATACTTCACTCAGCATATGCCGCTCGGCATACTTCACTTATCAAAGGTCGCTCGACAAGATGGCTCGGCATCGTGGCACACCAAGGTCTCTCGACGAGATGGCTCGGCATTGGACATCGCTCGGCATCAAACCTCGCTCGGCATCGGACATCGCTCGGCCTTGGTGATGTCGCTCGACCTTGGTGATGTCGCTCGGCCTTGGTGATGTCGCTCGGCATCGTGGGTCGCTCGGCATCGTGGGTCGCTCGGCATCGTGGGTCGCTCGGCATCGTGGGTCGCTCGGCATTGTGGCTCGGCATGGTAGCTCGGCAAGGTGACTCGGCATCGTCGCTCGGCATGGTGGCTCGGCATTGTTGCTCGGCATCGCCGCTCGACAGTCTTTTGTCCAAGTAGTTGTTTCACCGGGTCGGCCACTTCGGATTACTTCGAGTTAAAAGGGGATTTACTTCGAGTCGCCTAGGTAGATTTCCTGGGTCGGCAGCATTTGGGCAAGGAGTCGGTGTATTGAAGGAAGGGGTTGAGTATTAGTGGGCCCAAATTACTCAGGAAGCCCAGTAACTCGGGATTTGCCTATAAATACAACATGTGGGGCTTCATAAAAGAGATCTTCTTTTTGGCTCTCTTGCTTTCTCTTTTCTAAGGCTAAGACTGCTCTGCCATTTTGTAACTGTAATCGATTATTACAGCAATAAAAAGGAAACTTCTGGAGTGGACGTAGGTCGGAGTTAGCCGAACCACTATAAAATCTGTTGTTCTTTTCTGCTTTCTTTTTAATTTTGACTGTTCTTCATATTTATATTCTCTACATACATTCTATCCGTGATTTGTGACTGTGATTCGGTGCTTTCATCTGGATTTGGGTGTTAGTGACCAATTTTGGCGCTAACAGATCAATTCTGTTGTTACAATTTAGTCTACATATATAAGCAGCAATACCTCCCTCTTGTGTTTATGGAGGGCCTTTTTCCTTTTTAATTGTCATTGTAGAAAAAGGGAACTACAATTAGAAAGATATATGTCACATATAATGGTTGCTAAAATCAAAAAATGACTTTAATTTCTCATGATAAAATGTAAATAGTGTGAAAATTTTAGCAATACCAAACACTTCTATGATCGGTGTTTTAAGCATTCTATGATCGGAAGTGTTTGAACACTTGAGTAACTCATTTATGTGTATCGTGAATCTTATAAAAATTAACAGCGGTGTATAAATTAAGCATTATCTGACGAGTTGATTTGCACTACATATATTCTATCCAAAGCAACATTTTTCATCCATAATGAAACTAAGGTTCAAGGCAACCTTCATGCATTTCGTTCACTAGGAGTGGATATTGGTTTTAGTTTTTAATTACTGACATTATCCTTCATTAGGGGAGGTGGCAACTTTGTCGCCTTGCCCAGCTCTCACATACTAACACATAGATATAACCAAATATATTCTAATTAGCTGTAACCTTTTAATTGTTTCAATAGAAGGCCTTTTCCTTTTTAATTGTCATCGTAAAAAAAGTGAGCTATAATTAGAAAGATATATATCACATATAATGGTTGCTAAAATTAGAAAATGACTTTAATTTCTCATGATAAAAAGTAAATAGTGTGAAGATTTTAGCAATATCGAACACTTCTATGATTGGTGTTTTAAGCATTCTATGATCGTATGTGTTTAAACACTTGAGTAACTCATTCATGTGTATCGTGAATCCTATAAAAATTAATAGCAGTGTATAAATTAAGCATTATTTGACGAGTTGATTTGCACTACATATATTCTATCCAACGCAACATATTTCATCCATAATGAAACTAAGGTTCAAGGTAGCCTTCATTCATTTCGTTCACTAGGAGTGGATATTGGTTTTAGTTTTTAATCTTTGACATTATCCATCATTAGGGGAGGTGGCAACTTTGTCGCCTTGCCCAGCTCTCACATACTAATACATAGATATAACCACATCTATTCTAACTTAGTTGTAACCTTTTAATTATTTCAATAGAAGGCCTTTTTCCTTTTTAATTGTCATCGTAAAAAAAGAGAACTATAATTAGAAAGGTATATGTCACATATAATGGTTGCTAAAATTAAAAAATGACTTTAATTTCTCTTGATAAAAAGTAAACATTGTGGAAATTTTAGCAATATCGAACACTTCTATGATTGGTCTTTTAAGCATTCTATGATCAAATGTGTTTGAACACTTGAGTAACTCATTTATGTGTATCGTGAATCTTATAAAATTAACAGTGGTGTATAAATTAAGCATTATCTGACGAGTTGATTTGCACTACATATATTCTATCCAAAGCAACATTTTTCATCTATAATGAAACTAAGGTTCAAGGCAGCCTTCATTCATTTTGTTCACTAGGAGATATTAAGATTCACATCCATGTTAAGAAAAGAAAAAATTACTATGTTTTGTGAAGTATAAGTTACTATGTTTTTTGTGCACGTATAACATAGAACATATTTTAACTGTTTGTGCTTGCATCTGTAACAAAGTACGCTCATGAAAATTTGTATTGCTTCAATCTTATAGGGGTGGGCGCGGTCGGTTAACCTCTTCAATCGGTTAACCGTTAAAGAAGGAGCGGTTCGGTTAACCGAGTTCGGTTAATTTTAGTTTTGGTCTACCGACCGAACCGGTTAAAATTAACCGTGGTTAACCAGTTTGTTTAACCGGTTAACCGATTAACTTAAACGGTTAACCGTTGACCGGTTAACCGTTTATATTAATCGGTTAACCAGTTAAAAAAGCCGGCTAACCAACCAAACAACATCATATGATCATTAAACTAGTAAAAATAGCAAGCATTATAGATTGCCACTACTTGCCAATACAGTTACACACGTCATTACTCCATATACATTACACACATACATACATGTATCAGTTGCATACTTCCCTTCAAACTTAAATTCTAGAGTTGGCTACCCCTACATACTTCAGCGGTTCAATTCTCACCAGCAGTTCTGCCAGTTCATACATTACATCACAATACAGGCATTAATTACAGTTATTAGTTATTACATTACATTGCTAATTTAGTCCAAAGTCCAAAGTCCAAAGAGATAATATATATACACATTAATACAACAACTACAAACATAACTAACTCTAAGTCTTGTCTCCACTCTCCATTTTCCAACATCACTACTTCGGTCTCCACTTTCCAATCTTCAAGTCCGCCTAAACAAAACTTAATATAGTTAATAGATCAATTAATATATATGATAATCAGTTATCCATTCTCCAAGTCTTTCCATTAGGACCATTATCATATATATCAGTATAACAGTTCATATATCAGTTAATATATATGGTATATAACAGTTTATATAAATAGTATTTGCATAATACACAGTATAGACTAATCATATTTATACCATACACATGAACTGATATGAAAATATATTTAACAATTCATATATATGATATATATCAGTTAATATATCATATAATATTTATCCCATACACATAAACTTATATTAAACAGTTCATATACATGATACATAACATATATACTATTATATCAGTTCATATATATGATATATGTATCAGTTCATATATATCGCCATTTATAGAAAAATACATAAATATGTTATATATCAATGAGGCATGCATGCAGATTACACAAACACATACACATAAATTCTTTATATATTAACAAACAAACTAATAATTATTTAATGTGCTAAAATGAGAATATTTTGTAACTGAATTGCTGCAGGTATAGTTTTGATGATAGCCTGAACAGAGCATAAACTAAAACTGAAATAAAATGGTAGTGGAGGCATTGGACAGTGAACTGAAGAATGAAAGCTGAAAGATTATATGCAAATCGAAGGTGAGTTGATGTAGGTAGCCTGAAGCATTCAACTCTAACTACAAAAGCTGAGAGCCTGAGACAAGTGACCACAACATCCGAACTATATATATTACTATTGTGCATACATGTTCTTGAGAACTGAGTTATACAACTGATATATGTCACAACATCACTATTTATGCAGTCCATATATGTGTGTGCGCGTGTGTGTTCGTATTACTTCATAACATTCATTAAATTCATGGTATTATAAATCATATACCATATATCAGTATAACAGTTCATATATCAAATATGGTATGGAACAGTTCATATATATACATGATATATGGTATAGACTGGTACATACATGTATACACCCCCCACACAAAGAAAAATATTATGACTCATATATGAACTATTTTCAAATGCAACTATTTGAGTACAAGCAGCCATGTAATACCGATATGGATATGAACTAGTGAAAACTTTATGCTTGTTAGCAATAAAGATTGACATATCTAGCTAGTTTTGGGATGTTTATATCTATTTATTCTGTATATTTCCCTGAAACAACAGTTTTAGTTTTAGTTCATAATAATATCTATCAAAATTATAATTTTAGTATCTTAAATTTGTTACGCATATATTAAAATTGATGAATTCAAAGGGTAATATGAATCTGATTATTGATGATCATATGTGTCAAAATTATGTTTGCTAGTTGACTTGTATGCATCCCTGAACCACCTAAGCTAGTAACAATTTCTACACCACCATCAATTATGGAATTACAACCAAATTAGCAAGCACATTGGACTTAACCAGGAAACAAGTACCTAAATACAATCAGCCTAAAGGAAGATATGATGCAAAACCACAATATTATGTCGATGGTAATATGATTACAAACGATTATCTACAGTTTACAACACATATATGAGCAAAAAGACTTGATTTTAAGTACTTTGAACTGAACTATTTTCCTTTACTTTTTTGTATATGTCATTAAAATATAATTTCAGTATTTTAAATAATATATACTTTATGTTAAATATACTTTATTTTAGTTGCATTTATTTGAAAATTTACCTTTAGTTAAACCAATAACCAAATAACTGCTCAGATTTTGCATCACTGATTAGTTACCAGCTATTGCTTATTTTCTGCCATCGGATTTAAATATGCATGCAATGTAAAGTTGTTAACATGCCCAGTTTAACCTTGTAAAAGAAACACCTACACAATCTAATTCTTATTAGCAAGTCTTACTCTTATAATAAAACCCATAGGCTATAAAATTCTAGTCTTGCTTAAAAGTCTCCAAAACAACCAAGCCAAACACCCTAATGGTTACAATGATCTTGCTTGAAAATATGATAAAAGGAAAATAACTATAGAGAAACCAAGTGCTTAAAGAAGGCGTTGAATTATATATTAAGCTGATTATATAGGTTATTCAAGGATATTTTGTAAGCAATTTTTTCAAGCCAACCACTCTAATTTGATAAGAATTTGTAATAATTAGTCGGTTTAGATCTAAACAACATGAATGGAGAATCTAGTAAACAATAAAGAGCAAGACCTTATGTAAAAACAAGAACGAGAATCATACCCACAAATAGCTTTGGCTGTTGAGCATTAGCCCTAAAACCAACACCGCAGTATTGCCTCTGTAGTTTTTTGTATTCATCGATCTGAAATTGGAAAGTTTTGGGAGCGACGAAATTTGTAGATCTAGGTTTTTTTAGCAACGAGATGAATGCAGAAAGTGGCGACTGGCGAACATGAACAAAAAATTAGGGTTATGCGATATTGGGTAGGCCGGGTTCTTATTAATGTCCTACCTATTAGTTAAATGAGGAAATTTATCTTCGGTTAACGGTTAACCGAAAATCGTGATATGGTTAACCGTTAACTGAACCGACTTTGGTCGGTTAACGTCGGTCGGTTAACCGAATGTTCGGTTAACCGATTTTATCGGTTAATACGGTTCGGTTAAGATCGGTTAACTCGGTTAAATGCCCACCCCTACAATCTTATATGTTTTGCATCATATTGATTCTGCCTTTTTTAACTTCTATAGGCACTGAATAAATGGGGGTATTATCCGTTGATTTTGATAGGCTTATGGACGTTTGCGACAATCAATCGCATGCATGACTTTATTAATCCTGGGCATAAAATCTTTCTGCTATCATTTGCTGATGTTTGCTTTGCTGGGCTAATGGTATGAGTTTAAGATTTGTTTGCTTGTTTTTTTTCTATTAGTAATGAGAATTTGGAGGTTTCTTTTTGACTAATTATATGGACTGCATGAAAAAGATTGTTAATAACAATACTAGAACCAATAAAAAGAGCCGCAGTATTAATGAAAATGGAAAAAAAATGAAAGAAAAAGAGAGAGGAAGAAGTGAATATAGGCTATCAGTAATTTTTAAGGTTACAAACTACCATTTCTTGTTAGACACAATATCGTCATAGTTGGATTCAAGTTGCCTGGAGCATGTTTGACGCTAGGCATTTCCATACCACTGTATGCTTAGGGAACAAAGGCATGTCACATGGAAAGTATATATTTGATCATTTTCTTTTATTTGAAAATATAGAGTTAATATAATATTTCAAATTCTGAACTGTGTTTTAGCTTAGCCTCAAGGTAAGGCAACTTACCAACTGTATGTTTCCTTTCAATCTTGGTTCCGGTGTTGGCTTTTGGAATAACATTGTTTCAAATGACGTTTGATTGCTATGATGATCCAGATCCCTCCCAAATCCTTGCATACCTCGAAAACTTGTCATTTCTACCCTAAAATATATTCATTCAAAGAAAAATTATGAATTGCTGAACCCTTTAAGAGTGATTTATGCATTAACTCCATCCACACATACTTTTTTTTATATTTAATTTTTTTAAAATATCATTTTGTAACATAACTATTAGGTAGTATGAGGAAAGAAAGACGATCATATGAGGACAATTAGAGAGACAAAGTTCAGTGAAAGTTTTTATATTTTCAATAGTGTCTAAATATAGATTGAGATTCCAACATCAGAGTTACAAAAAAACGAGCAAGATAAGTCTACTTGTACTTATCAAAGACTGCACATGTATGATAATTGTCTTGAAACAAACTTTGTTAATACATAGAATAATTTTATGTCTTGCATTTTGATTTTCATTACTATTGATATTCACAAAAAAAGAGAGTATGGGTTCTAAATAGATTGTTTTGAGTTGGAGGCAAGTTTCTAATAAAACGTATATGCAGCTGAACTTCAAATCTATATAATTGTCAAATACTATTTGAATTCTAGCTGAACTTCAAATCTATTTGATTGTCAGGGGTAATTTGTTCAAATTTCTTCATTAATGTTTGGGGTATGCCTATTAGAAAGTTCAAATGTTGAAATAGAACTGGTTCAAAAAATATCATGATATCAGCGACTGATTATCATCTACTTAAAAAAAGCCAAATAATTTCCGCTATATCACATAATCAATGAACTTTCATAATCATATGTCATTTTGTAGGGTTTATTTAACTCCATTGCATACGGTCTCAGTTCATCAGTTCACAATGCGATTGCTGAAAGATTTGACAAGTAAGCTTCAAGTCACACTGGAAAAATTAAACCATGAACTATGTTGGTATTGGCTACATAGTAAATAGGACATTTTATAACTATGCCTGAAAAAAAAAGAACTTATTACAAAAAAAGTTTTTGTTTTCACTAGATCAAGTTCTGGGCCTGCGCAAGCACAAATTCCTAACTTGGTCAAAATCAAGCATATTTTTTTAATGAGTTGCAAACGAGCTTATAGTTGAAATAAGTGTTCCAAATATATTTTTAAAAATCATGTTTAGATATTTATTTTTAGCCCTTTGAAAATAGATGTTAAATAAGTTCATGTTTACAACGATGAAAAGGTTTTGATTCAACCTTTTAATTTCCTAGGTATGCACCAGAGGCATTGAAAAGATTAGTTCCTATAAAGCGTAGAGTTCAACAACAAGCAAGGCCATAGAGGCAGTTTTGGCCAATCATTCAAAATTCAAGAAGTTCAATCTAAAAGTAGAGAGCATCTTTTTGGCACAGAGCCTTACTAATAAATACCAGCACCTGGAAAATCAAAGAGCTCCTAGAAGAGAGCCTAGAGTATGAGGAATGGGCTGCAATGCAACCATCCATAAGTAAAGGAACAAGAAGGCTTTAACTATGTGCTGCTGCTTTTTTTTGTATGTAACTATGTACTGAACTTTGTATTCAAGTATTGTAATTGTTAAATTGTTTGAACTTTGTATTCATGTATTCAAGTAAAGGAACAAGAAGTCTATCTTGAATTATTGTTTGAGATAAGACACTATTATGTTTTTTAATGTAAGCTGTTTTAAATTTGAGGCGAGACATTTTTAACCTATTTGTTTTGAGTTTAATGTAGGCTGTTTTGTGGTTGTTTATTTTAAATGCAATGCAATATTTAGCCACGGCTCTAAGCCGTGGCTAATTCATATTTTACCATGGCTCTGAGCCATGGCTAATATTAATTTTTCCACGGCTCAGAGCCACGGCTGAATATAAGTTTGCCACGGCTCGGAGCCGTGGCAAAATTTTTGCCACTCCCCATTTTGCTACGGCTCTTGACCGTGGCAAAATGATTTAGCCACGGTCCAGAGCCGTGGAAAAATGGTTTTTCTGGTGTAGTGACGACCATCGACGACTGCCGATGACTTATTGGAAAAATAATAATCGACGACATGTAACGGTTTCCGACGGCTCTTAACACATGCAAAGGTGAACCACGAATAGCCACGTGTATGCGATGGTCGTCGGAAAGCCATTGGAATTTGTCGTTAGTAGCCGTCGTAAAGCCATCGATGAATCCAGTGGAAGCACTATTTGATGACGACTTTATTTTTGATGGCTTTTTTCGACGGTCCTCGTCGGCTTTCAACGGCCGCCGATGGATTTCAACCATCGGAAATTATGCACTTTCTTATAATGTGTTGAACATATCATTTTTTCAGAAAAAAGGAGCGCAACATTTTTTGACAAAAAGTGCGAAATATACTTTTATAAAACCATATGTATACTGTAAAAAGAATGCTGATTAAATGCAATTGAGGATATCACTATAACACATGGGTGAAACAAAAAATATGAAACAATTTTTTTATATCGTTTATGCATGAGACTATGTAATGGCAATTGATATTTCATACCCTATTTCATATCATATTTATTATACTCTTAATGTATATATTTTTGAATTATAGTTCCTTTTATTATGAGATATGTCATGTAGTTTCATTACCGGTAAATTTTAGTTACATCAAAAATAAAAAGGTTCTCCAATTAAGATATTTGGAAATAAGATGCCTTGTTTAAACATTGATTTTATGCTTGTAAATTTGAGAAAGTTTACATAATACCCTCAACACATGCTATAGATAAATTTTCCAAAAATCATATATATGTATATGTGTGTGTGTGTTTATATATATATATGTATGTATGTGTATATATATATGTATGTATATATATATCGACTAGACCTCAAATCCCCTGGTTTCAACCACATGTTCCGAATTAAATACTATACCATCTCTCTCTTGAAGTATATTACATCATATAAGTCTAAGTAGGATACAAAAATGTAACACGGAGAATGAGGTGGTGTGGATGAAGCACACGTGAATATTCTCCTGTACTAACACTGAATACGTTTCATTTCGACATAGACAGTCTTAGTACAAAGCAATAAACACATGTGGTGGACGAGGATAGAACAATACACAATATAAAATAAATCACAGAGAACACAAAGTCATCAACGTAGCGATGAAAATATAAAACATCATATAAGTCTGAGTGGGATACAAAAAGTCAAATTCCCACTAAATCTCAATTATATACATGATAAATCCAATATATCTAATCCAACATCATATACTTACATGAGTTAAAATACACAATATACAATATATATAGTAGTACAGCCTCCAATTATGACCAATAAGCAAATCCAATCACATAATCCCTGAACCTGAAATATCTCGGACTGACCCGAGTAATACATTTTGAGTAATATTGGTAAAAGAGAGAAGATATATTATTTAATTTGGAATATGCAGTTGAAATAAGGGGGATATGAGGTGTACCAAAAATAAGGTGAAGCCGATCCTAACCTGTATTATACATACATACATATACATATACATATACATATACATATACATATACATACATACATACATACATATATACATATATATATCTATATATATATATATATATGTAGACACACACGCGTGCACATACATACATGCATGTATATGTATAGTTATAACTACCTAAACTTTGACATAGGGCCAAACTATTTTAACACTAGACATTAGTCACTAAAATATATCTCACAAACTACAACTCATGGGTTGGATGTAATTTTTTTCATTTAAAAATAATGTTAAGTACAAATAGATGAACCATAATGGTAATGGTTACCGTTACCATTTTGCAATTTGTATCATTTTTAGTAGTATGCTAAAATTGCTTACCGTCACTGATTTGTTGGTATATCGAAGACTGGTATGCCCGTAAACTGGTAATCGTTACACTAGTAATGATAAATTATCATTTTTCTATAAAATTCAGTAACCAGACATATTTTTGCACTATAATTTCTTTATCATATGATATATAGTGTTACGTAATAAAAGACATCAATAAGAAATAAAAATAAGTTTAATTAGCATTATTTAAGCTAAATTATTGAACTAAATTTAATCATTTACTTTGTTTTAAATGCATACAACAAAACATATTACATGAATATTCACGTGTTATAAATTGACTAGTAAATTTACCATTACTGTTGGTTTTGAAAAATATTATTGATTATTTACTACCGAAAATGATAAATTTGTCGTTACCATACTGATTAAACTGGTATACCAATTTCACTCAGAAATAATTAACGATTGTCTGGTAATGGTAAATTTACCGTTACCTTAACAGCCCTAGATGAAATGGTTGACTGGATTATACAATGAGCAAATGCATAGGATTTGTTTTATCATTACACTAAAACTTGTAATCGGATTACTTTAAATTTGTACATATACGTGGTTGGCTCATTATCACAAAGAATATGCTATGAACACTTGCGAGTGGCTCAGATTAGGATTTTCCTTAAAAAGGGGAAAATGAAAAGGAAACCTTAGATATATGAATGCAGGTCACTTGAGTTCCTAGACCAATAAAATCGACCTAGTTTGTACAGCTAAGGATAAAGGAACTCTTGCAGCACCGGTAGCTAGAGATGAAAAAGTAGGAGGAATTCATACATTTTTCTTTCTCCTCATGCTCCACTAGTTGGAGTATGATGGTAGGGAGGGAGTAAAATCTGTTATTCTTCCCTTCTTTCTTAAGCCTAGGTTCCCTAAATGATTTATTGAAAACCATTTAGGAATTAAATAGTTTTCAAAAAGCGTTTAAAGGTCAGTGACTACTAATTCAAGTGGAAAACGTTATAACATTCAATGAGGTTTAAAAGGTCACGGGTTCGGACATCCAATATACCAAAATAAATGCTCTGTTTGAATAAAGTAACACCTTTATTCTTAAAAAACTTTTAGTCTAACCGGTTTCTTAATACCATTGAGAAACATAAATGGTACTCGATTTATTATTAAGCGAATAAATAATATAATATATGTTAAAATTTATAATTTTAATAGGTTTTCTTAAATTTGCTATAAAGTGAAATCATAAAATACTAATACATTGGTTCAAAGTAATTAATTTAAATACGGTAATACAAATCTAATACCATGAGACACAACACAAATTAGTAACAATATTTATCTATACGGATTTAAGTAAAAAAAAATGAAAACAACTAGACAAACACAACACAACATTAAAGCACATCTACAGACTCTAAATGATCCCCAAATAGAAAAGATATGTCTTTTGCTAAATATTCTTCTTCTTCATTATCCAAAATATGTCTTTCACGTGATAGAGTTAAGGGTGTGTTCAAGTGCAACTATGAAATTTAATTATATATAACTTAACTCTTTAATGAATCACGTTCGAAATAAAATAAAATTTTGATTTTATTTTCTACTATATATGTTGTTATATTGGGATTAAGAGAGTTTTTGGTTTTTCTTAGGTTCAATTATGTAATTTGTAGCATATGCCAAACTCTGTTGTAAATCTTATTCATAACGAAGGTATTTATTTTCTTATATATACTTTATTATATTAAGATATAATTAAGTAATTAATTTAGGTATATTAAAAAGAAAATTCGTAAATAAAATGTTATGTGATTGTAGTTGCAAATAGTTGCAATCATGAGTAATTAATCATAATGTAAAATAACATTTTGTTTTAAATATTCCTGGTTAAGATGTTCAAGAAAAGATATTGATACATGCATTGAGACTAGAGCACATAACACTCTTTAATCGTTGGGTAATGTATTACTTATTGGATAACCATGAAATGACTCATTTCATGTTGGTTGATAACAACTAGGTCAAATAGGAAATCTCAATTAGCTATGTTAGTTCCCTCGTTTTGAGAATACTATGGAACTTCAGTATAGAAACTCCATTTTGATTATGTTTAAATCATGGCATGACGAATAAGGGTGAAAATGGTTGGGTCTGAGCTGAAGCAATGGAAGTGAAGCACTATTCAATAGAGTATTCATCTTCTCGAATGTATGAGATTAATACCTTGGTCAACTATAGTCAATTAAAAGTCAAAATCTATTCCCAGAGTGGTACGATTAATAATAAATGTTATTATTGAACTAAGGAGTTGTTTATGGATTGATCAAGTTGAATCTAGATAATATTGGAGTTTAAACCAATACAAAACTTTACATATCCCAAAGCAATATGCTTTCGATGAAGAAAACACGTGGAAATTATTGTTACTATTAGTACCGTTTAAGGTGATCTAAAACAGAATTTTATCAAAAAGATCTATAAGCGATGAATTCAGCCAAACTGTCACATCATTAACAAATGTGATGTGCGAACATTAATTTTGAATTATTCAATATTAAGGGCTGATTGAATTCACACCTTTGAATCTCACAACTGAATTGTGAATTCCTCAAAAAACCATATGATTTAATTAGTTTATAAAGTATTATAATTTAATTAAATTTAGTTAATGTTTTCTAAATATTTAATTACTATTGTATTTGATGTTTGGGGTATCGCTGGTAAGTCCGGTAGCTCCTAGAAATTTTCTAGATGTAGTTAAAAATTATTTGAATGTGTATATATAAGCTATACACACACATATGATATAAATATAAATATAAATATAAATATATATATTTAAACAAGTTTTAAATATCAATAATTTATTGATTGATTTTGTGATTTTCTTGTCCATAAATGGGCCATGCATAGTCGACCAAAAATAGGGGAGGGAATCATCTAATATTATATCGATATTTAATTGAAAGTTAAATGAGGAATTTTTAAGGGAGAGAATGAGAAAGATTTTAATTCTCTCCATAAAAAAAATCTTCCTCGTTAATTCATTCATTGATTTTCCTCCTCCTTTTTACATTTATAGCCACCATCTTCATTGCCCTTCAACCATGACCGAAATGTTTCTTTCACCCAAAACAACATCAAGTAAAATAAAATCAAGAGGATTCATTCGAACGTTGCAACATCAAGTAGTGATTCGAGCAATGCATTAGTCAATTTTCAAATTAAGGTGTCTTAAAGGGCAAAATCAGCAATGCCCTTGAATTTTAATTAACATTATTCGGGATATTTAATTGGATAAATTAAATAGAATAATGTGAATAATTAGGGAGATGAGATTAATAAATCCAATGGTCGTGTCTTAATGAATGAACTAAAATAAGATTTAACTAAATTAAGAAGGAGGAATTACCTAAGGGGTAAACTTGGAAATGGGGCTACATTTCTTGGTATAAATCTCTTCCTCCACTTTAGTAAACTTTTACTTTCTCATTCATAGCTCCTCACCTATATTTCGGTTAGCCATTAAAAGCTCCAAGAAGAACAATAAATTGAAGAAAAAGCTAAGGAATTAAAGCTAGGAAATTATCTCATTTTCCAATTAACTAATCAAGGTGAATAATCATGTTTATCATCTCATTTTTCTGTGTTTGGATCGGTTATGGGTTATACCGATTCATGTTTGTGATTTTGGTTAGGATATAACCATTTAAACCTTTGTTTGGATAAGACATGGGTGTTTTAAATGTTAATGGGCTAATTAACACGTTTTTATTCGATTTTGGTTAAATTCCGAATTGTTTTGATCTTCATAATCTTTGAAATTTTAATATGTTGTAGTATATGATTTATCATATTTTTGGTTAATTTTGGGGATTTTTCCTTAGTAATTTACTAAGGTAATTTAATTATTTAAGCCTAAGGGCTAAACTGAAAAATTGCCTTCGAATTAGTCTACTTGGAGGGAAGGCTGCAATTCGAAAATTTAATTGGAGAAGAAGAATAGTGTTTTAAGAAAAAGGTTGACTTTTGTATACTTTTTACCATTTGGAAGTATAGGAGAAGGCTCCTCAGCCAATCAAAATTAGACAAGCAAGATAAAACATCACTTCAGTAGGCCCAGTTCTGTCTTCGACTCCAACAAGACCGCTTTTACCCTTTCGTCTAAGACGGAAGGTAAACAATTACCCTCTGCATAGGTCAAAAGGTAGGTACGGTGTCGAAGGGAATAGGGGCGAAGGGATGGGGAGGCTGCTTCCTTTGCTTTCCAATAGAAATATAATTGCTTTCGAACAAGTTAAAGGGGGATCCTTCGACTCTATCATTTTATAAAAGACTAAATTTTTTATATATTTAAGAAGGAGTTTCGAAGGGGATCTTTGAAAGTTTAAACCTTCAAGAGAATTGTTTCAAAATGTTTTCTAAAAAGGTGTTTTAATCCTTTCGACTAAGTCGAAGGGATGCCTTCGACAAAGCCGAAGGTAAAGAAGGGGGAAGAAGAAGGGTTACTTTCGAACCTCCCGTTGTTGTTAAAGTAAAAGTTTTAATGCCTTCGACAAAGTTGAAAGGTAAACCTTCCGACAAGGTTGGAAGTATACTTTCGAAGGGTTGGTTCCAACACCAACACTTCATTGTTTTTGAATGGTTTCGAAAGGTTTTGATTTTGAAAGGTTTTGATTTTTAAAGGTTTGATATCGAAAGGTTTTGAAGGGGTTACCTTCAATGGTTGCGAAAGGTTCCGAGCTTCAATGATTTCGAAAGGTTTTGAGTTTCATTGCTTTCGAAAGGTTTATAAATGGTTTTGTAAGGGTGGATACCCCAGGCTTTCGACAAGGTCGAAAGGTAGAACCTTTCAACTAGGTCGAAAAGAAACCTTCCGACAAGGTCGAAAGGTAGGACCTTTCGGCATGGTCAAAAGGTATGATTTCGTGATGCTTTCAAAAGAAAGGTTTCCGAAGGGGCTAACTTTGGATGTTTATTTGCTTTCGAATGGGACTTCATTCGAAGGGTTTTAAATGGCTGTTTTTAGCCATTTTTCTTAAGTAAAATTTTGCTAAGTCGAAGGGGTTACTTCGAAGGGTTATAGCATAAAATACTTATCTTTGTTTGAATATGTAAGGGGGATCCTTGTATAAGATGAATGTTATTATACCTTAGGGACACCGGGGTGGATTTTATGTTTTCGATACATAGTTTGGGGTTACAAACATAAATATGCTTTCGAAAATATACATTGGGGCTATCAATGTGTTTTTATTTAATTTAACCTAATTGGGCATACCAATGGAATAGATTAAACAGGTGGTATACCTAGGGAAAATAAGTAATCATGGGGATCATGATGTTTTAATTGGCCAAGTGTTGGGTTCTTGGTTAACCTAGGAAAACCATAAAATGTGCGGTGGATAACCAACATCAAATTTCTAATGAAAAGAATGTTTTGCAAGAGGTGGTTAGCCTCGTGATTTTGCACCTAGGGGTTCATAGTCATCCTAGGAAAACTATGTAGTGTGCGGTGGATAGCCTACACCATCTTTTATAAAACAATGTACGATGGATAATCTGCATTTATTTTAAATCGATTTGGGACGGATAGTCCTATTAAATTATGACAGATGGTCATTTTAAAGATTTTAGAGGGGAACTCTAATAAATTAATTTTAGATGGGAAATCTAATAAATTGCTTTTAGATGGGATATCTAATAAATGGGTGGATGGGATATCCAATACATATGATTTATGGGTTTATTTCATATTATGTTAAGACTAATCATTTTGGGTGCAGGGGCATAGTAAATGATTTGCATATTTGGTTTTGGGTACTAGTGAGGGGAAAACCCATTCCGCTAAGTGGCGTGGTCTCACTAGATATCTATTTATGATAAGAGATGAAAGGAGATTATTCATACCAGACTTATTGTCTGACTTGAAGTTTGTGTTTCTCCATAAACTCTCGAGTACTCAAAATTAATTTGAGTAGTTTGAGAGTAGGAGATTTTCAGGTTTTCTGACGAATAAGCTTCCGGAGACGTGCAGGAGGCAGTGTTAGCTATATAGGAGCTATTTTGTGTATTCCGTTGTGATGTACTAAGAATTGTAAAGTTCATATTTTTAGTCCTCTGATCATCATAAGGGGACATCTTCATATGTCGCTCTTATCATATTTTTTACATGTATATGTGATCTGAACGTAGTTAACATCTGGGATTATGTAATTAAATCTGAATATTATTCATAAGAAATAAGAAATTCTGTTTTATTAAAGTTTAAAAAAATTCATATTCTTGTGTTCCTGTGTATCAATATTAACTATGTCACATTCGGTCGTCAAGAAATAACAACTACGGATGACTGCAGCATCAATAGCGGTTAGTTTTGAGCCTCATAAGGCAGGATGTTACAAGTTGGTATCAGAGCATGGTTTATGTACTTAAAAGGGAATTTAAACCTTAAAAGAATTTAAAGCATAATCCAATGAATCTAAAATATAGTTGGGCTTGGGTAAGCATTATAGTAATGTATGTGTACTTTGCTATAAATACGTAAGTATGTATTCGCCGCTCTCTTAGACCATCTTCTGTATCTTACCAAGGTTGAATTTCAGGTAGTAGGGAAGTAAGATATGGAGGCGGGAAATAGAAGAGTGAATCAAGGTGGGAGACGCACCTTAACAAGTGTAAATGTGTGACACAGTACTAGGAGTAACCAGGGTCGACATGCAAATGCAAATGCTAATGTTGGTGCTGAGATCCCGACGGTTGATATATGGATAATGTATCAGTTCTTCGTGAATATGATGCAAGCAGGAGCAGCTGCGGAGTGGCTGTAGGGAATGCTGGAGGAGTTAATCCATTGGCCCCAGTTGGCAATAATCATGCCAAGCTGAGCAAGGATTACGCTAGTCTTGGAGGACACCTTTTCTGGGAACCGCGGATGCAGTTGGAGTGGAGAACTGGCTATTGCATTGTGAAAGGATATTTGAAGATCTCGGCTTGACGGATATGCAGAGAAGGAGACTTGCTTCAAGGCAATTGCAGGGAGCAGCATTGTTTTGGTGGAACGTAGTTACCGTAGGAGAGCCAGAGGAAGACCTGACTTGGGCTGAATTTCGAAGGAGGTTCGTAGAAAGATTTCTATCATAGGTTGCCAAGTCAGCATTGCTCAGGAAGTTTGTAGATTTAGTCAAGGGGGATAGATCGATGATTGAGTATGCTATAGAGTTTGATGAGCTGTCCCGTTACAGATATGCTACTGTAGATACCTTCATTCAGAGGAATGATAAGTTTATCAGGGGGTTGAATCCTGAGATCACCAGAGCAACCATGCCAAACCTCTGGGATCCGTGTCATATTGTTGTTGAGATGGCTATTCGGAATGAAGAGATGCTTTCTACTTTTGGAAAAGCGAAACAAGTTGAGGTTCAGAATTTTCAAGGTAAGAAGTGGAAGTTCTTCAAGAAGAAAGGTACCTAGTCGAGGGTAACTACTAAGAAGAGCAAGGCTGATATTGTTTGTTACAAGTGTGACAAGAAGGGGCACTATGCTAATGAGTGTCGCTCGGGTGATGGAAGAGCAGTTGCAGTGAGGCCGAATGTGATGTGCTACAACTATGGCCAGATGGGACATTACAAGGAAAAGTGTCACGAGGCTGCTAAGGCTGGAAAGGGAAAGGTCTTTGCGTTGGAACCATCATCCTCTAGACCAATGACTGTTGAGAAAGAAAAATTTGTGATGGAAGGTATGCATATGATTCATAGTACTCCGGTTAGGATACTATTTGATACCGGTGCATCGCACTCATTTATATCTCAGTATTTGGTAGATTGCTTATGTATGGAACCTTTATACCTTATTACTCCTTTAAGGGTTGTGAATCCTATAGGAGGGTATGCAACTCTGGGAATGAGATATGACCAGTTAGAACTTGATTTGTTAGGTCATATGTTTACATGCAGTTTATATGTTTTTGATTTCGGGGGTTTCGAGATCATATTGGGTATGGATTGGTTAGATAGATATGATGCTAGGATATTTTGCCAGGAGGGGAAAATATCATTGGAACACCCCAATAGCCATAACCGAGTCATTTACTCAGTAAGGAGTTCGAACGGAAATGCTTATGCGTTATTAGGTGCTATGGGAACGGAAGCAGAGTTGAAGTAGGTTTATGTAGCAAGAGAGTTTGCGGATGCGTTTGAACCAGTTTCGGGCTTGCCGCCAAAAAGAGAAATCAAGTTTCGGATAGATCTTGTACCGGGAGCTGAACCCGTAAGTAGACCACCTAGCAGGATGTCACCAACCGAGATGAAGGAATTAAAGGTGCATCTAGTGGAATTGGAAGTAAATAATTTCATCCGGCAAAGCAGTTTGCCTTGGGGAACGACCGAGGTATTCGTGAAGAAGCCAGATGGTTCGTTAAGGATGTGCATCAACTATCGTATGTTGAACGAGAGGACGATCAAGAATAGGTATCCTTTGCCGAGGATCGATGACTTATTCGATCAGTTGAGTGGAGCCAGAGTGTTTTCCCAGTTGGATTTGGCGACAGGTTTCCATCAGCTAAGAGTGACAGAGGACAGTATTCCTTTGACGACGTTTATGACCAGATATGGGTCTTACGAGTGGTTGGTTATGCCATTCGGACTTACTAATGCGCCAACTTTCTTCGTGGATTTGATGAACCGGGTTTTTCGAGAACACTTGGATAGGTTCGTGTTGGTTTTTATTGATGACATTTTGGTATATTCTAAGAATGAGAAGGATCATGCAAATCATCTTAGGATAGTGTTGGAAACGCTGAGGCAACATCAACTGAAGGCGAAGTTCTCCAAGTGTCATTTCTGAAAGAAGGAAGTGAAGTTCCTTGGTCATGTAGTTTCTGAGGAAGGGTTAGTAGTTGATTCAGATAAGATCGAAGTTGTTAACAATTGGAAGAGACCAGATACAGTAAGTAAGATTAGAATTTTTCTTGGTCTTGTAGGTTACTATCGAAGGTTCATAATTTCTCGCGGATAGCGGCATCCTTGACTATGCTAACCAGGAAGGACGTGAAGTTTGTTTGGTCTAACAAATATGAGGAGGCATTCCTTAAGTTGAAACATTTGTTAACCAATGCGCCCATGTTAGTAGTTCTAGATGGGAATCAGGGGTTGGTAGTTTACACCGATGCATGTGGTACTGGATTAGGTGCTGTACTAATGCAAAATGAAAAGGTTATTGCCTATGCTTCTAGACAGCTTAGATCACATGAAGTGAGATACCCTACTAATGATTTGGAGTAGGCAGCGGTAATCTTCGCATTAAAGCTGTGGAGACATTATCTTTTGGGAGAAAGGTTTGAGCTATTTATAGATCATAAGTCTCTATGGTATTTATTCTCTCAGAAGGAGCTAAACATGAGACAGTAGAGATGGCTGGAGTTTGTTACAAGCATCGAGTATACACCAGGAAAAGGAAATAGGGTGGCGGATGCGCTTAGCAAGAAACATCAGAATGTGGTGTTAGCTATGTTGGTGGAATGGAAAGACTTAGAAGCACTGGCAGCTTGCAGTGTGCAGTTGAGGTCGACTGTTGGATCTAATCGAACTATCGCCATGGTGTCTTGTTTGGAAGTTCGACCAATTCTAATCGAACGAATTGCTTCTAGGCAGAAAGAAGATCCAGTTATAGCCAAGAGGATTAGGAGGTTAGAAACTGGAACCGAGATTGATGACTTAAAGGATTTTATTCTTGACCGCAGGGGTTAGTTGAGAAAGAAGGAACGGTTATGTGTCCCAGATGTTGGGAACCTTAGGAAGGAAGTTCTTAGGGAATTTCATCGATCGAAGTTTACGATTCATCCTGGGGGAACCAAGATGTATCAAGATATGAAGAGAAGTTTCTTCTGGAAAGGAATGAAAAGAGATGTTGGCTTATGGTCAAAACAGTATTTGAACTGTCAGCAAGTAAAAGCCGAACATCAGAAGCCAAGTGGTTTACTTTAGCCTTTGGATGTTCCAGTTTGAAAGTGAGACTCGATATCCATGGATTTTATTGACGGGTTACCAAGGTCAAACCAGGGAAATGAAAGTATATGGGTCATAGTGGATAGATTGACCAAGAGTTTCCATTTCATTCCGGTAAGGTCAACCAAGACGACACTTGTTTTGGCTAAGTTGTTCATGAAGAACATCGTTAGACTGTATGGAATTCCTAGTAGTATCGTCAGTGATAGAGATGCTTTGTTTACTAGCAAGTTCTGGAAGAGCCTGCAAAGTGTGTTAGGCACTAAGCTCAAGATGAGTACCGCATATCATCCTCAGATGGATGGGCAGACGGAGTGAGTCAACAAGGTACTAGAAGATCTGTTGAGGGCTTGTGTGCTGGATTTTAGTGGTTCTTGGGAAGATCACTTGCACTTAGTGGAGTTTTCCTATAATAATAGTTATCAGACTACTATATGAATGGCGCCTTTTAAAACTTTGTATGGAAGGCCATGCAAATCACTAGCATGTTAGTTAGAGACCGGAGACAGATTGGTCCTGAGTCCGGATTTGGTGAGAGAGGCGACGGAAAAGATCGAGTTGATACGGGAAAGAATGAATGAAGCTCGGTCTAGGCATAAGAGTTACGTAGACAAAAAACATAAGGACCTAGAGGTCTCAGTTGGAGATAGAGTTGTCATCAAGGTATTGCCGATGAAAGGTGTGGTTCAGGTTGGGAAGATTGAGAAGCTAGCACCGAGATAGGTTGGACCATTTTCTATATCAGAGAGGATTGGGATACTCGCATACCGAGTAGATTTGCCAAGCAGTTTGGCCAGTGTCCACAATGTGTTCCATGTTTCTTATCTTAGGAAGTGTGTTCATGATCCAGAAACTACTATTGCTCCGACGGTACTGGAGGACTTAGTGGTGGAACCAGATATGACTTTTGTAAGGCAACCAGTTCGTGTTGTGGCAAAAGATGAGAAGAGGTTAAGGAACAAGACAGTCAGGTAGGTGAAAGTTCAATGGAGCGACAACGTGAAAGACTGTACTTAGGAGACATAAGACAATATTAGGGCTACTTTTCCTGGGCTATTTTAGATGGTAAATTCTATATAGGGTTTATATAGAATTTGGCTGGTAGGTTATACTAGCTTTGCTTGCATGGGCTATATGCTTATTGTTTTGTCCTTACTGAAATTTCGGGAACGAAATTCTTTAAGGGAGGGAGTCTATAATGCCCCTGAATTTTAATTAACATTACTCGAGATATTTAATTGGATAAATTAAATAGAATAATGTGAATAATTAGGGAGATGAGATTAATAAATCTAATGGTCGTGTCTTAATGAATGAACTAAAATAAGATTTAACTAAATTAAGAAGGAGGAATTTCCTAAAGGGTCAACTTGGAAATGGTGCTACATTTCTTAGTATAAATCTCTTCCTCCACTTTAGTAAACTTTTACTTTCTCATTCATACCTCCTCACCTATATTTCGGTTGGCCATTAAAAGCTCCAGGAAGAGCAATAAATTGAAGAAAAAGCTAAGGAATTAAAGCTAGGAAACTATCTCATTCTCCAATCAACTAATCAAGGTAAATAATCATGTTTATCATCTCATTTTTCTATGTTTGGATCGGTTATGGGTTATACCCGATTCATGTTTGTGATTTTGGTTAGGATATAATCATTTAAACCTTTGTTTGGATAAGACATAGGTGTTTTAAATGTTAATGGGCTAATTAACACGTTTTTATTCGGTTTTGGTTAAATTCCGAATTGTTTTGATCTTCATATGCTTTGAAATTTAATATGTTGTAGTATATGATTTATCATATTTTTGGTGATTTTTGGGGATTTTTCCTTAGTGATTTACTAAGGCAATTTAATTATTTAAGCCTAAGGGCCAAACTGAAAAATTGCCTTCGAATTAGTCAACTCGGAGGGAAGGCTGCAATTCAAAATTTTAATTTGAGAAGAAGAATATGTTTTAAGAAAAGGTTGACTTTTTTATACTTTTTACTATTTGGAAGTATAGGAGAAGGCTCCTCAGCCAATCAAAATTAGACAATCAAGATAAAACATAACTTCAGTAAGCCCAGTTCTGCCTTCGACTCCGACAAGCCCGCTTTTACCCTTTCGTCTAAGACGGAAGGTAAAAAATTACCCTCCGCATAAGTCGAAAGCTAGGCATGGTATTGATGGGAAGAGGGGCGAAGGGATGGGGAGGTTGCTTCCTTTGCTTTCGAATAGAAACATAATTGCTTTCGAATAAGTTGAAGGGGGAACCTTCGACTCTATCATTTTATAAAAGACTAAATTTTTTATATATTCAAGAAGGGGTTTCGAAGAGGATCTTTGAAAGTTTAAACCTTCAAGAGAATTATTTTAAAATGTTTTCTAAAAAGGTGTTTTAATCCTTTCGACTAAGTCGAAGGGATGCCTTCGACAAAGCCGAAGGGAAAGAAGGGGGAAGAAGAAGGGTTACTTCCGAACCTCCCGTTGTTTTAAAGTAAAAGATTTAATACCTTTGACAAAGTCAGAGGGTAAACCTTCCGACAAGGTCGGAAGTATACTTTCGGAAGATTGGTTCCAACACCAACACTTCATTGTTTTTGAACGGTTTCGAAAGGTTTGATTTCAAAAGGTTTTGAAGGGGTTACCTTCAATGATTGCAAAAGGTTTCGAGCTTCAATGATTTCAAAAGGTTTTGAGTTTCATTGCTTTCGATACTAGTGAGGGGAAAACCCATTCCGCTAAGCGGCGTGGTCTCACTAGATATCTATTTATGATAAGAGATGAAAGGAGATTATTCATACCATACTTATTGTCTGACTCGAAGTTTGTGTTTCTCCACAAACTCTTGGGTACTCAAAATTAATTTGAGTAGTCTAAGAGTATGAGACTTTCAGGTTTTTGGACGAATAAGCTTCCGGAGACGTGCTGGAGGCAGTGTTAGCTATATAGGAGCTATTTTGTGTATTCCACAGTGATGTACTAAGAACTATAAAGTTCATATTTTTAGTCCTCCGATCATCATAAGGGGACATCTTCATATGTCGCTCTTATCGTATTTTGTACATGTATATGTGATCTGAACGTGGTTAACGTCTGAGATTATGTAATTAAATCTGAATATTATTCATAAGAAATAAGAAATTCTGTTTTGTTTAAAAAATTTCATATTCTTGTGTTCCTGTGTATCAATATTAACTATATCGCATTCGGTCGTCGAGAAATAACAACTACGGATGACTGCAGCATCAGTAGCGGTTAGTTTTGAGCCTCATAAGGCAGGATGTTACAAAATCTGATTAGGTACTAATCTTACTTCGTTTTATATATTCATTTATACTCGCCTATAACCTATGTTAATGTGCATAATATATTTTATTGCCATTAATTTTGATTTGATGTAAAATTATTACACGTGTTGTTATACACACACACACCCATATATCGACATACACGTATATAAAATTAAAATCATTTTTCTTTAATGTTGATTTATATTAGTCGTGTTAATCACATTACACAATTATATTTTATTTGGTGTCAAATTTTAAATGTATACATATGTAAATAAGTAATTGTTTATTTTGGCTATGATTTAAATTATAGAAATTGTATACATAAAATATTATTTATGTATATAGGTAAAAATCAAAATTTTGTTCTATATGTTTATTATTTGAAAAAAGGAAAATTCATTTATTATAATTATTTTATCCATGTATACATTTTAATATACTTAGATTTACATATGTTATTTTATAATGTAAAATTAGATTCAAATACATAATTAGTTCACTTAATTTTAGTTACCTTATGTATAAGCGTATCCTTTATTTTGGTTTTGATTAAAATATGTAATTTTATACAAATATATGTCAAGATCTTATTTACGCGCATGGAATATAAACAAATTAGATCTATGGTAGATCTAAATGGATTGAAGATTATTTGGTTTGGCTTTAAAATTCAATTAACGAGAGTTATCTTTCTTAATAACTCATTTACATATTATACATAAAGTTAATTTTATAGTAACATAACAAAATATGTATTATACATACACACACACACATATATATATATAATAAATATACATATTGTACTATTAATACGTGTATACATACTATATACAAATATATTATAGTATATTCGAACTTATTTATATACTGATAGAGTTAAGGGTATTCCTTAGGGGCAAGTATGTAATTTGTTATATATATCTAACTCGATAACCAGTCTTGTTCAAAATAAAAGGTGTTTTCTTCCTAGTATATATTTTGTATATTATTGTATATTTAATTAAAAGTATATTGAGTTCAAAATCCCTAGGTAATATGTTATGTGATAGTAAATACAATGTTTTGTAACCATGAGAAATTTATCACATTAAAACAACATATTAATTAAATATTCCTAAAGATGTTTCGAGGTAGGATATTGATACATCTGTTGATACTAGAGTACATAACGCTCTTCAAATGTTAGGCAGTGTTTTAATTATGGTTGTCGGGGGTCCCAAGGGGTTACCTACTAATTATTATTGGATAACTTTGGAATGACTCACTCGAGAGTTCTCTATTGGTTAATATAACTAAGGTCAAACATACAATCTCAAAGTGATGATGTTACACACTTCCATTGACCTGAGAATACTGTGAAACTTTAAACATGGATACCCCACTTTGATTTTAGTTAAATTATGGCATAACGTCTATTGAATGACTATAGTTGGGGTCCGAGTTGAAGCACTGGAAGTGAAACACTATACAATAGAAAATTCGTCTCCTTTATTATATGAGATTAAGATACGATCAACTGTAATCAATTAAAAGTCAAAGTCTTTGGTTAGAGTAGTATGGCTAATATTAATTGTTATTACTAAACCAAATATTTTGTTTTTGGACTTACAAAGTTGAATGTGGATGTTGGAATTTTGACCAAAACCAAATTCCATACTAATGGATATGGTGTTGATGAAGAGAATTTGTGTAAATAATCGTTGTTACTGTGTACCGCTATTAATATATAAAATTGGATTTTACCAAAAAATGTGTAAGTGATAATCCAGCCAAAATAGCATACCACTAGCTAAAGTGACGTGTGAATGTTAATATTTGAATCGTTTGATATTAATCGTTGACTAATTTTCACCTCTGAGTTGCAAAACTAAAATGATGAATACTACAAATAAACCACACAATTTATTCAATTTATAACCATTGTAAATTAATTAAATTAATAAATATTTATGAATTATTGTTTAAACTTCATTTAGTTTGTTTTGAATACAAATAGTATTTAGTAAAATGCATGTATAAAAGTTATAAATGCACATATTGATATACGATACCAATAGAATATTTAAATTAGATTCAAATGAGATAAATGTTGAATGGATTCGAAATTTTTTGAGGCCAACTCTGCCTTTTTCTATAGTTGGCCATGCATCTGGGGGGGAGGGTTTGATGAAATTAATTGCGAACTAAGAAGGGAAGGCTTTAAAGGAGGGAATTGAAATGTTTTAATGTTTCCTTTAAAATATGTCTTTCTTATTCATCCTACTATTCTTTCCTGAATAAAATTTATTTTCCTTTCTCATGCTCTCCTCCTTCTTTTAATGGCTTCAAATTTCGGCCTTTATGACTTCAAAATTATCAAAAACAAATGCAAATTAAATCGATTTATTAAAGGTGCTTTTTACCCCTCTATCCTTGCATAATTCGAAAATCGATCAATTAAATCTAGGAAAGTTGATTATCATTCAAGGTGTGACTTTTGGCAACATTCCAAGGTAATTCTCTGATTTAATTTTTTTATGCCACTCATATGTTTAGACTCTATATTATTCATCTACTTTTTAATTGGTCATATTACACCAAGCAATTCAAACTATTTTATATCCTTCTCTGTCAAAAGTATGTCTGTTGTGTTGATTTAATGCAGATCTCTTTTGTTCTTTATCTTTTCCAAAATATGTTTATTATAATAAATTTAATTTAGATCCTATTTATACTTTGTTTAATTAATTTTGTTCTCTATATTATTTAGATTTGAATGTTATGTTCATAAATTTACATATGCCTAATTTGTCCAATTTTTTTTTTTGAAAATTTTGTTAACAAATAATTTAGTAATTTTGAAGTACATAAATATAAATAGATTGTAGATGTTAATCCCATATTTTCACTTTGAAAATTAATTTTTAGTTTATATAATTGATATTTTGAACATGAATGTTTTAGATATTGTTTGCATAAAAAAGGGATTTTGATCTAAAATTCATAAATGGACTTTTGTGTGAGTTCTAATTCTTTTATCTCTTTTTCAAATTTAAAGTTGTATAAAATCCTAAACTTTAGCTTCCTTTTTGAACTAAAAGTTTGATTTAAATGTTAAATTTCAATTCTAATATATATACATACATACATACATATATATAATAGAAGACAATGTTTTTATATATATATATAAAATTTATTTTAAATCAAAATATTAACTTGAATATTTATATATATGGAAACACATGTGTGTTGCTTTGATTCAAAATCAAAAGACAAATCTTGTATAAAAATGTAATATTTGATATCAAATCTTTCTTTAATTGAAACTGAATTCACTATTATTAGTTTTATATTTTAAAACATACAAAATTGCCTAATATGATAGACACACACAGAGACATGCACACGCACACACTTCATCTTAAACAAAGGCATATATAATGGTAAAATCAGTCTATTGTAATATAATCCCACACCTACATTCAGTTACATTAACTACGTACATTTTTTATATGTTGCACTTACACAATATACATTAGATTATATTTGGATATATCCATAATTTATGTTATGTATAAATTGTTCGCTAATGACAATTAATAAATCAACCAATTTAATTAAAGAGAGAAATGAAAGGTTTCTCTTTCCAATTAAAGCAAAATATTTTGTAACACCCCTTAATTTGGTGTTAGTTATTTAATTAGTCAATCAATTAATTAGGCTCTGAGAATGGAATTTGTGCCAACGATAGAGTTTGACCACCAAATTTGCACCATGGCATTCATGGCAAAATTCTAAGCACGTTTCATATTTGGAGTTTTGCGATCATAGTCCAAACAAAAAAGTTAAGGATGAAAAACGAATCCGAAACGAAAATAATTAAATAAGAAATAATTAACGTTTTTATGCTAATTACCCAGGTCGACCCATCATTGGGGACAGTCGACCCTTAGCAGTCGATTGGTCACCCAAGGGCGGTCGATAAGTGGTGATTTAATGGCTCCAATAAACGTAGGCCGCAACGTCCTGATTTAATATATTTCAATCAAACGGTTCAGGTTGATTTAGCGTCTATAAATTCAGGCCTAACCCTCTCTCCTCTTTTCCTATTTTTATGGAAGCTCTAGTCAAGCTCTATCATTTTTTCTTCTCCATTTTCTTTCTAAATTACAAAAGGTAGGATATTTGTATCCATATTCATACAAATCAGAGAAGAGTAGAAATCTAATAAAATGAGAAGAGAAGAGAATCAACCATATGTGTATTTGAGGTAATTTATATATTTATATATTTGTATCTATTTGTTCTCCGAATCTCAAATCTCCTTTCGGATCTATAATTCTAATGTATGCATATACCCATTTATACATACTCTTGGATTAAAAAGGATTTGGGGATGAGTCAAAGGTTCTACTTCAGATTTGAAGATTTGGATCGTTTTTAAAAGGTGAGTGGGAATTTTTATAGACTGTTATAATATTAAAATTATCCCGTTGGTTTTTATTTTATTTTTATGTCTAATTGGATAGTTATATATGAGTTGTAGGCAACAAATTGAATACGATATGAATATAATAAATATCGCCTATATATTCTTATTTATGAATTGATTTAGCATTGTATACAACCTGATTCGGAACTAGTCCCAAGAGTATGAAATTAGAATATTGATTCAAATGAAATTTATTCCACATCTGAAATAGATTGTATAATAATGTTATAAATTTGGACTGTTACCCTAATCTGGTTAGAATATAAACTTTTCTATATTTGGAATTTTTGGAATTTAGATCCATTTAATATTTGTAAATTAGTTTGATTTCTTTCCCTTTTATAACTCGATCTAACAAGGAATAAATACAAATGGAAAAAGAAAGAGATGTGCAAAGTATGAATTCATTGTAGTTTACACCGTCTATTTTAATAATAAAAAGAAATAATTATTCCTTGTAATTTCAAAATATGCAATCTTTTATTTTAAAGTTAAATCTTCTATTTTGGACCAAATTATGGAAATTGTAACAGATAATCTTTCTAGATATGATTCCAATAATTTAAAATGGAAAATTACATTCTAGTAAAGCTGGTATATAAATAGAACACATTTAATAAAAGTAATTATTTGTACATAATTACTGCGCTTGTAATAATTAAATAAAAAGCTAATAACAACGCTCGTGCGTAATATTTGAATTAGGATAATTAACCAATGAGAAAAGAATTTAAAAGGTTGTAACGTTAATAAATGTGGGAGTTTCAATAATTAATAGATTAAATGTATTTTATGGGACTGATAAAAATGTAATAGCTATAAAAGGTTACTAATTTGAAATTAGTAATCATGCATAAATGTCTTAGGAAATGTCCATTAGGATTTTATGGAAAAACTGACATTTATGAGCATTAAACGGGGATTTATGGGTAGCTAAATATTTAAGGTAAATCTTATTACCTTAAATAAAAAGAGAATTAGTAAGCTAAGTCTAATGTCTATCTAAAATAATATAAATAAAGACTTAGAATGGTTAATTAGGCTTGGTAGGTTAGTGATATGAGGTCACTAGAGTCACTCGATGGAAGATTGCCCTTCACTTTGAGGCTACCAGCAGCCGGGTGTACTTACTACTGATATGAGATATCACTAATCCAATGACCTGTGACAACATGAGAGATTGGGCTTGCTTTCTTACTTGGAAAGTATTAAATGGTCCATATTTGGAATTAGGAGCGGTGAGGGATATCTCCATAAGGGTTCGCTTCTGGTTTGAGGTCTTAAGTGGCTGAAGGGTCCGCCTCTCTCCTAAATGGAAGTATTAAGTAACCTAGTGAGATTCCAAATGAATAAATAAGGATGTCTCTAAAAAAGAATAAATAATTAAAGAGTGAGAGTGGATATCTCAGGAAGGGTTCGCTTCAGGTTTGGGGTCTTAAGTGTCCATAAACCCTCCTCTTTCCCATAAAAGAAGTATTAAGTAACCCAGTGAGATTTCCAAGCAATGACAGCTAGATAGTATAATTGAGGAGGACGCTTTTGAAAATAGGTCTTAAATGACGGGGTCTACCTATTTTCCATTGGGAAGTATTAAGTGGCTTGGATACCATCTATTACATTGCTAAAGCCGAAATAATAATAGTACCATTTACGATCACGCTTTGGGGATAGGTCTTAAATGATGGGGTCTGGTCTTAAATGACTAGAGTCTGCCTATTTTCTAATAAAAAAGCATTAAGTGGCTTGCATATTATTTATTACATGACTACTATTTTATGGGCGATAAATGCGGTAATAGTTGGACATTAAATGTCAGAAGCCTTAAATAGTGATTAGAGGTCTTGTAGCTAGGACTCATTGACCATTGATAACATTGTTATAAAACCACCTTGGGAATAGGTCTTAAATGACAAGATCTACCTCAAATAAGGTCGTAAATGATAAAGTCTGCCTATTTCTCTTTTAAAAGTATTATAGAAGCCTGCTTCATATTTAGAAGTATTATGTGGCTAATGGGTTTGGAAGTATTGGGTGGTTGATATGGCTTCAGTAGTATTTAATCGTGTACGCAATGCAAGGTTAGATTAGGATTGCTCACCTAAATATACATAACTATTAAATGGAAACCCATCCGTATAAGTTTGTGTGATGGACAGTTTATATTTTTTCACCAGAACGTTGTTCGGACCCCCTCCTTATTACAACCCATGGGATAAATTTAGAGGAATAGGTCATTAGAGTTGTATGTGCTTTGTTGTTGAAGAGTCTTTTTTCTCTCATGCTCGATGCTGATGTGACAATTTTCTATCCAAGGAATACCATTAATTCCGAGGTAGTAGTCATAGTCAGTATTCTTATCCTATTATTGTTTCTGATGTGAGTTTAGATTTCTATCAATCTTTGATAATGCTCATGCTTATTTGCAGGTACCAAATCAACGCTCCGTGCTTTGATGGACTTGGGTTTCAATTTTTGTCAAAATTTAGGCCCATTAAGGTATGAGTTGTTACTTATTCTCTCAGTTAGTTGCAAAAGTTTTAGAGAAAGAAACAAAAGGGTTTCTTATCTAAATTAACTTTAATTTGTTACACACATGAGTATTTGATACACTCATACATTTATATTTAAATCAAATTCGAACTCTTTTAAACAAATTAAATAAATAAAGATTTTATTTAAAATATTTTAGATTGAATCTAAAATACATTTAGGCTTCATAGACTTAACAAAGATCTAAAGAAGAAATATTTGAAATTCATCCATTTGACCCACCTCCAACTGGCCTAGTTCTTTCAATGGTATCAGAGTTCAAATGGTTTGTATGATCTAAATCTACAATGCTAGAGCTAACTGATTAAAGCCTACCCATTTTAGTAGGGTGTCCAGAAAGGTAGTTTCGAAGGTTGGGTTGTTGGATAATCAAATACTCCGCCCCACCTGACTATTGTCCTGGCGCAAAAGATGAAGTAAGCCCAAAAGTTATTCCCAATACAAAGGCCCAAATTAATTTTGGTTCTTGGGTTAATTTTCAATATATGTTTGAAAATTCAATTGATATTTTGAATTTAAAATTTAAATTTAAAATTTGGAATAAATTTTATAAAAGTTATTAAATACATTTAAAATTTTCAAAATTGTTTTAAGAATAAATGATTAATTTTGAAATTTTAAAACTTAAAAATTTAACTAGTTTGATTAATTAAATAAAATAAAATAATTAACTAAAGATTAATCGATTAAAACATACACACACATATGTATGTGTATAACTATAATCATTGTAGTTATTTATTTATCTTAAAATTGTTGAAGATAAACTAAATTAAATTTCCACTTAAACAAAATATTCAATTAAATTGTTTAACTATATAAAATTTGTTAGAAATAGTAAAAAGTTAATTAATTAAAATGTTTACATAAATTTATCTGTACCCAAAACCAAACTATAAATGCCATAGTTGATTAACTATCTTAAATAATTTAAGATGGGTAATATAAAATTTTTAGAAATTTTATATAAATCAAAATAAATAAGTTAAATATGATTCAATTTATAAGAATAGAAATTAATTAAATAAGGTTTAATTAATGAGAAACATGTATATAGTATGTAAGAAAATTAAATTATAAAGTGTAATGGAAAATATGGTTGATCTCTCCTTTGGTTTGATCCTTGATCGGCCCAGGGGGTTATTCTTGCTGATGTTATTAACTATAATTTGAGATTAATGACTGGCATCAATAAGAAGGCGAAAGTTGCTAGTTATTGGTTTGATGGTTTGTCAAACCTTCCCTACTCTAGTTCCTTCACTGTTTGGGCTTGTTGGAGCATCATTCGTGGCAATTCATATAATAGTGTTAATGTGCATGCTCTATGGAATGGCAAGCCTCAAGCTATAAGTTTTGTTTATAAATTCCTTGTTAAAATCCTTCCTCTTAACATATTTCCATAGCATTCCAGGATTTGGAACTCTGCCTCAAGTCCTAAAGATAATATTTTTCTATGGAAGGTTTTAAGAAATGGTCTTCATTCGCTTGATAAGCTTAAGGCTAAAGGAATTGTTCAGTGTTCTGTATGCATGCTATGTGATAAGGAAGTGGAGACTGTATCTCACTTGTTTTTTGAGTGTGAGTTCTCTTATTTTGTAACGACCCGGATTTTTCCGTTGTTTGATTTTGAATATTTAAATGATTTTAAATATTAGATTTGGAATAAAAATTGATTTGTGGAAATGAAAGATTTTGGTGGAAATTATAGAGTGAATTTAAATTTCAAATATAGCAATTTATCGTAATACGGAAATGGTAAATAATTAAAATTTGAATTAAATATCAATCGAAATGATTTCTAATGTTGATATAAATTCTATTTGAATTAGAATTTAGTTAATAAGTTTTTAAAACTGAAATTTCAAGTAATTTCGTCAATTTTGAAAATCGTCAATTTAAATCGACGCGCTAAATTGCGATCTAGGGCACAGTCTCGGAATTCGACGAAACAGGTTCCATTGGATCCGTAATAGTGTATTATTATCGAATTTCAAATTTCATAGCGTTTGGATTTACCGTTTAGTCGTACGAAATAGAAACGCGTTGAATTTAATATCGAAAATTTAATATATTAATTAGGTCCAAAAAGCTATCTTCCGCATACGATCGAATTAAGATTCGAAACTTGTTCCATTGGGTTCGGAATAGGGGCATAACATTAGGAACGCTAGGCAGCATGCCCTAATAGGGGTTCGAAATTTCGAGATATGCAAATGAGATATTTTGTACATTTAAATAATTATAAATCAATCAATCAAGGGTCAAACTTTTAACTGACCTACTCACTCACGAGCCACCTAGTTTGAGTCCAGGCACCCTAATTTCTGAACTGAGCCTCCTTCCTCTATTTTAAAATCGCGACTTCCTTCTTCTCCCCTTCTCAGTTCGAAATCACGAAAACTAAAAAAAGAACGAATTTAAATCGTTTGAAGAAAGAACAAGAGAAGGGCTCACATGTGCTCATCGCGATCTAGGGTTGCGTGGAGTGGCCTTAGGTTTCGGCGATCGTGAGTTAGGTTTTGGGGGCGGTAAGGGGGAGGCAGTCGCGAGCTTTGGACGGTGACTGGCCATGAAGTTCGAACTTGAGCGTGCACGTAAGGGGATATGCATAGGTGCGGTAGCGGCAAGGGGGTTTGTGGCATTCGCTTGTGGAGGGTGACCAAGGCTGGGCAAATTTTGGGTGAGGTTGCACTGATGGGGATGGTCTTAGGTGGTCGTAGGTATGAGGATATGGTTGATGCTGGGGGTGATTGATGGGTGGCTGTGATTAGTGGTGATGTTTTGGTGAATGTATTTGGGTTTGGAGTGGCATTCGACGTGGGTGGGCACGTGTGCGTGGAAGCTAGAGGTGGGGGATCGACTGGAGATCGATGGCGAAGTTAGGGAAAGTCGCGATGATGTGCAGGGGCATGTTCTGAGTGGTGAGGAATTAATTTCCCTAATTATGGTTATTAATTGTGTAATTAAGTATTTAATTTAATTTATTCAAATTCGTTAACTTATAAATATCATAATTTATTCATACGAGGTCCAAAAAAAAATCAATAAATCAGTCACGTTGGATTCATAGCTACGAAATATACAATCTAGAATTAGTTGGAATTTTTGGAGTCGACAAGAATTTTAAATTTAATCGAACATTGTTCGATTCAATTTAAAATTTGAATGGATTGCAAATAAAAGTCAAGGTGAGTAAATCTCTCTCATTTGAATAATTGGTGTTATTTTAAAATTGATTATGGATGATTGGTCAAAATTATAATTTATTATCAGTTGGATGTTATATTATACATATTAGTATATATATTAGTAGTTGGATATATATTTCCAACCGATTGGAGCGGATGAGGCCCTATGCGCCCTGCATAATAACGGATGACCCTATATTACTGCGATATCCCGCCTCGAAGCAGGATTGGTATTTTATGTTATATAACATCTGTGGATGCAGGGAAACGGGTTGGAGGGATCCAACTGGATTCCTCAAAATTATACTAATTGTTTCATATATTATGATATATGATGTGATTGAATAATCTAATATGGATTGTTGTGTGATTTGATATTTTGGATGCTAGAGTAGCACTGGCCAAATTTTGGTATTTTAAATACCATCAATAATATTTTGAACTTAAAAGGGAAATTCAAAGGCGATTTTGGAATTGACAATTTTTATATTAGATTTTGGATTATTTTAAAAATGATTTGGTTTGGATCAAATAAATGGTTTGATTTTGGGAGTTGTACCTATCTATTTCGGAAGATATTTTAAATAGATATTTTAATATAATTTATATAAGGGATTTTAACAAAGGATTTTTCTTTAATGATATTTCTAAAATAGGAAAAAGAAGTTGAAATCAATAGATTAAAAAAAATTGGATTTATAATGGAATGAATTCGTAAAATGAGATTTTATAAATAAGATTATTTTTATAAATAAGTAAAACCCAAATGAGTTTATAAATAAGAGGAACTGATATCAGTTGGTAAATGGGAATATAAATTCACAGCGTGAATTTATATCGAGATATGGGAATCGGGTTTTGAGAAGAATAGTGAATTCAATTTTTGAAATGTGAGAATGGTTAGGGAATCAGAATGAAATCGATTTGTTGTAGATCGGGAGGGATTTATAAATTGAAATTGATTATTGGAATTTTAAAAAAATATTTTTATTTAGATGTTAAGTTTGTTTTTAAAAGGAAAATTGTATTTATTAAACTATGTAATTCAAAACTAGTTAGTATTGAAATATTTCAAAAAATGGATCATTCAAATATTTAATATTTATTGAAATAAAATTCACATTTTTATAATAAGCTTGTGGATCGATTGGTTTTATTTAAAAAAAAGAATTTAAAATGAGTTATCGATGTTTATTTAAAGTGTTTTGATATTTTAAACAATTCCTTAAACGTGTTTTGAAAATAAATTATTATTCTTTAAAATATATTTATTATTATTATATATAGAATTTAAAAGTAAGTGGTTGGTCTTTTATTTATAAATTCTCTCGAAATTGTAAACCAAGTTATTTAATGGAAGTGATTTTATAAGGGGAATCTTATAAGGAAATTCTGGGACTTAAGGAAATTTCCTAAGTGTTTAGATACGTGAACTTCGGAAAAATAAATCGGAATTTCATAAAGAAGTTATAAATTGTTGGATGGGATTTTAAATAAGTAAAACCGATTTTGGAAATAGTAAAAAGGGATTTATTAAAAATTCTGGAGATTTATGAAATGAGTTATGATGAGCTGAGAATTTACAAAAGAGGTTGCAAATGTTTTATAAAGATGGTAATAGGGGAAATTTCCTTGTTTGGGAATATAACCATAAAACCGATATAAGTTATGAATTTTTTTCTAAGTCTTGAAATAAGATACGACTTGAAAATATCCTGATATGGATATAAGTATTTGAGTTGTTCTTAAATATTGAAATGTTGGAAGAGATTCGAATATATATCTTTTTAAAGATATTTTAAAATAATAATTTGAAAATTTTATAATATGACCTAGTGACTGCTTTTGCGTTTAATTTGATAATTCAATAACCGACTATCAAATCTGGCCAAATTCATTGATCGTTTCGAAGAGACCGGGATCTTAATTATCTGAATACCACTTAGATTTGATTTCTGCATTACGAATTGTGATATCTCAAAGATAATGAAGATGGTGATATTGAAGGAGATTCGGTTTTCAGACCCAAAACAACTTGTACGGATGAATGTTATCATTTGCATTGCTGCTTGGAAGGCAGTGATAGTATTCCAAGCACGAATGCTATTCAAAAAGTAAAATGTAGCCTCAAGCCTCATCAACTGGGAATGACTAAAACAAGGAGATGCAGCAGGGCTAAGTGGGTCGCACCCAAGTAGGGTATGTTATCACTTTCCTAGATACCCTTGGATATATTATATTAAAATTATGGATATGGTTGCGCATGAAAAAGAGAGCGCTCGATTAGGATGGGAACACCCGAGGTGATAACATATTCGGTACTATATAGGTCAGGGGTAGGTCGGTCCTGTGTTGGTAGGGGATCCAGGCGAGGTCCTCGGTACATTTTTCTAGAGATGTACTTTGGCGGGCGGTACCTCAGTAGCCTAGTCATTGTATGGAATCCAATATCCACTACGAGCCTGTACGGTTTTGATTGTGCCCAACTATGCTAAAATGTGAGATGCAAGTATTTCAACTATTTTCTAATTTACTTTCTATAGACCCTACTATAATATCAGATGATTTCGATATAAATGGTTTTGGTTATCGTAAGGTTAAAACCCGTCGTGTTTATGTGTGATGTGGTCTTACGAGATACCCTTGTTTCTCAAAGGATTTTGATAACAGTAATAATTCAAGTTGAAAGTGTTTACTAACGCTGGTTTTCCAGACTGACTCGGGTGTTATTTTATTATAATGCTCGGGTCAAACCGAATACTACAGATTCAGGTTAGGATGCTATGGAGCTCAGGAGACGAGCTGCAAGATTTCAGTCGTATATCACATACTTGATTTATATTCCGCTGTGTGTGTTAACTGAATGTTCAGTATTTGTAAGGACAAGTTATTATAACTGTCCAGATGGATTGTTGATTGTTGTATTCTAATGATTGTGTGTGTGTGTGTGTGTGTATATATTAACAGCTATAGATTCTTTTGTATAAAAATCTGTTGTATTATATTTTGTTCCGCGGGCGATTGTGAGATTCTATGTTGTTTTTTGTTTCTCTTTTCTTCTATCCTTTCTTCTTCACCCCTAATGATCTGGTATTTCCATCACTCGATTGCTCGGCGTACTATAAAGTGAACGTATTGATGTCGATTTTTGAGGGTTGAAAATCCCCGGTTCGTTGCATGTGGTATCAGAGCTGAAGGTTAAGCGAGTACCTTGGCTTTGGCGAGGATTACTCATTAGAGATAGGGTCAGTAGTACCCTAGAATGAGTTTGAGTGTATTAATAGATATGAGCGTATTTGTTATTGAATATAAATTGTTTTTTATTGTGTTGACTTATCTGTTGGGTGGCATATAAATTCTAGTCGAATAGTGGGACACCACAAAATCGATAGGAATTTCTAAACACATAAACACGGTAAAACCGACACAGTATGGTTTTGAAGTGGGTAAATGAAATAATTTTACCTAAATTATATTATGATATAAAAGAAATAATTTTCAAAAATTATTATAGTATATTTGGAGTGTTTGGTTGATATTATTATAATCAAAACAAGATTATAAAAATTAAAAATGGTTTATATAACCAAATAGAAATTGTATAAATATGATTTATACAAATGAATTAAAACTAAAATTGGATTCAAACCCGAATTTGGAAATCTAAAATCCTGGAAACTTTGAGAAATGTTTAATGGATTTGAACTAAGTATTTGGAAATTTTGAAATCTCGAAAGTTTTGGAAATATTTTCCGAAGTGTTGTGAAAATAAAATAGCGTTATTTTTGAAAGGGTTTTTGAATAAAAATTGTTTTAAATGGATTTTGGAAGTGATAAAGTATTGAACTCACTTCGGTCATTGGAAAATAACCTTGTTGATGACTGCACCATCATCAGTATTCATTTTCGAGTTTCTAAGTGATGGATTGCTACCAAAATAATTTGATATGGAGATTTTTATTGAAAAACAAGTGTTGTTTCAGAAATTCCGAAGGGAAATTGTTTTGGAATAAAACCGAGTTGATTTTGAAATTCCAAAGGAATGGTTTGTTAAACCAAAAGGGGTTATATATTTATTTTTCATAATGATTTGAAATAAAAACTGAGTGTTTGAATTCTGAAATTTATTATCTAAGTATTTTAGAAATATCAGAAATAAGCTTGGACTTATAAGTTGGGAATAATATAAATAAGAAAGGAAATTGTGAATTTCGATATGAAATTAAAAATTTAATTTAAGCTAAGTTAAATAAAATTGGATCGGATTTGAAACCATATCGAATTAAATTGGATATAAAATTTGGGTTGTAAAATGATTATATAACTATAAGCTATGAAATTTTGATTAGCATAAAATTTAAGAGGAAAATTATGGAACTGTGAATAAATAAGTTTGAATAGCCTACAAAATTGGAGTTAATGGAATAAATATCTACTTAAACTATAAGGTGATGTATAATCTGGAGTAAAAAAATTTAATGTGGATATACTCGAGTAAGAATCGATCAAATGGGATTTAATTGAAAATTTAACCTTGTAAAGAATATTTAATTTAAAATGAGTCAAATGAAATCGACTCAAGTATAGGATGTATATAATGGAGAAAAATAAGTTGAGTAACTTATTAATTGGAAAAGTGGAATAGAGAAATCAAAATAAACATGATTGGATATTTGATGAAGAAATGAAAATCCAAACTTGAATTATAAAATGAACTTGAACTCAAGTAAATTAAATGAAGTGATTTTTTAAATAAAAACCAAATATTGAATTATAAAATGGAGGTGAAATAATTAGATAAATTAATTAGTTAATCGAATATAAAAATGTAACTTAAGTTCTAGATGAAGCTCGACTTATATTTAGTTCGTAATCTTGTCGAGTAAAATAGATATGGAAAAGAAAACCAGGTTTAATGGTTAATTGATTGTTTAAAAGAAACGTAAATCCGAAATTGGATTTCATTGGAAATGATTTTAAGTTTGATGTGAAATGATATGAATGTTGAATAAAAGGTTATAATAAACCTTAATATTAATTTTATGAGATGGTTCTCAAGTAATAGAGTGTAAATTGAGATATACCAAGTAAATGGAAATGCGAATCAATCAAAGGTGAATAAATTGAATAAGAATCAATTTAAATGATTTATAAGCTGAAGTGGTTATTTTATTAATGAATATCATCAAATAGCATGGGAAAATTTGTCGTTTGACGTAAACGGAAGTAAATAAAATTTTGTGAATCAATGAAAAGTGAATAAATTGATTTAGAATCGAACTGAAATGGATATGAATATAATGTGCGCAACTATGTATTGAATGCAAATAACTTGCTTGTGGATTATTAGAAATCGAATAAATGGTATGTAAATCGATTGAAATGAATAATCGAATGATGGAACCGTATAATTGCTTTTAAATACATGTTTAGCCTGTTGGTTTATGCAAATATTGTGTTTAACTAGTTAAATGAAAGAAATGTTATTAAATTTCATGTTTTTGGGACTTACGTGTTTAAATTAAGTAAGTACAGGTACAAGGAGGCTATTGGGCTAGATTTGGGTTGCAAAATTTGCATATGAATAAACTCGCTCGCTTAAAAATGCTAAATAAAGGTACGTTTTCGGATTAAATACAACAATAATATAAATATTGATATATATTGTGTTTCCGACCGTGTGGATTTATGTATATATTTTGTCATTTTTGTCATATTGCAGATGGCTCCCCGTACAAGGGAGACTGCCAAAAAAATTCGGAAATTTACGGTGTTAGAAAAATTTTGAAAATTTTTGGAAAATTTTTCTTAACTAAAAGGTTGACTTTTGAACTGAACTTGTAATAAGGGATTTTGGTTTAGAAATGGAACCAAATTGTTTGAATGGAACTAAAAGATTTAGTAAAGTGGAATATTAAGTTTAACTAAGTGGGTTTTAATAAGTTAATGAGTTTGTTCTATCTTTCCTACCTAGCAATTTCGGGGACGAAATTCTTTTAAGGGAGGAGGAATGTAACGACCCGGATTTTTCCATCATTTTATTTTGAATATTTAAATGATTTTAAAATATTGGATTTGGAATATAAATTGATTTGTGGATATGAAAGATTTTGGTGGAAATTATAGAGTGAATTTAAATTTCAAATATAGCGATTTATCGTAATACGGAAATGGTAAATAACTGAAATTTGAATTGAATATGAATCGAAACGATTTCTAATGTTGATATAAATTCTATTTGAATTAGAATTTAGTTAATAAGTTTTTAAAACTGAAATTTCATGTACTTTCGTCAATTTTGAAAATCGTTGAATTAAATCGACGCGTTAAAATAGCGATCCAGGGCACATTCTTGGAATTCGAGGAAACCAGTTTCATGGGATTTGTAATAGTGTATTATTATCGAATTTCAAATTTCATAGCGTTTGGATTTACCATTTAGTCATACGGAATAGAAACGCATTGAATTTAATATCGAAAATTTAATATACTAATTGGGTCCAAAAAGCAATCTTCCGTATATGATCGAATTAAGCTTCAAAACTTATTCCATTGGGTTCAGAATATGGATATAACATTAGAAACGTTAGGCGACATGCCTCAATAGGGTTTCGAAATTTCGAGATATGCAAATGAGATATTTTGAACATTTAAACAATTATAATTCAATCAATCAAGGGTCAAACTTTTAGCCGACCTACTCACTCACGGGCCACCCTAGTCTGATCGCACGCACCCTAATTTCTGTACCGAGCCGCCTTCCTCTATTTTAAAATCGCGACTTCCTTCTTCTCCCATTCTCAATTGGAAATCATGAAAACTAAAAAAAAAGAATGAAATTAAATCGTTTGAAGAAAGAATAAGAGGAGGGCTCGCGTGTGCTCATCGCGATCGAGGGTTGCGTGGAGTGGCATTGGGTTTCGGCGATCGCGAGTTAAGTTTTGGGGGTGGTAAGGGAGAGGCAGTCGCGAGCTTTGGATAGCGACTGGCCATGAAGTTCGAACTCAAGCGCGCGCATGAAGGGTTAAGCGTATGTGCGGCAGCGGCAGGGGGGTTTGTGGCGTTCGCTCGTAGAGGGCGACCAAGGCTGGGCGAATTTTCGGTGAGGTTGCACTGATGGGGTTGGTCATAGATGGTCGCAGGTATGAGGATAAGGTTGATGCTGGGGGTGATCGATGGGTGGCTGTGATTGGTGGTGATGTTTTGGTGAATGCATTTGGGTTTGGAGTGGAATTCGGCGTGGGTGGGCACATGTGCGTGGAAGTTGGAGGTGGGGGCTCGATTGGAGATCGATGACGAGGTTGGGGAAAGTCGCGATGATGTGCAGGGGCATGTTCTGAGTGGTGAGGAATTAATTTCCCTAATTATGGTAATTAATTGTGTGATTAAGTATTTAATTTATTCAAATTCATTAACTTATAAATATCATAATTTATTCATACGAGGTCCAAAAAAATCGTAAACCAGTCTCGTTGGATTCGTAGCTGTGAAATATACAATCTGGAATTAGTTTGAATTTTTCGGAGTTGGCAGGAATTTGAAATATAATCAAACGTTGTTCGATTTAATTTAAAATTGGAATGGATTGCAAATAAAAGTAAAGGTGAGTAAATCTCACTCATTTGAATAATTGGTGTTATTTTAAAATTAATTATGGGATGATTGGTTGAAATTATAAATTATTATAAGTTGGATGTTATATTATATATATTAGTAGTTGGATATATTTTCCGCCGATTGGAGCGGATGAGACCTTATGCGCCCCGCATAATAGCGGATGACCCTATATACCGTGATATCTCGCCTCGAAGCGGGGTTGGTATTTTATGTTATATAACATCTATGGGTGCAGGGAAACAGGTTGGTGGGATCCAACTGGATTCCTCAAAATTATATCGATTGTTTCATATATTGTGATATATGATGTGATTGAATAATCTCATATGGATTGTTGTGTAATTTGTTATTTTGGATGCTAGAGTAGCATTGGCCAAATTTTGGTATTTTAAATACCATCAATAATATTTTGAACTTAAAAAGGAAATTCAAAGGCGATTTTGAAATTGATAATTTTTATATTGGATTTTGGATTATTTTAAAAAGGATTTGGTTTGGATAAAATAAATTGTTTGATTTTGGGAGTTGTACCTATCTATTTCGGAAGATATTTTGAATAAAGATTTTAATATAATTTATATAAGGGATTTTAACAACGGATTTTTCTTTAATGATATTTCTGAAAATAGGAAAAAGTAGTTGAAATCGATAGACTGAAAAATAAATGGATTTATAAAGGAATGAATTCGTAAAATGAGATTTTATAAATAAGATTATTTTTATAAACAAGTAAAACCCAAATGAGTATATAAATTTATAAACGATGTTTATAAATAAGAGGAAATGATATCATTTGGTAAATGGGAATATAAATTCACAATGTGAATTTGTATCGAGATATGGGAGTCAGGTTTTGGGAAGAATAGTGAATTCTATTTTAGAAATGTGAGAATGGTTAGGGAATCGGAATGAAATCGATGTGTTGTGGATCAGGAGGGATTTATAAATTGAAATTGATTATTGGAATTTTAAAAATATATTTTTGTTTAGAAGTTAAGTTTGTTTTTAAAAGGAAAATTTTATTTATTAAACTATGTAATTTAAAACTAGTTAGTATTGAAATATTTCGGAAAATGGATTATTCAAATATTTAATATTTATTGAAATAAAATTCACATTTTTATAATAAGCTTTGTGAATCGATTGGTTTTATTTAAAAAAAAGAATTGAAAATGAGTAATCAATGTTTATTTAAAGTGTTTTGATATTTTAAATAATTCCTTAAACGTGTTTTGAAAATAAATTATTATTCTTTAAAATATACTTATTATTATTATATATAGAATTTAAAAGTAAGTGGTTGGACTTTTATTTATAAATTCTCTCGAGATTGTAAACCAAGTTATTATGGAAGTGATTTTATAAGGGGAATCTTATAATGAAATTCTGGGAACTTAAGGAAATTTCCAAAGTGTTTAGATACGTGAACTTCGGAAAAATAAATCAGAATTTTATAAAGAAGTTATAAATTGTTGGATGGGATTTTAAATAAGTAAAACCGATTTTGGAAATGGTAAAAAGGGATTTATTAAAAATTCTGGACATTTATGAAATGAGTTACGATGAGCTGAGAATTTACAAAAGAGGTGGCAAATGTTTTATAAAGATGGTATTAGGGGAAATTTCTTTATTTGGGAATATAACCATAAAATCGATGTAAGTTATGAATTTTTTTCTAAGTGTTGAAATAAGATACGGTTTGAAAATATCATGATATGGATATAAGTATTTGAGTTGTTCTTAAATATTGAAATGTTGGAAGAGATACGGTTGTATTAAAATTATGGATATGGTTATGCATGAAAAAGAGAGCGCTCAATTAGGGTGGGAATACCCAGGGTGATAACATATTCGGTACTATCCAGGTCAGGGGTAGGCCGGTCATGTGTTGGCAGGGGATCCAGGCGTGGTCCTCGGTACATTTTTCTAGAGATGTATTGGGGCGGGCGGTACCCCAGTAGCCCGGTCATTGTATGGAATCTAATATCCACTATGAGCCTGTACGGTTTTGATTGTGCCCAACTATGCTGAAACATGAGATGCAAGCATTTCAGCTATTTTCTAATTTACTTTCTATAGACCCTATTATAATATCAGATGATTTTGATATAAATGGTTTTGGTTATCATAAGGTAAAAAACTCATCGTGTTTATGTGTGATGTGGTCTTACGAGATACGCTTGTTTTTCAAAGGATTTTAATAACAGTAATAATTCAAGTTAAGTGTGTTTACTCACGCTGGTTTTCCAGACTGACTCGGATGTTATTTTATTATAATGCTCGGGTCAAACCGAGTATTATAGATTCAGGTTAGGATGCTATGGAGCTCAGGAAACGAGCATGAGTATTTCATCGTATATCACTACTTGATTTATATTCCACTGTGTGTGTTAACTGAATGTTCAGTATTTGTAAGGACAAGTTATTATAAGTGTCCAGATGGATTGTTGATTATTGTATTCTGATGATTGTATATATATTAACAGCTACATATTCTTTTGTATAAAAATCTGTTATATTATATTATATTTTGTTCCGCTGTGATTGTGAGATTTTGTGTTGTTTGTTGTTTCGATTTTCTTCTATCTCTTTCTTCTTCAACTCATATGATTTGGTATTTCCGGCACTCGATTGCTTGGCATACTATACAGTGAACGTATTGATGTCGATTTTCGAAGGTCGAAAATCCTCGGTTTGTTACATATTTCATATGGGATAGCACTTTGAATTTGCTTAACTTACATTAACTTAATAAAGAGTTGCCTCCTTGGAATGGTATACCATTTTTAAAGCGACGAGATGGAAGACTATTAAGGGTTCACTCTTGTTAAGAGTGCTTAAGAAAGTAATTTACCTTTTCTGGATGGAGAGGAACAATAGAGTGTTTGGTGGTGGTTCCACTACTAAACATGTATTGTTCCTATCTGTTTCCAATCTTTTAGACCATAATTTATTCCCCTTATTTTGTGGCTATTTATTATATTCTTGTATATCCAGATGGTATGCCATCTTTCTTTGTAACATCGTTTTATTTTATATCTGGTAGGGGCCCATTCAACCCAGCAGGCTTTGCCAAAAAAAATTAAATTATAAAAGTTATAAATAAGTTAATAATTATGTAACTGTGTATGTATAAATTAAGTGGAACTGGAAAGAAATCACAAATGAGATTTAGGGAATAAGTACATACATATAGTACGTATACCGTGATTTTAGATATGTTTGACACTTGAATCACGAGGGTATTTCATAAGAAATAATTATTCCCCAAAATGATATCACTTATTATATGTATATTAAAGATTATAAATCCTTAATGTATTAATTATCGTTCATGGCAAATGGATTATTTTAACTTGTATAGATGTTATTACAATATTAGAAAAGTTAAACGTTATCATTTTAATTTTCTAATAAGGCTCCCACCAGATTTCATATTTCTTAAAACCCAAAGAAAAACATAAGAATCTTATAACATCATTATTACTACATATATCCTACCATTTGCCCTCAACAACGATCATTGATTGCATTCTCGTATTCCCGACTCCCACGACCATGATGGTCATTTGTAGCTAGTAGGCTATAACACCCCATAAATTAATAAATAATCAAGTAAGGAATTACTTATGGGAATAAGAACGTAAGTAACTTAATTATGAGATTAAATAAGAAGACATGTGGTGTTAATGAAGTAAATAATTGAGGGACATTTATTTACTCATGATAATTTGATTAAAAAAAAGATATCATGATAAATGTTTGGGTGTATATTTACTTATTTTGTTAATATCTAATGACACTAAATAGAATGAATTAAATAGGGAAAGAAAGATAAGAAGGGCCGGCAGCCTAACTTTTTATGGAATGTCAAACTTAACCATTATCATATTTTCTTTTCATTCACTCTCTCAAAAACAAAAAAACAAAAGCTTTGAACTCATTACTGGAGGCAACAGCTTAAGAAAGAGAAAGAGGAAGATCAAAGCTAAGGAAACCCAAAGAGATCTAAGATCAAGTCAATTAAAAGATCTATGTGAGTAATATATCCTTTAATCCCCATTTTCTCTAATAATTGGGAATGCCTATGAATAGTACGATTAGTTCTAATGTTTCATGACATTAAAATAGATTGAAAATTTCATATGATATTTGAACATATTTTTAGAGATGAGTTTAGATTTATAGAATTTTCCCATAAAGAAATAATTAGATAAATTATCCAAGGAACCATTTATCACATAAAATAGCTAGAAATAGGGAGTTTGAGAAATTTTACGAAAAGAAAATGTACATGTATATTCATTAAGATTTTCTAAAATTTCTATAAGTGATTTCTGAACTAAAATACTCATAGTCAAGGGGGGAATTTATGGGTACCAAAAGGTAAATATAGGAGGCCGGGAGGTAATTTAAGTGAGTAAATTATTTAAATAATTGTCAATAGACTAGATGTCCACAATATATGTTCAATAAGTTAAAAAGAAGTACCATAATGACTTTAAAAGACAAAGTTAGAATCAATTAGGTGATGAAACTTGTCGAGGTGATGTCAGATGCGTAGAAGGGAAACTTGTCATGTGTACCAAGAGGTAGTGCCAAGGATGAGTAACCGAACTGAAAGAAAAAGGAACTAAAGAGCACTAAGTATGAGCCTAGGTTAATATACTCAAAGTGTTTGCCGAGGATCAAAGGCAAGAGAATATACGAGGGTGGAAGAGAAATTATAGTGAAGGAGGTGATTTCGAGACTTAGTAGACAAACTCTACCTAAAGACGAAACCAAACTAAAGTTAATACTAAGACGACTACGTAGGTAGTGATTGTCGAGGCTTATTAACTTTCGATGGAAGGCTAATACCCTAATTTATTGACTTCTAATGGGTAGAGCTAATACTAAAGACCTAAGGGGAAACTAAAGCAAAGTTCGGTAGATGATGTAAGGCTTTATATGGTGGACAAGAACCGTAAGTGTAGGTGTAAGGCTTGTGTGGCAATAAAAAAAACGAAAGCGTAGGTGTAAAGCCTATGTGGCATCGAAATAAGAAAGAGAAGGTGTAAGACCTTAATGGCAACTGAATTCTCATAGTATAATGAGAGAAACTATGGAAGCAATGAAGGCATAAGGCCTTAATGGCAGCCGAAGGTTTTGTAGCTTAGGTTTCGGAAAGTAAAGTGGTTAGGGATTGAATGACATACCGAGTGAAACGCTACCGATTCTGGTCATGATATTACAACATGTATAAGATCTTTAGGAGTAAATCAATGATTTATGCTTATGTTTCAAATTTTCGAATGGATGCTATGTTATAGTCAAGGAAAACCCCATTCCATGCTTTAAAGACATGGTCTCACTATATTTTGTACTTAGGGTAATGTATTACTCATACCAGAATTTATGTTTGACATGTGTTTTTATTATTATTTTCCCATAAACTCACAGGTACTCATCTAAGTAGGCTAAGTTTATGGATGTAGGCAGGCTGCTTTTGAAAGACGGACGAAGAGTACTAAAGACAAAACATGAGGCCTAAATGATATAAATATTGTTCTATATAATTGATATAATATATGGAATAAAAAATTGATTTTACCATTTTGGTTGGCACAATAATGATATGCATATTGAAATAGTCATTACTTTGTATTTATTGGAAATATTGATAAATATTTGTTAATTTAATTTATTTAAATAGTTTAAATGTATTATTATTTTATAATTAAGAGATTTAGGCGAGTAATATATCCTTTAATCCCTATTTTCTCTTATAATTTGGTATGGTTGTGAATACTACGAATAGTATTTATGATTTTTGACATTAAAATAAATTGAAATTTTGATATAATACTGTAAACATATTTTTGGAGATGTGTTTAGATTTGTAGAATTTTCCCATAAAGAGATAATTAGATAAATTATACAAGGAACCGTTTATCACATAAAATGGTTAGAAATATGTTGTTTGAGAAATTTTACGAAAAGAAAATATACATGTATATTTATTAAGATTTTCTAGAATTTCTATAAGTGATTTCCGAACTAAAATACCCATAGCCAAAGGGGGAATGTATGGGTACCAAAAGGTAAATATAGGAGGCCGGAAGGTAATTTAAGTGAGTAAAGTATTTAATAGTTGTCAAGAGACTAGGTCCACAATATATGTTGAATAAGTCAGAAAAGTACTGTAATAACTTTAAAAGGACAAAGTTAGAATGAATTAGGTGATTACACTTGTTAAGGTGGTGTTAGATGCGTAGAAGGAAAGCTTTTGATGTGTACCAAGAGGCAGTGCCGAGGGTGAGTAACCGAACTGAAAGAAAAAGGAACTAAAGAGCACTAAGTATGAGCCTAGGTTAATATACTGAGAGTATTGGCCGAGGGTCGAAGGCAAGAGAATAAACGAGGGTGGTAGAGAAATTATAGTAAAGGAGGTGATTTCGAGACCTAGTAGACAAACTCTACCTAAAGATGAAATGAAACTAAAGTATAAGTTAGGCTTCCCTAGACAACTACATAGGTAGTGATTGTTAAGACCTATTAACTTTCGGCGGAAGGCTAATACCCTACTCTATTGACTTCCATTGGATAGAGTTAATACTAAGACCTAAGTGGAATCCAAAGCAAAGTTCATTAGATGATGTAAGGCCTTATATGGTGGTCAAGAACCGCAAGTGTAAGTGTAAGGCCTATGTGTCAATCGAAACACGAAAGCATAGGTGTAAGGCCTGTGTGACTACCAAAATACGAAAGAGAAGGTGCAAGACCTGAATGGAAACTAAATTCTTATAGTATAACTAGTAAGAACTAAGGAAGCAGTGAAGGCATACGACCTTATTAGCAGTCGAAGTCTTTGCAGCTTAGGTTATGGAAAGTAAAGTGGTTAGGGACTAAATGACATACCGAGTGAAATGGCTACTAATTCTAGTCATGATATTACAACATCTATAAGATCTTTAGGAATAAAACAATGATTTACACTAATGTTTCAAGTTTTTGAATGAATGTTATGTGATAGTTAAGCAAAAACTCGTTCCGTGCTTTAACGACATGGTTTCACTATATTTTGTACTTAGGGTAATGTTTTACTCATATCGGACTTTATATTTGACCCGTGTTTTTATTATTATTTTCCCATTAACTCACGGGTACTTCTCTAAGTGGGCTAAGTTTATGGATTTAGACAGGCTTCTTTTGGAAGATGGACGAAGAGTACTAAAGACAAAACATGAGGCTTAAATGATATAAATATTGTTTTATGTAATCGATATAATATATTGAATAAAAAATTTGATTACACCATTTTGGTTGGTACAATAATGATATGCATATTGAAATAGTCATTACTTTGTATTTATTGGAAATATTGATAAATATTTGTTAATTTAACTTATATTTAAATAGTTTAAATGTATAATTATTATATAATTAACTTAAATATGTGGACTTGAATATAAAATGTTATGAGGTAATTAATGATCATTTGTAAATAATGTAAAAAAAATCAAAAATATGCACCAAAATGTAAAATAGTGGGTGAGCTTTAGTAAAATAAGTGTAAACTGAATTAGAAGATTTTAATTTTAAATATCAAGAAAGAATTGTGAAGAAGACATTGAACTTTTATAATCAACAAGAGAGCTGAAAATTCTTTTATGTTACTACTATATAATAAGATTATAAAATACATACATTCGTACACACACACACATATATATGATACACAAAGTTATATATGTTGCGAAATTAATCTTCGAAAAATACAAATTTATTTAAGTATTTTCATACAGAATTTAAACAAATAAATAAAACAAAAATTAGAACTGCAAGGTTATAAATAAAGAAAATTTAATTTTCATTGAAATAATTGGTCGAAAATATATATGAATATATATATATATATATAATTTTATTCATTTACATATAGTACATATAATATCATTTTATATTTGATTTCAAATTATCAGTTTTACTATATATATATATGTATATATATTCGTAAAAAATTATTTTCATAAGTATATATTTATTTTATCAAAATATAATTTATTGATTTAAATTCAAAATTAGAAGATATTTTAATTTCTAGATATGGATTTGAAATTTGAATTTTGAATTTGAATTCGAATTCGAAATTATTAATATTTATTTATAAATATTACTATTTTATAATGTTATATGTATATACATACACACACACGATTATTTATATTTTTATGAATAGAGCATCGCTAAACCAATTCATTTCTATGTAAGCTGAAGTGTGAATCAACATATTTCTCTATTTTCTTCCATTCAAAATTAGTTTATAGCGATCAAGTCTCCAAGAACTTCATACTCTGAATCGCTACCTACCACTTATGTGTAAGAAGGGTAGGAGAGAATGTGAGAAGTGGAAAATAAATTATAATTAAGGAAGTAAACTAGTTTAAGCTTGATGTGTCGGGCGACTTCATGCTTGACGGTCCAATTTTGTTGCTATGGCTGGACTAGGCAGTTTACGTTCCATCTACATTCACATTTCAAATACGCTATTTTGTGTACTTGTTTTACGTTTAAAATATTGAACTCTGACCAAAAAAATTTGTTGCTAGTATAAATTTTGCTGCTAGTATGTTTGTATTAAAAATAACGGTCATGGAATTAAATTATACTTATATAGAATTAGCTTTATTTGGTTGAGATGATTTAACAATGTGTTCCAAATCTAGAATAGCTTAAATGAGGGTGTGAAGATCATCTAGTCTCAGAATGCACAATCCCCACTTGAATGATTATTTAGTGTATCCACTTCAAATTAATTTAATTTTAAGCATTGTCATATACATGGTAAAACTTTATATGATTCATCCGCTCCTTCACTTGGGGTCCGTTGATAACTATTTTTGTATGATCGGAGTTTGCGTCGTGTCCGACGCGCTAGAAGTGTCAAATATCATTACTATTGCCAACCGGTTTGTCATGTTGGATGAACAATTAAAATTGTTTAGTTGGCATCTGAGGTGCCTAACGTTGACCATAATTATTATCCAGTTATTATCCAAGTTCTTTTTTCAAATAGCATTTTCAAAGAATCTTATGTCTCGTTTGATTTGTTATTTTTAGTTCTTTAGTTCCAATCGAAAAACGTACACATGACGCATGTATTTTTGAAAAACAAACAATTTTATAAATAAAACTAACATATAAAATGAAAAACAAATTTATTTTGTTTTTCGTGTTTTAAGCTATAACAAAAGAATGAAAAACAATCCATCCACTAAACCGCTACTGCATCTCTTCCGTTGTTCCTCCATCATCGTTGTACTAGCCAAAACTTTAAATGTCTATTACGTCGTACTCATATTTTATTGTAGAGGTTGAAAATGCAAAATAAAAACTTGAAATGAAATCAAAAGTGTCCTTGTATTCTCTCACTGTGTGCAAAAAACGCATTAATTCTTCCAAAAAATTTCACCTCTTAATCCATTTTCAAAATCTCTCTTGTTTCCCGGAAGAAATCATTCATGATTCAATTCAATGTCAATAATCGTTAACAAAAATATATAAACATTTGATCAGCTATAAACAAAAAGTCTACCCACTATAAACCTAATACTAGAGTAGCCGCTCCATGATAGAAGAAGAAAAACATAAAAATAAAGCTAATTAAAACCATTAAAAGTGATATTTCCATGATCCTGAAGCTTTTCCGATTTCTTCCACGCAAATCTTAGATTCATTCTTGACTTCGACCCAACCAATGGGCCCAAACAGGCTGCAAAACCCAAACCCGAAGCCCGTTTATGAACCCCTTGACTTTCCGCCCCTTGAGTTTCCGCCGCGGTATGCACAGGTGTCGGATAAGGGCATCTCCGACCAATACTGGAATCCGTGGAAGACTCACTGATCGCAGACTCCGACGAGTCGTGAGATTCGCTGGTTGCCTCACTAGGGTTTTCCGATTTCTTAAATACTTTGAAAATCCAGGACATGGATCCGCGATTGGACCGGGTTTGCTTGCGATTGTGGTGGACGGTGCGTAGATCGGAGATGGAGCCCATTTCTCTGAGGTTGATCAGAAGGAGGCGGTTGTGGACGCAGGCGAGGCAGACGCCAGGGCCTTGGTTTGATGTATGTATTTTGCATTTCATATTTGCTGCCATCGATTTGAATGTTGATGAAGAGGATGATGTAGATTATGGAAAAGGAGGAGGATCGATTTGTTAATATTTTGTAAGTGTAAAAAATTGGAGGTTTATCTTTTTTTTTTTAAGTGATGATTATTAGATATTTTTTACTGAAAGTTCGGACTTTTGAACAGATTCGAATTTGTAAAGGCCTCTGCTGCATGCGGGTTTGGGGGACTTCGCATAGTACTTCCCGATATCCTCGGTTCCATGGGAGGCTGACAAACCTCATTTGTAAATACTATTTTCTGCGTATTTAACCATGCATATTCAACCTCTATCTTTTATATTTTCAATTAAATCATATTTTGTTTTAATTTTTTTTAAAGGTTTTGCGTAGGTTTAAGTTTTTATCTAATGTTTAAGAGATTTGATGAATGCCTAAATCTCTGCTCTAGAATTGATTATATGATGATTATTAGATACGAGTATCACGGCACGTGCTTTGCACGTGAATAGTTTTCCTTGTAAATTGTATATGTTTAAATCAGTCAAAAAAATATTTTTTTTATTTTCAAGTAATATTAAGATTTGTATATTTGTAAAGAAGTATTTTAAATTTGTAAAGTAAGTTTAATTTTAGATCTTATTTTTAGAAGCGTTTTGAATTCGTAAAGCATGTGTAATCGTTAGATTCCACTTTTAGTGGCATTTGAATTTGTAAAATAAGTTTAATATTAGATCTTGTTTTTGAGTGATTAAAATTTGATAATATATAGATGGCGTTTTTGGTAGTTCACGTTGATACCAAAAAAGTATGACACCAAAGCTATTACAACTATTATTTTAACAATACGAGCGTTATGGCACGCTCTTCGCGCATGACGATGGCACATACTTCACGCGTAAAGTGTTTTTTGGCAAAGGACAAATTTTCAAAAGAGACTGATTTTCAAAACCATTTGCACAAATAGACCAGGTTGAAAACTATTTGCAGATATAGGCCACTTTTGCCACCTCAACGATGAGGTGGATTTAAAAAAAAAAAACACGGGGCGCATTTGCGAAATGCGTCCATTGTAATTTACACTGGCGCACCTGCCAAGTGCGCCAGTGTAAATTACTCTAAACAAACAGAGACCTGAAAGCAATACCCATCTCATTATTTTCAGTCAAAATAAAACATTCTTTTCCAACATCCAATTCCAAACCTATTTGCCACTCAACTCAAAAATTTATCAACATCTACTTAAAATCACAAAATATACAAGGATTACTAGTCGGGTTACTTCTATCAGCTATTTGGCATCAATTTGAAGGTAAAATTATATTTTAAACTCAAACCCTAGCTCAATTTGGGGTATTTTCATATTCTACTTTTCACATGTCCATCCTCTCATTTTTATGCTTTATTATGTCATTAGTATTTGTGTAGTAATTGATTGTTCTAAAATTCTTGTGTAGTATGTCGGATTTCATCCCAATTATTTGCTACTTTGATGGAAAATTGACTATAAAAGAAAACAATACACCGGTATATGTTGGTGGTAAACAAAAAGGTTCAAAGGTTAAAAATTATTGCTCCTATCATGAACTAAAAGAAACGGTGTATAGGGTGACAAAAATTAATTCACAAGAGTATGATGTAAAATTAGTAAGCAAGTGGGTTACTGATTCTTGATCTTCTGCTATCGACGTAAATGATGATGAAGATGTCGATGCTATGTTTTCCGTTAATATGAAAGTGATTGAAGTATTTGTAATAAAAGAGGAGTTGAGACATTTTGAAGATGCAATTACCACTAATTTGAACCAACATTCTACTCAAATTCTTGGTACTATTCCGAGTTATCCTTATCAGAGCAATCCAAGTCCAGTATTTCCTACCTGTGTGAATACAAAGTAAGTAATTTTGTTAAAGTTTTACATTCGAGTAGTTGAAATTTATAACGTTTTGATCTCATACTCTTTTTTTCACAGTTCTACGGTACATCCGGGTGGTTCAAGCTCTAGATTGGCAAATGATCAATTTTTACACTCTGATCCTTAAAATGCTAGAGAGAGTAATAATGATGATGGAGGTCGTAGTTCACCGCATATAGATAGTATGCAAATTGCTTCAATGGATAATGATATGTCATGGATGAATAATATGGAAGTTAATAATGAAGCGCTAGAGTTTGAAATTAATCACGAGAACGAAAATGAAAATAATGAAGCATCTTTAGTGGAAGAAGAAGAAGATGATAACGATGAACATATGGAATTTGAGATGCCTTTGACGGATGATTTATGTACTGCAAAAATTATGGCAGCATCGTTGATTGAAAATGTAACTCCTATTAGAGATGTTTTTACCTCAGAATGTGTTGATTCTGGTTTTCAAGTGGGAATGCAATTTCAAACAAAGGAAATACTTATTCAGCAGTTAAGTGAGTGGTCCATCAATAATTCTATTTCTTTTAAACCCATAAAATCCCGCAAAACAGAATACACTGCGATTTGTAGTGTTGATAAAAATTGTCATTGGAGAATACATGCAATTATCCCTAAAAAATCATTGATGGGGTGGTGGGAAATTAGAAAATATGATGGCAATCATACTTGTGTTAATCCGATTATTAATTCAAATCATAAACAAGCTACAAGCAGGTTTATTGCTAATAAAATACTTCCTTTTGTGAAATCGGATTTGAACACCACTCCTTCTGCGATTCAAGTGCTAATGTCCAAAACTTTTTTTTATCAAAATCAGCTACTTCAAGGCATATAGAGCATTGCGTAAATCACTTGAGAGAGTTTTTCGAGATTGGGAAACATCGTATGCTGAGTTACCACAATATTTAGCTACCATTAAAAAACATAATCCGGGAACAGTTTTCAAAGTTGATATTGAAAGAATCACCAATGACAAAGTTCTTTTTAAGGGTGCATTTTGGGCATTCGGTGCATCTATTGATGGTTTTGCGCATTGTCGATCGTTGCTTTGCATTGATGGCACTCATCTATACGGCAAATATCAAGGTACGTTGCTAGTCGCGACTGGAGTAGATGCAAATGATGGTATATTTCCATTAGCATATGCAATCGTAGACTCTGAATCAAAAGATAGTTGGGATTGGTTTCTTAGATGCATGTACTACTATATACATAGTGTTCGGAATAGGTGTTTAACCTTTATATCCGACCGAATGAAAGGTATTCCGAGAGCATTAGATAATTGGCCACAAGAACACCATCACCGCTTTTGTGCTAGACATCTCAAAGCTAACTTTCAAGTTGCTGGATTTAGCCAAAAAAATTTGGTAGACTTGTTTTATTCATGTGCTAGTGCTACAGATGATTTGCAGTACAAAGAGTTAAGGGGACACTTGAAAACTATTGCTCCAGATGCACATGCTTGGATTGAAAAGAGTTTACGAGGTGCGGAGGAAAATTGGGCTTTATGCAAGGATAATGGTGGAAGATTTATGATGATGACAACAAATGTGTCCGAAAATTTTAATGGAGTTCTAAGAGGTGCTCGTGCTTTGCCAGTTAAGTCGTTAGTTGCAAGAACGTTTTATCGTTTAAATGACTATTTCATGAAACGTCGTTCCGATGCCGAGGGATTTGAAACGCAAATGAGTCCAAAAGTCGAAACTCTTTTAAACAAAAGAGCAAAACAAGCAAGATATTTTGGAATTGTTAGATTCAATCAAACTGAATGGCAAGTGAATGATCAATTTGGAAAAGCGTTTACAGTGACATTACAGGAAAATACATGTAGTTGCAGTTGCAACATACCTTTATTGCAAAAGTTGCCATGTTTGCATGTGATGGCCGCTTGTGCTCGAACCATTGGAGGAGCGAATAGATCATATTACGATTTTTGTTCAATGTGGTTTTCGGTAGAAAATTATAAAGCAAGTTACGCTCCGAGTTTTCATCCTATTCCAGATAGTAGATATTGGGATGCATATCACGGTCCGACCATATTGCCACCGCCTACAAAAAGAAAGATGGGACGTCCACGGTCCACAAGAATCAAAGGCATGATGGATAAAATAGGAGGAAGTAAAAAAAAATACTTGTAGCAAATGTGGTCAAAAGGGACATAAAAGATCAACTTGTCCATCAAAATAATTTGCATATTTCGTAGTGTTTGATTTGAACGTTTTGTAGTGACTGATTTGTATGTTGTTTGTTTTGTAGTGACTGATTTGTATGTTGTTTGTTTTGGATGTTAATCTTCGTTTGTATGTTAAAAGATCAATATTTGTTTGGATGTTAATCTTCAGTTTGTATGTTGTATGTATGTTGTTTGTTGACTTTAATTTGTTCAAGTTCAATTTGTATATGCAGCAGCATCTCTCTGTTTTGAACAGAATTGAGTGGGCGCATTTGGCAGTTGCGCCCACGAAAATTTGCGAAGGCGCACTTACCAAGTGTGCCCCGTGCTGGTAATATACACAGCCAGCCAGCCTTTCTTCCTCATTTCCTCCCATTCCACCCTTTCACTCAAAATCCCTAAAACCCCAAATCTTCTAACTTCTCAAATCCAACATCAATTCAATCATTTCTTCATCTAATCTGCTGAAAAATGGAAGAATCATCATCATCTTCTCAAGTTAGAGGTATAAACTTCAATTCAAAAGTATACACCTTTGTTTATCAATTTGGAATTTTATTTATCAATTTAGTTTTGCACCTTCAAAATGAACATTGAAGTAATTACACTCATTTACATCGAAGCAATTACATCCATTTACATCAATTTGATTAAATTTACATTCAATTACATTCACACTTAAACATTTTTTTCTTAAAGGGTTGGTACCCGGTCCTGTGAATGCAAGTGTTTTGTATCTTCAGAATGAACATCGAAGAAATGATAGAAACTTGATGCAGGTATTTTTCAAGCAAATTAAATTTAACATTGAGTGTTTGTTTATGAACTTGATGCAAGTGTTTGTTTATGAATGTGTAGAGTGATGAGCCAATAGAGTGTCATGATCATTCAAGCAAATTAAAATTAATCAAGTCTAATACTCCAAGAGTTCAACTTGCATTACAAAGAGCGGGATTCAGGGAAATATCTAGATTGGGTTTTTTCAAAATAGATCATGCACTAATTACTTCATTGGTAGATAGATGGAGACCGGAGACTTCAACTTTCCATTTTCCTACTGGTGAAATTTCCATTACATTAGCAGATGTTAGTTGTCTTCTAGGTGTTACAGTAGAAGGAAATCCTGTTACAATCAGACAGCTAAGTAATTACGAAGATATTTGTCAACAGTGTTTAGGTGTGATTCCACCTCGAAGTAAGATAAGAGGTGCAACAGTTAAGTTGACATGGCTTCGCAATATGTTTGCAGATGAGCCATCATCGGATGCTTCAGATGTAGAAATTGAATATCATGCGAGAGCGGTTATTCTACATTTGATATCTTGTCGTCTATTTCCCGATCATTCTAAAGGACGACTAAACCTTTTTTGGTTATTATTTTTGCGAAATTTGGATGAGTGTGCATGATATTCTTGGGGCAGTGCTATATTGGCAACATTATATAATGAGTTAACAAATGCTGCACTCATGAAATCCAAATCGATAGCTGGTTGTCTCTCGCTTTTACAGGTATAATATGCATAGATATATTTGTTATAACTCACTCATCTGTAATATTTAACTCTATTGTATTTAAATTTTTTGCAGCTTTAGGCATGGACACATCTTCACATTGGCCGTCCAAATGTGACTACATCTATGCAGATCGATAGAACATTGCCTTATAGTGCAAGGTAGTTAATTTCCAACTACATTTACATGTGTGTATTTTTGTACTAATAAAACTCTAATTGTATAACTATTGATATAGATGGTTTGGTTCAAGAAGTTGGGTTGAGTCTCCAAAGCAAGTGGCCACTTTCTATCGCGACCAGCTCGACATGTTAACAGATGAAGCTGTTATATGGAATCCGTACATACAGGATGTGCTAGTCGATCTTCCGCAGATATGTCTAAGTGGGATGCATAGTTGGCTTTGTAAGACACCTATCATATGCATGTGAAATGTAGAAATGTATAATCCTGATCGAGTGATGCGACAGTTTGGTCTTCATCAACACATACCTGATCCATGCGAACCAAAGCTAGATTTGGAGTTTGCTATCGTCCAGTGGAACGATAGACATAACCGTATCGTACACCAATAGTTTCCTACCATTCCTATTTCGTGATACATGACTTGGTACTGGTCGATTACTCGAAGATTCATTGTTGCAGATCGGACTTCTCACGAACGAGCATACACCGCTCGTGCACCGCTTGAGCGAGACGTGGTAAATCTTCACATTACCGTGATATTTTAAGTTCGTTCAGTTAAATTATGTTTCTAATTTTGAATAAATAACTGCAACTTGTAGGTCGATGTACTAGAGACGGTAGAAAGAGGGTTGGACGATATCAGACATGGTAGAGTACCCGAACGAGAAGTCCAACCACGGTGTCTTGATTTGAAGAAACTTATTGACACACTACTTTTTAGAAATCGATTAACACGGCCAAGCTCTTCCGAACAAGCTATGCGGACTAGAGAGCGAAGAACTAAAAGAAGGCAAGATACACACCAATCGCAACCCGCTGGACCTTCTCAACCCCCACCTACTCAAGACGATCCGACTCAACCATGAGTACTCCTATTTTTAGTTTACTATTAGTTCGCTTTTGTAATCTAACTATAACTTCTACTTTATAATTAGAATGTAATCGAATTTTAATTATGTTATGCTAGAATTTATTTAATGGTAGTTTTATTTGTTGGCTTCCATATTGATAAACGTTTGCTATCATTTAATATTGTGCATTTGAATTTCGATTTTGTGTATTTGAATTTGAATTGCTTAATATAGTTTGCTGTCCACGTTTGGACAGAAAGATTTGCACTGGCGCATTTCGCAGATGCGCCAGTGCAAATTTGTAGGGGAGCATTTCTGAAATGCGCCCCGTTATATTTTTTAAAAAAACAAGGCCAGCTCATCGCTGAGCTGGCCAAAACTAGCCTATATCTGCAAATAGTTTTGAAACCGGCCTATTGATGCAAATGGTTTTGAAAATCGGTCTCTTTTGAAAATTTGTCCTTTGGCAAATTGTATATGTTTAACTCGTTCGAAAAATATAATCTGCACAAATATTTAACCATATTTTTGCGTTGAAATGATATGCAGTTAGTTTTAATTTTTCTTTCTAAATTGCGACGTCTAATATTTTGTTACTTCGAATTTTTAATTCTATTATTAATTACAAAAGAATGAATTTAATATTTTATTAGTTTTAATTTTATTTCTGTTCTTAATTAATAAAAAAACGACTTTGAAAAAAAAGTTTATTTGTTAAATTCTATTTTTAAGTGATATTAAGATTTCGATAATGTCCGTAGAGGGGCGTTTTGAATTGGTAAAAAAATTTAACTGTTAGATTCTATTTTTAAGTGATATTAATATTTAATAATATTTATAAGGGGCATTTTTGATAGTTCACGTTGATACCAAAAAAGTGTGACACCAAAGTTATTACAACTATTATTAAAGATTTGAAAATATGATATGCACAAATATTTAAACATATTTTTACGTTGGAATGATATACAATTAGTTTTAATTTTTCTTTCTAAATTGCAACATTTGATTTTTGTTAGTTTGAATTTTTGTTTCTGTTATTAATTACTAAATAATGATTTAATATTTTATTAGTTTTAACTTTTATTTTTGTTATTAATTAATAAAAAATGACTTTGAAAAAAAAGTTTATTTGTTAGATCCTAATTTTAAGTGATATTAAGACTTCGATATCCGTAGAGGGGCATTTTGAATTGGTAAATGAAACTTATCTATTAGATCCTAATTTTAAGTGATATTAAGACTTCGATATTCGTAGAGGGGCATTTTGAATTGGTAAATGAAACTTATCTATTAGATCCTATTTTTAAGTAATGTTAATATTTAATAATATTTGTAAGGGGTATTTTTGGTAGTTCACGTTAATATCAAAAAAGTGTGACACCAAAGTTATTACAATTATTATTAAAGATTTGAAAATATGATATGCACAAATATTTAACCATATTTTTACGTTGAAATGATATACAGTTAGTTTTAATTTTTCTTTCTAAACTGCAACATTTGATTTTTATTAGTTTGAATTTTTGTTTATGTTATTAATTACTAAATAATGAATTTAATTTTTTTATTAGTTTTAACTTTTATTTCTGTTATTAATTAATGAAAAACACTTTAAAACTAAGTTTATTTGTTAGATCCTAATTTTAAGTGATATTAAGATTTCAATATCCGTGGAGGAGCGTTTTGAATTGGTAGATGAAACTTATCTAATAGATCCAATTTTTAAGTGATGTTAATATTTAATAATATTTGTAAGGGGTATTTTTGGTAGTTCACATTGATACAAAAAAGTGTGACACCAAAGTTATTACAACTATTATTAAAGATAATTCACTAAAACATCAAAAATTTGAGTTTATTTTGAATAGGTTGGAATTTGTAAAAGTCCTTTTGCTATATTATCCAGTCTTCACGTTTTGCATGGTATTTGCTGTGATATTGGTCGATTTAATGTTAGTGGGTCCCATTGTATGAAATAAAATATAGCAAATTACCATTATAGAATAACCGAAAAACAAAACAAAACAAAACAAAACAACCGAGTTTGTATCATAGTCGTTTTAACGTGACTAAGGTTAGCGAACGTCATTTACATCAAATGTTCTACCTTTTTTTATATTCTGAAACAAATCATATTTTGTTTAAAAAAGTTCAAAGGTTTTGTACTGATAAGTTTATTTTACGTTTAAGAAGATTTGATGAATATCTAAATCTTTGATTCATAATAGATTGAATTTTGACTTTATAATAGGGTTTCAAAAGTAGTCTCTATTTCCAAAATTATTTAGTTGAAAAATAACTAATGTAATCATCCATTAATTGTAATTCACGACAAGGACCTATTCTCAAAATGTTATACCACAAACATTATCTGGAGGTCATTTTTTCGTCTCTCGAAAAATTGTTAGGTGGTGTACAAAAAAATTTGCCCTCCAGAGAAAAAATAAATAAATTCGCAACTACCCTTCTTTTCAGTGATCAATCACCGATTTTTCACCGTGTTTTCGAAAAAACCTTATCGAATATGATTTACGGTGAACCATCATTAATTTTTTTGGTATTTCGATGGGTGGTTGTCGATTTTTGCTTTGTACGGGAGGCAAAATTATAACCACTTTTTGGTGATGTGACGACCCATATTTTACGTATCGGAAGATCGTAATTTTTTTTTTCATTTTCATTGAAGGTCGTATGACTTTATAACTGGTAAATGTCTACTAGGGATATTTTCTACCCTTAAACCTTTTATTGAACAATTTTGACCCATAAAATTTTGTAAAGTCTATAACTTTTGATACTGCTGAATTAGGCCTTGAAACCACTCCTATTAGATCGGCATGATGGTTTCTCTTTTCGTAGAGTGGTCATAATAGAAAATCGGACTTACCGTTTAGGAGATATGGTTGTTTTAAGTTTAGACTACTGCTATCCATATTAGTGGGTGATATATTGAGCCCAAACTTAAGCCCACTAACCCATTTCGGGATTTGTTCCTAATTAGGGACAATGGGACAGAGCTAAATCATTTTCCCACTTCCCAGAACAAGTGTAAACCTTTATTAATCCGTTTTCCATCAAAAAGCTCCAGTTTTTCATACTTCTGTTAGCCTAAAAATATTATTAAGGGATGATCAGCAAGAGGAATTAGTTTATTGTTGTTTGGGTTGTTTTGGAATCCATGCTACTACTGTTCATCTCAGATTGGAGCAATAATTGGGTAAATTTGGTGCTAGATGAGTGATATTCCTTCCCTCGCTATACTATGTGGTAGATTTGGTCAAACTATGATTTTTAAAGTGGTTTTCGAAATTTAATAATTTTAGAACTTAGATCTAATGATAACAACACCTTAAAACCATATATAAAAAATAGACTTGAATTTTGATATGAATTACACCATTCATCAATCATAATTATTATTTCTAGAAGACTAGATCTTGAATGATTTATGTTTGTAATTTGTGTTGGGATGAATTGTATGTGCTGTTTGGATGATATGGATGTTTGATTGTCGTATGAATTGTTTTGACATGTTTGAAAGTTGTATTGTGTAGTTAGGATATAGATATGTCATTTGGTCTAAATAACACCAAAAAGTGCTTGAAACACGATGAAATTTGGATATGATGTTCTTGAAGTTTTAGAGGGTCCAAACAACAATTTTGAAGTGATTTGGAGTCAATCTCATAGCCTAAAAAGTGGTCGTCGAAAGTGGTCGGTGGTGACCATGCTTCCAGTCACAGAAGCGTTTGCTTTGGGTTTTTAGGGATGAGGCTTCAGGTAGGGGCTGAAAAATCAAATCAGCAGGAGAATTTGGACTTAGGAAAATTTTGAAGAGGAAAAGCGGTCGGTACCAGGAAAACTTCGACTCAAGAGGGCCAAAGACTTCGAGGTTTTTGATGGTTTGCTTCGAGTTGAGCTTTGAGTGACATAGGGAGCTAAGTTTAGGACTTAGTCAAATTTTTAAGGGGAAAAAGTAATCGGGGCCGATTACTTTCTGCTTGATGGTTTTAGTGTATTTGCTTTAGGTTTGGGCTAGGGCAACTTCGGGGCAACTTGGAGTAAGGCAGGAAAGTGGAAACTTCAGCTTTTGTGAAGCTTTAGAGTCGGCCTAAGTGGTCGAGGCCAATCACTTATGTTCAGTATCGATCACTCCAATTGTGGTCAAGGGGGTCGAGTCTCAAAGGATGTGCACATGATTTTCCAATATTCGTGTACATGTGTTCATCCGATCGTTCGATGTTTGTTTTCGATGGTTACTACGCAATAAAGATTGATGATTAAACAACGAGGCCAATGTTGGAACTGAACCAGCCCGCAGTGAAAGTTATGGATGAATTTAAAAAAAATCTGTTATTGGATCTTTATTGGGCCTATAAAGTCTAATTTATTTAGAATGTTTCTAAATATTATTTAATAAAATCTTTTTTTTAAATAAAGGATATGCAACCTGGATCACACAACCGTACATGCATATAATAATATAAATATCTGATTAACAATCCTATTCGGTACCTAAAATGGTTCTAGCATTCATAATCATCCCAGAGCACGATACATAACATAGTTTCACCATCATAGCAAGTAGCAAATTATATGTACATCACATAGTTACAGCAAATACCAAAATAAGTAAGCATTAGAAAGCATCACCGATGAAAGTCAAGCCACAGAGCTATTGCTCCCCGTCGATTCACGTGGCTCAACACTAGGCACGAAGAAATGAATGGAGCCGAGAGATGTTCAAGTCCAAGGAGAATACATAGTTAATACCTTGCCAGCAATAGATAAATACGAATGTTCCCTATTATTGAAACATCGGTCATTACTCTCAACCTAGCATGCCCAGGTAAACGCCAAGGCTAACAAAGCTATGAGGGAGTCGGAAGCAGCAGACTAATAGAGTTAGGGGTATGCACTGGGGGCAATTATGTGGTTTGTTACATATATCTAACTTGGTAATCAATCTAGTTCGAAATAAAAGGTGTTTTTCTTTCTATTATATATTTGATATAATGTATTATATTAATTAATTTAATTAAAAATATATTTAATAGAAAATCCATAAATGGTACATTTTGTGGTAGTAGTTACAAAGTGTTGTAACCGTGAGTAATTCATCACAAAGAAAATAAATATACCATTTTAAATCTTCCTCATGAAGATGCATTGAGATTGGATATCGATGTACCTATTGAGACTAGAGTACGTAATGCTCTCCAAATGTTGGATAGTGTATTACTCATGGCTGTTGAGGGCACTAAGGGGTTACGTACTGATAGTTATTGGATAACTATGGAATGACTCACTCGATAGTTTTCTATTGGTTAATATAACCAAGGTCAAACAGAAAATGTCGATCTGACTGATTTACACAGTTCTCTCGACTTGAGAATACTGTGGATATTCAATATGAAAGCTCCGCTTTGATTATAGTCAAATCATGCCATGGCGATCCATCGGGTAACTATAGTTGGGTCGAGTGGAAGTATTGGAAGTGAAGCACTATTCAAGAGAGGATTCATCTCCTCAGTTATATGGGGTTTGTGATATCCCGGGAATTTCAAAGAAATTAAATATGATAATCTCTTTAATAAATTAATTAAATTAGCAATATTGTTATATTAAAACAATAAAAATGTATTGTATATATATATATATATGTGTGTGAATATAGATTTTAAGTGGAATATTTATTTCAATTGAAATAAATGGATGTTTAAATATATATATACATCAAAATTTGATTTTAAAATTTTATTTAAAAATTGGTTAGATCTTATATTTGGATTCAAAGAGATGATATATATATCTATTTATATATATTGGATTAAAGGTATGTATAAATGATTTTTATAAATATAGTTTGTTTTATTCCATTTCTTTTAGAAGATTTTTCATTTATATAATTAAAAATATGCATTAGTTATTAGGAAATAAATTATAAAATCTTTATTTAATAAATGTAAAAGTATTTATGCATGGAAAAAAAATAGGTGTTAACATTTAAACACTTTAAAATACATGTGTTAAGATATTAAGAGGGTTTAGTGACAAGTGTCACAATTTCATTTTTATTTTCTTTTTAAATCAAAAACCAAATTCTATATATATCTACTTCTCATTTCTTTTTCCCTTTCCTACCTCTTTCTCTAAACATTCAAGCCAGCACGTTTTCAAAACTGAAAAGAAAATTATCAAAAGCCTTAAACATTCAAACTAATTTCTCTCCAAAATTCTAAAATCTGAAACCAAAATCCAAGTTGAAACTTCCTCAAAATCTAAAACTGCAAGCTATTTTCAAACTGAAGAAATCAAAGATCAAAACAACTGCAGCAAGTTTCAAGAATCAACAAACTCAAATCTAAACAAACAATTCAAAGTGCTGGAGCTAGCTGTTTAAGTTTTCAAACATCTCAGCTCTGTTCAAATCATCTCATTTCAGATTCAAAGTTCTGTTCAACATCTCTAAACCAAGTGAGTAAATTTATTTTAAAAACAGTTTAAAATCTATGATCATAACCAGATGCTTAGGATGGATTGTGTGGGAATATGGTTGCTTATGATTATGTGTATGAATGCATGTATGTATATATATAATGTGCTGTGTATATATCTGGGTGCATGCCTGGAAAATGATGTTCATCTTTCTGTTTAAAAACTTTGGTGAGTAAACATTTGAAATTAAAAACAGTTCTTAAAACCTATGATAGTGCTTAAATGTTTGTGATTAATTGCTGTAGGATATGATTGTATATGTTTATGATGTGAATGTATGCATATATAAATATGAAATGTATATGTATATGTCTGTTTACTTCTCTGTTGTATTACAGAGTCTATCTCAACAACAAAAATTACTATCTTCCAAATGGATTGATTTTTGACCATAATGTTTAAAAGGAAAAGAACTCTAATATGTTATTGTAAATTTTAAAAATGATTATAGAAATTTATTTTAAGATTTCATTTCGAAAATTTATAAATTACAGGAAAAATCAAATAAGGTAAAAATCAAACTTGATATTTTCAACTTTTGATTATTGGATCTAATGTGTATAGGAAAATAATGAATTTAGGTGTTATAATCATGATTTTATAGTTTGGAAATATGGTGATATTCTGAGTTGATCAGAATTTGGATAGTGGTCGATTTACGACGAATGGAGGTAATGATGGTGGCGAGACCAAGGCTGGAGGTGGTTGGTGATCTGGTGGTCACGTGAAAAATAGTGAGGATTTTTAATGATGACCGTGGTGGCCAGGATGGGGCGAATTAGGGTTCGTCGACTCGATTTGGGTGTCTTGGTTGCTGAGCTTCGTGTGGCGTCGGTGGATCATCGGAGATGATCGCATGTGGAGGTTTAGAAGCAGGATGTCGAGGCGCAGCTATGGACGAGGTATCTGGGCCTCTGATCGCTTAGGGCAGTGGCACGAGTCGATTTTCAGATGGGGGTATGGGTTCCAGTTTGGTCGAGATGGTTCGTTTTCGATTCGAGAGTGATATCAACGACCTAAGTGATCGTGATTAGTGTCGAGGTCATCGTTGACTTGTTGGAAGCTGCGGCGCTGATCGATGGTGGTCGGAGCATGGTGCACGTGCACGCGTGCACTTCGGTGATGTCTGTGTGGTTTTAAGGTTGGAGAAGAAGGATTGCTCTCGGGTAAATCTCGTAGATGATGCGTGTTTGTATCGAAGCAGGGGAAGATCGTGAGAGCTCGAGTTTTGTAAAGGGTTTGGCTCGGGATTTTTGGAGTATGGCCCGGGTATTTTTTTTAGCTGAATTAGTTAAGTTTAAAGGTGAAGTTGTTAATAAGTTTTAAGAAATTTAAACAAGTTTAAATAAGCATGTTTCAAGTTGTTAAGTTATATCCAAAGTAATTAAAGTAATGTTTAATTAGATTTCAAATATATTTTAAATAGATAAGTTTAAAGGATATGATAATTATTTCAAAGATAAATAATTGTTTAATTTAATTAAACATGTTTGAAAAGCATTTTCAAAGATTTTAAGTATAATAAAAATCTAGGGTTTGAATTGTTTTAAAGTAAAATTACATTTTTAAATATATGATTGATTTTTAAATGGGTTTTAAATTAAGTAAATAATTTGAGTTTAATTAAGGATAATAAATAAGTAAATTTAATTAAAGCTTAATTACTTGTTGTAATTAAGAATAATTACTTAATAAAGTAATTAGTGGGAATAAATGTAATTAAGAAATAAATGAATTAGAGATTGAGTGATGATTAATTTATTTATTAATTAATGTAATTAATTTTAGAAAGATAATCACTTATGTTTTTATTAAGTGTAATTATTTAGTGAGGTAATTAATAGATAATTATTCAATGTAATTAATTAAAATGGATAATTACTTATAGAAGTAATTAAATGGAAGTGATTAAGAGTTAATCATTTGATGTTATTAATTAAAGGATTAATTAATATAATTGATTTGAAGTTAATTAATTAAAGAGTAATTAATTAATTGAAGAGTTAAGGTTAATTTATAATGTGATTAATGTCTTGTTAAGGTAATTAATTAAAAGAGAGTAATTAATTAAGGTAAGTAATTAAAAGATGGTTAATTACTGTTTATAATTAATTAAGGTTAATTAAGGAATGTAGTTAATTAAAGATTAATTATTTAATTAACTAGAAGGTAATTAATTAATGAAGTAATTAGAGGATTATTAATTAATCAAGGTTGATTAATAAAAGCAATTAATTTAAGTATGATTAATTAATTGTAATTAATTAAGGATTAATATAATTAATTATAGTTAATTAATTAATGAAGGTTCATTAATTATTGTAATTAATGATAGTAATTAAAGGTTAATTACTGTATATGGTTAAGGATAATTACTTGATGTAATTAAAGATAATTAATCAAAGGAGATTAATTAAGGAAGATCATTTAGATGTTTAATTAATTAATTTGTAATTAATTGATGATAGTGAGCAGGATTAAGATAATCCAAGTAATTAAAGGATAGTAATTAATTTAATTAAAGGTTAATTAAATTGATTAGAGTAAATCAATTCTGTTTAGATAATTGATTAATACTGGATGTTTGATATTGGGTGATTGGTTGATATTGGATGATTTGTATGTCTCTGATATATATATGATATATGCTGCTTTGTGAGATGAATGTTGATATGAATTATCTATTGTGATAATGTTATTTATCTATCTGTTTATATCATTCAGAATATAAGTTTAAATGTTTAAACATTTAAACAACTTGGCCTTAAAAGATACGTTTTGGATTTCGATGAGACCGGGATCGGGTTTCCGTATACCGGTATTCCAGGTCTGGAGACCCGAATACCACATCGATCCAAATTTACGATAGGTCGTGAATCTCAAGTGAAGATGAAGATTCAGAGTGTAAGGGTTATTGTCGTTAACTCTGAGGGTGATTCCAAAACGAGTGTAACGAGATAATGCCTTCGGTTTCGTTCGAACCCGGAACGAACTTATATAGATTGAATGCTTTCAGCACATCGTCAGGCGGACGATGAGCATTCTAAGTGATATGTTCTGATTAAAGGTAATCGTAACCTCAAGCCTCATCAACCGGGAATGGCTAAAACAGGGGAGGTGCAGCAAGGTTTCGTAGGTAGCACCCACTGAGAGCAAGATAGATCCCTGTCTAGAGGTCCCTTTTCTTTTATTCGGCTTAGTGTGTGGTTGGTCGCGCCAACTACGGGATTATCTTGTTCGGGATTATCCAGTAAGGGATGGTTCCGGCTTTGTGTTGCAGGGGAGCGGGCGTACTCCTCGGTACGGTGATCTAGGCCACGTACTGTGACGGGCGGTACCCCAGTAGCCCTGCCATTGTATGGAATCCAAACTCCAATAAGTGCCGTACGTATTAGTTGTGCCCAACTATGTTGGAATGTGAGATGTAAGCATTTCAGCTATTTCTGTATTTTACTTGAAAACCCTAGACCCTATTATAATACAATCGGATTTCCTATCAAATGTTTTAGTTAGCGTAAGGTAAAAACTTACCCATGTTTATTTGTGGGAAGTCTTACGTGATACTTTTGTTTTCAAAGGTTTTCAAAGTTAAGCAATCTAACCGTTTACTCACACCAGACCCATGTCTGACCCAAGTGTTTATTTTCTGTTTTATTAAACTCTTGGGTACTCAAATTTTTACGAGTAGCCAAGGGATTCAGGTTAGTTTTGACGAATCTATGGAGGAGATATGGAGCAGGAGGCTTCAGCATTCGTAGATAGATAGTATTCCGCTGTGTTGGTTGATCTGAGTCTTTTGTTTGAATTGTATCTTGAGTTGTATAATAGACAGAAATTATAACTGTCTATTTTGTTGTATAAGTTGTGTAACTCTGATTATGTAAAGACTATGTAATAGTTATGTGATATATTATATTTTGTTTCGTTCCGCTGTGAGATTCTGATATTGTTTAGTTCTTTCTTTCTCTTCTTTTCTCTTTTCTATCCCTTTCTTTCTTATTAGCGATACGACTTTCTGTGGAGAGAAAGTCGTGGTCGTTACAGTGGTATCAGAGCAGTAGGTTGATTGAATACCTAGGCTCTGAAGTGGTGTCTATCTTGAGAGCGCGTAATTGTTAGTTATATAAAAATGGTTTTATATTGTGTTAATTGATCGGTTGAGTGGTATATGGATTCTGGTCAATACGAGTAGCTAACGTTATTGATAGGGATCTCTAAACACTTGAACCAGGCCAACAGACACAATATTGTTTTAAAGAGGTAGATGAAATAATTTTACCCAGAAATAATTTCTATATATAAAAAAAAATCATTTTAAATATATATATTTATGTATTTCTACCTATTTATTGGGTTACCTGTTCGGGTTTTCCAATATAAGTTATAAAGGTAGATAAGGTGGTAGTGTGTGTAACACAATTACCAATAGTTGGAGTTTGAATGTTTGAGGTTGGAAGTATATATCGAGACTGTAAACCCAATATCGTCTCGAGTAAGTTGGTAGTATGGAGTAAGGATGTCTCGGATCTTTGAAGAAAATCCTTTTCAAGATTCGGAGTCCATTATTGGAATGTAAAATTGGTTGAGCTCGGGTGAGCAAATTTTCTAGAGTTGAATCTATCAGTTGTGCAGAAGTAAGTGATGGTAGCTTGGCGACTTCAGGAAGGAGCAGTTGTGTGATAAGACGCAGTATCTATGGATGTTTCCGAAGGAGATTTTCTTTTTGGAACAAGATTAAGAAGGTATTGGAGGAACAGTTGATGTCTACCACAGGAAAGACTCGACTGTATAGGAATTCTCTGATATCAAGTAAGAGAGTTTTGTCTATTTTGAAGTATGGGACTAAGGTCGATTAGTTGTTCTTCGGACATGGTCTCATTGTTCCCTTAAGAAGAGTAAGTTATTGGCGATTGGTTTGGAGCCCGAGTTTCTTTTGGATGTCTGCCATCTCGGAGATTCATTGAGAGGTTTGTTGATGGTTTTAGTTTTGAGAAGTCTTTGGATTAGAAGTTCTTGGTTAGCTGTGATAGCAGTGCAGCTCGGAGTGTTCGGTGTGCTGTCGAGATAGAGTTTGGAAGCAGCAGTGTGGTCCGTTTCTTCGATGGTCCCGGAATCTTTGTGGTTCTTTTATCAGCAGTCCGAGTAGATAGTGAAGTTTTTCTTGAAGGGTTAACCTTGTTCGGAAAAGTTTAAGGCTGTTTTAATTAGTAAAGAGAGAACAGTTTCTTTGGAATCCGAACTAGGTAGGATCGCAAAAGTGAATTGCGATTATTTTGAGAGTTCATCTTGAGTAATCTTTTGTATGAAATTGAGACATCTCAAGAGGAAGTAAAAGTTATCGAAGAGGTCAAAGATTTAGTTTATATCGATTTGGTTCCTAGAGAAGGATTTGGTGAAGTATCTTAGAATTTTATGGAGTATCTGTGTTTTCTCTTCTGCTTCTAGTTTCGAGTTTCCTCTAGCCAAGGATAGCTGAAGACAGTACCCTTGACCGAGGACTCGTCTATTCTTTGAGAAGTTGGTTATGTCATTAAGATAACCAATATTTCCGCTTGTTTGTGGATCTTGTTTGTGCTCGAGTTCATCGACATTCTCATCTATTTCAAAATCAGAGTTGTGCAGCGGAAGCAAAGGTAGTAGCTGTGCAAGAAAGGAAGTAACCTCAGATTTCTACAAGAAGTTTATGTGAATTTCTAAGTGTGTATAGAATTTTCTGGAATCTGGAAGAAGGAAGTTTAGTCTTCTATTGCTTGTGGAGTAGAGTTTGTGGATTTCAGTAGATTTTGGAATATCATCTTGTTGATAGGATCTGGAAATCATTTTGTTCTTGGTCCAGTTGTTTCAAGAAGCATCAGCAAAGGTTAAGTTGATCAAGAAGAGGATGAAAGCAGCGCAGGATCGTCAAAAGAAGTATGCAGACAAAAGACGAAGACAATTGGAATTCGAGATTGAAGATATGGTCTTTGTTAAAATTTCCCCGATAAAAGGAACTATTAGATTTGGGAAGACGGGAAAACTCGCTCCAAGATATATTGGTCCATTCCGAGTGCTGGAGAGAATTGGTACCGTGGCATATAGGATTGAATTACCAGATCGGATGGCTGGAATTCATAATGTATTTCACGTATCTCATTGAGAAAGTACGTGCATGATCCATCCCTTATTGTGGAGCCAGCAGTGCAGGAAGATTTAGAGATCGAGCCGGACTTATCTGTTGTAAAGCATCCTGTTCAGATAGTCGATCAAGATGAGAGGCAACTCAGAAACAAAGTGGTGAAGCTAGTCAAGGTGCAGTGGAGCGAGGATCCCAAAGATTGTACCTGGGAGACTCTAGACAGTTTTAGGAAGGCTTATCCGGATCTGTGTCCGGATAACTAGTGATTGTTTGTTTGAGTAAATTGTCTGTTTGATTGTTGTATGGATGATATGTATGCTTAGTTTGTTGAAATGAAATAAAATTTTGGATTATCTTTTGTTTTAATTTCGGGGACGAAATTCTTTTAAGGGGGGAGGAATGTGATATCCCAGGAATTTCAAAGAAATTAAATATGATAATCTCTTTAATAAATTAATTAAATTAGCAATATTGTTATATTAAAACAATAAAAATGTATTGTATATATATATATATATATGTGTGTGAATATAGATTTTAAGTGGAATATTTATTTCAATTGAAATAAATGGATGTTTAAATATATATATACATCAAAATTTGATTTTAAAATTTTATTTAAAAATTGGTTAGATCTTATATTTGGATTCAAAGAGATGATATATATATCTATTTATATATATTGGATTAAAGGTATGTATAAATGATTTTTATAAATATAGTTTGTTTTATTCCATTTCTTTTAGAAGATTTTTCATTTATATAATTAAAAATATGCATTAGTTATTAGGAAATAAATTATAAAATCTTTATTTAATAAATGTAAAAGTATTTATGCATGGAAAAAAATAGGTGTTAACATTTAAACACTTTAAAATACATGTGTTAAGATATTAAGAGGGTTTAGTGACAAGTGTCACAATTTCATTTTTATTTTCTTTTTAAATCAAAAACCAAATTCTATATATATCTACTTCTCATTTCTTTTTCCCTTTCCTACCTCTTTCTCTAAACATTCAAGCCAGCACGTTTTCAAAACTGAAAAGAAAATTATCAAAAGCCTTAAACATTCAAACTAATTTCTCTCCAAAATTCTAAAATCTGAAACCAAAATCCAAGTTGAAACTTCCTCAAAATCTAAAACTGCAAGCTATTTTCAAACTGAAGAAATCAAAGATCAAAACAACTACAGCAAGTTTCAAGAATCAACAAACTCAAATCTAAACAAACAATTCAAAGTGCTGGAGCTAGCTGTTTAAGTTTTCAAACATCTCAGCTCTGTTCAAATCATCTCATTTCAGATTCAAAGTTCTGTTCAACATCTCTAAACCAAGTGAGTAAATTTATTTTAAAAACAGTTTAAAATCTATGATCATAACCAGATGCTTAGGATGGATTGTGTGGGAATATGGTTGCTTATGATTATGTGTATGAATGCATGTATGTATATATATAATGTGCTGTGTATATATCTGGGTGCATGCCTGGAAAATGATGTTCATCTTTCTGTTTAAAAACTTTGGTGAGTAAACATTTGAAATTAAAAACAGTTCTTAAAACCTATGATAGTGCTTAAATGTTTGTGATTAATTGCTGTAGGATATGATTGTATATGTTTATGATGTGAATGTATGCATATATAAATATGAAATGTATATGTATATGTCTGTTTACTTCTCTGTTGTATTACAGAGTCTATCTCAACAACAAAAATTACTATCTTCCAAATGGATTGATTTTTGACCATAATGTTTAAAAGGAAAAGAACTCTAATATGTTATTGTAAATTTTAAAAATGATTATAGAAATTTATTTTAAGATTTCATTTCGAAAATTTATAAATTACAGGAAAAATCAAATAAGGTAAAAATCAAACTTGATATTTTCAACTTTTGATTATTGGATCTAATGTGTATAGAAAAATAATGAATTTAGGTGTTATAATCATGATTTTATAGTTTGGAAATATGGTGATATTCTGAGTTGATCAGAATTTGGATAGTGGTCGATTTACGACGAATGGAGGTAATGATGGTGGCGAGACCAAGGCTGGAGGTGGTTGGTGATCTGGTGGTCACGTGAAAAATAGTGAGGATTTTTAATGATGACCGTGGTGGCCAGGATGGGGCGAATTAGGGTTCGTCGACTCGATTTGGGTGTCTTGGTTGCTGAGCTTCGTGTGGTGTCGGTGGATCATCGGAGATGATCGCATGTGGAGGTTTAGAAGCAGGATGTCGAGGCGCAGCTATGGACGAGGTATCTGGGCCTCTGATCGCTTAGGGCAGTGGCACGAGTCGATTTTCAGATGGGGGTATGGGTTCCAGTTTGGTCGAGATGGTTCGTTTTCGATTCGAGAGTGATATCAACGACCTAAGTGATCGTGATTAGTGTCGAGGTCATCGTTGACTTGTTGGAAGCTGCGGCGCTGATCGATGGTGGTCGGAGCATGGTGCACGTGCACGCGTGCACTTCGGTGATGTCTGTGTGGTTTTAAGGTTGGAGAAGAAGGATTGCTCTCGGGTAAATCTCGTAGATGATGCGTGTTTGTATCGAAGCAGGGGAAGATCGTGAGAGCTCGAGTTTTGTAAAGGGTTTGGCTCGGGATTTTTGGAGTATGGCCCGGGTATTTTTTTTAGCTGAATTAGTTAAGTTTAAAGGTGAAGTTGTTAATAAGTTTTAAGAAATTTAAACAAGTTTAAATAAGCATGTTTCAAGTTGTTAAGTTATATCCAAAGTAATTAAAGTAATGTTTAATTAGATTTCAAATATATTTTAAATAGATAAGTTTAAAGGATATGATAATTATTTCAAAGATAAATAATTGTTTAATTTAATTAAACATGTTTGAAAAGCATTTTCAAAGATTTTAAGTATAATAAAAATCTAGGGTTTGAATTGTTTTAAAGTAAAATTACATTTTTAAATATATGATTGATTTTTAAATGGGTTTTAAATTAAGTAAATAATTTGAGTTTAATTAAGGATAATAAATAAGTAAATTTAATTAAAGCCTAATTACTTGTTGTAATTAAGAATAATTACTTAATAAAGTAATTAGTGGGAATAAATGTAATTAAGAAATAAATGAATTAGAGATTGAGTGATGATTAATTTATTTATTAATTAATGTAATTAATTTTAGAAAGATAATCACTTATGTTTTTATTAAGTGTAATTATTTAGTGAGGTTATTAATAGATAATTATTCAATGTAATTAATTAAAATAGATAATTACTTATAGAAGTAATTAAATGGAAGTGATTAAGAGTTAATCATTTGATGTTATTAATTAAAGGATTAATTAATATAATTGATTTGAAGTTAATTAATTAAAGAGTAATTAATTAATTGAAGAGTTAAGGTTAATTTATAATGTGATTAATGTCTTGTTAAGGTAATTAATTAAAAGAGAGTAATTAATTAAGGTAAGTAATTAAAAGATGGTTAATTACTGTTTATAATTAATTAAGGTTAATTAAGGAATGTAGTTAATTAAAGATTAATTATTTAATTAACTAGAAGGTAATTAATTAATGAAGTAATTAGAGGATTATTAATTAATCAAGGTTGATTAATAAAAGCAATTAATTTAAGTATGATTAATTAATTGTAATTAATTAAGGATTAATATAATTAATTATAGTTAATTAATTAATGAAGGTTCATTAATTATTGTAATTAATGATAGTAATTAAAGGTTAATTACTGTATATGGTTAAGGATAATTACTTGATGTAATTAAAGATAATTAATCAAAGGAGATTAATTAAGGAAGATCATTTAGATGTTTAATTAATTAATTTGTAATTAATTGATGATAGTGAGCAGGATTAAGATAATCCAAGTAATTAAAGGATAGTAATTAATTTAATTAAAGGTTAATTAAATTGATTAGAGTAAATCAATTCTGTTTAGATAATTGATTAATACTGGATGTTTGATATTGGGTGATTGGTTGATATTGGATGATTTGTATGTCTCTGATATATATATGATATATGCTGCTTTGTGAGATGAATGTTGATATGAATTATCTATTGTGATAATGTTATTTATCTATCTGTTTATATCATTCAGAATATAAGTTTAAATGTTTAAACCTTTAAACAACTTGGCCTTAAAAGATACGTTTTGGATTTCGATGAGACCGGGATCGGGTTTCCGTATACCGGTATTCCAGGTCTGGAGACCCGAATACCACATCGATCCAAATTTACGATAGGTCGTGAATCTCAAGTGAAGATGAAGATTCAGAGTGTAAGGGTTATTGTCGTTAACTCTGAGGGTGATTCCAAAACGAGTGTAACGAGATAATGCCTTCGGTTTCGTTCGAACCCGGAACGAACTTATATAGATTGAATGCTTTCAGCACATCGTCAGGCGGACGATGAGCATTCTAAGTGATATGTTCTGATTAAAGGTAATCGTAACCTCAATCCTCATCAACCGGGAATGGCTAAAACAGGGGAGGTGCAGCAAGGTTTCGTGGGTAGCACCCACTGAGAGCAAGATAGATCCCTGTCTAGAGGTCCCTTTTCTTTTATTCGGCTTAGTGTGTGGTTGGTCGCGCCAACTACGGGATTATCTTGTTCGGGATTATCCAGTAAGGGATGGTTCCGGCTTTGTGTTGCAGGGGAGCGGGCGTACTCCTCGGTACGGTGATCTAGGCCACGTACTGTGACGGGCGGTACCCCAGTAGCCCTGCCATTGTATGGAATCCAAACTCCAATAAGTGCCGTACGTATTAGTTGTGCCCAACTATGTTGGAATGTGAGATGTAAGCATTTCAGCTATTTCTATATTTTACTTGAAAACCCTAGACCCTATTATAATACAATCGGATTTCCTATCAAATGTTTTAGTTAGCGTAAGGTAAAAACTTACCCATGTTTATTTGTGGGAAGTCTTACGTGATACTTTTGTTTTCAAAGGTTTTCAAAGTTAAGCAATCTAACCGTTTACTCACACCAGACCCATGTCTGACCCAAGTGTTTATTTTCTGTTTTATTAAACTCTTGGGTACTCAAATTTTTACGAGTAGCCAAGGGATTCAGGTTAGTTTTGACGAATCTATGGAGGAGATATGGAGCAGGAGGCTTCAGCATTCGTAGATAGATAGTATTCCGCTGTGTTGGTTGATCTGAGTCTTTTGTTTGAATTGTATCTTGAGTTGTATAATAGACAGAAATTATAACTGTCTATTTTGTTGTATAAGTTGTGTAACTCTGATTATGTAAAGACTATGTAATAGTTATGTGATATATTATATTTTGTTTCGTTCCGCTGTGAGATTCTGATATTGTTTAGTTCTTTCTTTCTCTTCTTTTGTCTTTTCTATCCCTTTCTTTCTTATTAGCGATACGACTTTCTGTGGAGAGAAAGTCGTGGTCGTTACAGGGTTAGTATCATGGTCAATTCAAAGTCAAAGTCTCTGGCCAGAGCATTTGATGAATAATAGTTGTTATTATTAAACCAATGACTTTGTATTTGGACTATAGAGTTGAATATGGACGATATTGGAATTTTGACCATTACCAAATTCCGTAAGTTCAAAGTGATATGGTTTGACGAAGAGAATTGGTGTAAATAAATGTCATAACCGGGTAACGCTTAATAAACTGAAATTGGATTTTATCGAAACTAAGTAAGCGATAAAATTGGTTATAATGTCACACCACCTGCTAAGTGAGGTGTGAATTTTAACATTTGAATAATTCGGTTTTAATTGCTGACTGAATTTGCACCCAAGAGTTACATAACCGAAATGATGAATTCTCTTTAGACCAAGCGATTTAATTATTTTATAATTGTTATATGTTAATTAAGTTAACTAATATTTATGAATCATTAATTATAAAATTTGAATATGATTTGAAATAAATATTGTTGTATATATTCATAATAGTTATAAATATATCGATTGATATGAGAAATCGATAACGAAATTAAATTGGATTCAATTACCATATTTGCTTGGGCTTAAATGAGGTATTAACCTATAGATTTGGAAAGTAATTTTCGGCTATAATTATGTGATAGGGGCGACAAAAATAAGGGCAATTAGGGCTTAAGATGGATGGTGGAAATTTGATAAGAAAAGGCAAGATATGATCCTCTTTTCTCTCTCAACCATTATAAAAGCATCTCTAACCCTAATCTAAATTAGTTTTGTTTTTAGCCATCTCCTCCTTCCTTCTCATGGTTGACCTATACATGCATACACCCCGTTATAATCTCAAATCAAATCAATAGCTATTTGATAGCAAATGGTCTGCAGTTCAAGGACTAGCAATCTGACGAATCGAAGAGGTTTCCAAAGGAAGATTACTCATTATTTCAAAGTGGACTAGAGGGCATCAGTTATAGGTAAATGTTTAGTTTAATATAAGATGCATAAGCATTGTATAATAGCTTTTTGCTCATATACATCTATATACTAATAGAGTTAGGGGTATGCCCTGGGGGCAATTATGTAATTTGTTACATATATCTAACCGGTTGACCAATCTTGTTCGAAATAAAAGGTGTTTTCTTTCTATTATATACTTGATTTAATGTGTTATATTAATTAATTCAATTAAATGTATATTTGATTGAAAATCCATAAAAGGTACATTTTGTGATAGTAGTTACAAAGTGTTGTGACCGTGAGTAATTCATCACAATGAAAAAATATACCATTTTAAATGTTCCTAGTCAAGATGCATCGAGACTGGATATCGATGTATTTGTTGAGACTAGAGTACGTAATGCTCTCCAAATGTTGGGCAGTGTATTACTCATGACTACTTAGGGCACTTAGGGGTACGTGCTAATAGTTTTGGATGACTATGGAACGACTCGTTCAATGGTTTTCTTTTGGTTAATATAACTAAGGTCAAATAGAAAATATCGATATGAATAATTTTTACAGTTCTTTCGACTTGAGAGTACTGTAAATCTTCAATATGAAAGCCCTGCTTTGATTATAGCCAAATCAAGGCAAAGCGTCCATCGAGTGACTATAGTTGGGTCGAGTGGAAGTATTGGAAGTGAAGCACTATTCAAGAGAGGATTCGTCTTCTCAGTTATATCGGTTTAGTATCACGGTCAACTAAAGTCAACCCAAAGTCAAAATCTCTATCCAGAGTAGTTCGGTTAATAATAATTGTTATTATTGAACCAAAGAATTTGTGTTTGAATATAGAGTTGAATGTGGGAAATGTTGGAATTTTGACAATTATCAAATTCAATAAGTCCAAAGTGATATAGTTTTGATGAAGTGAATTAGTGTAAATAATTGTCACAACTGGGTAACGCTTATTAAATTAAAATGAGTAAGCGATAAGTTTGGCCATATTATCACACCACCCACTAAGTGAATTGTGAACGTTAACGGTCGAATAATTTGACGTTAATCGCTAACCGAATTTACACCCAAAAGTCACACAACCGAAACGGTGAATACTCTTTAGACCAAGCGATTTAATTAGTTTATAATTGTTATAAATTAATATTTATGAAATTTGAATGTGATTTGAGAAATAAAATTGTTGCATATATTTATAAAAGTTATGAATATATTAGTCGATATGAGATATCGATAACAAAATAGGTTAAATATGATTGTACATATTTAATTTGGGATAAAGATCTCACAACCCATGAGATTTGGAGAGGATAGGCATTGGTTTGAGAGAAGTTAGAGACGACTACATCATAGGATTATGGTTTGGAGATGTATGACTAAGATCTAGTAAGAAACATACATAATTTGCTCTTTTATCCTATGCATATAAATACTAATCTCAAAATCCTAATCTAAGGCTAATATATTTTGAGCGGCCACTTTTTTTCTTCTTCTTCTTCTTCCTCATTTTAATGGCAGAAACTATCCTCTAAAACAATCTCAAAAATTCTCAAATCCAATTCAAATTAAAAGTACTAATTTGTAGTAGAAGGTCTTCAATCTCGGATTAGCAACCTAACGGATTGGGAATTGTTCTAAGAAGAGAAATCATTGTTTGACTTAAAGGCTTCATTAAGTGGTGAACTCTCATTTATTATTATTGTTTTGATATCAAGTTTATCATATGAAAGTTGATTTACATTCAAATTATCTATTTGTATTCAGATCTGTTTATTGTTTAGATTAGATGAGATTTTTGTGGGTACATGTGTTTGTTACTATTGGATTAGTTGTGTGCTTGTTGGAATATTTTTTTTATTGATTTATTGTTGAATTAAATTTCTGAAAAAAAAAGAATTTTTTAAGTTTGATTTATATATATATATATATTATGTATGTATGTGTATATATATATATATATAGACTAAATGTATATAGCTCTATAATTTGTCAATATGTATAATTATATATATGATTATATATCGGATATATTTGGTCTTAAAATTTTCTTATGATGATTTATACTTATTATGAATCATAAAATATAAAATATTTTATTAAATATGTATATGCATATTTTATTATTATTTGATGATTTTGTGTGTTGTTTATTATGTATAAAATAATTAATGGTTCAAAATTTTAGTTTTATATTTTTTAAATTTTGCTACACCATACAAGAAGATTGATGTAAAAAATTTAGATTTTTAAAACTTAATTTAATATTTTTTAAAACTAATTTACTTTCGACCTACAATCAATTATTTAATTTAAAAAATAATTTCAGTTTAGAAAATTTAAGAAATGTTTCTTAAGCCTAAAATGTATTTCAGGTACCTTTAGAAATTTCTTTAGATTTTTATAACTTAATTTAATAATTATTATAATTAATTTGTTTCAGTCTGCAATCAATTATTTAATTAAAAACATAATTTCAACTGCGAAAATTCCAGATATTTTTCTTAAGCCTAAAATATGTTTCAGGTACCTTCAGAAAAAGTTTTAAAAATTTACAACTTGATTTCATATTTTTAAGAATTAATTGATTTTAGGCTATTATCAATTATTTAATGATAAATATTATTTTAATTGAGAAAATTCCATAAATTATTTTTAAGCCCAAAATGTGTTTTCAGATTTTCTAAAATTATAAAACTTGTAATTTTTCATATAATTATTTTACATTAATTTATTATGGTAGAAACTGTTTTATTCAATGATACACACACATACATATATACGTATATGTATATATTATGTATACATATATATGTATATTCATTTACATATATTAATATCTTGTTTTTCCATATTGTACAAGCACATATTTGGACAAATTATAGTATACAAAGAATGAACTAATGTGTCCGTTGCAATGTAAATCCTAGCATTTATATACGGGCACATTATACCCTTCATGGATTATCATGTTACACATGTACACACACACACATATATATATATATATGTATATGTATATGTATGTATTAGATACATATATATGTAAATTAAATCTAATCAATCAATTGAAATTAAAGAGAGAAATGAAAGGTTCATCTCTCGATTTAATGCAATTAATGCTCTGAATAATTACTTGTTTTAGAGAAAGAAATGAAAGGTTTCCTTCCCTATATATACTTTAAATCTTATTAATGCTCGCAATTATTTACTTGTTTTAGGGAAAGAAATGAAAGGTTCCCTTCCCTATATATATTAACTCTTATTAATAAATGTTAGGTGTATTTGATACACTATACATTTAAAATTAGATTTATTTAAACTTCTCTTTAACTAATTTAAATAAAATAAATGATTTTATTTAAAACAAATTTAGAAATGTTCTAATTAAATTAGGCTTTATAGGCTCAGCTAAGATCCAATAGGATTGCAACCCCATTTTCGCTCAGAAGTTCTGAAACCATGCTAGTTGTTCTTATGACCAAGCTTTTTGAAGAGGCATATGCTCTTCGGCGACTTTTTTGTTCTTGCATCCTTAGCTTGTGTGCTTTGACAGGCTTGGTGGCGGGTGTGCTTTGTGCCGATTTTATTGGAGACCAACTGGCGGTGGGTTTACCTTCAAGATCCCATGTCTTTCTTCTGCAACTTCAATAGATCCCTGGTGATTGCTCAGCAACGGAGGTTCCTCTTTTGTTTTTGCTTTTTGTGCTTCAGCTTTTTTGGGTCGTTTCTTGATTCTGTTTCTGCTTGCTCGGTTGTTCTTTCTGTCTTGCTTTTGTGCACTTTTTTGGGCTGGTTTATAGGGTGTAAGTTTTGGATCTTTTGATTTGCACTTGCAAGTGAATGCTACCTTATGGCGATGCTTGGTGCCTCTGCTCTTGATTGTGGTGCCTGTTATGGAATATATTCGTCTAACATTTGTTGTTAGGTTTTTTTGGATTTGATTTTTGGTATCAGTTTGCTAATCTCCATAAGTTGTATTGCTGTTTTGGATCTTCAAGGCTTAGGGCTTGTATGTAATCATTTTGGTATTCGCCATGGTGCTTTTGTTTGGGAATCTGCAGGCTTGTCCCGATCAGATGCTATATGTTATAACTTGCAATTGTGGAAGTTTTTGCTTCCTTTTGGTCAGAGTATCATGTTAGTCTTTGGGTATTGTGAGTCTCCTTGTGTTTGCATTGTGCAACTAGGTGAGTGCTTATGCTGTGAGATTGTATTGCAAGTGTAAGTGTTGATAGTGAGTTTGCCATGTGCAACTTGGTTTATATAGTTGTCATATGTATGCACCCTACTTGGTGCATGAGTGAAGTTGTATGTGAGATGTTCTCTTGTATGAGTTTATATAGTGGTTGGTCCACTTAAAAAACCGTCTTCTTAGTAGTTAGACAATTGGCCTATCTCTTGGTTCTTAAATGTATTGATTACTTGTTGTAATAAAAAGTGGGTGGTCCACTTTAAAAACCGGCTGACCTTGCCAAAAAAAAAGATCCAATAGGGTTAATTCTTTTTTGAAATTCACCCATTTCTTCCCTTGCGGGCTAGCCCAGTTCCTTCAATTGTATCAGAACCCAATAGCCTATGCGGTCTAAAATAGTCATGTTAGGGCTAATTAATTAAACTTGCCCATCAAGTATGGTATCTAGAAAGGTAATGTCTAGGATTGGAATCAGGTAATGAAGTATCATGTCCTACCTGGCTACCAGCCTGGCCTTAAAGGTGAAGTGAGCCCAAAGGTTGCCTTTAATAGAAAAGGCCCAATTTGAATTGGACCCTGGGCTAATTTTCAAAATAGTTTTGAAAATTAAGTCAAGATTTTAAATTTAAAAGTTAAATTTAAAATAAAAACATGTTTAGTATAAAATGTTATAATATAACATAAATTTTCAAAATGTTTGAAAAGGTAATGAAAATTTTAAATTGTTTGAAACAATTTGAATATTAGTTTCGCAATTTAAAATTTATTAATAAGATTAATAAAATAAATGAATTAAATGAGTTAATTAATTTGTACTTATATGCATGTATTATATATGTTGATATATGTTATGTTATTTCAAAAGTGTTTAAGGTAACATAAGTATACATTTATGTATGTAAGATAAAATTTGAAATTGATATAATTTAATTAAAATTATTTAGTTAAATAAATTAATTAAAGGTGACTTAATTAAATAATATACACATGTATATGATATATGTGTTATACTATAAAGGTTATAGTATATAATAAATAATAAATATAAATGTTATATTGGTATAAAATTAATTAAAATGTTTATTAATTAATATTAATTAAATAAGATTTAATTGATATAATATTATACATAAACTATTATATAAGTAATATAAAATATAAAAGTTATATAATAATAAAACTTATGTAATATGAATGTATACTAAATGTGGAACATTAAAGAAATCGTAAATAGACTTAAAGAATAAATACATACATATTGTACGTATACTATGATTTCAGATGTGCTTGACACTTGAATCACAAGGGAATTTCATAAGTAATACATTATTCCATAAGTCGATATCACTGGATATAATATATTGAAGATTATGAATCTTCAATATTATGTTGTCCTCTACCGTATATATATTAATAAATTACTTGCATACTCCTTAGTTGTTGAGCAAACTCAAGCTAGGGATGTTATGTATAGTATTATTCAATACATAAAAAGGTATTTTTGGTGGCACACAAAAAACTACCAAAACTTACAGTAGCGTTTTAATGAACGCCGCGATAAAACCCGCAACAAAAGTCCATGATTTTTAGTTGCATTTATTTCAATGCCACTATAAATCCTTTTATTGCAGCATTTCTCAAACGCAATGATAAACCTTTCTCAAGCATTTTAAAAATGCCACTAGAAAGCTTTTTGGCACTACTAATAGAGTTTCCAACTTTATCCCTACTTTACGGTTGCGTTTACTCAACACCACTATATCTATTTCTGTAGCGTTTTCGAAACGCTACTAAAAGTTGTTGATTATTTTGCAGCATTATTTCATGCTATTGTTCCCTAATAATGGTCTATTTTGTTTCTAGTATATCAATCAACAATCTCTCACATAATCATCATATTCAAACAATTAAAAAAACATATTAAACATATAATCAAATAAAATATCCATAAACATCCCGATACAATAGTTTTTCGACAAAATGACCAAACTCGCATACAATGACCATTCGTATACAAATTTACACATCTAATACTAATAAAATTTTATACCTAACTAGTCCTAACAAAACGGTTGATTGCCCATAATTCTTTTTTGCATTCACAAGTGAAAGCTAGCACTATAAATGTCTAACCTTGCTCACTTCGAAAGTCCAATGCTTGCACAAGTGAAAGCACAACATATAGTCAAACAATTATGTCAATTCGTAGGACTTCAAATCTGATATCAAACATCTACAGCATTATACAAGTATATCATACTAAAAATAATGTCAAATTAATAACCAAAGTTATAAACGAAATGAAATAAATAAAGTCAAATCTTACAGTTATATATAAAACTTTGTTAATTTAGTTATATTATTATTATTTATAAAATTTAGTTAACTTAAACTTGGTTAATTTTATAAAACTTGGTTAATTTTATAAACTTGTTTAATTTTAATTAACTTGGCTAACTTGGTTAATTTATTATTATTATTATTATTATTATTATTATTAATAAAACCAGTTAACTTAATTATATTATTATTATTGTTGTTGTTGTTGTTCTTATTATAAACTTAGTTAATTCATCATCATTATTTATAAAAATTTGTTAAACTAGTTATATTATTATTATTTTTAAAATTCAGTTAACTTAAACTTAGTTAATTTTAACAACACTTAGTTAATTTTTATTTACTTGGTTAACTTAGTTAATTTATTATTATTATTAAAACTTGATTATATTATTATTATTATTATTATTATTATAAATTTAGTTAATTTTCATAAACTTAGTTAGTTTTTATAAACTTAGTTAATTCATCATCATCATTATTTATAAACTTTGTTAAATTAGTTATATTATTATTATTTATAAAATTTAGTTAGCTTAAACTTAGTTAATTTTATAAAACTTGTTTAATTTTAACAAAACTTAGTTAATTTTTATTAACTTGGTTAACTTAGTTAATTTATTATTATTATTATTATTATTATTATTATTGAAACTCATTTAACTTAATTATATTATTATAATTATTATAATAAACTTAGTTAATTTTTATAAACTTAGTTAATTCATCATCAGCATCATCATTATTATTTATAAAACTTTGTTAAATTAGTTATATTATTATTATTTATAAAATTTAATTTACTTAAACTTAGATAATTTTATAAAACTTGTTTAATTTTAAAAAAACTCAGTTAATTTTTATTAACTTAGTTAACTTTGTTAATTTATTATTATTATTATTAAAACTCAGTTAACTTAATCGAGCATTTTGTTAACTTGGTTACCAACCCCAATGCATCCAAATCACTGAACAACCATATCAAACCCCGACCACACATCCTATAAAAGAAACACAATCGAGTCAAGACATCTTCCATCGCAACCTCATTTACAGCAAGGATCGATTCAATAGTCGATACTATTCAAAGCTGAATATCTCAACCTATCAAAAAACCAGTACGTCATTCATAACAAATTCAAACAAACTGAATTTAATGCCAAGGTGTGAGCATCATCATATCTAGCAACACAGGAAACCAAGCAGCTCGATTCAGTTCCTCATTAGTGAATGTGCAATGTTGTTTGCAAATAATAATATCGAAATTTCATAGTTTTTGAATCAAGCACAGCAGGATTGGCACAAGTTAAACCTGTCAGATTCAATTGATAACTCAAGCATCAAATAATCGCAAGTACTCCAGATATGATCCCAAACTCTGACACAAATATCATCCAAAGAGATGCAGCACGGTATGTATCAGACCTTAGATCGGGGTGTTTCTCATTAACTAAGGTCAATGCCTTAGCTATAGAAATGTCTTTACTAATTTCTTGCCTCAACTTATCTGCCATAAAATTGAACTGGCTTAACATCTGAAGAGAAAACAAATATGAGTGAAATATAATGTATGGTATTGATACATACCTCTTTCAACATATTGTCGAATACTTCACCTACCTTAGTTACAAGTTCTTGAGGAATTTGACGGCCATCGGTACCAAAAAGAGCATAGCTGCATGCATGAATTAAAATTTAACATTAAGCATACCTATTCGCATTTAAATGAATATGATTTCTTTATGTAATAATATAGCCACTTACTTGGAAAATGTTAATGGTTTTAATTTAGCAATATGGGCACTTACTACTCCCCATCCAACATCACTCAACAAGAAGCTTCAGATTCTGCATTAACAACTTGACTGGTTATGAATGAATTGAGTGATCAAATTAGTTATAGTGCCGTTTCTGCTACCAACCAAATCAAAATGGTTTTCCTTCATCTCTAGTTATATTTTGTAATAGTGAATCATTTTCAAATAACTAATTTATCTATAATGTATATTTTGCTTTGAATGACTAAATATTGAGACTTTTTGATACGAATATGTATATTTTGTAATAGTGAATCCGAATGGTTATGATTGAACTACAACTAATTGGTATCTAGTGAATATGATAGTTAATTGGAAAAAAAATATTGAGACTTTGACGATTATTTCAATTAATATGATGTTTTCAAGTTGCTGTCATATGAATATGGATGAGACTTTAGCTTAGTAATGTTTAATTATAATGAAGCAAGGATGAGAATAGAAAATGAACAACTAATTATGGCTAATGATATTTTAAATGGCAGACAAGAAGTTATTTGGATATGTTCATGTGAAGTAAACAAAATGATAGAGTAGAAGTGTCATGTCCCATTTTTCTGTACCCTTTGAGCCGACAATAAACCATGCATGTCCAACTCAAATTAAACGAAAAGACGGAACATGAAGGGTAAAAAGAAAATAAGACAAAATAGAATCTCACACGAATGGAATAATATATAATATTGACCAAAAATCTTTACAGCGGAAAACTTAAATATGATATATCAGAGTCTAACTTAAATTCAGCTTGGACAGTTATAAACATCTGTCCTTACAATTGCAGACAAACATAAAAAAAAACTAACAACAACAGCGGATAATAGAATATGTCCATACGTAGATGTATATCTCCAGCTCTCCTCTGGATATTTCAACCATCTCCGACTAAACCTGAAACTACTTGGATCTGACCTGAGTATTGGAAATACCCAGATCTTGATAAACCAGCGTGAGAAAAACTCAATAATAAATGACAATGTCATATATCAGCCTTTAAAAAAAATCCTTTGAAAATAAAGAGTATCTCATAAGACCACGTCCACACATAAACACAGACGGGTTTTTACCTTATGATAACTAAAACACTTTTATATCAAAACATTTGATATTATTTCTAATGACATCTCTTAGAAAACATTTGCAAATAAACTTATTAATCTTAGCCGAAATGGTTACCCATATAACATTTCGGGGCTATTCATTACGCCAATACAAACAAAACCGCAGGTTCTTATTGGAGAATGGATTTCCATACAAATGACCAGGTGAAGGGACTACCTTCCGGTAGTACATCTCTAGAGGAATGTACCGAGGACCATCACAAAGGATTCTCTACCAACACAAGACCGGCCTATCTCTATAACTAGATAGTACCGAATATATCATCCCCTGGTCATCACCGACCTTTTACCGAGCATGCTCTAGCATACAAACAACATTAATTTACATCCCGAACGTCATAGCGGAAAAAATATATCTAGAAGGGAATGATCATACCCTAATTGGGAATGACCCACTTAGCCTTGTTGCATCTAACCCTGTTTCGGTCATTTCCGGTTGATGAGGCTTGAGGCAACGATTATTTTTTCACACAGCACATCTTCTTTCACTTTGAATGCCACATTGCCATTCAAAATTCACATGACCGATTTCTACAAACGTATAACTCCTGAGCTCATACATCTCAGGAAAGGGTGTTAAGCTAAGAGAAGGTGTCTTCTCCACCACCAAACAGATATACATTTATAGAGATCACTCATTGTGATTTAGAATGCAAGGTCAGACACTCATCCGTACAAGTTCGTTATGGGACCGAACGAAACCGAAGGTACTTTCCTCGGCCATTACTAGGGGAGAAGTCCTTGTGGTTCTGAGGGTTTTCATAACAAAGATACCACCGCTACAACATAGTGAATCGGGAGTTTATCCCCAATTAATCAACAAGTAGTCCCTCGTTATTATTCGTCTCAATATCTCCGTCTTCAAATATCTTCATTCTTCGAACACGTAAACTGGTTCAAAGTGGTTTTTTGGATAGAAATCACCCAAATCCGACCCCGGTTCCTTCGAATCCAATCATCGATTAAAAAATGTTAAGTTCATATACGATTATCAATCATCAATTAATTACTTTATTTTTCCATTTAATCAAATATCTTTCTTAGATATATTCTTCAATTTATTCCATTTTCTTTTCAATGAGTATATGGAATCATTAAGCCTCATTTATCAAATTATTTGTTTATTTACCTTTCTTTTTATCTTTGAATAATTTCAAATCATTTCATCTTTCACTTAGGAAAACATTCCCAAATAATCATTAAATCTTAATCAAAGATTTCTTATATTCAAGTTATAACTTTTAACTTAGGAACAATATACGCAAATCATTTATTAAATCTAAATCAAAGATTTCTTTCTAAACTTCAAATCATATTCTTGCAAATCGAAGATTTTCATAACAGAGCACTACTACCACATTAGATATGGTAAATTTCACCTCCAAGGACTAATGGCAAGTAATCCTACATCATGAAGATCTTTGTCTTCAATGATCTTTGTCTTCAATATGTTTTATTTTGAAAATTAGTTTGATGGGGTTTTCGGATAAAAATCACCCAAATCTGATCCTGGTTTTTCAGATAGGAATCACCCAAATGCGATCTCGGTTTCTTCGTACTAATCATCGATAAAAAGATGTAAAGTGGTTCACTAATATTCAAAGTATTTTTTTTCTCTTTTTTTTCTTGGAAAAACTTAAATATGATCTTTTTAGAGCATTTGGGCTTTCCTTCTGTTCCACCCCTCGTCTAATAGATAAAACGAAGGCCAGGTAAGTTCAGGGCATTGGTTGCTCCATTCCTAAAATTAGTTATACACTTTGTTTTACCGTTTAGCTCCCACAGGCGGGACAAATGTACTAGTCGTTTCCGCATACTCAATTTGTTATTATATTCAATATTCTTCACTTTTTACTTAAGTGTTACAAACAATTTCTCTTAACCATTTATTAAAACTCTTATTAAAAATTAATAATCATTTTTAAATTACTTAACTATTCTTTTAAAATCATTCACAAAATATTTTGAAAAGAATTGTTAAGTTTAAAACTACATTTTAAAAGTTATTTAAAACTGCTGCGAAAAGCGTTGCAAATAGTGTTTGAAAAAGTATAATCTTCGACTTTTATATCATTTAGAAATCCATCTTTTAAACTCAAATCTCTTTTAAAACATTTTCAAAGATTTTTAGAATTTATTTCATATTTTTAAAATATCAATTTTATAAAGAAATCCCTTTTTGGATTCCGAACCGCAAAACCGCGATGTTTTTAGAAAATTGTTTTGGACATATTTCAAAATATACAAGATGAAATATTGATTTTCTTTCTTTATTTCCTTAAACATATTTAAATGTTTATAAAACATTTCTAACTCATGTTAAAACTCTTTCCAAAAGGTTTAAGCATTCTATATACACCATTTCATTTTCAAAAGGAAAGTGATTTCCTTTGTGCTTATCAACGTGTATTAACGTGACTTGGTAAAAAAAAACTAACAATCATATCAACCAATTAATACTTGATGATCAAAGCATATATAAGCATTCATAGCAATCATAACACATCATCAAACATGTATATATATAAATATAGACGTTGAATAGAGTTTCTCACCATAAACCAAAGCGATAAACTTCCTACCAACATTCTAATAAACCAACACTTCACTAATTAATCCATACTCCATTTAAAAACTAGCAAATAACATCTTCTTCCTCCAATAGCTTGGTCAAGGCTTGAGATGGAGGTTGGCTGAAAGTATAGAGAAGAAGTGGTGGAGCTTTGAACTTGAATTCCCAAGATTTTGATCCGAAAATCTAGTTATCTTGTATCTAATTTTAGGCCCTCTATATCTCAAAATTTAGAAAAGTTTTTAACTAAAAATTTGTTGAAAATTATTTTCTCTTGAATTTGAAAAAAATAATTATTTGAATCCAAGTTTTTTTGAGGGAGATATGATAGAATGAAAAAGAGGTATTGTCGGATTGAAAAAAATGAAGCCCGAAAATGAACTTCAAAGAATTGAGTTCCAGGTATAGCAAACCTCAAAACTTAAATAAATAATCAACATAAAAGTTGTAACCACTAGAATTTCATATGATTTGAAAAAAATAATTTTGCATTTTGATTCTGTTTTGAAGAAGTTATGGCCGAGAGAAGAAGATGTAAAATATGGAGAAAAGAGAAGTTTGATTTGAAGAGAATGAACATTGATTTCTTTTGAATATTTTGTAAATATTTTGACATTATTTTTTTATAATTTTTTCTTATGGCTTAAAATCCATTAAAGAGGAGAGGAAGAAGGTGAAGAAGCTTGAGAAAAGAAGAAGAAGAAATGTGAATGAAAGTGAAGAAGGATGTGAGTATTTATAGAAAAAGAAAGAAGTGGTAAATTACCAAAATAACCTCTTACCAAATTACCAAACTAACCTCACTTCAACCTAAAGCAATCTCCACTTCTTTACTACATAACATCATCTTTCACATCCTTACTTTATGTCTTATTCACTTAAAGATAAAGTAAAGAAAAGTAATTATTTTGTTGGATTTTGATGTGATTTGGATTTGATGTTTATTTTTGACTTTTCTTCAACTTACTTACTTTTCTTAATGATATTCTAGTAGTTTCCTAATCATAATTAGTAAAAGTAAACATGTTTAGTTATTAAAATGTGTAATATATATGTTAAAACATATTAACAAAGGTGCGACAATGTTGTGGCAACTTTTAATCGACAAAACGTTGATTTTCGACAACATGTTTTCCGGTCACATTTTGACGTTAATGTTAAACTATTTATTCATATAAACCAAACTCCAAAATAAATTTTTATTATATTTAAATAATTAAAACAATCATATTTGACATATAAAATAATATAAAACAATATCCAAATCTATTTGTAAAAATACGACATCGATTTATCGATATGCGACGAAATTTGTCAACTTTTATAGAACGGGTTTTATATATTTATCAAACCATTATAAATTAAAATACTATTATTATCAAATGAGTTTGATATCGATTATATATTTTTAAAAAGAATTATTTATCCTTTAAAACAAATTTCTCGAATATTTATCCTACTTTATTGGAATCCGACATTTACCAATTTTACAATGGAAATCCAAAATCTTTATTCAATATCAAAATTAAGTTTACCATTCTTATTAATCATATAAAACATTATTGTTTAAGTTGAAAATTCTATATTTGAATATTTAAATAAATTAAATATTCCATTTTTAAAATGGTAAAATTACGGGTCGTTACATTCTCCCCTACTTAAAAGAATTTTGTCCCCGAAATTTCCCTGAACTTAAACCCACAATTTTGTTTTACCTAAATCATTATTTTACAGACTTAAACCCATACGATGTACCCGAATCATCCGTATAAAATATCCGATTTGATCTTCTATTCGAATTCACAACTTTATTTCCGAACTAGTATCGATCCCCCGATCCTCTAGTGCGGAAGCTTCTAGATCAAATACACTTGCTTTCCTTTCATAGCTCTCAACTATGATAGAAAACTCAAGTAACTAACCACAAAACATCATCAATGTTCGCCGTCAAGAAATCAAGTGATAAATTCATTTCCGGATCGGTGTAAACACCTCAAAGTTCCGTACTCGGATATTAGATCAAAATTTGTGTGATGAAATGATTTACATATAAATTACGTATTTATTCCTATTGGTTTTTCTCAGTTATACCAAATTCTCATTTTTCACATCCTTTATTTTTCACATTCATTTTTTTAGTATATTTTCTTTAATACTAATATTGCTTATGAATCATTTCGTAAAACTATTACTTAAGTTTATTATATCTTATGAACACAACTATGTAAATCCATCACTTTTAAAAACATAATCCAAATCCTTAATTAATGCTAGAATTCATTAATAAAACATTTTCCAGGTTATAATTACATTTTAAAGAGTCATGATTTTACTTAAGTGTATAAATAGTTCATGACTTAAATCTATTTATGTATAATACCCTTTTACATCTTTACTACTAATAATGAAAACTCCCTCGACTGATTTCAACCGCGTCTTTTTGAATTACCGAAAATACCCTCTGTGTCAAATTTATCCTAGGAAACCCTAAATTATTATCCGATTCACACTCCGTCCTCTCATAGAGATAACAGAGGAAACGTCACTGCAAATTGGACTGGAAGAATTCATAGGTTCCAACAAGTACGGCGGATTCAAATTGAAATATTTGTTGCCAGCGCAGCCAAGTAATGAAGTAATATAAATATCGTTGTTATAAACGTAAATGGCCACCAAAGTTGAAAATTTGCAGTGGCATAGTTAAATGTTGTACTATCTAATTGCTTCCAAGTATTAGAAATGAAATACTGCGAAAGTTCCTTTATATTTTTTTAACTTTAAGGTGGCGTGCAACTAAAAATGTTGTTGCCTTTTTACTCGTCCTAATAGTATATATACACATCCCAAATTCCCGTTCGATTTTATATCCGAGTGAATTACAGTTTGTTGTAGGTTGCTATCATTTCAAATTCATAATTACAAAAATTTATTTTCCGATTTAATGCTATTATAAATTTCTCCACTTTTAAATCCTTTTTATTTATAATCACATTTATAAATTATACTTATCCAATTTCATTCACTCAAAACATTTCACAATTGTTTATATTTTACCAAAAGTTTTCATAAATTCCTTAGCTCCGAGTTTGGTGTGATTCAGAAATTTTCGACTGTCCAAAATCGTCGAGAATCCCGCTTTATCTTATCAATTAGCAATTCTAAATTTATATTTGGTTTAAAAACTTTAATAAATATTACTAATCAATTTATCAATTAATGATTCACATTATCTTTTTAACTTAAGAAAATTATATAGATCGAGTAACTCCAAAATAATACCAAGGAACTGGGTACTACCAATAGTATTATATATCCTCTTAACAAGAAGAGTAATGCTTAAGAGAAGTGTTTACCATCTGAACACTTCTCCTTCCCATTTTTAGTTTATTTTTGAGCCATTCGAGTTAGTTATCTTAAAATATCTCTTTCTAAAATCCTTTAGAGATTACTTTTGTTTCAAAAACCTATTTTATAAATTCTTTTATATTAATTAACTTCATTTAGATTACCATAATTCTTTTAAATTACTCGAATTTAAATTCTCATTCCTTTTACATTTAACTTTTACATAATCATTTTCTATTTGTTGAATACATTTTTATCTTATATGTTCATTTCTTATATAAATCTTATTATCAAACACCTTATACTCAAACTGTGAAATTATAATCACAAGTTGTTCATATTTAAATTTCACTAATCTTGATTTCTATCTATATAACTTTTCAAAATATATATTTTGTAATCAAAATATAATCCAAGGTAAAATTTTTCATCTACAAATTTTTCAAAACAAAACCTTTATATATAACATTAACAAATACGCGCTCATATATAATACTCTCAACTTATTCTAAGGTGTTACTAACCCTATCTATAATGAGTTACTCATCCTAGGATATTACCAATCCTATCTCTGATGAGTCTTACCCCTATCAAGCTTTGGTGTTCGCTCAACCAAAAGCTCTGATACCAAATGTCATGTCCCGTTTTTCCATATCCTTTAAGCCGACAATAAAACACACATGTCCACTCAAATTGAATGAAAAGACGGAACACGAAGGGCAAAAAGAAAATAAGACAGAACAGAATCTTACACGAATGGAATAATATATAATATTGAACATATATCTTTACAGCAGAAAACTTAAATATGATATATCAAAGTCTAACCTAAATTCAGCTTGGATAGTTATAAACATCTGTACTTACAATTGCTGACAAACATTAAACAAAAACAAACAACAACAGCGGATAATAGAATATGTCCATACGTAGATGAATATCTCCAGCTCTCCTCTGGAAACTTCAACCGTCTTCGACTAAACCTGAAACTACTCGGATCTGAACCGAGTATTGAAAAACCTGGATCAGGCTTGATAAACCAGTGTGAGAAAAACTCAATAATAAATGACAGTGTCATATATCAGCCTTTAAAAAAAATCCTTTGAAAATAAAGAGTATCTCATAAGACTACGTCCACATATAAACACAGACGGGTTTTTACCTTATGATAACTAAAACACTTTTATATCAAAAAATTTGATATTATTTCTAATGACATCTCTTTGAATACATTTGCAAATAAACTTATTAATAATAGTCAAAATGGTTACCCATATAGCATTTTCGGGCTATTCATTACGCCAATACAAACAAAACCGTAGGTTCTTGTTGAAGAATGGATTTCCATATAAATGACCAGGTGAAGGGACTACCTTCCGGCAGTACATCTCTAGAGGAATGTACCGAGGACCATCACAAAGGATCCTCTACCAACACAAGACCGACTTATCTCTATAACTAGATAGTACCGAATATATCATCCCCCGGTCATTACCGACCTTTAACCGAGCGCGCTCTAGCATACAAACCACATTAATTTACATCCCGAACGTCATAGCGGAAAGAAATATATCTAGAAGAGGATGATCATACCCTAATTGGGAATGACCCACTTAGCCTTGCTGCATCTAACCCTGTTTCAGTCATTTCCAGTTGATGAGGCTTGAGCCAACGATTACTTTTTCACACAGCACATCTTCTTTCACTTTGAATGCCACATTGCCATTCCATATTCACATGACTGATTTCTATAAATGTATAACTCCTAAGCTCATACGTCTCAGGAAAGGGTGTTAAGATAAGAGAAGGTGTCTTCTCCGCCACCAAATAGATATACATTTATAGAGATCACTCATTGTGATTTAGAATGCAAGGTCAGACACTCATCCATACAAGTTCATTCTAGGACTGAACGAAACCGAAGGTACTTTCCTCGGCCATTAGTAGGCGAGAAGTCCATGTGGTTTTTAGGTTTTTCATAACAAAGATACCACCGCTACAATATAGTGAATCGGGAGTTTATCCCCAATTAATCAACAAGTAGTCCCTCATTATTATTCGTCTCAATATCTCCGTCTTCAAATATCTTCATTCTTCGAACACATAAACTGGTTCGAAGTGGTTTTTTGGATAGGAATCACCCAAATCCGACTCCGGTTCCTTCGAATCCAATCATCGATTAAAAAATGTTAAGTTCATATACAATTACCAATCATCAATCAATTACTTTAATTTTCCATTTAATCAAATATCTTTCTTAGAAATATTCTTTTCAATTTATTCCATTTTCTTTTCAATGAGTATATGAAATCATTAAGCCTCATTTATCAAATTATTTGGTTTATTTACCTTTCTTTTTATCTTTAAATAATTTCAAATCATTTAATCTTTTACTTAAGAAAACATTCCCAAATCATCCATTAAATCATAATCAAATATTTCTTATATTCAGTTTATAACTTTTAACTTAGGGACAATATTAACAAAGCATTCATTAAATCTAAATCAAAGATTTCTTTCTTAACTTCGAATCATATTCTTGCAAATCAAAGATTTTCATAACAGAGCACTACTGCCGCCTTAGATATTGTAAATTTCACCTCCAGGGACTAATAACAAGTAATCCTACATCATGAAGACCTTTGTCTTCAATGATCTTTGTCTTCAATATGTTTTATTTCGAAAATTAGTTTGAAGGGTTTTTCGAATAGGAATCACCCAAATCCGATACCGGTTTTGCAGATAGGAATCACCCAAATCCGATCTCGGTTTCTTTGTACTAATCATTGATAAAAAGATGTAAAGTGGTTAATTAATATTCAAAGAATTTTTTCTCTTTTTTTCTTGGAAAAACTTAAATATGATCTATTTAGAGCATCCGGGCTTTCCTTTCGATCTGTTCCACCCCTCGTCTAATAGATAAAATGAAGGCCAGGTAAGTTCAGGGCATTGGTTGCTCCATTCCTAACCTTAGTAATACACCTTGTTTTACCATTTAGCTCACACATGCGGGACAAATGTACTAGTCGTTTTCGCATACTCAATTTGTTATTATATTCAATATTCTTCACTTTTTACTTAAGTGTTACAAACAATTTCTCTTAACCATTTATTAAAACTCTTACTAAAAATTCCAAATCATTTTTAAATTACTTAACTATTCTTTTAAAATCATTCACAAAATATTTGGAAAAGAATTGTTAAGTTTAAAACTACATTTCAAAAGTTATTTAAAACTACTGCAAAAAGTGTTTCAAATAGTTTTTTAAAAACTATAATCTTCGACTTTTATATCATTTAGAAATCCAAATTTTAAACTTAAATCTCTTTTAAAACATTTTCAAAGATTTTTAGAATTTATTTCATATTTTTAAAACATTTAAAATATCAATTTTATAAAGAAATCCCTTTTTGGATTCCGAACCGCAAAACCGCGATGTTTTTAAAAAATTGCTTTGGACATATTTCAAAATATACAAGATGAAATCTTGATTTTCTTTCTTTATTTCTTTAAACATATTTAAATGTTTATAAAACATTTCTAACTCATGTTAAAACTCTTTCCAAAAAGTTTAAGCATTCCATATACACCATTTCATTTTCAAAAGGAAAGTGATTTCCTTTGTGCTTATCGACGTGTATTAACATGACTTGGTAAAACAATTTAACAATCATATCAACCAACTGATACTTGATGATGAAAGCATATATAAGTATCCATAACAATCATAACACATCATCAAACATGTATATATATAAATATAGATGTTAAATAGAGTTTCTCACCATAAACCAAAGCGATAAACTTCCTACCAACATTCTAATCAACCAACACTTCACTAATTAATCCATACTCCATTTAAACACTAGAAAATAACATCCACTTCCTTCCAATAGCTTGGTCAAGGCTTGAGATGGAGGTTGGCCGAAAGTATAGAGAAGAAGCGGTGGAGCTTTGAACTTGAATTCTCAAGATTTTGATCCGAAAATATAGTTATCTTGTATCTAATTTTCAGCCCTCTATATCTCAAAATTTAGAAAAGTTTTTAACTAAAAAGTTGTTGAAAATTATTTTCTCTTAAATTTGAAAAAAACAATTATTTGAATCCACATTGTTTTTAGGGAGATATGATAGAATGAAGAAGAGATATTGTCGGATTGAAAAAAATAAAGCCCAAAAATAAACTTCAAAAACTTGAGTTCCAAGTATAGCAAACCTCAAAACTGGAAAAAATGATCAACAGTAAAGTTGTAGCCACTAGAATTTCATATGATTTGAAAAAAATAATTTTGCATTTTGATTCTGTTTTGAAGAAGTTATGGCCGAGAGAAGAAGATGTAAAATATGGAGAAAAGAGGAGTTTGATTTGAAGAGAATGAACATTGATTTCTTTTGAATATTTTGTAAATATTTTGACATTATTTATATAATTTTTCCCTATGGCTTGGAAGCCATTAAAGAGGAGAGGAAGAAGGTGAAGAAGCTTGAGAAAAGAAGAAGAAGAAATGCAAATGAAAGTGAAGAAGGAGATGAGTATTTATAGAAAAAGGAAGAAGTGGTAAACTTACCAAAATAACCTCTTACCAAATTACCAAACTTACCTCACTTCAACCTAAAGCTATCTCCACTTTTTCACTACTTAATGTCATCTTTCACATCCTTACTTTATGTCTTAGTCACTTAAAGATTAAGTAAAGAAAAGTAATTATTTTGTTGGATTTTGATGTGATTCGGATTTGATGTTTACTTTTGACTTTTCTTAAACTTACTTACTTTTCTTAATGATGTTCTAGTAGTTTCCTAATCATAATTAGTAAAAGTAAACATGTTTAGTTATTAAAATGTATAATATATATATGTTAAAACATGTTAACAAAAGTGCGACAACGTTGTGGCAACTTTTAATCGACAAAATGTTGATTTTCGACTAAACGTTTTCCGGTCACATTTTGACGTTTTTGTTAAACTATTTATTCATGTAAACCAAACTTCAAAATAAATTTGTTATTACATTTAAATAATTAAAACAATCATATTTGACTTATAAAATAATATAAAACAATATCCAAATCTATTTGTAAAAATACGACATCGATTTATCGATATGCGACCAAATTTGTCAACTTTTATAGAACGGGTTTTATATATTTATCATACCATTATAAATTAAATCACTATTATTATCAAATGAGTTTGATATCGATTATATATTTTTAAAAAGAATTATTTATCCTTTAAAACAAATTTCTCAAATATTTATCCTACTTTATTGGAATCCGACTTTTACCAATTTTACAATGGAAATCCAAAATCTTTATTCAATATCAAAAATAAGTTTACCATTCTTATTTATCATATAAAACATTGTTGTTTAAGTTTGAAAATTCTACATTTGAATATTTAAATAAATTAAATATTCCATTTTCAAAATGGTTAAATTACGGATCGTTACAAGAAGTCATAAACTAAAACACCTTGTTAAACAAGTATTACATAATGGATATTTTGAGGCAGAGATATATAGTTGAAGCAATAATCAAAAGCAATTTGAGTCAATGTGAGGTAGGTGATAAATGGGGCAACCAAAATTTAGTGAACATTGCATAACTCTTACTCTTGTTTGTTAATGCTATATTCCTTGTAAATCAAATAAATAGTAAACTTTATACATAATGAATAGTAAATAATACAATTAGGATGACATACCTTGCAAGAAGTTACATTAAACCGAGTGTCCTACCAGCAACTACCATTTTCTTTAAGACACTCGTTTGTTTCTATATCTAAAAGCATAGACAAACTAGTTATTTCTATTATGTTGCAAAATGTACTATGATAATAATCAGTGTTAAAGATATTAAAAGGCAACCTGTGCTTAGGCAAGATTCTAGTTCTGTGGATTCCTTAAAACATCACATAGGTCAATGACATAAGCATGCAAAAGAGATTTAATATCTAAGCTATTAAGTGCTTTTTTGTTGTTTTTATATCATAAAAATACATTTGCAAACACAACAGGAATTGAGAAAGTGTTGTTGATTACTTGATTGTAATTATTAAAGTTAATATTATTGTTGTTGTTGTTAACTTATTATTATTACTATTATTATTGATTTTATTTTATTGCTACAAGGAGTAAAACTTTACGTTATTACCAATTCCGTTTATCTTGTAAAAGTCAAATAAAAAGGAAAACATAGCTATCTCAACAAACCTTCTTTGGAGAGCTGAATATATTTCTGAAAATCGATTTCAAGTGGCTTTTGATAAGGCATATCATCTCGACACTGTTAGTTCTTGAGATGATGGTTTTGATGACAACAACCTTAGGCTTGTTATAAAATATAAATACTAATATTCTTATCTAGATATATATGTATATGGAGGATATATATATATATATATATATATGCAGGTACTGAGAATGAAGACCGTATAGTATAAAGATTCAAGACTGAGTATAGAGATTCAGGACTGATGAATTCAAGATTGAAGAAATCAAGACTGAAGACTCATGAGTATCAAGAGTTCAAGATAAGCAATAGAGTCTAGATTTATGTTAAAACTTCATAATAACACTAAAATCTTTATTGAGATTTTAATTGTGGAATGGGATCCACCTTCTCGCTTTAACAGTCGGATGGAACCCACAACCTCTTTAGTGGGATGGAACCTACGACCTTCTCTAGTGGAATGGAATCCATGAAATTTTCATAATGACTTATTTTTAGATTTTTTCAAAACTATCTTTTAAAATGACATCTCTTTCTCTATTTAAATATTTTAGCCTTAATTCAAAAACTATTTTTAATCATATTAATTTCAAAATCATTTCTTGTTTTAAAACCATCTCCTAGTTTTAATGTTTTAGCTTTAATCTCAAAATATTTATATATTTAGTTTTTATTACTTTTAAATTTCGTAAGATCACTTTCCAAAGGTTTTTATAATCATAAAGTATATTCAAAATAGTTTACAAAGTTCTAAGATAGTTTCTACAAACTTTAGAAAGAAATCTGTTTTAAAACAAAAATCAATTTTCAAAATATACTAGGGGATGTCGACATGCCCCTACCCCCTATGACGACATGGTAGACATAGAATTTAAAATTCAAATTTTCAAAAGAAGTGTCTATTCGTCATAACCTTTCACGAATGGACATAACCGTTATTCTCCTATATATACCAGTAGTTTTCAATGAATTTTTACACAAGTTTTCTTTATTTTCTCTCCTCTTTCTCTTCCATTCTTATTTTCAAACATTCTTAACAAGACTCTACCGAAATCCTAAGTGAATCAAACTCGATTGTCTCTAGTTTGATTCTCTTCCACTCTCTCTTAAAGATCTCAGTGCTATTCAAAGTTATAAGATCATTTTAATCAAAGAAGTGTATCGCGTCTCTCTCTATCAAGTGTGATTGGAAACGGTGTGATTGTGGCCCGTAAATCAATCCGGTGTGATTATAGCCCATAAATCAATTAGGTGATCTGGTAGCCTGGTTAAATCAAGAGAGTTTGCCCTGGACTCGAAGACAGGAGGGTGTATCTCATGGCCTTGAAATCGAGGTTGTAATATCGACATTATATTTGAAAATAAATCTGCCCAAGAAATTGTGTGGGACTGGATGTAGGGTAACTCCGAAACTGTATAAAATTTCGGTGTGTTCTTTCCTTTACTGCTTTTATTTACTATTTGCATCTATGCCTGATTCTGTGATTGTTTCTGTGTTTGTGAATTGCATCTGTTTGGATTTAATTTGAAAAGATTTCAAAAGATTCATAAAATCCATTAAACACTATTCACCCCCCTCTAATGTTAATTCTGCCTTAAGTTCCGTAATCTGCATTTCCAACATTTGGTATCAGAGCATTGGTTTTCAAAGTTTTCATAATCTGATTTTTGAAAAGTTTTCAAATGGTTTCCAACACTGGTAATGTCAACACTTTCACTAGTTCATTCATAGAGGATCAGTCTACTGCCAGACCACCACTTTTTATTGGCAGTAACTATGCATATTGGGCATGATGGATGAAAATCTATTTACAATCAATAGGATTAGACACTTGGAATATCACACAAGCTGAGTGCATTGAACCCACAACTGATTTTGAACAGTGGACTGCTGAGCAAAAGACCGTTGCACAAAACAATTCCAAAGCCATGAATATTTTATTCTGTTCACTTAATAGGAATGAGTTTAATAGAGTGTCTGTTTGTAAGTCTGCATATGAGATCTGGAAAACTTTTCAAGTTACTCATAAAGGAACAAGCAAAGTTAAACATACCAAAATATCTATCTTGACCAATCAGTTTCAATTATTCAAGATGAATCCAAATAAATCCATTTCAGACATGTACTGTAGTTTTCAAGACATTGTGCACTCACTAATTGCATTAGAAAAGAACTTTTCCAAAGAAGATCAAGTTAGAAAATTTTTGAATTCACTCACTCCGGAATGGGATCAGAAGACTCTAGCAATTGAAGAGGCTAATGATATTAGTACTATGAAAATTGAAGAATTGATTGGGAATTTGATGTCGTTTGAAGTACAAATGCAAGGGAGAAGAGAAAGCAAGGCCTCAAAAAAGAAGTCAATAGCGTTCAATGCAATAACAGATGGTTCAGACTCAAACAGTGATGACGATGAAGAAATAGCCTTGATGATAAGGAATTTTAGAAAGTTTCTGAAATACAAAAGGATGAACAATTACAAGAGCAATGATCACAAGAATTCTGGAAATAGTAATGAGACTCAAAACAACGTCAGATGCTACAATTGTGATGAGCCAGGCCACTTAAAACGAGATCGTCTGCATCCGTATAAACAGAAATTTTCTCTAAGTAATGATTCATCAAAGAAAATAAAGAGAGCATATACTGCTACATTGGACGATTTAGACTCATTTTATAGTGATGAAGATCAAGAGATGGAAAATTCAAACATGTGCTTTACAGCTATTCACGAATCTAATGATCTTGGAAATATGGATCTAAAAATAGGCACGCTTTTAAATTATATTGATTAAAATTGCTTGTTTGAATGTTTGATTGTTTGCATGTTTTGAAATTGCTTGTTGTTTGAATTTAAAATTTTGATTTTCAAAATAATATTATTTTAATAATATTTTAATATTAAAATATTAATATCAAAGTGTTATTATATTTAATATTATTTCAGATAAAATATAAATTGGATTATAGGATATATATATATATAGATATTAAATAAAATAAGAAAAATAAGTCACATGATTTAAAGGACCCATGTCGACACGACCCTACCCCCCACGTCGACATCCCTCTAGAAATTTGAAATTCAAATTTGAATTCAAAACTTTTAATTTTTCTCCACCTTTTCACCAACTCCAAAGCTCTGAAAAGGTGTCTCTTGACCAGAGAACATGACTCGTAGATATCTATTTATCTTCTTAACCTTATCCAACCTTTTCACTTTCATTTCAAAATTCAAACTCTCAAGCTCTCAAGCTCTCTACTTTCTTCAAAAATGGCTTCCTCAAGCACTCCATCCACCATTAGACTGTCCAATTCCACCAAAGAGTTCCTCTACAATGATCCAGAAGCTATCAAAGCTTACATTAGCTATGTAAACTTTGGAAAGGTCCATATGGGAAAATTGTTATCTTTAATGATTTTTCTTCCTATGAAATCAATGTTCTTTTTGAAGAGAATCAAATTCTTAGCTTAATTGATGATTCTCAAAATGATTTTGTTTGTTATCCGAATCTTGTCAAAATCTTTTATGCAAATTTGAATCGTGGTTTTTACAGAGAAAATGAAAGGGAAATGTGGAGTAGCGTTAAAGGAATGCGTATTGTTTTAAATAGTGAGATTTTGGGTAACATTCTTGGTTGTAAGTATACGGAAATGGATCTTTTGGATTTTCAAATTAATGAACATGATCGTGAGACATTTCATTACATTTTTGAAGGAGATGATAACTTTGAGTTTATAAACCGAAATTTCCGTCCTAAAGCTAGAATTGTAAACCTTCTTTTGCAACATACCATAACTCCAAGATTGGGAAATTTCAATCACCCTACTAAAAAAGTTTGTAAGGCTCTTTTTGCTATTTTTGGGCACTATGAGAATAATTGGGCGCTGGTAATTTTGGATGAACTTCGTCCCAATTTTTTTACTTTAGGTGAAAACACTTTATATCATGGGATTTATCTCACTCGGATTTTTAACTACTTTGGTGTTGATTATAAGAGGGAGGAGTTCGTTTCTAGAAAAATGTTTAACCATGCTAACATCTCTCTCATGAAAATTCCGTTTGTGTTTCAACCAGATGAAACACTTGTCGAAAAGGATGAGAGATTGGCCTTGAAAAAGAAGGAGAGGAGGAGGAAGAGACTTCATTGGAAAGCATCGAATACCCTATCACTCCTAACAATCTATCCAACAATACACTTCTCAAGAACCAAAAGATTATTGTTGAAAATCAACGGATTCTCAAAAGATCTGTTAGTAAAAAGTTGGACAAGATTTCCACCAAAATGAACAAGTTCTTTGGGAAAGTGAGTCGCAAGCTTGGATTATCATCATCTTCATCATCCTCTAACTAATACTAGTTTCATTTCATTTTGTATTAGTTTGTATCTCTCTTTAGTTAATGTTATGTATCGTTTTTGTAATGTTAACTAAATTTATTAGTGAAAATCCTTTATTTCCGTTTATTAGTTCTAAAATATCTCTAGAATGCTTGTTATTATATTATAGTTTATATATATAGACTCATATATAATATAAAGAAACAAAGCAAATTGCCAAAATTAACAGGGGCATGTCGACATCTCCGTACCCACCATGTCGAATTGTAAAGGCTAGAAAATGGTTTTTGTTTTGAAATTGAAATTAACATAACTACCTTGTGTCTTTTCATTTCAAACGACTGTCTAACTCTTTAAATACCTGTTTCTTATGCCTACTTTCAATTCTCTTTATTTTCTATTGAATTTCTTCATATTTTATCAAAAAATGGCCTCTCCTATTCATAATCTAAATGAGAATCTTGAAGAAACTCTCAAATCCTTCAAGAACATACTTACTTTTATCCTTCGTAAGCAACGTCACTTAGAATTAAGCCAAATGTAGATGATAAAAGAACAAGAAAGGCATTTCGATGCCATTCGATGGATTATCTCAGCCCTCAACAAAGAAGAACTTGAAGCGAATCCAAAAGGAATTTTGAACAAAGATAATGAAGAATGGGATGCTATAAAGGCAGATCCTATCTTTGGTGAAGAAGGATGGGTTCAAGTTCTAAGAAATGTTTGATTTGACATATGTGGTTTGATTTACTTTGATTTGATTTGATTTAGTATGGTTTGGATTGATTTGAATACGGTGTGTAATATATGATTGAACATGGTGTTGTTTGATAAGAACATGATGTATATATTGATTGATTATGTTTGAAATTTTCATATCTCTCACATTTACCTTACTATATATTATTCATATTATTAATGTCCTATTTATATTCTACCATACTATGCTATAAGGGTGGGCATTTAACCGACTTAACCGATTTAACCGATTTAACCGACATCTACCGAACCGACTTAACCGATAAAAGTGATTAACCGACGTCATTGGTTAACCGACCGACCATAACCGACTATTTTCGGTTCGGTTAACGGTTAACAAAATTTGGTCGGTCGGTTAACCGTTAACCGACCAAAAATTTAGTTTTTTAAAATACAGCCCAACCCAGTACTTAGTAGCCCATACCAAAACTGATATTGTGCCCTACTAATTAATTACTTTGGTAGTTTGGTGTGTTCTCTCAACCATTCACCAAAATCAAAAAATAAAAATAAGAGGGAGTTGAAAACCATAGATTTGCTCATGTGGTCGCTGCTCATATTCATCTACTAATCGAATCCCTAGATCGGTAGATCCGCCGTATTACTCGTGACTCATTACACTATTTCCAGCCCTCGATTGTTGCAGAAAACTAAGGCGTCAAGAGAAAGCATGTGAGTAAAATTAACTTGAATCAATTCTTAAGTAATTGTTAATTAATCGATTCTTTGTACATATACTGTTCTATTCTTAATTAATTGTTAAAATGATTTCATCTTATCATTATCATTATAAACTGCAAACCTGCGCATTGTTTGTTTACATTATTTTTCTAAGCATCGTTGTTTTTTTGTGTTGGTAAATTAATAATGTTAATTTTTATTTTGGTGTGGGCTGATAAAATTATTGCAGTGTACAAAATCAATAGTTTGACATGATAAAATCATTCATATGTTGAATGAATTTAGTTTAGTGAAATATGTTAGTTCATTCTCCTATTGTTCACATATGTGTCAAATGTTTGATGCACAAGCATGCAGTAATTCATTTATGAGTTGTGGTCCATATTGAAGTTTAATTAGTCTAGAAAGTTTAATTATGTTTGATAGTATAACATAGGAACTGTATTGGCAGTTTTAGCTATGTTGTTGGATTAAAGTATTTCCACTACAAGTTTTTGATCTTTCAATATATGTTTTTGATTATATCGGTTGCACTGGTAAGTTAGTTCTTCATTAGATCTTTTAGATCTAGTTAACATGCAGTGTTTGTTGTATCTTCAGCACTACATAATACTTTATATGTAATAAGCTAGTCTTTTACTATAAGTCAGAACTGCAAATTGTACTACAAGTAAGTTCATTATTCATATGTAGTAAGCCGGTTCTTTATTATAAGTTAAAACTGCAAGAAAGTTAGTTTGTATGTTGCAAGTTTGTCCTTTTGTAAATCACTCATTATCAGTAAGTTAGTCATCTGTACAAATTTCATGAACTATTTTTCCACCAGAAGGCAGAAGGTATATTGAGCCAATCACTTTTGAGTATGTTAAACATGATTGTAAATAAATGTAAATAAACCATGTAAATTTCATTAGTAAATCTTCATTGCTTTGTGTGATACACAGCTGAATAGCTTGTTATAAACCATGTACATTTGCTTACTGTATACTTGCTACCATCTTCCCATTAAACAAGTACCATCTTCCCATTAAACAGTGCAGCTCGGCTGTTGACAGACACTTGACTTTGGATATAATTTATACTATATGTTTGCTTACTATATACTTTCTCACTATACAACTTTTACTAAATATTTAGTGACAACGGCTTAGAGCATGGAATTTTTTGCTGGTTTTTGGGCTATTAGGTTTATAGTTTGGTAACCTTGGAGCTTTGAACTATATGAATTATGAACTATATGGATATGGTGTTGATATACAAAGCCTTAGTTCTGTGTCTACAGTTATCACTCACTATATTGTATATACATAATGCTTTAAATTTACAATTAGTAAAATTTTGCTCAAATTGTTGCTTTGATTAATGTTTTACATGAAGGTTATGTGTATAAGTTTTGTTGAATCTAGACTGATTCTAAACCTGACAATATTTTTGTTTCTTGTGCAAAAGATCATATTGCTTCTTTATATATTATGAATTTTTAAATTGTTCTCAGCTATAGTCGCTGATTTCTAAGTTTAAGTTTGTTCGTCTAAAGTGGTTACAATATATATTAGTTTGTTCATTCTTATCATGGTTAAATACTTAAATCTCTGCTACTGTAATGAAATCAACTACTGTATGATTCATAGATGCACATTTTGTCCCTGCTTTCTCTCTTTGGATGTCCATAATAAACAGTACCGATTGTCTTCCTAATATATATTTAACATATATACCTTAAGCTTGTAAATGTGCTTCGTAAGTTTAAATCCATAACTCTTTCTTAATAGCTTATTTGAAAAAACTACACAAAGTAGAATTCATATCTGTTACTAATATACCGACTTGCACATTAATAGCAACATGATTGTATTCCATATATGTAGAAACAGCAGTAATTGATGAAGTAATAGAAAGAATACCAGTAAATATAATCAAAATAACCACTAAATAATTCAAAAAATCACTAACTGATTCCATATATCTAACATCATGATTGTATTCCACTTACACGTTGAGCCTATCATTTGCTACATTGAGCTTATTCATTTTAGATCAGTAAATATATTAGGCATTTATTACTTTGAGCTTATCATCGTGTATAAGTATAATTGTTGATGCCTGAGACAGCGAGCTTCTACTAATGAGCTGATTGCTGCAACTTTTTATGACAACGGACTTGGAGTTTTCATCTTGGTACTTTATAAAATTGGCCAATTGACAAGTTACTGGATTTGTCTTCAGAGTTCAGACCATGTTATGCATTATAACTATTATCTTTCATGTATTGTAATTGCTGAATGTTGAGGGCTATGTGCTGACTTTACTGTATGAAGTATGAATTGTATTAGTTACTCGATAAGACATATCATTTGCTTTTTTGAGCTTATATGTATTGTAGTATTATAAGCTGTATTCTGTATTGAGCTGTTTGTGACTTTGAAATGTATTAAGTTGATAACATATTATGTATATAGCAGTTTATGCCTTAAACAAATATATTGAATTGTTTGTGACTGAGAAATGTACGCTGTGACTTTGAAATGCGGTTAATTATTTAGTTAACCGGCTAAACTTGAACGGTTAACCGTTAGATTTATGCGGTTAACCGCGGTTAAATTTGGGCGGTTCGGTCGGTATGAACCGTCCAAATTTATTTTCGGTTCGGTTAACCGAACCATGGACTTTGGTCGGTTAAATCGGTTAATTAACCGATCGGTTCGGTTAACCGACCGTGCCCACCCCTACTATGCTATTATCCTATATACTGTGCTATGGTATAAGATTTAGAGGGAGTTATGTAGTTTAGGATTAGTTTTTGTTGATGACAAAGGGGGAGAATTATAAAATAGGTTAGTTAGGCTTAGATTAAGGGGGGAGTTAGTAGATTAAGGGCGAGTTGTTAGAATAAGGGGGAGTCGGAGTAGAATCAGAGTTTGGTGGAGTATATTTTATAAACATAGGTTGTCATCATCAAAATGGGGGAGATTGTTAGTTCCTGAGATGATGGTTTTGATGACAACAACCTTAGGACTTGTTATAAAATATAAATACTAATATTCTTGTCTAGATATATATGTGTGTATATATATATATATATATATGCAGGCACTGAGAATGAAGACTATACAGTATAAAGATTCAAGACTAGATATAGAGATTCAAGACTTACGAATTCAAGATTGAAGAAATCAAGACCGAAGACTCATGAGTATTAAGAATTCAAGAGTTCAAGATATCAAGATAAGTAATAGAGTCTAGATTTATGTTAAAACTTCATAATAACACTAAAATCTTTATTCGGATTTTAATTGTGGAATGGAATCCACCTTCTCGCTTTAATAGTGGGATGGAACCCACGACCTCTTTAGTTGGATGAAACCCACAACCTTCTCTAGTGGAATGGAATCCACGAAATTTTCAAAATGACATATTTTTAGATTTTTTCAAAACTATCTTTTAAAAAGACATCTCTCTCTCTATTTAAATATTTTAACCTTAATTCAAAAACTATTTTTAATCATATTAATTTCAAAATCATTTCTTGTTTTAAAACTATCTCCTGGTTTTAATGTTTTAGCTTTAATCTCAAAATATTTATATATTTAGTTTTTATTAGTTTTATATTTCGTAAGATCACTTTCCAAAGGCTTTTATAATCATAAAGCATATTCAAAATAGTTTACAAAGTTCTAAGATAGTTTTGACAAACTTTAGAAAGAAAATATGTTTTAAAACAAAAATAAATTTTCAAAATATACTAGGGGATGTGGACATGCCCCTACCTCCCATGTCGACATGGTAGCTGTAGAATTTAAAATTCAAAATTTCAAAAGTAGTGTCTATTCGTCATAACCTTTCACGAATGGACATGACCGTTATTCTCCTATATATACCAGTAGTTTTCAACGAATTTTTACATAAGTTTTCTTTGTTTTCTCTCCTCTTTCTCTTCCATTCTTATTTTCAAACATTCTTAACAAGACTCTACCGAAATCCTAAGTGAATCAAACTCGATCGTCTCTAGTTTGATTCTCTACCACTCTCTCTCAAAGATCTCAGTGCTATTCAGAGTTATAGGATCATTTGTAATCAAAGATCAAAAGATCAAAGTGTATCGAGTCTCTTTCTATCAAAGTGTGATTGGAAATGGTGTGATTGTGGCCCGTAAATCAGTTGGGTGTGATTGTAGCCCATAAATCAATTAGGTGATCTTATAGCCTGGTTAAATAAAGAGAGTTTGCCCTGGACTCAGAGACAGGAGGGTGTATCTCGTAGCCTTGAAATCGAGTTGTAATATCGTCATTATATTTGAAAAGAAATCTGCATAGGAAATTGTGTGGGACTGGATGTATGGTAACTCCGAACCAGTATAAAATTCCGGTGTGTTCTTTCCTTTACTTCTTTTATTTACTATTTGCATATGTGTTTGATTATGTGATCGTCTCTGTGTTTTATTTGGATTTTAATTGTGGAATGGAATCCACCTTTTCGCTTTAATAGTGGGATGGAACCCACGACCTCTTTAGTGGGATGGAACCCATGACCTTCTCTAGTGGAATGGAATTCACGAAATTTTCAAAATGATTTATTTTTTCAAAACTGTCTTTTTAAAGTCATCTCTATCAATTTAAATATTTTAGCCTTAATTCAAAAACTATTTTTAATCATATTAATTTCAAAATCATCTCTTTTTTTTAAACTATTTCTTGATTTTAATATTTTTAGCTTTAATATATTTTAAAGAAATCTATACTTAGTTTTTAATATTACTTTTATATTATAGATTATATATTTTAAGATTACTTTCTAAAACTCTTTTAGAAGTTTAAACTATATTCAAAATGGTTTACAAAGTTTCGAAATTGTTTTGACAAGTTTTAGAATAGAAATCGTTTTAAAGCAAAATCTATTTTCAAAAATAACATAGGCATGTCGACATCGCTCATCCCCCATGTCGACATGGTTGCCGTAGAATTCAAATTTCAAATTTTCAAAAGAAGTGTCTATTCGTCATAACCTTTCACGAATGGACATGACCGTTGTTCTCCTATAAATACCAGTTGTTTTCAATGAATTTTAAGTTACTTTTTCTTCATTTCTTCACTCCTTCTTCTCCACTCAAATATTCTCTTATATTTCAAATGCTTTAACAAAACTCTACCGAAATTCTAAGTGAATCAAACTCAATCATCTCTAGTTTGATTCTTTACCACTCTCTCTCAAAGATCTCAGTGCTATTCAGAGTTATAGGATCATTTGTAATCAAAGATCGAAAGGTCGAAGTGTATCGAGTCTCTCTCTATCAAAGTGTGATTGGAAACGGTGTGATTTTGACCCGTAAATCAATTGGGTGTGATTGTAGCCCGTAAATCAATTAGGTGATCTTGTAGCCTGGTTAAATCAAGAGAGTTTTCCCTGGACTCGAAGACAGGAGGGTGTATCTCGTGGCCTTGAAATTGAGGTTGTAATATCGACATTATATTTGAAAAGAAATCTGCACAAGAAATTGTGTGGGACTGGATGTAGGGTAACTCCAAACTAATATAAAATTCTGGTGTGTTCTTTCCTTTACTGCTTTCATTTACTATTTGCATCTGTGTATGATTCTGTGATTGTCTCTGTGTTTTTGAAATTGCATCTGTATGTGTTTAATTTGAAAATATTTCAAAAATTCCATAAAATCCATTAAACACAATTGACCCCCCTCTAGTGTTATTCCAGCCTTAAGATCCGTAATCCGCATTTCCAACGTTAAATTATAAAATAGGTTAGATAGGCTTAGATTAAAGGGGAGTTAGTAGATTAAGGGGGAGTTGTTGGAATAAGGGGGAGTCGGAGTTGAATCGAAGTTTGTTGGAGTAGATTTTATAAACATAGGTTGTCATCCTCAAACAGGGGGAGATTGTTAGTTCCTTAGATGATAGTTTTGATGACAACAACCTTAGGACTTGTTATAATATAAATACTAATATTCTTGTCTAGATATATATGTATATGCAGGATATATATATATATATATATATATATGCAGGTACTGAGAATGAAGACTGTACAGTATAAAGATTCAAGACTGAGTATAAAGATTCAAGACTGAGTATAAAGATTCAAGACTGAGTTTAAAGGTTCAAGACCGAGTATAGAGATTCAAGACCGACGAATTCAAGATTGAAGAAATAAAGACTGAAGTCTCATGAGTATCAAGAGTTCAAGATATCAAGATAAGTAATAGAGTCTAGATTTATGTTAAAACTTCATAATAGCACTTAAATCTTTATTCGGATTTTAATTGTGGAATGGAATCCACCTTCTCGCTTTAATAGTGGGATGGAACCCACGATCTCTTTAGTGGGATGGAACCCACGACCTTTTTTAGTGGAATGGAATCCACAAAACTTCAAAATGACTTATTTTTATATTTTTTTCAAAACTACCTTTTAAAAAGACATCTCTCTCTATTTAAATATTTTAGCCTTAATTCAAAAACTATTTTCAATCATATTAATCTCAAAATCATTTCTTGTTTTTAAACTATCTCCTGGTTTTAATGTTTTAGCTTTAATCTCAAAATATTTTTATATTTAGTTTTTATTACTTTTATATTTCGTAAGATCACTTTCCAAAGGTTTTTATATTTCACAAGATCAGACAAACTAGATGTCATTGACCTATGAGTTTAATATAATATGTAAAATGTGGAAGTATTTATCACGTCTACACTAATGTCATGCAATATTGACTTTAATTGGACAGACAGAGGCTATATCGACGTACCTATATTTCCATTCAACAAGCTATTGTTTTCAGACAAATCTATAAATAAATAAACAAAAAATTCATGTGAAACTGTAATTGTGTAATATCACGTTTCCAATTCATATATGCTGAATCACTTAAGGCAGAAGTATACTGGTATATCATTGTTATCACCTGACACACGTATGTAAAGGTTCATATATACTGAATCAAAAGAAGCATGTAGTAAAATATATTTGACAATGTCATAGGAAAATGTGATCCAACCTTTTGGACCCAAAATAGCATATTCAGAAGAACCACATGAATCTCTATACATATGTTTTATGAAAGAAGTTCCTATACTTGATGAAAATGATAATATTGTTTGGTAAGTTGTTTATTATGAGTGGAAGCCACAAATTTTCTCTACATGCAAATGTTTTGGGCATGTGGAATTATTTTGGAACATTACTATACAATGGGTACCTAAAAGTAAATCAAATGTAGGGGTAGATGTTATAGAAATGCAAGTGGACAACAATGAGAATAATGAAATGTCATATGATAACTCAATGCGATATTAATCTGCAGGGTTAGAGCAGATATAAAAATGGTACCGGTGCTGTTATATAAACAATAAGCAAGCATAGTTTGCAAATTCCGATATAATATAATGTGAAGCAGAAAAAAGTAGTTCACCGTTGCATAAATTACAGAGTAAACAGTATACTAATTCAGTTTACAATACTGAAAAATAAAATTCCATAGATAAGGCATGCAACAATGATGCTTAGAGAGAGAGAGAGAGCACTACATCAACGACATACTCAAATTTGTAAACTGTAAGTACAGAAAATCAAGATATCACAAAGTCACAACTTCTGAATCTCAGACCCTGTTAAGGGTGGTATTTTAATGAATGAGAACATATTTACCATTAACATCAACACTGGTATAAAAGGTTCAAAAACTCAACTGAAGGTGAGAAATCAATCGAGATTGCAGCTACTTCATCCATTAGGATTACAAGGCGTCTAGAACTAAAGAAATTGCATTTGAATTTTAGTCTATTGTGCAAAATGTCTTTATATATATTTTGCTTCAAAATTTTACCTTTATGTCCTTTTGTTTTCTAATACACATAATGAGTTCAACAATAGTAGAGTCACGACTGATTAAAATCCAAGTTCATGATACATTTTCTAATACATGCAACGAATTCAACAATACAGATCATTCGAGTAGCGATTAGAAGTAAATAAAGGAGAAGGAAACTCAAGTAGAGATTACCATGGTAAATATGGATCATTCGAGTGGTTCTTTCGAATGGGAATCGGAGGCCAGCCTTCTTGCTTCTGGAAGTCGCCTTCTTATATGGATTGGAATAGCTAAGCATTATGAATTTGGATTGGGTAACGTATTTGATTTAGGGTTGCTTATTTTGGGGGAAGGAGTTGAATTTTTCTAATTAGGTTAGGAATAACAAGGCGGTAATCTTTTGGGTAAACGCGATTTTTTTATAAAGGTGGGAAGTGAAACATTTTTTGTTACATTTATATAATAAGGTGAAATATTATTAGTTGCATTTTCATTCAAACGCCACCAATTTTTGCAACCAAAAGCTGATTTTCTTGTAGTGATTGATATATTGAATATGCAAGGTAAGATAACTATATGTATTTCTTGAGCAAACTCAAAGTACATATACTATACTTAGGCCGCAGCGATATGGTAGGTACGAGTGAATAATCTCTTCTGGTTTATTGAGCAAACTCAAGGTCGAAATGAGATTAGGACAAGGAACCATGGGTTAGGAGTTGTATGAGATACAACAGATAAGGTGTTATCCGTCGTCCGTGGAGCTTTGACTTGTAGAGAAAACTCAAGGTCAGAATTCCAAGAAGAACGAGTCCTAACACCCACTAGTAAAGTCGAAAGACTTCTATGTTTCGCTTAGGGTTTGGTGAAACATAAAAGACTAGTGGAAGCCTTATTAAAAAAATTAAATGATAACATTATTTCTAATACCGTAAGAACATATGCTATATAATTTTATAATAATCTACATTGATAAATTTGTGCATTTAATAAGATTGATAAAATGTTTATCAATTAAGATATACAAATGAAATAAAGATTGACAAATAGAAGTATAACATTTACCTACCAATAAAAGATTATTGCATGTTAACGTTTCAACGCCCATGCAAGTGTCTGATATTACAACTTCTAAATACATTTGTATTTTGGTCAATTATGCATTTATTTGGTCCATACCATGTATTGCATTCTAAGAATTTCGAACTCTAAAAGCAATACAAGACTATGGATATTTGATCCATATACATTCACATATATATGTTATATAGTGAATGGTTAAAGTTGGTAATGTACAATATTTCGATGAAATCATTTCATCCGAAAAATCAAATAAACATTAATGTAAGATAAGTATTCAATTTGATTGATTATAAAAGGATCGTAATGTGTTAACTGTAACACTAGACTAAAACTACAAGATAGATCTAAGAACTCGATTGCTGAAATGTCAGTTTGATCAGTTTACGCAAAGGGAAACAAATTCAATGTCCTTAAATGTTAAGGATGATCGAGTGTGCTTTTGAAAAGAGTTCATTATGATATTGTAGTAAGAGAATTCTTTTGAATGGTTCAACCATTTTTAAAGAATAACGAATGTACAAGAGTAAATGTGATTTAAAGTACAGTTGAGATGAAGAGAGTGAATAGTCACTTCTGCTTCACAAAGAAACATCGGATATGAGAATTGTAATAATAGTGATTGATATTTAACATTGTAATAAGAAATATGATTTATATTCCAAAATGTATTTTAGTATAGAAAATTGTTTTCTATGAGCTTTGTTTCTATGGGTTCAAGATAGTTAGTCAACGAACTCCCTACTGTAAACTAGTTGCAATATGTGAAATAAATCTATATTAAGTGAATGATGGACCTCTGAATTTAGTATGCTATTATAGTAATGGTGGAAATAGTAGGAGCATACCATATAATACCTATTAATTGCACCATATTATGAAAATTGTTTTCCGTAAAACGTACCTAATATTATTTATGAAATAATGACTATTTTTGTATCGACTGAAAAATAGACATAGTTATATTACAATATGAATATTATAAATATTCGTTATGAAATAAAACTATAATATGGTATTTATTTTCATGACAAAAGTGATGCAATGAAAAATACAGAAGAATCTAATATTATTTACAGTTATTTTGCAATTATAGACTAAGCCGTAGTTTTGATAAGTAATTTTATTATATGATTATGAATCATATGATACTGGTTAATTATATCTTAAACAATTAAGGGCTATGCACCCATTCAGTGGGAGCATCATATGAGTTGATGAACTATTCGGATTGATACATATAGATGTATGCAATCATAAGTCTATTAATACAAAAAAGGTTCAACGTACTTAGTCATATTCACCGATGAGTTATCACCGAAATGGACATGTGTACTCGATACACATGTAGTATGTCTATGGTAAACTCAGAGAGTATAAAACAGAAGTAAATAAACTAATATGCAATAGAAATTGTTCGATTTGATTTGAATGAGTGAGTATATTGGAAAAGGTTCCGAACGTATCTAAAAATGAATAAAGATTCAATCTCCAAAGTCACTCCTCCATATGATACATAATGATGCGTCGATAAGGAGTAATCAAACTCTGTTGGACAACGTATGACTAATTATGAGTGAACTTTAGTTAATTTCTTTCTATAAGGTTATGTACTTAAGAGAAGTACACATGGTTAATATTATTTTATCTAAATAATAATTTAAAAAACATACAAGATAAGGGTTTATAGGAAACCCCAATATATTCTTGGTCAAGGAGTTGGTAGGATGTGTGAGTCGAAAGTCTGCACATAATAATTGTTTATGAGGGATCTTGTATGAATCTCCCCAAAAGGGGTTTGGAAAAGTCTGTCATTTGATGACATACCTATGTTTTGAACATAAGTTTTGCAAACTAAAAACTAAATTAGTTTTATATAAAAGACAATTCATAAAGTGTTTATGAATACCTATTCCGTTGCATTGAGAAACAATTGTTGTTTCTAGAAATTCCAACTTCATTGTAAAGGAATTTCTTTGAGAAATTATTGATAATAAAATGGAATTGGATACGATACAAAGATAAAACTAATTATGTGGGATGAAATGAAATTAACCTAACCAAAATAAATACATCACATTAGAATGCCTAATAAGTATTCTTGCATAATGAAGAGAAACTATGAATTTCTTATCAATGTGGAGAATAATTAATCCTCAGTTGTCAATTAAGTTATTAAGAGTATTGACTCCATGATATGGTATGATGCGCACATCCGAAGGGATTCCAAGTACGTTACCAAAATATGATTTTGGTAGTCGTATCTGAAGGGATGTGCTCCATCGGCCGCGATTGTGCTTTAAGAGACTAATGCAGTTAGAATTTAATGAGCAACATCGATAAGAATAACCTCTTAAATTTCAATTGTTGAAATTAATGTAGTAGATTCATTGTTCAACATACTCAAGATAACTCGGATCTACTCATAAAATTATCACCAGGTATGACTTTAGGTTCTTATATGTGTTGAAATAGAAAGTTCTAAATATAGATTTAAACTAGACTATTTGCAGCACAAAACAACCAAAGTGTCTTGATGTCAGTGGGAGCGATATTGAGTTTATGAGATTTTGGATATGATTCAAGGAATGATAGAAAGTATCATTTTATAAGCTCCAAAATTGAATAAACATTTTGATGAAAATAGCAAATAGTTTGATTGTCAATCAAAATGTAGAGGAAGCGTGTGCTCATAAGTAAGTAAGTCAAAAGTACATTAATATTTCTAAACTATAAGTAAACAACACGTTGTTGATTTTAACGATGTACTTATGTTAAAATCAACTTTAGTTGTTTTAATACTCAACTTTGGATTGTAAATTGTGACGCCCCACCTCTATACCCACGCTAGCCAAGAACACTACGGTGTAGTGCTGTCAACTAGCACGGAGAATAAGGCTGTTGAGGAGCGACCATCTATGTAATTGCTTTGTGCGAGCACCGATATGTCAGATAATAAAACATTGCATTTCATCTTTTAGAGGAAATCCGACATACCGATACAAACTCAAAGCTACTACACAGTGGCTATAATAGTTTAGGACAATAGATATAAAAATAACACAGATAACATAAATGCGGAATACAGATGGAACGAAAAGTCTCATATATACAATAACTGATATCAGTTACAATACATTTGACACAATACAAATGATACAACTACATCTGTCGACTCAAGAAGTTATATATACACGTACATTATCGACTAACATACATGAATACATTATCATCTTAAAACAGACACACTGACTACTACAACACGACGAAGACCACTTCAGATGATATAAAAAGTCTTCACAGCTCTAGCAGCAACCCAAAGCTAAAAATCTACGACCTGTAAATACTCGGTCTGACCCGAGTATTACATTCAAAGGAAAATAATACCCGGATCAGTCTAATTCAAACTCAGTTATTAATACACAGAAGCAATAATAATCCAATATCATATAGACGACAGTCACAGAAATCTCGTATACCCAACTTCTCGATAAGAGAACCGGATAACGACAGATATAACACTAAACAGTGTTAATCCACAAAACAGAAATCCAAAGCAGTTTAAACAATTGAAATGCCAATTTAAAAACATCAATGCTAATTGGCTGCAGTACACGCTAACGTGTACTGCCTCGCCAATACAGCCTACGAATTACGCAACAGGTCGATGAATCAAGAACAAAAGAAATATCGATTAAAATCTGTCAATTCAGTGTGGCTGCAGTGCACGCACGCGTGCACCGCCTCGCCACAACAGAATATAAAGTCACCACAAGGGACAAGGGTAAAACTGCTACAAAAATGCAGCAGGTCAGCAAGTGCTCAGGGATGAACAGATGCAAGTGAAAATGACACATGGATATGCAGTGTATACCCAAGTACAACTAAAATAGAAACAGGTCAAGCATATATAGATATGCAGTGACAAATTGAACCAAGTCACAATGTCACAACAAGATCAAGTGACAGTGGCAATCACAAGACAGACAAGTCAAAGCAGTGAAACCAGGGTGGACAACAATGAATGCAGAGGAATGCATGCAACTGATGACAACTAAAACCAGAACACAAGCAACTACAAAAGCTCACCACCACAACATCAATGAAGAACATGGATGCAGATTCAAGACTGTCACAAACGAACATGGACAGTGACACAGTGAAGTACCAACATCATAAACAAGTGCTACCGGCTACTGCACATCAATTATGCAAACCAAAGTTGCAGTAGAACAACAAAAGGCTCCAGTCAATATATATACAGTCCAAATTTGCAACAAAAATGGGACTGCGACCACAACAAAATACAAGGCAAACTGCACAAAAACTCAGATGCAAGCCCAAACTCGAAATGATCTGAGCATAAGCAAGAAGGCTCAAAGTTGTGCAGTGGAACCAAAAGAATAAATGAGACAGAGAAGGCACATGGATGTGCAGATCAAAAGATGTAACTAAAACATTGTATCAATGGTAAACGGCACATACAAGTTTAGCAATAACATGAAAATATCATGAAGGAGCTCAAATGACATCAAGTAAAGAACTCGAGTCACAGGTGATATAATTACAGTGGTATGCAAATGCAAACAGTGAAGAACACTATCAAGTCGAATGCAACAGAGAAACAAAGGCACCAGTAAACAAAATGTCAAGGCAGTGGACAAAGAAAAAGGATCAAGTTGAAATGGTGAAGGAACAGGAAGGCAACAGACTCAGGAATGAAATCAAAGCAAACTCATGTGGACAGTGCAATCAAAAGTATATATATGTAGTGACACACAAAGAAGCCCAGACAACATCACATTGCTACTATACTGGAATGCATATGCACTGCAGTTCGTATGTACAACATATACAATGAAGAAGATTCAAAGACTCAAACAAGTGAATAGCTAAATGCAACTCAAGTGAAGATAGTGGTAAATCACAGACAGGTCAGACCAACCAAAAATGAGACAGTAGTGAAGGCCAAAGTCTAAAGAAATATACAGTCTAGAATCAAAGTCGGGTTTTGAAATCATTGCTACCGGAGATAAAGATCACCATAACCCAAGTCAGTAGTGTCAGTGACAAGGTCACAGAGGAACGACAATAACCAAGTTCAAAATCAAAGTCGAAGTATTTGAACAGACTCGATGTCGAGTTGCTGTTCTAAAACACAGTAGCAGTTTCTAGTTGAAACAGAAGTCAAGGGCGAACACAACTGGCCAGAGACGAACTCAAGTAAAATAATATGCAGTTCACAATCAAAATCGAAGCCGGGTTCAAATCAAGGTCAGATGGCATAAGTCACAAAAACAAGATTACTGAGAAAGTAATACCAGATAACCAGTAAAAAAAGAAAATCAAGGCAACAATTCACAGGTTGAATCAGTGACCAGGCTGAAGTGAGCAAGTCACAAAATCAAACAGCAAATTCACAAAACCATGACGACCAAGAAAACATTATCAAGCAGTCGAGATAAAGCATTTAACAGTTCAAAATCGAAGCCGAGAGAACTAAGGCAAGATTCACAAATAACTAGATTAAATTAGATGTGAGTGCCGGGAACACTCACCTTAGCCACGAATGAAAGACGAAGCTGTAGCGATGAGGAAGAGGAACGAAGTTACGCCGAAGCCCCATCGAGCATGAGCACGTCGTGTTAGTCTATAGGATAATGGTTTTGATGACAACAACTATAGAAGTGTTATAAAATATATATATGCAGGAAATCTATATGCAGGTATCAACAAAAGAAGACTGTACAGTAAAGAAGACAAAGATCAAGAGTTCAAGATTGAAGACTCATGAGATTCAAGATATTCAAGAGTTCAAGACAAATAATATAGTTAGGTTAGATATTTGTTAAAACTCCTTGAAAGCACTATCATTCTTTTTTATCCAATTTACTCGTGGAATGGAATCCACTTCGTTCTTGTTAAAGGGATGGAACCCTAGTGAGATGGAACTCACGAAATATCTAGTGGAACGGATAGTAGCCCTATTTTGTTATCCACTAATTTTGATTCAAAATGATTTTCAAAATTATCTCTTGTTTCATAAAATGATTTTCAAATATTCCTTTTCAAAAGAAAAACCTTCGTTCGTATTTCCAAAAATGTTTTAGCCTCAAAATCATATTTATCATTTTGTTATATTTTGATTTCAAAATTGTCCTTGATATTTTAGCCTCAAAATCTATTTTAATATTATATTTACTTTAGTTTATTTACCTTGATTTTAAATATATTTTAGTATATATACATATATATATTCATAAGTATTTCTACTTCTAAATACCTTATACAAATACATAGAGTCCATTTGAATAAAGTTGCATATGTTTTAAATCATCATTTTCAAAGAAAAGCAAATCATCATTTTTAATAGACCATGTCGACATCATAGTTACTCGTCATGTCGACATGCTTCCCGTTATAGCAAAGGTTGTTTTCAAAAGAAGTGTCTATTCGTTTAAATCTCTTTGAATGGACACATCCATTCATTCTCTATAAATAGAGACTGTTATGGACGTTTTCCAGTAACTACATTCTTTATTTTCTCTCCTCTTTATTCTCTTATCTTATTTTCTAATCATCCTATCCACATTCTGCCGAAATCTTAAGTGAATCAAACCAGAATATCTCTAGTTTGATTCTCTGCCACTCTCTTCAAAGAATCTCAGTGCTTATCAGAGTTATAGATACATTTGTACTCAAAGAAACTTGTTTAGGGTTATAAAGGTGTGATCGTGTCCTTGGAAATCGATCGGGTGAACTTGTGTCCTGTGAATCAAGTGGTTCTACCCAGAGACCTGAGAATCTGGAGGGTGTACCTCGTTGCCTTGGAATCGAGGGATTGTAATCTAGATTATTATTGAATAGAAAGCCGTACGAGTTGTGCGGGACTGGATGTAGGGTAACACCGAACCAGTATAAAATTCCTGATGTGTTCTTTCCTTTACTTGCTTTTTATTTATATTTGCATCTGTTTGTGATTCTATGATTTGATCTGTGATTGTGTATTTGCATTAAGTTAGTTAAATCAATTTAAATCAAAGAAGTTTTAAAGAAATTCTTGAAACACTATTCACCCCCCCTCTAGTGTTAAATAGCCTTAAGATCATCTTCCGCGTCCCTGTCATTTGGTATCAGAGCAATTTTTTCAAAGTATTCATAATCTGATTTTTGAAAAGTTCATGGCTAAGTTTGAAATGTTTCCTAAAAATAATTCTTTAATGATCAAATCATTGTGGTCTCATAAATTGATGCATGATAGTTATATAGAATTAGGTAATCTACAAAAGTTGCTCACTGTGCAGGAATCTTGCTTCATGGCGACAAATGAATCTATTCACAATGGACAAGTTGTGCAAATAAGGAAAAACAAGTGGATACTTGATAGTTGATGTTCAAGACATATGACAGGAAATCCAGAGATACTCAATGACATTATTTACAAGGATGGAGGATTGGTTAATTTTGGGGATAATTCAAAAGGTTATGTAGTTGGCATCGGCAATGTAGGTAATTCTGAAACTCTTATTATTTCAAATGTTTTGTTAGTTAAAAATCTACAACATAATCTACTTAGTATTAGTCAGTTATGTGATAAAGGATATAGGATTAAATTTGAAAAAGACAAGTGTCACATCGAAGATAATAAATCTAATATTATCTTTGAGGGAGTTAGGAAAAAGAATATCTATATTCTCAGTATGAAAATTTCAAATGATAATCTATGTCTTTTGGCCAATACAAGTGACCCTTGGACTTGGCATAAGAGATTTGGACATTTGAATTTTAAACTCTTATCTAGACTATCCAAACTTGATCTAGTAAGAGGCCTCCCTAAGATGCAATTTAAAGTAGATAGTATATGTGATGCATGTCAATTAGGAAAACTTAGAAAAAGTTCCTTTAAACTTAAAGATATGATTTCTACTTCAAAACCTCTTGAGTTACTTCACCTAGATTTATTTGGTCCATCTCAGATTCAATCAATCAACCATAGTAAATATGTCTTTGTAATTGTGGATGATTATTCCAGATATACATGGACAATCTTTCTGAAACATAAAAGTGATACTTTTGATTATTTTAAAAGTTTTTCAAAAAGAGTTCAAAACCAACTTTCTTCCAAGATCATCACTATTCGTAGTGATCACGGTGGTGAATTTGAAAATGAGAAGTTTGAGGAATTCTGTAATCAGAAGGGAATTACTCATAATTTTTCGTTTCCAAGAATTCCACAACAAAACGGAGTAGTTGAGCGTAAGAATAGGACGATTCAAGAGTGTGCTAGAACTCTACTTTCTGATAGTAAATTACCAAAACATTTTTGGGCTGAAGCAGTTGCAACAGCCTGTTATATTTTGAATAGGATTCTAATTAGACCTCTAACCAATAAAACACCTTATGAACTTCTTTTCAATAAGAAACCTAAGGTATCTTATTTCAGAATTTTTGGAAGTAAATGTTTTATCTTAAATACAAAAGATAATTTAGATAAGTTTGATCCTAAATCCGACAAAGGAATCTTTATCGGATATTCTAACAGGAGTAAAGCTTATAGAGTTTTTAATCTAAGAACAAACACTATTGAAGAAACTTTACATGTTTCCTTTGATGAAAATTTCAAAGAAGTTGATCAGACTAATGATGAGGATGACTTAGTTATTTCTAATCATGAATCTGTAGATGCTACAAATGAAACTTTTCATCCAAATAAAAAGATTAGGCTTTTAAAAGATCACCCTGTAGAAAATATTCTAGGAGATATGCAATCTGTTGTTAAAACTAGGAATCAATTAAACAGTATGAGTCATGTTGCTTTTATATCCTCAATAGAACCTAAAAATCCAAAGGAAGCATCAACTGATGATTCATGGATTCTCGCTATGCAAGAAGAATTGAATCAATTCACCAGAAATGATGTTTGGGAACCTGTTCCTAGACCTGAGGATAAATCCATTATAGGCACTAAATGGGTATATAAAAATAAATTAAATGAATTAGGTGAGGTCGTTAGAAATAAGGCTCGACTCGTTGCACAAGGTTATTGTCAAGAAGAAGGTATAGATTATGACGAAACCTTTGCACCCGTAGCAAGATTAGAAGCTATTAGAATTCTGCTTGCTTTCGCTAATTTCAATAATTTCAAACTTTTTCAAATGGATGTCAAGAGTGCCTTTCTAAATGGTTTTGTAAAAGAGGAAGTTTATGTTGAACAACCTCCACTCTTTGAAGATACAAAATTTCCAAATCATGTTTTTAAATTAAAAAAGGCCCTGTATGGTCTAAAACAAGCTCCTAGAGCTTGGTATGATAGACTTAGGTCTTATCTTTTGCAATCTGATTTTGAAATAGGTAAAGTAGATAACACACTTTTTATTAAAAGAAATAAAAATGATATTCAACTTGTACAAGTGTACGTAGATGATATTATTTTTGGATCAACCAATTCTGACATAAACAAAGAATTTTCTGACATTATGACAAAAGAGTTTGAGATGAGTCATATGGGTGAACTTAACTTTTTCCTAGGATTACAAATCAAACAATTAGATAATGGTATCTTTATCAGTCAAGAGAAGTATGCGAGAGAGTTAGTTAGTAAGTTTGGCTTGACCAATGTGAGTGGAAAACCAACTCCCATGGCAACCAATATAGCGTTAAGTAAGGATGATCTATTCAAAGACGTAGATCAAACCTTGTATAGAGGAATGATTGGATCACTTCTCTATATAACTGCTAGTAGACCAGATATCATGAACAGTGTCTGTCTCTGTGCAAGATATCAATCTCAACCCAAGGAAACTCATCAAAAAGCTGTGAAACGTATCATTCGATATGTTAAACACACCTTTGATTATGGATTGTTCTACCCTAAGAATGATTCATTTGAATTAGTTTCCTATTGTGATGCTGACTATGCTGGGTGTAAGTCAGACCGAAAGAGTACAAGTGGAACTTGTCACTTTCTAGGTCATTCCTTAATTTCCTGGTTCAGTAAAAAGCAGAATACTGTTTCCCTATCAACAACTGAAGCAGAGTATGTTTCTGCTGCTTTAGCTTGTTCTCAAGTTTTGTATATGCAACAAACCTTGAATGATTTTGGTATATCTATCACAAAATCTCCAATTTTCTGTGATAACACTAGTGCCATTAGTTTGTCCAAAAACCCAACTCTCTATGCCCGAACTAAACATATTGACATTAGACACCATTTTCTAAGAGATAACTTAAATAAAGAGAAAATTTCTCTTGATTTCGTTAATTATGAAAATCAAATAGCTGATATTTTAACCAAACCTTTAGGAGAACCTGTCTTCACCAAGTTAAGAAGAGAATTAGGTATATGTTCTCTTTCTGAAATATAGTATATAGTATAGTAGTATACATAGTGTATATATGAATGATTTCTTAACCATAGCATTTTACAACACCATGTCGACATAGTATTCATGCGTCATGTCGACATGAAACGGTAAAAATGACAATTCGTTTTTCCCTCTAATTTTTGAATGGGTGGTTATTTAATTCACCCATTCCGAGTTTCTCTTCCCTCCAATCATTATTTCTTCATACTACTTTCTGGAAACATCAAATCCATGGCTTCCACATCCAATCCTAATCAAATTTCACCGGTTCCTTTCCCTTTTCCTTCACAAGGCCCTTTCCAAAACTCCATACTTGCTCGTGTCATCAAAATAGAGGAGAAAGTTGATGATTCGCTGCAGATGTTAACTGAAATGCAAGTTCAACAATTGAGAATGGCAAGAGAGCAAGAGAAACAAGGGAATATTCTGAGGAATCTTCAAAAATTCCTCATGGATAATCATGCTAATCCAATTGTAATTGAAGATTCTTCTAACATAGAAGCAAATGAAGAAGGAGAAGAAGACGAAGACGAAGAAGAAGAGGAAGAACCAATGGAGGAAGAAACTGATGATGAAGCAGTATGTGTAGGGGAAGTCTGTTTTGATGCTTATGGGAACATTGTGGAACAACATGGAAATTTCTGTTTCCATTACCCAAATTGTCCTGTCCACAAGTCTCCCATCATCAAAAACAACTGTTGAGTTGTTTATTTTCTTGTCTTAGTTATGTGTTTATAAGTTTAAATAGTCATGTATATAGTAATATTGAAATGAATAAAATAATCTGTGGTTACACGTATTATTCTCATTCTTATATTACTCATATATATCATTCTGAGTATACAATATTTAACATTGTTATATCTAGTTTCAGTATTATTAATGATAACACTATCATTAATATCATAGATTTAGGGGGAGTTAATGTCATTTTTTTTGTTGATGACAAAGGGGGAGAAGTATAAAATAGGTTAGTTAGGCATAGATTAAGGGGGAGTTATTAGATTTAGGGGGAGTTATAAGGAGAATATAAATATTTTATAAACAAAGGTTGTCATCATCAAAAAGGGGGAGAATGTTAGTCTATAGGATAATGGTTTTGATGACAACAACAAAGGTTGTCATCATCAAAAAGGGGGAGAATGTTAGTCTATAGGATAATGGTTTTGATGACAACAACTATAAAAGTGTTATAAAATATATATGTGCAGGAAATCTATATGCAGGTATCAACAAAAGAAGACTGTACAGTAAAGAAGACAAAGATCAAGAGTTCAAGATTGAAGACTCATGAGATTCAAGATATTCAAGAGTTCAAGACAAATAATATAGTTAGGTTAGATATTTGTTAAAACTCCTTGAAAGCACTATCATTCTTTTTTATCCAATTTACTCGTGGAATGGAATCCACTTCGTTCTTGTTAAAGGGATGGAACCCTAGTGAGATGGAACTCACGAAATATCTAGTGGAACGGATAGTAGCCCTATTTTGTTATCCACTAATTTTGATTCAAAATGATTTTCAAAATTATCTCTTGTTTCATAAAATGATTTTCAAATATTCCTTTTCAAAAGAAAAACCTTCGTTCGTATTTCCAAAAATGTTTTAGCCTCAAAATCATATTTATCATTTTGTTATATTTTGATTTCAAAATTGTCCTTGATATTTTAGCCTCAAAATCTATTTTAATATTATATTTACTTTAGTTTATTTACCTTGATTTTAAATATATTTTAGTATATATACATATATATATTCATAAGTATTTCTACTTCTAAATACCTTATACAAATACATAGAGTCCATTTGAATAAAGTTGCATATGTTTTAAATCATCATTTTCAAAGAAAAGCAAATCATCATTTTTAATAGACCATGTCGACATCATAGTTACTCGTCATGTCGACATGCTTCCCGTTATAGCAAAGGTTGTTTTCAAAAGAAGTGTCTATTCGTTTAAATCTCTTTGAATGGACACATCCATTCATTCTCTATAAATAGAGACTGTTATGGACGTTTTCCAGTAACTACATTCTTTATTTTCTCTCCTCTTTATTCTCTTATCTTATTTTCTAATCATCCTATCCACATTCTGCCGAAATCTTAAGTGAATCAAACCAGAATATCTCTAGTTTGATTCTCTGCCACTCTCTTCAAAGAATCTCAGTGCTTATCAGAGTTATAGATACATTTGTACTCAAAGAAACTTGTTTAGGGTTATAAAGGTGTGATCGTGTCCTTGGAAATCGATCGGGTGAACTTGTGTCCTGTGAATCAAGTGGTTCTACCCAGAGACCTGAGAATCTGGAGGGTGTACCTCGTTGCCTTGGAATCGAGGGATTGTAATCTAGATTATTATTGAATAGAAAGCCGTACGAGTTGTGCGGGACTGGATGTAGGGTAACACCGAACCAGTATAAAATTCCTGGTGTGTTCTTTCCTTTACTTGCTTTTTATTTATATTTGCATCTGTTTGTGATTCTATGATTTGATCTGTGATTGTGTATTTGCATTAAGTTAGTTAAATCAATTTAAATCAAAGAAGTTTTAAAGAAATTCTTGAAACACTATTCACCCCCCCTCTAGTGTTAAATAGCCTTAAGATCATCTTCCGCGTCCCTGTCACGTCGAAGCAGCCACGAGCAAGTTGAAGGAATCATTGACGTTGGCGCCTTCGAGTTCCAGAAGCGAACGATTGAAGAAGCCCTAATTCAGTTGAATGAGATAGATGAGGCCGCCATTAACGTTCGTCTCGTTTTCTTAGCCTAGGGTTTTCGAATGAATAAAAGGAATGGGGAACGGGTTTGAATCCACCAAAAGAAAGAACGGCAGTGGGTATCAAGTATAAACTCTTCATCAATACAATTGGGCTAATTAAAATAGAAGAGTGTATTTATTAAAGGCCCGAATAACTTTTAACCATGTTTATAAAAGAATTTCAAATTGATTTTTAATTTCAATAAAAATTTACAAACGATTTAATCACCTAATGGCGATAATTAATTGCTACGAATTTGCGGGTTGTTACAGACTCCCCCCTTAAAGAAATTGCGTCCTCGCAATCATAAGGAATAAATGGGAAAGTGGTAACAACCATAAGAACATAACAATGTCGAAAGCATAAGCAAAGCAAATGTCAGCAGGGGAAGTATTGGAATTATGGAAGTATCAGATATAGAATCAAAAAGGTTCGACTGCTTCAAGTCAAAAGAATCAACAATCGTGGGGATCAAGGAATCAAAATCAGACAACTATCACAAGGGAGAATCAATCGAGTTCCAGCATTTTAAAGAAAAGAAAAAAAACAGAGCAGAATTCACGTACTGCACGAATTGAATGTGAGTAAATCAAATTACTCACCTGAATCGCCAGAGAAAAAGACGAAGCTCAAATCTCAAAATCGCAAATATTCAATCATCAAAAACGATAATCGAATTTTCAAATCGCAAATAGGTTTAACTATCAAAAATGATAATCAAATTTCACAAACATCTGATTATCAAAACGATAATCAGAAACACAAACATTCGATTAATCAAATCGAAAAATATTTAATTATCTCAAACGATAATCAAATTTCACAAATATCTGATTATCAAAAACGATAATCAGAAGACAAATCAAATATCTAATTATCTCAAACGATAATCAGAAAACAAATCAAATATCTAATTATCTCAAACGATAATCAGAAAACAAATCAAATATCTAATTATCTCAAACGATAATCAGAAACACAAATATTTAATTATCACAAATGATAATCAAATCTCACAAATATCTGATTATCAAAAACGATAGTCAGAAACACAAATATTCGATTAATCAAATCGAAAAATATTTAATTATCTCAGACGATAATTAAATTGGAAAATATTTAATTATCACAAATGATAATCAAATTTCACAAATATCTGATTATCAAAAACGATAATCAGAAACACAAACATCCGATTATCAAAAACGATAATCAGAAGTCGTAAATATTCAATTAACGAGTCCGGAATTAACCGAAGTAGTAAAAGTATGGTTCCATACTCCTTACTTTTGCTAAATCATTTAAATCTCTTTATCGTTTCCTTGAAAGTGCATAATTGTGTGTTTTAAAAATAACATTTCCCATTCTCAAACGGACAAGTCCGGAATTAAGCGAACCAGTAAAAGAAAGGGGTCATAGTCCTCGATTTTGCTGAAACGTTTAAATCGCTTCCTCATTCTATTGAAAATGCAAACTGTAATAATTTTGAAAACAATTTTAATTTATATTTTGAAACAACTTTTAAAAATAAGAATTTTGAAAATACGTGATTAAATTAGCAATATCAGTATTACGGGAGAACCGCTTGTAAATCCATTTCAAAATTGACGGTTACTGAAGTTAACACGTCAAAATCTCATCAAAATAACTGGCATCGAAATATAATACCAAATGAATTTTCATTCATCAAAAATGTCACAAGAATCTTCTCAAAGATAGAAGGGGATGTCATACCCTAAACTTGTATTCATAACAAGTCAATAACACATGAATTCACCAATGCACAAAAATTGATAAACATATCAATAGAAATCACGAAAATTGGTGAAGCACAAAATTCCAGAAATCATCACAAGAAATCCAGAGAACACATAAATAGGGGGGAGGCCTAACACATGAATGGGAGCATGAAAACTCACCTACGCGTATCACACAGGAATGGCCCGAAGACCGTAGGGTGCTACCCTACATATGTGATGGCGAAACATCACATAAACGGGGTATAGTCTCCCACGCAGACAAAGAGACTTCGCACAATCGCTAGTCTAAATTATAAAAAAGGGGAAAAGGCCTAACACATGAATGGGAGCATGAAAACTCACCTACGCGTAAACACATGACGAGAAGCTATCTCATGGAAGCTATCCATTAAATTTTCACACAGGAATGGCCCGAAGACCGTAGGGTGCTACCCTAGATATGTGATGGCAAAACATCACATAAACGGGGTATAGTCTCCCACGCAGACAAAGAGACATCGCTCAGTTGCTAGTCTAAATCACAAAAATGATCGTCATGATCATAAAGAAGTGTCAATCACACCAAGCTAGTAAATATATGAGTTTAGCTTCATGTCCCATAACCACTTGCTTAACTTAAATATTTACGAACAAGTTGTAAATCTTCACTAGGAAATTGTCATAAAAAGGGTTCAATCGAACAAGTCCAAGAGCTAACCGACGAAGTAAACGCAAGCGTTTCATACCACTTGTTTTACTAGGCCATTTAATTCAATTTCTCATACGAGTGAAATAAAGGCTTGTATATACTAATAGATTGGAAAATGATTTAGGAAAAGAGCTTTGTAGTAAAATAGTTTTTGAAATCGTTTGGAGAAAAGGATTTTAGTATTTACTACTAGTATAGAAAACCTTTATATTTTTAAAGTGACAAATCACAAAAATGATTGTAGAAACAATCAATCACAAGAATTCACATACGAAGATGTGAATGGAATCCAAAGAAATCGATACTGAATCCATCATAAAGTATTTTCACAAAAATCCCGAAGAAAATGTCATCAAAGTTGCTAATAAATGATAGCAACAAATCGGGGGAATGATCAAAAATCGATTAAATTAGGAAACAAATCAATTCACTTAAAATTCACATTCGAAGACGTGAATGAAATCCAAAGAATTCAATTCTAAATTTATCAAAGTAGGAATACCCAAAAATTCCTGAAAATAGAAGTTATCAAAATCAATAAAGGTGATAACAACTAATTAGAAAAGAAGAATCGATATCAACTGGAAAAACAAAGCAAAACGAGCAGAAATGCATAAATGACTTCAACAAAAGTAAGAATCAAGTCAATGTCGAAGCCAACAATTAATAGCCGCAGTCGAGTACAAAATGAATCAATCATCATTATCAAAGAAACCAACGGCAAACAAAATCAGAGTCTTGAAAATCAAGAAATTAGCAATTTCTCAAAAACAAAGTGACCGAAGTCGAATGGAATTCAAGATGAGGAAAACACAAAATATCAAGTTCAAAATCGCTGAGATTCAAACTAGATGTGAATGAGAAATCAAAATCACTCAATTTGCAACTGGTCCAGCTATTTTTCATCACAGTGTAACAGGTACACAATGACACTCATAGCATAGAACAAAAGTGGAACAAAGTCCAAAAGTCAAAATGGCTCTAATTTGCCACATTAAAACAAAATCAACATCGGCTAAATCAATTCAAAGCCGAAAACACAAGAATAAGCGTTAGGAATTCATACCTAACAGTCAAAAATAATCATATATAAAGATGAGAGATAAAACATCGACAAATAGTTGTAACACATGCTCCATCTAAGTTATGTTTTATAATTGTCCTAAACCCCAGGCTCTGATACCAAGCTGTGACGCCCCACCTCTATACCCACGCTAGCCAAGAACACTACGGTGTAGTGCTGTCAACTAGCACGGAGAATAAGGCTGTTGAGGAGCGACCATCTATGTAATTGCTTTGTGCGAGCACCGATATGTCAGATAATAAAACATTGCATTTCATCTTTTAGAGGAAATCCGACATACCGATACAAACTCAAAGCTACTACACAGTGGCTATAATAGTTTAGGACAATAGATATAAAAATAACACAGATAACATAAATGCGGAATACAGATGGAACGAAAAGTCTCATATATACAATAACTGATATCAGTTACAATACATTTGACACAATACAAATGATACAACTACATCTGTCGACTCAAGAAGTTATATATACACGTACATTATCGACTAACATACATGAATACATTATCATCTTAAAACAGACACACTGACTACTACAACACGACGAAGACCACTTCAGATGATATAAAAAGTCTTCACAGCTCTAGCAGCAACCCAAAGCTAAAAATCTACGACCTGTAAATACTCGGTCTGACCCGAGTATTACATTCAAAGGAAAATAATACCCGGATCAGTCTAATTCAAACTCAGTTATTAATACACAGAAGCAATAATAATCCAATATCATATAGACGACAGTCACAGAAATCTCGTATACCCAACTTCTCGATAAGAGAACCGGATAACAGCAGATATAACACTAAACAGTGTTAATCCACAAAACAGAAATCCAAAGCAGTTTAAACAATTGAAATGCCAATTTAAAAACATCAATGCTAATTGGCTGCAGTACACGCTAACGTGTACTGCCTCGCCAATACAGCCTATGAATTACGCAACAGGTCGATGAATCAAGAACAAAAGAAATATCGATTAAAATCTGTCAATTCAATGTGGCTGCAGTGCACGCACGCGTGCACCGCCTCGCCACAATAGAATATAAAGTCACCACAAGGGACGAGGGTAAAACTGCTACGAAAATGCAGCAGGTCAGCAAGTGCTCAGGGATGAACAGATGCAAGTGAAAATGACACATGGATATGCAGTGTATACCCAAGTACAACTAAAATAGAAACAGGTCAAGCATATATAGATATGCAGTGACAAATTGAACCAAGTCACAATGTCACAGCAAGATCAAGTGACAATGGCAATCACAGGACAGACAAGTCAAAGCAGTGAAACCAGGGTGGACAACAATGAATGCAGAGGAATGCATGCAACTGATGACAACTAAAACCAGAACACAAGCAACTACAAAAGCTCACCACCACAACATCAATGAAGAACATGGATGCAGATTCAAGACTGTCACAAACGAACATGGACAGTGACACAGTGAAGTACCAACATCATAAACAAGTGCTACCGGCTACTGCACATCAATTATGCAAACCAAAGTTGCAGTAGAACAACAAAAGGCTCTAGTCAATATATATACAGTCCAAATTTGCAACAAAAATGGGACTGCGACCACAACAAAATACAAGGCAAACTGCACAAAAACTCAGATGCAAGCCCAAACTCGAAATGATCTGAGCATAAGCAAGAAGGCTCAAAGTTGTGGAGTGGAACCAAAAGAATAAATGAGACAGAGAAGGCACATGGATGTGCAAATCAAAAGATGTAAATAAAACATTGTATCAATGGTGAACGGCACATACAAGTTTAGCAATAACATGAAAATATCATGAAGGAGCTCAAATGACATCAAGTAAAGAACTCGAGTCACAGGTGATAGAATTACAGTGGTATGCAAATGCAAACAGTGAAGAACACTATCAAGTCGAATGCAATAGAGAAACAAAGGCACCAGTAAACAAAATGTCAAGGCAGTGGACAAAGAAAAAGGATCAAGTTGAAATGGTGAAGGAACAGGAAGGCAATAGACTCAGGAATGAAATCAAAGCAAACTCATTTGGACAGTGCAATCAAAAGTATATATATGCAGTGACACACAAAGAAGCCCAGACAACATCACATTGCTACTATACTGGAATGCATATGCACTGCAGTTCGTATGTACAACATATACAATGAAGAAGATTCAAAGACTCAAACAAGTGAATAGCTAAATGCAACTCAAGTGAAGATAGTGGTAAATCACAGACAGGTCAGACCAACCAAAAATGAGACAGTAGTGAAGGCCAAAGTCTAAAGAAATATACAGTCTAGAATCAAAGTCGGGTTTTGAAATCATTGCTACCGGAGATAAAGATCACCATAACCCAAGTCAGTAGTGTCAGTGACAAGGTCACAGAGGAACGACAATAACCAAGTTCAAAATCAAAGTCGAAGTATTTGAACAGACTCGATGTCGAGTTGCTGTTCTAAAACACAGTAGCAGTTTCTAGTTGAAACAGAAGTCAAGGGCGAACACAACTGGCCAGAGACGAACTCAAGTAAAATAATATGCAGTTCACAATCAAAATCGAAGCCGGGTTCAAATCAAGGTCAGATGGCATAAGTCACAAAAACAAGATTACTGAGAAAGTAATACCAGATAACCAGTAAAAAAAGAAAATCAAGGCAACAATTCACAGGTCGAATCAGTGACCAGGCTGAAGTGAGCAAGTCACAAAATCAAACAGCAAATTCACAAAACCATGACGACCAAGAAAACATTATCAAGCAGTCGAGATAAAGCATTTAACAGTTCAAAATCGAAGCCGAGAGAACTAAGGCAAGATTCACAAATAACTAGATTAAATTAGATGTGAGTGCCGGGAACACTCACCTTAGCCACGAATGAAAGACGAAGCTGTAGCGATGAGGAAGAGGAACGAAGTTACGCCGAAGCCCCATCAAGCACGAGCACGTCGAAGCAGCCACGAGCAAGTTGAAGGAATCATTGACGTTGGCGCCTTCGAGTTCTAGAAGCGAACGATTGAAGAAGCCCTAATTCAGTTGAACGAGATAGATGAGGCCGCCATTAACGTTCGTCTCGTTTTCTTAGCCTAGGGTTTTCGAATGAATAAAAGGAATGGGGAACGGGTTTGAATCCACCAAAAGAAAGAACGATAGTGGGTATCAAGTATAAACTCTTCATCAGTACAATTGGGCCAATTAAAATAGAAGAGTGTGTTTATTAAAGGCCCGAATAACTTTTAACCATGTTTATAAAAGAATTTCAAATTGATTTTTAATTTCAATAAAAATTTACGAACGATTTAATCACCTAATGGCGATAATTAATTGCTACGAATTTGCGGGTTGTTACATAAATGATGTCTTTTATAGTGATTATAAAAGATATTGGGAATGTCCCAAATCGATATGCAATGACACCTTATTAAATTGTTTCATAAGGAACATGTGAGATGAGTTCCTTATGCATTGGCAATATAAATTATCATACATGCTATGTTGTCTATGATATCATGATTTGTTTATATATTTGATACATGAAGCAAATATTAAATCCAAATTGATATCACTAAATGGTTGTTTGAAGTTTTCTCGTATATTTATGAAATACTAGAGAATCGTTAACAGAAACAATCCACTCCTTATGAAAGAGTGTTCGACTCAAACTTCATAAATGGTATTGAGTATAATATGTCAATAATAAATTCTGGTTAAGAATCTTTAGGCTGGAAATGTTGCAAATAGAACAGATTATGGCTGATTCATTGACTGAATGGCGCCACAATAAAAACGATGTATATATAAAATAAATGCACAAATTTGTAACTGAATCGAGGGTGGTTCCAAATGTTGAGAATCCCACAATATTGTTATATGATGACAATGTCATTATATTGATCATATCAGAATTAGGTGCTCACTGGAAGTCAAGAGCATACTCCGAATTGTTTCACATGATAAAGGTAGTTTATCAGCGTCAGAGAGAGTTAAAACACGATATTATACCTCACTAAGGTACTGACCCAATTTATTTAAGAAAACCGATTGGAGAAGTTGGAATGAGATTTCATAATTGACCCCAAGTGCAAGTGGGAGATTGATAGAGTTAGGAGTATGCCTTAGGGGCAATTATGTAATTTGTTACATATATCTAACTTGTTGACAAATCTTGTTTGAAATAAAAAGTGTTTCTTTCTATTATATACTTGATATAATGAGTTATATCAATTAATTAATTCAATTAAAAGTATATTTAATAGAAAATCCATAAATGGCACATTTTGTGATAGTAGTTACAAAGTGCTGTAACCGTGATTAATTAATCACAATGAAAACAAATATACCATTTTAAATGTTCCTAATCAAGATGCATCGAGACTGGATATCGATGTATCCGTTGAGACTAGAGTACCTAACGCTCTCCAAATGTTGGGCAGTATATTACTCATGACTGCTAGGGGCACCTAGAGGTTACTTGCTAATAGTTATTGGATAACCATGGAATGACTCGTTAGATGGTTTTCTGTTGGTTAATATAACTACGGTCAAACTGAAAATATCGATGTGAATAATTTACAAAGTTCTTTCAGCTTGAGAATACCATGAATCCTTAATATGAAAGCTCCACTTTGATTACAATCAAATCATGGCAAAGCATCCATCGAGTGACTATAGTTGGGTCGAGTGGAAGTATTGGAAGTGAAGCGCTATTCAAGAGAGAATTCATCTCCTCAGTTATATGTGGTTAGTATCACAATCAACTCAAGTAAACCCAAAATCAAAATCTCTGGCCAGAGTAGTTCAGTTAATAATAATAATTATTATTGAACCAAGGACTTTGTGTTTGGACTATAGCGTTGAATGTGGGTGATGTTGGAATTTTGACCATTATCAAATTCAATAAATCCAAAGTGATATAGTTTTGACGAAGAGAATTGGTGTATATAATTGTCACAATTGCACAATGCTTATTAAATTAAAACAAGATTTTTCCAAAAATGAGTAAGCAATAAATTTGGTCATATTATCTCACCACTTGCTAAGTGAAGGGTGAACGTTAATGTTCGAGTAGTTCGACATTAATCTCTGATCAAATTTAGACGAAACCTGTAACGTCGACCCGGATTTTTAGACGTTTTATTTGGAATATTTAAATGGTTTTAAATATTTAATTTGAGTTTTCGATTGATTGAATAAGAAAAATTTGGGTTTGATTTATAAAATAAAATTTAAAATTTCAATATAGCAATTTATTGAATAATTTAATTATTGAATTTTATAATTGAATATTGGGTAAATTATTGTATCTTGAGTTTTAAGCTCGATTAAAAATAATTTAAAGGCTTGTAAAATTTATATTAATAATAATGAAGATAATAGAAGTTTTAAAATTGAATTTAAAGTGATATGTTCAATTTAAAAATAGTTTGTTTAAAGTGACATTAAAAATAGCCTTCCAAGGCACAGTCTTGGAATTCGACGAAACCAGTTCCATTGGATCCGTAATAGTGTATTATTATCGGATTTCAATTTTCGTAGTGTTTGGAGTTATGGTTTGGTCATATGGAATGTAAACGCGCTGAAGTTTATATCGAAAATTCAATAAAATAATTGGGTCCAAAAAGCTACCTCCATACGATCGAATTTGGACTCGAAACCTCTTCCATTGTGTTCAGAATGGTGGTATAACATTATAAACGCCTAGCGGCACGCCTCAATAGGAGATCGAGATTTTAGGTTACGAGATCGAGACGAGTTGAAAATTCATAATATATATATATATTCATTTGAGTGACAATATTCCCATCAGCCACTTTTCTTTTCCATCAGCCCACTATAGCCTTTTTCCCCCACACGCTGCCCATTCTCCTTAAATCACGTACTACTTTCCTTCTTCTTTTCAAAAATCAAGTCAAATTCGTTCCTTTCAGAGATTGAAAAAAAAATAGGCGCTGCTAATAATCGTTCCTTTCTCTCCTCTTCAATTTAATCTCGAATCGAAATCGATCAGTAAAAAAACTCATCGAAGCCAATTACGCGATTCGAAATCGCGTTCGAATAGGCCGAGGTTTTCGTCGACGGCATGGCTAGGGAAGAGCGATGTGATTGGGTGTCTGCTTCTCTCGAACATAGGAAGGGATGACGGTCTTGTCGAGCTTCGTCCAATTGCATAAGGGAGCCGCGCGCGAGTCGCGGCTTGGTGGCGAACGCTAGATGGGTATGAGGCTTATTCGACAGGGAGTTGGATGGCACTCTCGTTTGTGTGTTCGTGGATTGTGGGGGCTGCGGTGGTCGAGCAAACGAAGGGGAGGTTCTTGGGTCGCAGGCTCTGGCGTAGGTAGGGGAGGCTCGGGGCAACTAGAGTGATGTTTTGGTGGCCTTTGGCATGGCCAAGCTGCAACGATGGTTCTCGGTGATGATTGGAGGAGGATGCGTTCGTGGATGGGGGGCTGCTGCGTTGTTTTAGGGCGAGGCTTCGAGCTCGACGGAGAGGGTAACTGGCTCTAATAATTTTAATTAAATTAGATTTTATGGTTAATTATCTCGTATAGAAAATTAATGAATATTTTTATGTACGAGGTCCAAAATACATTAAACAAGTCGAGATTGGAATGATCTACAAATAAAATCAAAGGTGAGAAATTCACACCCATTTGGATTTCCAAACTTTAAATTTAAATAGTTGAATTTAAATTATTGTATGTTTGGTTGAATTGATGAATTATTTTATCCGTTGGATGTATATATACATCGTAGTATATATATTAGTATTTGGAGTGATATTCCCGCACATTATAGCCGATGAGACCATATGCGTCCGCATAATAGCGGATGACCCTATATACCGCGATATCCCCCTCGAAGTGGGATTGGTATCATTTATGTTGTATTAACATCTGTGGATGCAGGAAAACAGGTTGGAGGGATCCAACTGGATTCCTCAAAATTATTTTTATTTTTTATATATAGTGATATATGATTTGTGTAGAATAATCTATTACAGATTATTGTATTGATTAGAATTATTGGATGCTATTGTAGCACTGGCCTGAATTTTGATAATTTAAATACTATAAATATATTTTTAAAAATTTATCGAATTGAAGGGAATTTGATAATAAAAAAATATATATATTGGAATTGGAGATTTTTAAAAACGAATTATTTAAAAGAATTTATAAGTCATATTATGGAAATATAAAAAGGAGTTAAAATCAATATTGAAAATAGATTGGAAGTATTAATGGAATTTATAAGAGATAAATTTATATAATGGATTTTTAGAAATAAGATTGTTTTTATAAATAGGTAAAACCAAAGGGGTTATAGAATTGATAAACGATGTTTATAATGAAGAAATCCAATATCAGATGATAATTGGGAATATAAATTCATAGGAGGAATTTATATTAGAATATGGAAACAGGGTTGAGAAAAATGGAAGATTCTATTTTTGAAGTGGGAATGGTTAGGGAAGCGAAGATAAATCGATATGTTGTGAAATCGAGAGGAAGTATAAGTTAAATTGGTTATTGAGGATTTTAAAAATATATTTTTAATTTTTAAGAAGTGAGTTTTCTTTAAAGGGAAAATTTTATTATTTTAAAGCTATGGAATTTTAAACTAGTTGAGATTGAAATACTTGGTAAGTATATTTTTAAATATGAAGTATTTATTTTAGTAAATTCTAACTTTTAAAAATCTGCTTTGTAAATTTATTTGTTTTAACTAAAGATGAGTTATTAATGTTATAAAAGTGTTTTCGATATTTAAATAATTACTCGAAAATGTGTTGAAAATAAATTATTAGTCTTTTAAATACTTATTATATATATAGAGTTTTAAAGTAATTGAAAATTTATTTTATGAATTCTCTCGAGATTCGGAAAAGGGGCTTATAAAAGGATATGATTTTGAGGAGAGGAAATTATTTGTGATTCCGGAGATTTTTGGAATAAGTTACGAAATAATTCCCTGGAACGTTAATATTGAAAGGATTTTGGAAAATAAAACTTGTAAATCTTTCTAAGTATAGAAAATAGAAATTTGGAGATATTTCCAAGTGTTGAGATGTTGGAAGTATTCTGTTACGGATTAAGTATTTGAAATTATTTTTTCAAATGTTGAAAGAAGTTGATATGTCTTTAAAGATATTTTGAAAGTAAATGTTTTGGGGAAAATTTATATTAAGGCCAGATGATTGCTTATGGATGTTTTATTGATATTTAAATGAACGACTATCAATATTGGCCAATTTCGTTAATCATTTCGGTTAGACCGGGATCAGATTTGCTTGCTGCATGATAGGGGGTTCTCGCTTCTTGTTAGGTAGCGAACGGATGACTCTTACCCCTACATGTCCTTGAGTGGTTGGTAGCAGTCGAGAGGCTGGCTGTAAAAGAAAATTCGAGGTACCAGTGTAAGCTACGGCGGAAAGTGGCCACTGTCGATGGTTGAAAAGCTTAGACCTTTACATTTGGTATCATAGTTGAAGGTTAAGCGAGAAACTTGGCTCTGGTGGGGATTACTCATTAGATATAGAGTCGGTAGTACTCTATAATGAGTTAAGTATAATAATAGATATGAGCGCGTATTTGTTAGTGAATATAAATGGTTGTATATTGTGTTGATTTATCTATTGAGTGGTATATAAATTCTGTTCGAGTAGTGGGACGCCACGAAATCGATAGGAGTTTCTAAACACTTGAACGTGATAAACTGACACAGTATGGTTTTGAAGCGGGTAAATGAAATAATTTTACCCAAATTATATTTTGATATTAAAGAATAATTTTTTGAAAATTATTATAGTAGTGTGGTTGGTTATTATTATTACATAATCAAAACAAGATTAATTTTTTTTTGAAATGGTTTATTAAAACCCAAAATTTAAAATGGTATAAGAATGAATTACACAAGTGAATAAAAACTAAGACTTGATTAAAAACCAGAGTTTGAAAATATTAAAGTCCCGGAGATTTTGGAAATGTTTTTCCAAAGTAATTTGAAGATAAATAATAGTAATATTCTGTTTGAAAGGATTTTGGAATAGAAAAATGTTTTAAATGGATTTTTGAAAGGATGTAGCGCTGAAATCACTTTTGTCGTTGGAAAATAATTCCGATGATGATCGTGACATCATCGGTGTTCATTTTCGAGTTTCTAAGTGATGGATTGCCACCGTGGTCGTTGTTTTGGATTGTTTTGAGGAAAAACAAGTTTGTTTTGGAAATTCTGAAGGAAATTTGTTTTAGATAAAAACCAGGTTTGGTTTAAATTTAAAAAGTGTGATTTTGGAATATTTGTGATTTCGAAATGATTTGAAATAAATACCGGGTGTTTAAAAATTATGAAATCCTTATTTAAATAATTTAGAGATCATCAGGAGATAAGTTATAAACTTATAAATGGTGAATGATTTTGAAGAAAAATATGGAGATTGAATTTTGGGATTAAAATTAAAAGTGGAAAAGTTAAAATGAAATTTAACTTAGATTAAGTTGAGGAAATTAAATTTTTGAAATTTAATTGATGATGATTTGAATGGAATAAATTTGTGAAGTAGACTAGTTAAATGGATTAAATTGGGATGTGAATGAATTGAATTGAGAAATAACATTGAATTGAATCGAATTTAACTTAAACTAAATGAAATTGAATTCTTACTTAAATAATAAAAAGGAATGGTATGAAGTTTAGATTTAACGCAAGTTAAGTTAAATAAAAATAAAATTGAAATGAATTGAATAAAAATATACTTGGCTAAATAAAAATATATAATCTCGAGTTAAAATAAAATGTTAATATATTCGAGTATAAAATTGATGGAAAAGTGAAAAATAAGTTGTGTGACTTATAAAAAGTTAAAAATTGAAATAGAAAAACACAAAATAAAATTGTTTGATATTTTGGTGAAGTGATAAAATCCAAAACTCGAATTGTAAATTAGATTGAACTCAAGTAAAATAGTTGAAGTGATTTTTGAAATAAAAATCAAATATTGATTTAAAAAATTGAAAGTGGGCTAATTAGCTAAATAAATTAGTTGATTGAATATGTTAATGGAATTTAACTCGGTTAAATAAAATTGGATTGTTAGTTAAAAATGGATTTTTGAAATGAAGCTTGAGTTATAAATAAAATTCGACTTATATTGCTAGTGAATTAGATATAATTGGAAACGTGTCGAATAAAATGAAATTGGATTGAAATGGTGATGACTCGAGTTATAGATAAATCCAATTAAAGTATAAATAAATTGAATATGGGCTTGAATATTATTTTAGGTGAATTCGAAAATGGAATTGGAAATGGAATTAAAAATCTGAAGTGGATTGAGTGAATGAAAAAATTGAATAAATTAGTAAATGAAATGGGATTTGATTGGATAGAAATCAAATTAAATTAAAAGGGAATTTATTTGCAAATGGAAATGAACTTAAGTTGTTTAATTGAAATAATTGAAGTAAATAAATTTACTTAAGTTAATATTTAATAGAAGCTTGGCTTCGAGTAAATTTGAGAAATGGCCATTAAATAAAATAGCATGGAATGTTTTTGCGCTAAATAAAATGGATTTGAAAGCAATGAAGGTGGGTATGAGTGGAATGCAATAAATGAATTGATTGTGAATAAATTTGAAATGAAATAAAAGCTAAATATAAATTGATTGGAATCAATTTAAAATGGTTATAAACTAAATGGATATTCCATTTAATAAGTGTCGTCGAATTTGCATGGGAAAAGTTGTCGTTTGACGTAAACGGAAATAAATTAAATTCTGCAAATGAATAGAAAGCAAATAAATTGATTTTAAATCAATTTGGAATGGTATGAGTTTGTTTGGGTTAAAAATAAATTAAATGCATGTAAAGTAAGTTGTAAATCATTCGAATTGAATTAAAATAGTATATAGATTGGTTGAAAATAATTGAATTAGTGTTGGAAACATATAATTGCTTATAAAAAGTATGGTTGGCATGTTACTTATGAAAGCATGTGCTTAAATGGTTGAAATGTTATTTAATTTCATATATATGGTACTTACATGTTTAAATTGACTAAATACAGGTACCTAAAGGCCGTTTGGCTAGATTTTGGTTGCGCTAATTGCAAAATAAGTTAACCGCTTGATTAAAAACGCTAAATAAAGGTACGCCTATGCAATAAAAGAATGAAAATATAAATATTGATATATATATTTGGTTTCCAACCGTTTGGGTCGATGTATATATATTTATCTCTCTTGTCATATTGCAAAAGGTCCTCCATACAAGGGAGACTCTGCCAAAAAATTTTGAAAATTTAAAGTGATAGAAAAAAGTTTGAAAAATTTTGGGAAATTTTTTGTTAACGAAAACCGATTTCGAATTTATAATCGAAATAAACGATTTTGTAATTTGAATTGAAACTAATTGTTTTGGTTGGAACTAAGGGATTAGAAAAGTGAAGTAACGAGTTTTCACTAAGTGGGTTTTGGATAAATTAATGAGTTTGAATCATTTTCCTACCTTAGAAATTTCAAGGATGAAATTCTTTTAAGGGGGAAGGAATGTAACGACCCGGATTTTTCGACGTTTGATTTGGAATATTTAAATGGTTTTAAATATTAAATTTGAATTTTGGATTGATTGAATAAGGAAAATTTGGGTTTCATTTATAAAATAAAATTCAGAATTTCAATATAGCAATTTATTGAATAATTTAATTATTGAATTTTATAATTAAATATTTGGTAAATTATTGTATCTTGAGTTTTAAGTTTGATTAAAAATAATTTAAAGAATTGTAAAATTTATATTAATAATAATGAAGATAATAGAAGTTTTAAAATTGAACTTAAAGTGATATGTTCAATTTTAAAAATAGTTTAAATTGACATTAAAAATAGCCTTTCGAGGCACAGTCTCGAAATTCAACGAAACCAGTTCGATTGGATCCGTAATAGTGTGTTATTATTGGATTTCAATTTTCGTAGTGTTTGGAGTTATAGTTTGGTCATACGGAATGTAAACGCGCTGAAGTTTATATCGAAAATTCAATAAAATAATCGGGTCCAAAAAGCTATCTTCTCCATACGATCGAATTTGGACTCGTAACCTCTTCCATTGTGTTCGGAATGGTGGTATAACATTGTAAATGCCTAGCGACACGCCTCAACAGGAGATCGAGATTTTAGGTTACGAGATCAAGACGAGTTGAATTTTTTTATAATATATATATATTCATTTGAGTGACAATATTCCCATCAACCTACTGTAGCCTTTTTCTCCCCACACGCTACCCATTGTCCTTAAATTACGTACTGCTTTCCTTCTTCTTTACAAAAATCAAGTCAAATTTGTTCCTCTCAAAGATTAAAAAAATGGGCGCTGCTAATAATCGTTCCTTTCTCTCCTCTTCAATTTAATCTCGAATCAAAATCGATTAGTGAAAAAAAATCGTCGAAGCCAATTACGCGATTCGAAATCGCGTTCGAATAGGCTGAGGTTTTTGTCGACCGCGTGGCTAGGGAAGAGCGATGTGATTGGGTGTCTAATTCTCTCGAACATAGGAAGGGATGACAGTCTTGTCGAGCTTCGTCCAGTTGAGTAGGGGAGCCGCGCGCGAGTCGCAACTTGGTGGCGAACGCTGGCGATGGGTGTGAGGCTTATTCGACAGGGAGTTGGATGGCACTCTCGGTTGTGGTTTCGTGGATGGTGGGGGCTGCGGTGGTCGAGCGAACGAAGGGGAGGTTCTTGGCTCGCAGGCTCTGGCGTAGGTAGGGGAGGCTCGGGGCAACTCGAGTGATGTTTTGGTGGCCTTTGGCATGGCCAAGCTGCAGCGATGGTTCTTGGTGATGATTGGAGGAGGGTGCGTTCGTGGATGGGGGGGCTACTGCGTTGTTTTAGGGCGAGGCTTCGAGCTCGATGGAGAGGGTAACTGGCTCTAATAATTTTAATTAAATTAGATTTTATGGTTAATTATCTCGTATAGAAAATTAATGAATATTTTTATGTACGAGGTCCAAAATACATTAAACAAGTCGAGATTGGAATGGTCTACAAATAAAATCAAAGGTGAGAATTTCTCACCCATTTGGATTTCCAAACTTTAAATTTAAATAGTTGAATTTAAATTACTGTATGGTTGGTTGAATTGATGAATTATTTTATCCGTTGGATGTATATGTACATCGTAGTATATATATTAGTATTTGGAGTGATATTCCCACACATTATAGCTGATGAGACCCTATGCGCTCGCATAATAGCGGATGACCCTATATACCGCGATATCCCCCTCGAAGTGGGATTGGTATCATTTATGTTGTATTAACTTCTGTGGATGCAGGGAAACAGGTTAGAGGGATCCAACTGGATTCCTCAAAATTATTGTTTATTTTTCATATATAGTGATATATGATTTGTGTAGAATAATCTATTACAGATTATTGTATTGATTGGAATTATTGGATGCTATTGTAGCACTGACCTGAATTTTGATAATTTAAATACTATAAATATATTTTTAAAAATTTATCGAATTGAAGGGAATTTGATAATAAAATATATATATATATATTGGAATTGGAGATTTTTAAAAATGAATTATATAAAACAATTTATAAGTGATATTCTGGAAATATAAAAAGGAGTTAAAATCAATATTGAAAATAGATTGGAAGTATTAATGGAATTTATAAGAGATAAATTTATATAATGGATTTTTAGAAATAAGATTGTTTTTATAAAAGGTAAAACCAAAGGGGTTATAGAATTGATAAACGATGTTTATAATGAAGAAATCCAATATCAGATGATAATTGGGAATATAAATTCATATAAGGAATTTATATTAGAATATGGAAACATGATTGAGAAAAATGGAAGATTCTATTTTTGAAGTGGGAATGGTTAGGGAAGCGAAGATAAATCGATATGCTATGAAATCGAGAGGAAAGTATAAGTTAAATTGGTTATTGAGGATTTTAAAAATATATTTTTAATTTTTAAGAAGTGAGTTTGTTTTAAAGGGAAAATTTTATTATTTTAAAACTATGGAATTTTAAACTAGTTGAGATTGAAATACTTGGTAAGTATATTTTTAAATATGAAGTATTTATTTTAGTAAATTCTAACTTTTAAAAATCTGCTTTGTAAATTTATTTGTTTTAACTAAATATGAGTTATTAATGTTATAAAAGTGTTTTCGATATTTAAATAATTACTCGAAAATGTGTTAAAAATAAATTATTAATCTTTTAAATATTTATTATATATATATATTTAAAGTAATTGAAAATTTATTTTATAAATTCTCTCGAGATTCGAAAAAGGGGCTTATAAAAGGAAATGATTTTGAGGAGAGGAAATTATTTCTGATTCCGAATATTTTTGGAATAAGTTACGAATAATTCCTAGGAACATTAATATTGAAAGGATTTTGGAAAATAAAACTTGTAAATCTTCCTAAGTATAGAAAATAGAAATTTGGAAATATTTCCAAGTGTTGAGATGTTGGAAGTATTCTGTTACGAATGAAGTATTTGAAATTTTTTTTTCAAATGTTGAAAGAAATTGATATGTCTTTAAAGATATTTTGAAAGTAAATGTTTTGGGGAAAATTTATATTAAGGCTAAATGATTGCTTATGGATGTTTTATTGATAGTTAAATAACCGACTATCAATATTGGTCAATTTCGTTAATCGTTTCGTAGAGACCAGAATCAGATTTAATTATCCGAAAACCACTTCGATCCAGTTTGAACGTTACGAATGAATACCGTGAAGATGATGAAGACGGTGATTTGGTTTGTCCAGACCCAAGACAACTTGTATGGACGAATGCTATCAGAACATCGTCATCGGAGGACGATGAGCATTCTAAGTAAAATTGAGTCCTTGAAAGGTAACGCTTAGCCTCGAGCCTCATCAACCGGGGAATGACTAAAACAGGGGAAATGCAGCAAGGCTAAGTGGGTCGCATCCAAGAAGGTTAAGGTTACCCCTATCCAGAGTCCCATTTAGTCGGCTGTGTGGTGCGGTTGCTGATCCCAACCGTGGGGGTAATCTTACTCGGACTATCCAGGTTAGGGGTAGTCCGGTCTTGTGGCAGGGGATCCCGGCGTGGTCCTCGGTACATTGGTCTAGAAGTGTATTGTGGTGGGCGGTACCCCAGTGGCCCAGTCATTCTGTGATGCCCCATCTCTATAGTCACACTAGCCAAGGACACAACTGGGTAATTCCGTCGACTAGCGCGAAGAATAAGGCTGTTGAGGAGCGACCATCTGTGTAATTTCTTTATGCGAGTACCGATATATCAGATAGTATGACAATTTCATTTCAAGAGGAATTCCGATATATCAAATACAAACTCAAAGCTACCACACAGTTGCTTTGTGGCCTTCGAAAACAAATATAGAAATAAGCATATCACAAATCAGTCATAGATATTCATATCACAAAGGCGGAAACATATATGAATATAACACATAAAAGTGTACATCAAAGTAGTGGTCATACAAGATCCACTACATCACAAAAGAATAGGTACAAGTGCTAGACAAAAGAATAAGTAAACATCAAGGAGTCTCTATCTCGAATGTATAAAAGCAAAAACTACTAATCTAAAGTAGTTAGCCAAAAGATCAGATGAGGGCCCCTGATAAGAAGTCAAGTAAAAGCACATGAAATACCTCGGTCTGACCCGAGTATTATTTAAGAAGAAAAATAATAAACGGATCAGTCTAGCTATAAATATCATATAAAATGAGATAGAATAAGAGATATCACAAAAACGTATGATAACAATAATGCCATACCGTGACAAGTATACATCAGATAACAACAAAAATCATACAATATCTCAAATATTCTCAAACACTAAAAAGAATGTCATATTCTTTAAATTATTCACCAAAACACAAATATTGATAGAGCTTATCAATGCATATCATCAAAATTGGTGAAACACAAATTCTAGAAATCAACAACCAGAAATCCAGAAAAGACAAAGGGGGAGGCTTATCACAAACGGGAGCATGAAAACTCACCAACACGTGTGTCACAAACGGGTCGCTATCCCATGGTCGCTAACCATAGAGCCGGTGCAACGACGTAGTACAATAACGGTACGCCGGAGGAACCTGAAACTCAAATGATCCAGAACAATGACGTAGTGCAATAACGGTACGCCCGATGAACCTGAAACTCAAATAATCCGGAACAACGACTTAGTGCAATAACAGTACACCCGATAAACCTGAAACTCAAATAATCAGGAACAACGACGTAGTGCAATAACGGTATGCCCGATGAACCTGAAACTCAAATAATTCGGAACAACGACGTAGTGAAATAACGGTACGCCCGATGAACCGAACTCTATAAAGCCCGTAGTTTGCTAGCCTATAAAAATGAGACGAAGCTCCACAAAACGAGGTACTGTCCCCCACGTGGACAAAGAGACATCACATATCGCTAGTCTAAACCATAAAATGATCACCATTAATCAATGAAAAGTGTAGATTACACTAAGCTAGTAAATAAATGAGTTTAGCTTCATGTCCCATAACCACTGGCTTAACTTATATATTTATGAACAGATTGTAGATTTCCACTCAAAAATTGTCACAAGAGTTCAATCGAACAAGTCCAAGAATTAACCGACGAAGTAAACGCAAGCGTTTCATACCACTTGTTTTGCTATGCCGTTTAATTAGATTTCTCATACGAATGAGGTAAATGTTTGTATATACTAATAGATTGGACTACGGTTTTAAAAGCGAGCTTTATATTTAAAATAGTGTCGAAATCGTTTAAATGAAAGAGTTTTAGTATTTACTACTAGTATAGAAGCCTTTGTATTTTAAAGTGACAAATCACAAAAATGATTGTAAAAACAATCAATCACCAAAAATTCACATACGACAATGTGAATCAAATCCATAAAAATCGATATCAAATCCATCAAATGGATATTCCCAAAAATCCAAAGAAAGAAGTCATCAAAGTCGATAATAAGTGATAACAACTAACCGGATCAACAAAAATCGATTAAAATTGGAAATCCACTAAAAAAACAGCCAAAATAGGCAAAATGAACAGTTCCAGACGTCTGGTTGAAAATCCAGACGTCTGGATTTAGGTTCTTGAAATTTTCAAAAACCTTCCAAACGTCTGGTAGACTTTCCCAGACGTTTGATAGACTTCCCAAACGTCTTGTTGGTTTAGACCAGACGTCTGGTCAAGTTTCTGCCATTTTTTTTCGGCCGTATATTTTTCTTTTCTCCAGGTCTATAACTAGACGTCTGGTCTTGACGAACCAGACGTCTGGTCACCTGGTCTGGGTAACAGTTTGCCTAGGCCATGATGGCCAAAATGATTCGGGAGCGATCGAACGAGCAACGAAGACTAGGGATTTATGCCAAGCGATAACCCAGCCTTATAGGTTCTTCGATACACCCCAAATATCATGTCCAAACATCCATAGTAGGATTTTCATAAAATTGGACTTAAAAACCAAAAATTGGAAAATTCACCAAATCAATTCAAATAAAAAGAAAATGAACATGAATAGATGTTAGGAATTCATACCTAACAGCAATGAAAGTTATAGACGCAGATGTGAGTTCAAAAACTCACCTTTAAACCCAAAAACAACGAATGAGAAGCTCTAAAACAAGGCAAGATCAATTCCTCTTCAATACACCTCTAGAATCTTCAATCTATTATCAAAGGTGATTTTTTTCCTAAGTTAGGTTCTAGGAATTTCTGAAAATTGAAGAGAGATTGAGATGGAGAAGATGAAGAGGATGCTTACCTAAGCTTCTCTTTGATTTTGGACTTGAATTTGTATTTCCTAATCAAACTAGAATTTAGGAATTTTAGTTTCCTATCTTTTCCCCCATTATTACTTTAGTTTGAGAGTGTTAGAAAATGAGGAGTAGAATGAATGAATAGCAGAGGAGTTAGGGTATTAAGTTGTGTTAGTGGGCTGAAACCCAAACCCAAAGCCCAAAATAGAAAAATAGCAAAATTCTACTCAACTCCAAACATATCGATGTTTATACTCAAAAAAGTTGTAAACGCCATTTTGGACTCAATGGAAGTGGTCTCGAGTCCCAATTCGATTGTTTACAAAAAGTAACATTTCAGACTTTAATTCGATTAACGATGCTATATTTAAATAAAACATTTAAATATACAATCGTAAAATATGCGGGTTATTACACATTCGATGGAATCCATTCTCCAATAAGTGTCATACAGTTTTGATTGTGCCTAACTATGCTAGAATGTGAGATGCAAGCATTTCAGCTACTTTCTATAGACACTATTATAATATCAGATGATTTTGATATAAACTGTTTTGGTTATCGTAAGGTAAAAACCCGTCGTGTTTATTTGTGACGTGGTCTTACGAGATACTTTTGTTTTTCAAAGGATTTTGATAACTCTAATAATTCAAATTGAGTGTGTTTTCTCACGCTGTTTTTCCAGACTGACTCGGGTGTTATTTTATTATAATGCTCGGGTCAGACCGAGTATTACAGATTAAGGATAAGTGCTATGGAGCTCAGGAGACTAGTTGGAGGAGTTTCAGACGTACTTTCCGTACTTGACTTATATTCCGCTATGTAAGGATAGGTTATATAACTGTCCAGTTGATGTATTGATGGTTGTACTCTGATGATTGTAAATGTATAAACTGTTACAGATTCTTTTGTATAAAATCTGTTGTTATATATTATATTTTGTTCCCCTGCAATTGTGAGATTCTGTGTTGTTGTTTCTATTTTTCTTCTACCTCTTTCTTCTTCTTACCCTAAAGATTCGTATTTCCGTCCAATTTGAGTTGAGCTGAGGTGAAATATTGTCGACACATAGACGAAACGATTTAATTAG